>JARGYO010000230.1:1388669-2777338 GCA_029206835.1 Rana muscosa
CAATACTCTGCAATACTCTGCAATACTCTGGTGCAATACTCTGCAATACCCTGCGCAATACCCTGCAAAATACTCTGCAATACCCTGCGCAATACTCTGCAATACTCTGCAATACCCTGCGCAATACCCTGGTGCAATACTCTGCAATACTCTGGTGCAATACTCTGCAATACTCTGGTGCAATACTCTGCAATACCCTGCAAAATACTCTGCAATACCCTGCGCAATACTCTGCAATACCCTGCGCAATACCCTGCAAAATACTCTGCAATACCCTGGTGCAATACTCTGCAATACTCTGGTGCAATACCCTGCGCAATACTCTGCAATACCCTGCGCAATACTCTGCAATACCCTGCAATACCCTGCGCAATACTCTGCAATACCCTGCACAATACTCTGCAATACCCTGCGCAATATTCTGCAATACCCTGCGCAATACTCTGCAATACTCTGCAATACCCTGCGCAATATTCTGCAATACCCTGCGCAATACTCTGCAATACCCTGCGCAATACCCTGGTGCAATACTCTGCAATACTCTGGTGCAATACTCTGCAATACCCTGCAAAATACTCTGCAATACCCTGCGCAATACCCTGCAAAATACTCTGCAATACCCTGGTGCAATACTCTGCAATACACTGGTGCAATACTCTGCAATACCCTGCGCAATACTCTGCAATACCCTGCGCAATACTCTGCAATACTCTGGCGCAATACTCTGCAATACCCTGCGCAATACTCTGCAATACCCTGCGCAATACCCTGCGCAATACTCTGCAATACCCTGGTGCAATACTCTGCAATACCCTGCGCAATACTCTGCAATACCCTGCGCAATACTCTGCAATACTCTGGTGCAATACTCTGCAATACCCTGGTGCAATACTCTGCAATACCCTGCGCAATACTCTGCAATACCCTGCGCAATACTCTGCAATACTCTGGTGCAATACTCTGCAATACCCTGGTGCAATACTCTGCAATACCCTGCGCAATACTCTGCAATACCCTGCGCAATACCCTGCAATACCCTGCGCAATACTCTGCAATACTCTGGTGCAATACTCTGCAATACCCTGGTGCAATACTCTGCAATACCCTGCGCAATACTCTGCAATACCCTGGTGCAATACTCTGCAATACTCTGGTGCAATACTCTGCAATACCCTGCGCAATACTCTGCAATACCCTGCGCAATACCCTGCAATACCCTGCGCAATACTCTGCAATACCCTTGTGCAATACTCTGCAATACCCTGCGCAATACTCTGCAATACCCTGCGCAATACTCTGCAATACCCTGTGCAATACTCTGCAATACTCTGGTGCAATACTCTGCAATACCCTGCGCAATACTCTGCAATACCCTGCGCAATACTCTGCAATACCCTGTGCAATACTCTGCAATACTCTGGTGCAATATTCTGCAATACCCTGCGCAATACTCTGCAATACCCTGCGCAATACCCTGCAAAATACTCTGCAATACCCTGGTGCAATACTCTGCAATACCCTGCGCAATACTCTGCAATACCCTGCGCAATACCCTGCAATACTCTGGTGCAATACTCTGCAATACCCTGGTGCAATACTCTGCAATACCCTGCGCAATACTCTGCAATACCCTGCGCAATACTCTGCAATACCCTGTGCAATACTCTGCAATACCCTGCGCAATACTCTGCAATACCCTGCGCAATACTCTGCAATACCCTGTGCAATACTCTGCAATACCCTGCGCAATACTCTGCAATACCCTGCGCAATACTCTGCAATACCCTGCGCAATACTCTGCAATACCCTGCGCAATACTCTGCAATACTCTGGTGCAATACTCTGCAATACCCTGCGCAATACTCTGCAATACCCTGCGCAATACCCTGCAAAATACTCTGCAATACCCTGGTGCAATACTCTGCAATACCCTGCGCAATACTCTGCAATACCCTGCGCAATACTCTGCAATACTCTGGTGCAATACTCTGCAATACCCTGGTGCAATACTCTGCAATACCCTGCACAATACTCTGCAATACCCTGGTGCAATACTCTGCAATACCCTGCGCAATACTCTGCAATACCCTGTGCAATACTCTGCAATACTCTGGTGCAATACTCTGCAATACCCTGCGCAATACTCTGCAATACCCTGTGCAATACTCTGCAATACTCTGGTGCAATACTCTGCAATACCCTGCGCAATACTCTGCAATACCCTGCGCAATACCCTGCAAAATACTCTGCAATACCCTGGTGCAATACTCTGCAATACCCTGCGCAATACTCTGCAATACCCTGCGCAACACCCTGCAAAATACTCTGCAATACCCTGGTGCAATACTCTGCAATACTCTGGTGCAATACTCTGCAATACCCTGCGCAATACTCTGCAATACCCTGCGCAATACTCTGCAATACTCTGGTGCAATACTCTGCAATACCCTGGTGCAATACTCTGCAATACCCTGCGCAATACTCTGCAATACCCTGCGCAATACTCTGCAATACTCTGGTGCAATACTCTGCAATACCCTGGTGCAATACCCTGCGCAATACTCTGCAATACCCTGCGCAATACCCTGCAATACCCTGCGCAATACTCTGCAATACCCTGCGCAATACCCTGCAATACCCTGCGCAATACTCTGCAATACTCTGCAATACTCTGGTGCAATACTCTGCAATACCCTGCGCAATACCCTGCAAAATACTCTGCAATACCCTGGTGCAATACTCTGCAATACCCTGCGCAATACTCTGCAATACCCTGCGCAATACCCTGGTGCAATACTCTGCAATACTCTGGTGCAATACTCTGCAATACTCTGGTGCAATACTCTGCAATACCCTGCAAAATACTCTGCAATACCCTGCGCAATACTCTGCAATACCCTGCGCAATACCCTGCGCAATACCCTGCAAAATACTCTGCAATACCCTGGTGCAATACTCTGCAATACTCTGGTGCAATACCCTGTGCAATACTCTGCAATACCCTGCGCAATACCCTGCGCAATACTCTGCAATACCCTGCAAAATACTCTGCAATACCCTGCGCAATACCCTGCAAAATACTCTGCAATACCCTGGTGCAATACTCTGCAATACTCTGGTGCAATACCCTGCGCAATACTCTGCAATACCCTGCGCAATACTCTGCAATACCCTGCGCAATACCCTGCGCAATACTCTGCAATACCCTGCAATACCCTGCGCAATATTCTGCAATACCCTGCGCAATATTCTGCAATACCATGCGCAATACTCTGCAATACTCTGCAATACCCTGCGCAATATTCTGCAATACACTGCGCAATACTCTGCAATACCCTGCGCAATACCCTGGTGCAATACTCTGCAATACTCTGGTGCAATACTCTGCAATACCCTGCAAAATACTCTGCAATACCCTGCGCAATACCCTGCAAAATACTCTGCAATACCCTGATGCAATACTCTGCAATACTCTGGTGCAATACTCTGCAATACCCTGCGCAATACTCTGCAATACCCTGCGCAATACCCTGCAAAATACTCTGCAATACCCTGGTGCAATACTCTGCAATACTCTGGTGCAATACTCTGCAATACCCTGCGCAATACTCTGCAATACCCTGCGCAATACTCTGCAATACCCTGCGCAATACCCTGCAATACCCTGCGCAATACTCTGCAATACCCTGCGCAATATTCTGCAATACCCTGCGCAATACTCTGCAATACCCTGCGCAATACTCTGCAATACCCTGTGCAATACTCTGCAATACCCTGTGCAATACCCTGGTGCAATACTCTGCAATACTCTGGTGCAATACTCTGCAATACCCTGCGCAATACTCTGCAATACCCTGCGCAATACCCTGCAAAATACTCTGCAATACCCTGGTGCAATACTCTGCAATACACTGGTGCAATACTCTGCAATACCCTGCGCAATACTCTGCAATACCCTGCGCAATACTCTGCAATACTCTGGCGCAATACTCTGCAATACCCTGCGCAATACTCTGCAATACCCTGCGCAATACCCTGCGCAATACTCTGCAATACCCTGGTGCAATACTCTGCAATACTCTGGTGCAATACTCTGCAATACCCTGCGCAATACCCTGCAAAATACTCTGCAATACCCTGGTGCAATACTCTGCAATACCCTGCGCAATACCCTGCAAAATACTCTGCAATACCCTGGTGCAATACTCTGCAATACCCTGCGCAATACTCTGCAATACCCTGCGCAATACTCTGCAATACCCTGCGCAATACCCTGGTGCAATACTCTGCAATACTCTGGTGCAATACTCTGCAATACCCTGCAAAATACTCTGCAATACCCTGCGCAATACCCTGCAAAATACTCTGCAATACCCTGGTGCAATACTCTGCAATACTCTGGTGCAATACCCTGCGCAATACTCTGCAATACCCTGCGCAATACCCTGCGCAATACTCTGCAATACCCTGCAATACCCTGCGCAATACTCTGCAATACCCTGCGCAATATTCTGCAATACCCTGCGCAATACTCTGCAATACTCTGCGCAATACCCTGGTGCAATACTCTGCAATACTCTGGTGCAATACTCTGCAATACCCTGCAAAATACTCTGCAATACCCTGCGCAATACCCTGCAAAATACTCTGCAATACCCTGGTGCAATACTCTGCAATACTCTGGTGCAATACTCTGCAATACCCTGCGCAATACTCTGCAATACCCTGCGCAATACCCTGCAAAATACTCTGCAATACCCTGGTGCAATACTCTGCAATACTCTGGTGCAATACTCTGCAATACCCTGGTGCAATACTCTGCAATACCCTGCGCAATACTCTGCAATACCCTGCGCAATACTCTGCAATACTCTGGTGCAATACTCTGCAATACCCTGGTGCAATACCCTGCGCAATACTCTGCAATACCCTGCGCAATACCCTGCAATACCCTGCGCAATACTCTGCAATACCCTGCGCAATACTCTGCAATACTCTGCAATACTCTGGTGCAATACTCTGCAATACCCTGCGCAATACCCTGCAAAATACTCTGCAATACCCTGGTGCAATACTCTGCAATACCCTGCGCAATACTCTGCAATACCCTGCGCAATACCCTGGTGCAATACTCTGCAATACTCTGGTGCAATACTCTGCAATACTCTGGTGCAATACTCTGCAATACCCTGCAAAATACTCTGCAATACCCTGCGCAATACCCTGCAAAATACTCTGCAATACCCTGGTGCAATACTCTGCAATACTCTGGTGCAATACTCTGCAATACCCTGCGCAATACTCTGCAATACCCTGCGCAATACCCTGCAAAATACTCTGCAATACCCTGGTGCAATACTCTGCAATACTCTGGTGCAATACCCTGCAATACCCTGCGCAATACTCTGCAATACTCTGGCGCAATACTCTGCAATACCCTGGTGCAATACTCTGCAATACCCTGCGCAATACTCTGCAATACCCTGCGCAATTCTCTGCAATACTCTGGTGCAATACTCTGCAATACCCTGGTGCAATACCCTGCGCAATACTCTGCAATACCCTGCGCAATACCCTGCAATACCCTGCACAATACTCTGCAATACCCTGCGCAATACTCTGCAATACTCTGCAATACTCTGGTGCAATACTCTGCAATACCCTGCGCAATACCCTGCAAAATACTCTGCAATACCCTGGTGCGATACTCTGCAATACCCTGCGCAATACTCTGCAATACCCTGCGCAATACCCTGGTGCAATACTCTGCAATACTCTGCAATACTCTGGTGCAATACTCTGCAATACTCTGGTGCAATACTCTGCAATACTCTGGTGCAATACTCTGCAATACCCTGCGCAATACTCTGCAATACTCTGCAATACCCTGCGCAATATTCTGCAATACCCTGCGCAATACTCTGCAATACCCTGCGCAATACCCTGGTGCAATACTCTGCAATACTCTGGTGCAATACTCTGCAATACCCTGCAAAATACTCTGCAATACCCTGCGCAATACCCTGCAAAATACTCTGCAATACCCTGGTGCAATACTCTGCAATACTCTGGTGCAATACTCTGCAATACCCTGCGCAATACTCTGCAATACCCTGCGCAATACCCTGCAAAATACTCTGCAATACCCTGGTGCAATACTCTGCAATACACTGGTGCAATACTCTGCAATACCCTGCGCAATACTCTGCAATACCCTGCGCAATACTCTGCAATACTCTGGCGCAATACTCTGCAATACCCTGCGCAATACTCTGCAATACCCTGCGCAATACCCTGCGCAATACTCTGCAATACCCTGGTGCAATACTCTGCAATACTCTGGTGCAATACCCTGCGCAATACTCTGCAATACCCTGCGCAATACTCTGCAATACTCTGGTGCAATACTCTGCAATACCCTGGTGCAATACCCTGCGCAATACTCTGCAATACCCTGCGCAATACTCTGCAATACCCTGCGCAATACTCTGCAATACTCTGGTGCAATACTCTGCAATACCCTGGTGCAATACTCTGCAATACCCTGCGCAATACTCTGCAATACCCTGCGCAATACTCTGCAATACTCTGGTGCAATACTCTGCAATACCCTGGTGCAATACTCTGCAATACTCTGCAATACCCTGCGCAATACTCTGCAATACCCTGCGCAATACTCTGCAATACTCTGGTGCAATACTCTGCAATACCCTGGTGCAATACCCTGCAATACCCTGCGCAATACTCTGCAATACCCTGCGCAATACTCTGCAATACCCTGCGCAATACTCTGCAATACTCTGGTGCAATACTCTGCAATACCCTGGTGCAATACTCTGCAATACCCTGCGCAATACTCTGCAATACCCTGCGCAATTCTCTGCAATACTCTGGTGCAATACTCTGCAATACCCTGGTGCAATACCCTGCGCAATACTCTGCAATACCCTGCGCAATACCCTGCAATACACTGCGCAATACTCTGCAATACCCTGCGCAATACTCTGCAATACTCTGCAATACTCTGGTGCAATACTCTGCAATACCCTGCGCAATACCCTGCAAAATACTCTGCAATACCCTGCGCAATACTCTGCAATACTCTGCAATACCCTGCGCAATACCCTGGTGCAATACTCTGCAATACTCTGGTGCAATACTCTGCAATACTCTGGTGCAATACTCTGCAATACCCTGCAAAATACTCTGCAATACCCTGCGCAATACTCTGCAATACCCTGCGCAATACCCTGCGCAATACCCTGCAAAATACTCTGCAATACCCTGGTGCAATACTCTGCAATACTCTGGTGCAATACCCTGCGCAATACTCTGCAATACCCTGCGCAATACTCTGCAATACCCTGCAATACCCTGCGCAATACTCTGCAATACCCTGCGCAATATTCTGCAATACCCTGCGCAATACTCTGCAATACTCTGCAATACCCTGCGCAATATTCTGCAATACCCTGCGCAATACTCTGCAATACCCTGCGCAATACCCTGGTGCAATACTCTGCAATACTCTGGTGCAATACTCTGCAATACCCTGCAAAATACTCTGCAATACCCTGCGCAATACCCTGCAAAATACTCTGCAATACCCTGGTGCAATACTCTGCAATACTCTGGTGCAATACTCTGCAATACCCTGCGCAATACTCTGCAATACCCTGCGCAATACCCTGCAAAATACTCTGCAATACCCTGGTGCAATACTCTGCAATACACTGGTGCAATACTCTGCAATACCCTGCGCAATACTCTGCAATACCCTGCGCAATACTCTGCAATACTCTGGCGCAATACTCTGCAATACCCTGCGCAATACTCTGCAATACCCTGCGCAATACCCTGCGCAATACTCTGCAATACCCTGGTGCAATACTCTGCAATACCCTGCGCAATACTCTGCAATACCCTGCGCAATACTCTGCAATACTCTGGTGCAATACTCTGCAATACCCTGGTGCAATACTCTGCAATACCCTGCGCAATACTCTGCAATACCCTGCGCAATACTCTGCAATACTCTGGTGCAATACTCTGCAATACCCTGGTGCAATACTCTGCAATACCCTGCGCAATACTCTGCAATACCCTGCGCAATACCCTGCAATACCCTGCGCAATACTCTGCAATACTCTGGTGCAATACTCTGCAATACCCTGGTGCAATACTCTGCAATACCATGCGCAATACTCTGCAATACCCTGGTGCAATACTCTGCAATACTCTGGTGCAATACTCTGCAATACCCTGCGCAATACTCTGCAATACCCTGCGCAATACCCTGCAATACCCTGCACAATACTCTGCAATACCCTGGTGCAATACTCTGCAATACCCTGCGCAATACTCTGCAATACCCTGCGCAATACTCTGCAATACCCTGTGCAATACTCTGCAATACTCTGGTGCAATACTCTGCAATACCCTGCGCAATACTCTGCAATACCCTGCGCAATACTCTGCAATACCCTGTGCAATACTCTGCAATACTCTGGTGCAATACTCTGCAATACCCTGCGCAATACTCTGCAATACCCTGCGCAATACCCTGCAAAATACTCTGCAATACCCTGCGCAATACTCTGCAATACCCTGCGCAATACTCTGCAATACCCTGCGCAATACCCTGCAATACTCTGGTGCAATACTCTGCAATACCCTGGTGCAATACTCTGCAATACCCTGCGCAATACTCTGCAATACCCTGCGCAATACTCTGCAATACCCTGTGCAATACTCTGCAATACCCTGCGCAATACTCTGCAATACCCTGCGCAATACTCTGCAATACCCTGTGCAATACTCTGCAATACTCTGGTGCAATACTCTGCAATACCCTGCGCAATACTCTGCAATACCCTGCGCAATACTCTGCAATACCCTGCGCAATACTCTGCAATACCCTGTGCAATACTCTGCAATACTCTGGTGCAATACTCTGCAATACCCTGCGCAATACTCTGCAATACCCTGCGCAATACCCTGCAAAATACTCTGCAATACCCTGGTGCAATACTCTGCAATACCCTGCGCAATACTCTGCAATACCCTGCGCAATACTCTGCAATACTCTGGTGCAATACTCTGCAATACCCTGGTGCAATACTCTGCAATACCCTGTGCAATACTCTGCAATACCCTGGTGCAATACTCTGCAATACCCTGCGCAATACTCTGCAATACCCTGTGCAATACTCTGCAATACTCTGGTGCAATACTCTGCAATACCCTGCGCAATACTCTGCAATACCCTGTGCAATACTCTGCAATACTCTGGTGCAATACTCTGCAATACCCTGCGCAATACTCTGCAATACCCTGCGCAATACCCTGCAAAATACTCTGCAATACCCTGGTGCAATACTCTGCAATACCCTGCGCAATACTCTGCAATACCCTGCGCAATACCCTGCAAAATACTCTGCAATACCCTGGTGCAATACTCTGCAATACTCTGGTGCAATACTCTGCAATACCCTGCGCAATACTCTGCAATACCCTGCGCAATACTCTGCAATACTCTGGTGCAATACTCTGCAATACCCTGGTGCAATACTCTGCAATACCCTGCACAATACTCTGCAATACCCTGCGCAATACTCTGCAATACTCTGGTGCAATACTCTGCAATACCCTGGTGCAATACCCTGCGCAATACTCTGCAATACCCTGCGCAATACCCTGCAATACCCTGCACAATACTCTGCAATACCCTGCGCAATACCCTGCAATACCCTGCGCAATACTCTGCAATACTCTGCAATACTCTGGTGCAATACTCTGCAATACCCTGCAAAATACTCTGCAATACCCTGCGCAATACCCTGCAAAATACTCTGCAATACCCTGGTGCAATACTCTGCAATACTCTGGTGCAATACTCTGCAATACCCTGCGCAATACTCTGCAATACCCTGCGCAATACCCTGCAAAATACTCTGCAATACCCTGGTGCAATACTCTGCAATACTCTGGTGCAATACTCTGCAATACCCTGCGCAATACTCTGCAATACCCTGCGCAATACCCTGCAATACCCTGCACAATACTCTGCAATACTCTGGCGCAATACTCTGCAATACCCTGCGCAATACTCTGCAATACCCTGCGCAATACCCTGCAAAATACTCTGCAATACCCTGGTGCAATACTCTGCAATACTCTGGTGCAATACTCTGCAATACCCTGCGCAATACTCTGCAATACCCTGCGCAATACTCTGCAATACTCTGGCGCAATACTCTGCAATACCCTGCGCAATACTCTGCAATACCCTGCACAATACCCTGCGCAATACTCTGCAATACCCTGGTGCAATACTCTGCAATACTCTGGTGCAATACTCTGCAATACCCTGCGCAATACTCTGCAATACCCTGCGCAATACTCTGCAATACCCTGGTGCAATACTCTGGTGCAATACTCTGCAATACCCTGCGCAATACTCTGCAATACCCTGCGCAATACTCTGCAATACCCTGCGCAATACTCTGCAATACTCTGGTGCAATACTCTGCAATACCCTGGTGCAATACTCTGCAATACCCTGCGCAATACTCTGCAATACCCTGCGCAATACTCTGCAATACCCTGCGCAATACTCTGCAATACTCTGGTGCAATACTCTGCAATACCCTGGTGCAATACCCTGCAATACCCTGCGCAATACTCTGCAATACCCTGCGCAATACCCTGCAATACCCTGCACAATACTCTGCAATACTCTGGTGCAATACTCTGCAATACCCTGGTGCAATACTCTGCAATACCCTGGTGCAATACTCTGCAATACCCTGCGCAATACTCTGCAATACCCTGGTGCAATACTCTGCAATACTCTGGTGCAATACTCTGCAATACCCTGCGCAATACTCTGCAATACCCTGCGCAATACTCTGCAATACCCTGCGCAATACTCTGCAATACCCTGGTGCAATACTCTGCAATACCCTGGTGCAATACTCTGCAATACCCTGCACAATACTCTGCAATACCCTGCGCAATACCCTGCAATACCCTGCGCAATACTCTGCAATACCCTGGTGCAATACTCTGCAATACCCTGCGCAATACTCTGCAATACCCTGGTGCAATACTCTGCAATACTCTGGTGCAATACTCTGCAATACCCTGCGCAATACTCTGCAATACCCTGTGCAATACTCTGCAATACTCTGGTGCAATACTCTGCAATACCCTGCGCAATACTCTGCAATACCCTGCGCAATACCCTGCAAAATACTCTGCAATACCCTGGTGCAATACTCTGCAATACCCTGCGCAATACTCTGCAATACCCTGCGCAATACCCTGCAAAATACTCTGCAATACCCTGGTGCAATACTCTGCAATACTCTGGTGCAATACTCTGCAATACCCTGGTGCAATACTCTGCAATACCCTGCGCAATACTCTGCAATACTCGGGTGCAATACTCTGCAATACCCTGGTGCAATACTCTGCAATACCCTGGTGCAATACTCTGCAATACCCTGCGCAATACTCTGCAATACCCTGGTGCAATACTCTGCAATACTCTGGTGCAATACTCTGCAATACCCTGCGCAATACTCTGCAATACCCTGCGCAATACTCTGCAATACCCTGCGCAATACTCTGCAATACCCTGCGCAATACTCTGCAATACTCTGGTGCAATACTCTGCAATACCCTGGTGCAATACTCTGCAATACCCTGCGCAATACTCTGCAATACCCTGCGCAATACCCTGCAATACCCTGCGCAATACTCTGCAATACCCTGGTGCAATACTCTGCAATACCCTGCGCAATACTCTGCAATACCCTGGTGCAATACTCTGCAATACTCTGGTGCAATACTCTGCAATACCCTGCGCAATACTCTGCAATACCCTGCGCAATACTCTGCAATACCCTGTGCAATACTCTGCAATACTCTGGTGCAATACTCTGCAATACCCTGCGCAATACTCTGCAATACCCTGCGCAATACCCTGCAAAATACTCTGCAATACCCTGGTGCAATACTCTGCAATACCCTGCGCAATACTCTGCAATACCCTGCGCAATACCCTGCAAAATACTCTGCAATACCCTGGTGCAATACTCTGCAATACTCTGGTGCAATACTCTGCAATACCCTGGTGCAATACTCTGCAATACCCTGCGCAATACTCTGCAATACCCTGCGCAATTCTCTGCAATACTCTGGTGCAATACTCTGCAATACCCTGGTGCAATACCCTGCGCAATACTCTGCAATACCCTGCGCAATACCCTGCAATACCCTGCGCAATACTCTGCAATACCCTGCGCAATACTCTGGTGCAATACTCTGCAATACCCTGCGCAATACCCTGCAAAATACTCTGCAATACCCTGGTGCAATTATCTGCAATACCCTGCGCAATACTCTGCAATACCCTGCGCAATACTCTGCAATACTCTGGTGCAATACTCTGCAATACCCTGGTGCAATACCCTGCGCAATACTCTGCAATACCCTGCGCAATACCCTGCAATACCCTGCGCAATACTCTGCAATACCCTGCGCAATACTCTGCAATACTCTGCAATACTCTGGTGCAATACTCTGCAATACCCTGCGCAATACCCTGCAAAATACTCTGCAATACCCTGGTGCAATACTCTGCAATACCCTGCGCAATACTCTGCAATACCCTGCGCAATACCCTGGTGCAATACTCTGCAATACTCTGGTGCAATACTCTGCAATACTCTGGTGCAATACTCTTCAATACCCTGCAAAATACTCTGCAATACCCTGCGCAATACCCTGCAAAATACTCTGCAATACCCTGGTGCAATACTCTGCAATACTCTGGTGCAATACCCTGCGCAATACTCTGCAATACCCTGCGCAATACCCTGCGCAATACTCTGCAATACCCTGCAATACCCTGCGCAATACTCTGCAATACCCTGCGCAATATTCTGCAATACCCTGCGCAATACTCTGCAATACTCTGCAATACCCTGCGCAATATTCTGCAATACCCTGCGCAATACTCTGCAATACTCTGGTGCAATACTCTGCAATACCCTGCAAAATACTCTGCAATACCCTGCGCAATACCCTGCAAAATACTCTGCAATACCCTGGTGCAATACTCTGCAATACTCTGGTGCAATACTCTGCAATACCCTGCGCAATACTCTGCAATACCCTGCGCAATACCCTGCAAAATACTCTGCAATACCCTGGTGCAATACTCTGCAATACTCTGGTGCAATACTCTGCAATACCCTGCGCAATACTCTGCAATACCCTGCGCAATACCCTGCAAAATACTCTGCAATACCCTGGTGCAATACTCTGCAATACTCTGGTGCAATACTCTGCAATACCCTGGTGCAATACTCTGCAATACTCTGGCGCAATACTCTGCAATACCCTGCGCAATACTCTGCAATACCCTGCGCAATACTCTGCAATACCCTGGTGCAATACTCTGCAATACTCTGGTGCAATACTCTGCAATACCCTGCGCAATACTCTGCAATACCCTGCGCAATACCCTGCAAAATACTCTGCAATACCCTGGTGCAATACTCTGCAATACCCTGCGCAATACTCTGCAATACCCTGCGCAATACCCTGCAAAATACTCTGCAATACCCTGGTGCAATACTCTGCAATACTCTGGTGCAATACTCTGCAATACCCTGCGCAATACTCTGCAATACCCTGCGCAATACTCTGCAATACTCTGGTGCAATACTCTGCAATACCCTGGTGCAATACTCTGCAATACCCTGCACAATACTCTGCAATACCCTGCGCAATACTCTGCAATACTCTGGTGCAATACTCTGCAATACCCTGGTGCAATACCCTGCGCAATACTCTGCAATACCCTGCGCAATACCCTGCAATACCCTGCACAATACTCTGCAATACCCTGCGCAATACCCTGCAATACCCTGCGCAATACTCTGCAATACTCTGCAATACTCTGGTGCAATACTCTGCAATACCCTGCAAAATACTCTGCAATACCCTGCGCAATACCCTGCAAAATACTCTGCAATACCCTGGTGCAATACTCTGCAATACTCTGGTGCAATACTCTGCAATACCCTGCGCAATACTCTGCAATACCCTGCGCAATACCCTGCAAAATACTCTGCAATACCCTGGTGCAATACTCTGCAATACTCTGGTGCAATACTCTGCAATACCCTGCGCAATACTCTGCAATACCCTGCGCAATACCCTGCAATACCCTGCACAATACTCTGCAATACTCTGGCGCAATACTCTGCAATACCCTGCGCAATACTCTGCAATACCCTGCGCAATACCCTGCAAAATACTCTGCAATACCCTGGTGCAATACTCTGCAATACTCTGGTGCAATACTCTGCAATACCCTGCGCAATACTCTGCAATACCCTGCGCAATACTCTGCAATACTCTGGCGCAATACTCTGCAATACCCTGCGCAATACTCTGCAATACCCTGCACAATACCCTGCGCAATACTCTGCAATACCCTGGTGCAATACTCTGCAATACTCTGGTGCAATACTCTGCAATACCCTGCGCAATACTCTGCAATACCCTGCGCAATACTCTGCAATACCCTGGTGCAATACTCTGGTGCAATACTCTGCAATACCCTGCGCAATACTCTGCAATACCCTGCGCAATACTCTGCAATACCCTGCGCAATACTCTGCAATACTCTGGTGCAATACTCTGCAATACCCTGGTGCAATACTCTGCAATACCCTGCGCAATACTCTGCAATACCCTGCGCAATACTCTGCAATACCCTGCGCAATACTCTGCAATACTCTGGTGCAATACTCTGCAATACCCTGGTGCAATACCCTGCAATACCCTGCGCAATACTCTGCAATACCCTGCGCAATACCCTGCAATACCCTGCACAATACTCTGCAATACTCTGGTGCAATACTCTGCAATACCCTGGTGCAATACTCTGCAATACCCTGGTGCAATACTCTGCAATACCCTGCGCAATACTCTGCAATACCCTGGTGCAATACTCTGCAATACTCTGGTGCAATACTCTGCAATACCCTGCGCAATACTCTGCAATACCCTGCGCAATACTCTGCAATACCCTGCGCAATACTCTGCAATACCCTGGTGCAATACTCTGCAATACCCTGGTGCAATACTCTGCAATACCCTGCACAATACTCTGCAATACCCTGCGCAATACCCTGCAATACCCTGCGCAATACTCTGCAATACCCTGGTGCAATACTCTGCAATACCCTGCGCAATACTCTGCAATACCCTGGTGCAATACTCTGCAATACTCTGGTGCAATACTCTGCAATACCCTGCGCAATACTCTGCAATACCCTGTGCAATACTCTGCAATACTCTGGTGCAATACTCTGCAATACCCTGCGCAATACTCTGCAATACCCTGCGCAATACCCTGCAAAATACTCTGCAATACCCTGGTGCAATACTCTGCAATACCCTGCGCAATACTCTGCAATACCCTGCGCAATACCCTGCAAAATACTCTGCAATACCCTGGTGCAATACTCTGCAATACTCTGGTGCA
Organism: Rana muscosa; assembly: GCA_029206835.1. Lineage (NCBI taxonomy): Eukaryota > Metazoa > Chordata > Amphibia > Anura > Ranidae > Rana > Rana muscosa. Next base: position 1,404,238 of record JARGYO010000230.1, read on the forward strand.
ATACTCTGCAATACCCTGGTGCAATACTCTGCAATACCCTGCGCAATACTCTGCAATACTCGGGTGCAATACTCTGCAATACCCTGGTGCAATACTCTGCAATACCCTGGTGCAATACTCTGCAATACCCTGCGCAATACTCTGCAATACCCTGGTGCAATACTCTGCAATACTCTGGTGCAATACTCTGCAATACCCTGCGCAATACTCTGCAATACCCTGCGCAATACTCTGCAATACCCTGCGCAATACTCTGCAATACCCTGCGCAATACTCTGCAATACTCTGGTGCAATACTCTGCAATACCCTGGTGCAATACTCTGCAATACCATGCGCAATACTCTGCAATACCCTGCGCAATACCCTGCAATACCCTGCGCAATACTCTGCAATACCCTGGTGCAATACTCTGCAATACCCTGCGCAATACTCTGCAATACCCTGGTGCAATACTCTGCAATACTCTGGTGCAATACTCTGCAATACCCTGCGCAATACTCTGCAATACCCTGCGCAATACTCTGCAATACCCTGTGCAATACTCTGCAATACTCTGGTGCAATACTCTGCAATACCCTGCGCAATACTCTGCAATACCCTGCGCAATACCCTGCAAAATACTCTGCAATACCCTGGTGCAATACTCTGCAATACCCTGCGCAATACTCTGCAATACCCTGCGCAATACCCTGCAAAATACTCTGCAATACCCTGGTGCAATACTCTGCAATACTCTGGTGCAATACTCTGCAATACCCTGGTGCAATACTCTGCAATACCCTGCGCAATACTCTGCAATACCCTGCGCAATTCTCTGCAATACTCTGGTGCAATACTCTGCAATACCCTGGTGCAATACCCTGCGCAATACTCTGCAATACCCTGCGCAATACCCTGCAATACCCTGCGCAATACTCTGCAATACCCTGCGCAATACTCTGGTGCAATACTCTGCAATACCCTGCGCAATACCCTGCAAAATACTCTGCAATACCCTGGTGCAATTATCTGCAATACCCTGCGCAATACTCTGCAATACCCTGCGCAATACTCTGCAATACTCTGGTGCAATACTCTGCAATACCCTGGTGCAATACCCTGCGCAATACTCTGCAATACCCTGCGCAATACCCTGCAATACCCTGCGCAATACTCTGCAATACCCTGCGCAATACTCTGCAATACTCTGCAATACTCTGGTGCAATACTCTGCAATACCCTGCGCAATACCCTGCAAAATACTCTGCAATACCCTGGTGCAATACTCTGCAATACCCTGCGCAATACTCTGCAATACCCTGCGCAATACCCTGGTGCAATACTCTGCAATACTCTGGTGCAATACTCTGCAATACTCTGGTGCAATACTCTTCAATACCCTGCAAAATACTCTGCAATACCCTGCGCAATACCCTGCAAAATACTCTGCAATACCCTGGTGCAATACTCTGCAATACTCTGGTGCAATACCCTGCGCAATACTCTGCAATACCCTGCGCAATACCCTGCGCAATACTCTGCAATACCCTGCAATACCCTGCGCAATACTCTGCAATACCCTGCGCAATATTCTGCAATACCCTGCGCAATACTCTGCAATACTCTGCAATACCCTGCGCAATATTCTGCAATACCCTGCGCAATACTCTGCAATACTCTGGTGCAATACTCTGCAATACCCTGCAAAATACTCTGCAATACCCTGCGCAATACCCTGCAAAATACTCTGCAATACCCTGGTGCAATACTCTGCAATACTCTGGTGCAATACTCTGCAATACCCTGCGCAATACTCTGCAATACCCTGCGCAATACCCTGCAAAATACTCTGCAATACCCTGGTGCAATACTCTGCAATACTCTGGTGCAATACTCTGCAATACCCTGCGCAATACTCTGCAATACCCTGCGCAATACCCTGCAAAATACTCTGCAATACCCTGGTGCAATACTCTGCAATACTCTGGTGCAATACTCTGCAATACCCTGGTGCAATACTCTGCAATACTCTGGCGCAATACTCTGCAATACCCTGCGCAATACTCTGCAATACCCTGCGCAATACTCTGCAATACCCTGGTGCAATACTCTGCAATACTCTGGTGCAATACTCTGCAATACCCTGCGCAATACTCTGCAATACCCTGCGCAATACTCTGCAATACTCTGGTGCAATACTCTGCAATACCCTGGTGCAATACTCTGCAATACTCTGCAATACCCTGCGCAATACTCTGCAATACCCTGCGCAATACTCTGCAATACCCTGCGCAATACTCTGCAATACCCTGCGCAATACTCTGCAATACTCTGGTGCAATACTCTGCAATACCCTGGTGCAATACTCTGCAATACCCTGCGCAATACGCAATTCTCTGCAATACTCTGGTGCAATACTCTGCAATACCCTGGTGCAATACCCTGCGCAATACTCTGCAATACCCTGCGCAATACCCTGGTGCAATACTCTGCAATACTCTGGTGCAATACTCTGCAATACCCTGCGCAATACCCTGCAAAATACTCTGCAATACCCTGGTGCAATACTCTGCAATACACTGGTGCAATACTCTGCAATACCCTGCGCAATACTCTGCAATACCCTGCGCAATACTCTGCAATACTCTGGCGCAATACTCTGCAATACCCTGCGCAATACTCTGCAATACCCTGCGCAATACCCTGCGCAATACTCTGCAATACCCTGCGCAATACTCTGCAATACCCTGCGCAATACCCTGGTGCAATACTCTGCAATACTCTGGTGCAATACTCTGCAATACCCTGCGCAATACTCTGCAATACCCTGCGCAATACCCTGCAAAATACTCTGCAATACCCTGGTGCAATACTCTGCAATACACTGGTGCAATACTCTGCAATACCCTGCGCAATACTCTGCAATACCCTGCGCAATACTCTGCAATACTCTGGCGCAATACTCTGCAATACCCTGCGCAATACTCTGCAATACCCTGCGCAATACCCTGCGCAATACTCTGCAATACCCTGGTGCAATACTCTGCAATACTCTGGTGCAATACTCTGCAATACCCTGCGCAATACCCTGCAAAATACTCTGCAATACCCTGGTGCAATACTCTGCAATACTCTGGTGCAATACTCTGCAATACCCTGCGCAATATTCTGCAATACCCTGCGCAATACTCTGCAATACTCTGCAATACCCTGCGCAATATTCTGCAATACCCTGCGCAATACTCTGCAATACCCTGCGCAATACCCTGGTGCAATACTCTGCAATACTCTGGTGCAATACTCTGCAATACCCTGCGCAATACTCTGCAATACCCTGCGCAATACCCTGCAAAATACTCTGCAATACCCTGGTGCAATACTCTGCAATACACTGGTGCAATACTCTGCAATACCCTGCGCAATACTCTGCAATACCCTGCGCAATACTCTGCAATACTCTGGCGCAATACTCTGCAATACCCTGCGCAATACTCTGCAATACCCTGCGCAATACCCTGCGCAATACTCTGCAATACCCTGGTGCAATACTCTGCAATACTCTGGTGCAATACTCTGCAATACCCTGCGCAATACCCTGCAAAATACTCTGCAATACCCTGGTGCAATACTCTGCAACACCCTGCGCAATACCCTGCAAAATACTCTGCAATACCCTGGTGCAATACTCTGCAATACCCTGCGCAATACTCTGCAATACCCTGCGCAATACTCTGCAATACCCTGCGCAATACCCTGGTGCAATACTCTGCAATACTCTGGTGCAATACTCTGCAATACCCTGCAAAATACTCTGCAATACCCTGCGCAATACCCTGCAAAATACTCTGCAATACCCTGGTGCAATACTCTGCAATACTCTGGTGCAATACCCTGCGCAATACTCTGCAATACCCTGCGCAATACCCTGCGCAATACTCTGCAATACCCTGCAATACCCTGCGCAATACTCTGCAATACCCTGCGCAATATTCTGCAATACCCTGCGCAATACTCTGCAATACTCTGCGCAATACCCTGGTGCAATACTCTGCAATACTCTGGTGCAATACTCTGCAATACCCTGCAAAATACTCTGCAATACCCTGCGCAATACCCTGCAAAATACTCTGCAATACCCTGGTGCAATACTCTGCAATACTCTGGTGCAATACTCTGCAATACCCTGGTGCAATACTCTGCAATACCCTGCGCAATACTCTGCAATACCCTGCGCAATACTCTGCAATACTCTGGTGCAATACTCTGCAATACCCTGGTGCAATACCCTGCGCAATACTCTGCAATACCCTGCGCAATACCCTGCAATACCCTGCGCAATACTCTGCAATACCCTGCGCAATACTCTGCAATACTCTGCAATACTCTGGTGCAATACTCTGCAATACCCTGCGCAATACCCTGCACAATACTCTGCAATACCCTGGTGCAATACTCTGCAATACCCTGCGCAATACTCTGCAATACCCTGCGCAATACCCTGGTGCAATACTCTGCAATACTCTGGTGCAATACTCTGCAATACTCTGGTGCAATACTCTGCAATACCCTGCAAAATACTCTGCAATACCCTGCGCAATACCCTGCAAAATACTCTGCAATACCCTGGTGCAATACTCTGCAATACTCTGGTGCAATACTCTGCAATACCCTGCGCAATACTCTGCAATACCCTGCGCAATACCCTGCAAAATACTCTGCAATACCCTGGTGCAATACTCTGCAATACTCTGGTGCAATACTCTGCAATACCCTGCGCAATACTCTGCAATACCCTGCGCAATACCCTGCAAAATACTCTGCAATACCCTGGTGCAATACTCTGCAATACTCTGGTGCAATACTCTGCAATACCCTGCAATACCCTGCGCAATACTCTGCAATACTCTGGCGCAATACTCTGCAATACCCTGGTGCAATACTCTGCAATACCCTGCGCAATACTCTGCAATACCCTGCGCAATTCTCTGCAATACTCTGGTGCAATACTCTGCAATACCCTGGTGCAATACCCTGCGCAATACTCTGCAATACCCTGCGCAATACCCTGCAATACCCTGCGCAATACTCTGCAATACCCTGCGCAATACTCTGCAATACTCTGCAATACTCTGGTGCAATACTCTGCAATACCCTGCACAATACCCTGCAAAATACTCTGCAATACCCTGGTGCAATACTCTGCAATACCCTGCGCAATACTCTGCAATACCCTGCGCAATACCCTGGTGCAATACTCTGCAATACTCTGCAATACTCTGGTGCAATACTCTGCAATACTCTGGTGCAATACTCTGCAATACCCTGCGCAATACCCTGCAAAATACTCTGCAATACCCTGGTGCAATACTCTGCAACACCCTGCGCAATACCCTGCAAAATACTCTGCAATACCCTGGTGCAATACTCTGCAATACCCTGCGCAATACTCTGCAATACCCTGCGCAATACTCTGCAATACCCTGTGCAATACCCTGGTGCAATACTCTGCAATACTCTGGTGCAATACTCTGCAATACCCTGCAAAATACTCTGCAATACCCTGCGCAATACCCTGCAAAATACTCTGCAATACCCTGGTGCAATACTCTGCAATACTCTGGTGCAATACCCTGCGCAATACTCTGCAATACCCTGCGCAATACCCTGCGCAATACTCTGCAATACCCTGCAATACCCTGCGCAATACTCTGCAATACCCTGCGCAATATTCTGCAATACCCTGCGCAATACTCTGCAATACTCTGCGCAATACCCTGGTGCAATACTCTGCAATACTCTGGTGCAATACTCTGCAATACCCTGCAAAATACTCTGCAATACCCTGCGCAATACCCTGCAAAATACTCTGCAATACCCTGGTGCAATACTCTGCAATACTCTGGTGCAATACTCTGCAATACCCTGCGCAATACTCTGCAATACCCTGCGCAATACCCTGCAAAATACTCTGCAATACCCTGGTGCAATACTCTGCAATACTCTGGTGCAATACTCTGCAATACCCTGGTGCAATACTCTGCAATACCCTGCGCAATACTCTGCAATACCCTGCACAATACTCTGCAATACTCTGGTGCAATACTCTGCAATACCCTGGTGCAATACCCTGCGCAATACTCTGCAATACCCTGCGCAATACCCTGCAATACCCTGCGCAATACTCTGCAATACCCTGCGCAATACTCTGCAATACTCTGCAATACTCTGGTGCAATACTCTGCAATACCCTGCGCAATACCCTGCACAATACTCTGCAATACCCTGGTGCAATACTCTGCAATACCCTGCGCAATACTCTGCAATACCCTGCGCAATACCCTGGTGCAATACTCTGCAATACTCTGGTGCAATACTCTGCAATACTCTGGTGCAATACTCTGCAATACCCTGCAAAATACTCTGCAATACCCTGCGCAATACCCTGCAAAATACTCTGCAATACCCTGGTGCAATACTCTGCAATACTCTGGTGCAATACTCTGCAATACCCTGCGCAATACTCTGCAATACCCTGCGCAATACCCTGCAAAATACTCTGCAATACCCTGGTGCAATACTCTGCAATACTCTGGTGCAATACTCTGCAATACCCTGCGCAATACTCTGCAATACCCTGCGCAATACCCTGCAAAATACTCTGCAATACCCTGGTGCAATACTCTGCAATACTCTGGTGCAATACTCTGCAATACCCTGCAATACCCTGCGCAATACTCTGCAATACTCTGGCGCAATACTCTGCAATACCCTGGTGCAATACTCTGCAATACCCTGCGCAATACTCTGCAATACCCTGCGCAATTCTCTGCAATACTCTGGTGCAATACTCTGCAATACCCTGGTGCAATACCCTGCGCAATACTCTGCAATACCCTGCGCAATACCCTGCAATACCCTGCGCAATACTCTGCAATACCCTGCGCAATACTCTGCAATACTCTGCAATACTCTGGTGCAATACTCTGCAATACCCTGCGCAATACCCTGCAAAATACTCTGCAATACCCTGGTGCAATACTCTGCAATACCCTGCGCAATACTCTGCAATACCCTGCGCAATACCCTGGTGCAATACTCTGCAATACTCTGCAATACTCTGGTGCAATACTCTGCAATACTCTGGTGCAATACTCTGCAATACCCTGCGCAATATTCTGCAATACCCTGCGCAATACTCTGCAATACTCTGCAATACCCTGCGCAATATTCTGCAATACCCTGCGCAATACTCTGCAATACCCTGCGCAATACCCTGGTGCAATACTCTGCAATACTCTGGTGCAATACTCTGCAATACCCTGCAAAATACTCTGCAATACCCTGCGCAATACCCTGCAAAATACTCTGCAATACCCTGGTGCAATACTCTGCAATACTCTGGTGCAATACTCTGCAATACCCTGCGCAATACTCTGCAATACCCTGCGCAATACCCTGCAAAATACTCTGCAATACCCTGGTGCAATACTCTGCAATACACTGGTGCAATACTCTGCAATACCCTGCGCAATACTCTGCAATACCCTGCGCAATACTCTGCAATACTCTGGCGCAATACTCTGCAATACCCTGCGCAATACTCTGCAATACCCTGCGCAATACCCTGCGCAATACTCTGCAATACCCTGGTGCAATACTCTGCAATACTCTGGTGCAATACCCTGCGCAATACTCTGCAATACCCTGCGCAATACTCTGCAATACTCTGGTGCAATACTCTGCAATACCCTGGTGCAATACCCTGCGCAATACTCTGCAATACCCTGCGCAATACTCTGCAATACCCTGCGCAATACTCTGCAATACTCTGGTGCAATACTATGCAATACCCTGGTGCAATACTCTGCAATACCCTGCGCAATACTCTGCAATACCCTGCGCAATACTCTGCAATACTCTGGTGCAATACTCTGCAATACCCTGGTGCAATACTCTGCAATACTCTGCAATACCCTGCGCAATACTCTGCAATACCCTGCGCAATACTCTGCAATACTCTGGTGCAATACTCTGCAATACCCTGGTGCAATACCCTGCAATACCCTGCGCAATACTCTGCAATACCCTGCGCAATACTCTGCAATACCCTGCGCAATACTCTGCAATACTCTGGTGCAATACTCTGCAATACCCTGGTGCAATACTCTGCAATACCCTGCGCAATACTCTGCAATACCCTGCGCAATTCTCTGCAATACTCTGGTGCAATACTCTGCAATACCCTGGTGCAATACCCTGCGCAATACTCTGCAATACCCTGCGCAATACCCTGCAATACCCTGCGCAATACTCTGCAATACCCTGCGCAATACTCTGCAATACTCTGCAATACTCTGGTGCAATACTCTGCAATACCCTGCGCAATACCCTGCAAAATACTCTGCAATACCCTGCGCAATACTCTGCAATACTCTGCAATACCCTGCGCAATACCCTGGTGCAATACTCTGCAATACTCTGGTGCAATACTCTGCAATACTCTGGTGCAATACTCTGCAATACCCTGCAAAATACTCTGCAATACCCTGCGCAATACTCTGCAATACCCTGCGCAATACCCTGCGCAATACCCTGCAAAATACTCTGCAATACCCTGGTGCAATACTCTGCAATACTCTGGTGCAATACCCTGCGCAATACTCTGCAATACCCTGCGCAATACTCTGCAATACCCTGCAATACCCTGCGCAATACTCTGCAATACCCTGCGCAATATTCTGCAATACCCTGCGCAATACTCTGCAATACCCTGCGCAATATTCTGCAATACCCTGCGCAATACTCTGCAATACCATGCGCAATACCCTGGTGCAATACTCTGCAATACTCTGGTGCAATACTCTGCAATACCCTGCAAAATACTCTGCAATACCCTGCGCAATACCCTGCAAAATACTCTGCAATACCCTGGTGCAATACTCTGCAATACTCTGGTGCAATACTCTGCAATACCATGCGCAATACTCTGCAATACCCTGCGCAATACCCTGCAAAATACTCTGCAATACCCTGGTGCAATACTCTGCAATACACTGGTGCAATACTCTGCAATACCCTGCGCAATACTCTGCAATACCCTGCGCAATACTCTGCAATACTCTGGCGCAATACTCTGCAATACCCTGCGCAATACTCTGCAATACCCTGCGCAATACCCTGCGCAATACTCTGCAATACCCTGGTGCAATACTCTGCAATACCCTGCGCAATACTCTGCAATACCCTGCGCAATACTCTGCAATACTCTGGTGCAATACTCTGCAATACCCTGGTGCAATACTCTGCAATACCCTGCGCAATACTCTGCAATACCCTGCGCAATACTCTGCAATACTCTGGTGCAATACTCTGCAATACCCTGGTGCAATACTCTGCGCAATACTCTGCAATACCCTGCGCAATACCCTGCAATACCCTGCGCAATACTCTGCAATACTCTGGTGCAATACTCTGCAATACCCTGGTGCAATACTCTGCAATACCCTGCGCAATACTCTGCAATACCCTGGTGCAATACTCTGCAATACTCTGGTGCAATACTCTGCAATACCCTGCGCAATACTCTGCAATACCCTGCGCAATACCCTGCAATACCCTGCGCAATACTCTGCAATACCCTGGTGCAATACTCTGCAATACCCTGCGCAATACTCTGCAATACCCTGCGCAATACTCTGCAATACCCTGTGCAATACTCTGCAATACTCTGGTGCAATACTCTGCAATACCCTGCGCAATACTCTGCAATACCCTGCGCAATACTCTGCAATACCCTGTGCAATACTCTGCAATACTCTGATGCAATACTCTGCAATACCCTGCGCAATACCCTGCAAAATACTCTGCAATACCCTGGTGCAATACTCTGCAATACCCTGCGCAATACTCTGCAATACCCTGCGCAATACCCTGCAATACTCTGGTGCAATACTCTGCAATACCCTGGTGCAATACTCTGCAATACCCTGCGCAATACTCTGCAATACCCTGTGCAATACTCTGCAATACCCTGTGCAATACTCTGCAATACCCTGCGCAATACTCTGCAATACCCTGCGCAATACTCTGCAATACCCTGTGCAATACTCTGCAATACTCTGGTGCAATACTCTGCAATACCCTGCGCAATACTCTGCAATACCCTGCGCAATACTCTGCAATACCCTGCGCAATACTCTGCAATACCCTGTGCAATACTCTGCAATACTCTGGTGCAATACTCTGCAATACCCTGCGCAATACTCTGCAATACCCTGCGCAATACCCTGCAAAATACTCTGCAATACCCTGGTGCAATACTCTGCAATACCCTGCGCAATACTCTGCAATACCCTGCGCAATACTCTGCAATACTCTGGTGCAATACTCTGCAATACCCTGGTGCAATACTCTGCAATACCCTGCGCAATACTCTGCAATACCCTGGTGCAATACTCTGCAATACCCTGCGCAATACTCTGCAATACCCTGTGCAATACTCTGCAATACTCTGGTGCAATACTCTGCAATACCCTGCGCAATACTCTGCAATACCCTGTGCAATACTCTGCAATACTCTGGTGCAATACTCTGCAATACCCTGCGCAATACTCTGCAATACCCTGCGCAATACCCTGCAAAATACTCTGCAATACCCTGGTGCAATACTCTGCAATACCCTGCGCAATACTCTGCAATACCCTGCGCAATACCCTGCAAAATACTCTGCAATACCCTGGTGCAATACTCTGCAATACTCTGGTGCAATACTCTGCAATACCCTGCGCAATACTCTGCAATACCCTGCGCAATACTCTGCAATACTCTGGTGCAATACTCTGCAATACCCTGGTGCAATACTCTGCAATACCCTGCGCAATACTCTGCAATACCCTGCGCAATACTCTGGTGCAATACTCTGCAATACCCTGGTGCAATACCCTGCGCAATACTCTGCAATACCCTGCGCAATACCCTGCAATACCCTGCGCAATACTCTGCAATACCCTGCGCAATACCCTGCAATACCCTGCGCAATACTCTGCAATACTCTGCAATACTCTGGTGCAATACTCTGCAATACCCTGCGCAATACCCTGCAAAATACTCTGCAATACCCTGGTGCAATACTCTGCAATACCCTGCGCAATACTCTGCAATACCCTGCGCAATACCCTGGTGCAATACTCTGCAATACTCTGGTGCAATACTCTGCAATACTCTGGTGCAATACTCTGCAATACCCTGCAAAATACTCTGCAATACCCTGCGCAATACTCTGCAATACCCTGCGCAATACCATGCGCAATACCCTGCAAAATACTCTGCAATACCCTGGTGCAATACTCTGCAATACTCTGGTGCAATACCCTGCGCAATACTCTGCAATACCCTGCGCAATACCCTGCGCAATACTCTGCAATACCCTGCAAAATACTCTGCAATACCCTGCGCAATACCCTGCAAAATACTCTGCAATACCCTGGTGCAATACTCTGCAATACTCTGGTGCAATACCCTGCGCAATACTCTGCAATACCCTGCGCAATACCCTGCGCAATACTCTGCAATACCCTGCAATACCCTACGCAATATTCTGCAATACCCTGCGCAATATTCTGCAATACCCTGCGCAATACTCTGCAATACTCTGCAATACCCTGCGCAATATTCTGCAATACCCTGCGCAATACTCTGCAATACCCTGCGCAATACCCTGGTGCAATACTCTGCAATACTCTGGTGCAATACTCTGCAATACCCTGCAAAATACTCTGCAATACCCTGCGCAATACCCTGCAAAATACTCTGCAATACCCTGGTGCAATACTCTGCAATACTCTGGTGCAATACTCTGCAATACCCTGCGCAATACTCTGCAATACCCTGCGCAATACCCTGCAAAATACTCTGCAATACCCTGGTGCAATACTCTGCAATACTCTGGTGCAATACTCTGCAATACCCTGCGCAATACTCTGCAATACCCTGCGCAATACTCTGCAATACCCTGCGCAATACCCTGCAATACCCTGCACAATACTCTGCAATACCCTGCGCAATATTCTGCAATACCCTGCGCAATACTCTGCAATACCCTGCGCAATACTCTGCAATACCCTGCGCAATACTCTGCAATACCCTGCGCAATACCCTGGTGCAATACTCTGCAATACTCTGGTGCAATACTCTGCAATACCCTGCGCAATACTCTGCAATACCCTGCGCAATACCCTGCAAAATACTCTGCAATACCCTGGTGCAATACTCTGCAATACACTGGTGCAATACTCTGCAATACCCTGCGCAATACTCTGCAATACCCTGCGCAATACTCTGCAATACTCTGGCGCAATACTCTGCAATACCCTGCGCAATACTCTGCAATACCCTGCGCAATACCCTGCAATACTCTGGTGCAATACTCTGCAATACCCTGGTGCAATACTCTGCAATACCCTGCGCAATACTCTGCAATACCCTGCGCAATACTCTGCAATACCCTGTGCAATACTCTGCAATACCCTGCGCAATACTCTGCAATACCCTGCGCAATACTCTGCAATACCCTGTGCAATACTCTGCAATACTCTGGTGCAATACTCTGCAATACCCTGCGCAATACTCTGCAATACCCTGCGCAATACTCTGCAATACCCTGCGCAATACTCTGCAATACCCTGTGCAATACTCTGCAATACTCTGGTGCAATACTCTGCAATACCCTGCGCAATACTCTGCAATACCCTGCGCAATACCCTGCAAAATACTCTGCAATACCCTGGTGCAATACTCTGCAATACCCTGCGCAATACTCTGCAATACCCTGCGCAATACTCTGCAATACTCTGGTGCAATACTCTGCAATACCCTGGTGCAATACTCTGCAATACCCTGCGCAATACTCTGCAATACCCTGGTGCAATACTCTGCAATACCCTGCGCAATACTCTGCAATACCCTGTGCAATACTCTGCAATACTCTGGTGCAATACTCTGCAATACCCTGCGCAATACTCTGCAATACCCTGTGCAATACTCTGCAATACTCTGGTGCAATACTCTGCAATACCCTGCGCAATACTCTGCAATACCCTGCGCAATACCCTGCAAAATACTCTGCAATACCCTGGTGCAATACTCTGCAATACCCTGCGCAATACTCTGCAATACCCTGCGCAATACCCTGCAAAATACTCTGCAATACCCTGGTGCAATACTCTGCAATACTCTGGTGCAATACTCTGCAATACCCTGCGCAATACTCTGCAATACCCTGCGCAATACTCTGCAATACTCTGGTGCAATACTCTGCAATACCCTGGTGCAATACTCTGCAATACCCTGCGCAATACTCTGCAATACCCTGCGCAATACTCTGCAATACTCTGGTGCAATACTCTGCAATACCCTGCGCAATACCCTGCAAAATACTCTGCAATACCCTGGTGCAATACTCTGCAATACCCTGCGCAATACTCTGCAATACCCTGCGCAATACCCTGGTGCAATACTCTGCAATACTCTGGTGCAATACTCTGCAATACCCTGCGCAATATTCTGCAATACCCTGCGCAATACTCTGCAATACTCTGCAATACCCTGCGCAATATTCTGCAATACCCTGCGCAATACTCTGCAATACCCTGCGCAATACCCTGGTGCAATACTCTGCAATACTCTGGTGCAATACTCTGCAATACCCTGCGCAATACTCTGCAATACCCTGCGCAATACCCTGCAAAATACTCTGCAATACCCTGGTGCAATACTCTGCAATACACTGGTGCAATACTCTGCAATACCCTGCGCAATACTCTGCAATACCCTGCGCAATACTCTGCAATACTCTGGCGCAATACTCTGCAATACCCTGCGCAATACTCTGCAATACCCTGCGCAATACCCTGCGCAATACTCTGCAATACCCTGGTGCAATACTCTGCAATACTCTGGTGCAATACTCTGCAATACCCTGCGCAATACCCTGCAAAATACTCTGCAATACCCTGGTGCAATACTCTGCAATACTCTGGTGCAATACTCTGCAATACCCTGCGCAATATTCTGCAATACCCTGCGCAATACTCTGCAATACTCTGCAATACCCTGCGCAATATTCTGCAATACCCTGCGCAATACTCTGCAATACCCTGCGCAATACCCTGGTGCAATACTCTGCAATACTCTGGTGCAATACTCTGCAATACCCTGCGCAATACTCTGCAATACCCTGCGCAATACCCTGCAAAATACTCTGCAATACCCTGGTGCAATACTCTGCAATACACTGGTGCAATACTCTGCAATACCCTGCGCAATACTCTGCAATACCCTGCGCAATACTCTGCAATACTCTGGCGCAATACTCTGCAATACCCTGCGCAATACTCTGCAATACCCTGCGCAATACCCTGCGCAATACTCTGCAATACCCTGGTGCAATACTCTGCAATACTCTGGTGCAATACTCTGCAATACCCTGCGCAATACCCTGCAAAATACTCTGCAATACCCTGGTGCAATACTCTGCAATACCCTGCGCAATACCCTGCAAAATACTCTGCAATACCCTGGTGCAATACTCTGCAATACCCTGCGCAATACTCTGCAATACCCTGCGCAATACTCTGCAATACCCTGCGCAATACCCTGGTGCAATACTCTGCAATACTCTGGTGCAATACTCTGCAATACCCTGCAAAATACTCTGCAATACCCTGCGCAATACCCTGCAAAATACTCTGCAATACCCTGGTGCAATACTCTGCAATACTCTGGTGCAATACCCTGCGCAATACTCTGCAATACCCTGCGCAATACCCTGCGCAATACTCTGCAATACCCTGCAATACCCTGCGCAATACTCTGCAATACCCTGCGCAATATTCTGCAATACCCTGCGCAATACTCTGCAATACTCTGCGCAATACCCTGGTGCAATACTCTGCAATACTCTGGTGCAATACTCTGCAATACCCTGCAAAATACTCTGCAATACCCTGCGCAATACCCTGCAAAATACTCTGCAATACCCTGGTGCAATACTCTGCAATACTCTGGTGCAATACTCTGCAATACCCTGCGCAATACTCTGCAATACCCTGCGCAATACCCTGCAAAATACTCTGCAATACCCTGGTGCAATACTCTGCAATACTCTGGTGCAATACTCTGCAATACCCTGGTGCAATACTCTGCAATACCCTGCGCAATACTCTGCAATACCCTGCGCAATACTCTGCAATACTCTGGTGCAATACTCTGCAATACCCTGGTGCAATACCCTGCGCAATACTCTGCAATACCCTGCGCAATACCCTGCAATACCCTGCGCAATACTCTGCAATACCCTGCGCAATACTCTGCAATACTCTGCAATACTCTGGTGCAATACTCTGCAATACCCTGCGCAATACCCTGCACAATACTCTGCAATACCCTGGTGCAATACTCTGCAATACCCTGCGCAATACTCTGCAATACCCTGCGCAATACCCTGGTGCAATACTCTGCAATACTCTGGTGCAATACTCTGCAATACTCTGGTGCAATACTCTGCAATACCCTGCAAAATACTCTGCAATACCCTGCGCAATACCCTGCAAAATACTCTGCAATACCCTGGTGCAATACTCTGCAATACTCTGGTGCAATACTCTGCAATACCCTGCGCAATACTCTGCAATACCCTGCGCAATACCCTGCAAAATACTCTGCAATACCCTGGTGCAATACTCTGCAATACTCTGGTGCAATACTCTGCAATACCCTGCGCAATACTCTGCAATACCCTGCGCAATACCCTGCAAAATACTCTGCAATACCCTGGTGCAATACTCTGCAATACTCTGGTGCAATACTCTGCAATACCCTGCAATACCCTGCGCAATACTCTGCAATACTCTGGCGCAATACTCTGCAATACCCTGGTGCAATACTCTGCAATACCCTGCGCAATACTCTGCAATACCCTGCGCAATTCTCTGCAATACTCTGGTGCAATACTCTGCAATACCCTGGTGCAATACCCTGCGCAATACTCTGCAATACCCTGCGCAATACCCTGCAATACCCTGCGCAATACTCTGCAATACCCTGCGCAATACTCTGCAATACTCTGCAATACTCTGGTGCAATACTCTGCAATACCCTGCGCAATACCCTGCAAAATACTCTGCAATACCCTGGTGCAATACTCTGCAATACCCTGCGCAATACTCTGCAATACCCTGCGCAATACCCTGGTGCAATACTCTGCAATACTCTGCAATACTCTGGTGCAATACTCTGCAATACTCTGGTGCAATACTCTGCAATACCCTGCGCAATATTCTGCAATACCCTGCGCAATACTCTGCAATACTCTGCAATACCCTGCGCAATATTCTGCAATACCCTGCGCAATACTCTGCAATACCCTGCGCAATACCCTGGTGCAATACTCTGCAATACTCTGGTGCAATACTCTGCAATACCCTGCAAAATACTCTGCAATACCCTGCGCAATACCCTGCAAAATACTCTGCAATACCCTGGTGCAATACTCTGCAATACTCTGGTGCAATACTCTGCAATACCCTGCGCAATACTCTGCAATACCCTGCGCAATACCCTGCAAAATACTCTGCAATACCCTGGTGCAATACTCTGCAATACACTGGTGCAATACTCTGCAATACCCTGCGCAATACTCTGCAATACCCTGCGCAATACTCTGCAATACTCTGGCGCAATACTCTGCAATACCCTGCGCAATACTCTGCAATACCCTGCGCAATACCCTGCGCAATACTCTGCAATACCCTGGTGCAATACTCTGCAATACTCTGGTGCAATACCCTGCGCAATACTCTGCAATACCCTGCGCAATACTCTGCAATACTCTGGTGCAATACTCTGCAATACCCTGGTGCAATACCCTGCGCAATACTCTGCAATACCCTGCGCAATACTCTGCAATACCCTGCGCAATACTCTGCAATACTCTGGTGCAATACTCTGCAATACCCTGGTGCAATACTCTGCAATACCCTGCGCAATACTCTGCAATACCCTGCGCAATACTCTGCAATACTCTGGTGCAATACTCTGCAATACCCTGGTGCAATACCCTGCAATACCCTGCGCAATACTCTGCAATACCCTGCGCAATACTCTGCAATACCCTGCGCAATACTCTGCAATACTCTGGTGCAATACTCTGCAATACCCTGGTGCAATACTCTGCAATACCCTGCGCAATACTCTGCAATACCCTGCGCAATTCTCTGCAATACTCTGGTGCAATACTCTGCAATACCCTGGTGCAATACCCTGCGCAATACTCTGCAATACCCTGCGCAATACCCTGCAATACCCTGCGCAATACTCTGCAATACCCTGCGCAATACTCTGCAATACTCTGCAATACTCTGGTGCAATACTCTGCAATACCCTGCGCAATACCCTGCAAAATACTCTGCAATACCCTGCGCAATACTCTGCAATACTCTGCAATACCCTGCGCAATACCCTGGTGCAATACTCTGCAATACTCTGGTGCAATACTCTGCAATACTCTGGTGCAATACTCTGCAATACCCTGCAAAATACTCTGCAATACCCTGCGCAATACTCTGCAATACCCTGTGCAATACCCTGCGCAATACCCTGCAAAATACTCTGCAATACCCTGGTGCAATACTCTGCAATACTCGGGTGCAATACCCTGCGCAATACTCTGCAATACCCTGCGCAATACTCTGCAATACCCTGCAATACCCTGCGCAATACTCTGCAATACCCTGCGCAATATTCTACAATACCCTGCGCAATACTCTGCAATACTCTGCAATACCCTGCGCAATATTCTGCAATACCCTGCGCAATACTCTGCAATACCCTGCGCAATACCCTGGTGCAATACTCTGCAATACTCTGGTGCAATACTCTGCAATACCCTGCAAAATACTCTGCAATACCCTGCGCAATACCCTGCAAAATACTCTGCAATACCCTGGTGCAATACTCTGCAATACTCTGGTGCAATACTCTGCAATACCCTGCGCAATACTCTGCAATACCCTGCGCAATACCCTGCAAAATACTCTGCAATACCCTGGTGCAATACTCTGCAATACACTGGTGCAATACTCTGCAATACCCTGCGCAATACTCTGCAATACCCTGCGCAATACTCTGCAATACTCTGGCGCAATACTCTGCAATACCCTGCGCAATACTCTGCAATACCCTGCGCAATACCCTGCGCAATACTCTGCAATACCCTGGTGCAATACTCTGCAATACCCTGCGCAATACTCTGCAATACCCTGCGCAATACTCTGCAATACTCTGGTGCAATACTCTGCAATACCCTGGTGCAATACTCTGCAATACCCTGCGCAATACTCTGCAATACCCTGCGCAATACTCTGCAATACTCTGGTGCAATACTCTGCAATACCCTGGTGCAATACTCTGCGCAATACTCTGCAATACCCTGCGCAATACCCTGCAATACCCTGCGCAATACTCTGCAATACTCTGGTGCAA
Source organism: Rana muscosa (assembly GCA_029206835.1). Lineage (NCBI taxonomy): Eukaryota > Metazoa > Chordata > Amphibia > Anura > Ranidae > Rana > Rana muscosa. The sequence continues at coordinate 1,422,755 of JARGYO010000230.1, forward strand.
TACTCTGCAATACCCTGGTGCAATACTCTGCAATACCCTGCGCAATACTCTGCAATACCCTGGTGCAATACTCTGCAATACTCTGGTGCAATACTCTGCAATACCCTGCGCAATACTCTGCAATACCCTGCGCAATACCCTGCAATACCCTGCGCAATACTCTGCAATACCCTGGTGCAATACTCTGCAATACCCTGCGCAATACTCTGCAATACCCTGCGCAATACTCTGCAATACCCTGCGCAATACTCTGCAATACTCTGGTGCAATACTCTGCAATACCCTGCGCAATACTCTGCAATACCCTGCGCAATACTCTGCAATACCCTGTGCAATACTCTGCAATACTCTGATGCAATACTCTGCAATACCCTGCGCAATACCCTGCAAAATACTCTGCAATACCCTGGTGCAATACTCTGCAATACCCTGCGCAATACTCTGCAATACCCTGCGCAATACCCTGCAATACTCTGGTGCAATACTCTGCAATACCCTGGTGCAATACTCTGCAATACCCTGCGCAATACTCTGCAATACCCTGCGCAATACTCTGCAATACCCTGTGCAATACTCTGCAATACCCTGCGCAATACTCTGCAATACCCTGCGCAATACTCTGCAATACCCTGTGCAATACTCTGCAATACTCTGGTGCAATACTCTGCAATACCCTGCGCAATACTCTGCAATACCCTGCGCAATACTCTGCAATACCCTGCGCAATACTCTGCAATACCCTGTGCAATACTCTGCAATACTCTGGTGCAATACTCTGCAATACCCTGCGCAATACTCTGCAATACCCTGCGCAATACCCTGCAAAATACTCTGCAATACCCTGGTGCAATACTCTGCAATACCCTGCGCAATACTCTGCAATACCCTGCGCAATACTCTGCAATACTCTGGTGCAATACTCTGCAATACCCTGGTGCAATACTCTGCAATACCCTGCGCAATACTCTGCAATACCCTGGTGCAATACTCTGCAATACCCTGCGCAATACTCTGCAATACCCTGTGCAATACTCTGCAATACTCTGGTGCAATACTCTGCAATACCCTGCGCAATACTCTGCAATACCCTGTGCAATACTCTGCAATACTCTGGTGCAATACTCTGCAATACCCTGCGCAATACTCTGCAATACCCTGCGCAATACCCTGCAAAATACTCTGCAATACCCTGGTGCAATACTCTGCAATACCCTGCGCAATACTCTGCAATACCCTGCGCAATACCCTGCAAAATACTCTGCAATACCCTGGTGCAATACTCTGCAATACTCTGGTGCAATACTCTGCAATACCCTGCGCAATACTCTGCAATACCCTGCGCAATACTCTGCAATACTCTGGTGCAATACTCTGCAATACCCTGGTGCAATACTCTGCAATACCCTGCGCAATACTCTGCAATACCCTGCGCAATACTCTGCAATACTCTGGTGCAATACTCTGCAATACCCTGGTGCAATACCCTGCGCAATACTCTGCAATACCCTGCGCAATACCCTGCAATACCCTGCGCAATACTCTGCAATACCCTGCGCAATACCCTGCAATACCCTGCGCAATACTCTGCAATACTCTGCAATACTCTGGTGCAATACTCTGCAATACCCTGCGCAATACCCTGCAAAATACTCTGCAATACCCTGGTGCAATACTCTGCAATACCCTGCGCAATACTCTGCAATACCCTGCGCAATACCCTGGTGCAATACTCTGCAATACTCTGGTGCAATACTCTGCAATACTCTGGTGCAATACTCTGCAATACCCTGCAAAATACTCTGCAATACCCTGCGCAATACTCTGCAATACCCTGCGCAATACCATGCGCAATACCCTGCAAAATACTCTGCAATACCCTGGTGCAATACTCTGCAATACTCTGGTGCAATACCCTGCGCAATACTCTGCAATACCCTGCGCAATACCCTGCGCAATACTCTGCAATACCCTGCAAAATACTCTGCAATACCCTGCGCAATACCCTGCAAAATACTCTGCAATACCCTGGTGCAATACTCTGCAATACTCTGGTGCAATACCCTGCGCAATACTCTGCAATACCCTGCGCAATACCCTGCGCAATACTCTGCAATACCCTGCAATACCCTGCGCAATATTCTGCAATACCCTGCGCAATATTCTGCAATACCCTGCGCAATACTCTGCAATACTCTGCAATACCCTGCGCAATATTCTGCAATACCCTGCGCAATACTCTGCAATACCCTGCGCAATACCCTGGTGCAATACTCTGCAATACTCTGGTGCAATACTCTGCAATACCCTGCAAAATACTCTGCAATACCCTGCGCAATACCCTGCAAAATACTCTGCAATACCCTGGTGCAATACTCTGCAATACTCTGGTGCAATACTCTGCAATACCCTGCGCAATACTCTGCAATACCCTGCGCAATACCCTGCAAAATACTCTGCAATACCCTGGTGCAATACTCTGCAATACTCTGGTGCAATACTCTGCAATACCCTGCGCAATACTCTGCAATACCCTGCGCAATACTCTGCAATACCCTGCGCAATACCCTGCAATACCCTGCACAATACTCTGCAATACCCTGCGCAATATTCTGCAATACCCTGCGCAATACTCTGCAATACCCTGCGCAATACTCTGCAATACCCTGCGCAATACTCTGCAATACCCTGCGCAATACCCTGGTGCAATACTCTGCAATACTCTGGTGCAATACTCTGCAATACCCTGCGCAATACTCTGCAATACCCTGCGCAATACCCTGCAAAATACTCTGCAATACCCTGGTGCAATACTCTGCAATACACTGGTGCAATACTCTGCAATACCCTGCGCAATACTCTGCAATACCCTGCGCAATACTCTGCAATACTCTGGCGCAATACTCTGCAATACCCTGCGCAATACTCTGCAATACCCTGCGCAATACCCTGCAATACTCTGGTGCAATACTCTGCAATACCCTGGTGCAATACTCTGCAATACCCTGCGCAATACTCTGCAATACCCTGCGCAATACTCTGCAATACCCTGTGCAATACTCTGCAATACCCTGCGCAATACTCTGCAATACCCTGCGCAATACTCTGCAATACCCTGTGCAATACTCTGCAATACTCTGGTGCAATACTCTGCAATACCCTGCGCAATACTCTGCAATACCCTGCGCAATACTCTGCAATACCCTGCGCAATACTCTGCAATACCCTGTGCAATACTCTGCAATACTCTGGTGCAATACTCTGCAATACCCTGCGCAATACTCTGCAATACCCTGCGCAATACCCTGCAAAATACTCTGCAATACCCTGGTGCAATACTCTGCAATACCCTGCGCAATACTCTGCAATACCCTGCGCAATACTCTGCAATACTCTGGTGCAATACTCTGCAATACCCTGGTGCAATACTCTGCAATACCCTGCGCAATACTCTGCAATACCCTGGTGCAATACTATGCAATACCCTGCGCAATACTCTGCAATACCCTGTGCAATACTCTGCAATACTCTGGTGCAATACTCTGCAATACCCTGCGCAATACTCTGCAATACCCTGTGCAATACTCTGCAATACTCTGGTGCAATACTCTGCAATACCCTGCGCAATACTCTGCAATACCCTGCGCAATACCCTGCAAAATACTCTGCAATACCCTGGTGCAATACTCTGCAATACCCTGCGCAATACTCTGCAATACCCTGCACAATACCCTGCAAAATACTCTGCAATACCCTGGTGCAATACTCTGCAATACTCTGGTGCAATACTCTGCAATACCCTGCGCAATACTCTGCAATACCCTGCGCAATACTCTGCAATACTCTGGTGCAATACTCTGCAATACCCTGGTGCAATACTCTGCAATACCCTGCGCAATACTCTGCAATACCCTGCGCAATACTCTGCAATACTCTGGTGCAATACTCTGCAATACCCTGGTGCAATACCCTGCGCAATACTCTGCAATACCCTGCGCAATACCCTGCAATACCCTGCGCAATACTCTGCAATACCCTGCGCAATACCCTGCAATACCCTGCGCAATACTCTGCAATACTCTGCAATACTCTGGTGCAATACTCTGCAATACCCTGCGCAATACCCTGCAAAATACTCTGCAATACCCTGGTGCAATACTCTGCAATACCCTGCGCAATACTCTGCAATACCCTGCGCAATACCCTGCGCAATACCCTGCAAAATACTCTGCAATACCCTGGTGCAATACTCTGCAATACTCTGGTGCAATACTCTGCAATACTCTGCAATACCCTGCGCAATACTCTGCAATACCCTGCGCAATACTCTGCAATACCCTGCGCAATACCATGCGCAATACCCTGCAAAATACTCTGCAATACCCTGGTGCAATACTCTGCAATACTCTGGTGCAATACCCTGCGCAATACTCTGCAATACCCTGCGCAATACCCTGCGCAATACTCTGCAATACCCTGCAAAATACTCTGCAATACCCTGCGCAATACCCTGCAAAATACTCTGCAATACCCTGGTGCAATACTCTGCAATACTCTGGTGCAATACCCTGCGCAATACTCTGCAATACCCTGCGCAATACCCTGCGCAATACTCTGCAATACCCTGCAATACCCTGCGCAATATTCTGCAATACCCTGCGCAATATTCTGCAATACCCTGCGCAATACTCTGCAATACTCTGCAATACCCTGCGCAATATTCTGCAATACCCTGCGCAATACTCTGCAATACCCTGCGCAATACCCTGGTGCAATACTCTGCAATACTCTGGTGCAATACTCTGCAATACCCTGCAAAATACTCTGCAATACCCTGCGCAATACCCTGCAAAATACTCTGCAATACCCTGGTGCAATACTCTGCAATACTCTGGTGCAATACTCTGCAATACCCTGCGCAATACTCTGCAATACCCTGCGCAATACCCTGCAAAATACTCTGCAATACCCTGGTGCAATACTCTGCAATACTCTGGTGCAATACTCTGCAATACCCTGCGCAATACTCTGCAATACCCTGCGCAATACTCTGCAATACCCTGCGCAATACCCTGCAATACCCTGCACAATACTCTGCAATACCCTGCGCAATATTCTGCAATACCCTGCGCAATACTCTGCAATACCCTGCGCAATACTCTGCAATACCCTGCGCAATACTCTGCAATACCCTGCGCAATACCCTGGTGCAATACTCTGCAATACTCTGGTGCAATACTCTGCAATACCCTGCGCAATACTCTGCAATACCCTGCGCAATACCCTGCAAAATACTCTGCAATACCCTGGTGCAATACTCTGCAATACACTGGTGCAATACTCTGCAATACCCTGCGCAATACTCTGCAATACCCTGCGCAATACTCTGCAATACTCTGGCGCAATACTCTGCAATACCCTGCGCAATACTCTGCAATACCCTGCGCAATACCCTGCAATACTCTGGTGCAATACTCTGCAATACCCTGGTGCAATACTCTGCAATACCCTGCGCAATACTCTGCAATACCCTGCGCAATACTCTGCAATACCCTGTGCAATACTCTGCAATACCCTGCGCAATACTCTGCAATACCCTGCGCAATACTCTGCAATACCCTGTGCAATACTCTGCAATACTCTGGTGCAATACTCTGCAATACCCTGCGCAATACTCTGCAATACCCTGCGCAATACTCTGCAATACCCTGCGCAATACTCTGCAATACCCTGTGCAATACTCTGCAATACTCTGGTGCAATACTCTGCAATACCCTGCGCAATACTCTGCAATACCCTGCGCAATACCCTGCAAAATACTCTGCAATACCCTGGTGCAATACTCTGCAATACCCTGCGCAATACTCTGCAATACCCTGCGCAATACTCTGCAATACTCTGGTGCAATACTCTGCAATACCCTGGTGCAATACTCTGCAATACCCTGCGCAATACTCTGCAATACCCTGGTGCAATACTATGCAATACCCTGCGCAATACTCTGCAATACCCTGTGCAATACTCTGCAATACTCTGGTGCAATACTCTGCAATACCCTGCGCAATACTCTGCAATACCCTGTGCAATACTCTGCAATACTCTGGTGCAATACTCTGCAATACCCTGCGCAATACTCTGCAATACCCTGCGCAATACCCTGCAAAATACTCTGCAATACCCTGGTGCAATACTCTGCAATACCCTGCGCAATACTCTGCAATACCCTGCACAATACCCTGCAAAATACTCTGCAATACCCTGGTGCAATACTCTGCAATACTCTGGTGCAATACTCTGCAATACCCTGCGCTATACTCTGCAATACCCTGCGCAATACTCTGCAATACTCTGGTGCAATACTCTGCAATACCCTGGTGCAATACTCTGCAATACCCTGCGCAATACTCTGCAATACCCTGCGCAATACTCTGCAATACTCTGGTGCAATACTCTGCAATACCCTGGTGCAATACCCTGCGCAATACTCTGCAATACCCTGCGCAATACCCTGCAATACCCTGCGCAATACTCTGCAATACCCTGCGCAATACCCTGCAATACCCTGCGCAATACTCTGCAATACTCTGCAATACTCTGGTGCAATACTCTGCAATACCCTGCGCAATACCCTGCAAAATACTCTGCAATACCCTGGTGCAATACTCTGCAATACCCTGCGCAATACTCTGCAATACCCTGCGCAATACCCTGGTGCAATACTCTGCAATACTCTGGTGCAATACTCTGCAATACTCTGGTGCAATACTCTGCAATACCCTGCAAAATACTCTGCAATACCCTGCGCAATACTCTGCAATACCCTGCGCAATACCATGCGCAATACCCTGCAAAATACTCTGCAATACCCTGGTGCAATACTCTGCCATACTCTGGTGCAATACCCTGCGCAATACTCTGCAATACCCTGCGCAATACCCTGTGCAATACTCTGCAATACCCTGCAAAATACTCTGCAATACCCTGCGCAATACCCTGCAAAATACTCTGCAATACCCTGGTGCAATACTCTGCAATACTCTGGTGCAATACCCTGCGCAATACTCTGCAATACCCTGCGCAATACCCTGCACAATACTCTGCAATACCCTGCAATACCCTGCGCAATATTCTGCAATACCCTGCGCAATATTCTGCAATACCCTGCGCAATACTCTGCAATACTCTGCAATACCCTGCGCAATATTCTGCAATACCCTGCGCAATACTCTGCAATACCCTGCGCAATACCCTGGTGCAATACTCTGCAATACTCTGGTGCAATACTCTGCAATACCCTGCAAAATACTCTGCAATACCCTGCGCAATACCCTGCAAAATACTCTGCAATACCCTGGTGCAATACTCTGCAATACTCTGGTGCAATACTCTGCAATACCCTGCGTAATACTCTGCAATACCCTGCGCAATACCCTGCAAAATACTCTGCAATACCCTGGTGCAATACTCTGCAATACTCTGGTGCAATACTCTGCAATACCCTGCGCAATACTCTGCAATACCCTGCGCAATACTCTGCAATACCCTGCGCAATACCCTGCAATACCCTGCGCAATACTCTGCAATACCCTGCGCAATATTCTGCAATACCCTGCGCAATACTCTGCAATACCCTGCGCAATACTCTGCAATACCCTGCGCAATACTCTGCAATACCCTGCGCAATACCCTGGTGCAATACTCTGCAATACTCTGGTGCAATACTCTGCAATACCCTGCGCAATACTCTGCAATACCCTGCGCAATACCCTGCAAAATACTCTGCAATACCCTGGTGCAATACTCTGCAATACACTGGTGCAATACTCTGCAATACCCTGCGCAATACTCTGCAATACCCTGCGCAATACTCTGCAATACTCTGGCGCAATACTCTGCAATACCCTGCGCAATACTCTGCAATACCCTGCGCAATACCCTGCGCAATACTCTGCAATACCCTGGTGCAATACTCTGCAATACTCTGGTGCAATACTCTGCAATACCCTGCGCAATACCCTGCAAAATACTCTGCAATACCCTGGTGCAATACTCTGCAATACCCTGCGCAATACCCTGCAAAATACTCTGCAATACCCTGGTGCAATACTCTGCAATACCCTGCGTAATACTCTGCAATACCCTGCGCAATACTCTGCAATACCCTGCGCAATACCCTGGTGCAATACTCTGCAATACTCTGGTGCAATACTCTGCAATACCCTGCAAAATACTCTGCAATACCCTGCGCAATACCCTGCAAAATACTCTGCAATACCCTGGTGCAATACTCTGCAATACTCTGGTGCAATACCCTGCGCAATACTCTGCAATACCCTGCGCAATACCCTGCGCAATACTCTGCAATACCCTGCAATACCCTGCGCAATACTCTGCAATACCCTGCGCAATATTCTGCAATACCCTGCGCAATACTCTGCAATACTCTGCGCAATACCCTGGTGCAATACTCTGCAATACTCTGGTGCAATACTCTGCAATACCCTGCAAAATACTCTGCAATACCCTGCGCAATACCCTGCAAAATACTCTGCAATACCCTGGTGCAATACTCTGCAATACTCTGCAATACCCTGCGCAATACTCTGCAATACCCTGCGCAATACCCTGCAAAATACTCTGCAATACCCTGGTGCAATACTATGCAATACTCTGGTGCAATACTCTGCAATACCCTGGTGCAATACTCTGCAATACCCTGCGCAATACTCTGCAATACCCTGCGCAATACTCTGCAATACTCTGGTGCAATACTCTGCAATACCCTGCGCAATACCCTGCAATACCCTGCGCAATACTCTGCAATACCCTGCGCAATACTCTGCAATACTCTGGTGCAATACTCTGCAATACCCTGCGCAATACCCTGCAAAATACTCTGCAATACCCTGGTGCAATACTCTGCAATACCCTGCGCAATACTCTGCAATACCCTGCGCAATACCCTGGTGCAATACTCTGCAATACTCTGGTGCAATACTCTGCAATACTCTGGTGCAATACTCTGCAATACCCTGCAAAATACTCTGCAATACCCTGCGCAATACCCTGCAAAATACTCTGCAATACCCTGGTGCAATACTCTGCAATACTCTGGTGCAATACTCTGCAATACCCTGCGCAATACTCTGCAATACCCTGCTCAATACCCTGCAAAATACTCTGCAATACCCTGGTGCAATACTCTGCAATACTCTGGTGCAATACTCTGCAATACCCTGCGCAATACTCTGCAATACCCTGCGCAATACCCTGCAAAATACTCTGCAATACCCTGGTGCAATACTCTGCAATACTCTGGTGCAATACTCTGCAATACCCTGCAATACCCTGCGCAATACTCTGCAATACTCTGGCGCAATACTCTGCAATACCCTGGTGCAATACTCTGCAATACCCTGCGCAATACTCTGCAATACCCTGCGCAATTCTCTGCAATACTCTGGTGCAATACTCTGCAATACCCTGGTGCAATACCCTGCGCAATACTCTGCAATACCCTGCGCAATACCCTGCAATACCCTGCACAATACTCTGCAATACCCTGCGCAATACTCTGCAATACTCTGCAATACTCTGGTGCAATACTCTGCAATACCCTGCGCAATACCCTGCAAAATACTCTGCAATACCCTGGTGCAATACTCTGCAATACCCTGCGCAATACTCTGCAATACCCTGCGCAATACCCTGGTGCAATACTCTGCAATACTCTGCAATACTCTGGTGCAATACTCTGCAATACTCTGGTGCAATACTCTGCAATACCCTGCGCAATATTCTGCAATACCCTGCGCAATACTCTGCAATACTCTGCAATACCCTGCGCAATATTCTGCAATACCCTGCGCAATACTCTGCAATACCCTGCGCAATACCCTGGTGCAATACTCTGCAATACTCTGGTGCAATACTCTGCAATACCCTGCAAAATACTCTGCAATACCATGCGCAATACCCTGCAAAATACTCTGCAATACCCTGGTGCAATACTCTGCAATACTCTGGTGCAATACTCTGCAATACCCTGCGCAATACTCTGCAATACCCTGCGCAATACCCTGCAAAATACTCTGCAATACCCTGGTGCAATACTCTGCAATACACTGGTGCAATACTCTGCAATACCCTGCGCAATACTCTGCAATACCCTGCGCAATACTCTGCAATACTCTGGCGCAATACTCTGCAATACCCTGCGCAATACTCTGCAATACCCTGCGCAATACCCTGCGCAATACTCTGCAATACCCTGGTGCAATACTCTGCAATACTCTGGTGCAATACCCTGCGCAATACTCTGCAATACCCTGCGCAATACTCTGCAATACTCTGGTGCAATACTCTGCAATACCCTGGTGCAATACCCTGCGCAATACTCTGCAATACCCTGCGCAATACTCTGCAATACCCTGCGCAATACTCTGCAATACTCTGGTGCAATACTCTGCAATACCCTGGTGCAATACTCTGCAATACCCTGCGCAATACTCTGCAATACCCTGCGCAATACTCTGCAATACTCTGGTGCAATACTCTGCAATACCCTGGTGCAATACTCTGCAATACTCTGCAATACCCTGCGCAATACTCTGCAATACCCTGCGCAATACTCTGCAATACTCTGGTGCAATACTCTGCAATACCCTGGTGCAATACCCTGCAATACCCTGCGCAATACTCTGCAATACCCTGCGCAATACTCTGCAATACCCTGCGCAATACTCTGCAATACTCTGGTGCAATACTCTGCAATACCCTGGTGCAATACTCTGCAATACCCTGCGCAATACTCTGCAATACCCTGCGCAATTCTCTGCAATACTCTGGTGCAATACTCTGGTGCAATACTCTGCAATACCCTGGTGCAATACCCTGCGCAATACTCTGCAATACCCTGCGCAATACCCTGCAATACCCTGCGCAATACTCTGCAATACCCTGCGCAATACTCTGCAATACTCTGCAATACTCTGGTGCAATACTCTGCAATACCCTGCGCAATACCCTGCAAAATACTCTGCAATACCCTGCGCAATACTCTGCAATACTCTGCAATACCCTGCGCAATACCCTGGTGCAATACTCTGCAATACTCTGGTGCAATACTCTGCAATACTCTGGTGCAATACTCTGCAATACCCTGCAAAATACTCTGCAATACCCTGCGCAATACTCTGCAATACCCTGCGCAATACCCTGCGCAATACCCTGCAAAATACTCTGCAATACCCTGGTGCAATACTCTGCAATACTCTGGTGCAATACCCTGCGCAATACTCTGCAATACCCTGCGCAATACTCTGCAATACCCTGCAATACCCTGCGCAATACTCTGCAATACCCTGCGCAATATTCTGCAATACCCTGCGCAATACTCTGCAATACTCTGCAATACCCTGCGCAATATTCTGCAATACCCTGCGCAATACTCTGCAATACCCTGCGCAATACCCTGGTGCAATACTCTGCAATACTCTGGTGCAATACTCTGCAATACCCTGCAAAATACTCTGCAATACCCTGCGCAATACCCTGCAAAATACTCTGCAATACCCTGGTGCAATACTCTGCAATACTCTGGTGCAATACTCTGCAATACCCTGCGCAATACTCTGCAATACCCTGCGCAATACCCTGCAAAATACTCTGCAATACCCTGGTGCAATACTCTGCAATACACTGGTGCAATACTCTGCAATACCCTGCGCAATACTCTGCAATACCCTGCGCAATACTCTGCAATACTCTGGCGCAATACTCTGCAATACCCTGCGCAATACTCTGCAATACCCTGCGCAATACCCTGCGCAATACTCTGCAATACCCTGGTGCAATACTCTGCAATACCCTGCGCAATACTCTGCAATACCCTGCGCAATACTCTGCAATACTCTGGTGCAATACTCTGCAATACCCTGGTGCAATACTCTGCAATACCCTGCGCAATACTCTGCAATACCCTGCGCAATACTCTGCAATACTCTGGTGCAATACTCTGCAATACCCTGGTGCAATACTCTGCAATACCCTGCGCAATACCCTGCAATACCCTGCGCAATACTCTGCAATACCCTGGTGCAATACTCTGCAATACCCTGCGCAATACTCTGCAATACCCTGCGCAATACTCTGCAATACCCTGTGCAATACTCTGCAATACTCTGGTGCAATACTCTGCAATACCCTGCGCAATACTCTGCAATACCCTGCGCAATACTCTGCAATACCCTGTGCAATACTCTGCAATACTCTGGTGCAATACTCTGCAATACCCTGCGCAATACTCTGCAATACCCTGCGCAATACCCTGCAAAATACTCTGCAATACCCTGGTGCAATACTCTGCAATACCCTGCGCAATACTCTGCAATACCCTGCGCAATACTCTGCAATACCCTGCGCAATACTCTGCAATACCCTGCGCAATACTCTGCAATACCCTGTGCAATACTCTGCAATACTCTGGTGCAATACTCTGCAATACCCTGCGCAATACTCTGCAATACCCTGCGCAATACTCTGCAATACCCTGCGCAATACTCTGCAATACCCTGTGCAATACTCTGCAATACTCTGGTGCAATACTCTGCAATACCCTGCGCAATACTCTGCAATACCCTGCGCAATACCCTGCAAAATACTCTGCAATACCCTGGTGCAATACTCTGCAATACCCTGCGCAATACTCTGCAATACCCTGCGCAATACTCTGCAATACTCTGGTGCAATACTCTGCAATACCCTGGTGCAATACTCTGCAATACCCTGCGCAATACTCTGCAATACCCTGGTGCAATACTCTGCAATACCCTGCGCAATACTCTGCAATACCCTGTGCAATACTCTGCAATACTCTGGTGCAATACTCTGCAATACCCTGCGCAATACTCTGCAATACCCTGTGCAATACTCTGCAATACTCTGGTGCAATACTCTGCAATACCCTGCGCAATACTCTGCAATACCCTGCGCAATACCCTGCAAAATACTCTGCAATACCCTGGTGCAATACTCTGCAATACCCTGCGCAATACTCTGCAATACCCTGCGCAATACCCTGCAAAATACTCTGCAATACCCTGGTGCAATACTCTGCAATACTCTGGTGCAATACTCTGCAATACCCTGCGCAATACTCTGCAATACCCTGCGCAATACTCTGCAATACTCTGGTGCAATACTCTGCAATACCCTGGTGCAATACTCTGCAATACCCTGCGCAATACTCTGCAATACCCTGCGCAATACTCTGCAATACTCTGGTGCAATACTCTGCAATACCCTGGTGCAATACCCTGCGCAATACTCTGCAATACCCTGCGCAATACCCTGCAATACCCTGCGCAATACTCTGCAATACCCTGTGCAATACCCTGCAATACCCTGTGCAATACTCTGCAATACTCTGCAATACCCTGGTGCAATACTCTGCAATACCCTGCGCAATACCCTGCAAAATACTCTGCAATACCCTGGTGCAATACTCTGCAATACCCTGCGCAATACTCTGCAATACCCTGCGCAATACCCTGGTGCAATACTCTGCAATACTCTGGTGCAATACTCTGCAATACTCTGGTGCAATACTCTGCAATACCCTGCAAAATACTCTGCAATACCCTGCGCAATACTCTGCAATACCCTGCGCAATACCCTGCGCAATACCCTGCAAAATACTCTGCAATACCCTGGTGCAATACTCTGCAATACTCTGGTGCAATACCCTGCGCAATACTCTGCAATACCCTGCGCAATACCCTGCGCAATACTCTGCAATACCCTGCAAAATACTCTGCAATACCCTGCGCAATACCCTGCAAAATACTCTGCAATACCCTGGTGCAATACTCTGCAATACTCTGGTGCAATACCCTGCGCAATACTCTGCAATACCCTGCGCAATACCCTGCGCAATACTCTGCAATACCCTGCAATACCCTGCGCAATATTCTGCAATACCCTGCGCAATATTCTGCAATACCCTGCGCAATACTCTGCAATACTCTGCAATACCCTGCGCAATATTCTGCAATACCCTGCGCAATACTCTGCAATACCCTGCGCAATACCCTGGTGCAATACTCTGCAATACTCTGGTGCAATACTCTGCAATACCCTGCAAAATACTCTGCAATACCCTGCGCAATACCCTGCAAAATACTCTGCAATACCCTGGTGCAATACTCTGCAATACTCTGGTGCAATACTCTGCAATACCCTGCGCAATACTCTGCAATACCCTGCGCAATACCCTGCAAAATACTCTGCAATACCCTGGTGCAATACTCTGCAATACTCTGGTGCAATACTCTGCAATACCCTGCGCAATACTCTGCAATACCCTGCGCAATACTCTGCAATACCCTGCGCAATACCCTGCAATACCCTGCGCAATACTCTGCAATACCCTGCGCAATATTCTGCAATACCCTGCGCAATACTCTGCAATACCCTGCGCAATACCCTGGTGCAATACTCTGCAATACTCTGGTGCAATACTCTGCAATACCCTGCAAAATACTCTGCAATACCCTGCGCAATACCCTGCAAAATACTCTGCAATACCCTGGTGCAATACTCTGCAATACTCTGGTGCAATACTCTGCAATACCCTGCGCAATACTCTGCAATACCCTGCGCAATACCCTGCAAAATACTCTGCAATACCCTGGTGCAATACTCTGCAATACTCTGGTGCAATACTCTGCAATACCCTGCGCAATACTCTGCAATACCCTGCGCAATACCCTGCAAAATACTCTGCAATACCCTGGTGCAATACTCTGCAATACTCTGGTGCAATACTCTGCAATACCCTGCGCAATACTCTGCAATACCCTGCGCAATACTCTGCAATACTCTGGCGCAATACTCTGCAATACCCTGCGCAATACTCTGCAATACCCTGCGCAATACCCTGCGCAATACTCTGCAATACCCTGGTGCAATACTCTGCAATACTCTGGTGCAATACTCTGCAATACCCTGCGCAATACTCTGCAATACCCTGCGCAATACCCTGGTGCAATACTCTGCAATACCCTGGTGCAATACTCTGCAATACTCTGCAATACCCTGCGCAATACTCTGCAATACCCTGCGCAATACTCTGCAATACCCTGCGCAATACTCTGCAATACTCTGGTGCAATACTCTGCAATACCCTGGTGCAATACTCTGCAATACCCTGCGCAATACTCTGCAATACCCTGCGCAATACTCTGCAATACCCTGCGCAATACTCTGCAATACTCTGGTGCAATACTCTGCAATACCCTGGTGCAATACCCTGCAATACCCTGCGCAATACTCTGCAATACCCTGCGCAATACCCTGCAATACCCTGCGCAATACTCTGCAATACCCTGGTGCAATACTCTGCAATACCCTGGTGCAATACTCTGCAATACCCTGCGCAATACTCTGCAATACCCTGGTGCAATACTCTGCAATACTCTGGTGCAATACTCTGCAATACCCTGCGCAATACTCTGCAATACCCTGCGCAATACCCTGCAATACCCTGCGCAATACTCTGCAATACCCTGCGCAATACTCTGCAATACTCTGGTGCAATACTCTGCAATACCCTGGTGCAATACTCTGCAATACCCTGCGCAATACTCTGCAATACCCTGCGCAATACCCTGCAATACCCTGCGCAATACTCTGCAATACCCTGGTGCAATACTCTGCAATACTCTGGTGCAATACTCTGCAATACCCTGCGCAATACTCTGCAATACCCTGCGCAATACTCTGCAATACCCTGCGCAATACTCTGCAATACCCTGCGCAATACTCTGCAATACTCTGGTGCAATACTCTGCAATACCCTGGTGCAATACTCTGCAATACCCTGCGCAATACTCTGCAATACCCTGCGCAATACCCTGCAATACCCTGCGCAATACTCTGCAATACTCTGGTGCAATACTCTGCAATACCCTGGTGCAATACTCTGCAATACCCTGCGCAATACTCTGCAATACCCTGGTGCAATACTCTGCAATACTCTGGTGCAATACTCTGCAATACCCTGCACAATACTCTGCAATACCCTGTGCAATACTCTGCAATACTCTGGTGCAATACTCTGCAATACCCTGCGCAATACTCTGCAATACCCTGCGCAATACCCTGCAAAATACTCTGCAATACCCTGGTGCAATACTCTGCAATACCCTGCGCAATACTCTGCAATACCCTGCGCAATACCCTGCAAAATACTCTGCAATACCCTGGTGCAATACTCTGCAATACTCTGGTGCAATACTCTGCAATACCCTGCGCAATACTCTGCAATACCCTGCGCAATACTCTGCAATACTCTGGTGCAATACTCTGCAATACCCTGGTGCAATACTCTGCAATACCCTGCGCAATACTCTGCAATACCCTGCGCAATACTCTGCAATACTCTGGTGCAATACTCTGCAATACCCTGGTGCAATACTCTGCAATACCCTGCGCAATACTCTGCAATACCCTGCGCAATACTCTGCAATACTCTGGTGCAATACTCTGCAATACCCTGGTGCAATACCCTGCGCAATACTCTGCAATACCCTGGTGCAATACCCTGCGCAATACCCTGCAATACCCTGCGCAATACTCTGCAATACCCTGCGCAATACCCTGCAATACCCTGCGCAATACTCTGCAATACTCTGCAATACTCTGGTGCAATACTCTGCAATACCCTGCGCAATACCCTGCAAAATACTCTGCAATACCCTGGTGCAATACTCTGCAATACCCTGCGCAATACTCTGCAATACCCTGCGCAATACCCTGGTGCAATACTCTGCAATACTCTGGTGCAATACTCTGCAATACCCTGCGCAATACTCTGCAATACCCTGCGCAATACTCTGCAATACCCTGGTGCAATACTCTGCAATACCCTGGTGCAATACTCTGCAATACCCTGCGCAATACTCTGCAATACCCTGCGCAATACTCTGCAATACTCTGGTGCAATACTCTGCAATACCCTGGTGCAATACTCTGCAATACCCTGCGCAATACTCTGCAATACCCTGCGCAATACTCTGCAATACCCTGGTGCAATACCCTGCGCAATACTCTGCAATACCCTGCGCAATACCCTGCAATACCCTGCGCAATACTCTGCAATACCCTGCGCAATACCCTGCAATACCCTGCGCAATACTCTGCAATACTCTGCAATACTCTGGTGCAATACTCTGCAATACCCTGCGCAATACCCTGCAAAATACTCTGCAATACCCTGGTGCAATACTCTGCAATACCCTGCGCAATACTCTGCAATACTCTGGTGCAATACTCTGCAATACTCTGGTGCAATACTCTGCAATACCCTGCAAAATACTCTGCAATACCCTGCGCAATACTCTGCAATACCCTGCGCAATACCCTGGTGCAATACTCTGCAATACTCTGGTGCAATACTCTGCAATACTCTGGTGCAATACTCTGCAATACCCTGCAAAATACTCTGCAATACCCTGCGCAATACCCTGCGCAATACCCTGCAAAATACTCTGCAATACCCTGGTGCAATACTCTGCAATACTCTGGTGCAATACCCTGCGCAATACTCTGCAATACCCTGCGCAATACCCTGCGCAATACTCTGCAATACCCTGCAAAATACTCTGCAATACCCTGCGCAATACCCTGCAAAATACTCTGCAATACCCTGGTGCAATACTCTGCAATACTCTGGTGCAATACCCTGCGCAATACTCTGCAATACCCTGCGCAATACCCTGCGCAATACTCTGCAATACCCTGGTGCAATACTCTGCAATACTCTGGTGCAATACTCTGCAATACTCTGGTGCAATACTCTGCAATACCCTGCGCAATACTCTGCAATACCCTGCGCAATATTCTGCAATACCCTGCGCAATACTCTGCAATACTCTGCAATACCCTGCGCAATATTCTGCAATACCCTGCGCAATACTCTGCAATACCCTGCGCAATACCCTGGTGCAATACTCTGCAATACTCTGGTGCAATACTCTGCAATACTCTGCAATACCCTGCAAAATACTCTGCAATACCCTGCGCAATACCCTGCAAAATACTCTGCAATACCCTGGTGCAATACTCTGCAATACTCTGGTGCAATACTCTGCAATACCCTGCGCAATACTCTGCAATACCCTGCGCAATACCCTGCAAAATACTCTGCAATACCCTGGTGCAATACTCTGCAATACTCTGGTGCAATACTCTGCAATACCCTGCACAATACTCTGCAATACCCTGCGCAATACCCTGCAATACCCTGCACAATACTCTGCAATACTCTGGCGCAATACTCTGCAATACCCTGCGCAATACTCTGCAATACCCTGCGCAATACCCTGCAAAATACTCTGCAATACCCTGGTGCAATACTCTGCAATACTCTGGTGCAATACTCTGCAATACCCTGCGCAATACTCTGCAATACCCTGCGCAATACTCTGCAATACTCTGGCGCAATACTCTGCAATACCCTGCGCAATACTCTGCAATACCCTGCGCAATACCCTGCGCAATACTCTGCAATACCCTGGTGCAATACTCTGCAATACTCTGGTGCAATACTCTGCAATACCCTGCGCAATACTCTGCAATACCCTGCGCAATACTCTGCAATACCCTGGTGCAATACTCTGCAATACTCTGCAATACCCTGCGCAATACTCTGCAATACCCTGCGCAATACTCTGCAATACCCTGCGCAATACTCTGCAATACTCTGGTGCAATACTCTGCAATACCCTGGTGCAATACTCTGCAATACCCTGCGCAATACTCTGCAATACTCTGGTGCAATACTCTGCAATACCCTGGTGCAATACCCTGCAATACCCTGCGCAATACTCTGCAATACCCTGCGCAATACCCTGCAATACCCTGCGCAATACTCTGCAATACTCTGGTGCAATACTCTGCAATACCCTGGTGCAATACTCTGCAATACCCTGCAATACCCTGGTGCAATACTCTGCAATACTCTGGTGCAATACTCTGCAATACCCTGCGCAATACTCTGCAATACCCTGCGCAATACCCTGCAATACCCTGCGCAATACTCTGCAATACCCTGCGCAATACTCTGCAATACTCTGGTGCAATACTCTGCAATACCCTGGTGCAATACTCTGCAATACCCTGGTGCAATACCCTGCGCAATACTCTGCAATACTCTGGTGCAATACTCTGCAATACCCTGCGCAATACTCTGCAATACCCTGCGCAATACTCTGCAATACTCTGGTGCAATACTCTGCAATACCCTGGTGCAATACTCTGCAATACCCTGCGCAATACTCTGCAATACCCTGGTGCAATACTCTGCAATACTCTGGTGCAATACTCTGCAATACCCTGCGCAATACTCTGCAATACCCTGCGCAATACCCTGCAATACCCTGCGCAATACTCTGCAATACCCTGCGCAATACTCTGCAATACCCTGTGCAATACTCTGCAATACTCTGGTGCAATACTCTGCAATACCCTGCGCAATACTCTGCAATACCCTGCGCAATACTCTGCAATACCCTGCGCAATACTCTGCAATACCCTGTGCAATACTCTGCAATACTCTGGTGCAATACTCTGCAATACCCTGCGCAATACTCTGCAATACCCTGCGCAATACCCTGCAAAATACTCTGCAATACCCTGCGCAATACTCTGCAATACCCTGCGCAATACTCTGCAATACCCTGCGCAATACCCTGCAAAATACTCTGCAATACCCTGGTGCAATACTCTGCAATACTCTGGTGCAATACTCTGCAATACCCTGCGCAATACTCTGCAATACCCTGCGCAATACCCTGCAATACCCTGCGCAATACTCTGCAATACTCTGGTGCAATACTCTGCAATACCCTGGTGCAATACTCTGCAATACCCTGCGCAATACTCTGCAATACCCTGCGCAATACTCTGCAATACTCTGGTGCAATACTCTGCAATACCCTGGTGCAATACTCTGCAATACCCTGCGCAATACTCTGCAATACCCTGCGCAATACTCTGCAATACTCTGGTGCAATACTCTGCAATACCCTGCGCAATACCCTGCAATACCCTGCGCAATACTCTGCAATACCCTGCGCAATACTCTGCAATACTCTGGTGCAATACTCTGGTGCAATACTCTGCAATACCCTGCGCAATACCCTGCAAAATACTCTGCAATACCCTGGTGCAATACTCTGCAATACCCTGCGCAATACTCTGCAATACCCTGCGCAATACTCTGCAATACCCTGCGCAATACTCTGCAATACTCTGGTGCAATACTCTGCAATACCCTGCAAAATACTCTGCAATACCCTGCGCAATACCCTGCAAAATACTCTGCAATACTCTGGTGCAATACCCTGCGCAATACTCTGCAATACCCTGCGCAATACCCTGCGCAATACCCTGCAATACCCTGCGCAATACTCTGCAATACCCTGCGCAATATTCTGCAATACCCTGCGCAATACTCTGCAATACTCTGCAATACCCTGCGCAATATTCTGCAATACCCTGCACAATACTCTGCAATACCCTGCGCAATACCCTGGTGCAATACTCTGCAATACTCTGGTGCAATACTCTGCAATACCCTGCAAAATACTCTGCAATACCCTGCGCAATACCCTGCAAAATACTCTGCAATACCCTGGTGCAATACTCTGCAATACTCTGGTGCAATACTCTGCAATACCCTGCGCAATACTCTGCAATACCCTGCGCAATACCCTGCAAAATACTCTGCAATACCCTGGTGCAATACTCTGCAATACTCTGGTGCAATACTCTGCAATACCCTGGTGCAATACTCTGCAATACCCTGCGCAATACTCTGCAATACCCTGCGCAATACTCTGCAATACTCTGGTGCAATACTCTGCAATACCCTGGTGCAATACCCTGCGCAATACTCTGCAATACCCTGCGCAATACCCTGCAATACCCTGCGCAATACTCTGCAATACTCTGCAATACTCTGGTGCAATACTCTGCAATACCCTGCGCAATACCCTGCAAAATACTCTGCAATACCCTGGTGCAATACTCTGCAATACCCTGCGCAATACTCTGCAATACCCTGCGCAATACCCTGGTGCAATACTCTGCAATACTCTGGTGCAATACTCTGCAATACTCTGGTGCAATACTCTGCAATACCCTGCAAAATACTCTGCAATACCCTGCGCAATACCCTGCAAAATACTCTGCAATACCCTGGTGCAATACTCTGCAATACTCTGGTGCAATACCCTGCGCAATACTCTGCAATACCCTGCGCAATACCCTGCGCAATACTCTGCAATACCCTGCAATACCCTGCGCAATACTCTGCAATACCCTGCGCAATATTCTGCAATACCCTGCGCAATACTCTGCAATACTCTGCAATACCCTGCGCAATATTCTGCAATACCCTGCGCAATACTCTGCAATACCCTGCGCAATACCCTGGTGCAATACTCTGCAATACTCTGGTGCAATACTCTGCAATACCCTGCAAAATACTCTGCAATACCCTGCGCAATACCCTGCAAAATACTCTGCAATACCCTGGTGCAATACTCTGCAATACTCTGGTGCAATACTCTGCAATACCCTGCGCAATACTCTGCAATACCCTGCGCAATACCCTGCAAAATACTCTGCAATACCCTGGTGCAATACTCTGCAATACTCTGGTGCAATACTCTGCAATACCCTGCGCAATACTCTGCAATACCCTGCGCAATACCCTGCAAAATACTCTGCAATACCCTGGTGCAATACTCTGCAATACTCTGGTGCAATACTCTGCAATACCCTGCGCAATACTCTGCAATACCCTGCGCAATACCCTGCAAAATACTCTGCAATACCCTGGTGCAATACTCTGCAATACACTGGTGCAATACTCTGCAATACCCTGCGCAATACTCTGCAATACCCTGCGCAATACTCTGCAATACTCTGGCGCAATACTCTGCAATACCCTGCGCAATACTCTGCAATACCCTGCGCAATACCCTGCGCAATACTCTGCAATACCCTGGTGCAATACTCTGCAATACTCTGGTGCAATACTCTGCAATACCCTGCGCAATACCCTGCAAAATACTCTGCAATACCCTGGTGCAATACTCTGCAATACCCTGCGCAATACCCTGCAAAATACTCTGCAATACCCTGGTGCAATACTCTGCAATACCCTGCGCAATACTCTGCAATACCCTGCGCAATACTCTGCAATACCCTGCGCAATACCCTGGTGCAATACTCTGCAATACTCTGGTGCAATACTCTGCAATACCCTGCAAAATACTCTGCAATACCCTGCGCAATACCCTGCAAAATACTCTGCAATACCCTGGTGCAATACTCTGCAATACTCTGGTGCAATACCCTGCGCAATACTCTGCAATACCCTGCGCAATACCCTGCACAATACTCTGCAATACCCTGCAATACCCTGCGCAATACTCTGCAATACCCTGCGCAATATTCTGCAATACCCTGCGCAATACTCTGCAATACTCTGCGCAATACCCTGGTGCAATACTCTGCAATACTCTGGTGCAATACTCTGCAATACCCTGCAAAATACTCTGCAATACCCTGCGCAATACCCTGCAAAATACTCTGCAATACCCTGGTGCAATACTCTGCAATACTCTGGTGCAATACTCTGCAATACCCTGCGCAATACTCTGCAATACCCTGCGCAATACCCTGCAAAATACTCTGCAATACCCTGGTGCAATACTCTGCAATACTCTGGTGCAATACTCTGCAATACCCTGGTGCAATACTCTGCAATACCCTGCGCAATACTCTGCAATACACTGCGCAATACTCTGCAATACTCTGGTGCAATACTCTGCAATACCCTGGTGCAATACCCTGCGCAATACTCTGCAATACCCTGCGCAATACCCTGCAATACCCTGCGCAATACTCTGCAATACCCTGCGCAATACTCTGCAATACTCTGCAATACTCTGGTGCAATACTCTGCAATACCCTGCGCAATACCCTGCAAAATACTCTGCAATACCCTGGTGCAATACTCTGCAATACCCTGCGCAATACCCTGGTGCAATACTCTGCAATACTCTGGTGCAATACTCTGCAATACTCTGGTGCAATACTCTGCAATACCCTGCAAAATACTCTGCAATACCCTGCGCAATACCCTGCAAAATACTCTGCAATACCCTGGTGCAATACTCTGCAATACTCTGGTGCAATACCCTGCGCAATACTCTGCAATACCCTGCGCAATACCCTGCACAATACTCTGCAATACCCTGCAATACCCTGCGCAATACTCTGCAATACCCTGCGCAATATTCTGCAATACCCTGCGCAATACTCTGCAATACTCTGCAATACCCTGCGCAATATTCTGCAATACCCTGCGCAATACTCTGCAATACCCTGCGCAATACCCTGGTGCAATACTCTGCAATACTCTGGTGCAATACTCTGCAATACCCTGCAAAATACTCTGCAATACCCTGCGCAATACCCTGCAAAATACTCTGCAATACCCTGGTGCAATACTCTGCAATACTCTGGTGCAATACTCTGCAATACCCTGCGCAATACTCTGCAATACCCTGCGCAATACCCTGCAAAATACTCTGCAATACCCTGGTGCAATACTCTGCAATACTCTGGTGCAATACTCTGCAATACCCTGCACAATACTCTGCAATACCCTGCGCAATACCCTGCAAAATACTCTGCAATACCCTGGTGCAATACTCTGCAATACTCTGGTGCAATACTCTGCAATACCCTGCAATACCCTGCGCAATACTCTGCAATACTCTGGCGCAATACTCTGCAATACCCTGCGCAATACTCTGCAATACCCTGCGCAATACCCTGCGCAATACTCTGCAATACCCTGGTGCAATACTCTGCAATACTCTGGTGCAATACTCTGCAATACCCTGCGCAATACTCTGCAATACCCTGCGCAATACTCTGCAATACTCTGGTGCAATACTCTGCAATACCCTGGTGCAATACTCTGCAATACTCTGCAATACCCTGCGCAATACTCTGCAATACCCTGCGCAATACTCTGCAATACCCTGCGCAATACTCTGCAATACCCTGCGCAATACCCTGCGCAATACTCTGCAATACCCTGGTGCAATACTCTGCAATACTCTGGTGCAATACCCTGCGCAATACTCTGCAATACCCTGCGCAATACTCTGCAATACTCTGGTGCAATACTCTGCAATACCCTGGTGCAATACCCTGCGCAATACTCTGCAATACCCTGCGCAATACTCTGCAATACTCTGGTGCAATACTCTGCAATACCCTGGTGCAATACTCTGCAATACCCTGCACAATACTCTGCAATACCCTGCGCAATACTCTGCAATACTCTGGTGCAATACTCTGCAATACCCTGGTGCAATACTCTGCAATACTCTGCAATACCCTGCGCAATACTCTGCAATACCCTGCGCAATACTCTGCAATACTCTGGTGCAATACTCTGCAATACCCTGGTGCAATACCCTGCAATACCCTGCGCAATACTCTGCAATACCCTGCGCAATACTCTGCAATACCCTGCGCAATACTCTGCAATACTCTGGTGCAATACTCTGCAATACCCTGGTGCAATACTCTGCAATACCCTGCGCAATACTCTGCAATACCCTGCGCAATTCTCTGCAATACTCTGGTGCAATACTCTGCAATACCCTGGTGCAATACCCTGCGCAATACTCTGCAATACCCTGCGCAATACCCTGCAATACCCTGCGCAATACTCTGCAATACCCTGCGCAATACTCTGCAATACTCTGCAATACTCTGGTGCAATACTCTGCAATACCCTGCGCAATACCCTGCAAAATACTCTGCAATACCCTGCGCAATACTCTGCAATACTCTGCAATACCCTGCGCAATACCCTGGTGCAATACTCTGCAATACTCTGGTGCAATACTCTGCAATACTCTGGTGCAATACTCTGCAATACCCTGCAAAATACTCTGCAATACCCTGCGCAATACTCTGCAATACCCTGCGCAATACCCTGCGCAATACCCTGCAAAATACTCTGCAATACCCTGGTGCAATACTCTGCAATACTCTGGTGCAATACCCTGCGCAATACTCTGCAATACCCTGCGCAATACTCTGCAATACCCTGCAATACCCTGCGCAATACTCTGCAATACCCTGCGCAATATTCTGCAATACCCTGCGCAATACTCTGCAATACTCTGCAATACCCTGCGCAATATTCTGCAATACCCTGCGCAATACTCTGCAATACCCTGCGCAATACCCTGGTGCAATACTCTGCAATACTCTGGTGCAATACTCTGCAATACCCTGCAAAATACTCTGCAATACCCTGCGCAATACCCTGCAAAATACTCTGCAATACCCTGGTGCAATACTCTGCAATACTCTGGTGCAATACTCTGCAATACCCTGCGCAATACTCTGCAATACCCTGCGCAATACCCTGCAAAATACTCTGCAATACCCTGGTGCAATACTCTGCAATACACTGGTGCAATACTCTGCAATACCCTGCGCAATACTCTGCAATACCCTGCGCAATACTCTGCAATACTCTGGCGCAATACTCTGCAATACCCTGCGCAATACTCTGCAATACCCTGCGCAATACCCTGCGCAATACTCTGCAATACCCTGGTGCAATACTCTGCAATACCATGCGCAATACTCTGCAATACCCTGCGCAATACTCTGCAATACTCTGGTGCAATACTCTGCAATACCCTGGTGCAATACTCTGCAATACCCTGCGCAATACTCTGCAATACCCTGCGCAATACTCTGCAATACTCTGGTGCAATACTCTGCAATACCCTGGTGCAATACTCTGCAATACCCTGCGCAATACTCTGCAATACCCTGCGCAATACCCTGCAATACCCTGCGCAATACTCTGCAATACTCTGGTGCAATACTCTGCAATACCCTGGTGCAATACTCTGCAATACCCTGCGCAATAATCTGCAATACCCTGGTGCAATACTCTGCAATACTCTGGTGCAATACTCTGCAATACCCTGCGCAATACTCTGCAATACCCTGCGCAATACCCTGCAATACCCTGCGCAATACTCTGCAATACCCTGGTGCAATACTCTGCAATACCCTGCGCAATACTCTGCAATACCCTGCGCAATACTCTGCAATACCCTGTGCAATACTCTGCAATACTCTGGTGCAATACTCTGCAATACCCTGCGCAATACTCTGCAATACCCTGCGCAATACTCTGCAATACCCTGTGCAATACTCTGCAATACCCTGCGCAATACTCTGCAATACCCTGCGCAATACCCTGCAAAATACTCTGCAATACCCTGGTGCAATACTCTGCAATACCCTGCGCAATACTCTGCAATACCCTGCGCAATACCCTGCAATACTCTGGTGCAATACTCTGCAATACCCTGGTGCAATACTCTGCAATACCCTGCGCAATACTCTGCAATACCCTGCGCAATACTCTGCAATACCCTGTGCAATACTCTGCAATACCCTGCGCAATACTCTGCAATACCCTGCGCAATACTCTGCAATACCCTGTGCAATACTCTGCAATACTCTGGTGCAATACTCTGCAATACCCTGCGCAATACTCTGCAATACCCTGCGCAATACTCTGCAATACCCTGCACAATACTCTGCAATACCCTGTGCAATACTCTGCAATACTCTGGTGCAATACTCTGCAATACCCTGCGCAATACTCTGCAATACCCTGCGCAATACCCTGCAAAATACTCTGCAATACCCTGGTGCAATACTCTGCAATACCCTGCGCAATACTCTGCAATACCCTGCGCAATACTCTGCAATACTCTGGTGCAATACTCTGCAATACCCTGGTGCAATACTCTGCAATACCCTGCGCAATACTCTGCAATACCCTGGTGCAATACTCTGCAATACCCTGCGCAATACTCTGCAATACCCTGTGCAATACTCTGCAATACTCTGGTGCAATACTCTGCAATACCCTGCGCAATACTCTGCAATACCCTGTGCAATACTCTGCAATACTCTGGTGCAATACTCTGCAATACCCTGCGCAATACTCTGCAATACCCTGCGCAATACCCTGCAAAATACTCTGCAATACCCTGGTGCAATACTCTGCAATACCCTGCGCAATACTCTGCAATACCCTGCGCAATACCCTGCAAAATACTCTGCAATACCCTGGTGCAATACTCTGCAATACTCTGGTGCAATACTCTGCAATACCATGCGCAATACTCTGCAATACCCTGCGCAATACTCTGCAATACTCTGGTGCAATACTCTGCAATACCCTGGTGCAATACTCTGCAATACCCTGCGCAATACTCTGCAATACCCTGCGCAATACTCTGCAATACTCTGGTGCAATACTCTGCAATACCCTGGTGCAATACCCTGCGCAATACTCTGCAATACCCTGCGCAATACCCTGCAATACCCTGCGCAATACTCTGCAATACCCTGCGCAATACCCTGCAATACCCTGCGCAATACTCTGCAATACTCTGCAATACTCTGGTGCAATACTCTGCAATACCCTGCGCAATACCCTGCAAAATACTCTGCAATACCCTGGTGCAATACTCTGCAATACCCTGCGCAATACTCTGCAATACCCTGCGCAATACCCTGGTGCAATACTCTGCAATACTCTGGTGCAATACTCTGCAATACTCTGGTGCAATACTCTGCAATACCCTGCAAAATACTCTGCAATACCCTGCGCAATACTCTGCAATACCCTGCGCAATACCCTGCGCAATACCCTGCAAAATACTCTGCAATACCCTGGTGCAATACTCTGCAATACTCTGGTGCAATACCCTGCGCAATACTCTGCAATACCCTGCGCAATACCCTGCGCAATACTCTGCAATACCCTGCAAAATACTCTGCAATACCCTGCGCAATACCCTGCAAAATACTCTGCAATACCCTGGTGCAATACTCTGCAATACTCTGGTGCAATACCCTGCGCAATACTCTGCAATACCCTGCGCAATACCCTGCGCAATACTCTGCAATACCCTGCAATACCCTGCGCAATACTCTGCAATACCCTGCGCAATATTCTGCAATACCCTGCGCAATACTCTGCAATACTCTGCAATACCCTGCGCAATATTCTGCAATACCCTGCGCAATACTCTGCAATACCCTGCGCAATACCCTGGTGCAATACTCTGCAATACTCTGGTGCAATACTCTGCAATACCCTGCAAAATACTCTGCAATACCCTGCGCAATACCCTGCAAAATACTCTGCAATACCCTGGTGCAATACTCTGCAATACTCTGGTGCAATACTCTGCAATACCCTGCGCAATACTCTGCAATACCCTGCGCAATACCCTGCAATACCCTGCGCACTACTCTGCAATACTCTGGCGCAATACTCTGCAATACCCTGCGCAATACTCTGCAATACCCTGCGCAATACCCTGCGCAATACTCTGCAATACCCTGGTGCAATACTCTGCAATACTCTGGTGCAATACTCTGCAATACCCTGCGCAATACTCTGCAATACCCTGTGCAATACCCTGGTGCAATACTCTGCAATACCCTGGTGCAATACTCTGCAATACTCTGCAATACCCTGCGCAATACTCTGCAATACCCTGCGCAATACTCTGCAATACCCTGGTGCAATACTCTGCAATACACTGCGCAATACTCTGCAATACCCTGCGCAATACTCTGCAATACCCTGCGCAATACTCTGCAATACTCTGGTGCAATACTCTGCAATACCCTGGTGCAATACCCTGCAATACCCTGCGCAATACTCTGCAATACCCTGCGCAATACCCTGCAATACCCTGCGCAATACTCTGCAATACTCTGGTGCAATACTCTGCAATACCCTGGTGCAATACTCTGCAATACCCTGCGCAATACTCTGCAATACCCTGGTGCAATACTCTGCAATACTCTGGTGCAATACTCTGCAATACCCTGCGCAATACTCTGCAATACCCTGCGCAATACCCTGCAATACCCTGCGCAATACTCTGCAATACCCTGCGCAATACTCTGCAATACTCTGGTGCAATACTCTGCAATACCCTGGTGCAATACTCTGCAATACCCTGGTGCAATACTCTGCAATACCCTGCGCAATACTCTGCAATACCCTGGTGCAATACTCTGCAATACTCTGGTGCAATACTCTGCAATACCCTGCGCAATACTCTGCAATACCCTGCGCAATACTCTGCAATACCCTGCGCAATACTCTGCAATACTCTGGTGCAATACTCTGCAATACCCTGGTGCAATACTCTGCAATACCCTGCGCAATACCCTGCGCAATACCCTGCAATACCCTGCGCAATACTCTGCAATACTCTGGTGCAATACTCTGCAATACCCTGGTGCAATACTCTGCAATACCCTGCGCAATACTCTGCAATACCCTGCGCAATACTCTGCAATACCCTGGTGCAATACTCTGCAATACTCTGGTGCAATACTCTGCAATACCCTGCGCAATACTCTGCAATACCCTGCGCAATACCCTGGTGCAATACTCTGCAATACTCTGCAATACTCTGGTGCAATACTCTGCAATACTCTGGTGCAATACTCTGCAATACCCTGCGCAATATTCTGCAATACCCTGCGCAATACTCTGCAATACTCTGCAATACCCTGCGCAATATTCTGCAATACCCTGCGCAATACTCTGCAATACCCTGCGCAATACCCTGGTGCAATACTCTGCAATACTCTGGTGCAATACTCTGCAATACCCTGGTGCAATACTCTGCAATACCCTGCGCAATACTCTGCAATACCCTGCGCAATACCCTGCAATACCCTGCGCAATACTCTGCAATACTCTGGTGCAATACTCTGCAATACCCTGGTGCAATACTCTGCAATACCCTGCGCAATACTCTGCAATACCCTGGTGCAATACTCTGCAATACTCTGGTGCAATACTCTGCAATACCCTGCGCAATACTCTGCAATACCCTGCGCAATACCCTGGTGCAATACTCTGCAATACTCTGCAATACCCTGGTGCAATACTCTGCAATACTCTGGTGCAATACTCTGCAATACCCTGCGCAATACTCTGCAATACCCTGCGCAATACCCTGCAATACCCTGCGCAATACTCTGCAATACCCTGCGCAATACTCTGCAATACTCTGCAATACTCTGGTGCAATACTCTGCAATACCCTGGTGCAATACTCTGCAATACCCTGCGCAATACTCTGCAATACCCTGGTGCAATACTCTGCAATACCCTGGTGCAATACTCTGCAATACTCTGGTGCAATACTCTGCAATACCCTGCACAATACCCTGCAAAATACTCTGCAATACCCTGGTGCAATACTCTGCAATACCCTGCGCAATACCCTGCAAAATACTCTGCAATACCCTGGTGCAATACTCTGCAATACTCTGGTGCAATACTCTGCAATACCCTGCGCAATACTCTGCAATACCCTGCGCAATACCCTGCAATACCCTGCGCAATACTCTGCAATACTCTGGTGCAATACTCTGCAATACCCTGGTGCAATACTCTGCAATACCCTGTGCAATACTCTGCAATACCCTGGTGCAATACTCTGCAATACTCTGGTGCAATACTCTGCAATACCCTGCGCAATACTCTGCAATACCCTGCGCAATACCCTGCAATACCCTGCGCAATACTCTGCAATACCCTGGTGCAATACTCTGCAATACCCTGCGCAATACTCTGCAATACCCTGCGCAATACTCTGCAATACCCTGTGCAATACTCTGCAATACTCTGGTGCAATACTCTGCAATACCCTGCGCAATACTCTGCAATACCCTGTGCAATACTCTGCAATACTCTGGTGCAATACTCTGCAATACCCTGCGCAATACTCTGCAATACCCTGCGCAATACCCTGCAAAATACTCTGCAATACCCTGGTGCAATACTCTGCAATACCCTGCGCAATACTCTGCAATACCCTGCGCAATACCCTGCAAAATACTCTGCAATACCCTGGTGCAATACTCTGCAATACTCTGGTGCAATACTCTGCAATACCCTGCGCAATACTCTGCAATACCCTGCACAATACCCTGCAATACCCTGCGCAATACTCTGCAATACTCTGGTGCAATACTCTGCAATACCCTGGTGCAATACTCTGCAATACCCTGCGCAATACTCTGCAATACCCTGCGCAATACTCTGCAATACTCTGGTGCAATACTCTGCAATACCCTGGTGCAATACTCTGCAATACCCTGCGCAATACTCTGCAATACCCTGCGCAATACTCTGCAATACTCTGGTGCAATACTCTGCAATACCCTGGTGCAATACCCTGTGCAATACTCTGCAATACCCTGCGCAATACCCTGCAATACCCTGCGCAATACTCTGCAATACCCTGCGCAATACTCTGCAATACTCTGCAATACTCTGGTGCAATACTCTGCAATACCCTGCGCAATACCCTGCAAAATACTCTGCAATACCCTGGTGCAATACTCTGCAATACCCTGCGCAATACTCTGCAATACCCTGCGCAATACCCTGGTGCAATACTCTGCAATACTCTGGTGCAATACTCTGCAATACTCTGGTGCAATACTCTGCAATACCCTGCAAAATACTCTGCAATACCCTGCGCAATACTCTGCAATACCCTGCGCAATACCCTGCGCAATACCCTGCAAAATACTCTGCAATACCCTGGTGCAATACTCTGCAATACTCTGGTGCAATACCCTGCGCAATACTCTGCAATACCCTGCGCAATACCCTGCGCAATACTCTGCAATACCCTGCAAAATACTCTGCAATACCCTGCGCAATACCCTGCAAAATACTCTGCAATACCCTGGTGCAATACTCTGCAATACTCTGGTGCAATACCCTGCGCAATACTCTGCAATACCCTGCGCAATACCCTGCGCAATACTCTGCAATACCCTGCAATACCCTGCGCAATACTCTGCAATACCCTGCGCAATATTCTGCAATACCCTGCGCAATACTCTGCAATACTCTGCAATACCCTGCGCAATATTCTGCAATACCCTGCGCAATACTCTGCAATACCCTGCGCAATACCCTGGTGCAATACTCTGCAATACTCTGGTGCAATACTCTGCAATACCCTGCAAAATACTCTGCAATACCCTGCGCAATACCCTGCAAAATACTCTGCAATACCCTGGTGCAATACTCTGCAATACTCTGGTGCAATACTCTGCAATACCCTGCGCAATACTCTGCAATACCCTGCGCAATACCCTGCAAAATACTCTGCAATACCCTGGTGCAATACTCTGCAATACTCTGGTGCAATACTCTGCAATACCCTGGTGCAATACTCTGCAATACCCTGCGCAATACTCTGCAATACCCTGCGCAATACTCTGCAATACTCTGGTGCAATACTCTGCAATACCCTGGTGCAATACCCTGCGCAATACTCTGCAATACCCTGCGCAATACCCTGCAATACCCTGCGCAATACTCTGCAATACCCTGCGCAATACTCTGCAATACTCTGCAATACTCTGGTGCAATACTCTGGTGCAATACTCTGCAATACCCTGCGCAATACCCTGCAAAATACTCTGCAATACCCTGGTGCAATACTCTGCAATACCCTGCGCAATACTCTGCAATACCCTGCGCAATACCCTGGTGCAATACTCTGCAATACTCTGGTGCAATACTCTGCAATACTCTGGTGCAATACTCTGCAATACCCTGCAAAATACTCTGCAATACCCTGCGCAATACCCTGCAAAATACTCTGCAATACCCTGGTGCAATACTCTGCAATACTCTGGTGCAATACCCTGCGCAATACTCTGCAATACCCTGCGCAATACCCTGCACAATACTCTGCAATACCCTGCAATACCCTGCGCAATACTCTGCAATACCCTGCGCAATATTCTGCAATACCCTGCGCAATACTCTGCAATACTCTGCAATACCCTGCGCAATATTCTGCAATACCCTGCGCAATACTCTGCAATACCCTGCGCAATACCCTGGTGCAATACTCTGCAATACTCTGGTGCAATACTCTGCAATACCCTGCAAAATACTCTGCAATACCCTGCGCAATACCCTGCAAAATACTCTGCAATACCCTGGTGCAATACTCTGCAATACTCTGGTGCAATACTCTGCAATACCCTGCGCAATACTCTGCAATACCCTGCGCAATACCCTGCAAAATACTCTGCAATACCCTGGTGCAATACTCTGCAATACTCTGGTGCAATACTCTGCAATACCCTGCGCAATACTCTGCAATACCCTGCGCAATACCCTGCAAAATACTCTGCAATACCCTGGTGCAATACTCTGCAATACTCTGGTGCAATACTCTGCAATACCCTGCGCAATACTCTGCAATACCCTGCGCAATACCCTGCAAAATACTCTGCAATACCCTGGTGCAATACTCTGCAATACACTGGTGCAATACTCTGCAATACCCTGCGCAATACTCTGCAATACCCTGCGCAATACTCTGCAATACTCTGGCGCAATACTCTGCAATACCCTGCGCAATACTCTGCAATACCCTGCGCAATACCCTGCGCAATACTCTGCAATACCCTGGTGCAATACTCTGCAATACTCTGGTGCAATACTCTGCAATACCCTGCGCAATACCCTGCAAAATACTCTGCAATACCCTGGTGCAATACTCTGCAATACCCTGCGCAATACCCTGCAAAATACTCTGCAATACCCTGGTGCAATACTCTGCAATACCCTGCGCAATACTCTGCAATACCCTGCGCAATACTCTGCAATACCCTGCGCAATACCCTGGTGCAATACTCTGCAATACTCTGGTGCAATACTCTGCAATACCCTGCAAAATACTCTGCAATACCCTGCGCAATACCCTGCAAAATACTCTGCAATACCCTGGTGCAATACTCTGCAATACTCTGGTGCAATACCCTGCGCAATACTCTGCAATACCCTGCGCAATACCCTGCGCAATACTCTGCAATACCCTGCAATACCCTGCGCAATACTCTGCAATACCCTGCGCAATATTCTGCAATACCCTGCGCAATACTCTGCAATACTCTGCGCAATACCCTGGTGCAATACTCTGCAATACTCTGGTGCAATACTCTGCAATACCCTGCAAAATACTCTGCAATACCCTGCGCAATACCCTGCAAAATACTCTGCAATACCCTGGTGCAATACTCTGCAATACTCTGGTGCAATACTCTGCAATACCCTGCGCAATACTCTGCAATACCCTGCGCAATACCCTGCAAAATACTCTGCAATACCCTGGTGCAATACTCTGCAATACTCTGGTGCAATACTCTGCAATACCCTGGTGCAATACTCTGCAATACCCTGCGCAATACTCTGCAATACCCTGCGCAATACTCTGCAATACTCTGGTGCAATACTCTGCAATACCCTGGTGCAATACCCTGCGCAATACTCTGCAATACCCTGCGCAATACCCTGCAATACCCTGCGCAATACTCTGCAATACCCTGCGCAATACTCTGCAATACTCTGCAATACTCTGGTGCAATACTCTGCAATACCCTGCGCAATACCCTGCAAAATACTCTGCAATACCCTGGTGCAATACTCTGCAATACCCTGCGCAATACCCTGGTGCAATACTCTGCAATACTCTGGTGCAATACTCTGCAATACTCTGGTGCAATACTCTGCAATACCCTGCAAAATACTCTGCAATACCCTGCGCAATACCCTGCAAAATACTCTGCAATACCCTGGTGCAATACTCTGCAATACTCTGGTGCAATACCCTGCGCAATACTCTGCAATACCCTGCGCAATACCCTGCACAATACTCTGCAATACCCTGCAATACCCTGCGCAATACTCTGCAATACCCTGCGCAATATTCTGCAATACCCTGCGCAATACTCTGCAATACTCTGCAATACCCTGCGCAATATTCTGCAATACCCTGCGCAATACTCTGCAATACCCTGCGCAATACCCTGGTGCAATACTCTGCAATACTCTGGTGCAATACTCTGCAATACCCTGCAAAATACTCTGCAATACCCTGCGCAATACCCTGCAAAATACTCTGCAATACCCTGGTGCAATACTCTGCAATACTCTGGTGCAATACTCTGCAATACCCTGCGCAATACTCTGCAATACCCTGCGCAATACCCTGCAAAATACTCTGCAATACCCTGGTGCAATACTCTGCAATACTCTGGTGCAATACTCTGCAATACCCTGCGCAATACTCTGCAATACCCTGCGCAATACCCTGCAAAATACTCTGCAATACCCTGGTGCAATACTCTGCAATACTCTGGTGCAATACTCTGCAATACCCTGCAATACCCTGCGCAATACTCTGCAATACTCTGGCGCAATACTCTGCAATACCCTGCGCAATACTCTGCAATACCCTGCGCAATACCCTGCGCAATACTCTGCAATACCCTGGTGCAATACTCTGCAATACTCTGGTGCAATACTCTGCAATACCCTGCGCAATACTCTGCAATACCCTGCGCAATACTCTGCAATACTCTGGTGCAATACTCTGCAATACCCTGGTGCAATACTCTGCAATACTCTGCAATACCCTGCGCAATACTCTGCAATACCCTGCACAATACTCTGCAATACCCTGCGCAATACTCTGCAATACCCTGCGCAATACCCTGCGCAATACTCTGCAATACCCTGGTGCAATACTCTGCAATACTCTGGTGCAATACCCTGCGCAATACTCTGCAATACCCTGCGCAATACTCTGCAATACTCTGGTGCAATACTCTGCAATACCCTGGTGCAATACCCTGCGCAATACTCTGCAATACCCTGCGCAATACTCTGCAATACCCTGCGCAATACTCTGCAATACTCTGGTGCAATACTCTGCAATACCCTGGTGCAATACTCTGCAATACCCTGCGCAATACTCTGCAATACCCTGCGCAATACTCTGCAATACTCTGGTGCAATACTCTGCAATACCCTGGTGCAATACCCTGCGCAATACTCTGCAATACCCTGCGCAATACTCTGCAATACCCTGCGCAATACTCTGCAATACTCTGGTGCAATACTCTGCAATACCCTGGTGCAATACCCTGCAATACCCTGCGCAATACTCTGCAATACCCTGCGCAATACTCTGCAATACCCTGCGCAATACTCTGCAATACTCTGGTGCAATACTCTGCAATACCCTGGTGCAATACTCTGCAATACCCTGCGCAATACTCTGCAATACCCTGCGCAATTCTCTGCAATACTCTGGTGCAATACTCTGCAATACCCTGGTGCAATACCCTGCGCAATACTCTGCAATACCCTGCGCAATACCCTGCAATACCCTGCGCAATACTCTGCAATACCCTGCGCAATACTCTGCAATACTCTGCAATACTCTGGTGCAATACTCTGCAATACCCTGCGCAATACCCTGCAAAATACTCTGCAATACCCTGTGCAATACTCTGCAATACTCTGCAATACCCTGCGCAATACCCTGGTGCAATACTCTGCAATACTCTGGTGCAATACTCTGCAATACTCTGGTGCAATACTCTGCAATACCCTGCAAAATACTCTGCAATACCCTGCGCAATACTCTGCAATACCCTGCGCAATACCCTGCGCAATACCCTGCAAAATACTCTGCAATACCCTGGTGCAATACTCTGCAATACTCTGGTGCAATACCCTGCGCAATACTCTGCAATACCCTGCGCAATACTCTGCAATACCCTGCAATACCCTGCGCAATACTCTGCAATACCCTGCGCAATATTCTGCAATACCCTGCGCAATACTCTGCAATACTCTGCAATACCCTGCGCAATATTCTGCAATACCCTGCGCAATACTCTGCAATACCCTGCGCAATACCCTGGTGCAATACTCTGCAATACTCTGGTGCAATACTCTGCAATACCCTGCAAAATACTCTGCAATACCCTGCGCAATACCCTGCAAAATACTCTGCAATACCCTGGTGCAATACTCTGCAATACTCTGGTGCAATACTCTGCAATACCCTGCGCAATACTCTGCAATACCCTGCGCAATACCCTGCAAAATACTCTGCAATACCCTGGTGCAATACTCTGCAATACACTGGTGCAATATTCTGCAATACCCTGCGCAATACTCTGCAATACCCTGCGCAATACTCTGCAATACTCTGGCGCAATACTCTGCAATACCCTGCGCAATACTCTGCAATACCCTGCGCAATACCCTGCGCAATACTCTGCAATACCCTGGTGCAATACCCTGCGCAATACTCTGCAATACCCTGCGCAATACTCTGCAATACTCTGGTGCAATACTCTGCAATACCCTGGTGCAATACTCTGCAATACCCTGCGCAATACTCTGCAATACCCTGCGCAATACTCTGCAATACTCTGGTGCAATACTCTGCAATACCCTGGTGCAATACTCTGCAATACCCTGCGCAATACTCTGCAATACCCTGCGCAATACCCTGCAATACCCTGCGCAATACTCTGCAATACTCTGGTGCAATACTCTGCAATACCCTGGTGCAATACTCTGCAATACCCTGCGCAATACTCTGCAATACCCTGGTGCAATACTCTGCAATACTCTGGTGCAATACTCTGCAATACCCTGCGCAATACTCTGCAATACCCTGGTGCAATACTCTGCAATACCCTGCGCAATACTCTGCAATACCCTGTGCAATACTCTGCAATACCCTGTGCAATACTCTGCAATACTCTGGTGCAATACTCTGCAATACCCTGCGCAATACTCTGCAATACCCTGCGCAATACTCTGCAATACCCTGCGCAATACTCTGCAATACCCTGTGCAATACTCTGCAATACTCTGGTGCAATACTCTGCAATACCCTGCGCAATACTCTGCAATACCCTGCGCAATACCCTGCAAAATACTCTGCAATACCCTGGTGCAATACTCTGCAATACCCTGCGCAATACTCTGCAATACCCTGCGCAATACCCTGCAATACTCTGGTGCAATACTCTGCAATACCCTGCAAAATACTCTGCAATACCCTGCGCAATACTCTGCAATACCCTGCGCAATACCCTGCGCAATACCCTGCAAAATACTCTGCAATACCCTGGTGCAATACTCTGCAATACTCTGGTGCAATACCCTGCGCAATACTCTGCAATACCCTGCGCAATACCCTGCGCAATACTCTGCAATACCCTGCAAAATACTCTGCAATACCCTGCGCAATACCCTGCAAAATACTCTGCAATACCCTGGTGCAATACTCTGCAATACTCTGGTGCAATACCCTGCGCAATACTCTGCAATACCCTGCGCAATACCCTGCGCAATACTCTGCAATACCCTGCAATACCCTGCGCAATACTCTGCAATACCCTGCGCAATATTCTGCAATACCCTGCGCAATACTCTGCAATACTCTGCAATACCCTGCGCAATATTCTGCAATACCCTGCGCAATACTCTGCAATACCCTGCGCAATACCCTGGTGCAATACTCTGCAATACTCTGGTGCAATACTCTGCAATACCCTGCAAAATACTCTGCAATACCCTGCGCAATACCCTGCAAAATACTCTGCAATACCCTGGTGCAATACTCTGCAATACTCTGGTGCAATACTCTGCAATACCCTGCGCAATACTCTGCAATACCCTGCGCAATACCCTGCAAAATACTCTGCAATACCCTGGTGCAATACTCTGCAATACTCTGGTGCAATACTCTGCAATACCCTGGTGCAATACTCTGCAATACCCTGCGCAATACTCTGCAATACCCTGCGCAATACTCTGCAATACTCTGGTGCAATACTCTGCAATACCCTGGTGCAATACCCTGCGCAATACTCTGCAATACCCTGCGCAATACCCTGCAATACCCTGCGCAATACTCTGCAATACCCTGCGCAATACTCTGCAATACTCTGCAATACTCTGGTGCAATACTCTGCAATACCCTGCGCAATACCCTGCAAAATACTCTGCAATACCCTGGTGCAATACTCTGCAATACCCTGCGCAATACTCTGCAATACCCTGCGCAATACCCTGGTGCAATACTCTGCAATACTCTGGTGCAATACTCTGCAATACTCTGGTGCAATACTCTGCAATACCCTGCAAAATACTCTGCAATACCCTGCGCAATACCCTGCAAAATACTCTGCAATACCCTGGTGCAATACTCTGCAATACTCTGGTGCAATACCCTGCGCAATACTCTGCAATACCCTGCGCAATACCCTGCGCAATACTCTGCAATACCCTGCAATACCCTGCGCAATACTCTGCAATACCCTGCGCAATATTCTGCAATACCCTGCGCAATACTCTGCAATACTCTGCAATACCCTGCGCAATATTCTGCAATACCCTGCGCAATACTCTGCAATACCCTGCGCAATACCCTGGTGCAATACTCTGCAATACTCTGGTGCAATACTCTGCAATACCCTGCAAAATACTCTGCAATACCCTGCGCAATACCCTGCAAAATACTCTGCAATACCCTGGTGCAATACTCTGCAATACTCTGGTGCAATACTCTGCAATACCCTGCGCAATACTCTGCAATACCCTGCGCAATACCCTGCAAAATACTCTGCAATACCCTGGTGCAATACTCTGCAATACCCTGGTGCAATACTCTGCAATACCCTGCGCAATACTCTGCAATACCCTGGCGCAATACTCTGCAATACCCTGTGCAATACCCTGCAATACCCTGCGCAATACTCTGCAATACCCTGGTGCAATACTCTGCAATACCCTGCGCAATACTCTGCAATACCCTGTGCAATACTCTGCAATACCCTGTGCAATACTCTGCAATACTCTGGTGCAATACTCTGCAATACCCTGCGCAATACTCTGCAATACCCTGCGCAATACTCTGCAATACCCTGTGCAATACTCTGCAATACTCTGGTGCAATACTCTGCAATACCCTGCGCAATACTCTGCAATACCCTGCGCAATACCCTGCAAAATACTCTGCAATACCCTGGTGCAATACTCTGCAATACCCTGCGCAATACTCTGCAATACCCTGCGCAATACCCTGCAATACTCTGGTGCAATACTCTGCAATACCCTGCAAAATACTCTGCAATACCCTGCGCAATACTCTGCAATACCCTGCGCAATACCCTGCGCAATACCCTGCAAAATACTCTGCAATACCCTGGTGCAATACTCTGCAATACTCTGGTGCAATACCCTGCGCAATACTCTGCAATACCCTGCGCAATACCCTGCGCAATACTCTGCAATACCCTGCAAAATACTCTGCAATACCCTGCGCAATACCCTGCAAAATACTCTGCAATACCCTGGTGCAATACTCTGCAATACTCTGGTGCAATACCATGCGCAATACTCTGCAATACCCTGCGCAATACCCTGCGCAATACTCTGCAATACCCTGCAATACCCTGCGCAATACTCTGCAATACCCTGCGCAATATTCTGCAATACCCTGCGCAATACTCTGCAATACTCTGCAATACCCTGCGCAATATTCTGCAATACCCTGCGCAATACTCTGCAATACCCTGCGCAATACCCTGGTGCAATACTCTGCAATACTCTGGTGCAATACTCTGCAATACCCTGCAAAATACTCTGCAATACCCTGCGCAATACCCTGCAAAATACTCTGCAATACCCTGGTGCAATACTCTGCAATACTCTGGTGCAATACTCTGCAATACCCTGCGCAATACTCTGCAATACCCTGCGCAATACCCTGCAAAATACTCTGCAATACCCTGGTGCAATACTCTGCAATACTCTGGTGCAATACTCTGCAATACCCTGGTGCAATACTCTGCAATACCCTGCGCAATACTCTGCAATACCCTGCGCAATACTCTGCAATACTCTGGTGCAATACTCTGCAATACCCTGGTGCAATACCCTGCGCAATACTCTGCAATACCCTGCGCAATACCCTGCAATACCCTGCGCAATACTCTGCAATACCCTGCGCAATACTCTGCAATACTCTGCAATACTCTGGTGCAATACTCTGCAATACCCTGCGCAATACCCTGCAAAATACTCTGCAATACCCTGGTGCAATACTCTGCAATACCCTGCGCAATACTCTGCAATACCCTGCGCAATACCCTGGTGCAATACTCTGCAATACTCTGGTGCAATACTCTGCAATACTCTGGTGCAATACTCTGCAATACCCTGCAAAATACTCTGCAATACCCTGCGCAATACCCTGCAAAATACTCTGCAATACCCTGGTGCAATACTCTGCAATACTCTGGTGCAATACCCTGCGCAATACTCTGCAATACCCTGCGCAATACCCTGCGCAATACTCTGCAATACCCTGCAATACCCTGCGCAATACTCTGCAATACCCTGCGCAATATTCTGCAATACCCTGCGCAATACTCTGCAATACTCTGCAATACCCTGCGCAATATTCTGCAATACCCTGCGCAATACTCTGCAATACCCTGCGCAATACCCTGGTGCAATACTCTGCAATACTCTGGTGCAATACTCTGCAATACCCTGCAAAATACTCTGCAATACCCTGCGCAATACCCTGCAAAATACTCTGCAATACCCTGGTGCAATACTCTGCAATACTCTGGTGCAATACTCTGCAATACCCTGCGCAATACTCTGCAATACCCTGCGCAATACCCTGCAAAATACTCTGCAATACCCTGGTGCAATACTCTGCAATACTCTGGTGCAATACTCTGCAATACCCTGCGCAATACTCTGCAATACCCTGCGCAATACCCTGCAAAATACTCTGCAATACCCTGGTGCAATACTCTGCAATACTCTGGTGCAATACTCTGCAATACCCTGCGCAATACTCTGCAATACCCTGCGCAATACCCTGCAAAATACTCTGCAATACCCTGGTGCAATACTCTGCAATACTCTGGTGCAATACTCTGCAATACCCTGCGCAATACTCTGCAATACCCTGCGCAATACTCTGCAATACTCTGGCGCAATACTCTGCAATACCCTGCGCAATACTCTGCAATACCCTGCGCAATACCCTGCGCAATACTCTGCAATACCCTGGTGCAATACTCTGCAATACTCTGGTGCAATACTCTGCAATACCCTGCGCAATACCCTGCAAAATACTCTGCAATACCCTGGTGCAATACTCTGCAATACCCTGCGCAATACCCTGCAAAATACTCTGCAATACCCTGGTGCAATACTCTGCAATACCCTGCGCAATACTCTGCAATACCCTGCACAATACTCTGCAATACCCTGCGCAATACCCTGGTGCAATACTCTGCAATACTCTGGTGCAATACTCTGCAATACCCTGCAAAATACTCTGCAATACCCTGCGCAATACCCTGCAAAATACTCTGCAATACCCTGGTGCAATACTCTGCAATACTCTGGTGCAATACCCTGCGCAATACTCTGCAATACCCTGCGCAATACCCTGCGCAATACTCTGCAATACCCTGCAATACCCTGCACAATACTCTGCAATACCCTGCGCAATATTCTGCAATACCCTGCGCAATACTCTGCAATACTCTGCGCAATACCCTGGTGCAATACTCTGCAATACTCTGGTGCAATACTCTGCAATACCCTGCAAAATACTCTGCAATACCCTGCGCAATACCCTGCAAAATACTCTGCAATACCCTGGTGCAATACTCTGCAATACTCTGGTGCAATACTCTGCAATACCCTGCGCAATACTCTGCAATACCCTGCGCAATACCCTGCAAAATACTCTGCAATACCCTGGTGCAATACTCTGCAATACTCTGGTGCAATACTCTGCAATACCCTGGTGCAATACTCTGCAATACCCTGCGCAATACTCTGCAATACCCTGCGCAATACTCTGCAATACTCTGGTGCAATACTCTGCAATACCCTGGTGCAATACCCTGCGCAATACTCTGCAATACCCTGCGCAATACCCTGCAATACCCTGCGCAATACTCTGCAATACCCTGCAATACTCTGCAATACTCTGGTGCAATACTCTGCAATACCCTGCGCAATACCCTGCAAAATAC
Organism: Rana muscosa; assembly: GCA_029206835.1. Classification (NCBI taxonomy): domain Eukaryota; kingdom Metazoa; phylum Chordata; class Amphibia; order Anura; family Ranidae; genus Rana; species Rana muscosa. The sequence goes on from JARGYO010000230.1 coordinate 1,465,915, forward strand.
TCTGCAATACCCTGGTGCAATACTCTGCAATACCCTGCGCAATACCCTGGTGCAATACTCTGCAATACTCTGGTGCAATACTCTGCAATACTCTGGTGCAATACTCTGCAATACCCTGCAAAATACTCTGCAATACCCTGCGCAATACCCTGCAAAATACTCTGCAATACCCTGGTGCAATACTCTGCAATACTCTGGTGCAATACCCTGCGCAATACTCTGCAATACCCTGCGCAATACCCTGCACAATACTCTGCAATACCCTGCAATACCCTGCGCAATACTCTGCAATACCCTGCGCAATATTCTGCAATACCCTGCGCAATACTCTGCAATACTCTGCAATACCCTGCGCAATATTCTGCAATACCCTGCGCAATACTCTGCAATACCCTGCGCAATACCCTGGTGCAATACTCTGCAATACTCTGGTGCAATACTCTGCAATACCCTGCGCAATACCCTGCAAAATACTCTGCAATACCCTGGTGCAATACTCTGCAATACTCTGGTGCAATACTCTGCAATACCCTGCGCAATACTCTGCAATACCCTGCGCAATACCCTGCAAAATACTCTGCAATACCCTGGTGCAATACTCTGCAATACTCTGGTGCAATACTCTGCAATACCCTGCGCAATACTCTGCAATACCCTGCGCAATACCCTGCAAAATACTCTGCAATACCCTGGTGCAATACTCTGCAATACTCTGGTGCAATACTCTGCAATACCCTGCAATACCCTGCGCAATACTCTGCAATACTCTGGCGCAATACTCTGCAATACCCTGCGCAATACTCTGCAATACCCTGCGCAATACCCTGCGCAATACTCTGCAATACCCTGGTGCAATACTCTGCAATACTCTGGTGCAATACTCTGCAATACCCTGCGCAATACTCTGCAATACCCTGCGCAATACTCTGCAATACTCTGGTGCAATACTCTGCAATACCCTGGTGCAATACTCTGCAATACTCTGCAATACCCTGCGCAATACTCTGCAATACCCTGCGCAATACTCTGCAATACCCTGCGCAATACTCTGCAATACCCTGCGCAATACCCTGCGCAATACTCTGCAATACCCTGGTGCAATACTCTGCAATACTCTGGTGCAATACCCTGCGCAATACTCTGCAATACCCTGCGCAATACTCTGCAATACTCTGGTGCAATACTCTGCAATACCCTGGTGCAATACCCTGCGCAATACTCTGCAATACCCTGCGCAATACTCTGCAATACCCTGCGCAATACTCTGCAATACTCTGGTGCAATACTCTGCAATACCCTGGTGCAATACTCTGCAATACCCTGCGCAATACTCTGCAATACCCTGCGCAATACTCTGCAATACTCTGGTGCAATACTCTGCAATACCCTGGTGCAATACTCTGCAATACTCTGCAATACCCTGCGCAATACTCTGCAATACCCTGCGCAATACTCTGCAATACTCTGGTGCAATACTCTGCAATACCCTGGTGCAATACCCTGCAATACCCTGCGCAATACTCTGCAATACCCTGCGCAATACTCTGCAATACCCTGCGCAATACTCTGCAATACTCTGGTGCAATACTCTGCAATACCCTGGTGCAATACTCTGCAATACCCTGCGCAATACTCTGCAATACCCTGCGCAATTCTCTGCAATACTCTGGTGCAATACTCTGCAATACCCTGGTGCAATACCCTGCGCAATACTCTGCAATACCCTGCGCAATACCCTGCAATACCCTGCGCAATACTCTGCAATACCCTGCGCAATACTCTGCAATACTCTGCAATACTCTGGTGCAATACTCTGCAATACCCTGCGCAATACCCTGCAAAATACTCTGCAATACCCTGCGCAATACTCTGCAATACTCTGCAATACCCTGCGCAATACCCTGGTGCAATACTCTGCAATACTCTGGTGCAATACTCTGCAATACTCTGGTGCAATACTCTGCAATACCCTGCAAAATACTCTGCAATACCCTGCGCAATACTCTGCAATACCCTGCGCAATACCCTGCGCAATACCCTGCAAAATACTCTGCAATACCCTGGTGCAATACTCTGCAATACTCTGGTGCAATACCCTGCGCAATACTCTGCAATACCCTGCGCAATACCCTGCAATACCCTGCAATACCCTGCGCAATACTCTGCAATACCCTGCGCAATATTCTGCAATACCCTGCGCAATACTCTGCAATACTCTGCAATACCCTGCGCAATATTCTGCAATACCCTGCGCAATACTCTGCAATACTCTGGTGCAATACTCTGCAATACCCTGCAAAATACTCTGCAATACCCTGCGCAATACCCTGCAAAATACTCTGCAATACCCTGGTGCAATACTCTGCAATACTCTGGTGCAATACTCTGCAATACCCTGCGCAATACTCTGCAATACCCTGCGCAATACCCTGCAAAATACTCTGCAATACCCTGGTGCAATACTCTGCAATACTCTGGTGCAATACTCTGCAATACCCTGCGCAATACTCTGCAATACCCTGCGCAATACCCTGCAAAATACTCTGCAATACCCTGGTGCAATACTCTGCAATACACTGGTGCAATACTCTGCAATACCCTGCGCAATACTCTGCAATACCCTGCGCAATACTCTGCAATACTCTGGCGCAATACTCTGCAATACCCTGCGCAATACTCTGCAATACCCTGCGCAATACCCTGCGCAATACTCTGCAATACCCTGGTGCAATACTCTGCAATACTCTGGTGCAATACTCTGCAATACCCTGCGCAATACCCTGCAAAATACTCTGCAATACCCTGGTGCAATACTCTGCAATACCCTGCGCAATACCCTGCAAAATACTCTGCAATACCCTGGTGCAATACTCTGCAATACCCTGCGCAATACTCTGCAATACCCTGCGCAATACTCTGCAATACCCTGGTGCAATACTCTGCAATACTCTGGTGCAATACTCTGCAATACCCTGCAAAATACTCTGCAATACCCTGCGCAATACCCTGCAAAATACTCTGCAATACCCTGGTGCAATACTCTGCAATACTCTGGTGCAATACCCTGCGCAATACTCTGCAATACCCTGCGCAATACCCTGCGCAATACTCTGCAATACCCTGCAATACCCTGCGCAATACTCTGCAATACCCTGCGCAATATTCTGCAATACCCTGCGCAATACTCTGCAATACTCTGCGCAATACCCTGGTGCAATACTCTGCAATACTCTGGTGCAATACTCTGCAATACCCTGCAAAATACTCTGCAATACCCTGCGCAATACCCTGCAAAATACTCTGCAATACCCTGGTGCAATACTCTGCAATACTCTGGTGCAATACTCTGCAATACCCTGGTGCAATACTCTGCGATACCCTGCGCAATACTCTGCAATACCCTGCGCAATACTCTGCAATACTCTGGTGCAATACTCTGCAATACCCTGGTGCAATACCCTGCGCAATACTCTGCAATACCCTGCGCAATACCCTGCAATACCCTGCGCAATACTCTGCAATACCCTGCGCAATACTCTGCAATACTCTGCAATACTCTGGTGCAATACTCTGCAATACCCTGCGCAATACCCTGCAAAATACTCTGCAATACCCTGGTGCAATACTCTGCAATACCCTGCGCAATACCCTGGTGCAATACTCTGCAATACTCTGGTGCAATACTCTGCAATACTCTGGTGCAATACTCTGCAATACCCTGCAAAATACTCTGCAATACCCTGCGCAATACCCTGCAAAATACTCTGCAATACCCTGGTGCAATACTCTGCAATACTCTGGTGCAATACCCTGCGCAATACTCTGCAATACCCTGCGCAATACCCTGCACAATACTCTGCAATACCCTGCAATACCCTGCGCAATACTCTGCAATACCCTGCGCAATATTCTGCAATACCCTGCGCAATACTCTGCAATACTCTGCAATACCCTGCGCAATATTCTGCAATACCCTGCGCAATACTCTGCAATACCCTGCGCAATACCCTGGTGCAATACTCTGCAATACTCTGGTGCAATACTCTGCAATACCCTGCAAAATACTCTGCAATACCCTGCGCAATACCCTGCAAAATACTCTGCAATACCCTGGTGCAATACTCTGCAATACTCTGGTGCAATACTCTGCAATACCCTGCGCAATACTCTGCAATACCCTGCGCAATACCCTGCAAAATACTCTGCAATACCCTGGTGCAATACTCTGCAATACTCTGGTGCAATACTCTGCAATACCCTGCGCAATACTCTGCAATACCCTGCGCAATACCCTGCAAAATACTCTGCAATACCCTGGTGCAATACTCTGCAATACTCTGGTGCAATACTCTGCAATACCCTGCAATACCCTGCGCAATACTCTGCAATACTCTGGCGCAATACTCTGCAATACCCTGCGCAATACTCTGCAATACCCTGCGCAATACCCTGCGCAATACTCTGCAATACCCTGGTGCAATACTCTGCAATACTCTGGTGCAATACTCTGCAATACCCTGCGCAATACTCTGCAATACCCTGCGCAATACTCTGCAATACTCTGGTGCAATACTCTGCAATACCCTGGTGCAATACTCTGCAATACTCTGCAATACCCTGCGCAATACTCTGCAATACCCTGCGCAATACTCTGCAATACCCTGCGCAATACTCTGCAATACCCTGCGCAATACCCTGCGCAATACTCTGCAATACCCTGGTGCAATACTCTGCAATACTCTGGTGCAATACCCTGCGCAATACTCTGCAATACCCTGCGCAATACTCTGCAATACTCTGGTGCAATACTCTGCAATACCCTGGTGCAATACCCTGCGCAATACTCTGCAATACCCTGCGCAATACTCTGCAATACCCTGCGCAATACTCTGCAATACTCTGGTGCAATACTCTGCAATACCCTGGTGCAATACTCTGCAATACCCTGCGCAATACTCTGCAATACCCTGCGCAATACTCTGCAATACCCTGCGCAATACTCTGCAATACTCTGGTGCAATACTCTGCAATACCATGGTGCAATACTCTGCAATACTCTGCAATACCCTGCGCAATACTCTGCAATACCATGCGCAATACTCTGCAATACTCTGGTGCAATACTCTGCAATACCCTGGTGCAATACCCTGCAATACCCTGCGCAATACTCTGCAATACCCTGCTCAATACTCTGCAATACCCTGCGCAATACTCTGCAATACTCTGGTGAAATACTCTGCAATACCCTGGTGCAATACTCTGCAATACCCTGCGCAATACTCTGCAATACCCTGTGCAATTCTCTGCAATACTCTGGTGCAATACTCTGCAATACCCTGGTGCAATACCCTGCGCAATACTCTGCAATACCCTGCACAATACCCTGCAATACCCTGCGCAATACTCTGCAATACCCTGCGCAATACTCTGCAATACTCTGCAATACTCTGGTGCAATACTCTGCAATACCCTGCGCAATACCCTGCAAAATACTCTGCAATACCCTGCGCAATACTCTGCAATACTCTGCAATACCCTGCGCAATACTCTGCAATACCCTGTGCAATACTCTGCAATACTCTGGTGCAATACTCTGCAATACCCTGCGCAATACTCTGCAATACCCTGCGCAATACCCTGCAAAATACTCTGCAATACCCTGGTGCAATACTCTGCAATACCCTGCGCAATACTCTGCAATACCCTGCGCAATACTCTGCAATACCCTGCGCAATACTCTGCAATACCCTGCGCAATACTCTGCAATACCCTGTGCAATACTCTGCAATACTCTGGTGCAATACTCTGCAATACCCTGCGCAATACTCTGCAATACCCTGCGCAATACTCTGCAATACCCTGCGCAATACTCTGCAATACCCTGTGCAATACTCTGCAATACTCTGGTGCAATACTCTGCAATACCCTGCGCAATACTCTGCAATACCCTGCGCAATACCCTGCAAAATACTCTGCAATACCCTGGTGCAATACTCTGCAATACCCTGCGCAATACTCTGCAATACCCTGCGCAATACTCTGCAATACTCTGGTGCAATACTCTGCAATACCCTGGTGCAATACTCTGCAATACCCTGCGCAATACTCTGCAATACCCTGGTGCAATACTCTGCAATACCCTGCGCAATACTCTGCAATACCCTGTGCAATACTCTGCAATACTCTGGTGCAATACTCTGCAATACCCTGCGCAATACTCTGCAATACCCTGCGCAATACCCTGCAAAATACTCTGCAATACCCTGGTGCAATACTCTGCAATACTCTGGTGCAATACCCTGCGCAATACTCTGCAATACCCTGCGCAATACCCTGCGCAATACTCTGCAATACCCTGCAATACCCTGCGCAATACTCTGCAATACCCTGCGCAATATTCTGCAATACCCTGCGCAATACTCTGCAATACTCTGCAATACCCTGCGCAATATTCTGCAATACCCTGCGCAATACTCTGCAATACCCTGCGCAATACCCTGGTGCAATACTCTGCAATACTCTGGTGCAATACTCTGCAATACCCTGCAAAATACTCTGCAATACCCTGCGCAATACCCTGCGCAATACTCTGCAATACCCTGGTGCAATACTCTGCAATACTCTGGTGCAATACTCTGCAATACCCTGCGCAATACTCTGCAATACCCTGCGCAATACCCTGCAAAATACTCTGCAATACCCTGGTGCAATACTCTGCAATACTCTGGTGCAATACTCTGCAATACCCTGGTGCAATACTCTGCAATACCCTGCGCAATACTCTGCAATACCCTGCGCAATACTCTGCAATACTCTGGTGCAATACTCTGCAATACCCTGGTGCAATACCCTGCGCAATACTCTGCAATACCCTGCGCAATACCCTGCAATACCCTGCGCAATACTCTGCAATACCCTGCGCAATACTCTGCAATACTCTGCAATACTCTGGTGCAATACTCTGGTGCAATACTCTGCAATACCCTGCGCAATACCCTGCAAAATACTCTGCAATACCCTGGTGCAATACTCTGCAATACCCTGCGCAATACTCTGCAATACCCTGCGCAATACCCTGGTGCAATACTCTGCAATACTCTGGTGCAATACTCTGCAATACTCTGGTGCAATACTCTGCAATACCCTGCAAAATACTCTGCAATACCCTGCGCAATACCCTGCAAAATACTCTGCAATACCCTGGTGCAATACTCTGCAATACTCTGGTGCAATACCCTGTGCAATACTCTGCAATACCCTGCGCAATACCCTGCACAATACTCTGCAATACCCTGCAATACCCTGCGCAATACTCTGCAATACCCTGCGCAATATTCTGCAATACCCTGCGCAATACTCTGCAATACTCTGCAATACCCTGCGCAATATTCTGCAATACCCTGCGCAATACTCTGCAATACCCTGCGCAATACCCTGGTGCAATACTCTGCAATACTCTGGTGCAATACTCTGCAATACCCTGCAAAATACTCTGCAATACCCTGCGCAATACCCTGCAAAATACTCTGCAATACCCTGGTGCAATACTCTGCAATACTCTGGTGCAATACTCTGCAATACCCTGCGCAATACTCTGCAATACCCTGCGCAATACCCTGCAAAATACTCTGCAATACCCTGGTGCAATACTCTGCAATACTCTGGTGCAATACTCTGCAATACCCTGCGCAATACTCTGCAATACCCTGCGCAATACCCTGCAAAATACTCTGCAATACCCTGGTGCAATACTCTGCAATACTCTGGTGCAATACTCTGCAATACCCTGCGCAATACTCTGCAATACCCTGCGCAATACTCTGCAATACTCTGGCGCAATACTCTGCAATACCCTGCGCAATACTCTGCAATACCCTGCGCAATACCCTGCGCAATACTCTGCAATACCCTGGTGCAATACTCTGCAATACTCTGGTGCAATACTCTGCAATACCCTGCGCAATACCCTGCAAAATACTCTGCAATACCCTGGTGCAATACTCTGCAATACCCTGCGCAATACCCTGCAAAATACTCTGCAATACCCTGGTGCAATACTCTGCAATACCCTGCGCAATACTCTGCAATACCCTGCACAATACTCTGCAATACCCTGCGCAATACCCTGGTGCAATACTCTGCAATACTCTGGTGCAATACTCTGCAATACCCTGCAAAATACTCTGCAATACCCTGCGCAATACCCTGCAAAATACTCTGCAATACCCTGGTGCAATACTCTGCAATACTCTGGTGCAATACCCTGCGCAATACTCTGCAATACCCTGCGCAATACCCTGCGCAATACTCTGCAATACCCTGCAATACCCTGCACAATACTCTGCAATACCCTGCGCAATATTCTGCAATACCCTGCGCAATACTCTGCAATACTCTGCGCAATACCCTGGTGCAATACTCTGCAATACTCTGGTGCAATACTCTGCAATACCCTGCAAAATACTCTGCAATACCCTGCGCAATACCCTGCAAAATACTCTGCAATACCCTGGTGCAATACTCTGCAATACTCTGGTGCAATACTCTGCAATACCCTGCGCAATACTCTGCAATACCCTGCGCAATACCCTGCAAAATACTCTGCAATACCCTGGTGCAATACTCTGCAATACTCTGGTGCAATACTCTGCAATACCCTGCGCAATACTCTGCAATACCCTGCGCAATACTCTGCAATACCCTGCGCAATACCCTGCAATACCCTGCGCAATACTCTGCAATACCCTGCGCAATATTCTGCAATACCCTGCGCAATACTCTGCAATACCCTGCGCAATACCCTGGTGCAATACTCTGCAATACTCTGGTGCAATACTCTGCAATACCCTGCAAAATACTCTGCAATACCCTGCGCAATACCCTGCAAAATACTCTGCAATACCCTGGTGCAATACTCTGCAATACTCTGGTGCAATACTCTGCAATACCCTGCGCAATACTCTGCAATACCCTGCGCAATACCCTGCAAAATACTCTGCAATACCCTGGTGCAATACTCTGCAATACTCTGGTGCAATACTCTGCAATACCCTGCGCAATACTCTGCAATACCCTGCGCAATACCCTGCAAAATACTCTGCAATACCCTGGTGCAATACTCTGCAATACTCTGGTGCAATACTCTGCAATACCCTGCGCAATACTCTGCAATACCCTGCGCAATACTCTGCAATACTCTGGCGCAATACTCTGCAATACCCTGCGCAATACTCTGCAATACCCTGCGCAATACCCTGCGCAATACTCTGCAATACCCTGGTGCAATACTCTGCAATACTCTGGTGCAATACTCTGCAATACCCTGCGCAATACTCTGCAATACCCTGCGCAATACCCTGGTGCAATACTCTGCAATACCCTGGTGCAATACTCTGCAATACTCTGCAATACCCTGCGCAATACTCTGCAATACCCTGCGCAATACTCTGCAATACCCTGCGCAATACTCTGCAATACTCTGGTGCAATACTCTGCAATACCCTGGTGCAATACTCTGCAATACCCTGCGCAATACTCTGCAATACCCTGCGCAATACTCTGCAATACCCTGCGCAATACTCTGCAATACTCTGGTGCAATACTCTGCAATACCCTGGTGCAATACCCTGCAATACCCTGCGCAATACTCTGCAATACCCTGCGCAATACCCTGCAATACCCTGCGCAATACTCTGCAATACCCTGGTGCAATACTCTGCAATACCCTGGTGCAATACTCTGCAATACCCTGCGCAATACTCTGCAATACCCTGGTGCAATACTCTGCAATACTCTGGTGCAATACTCTGCAATACCCTGCGCAATACTCTGCAATACCCTGCGCAATACCCTGCAATACCCTGCGCAATACTCTGCAATACCCTGCGCAATACTCTGCAATACTCTGGTGCAATACTCTGCAATACCCTGGTGCAATACTCTGCAATACCCTGCGCAATACTCTGCAATACCCTGCGCAATACCCTGCAATACCCTGCGCAATACTCTGCAATACCCTGGTGCAATACTCTGCAATACTCTGGTGCAATACTCTGCAATACCCTGCGCAATACTCTGCAATACCCTGCGCAATACTCTGCAATACCCTGCGCAATACTCTGCAATACCCTGCGCAATACTCTGCAATACTCTGGTGCAATACTCTGCAATACCCTGGTGCAATACTCTGCAATACCCTGCGCAATACTCTGCAATACCCTGGTGCAATACTCTGCAATACTCTGGTGCAATACTCTGCAATACCCTGCACAATACTCTGCAATACCCTGTGCAATACTCTGCAATACTCTGGTGCAATACTCTGCAATACCCTGCGCAATACTCTGCAATACCCTGCGCAATACCCTGCAAAATACTCTGCAATACCCTGGTGCAATACTCTGCAATACCCTGCGCAATACTCTGCAATACCCTGCGCAATACCCTGCAAAATACTCTGCAATACCCTGGTGCAATACTCTGCAATACTCTGGTGCAATACTCTGCAATACCCTGCGCAATACTCTGCAATACCCTGCGCAATACTCTGCAATACTCTGGTGCAATACTCTGCAATACCCTGGTGCAATACTCTGCAATACCCTGCGCAATACTCTGCAATACCCTGCGCAATACTCTGCAATACTCTGGTGCAATACTCTGCAATACCCTGGTGCAATACTCTGCAATACCCTGCGCAATACTCTGCAATACCCTGCGCAATACTCTGCAATACTCTGGTGCAATACTCTGCAATACCCTGGTGCAATACCCTGCGCAATACTCTGCAATACCCTGGTGCAATACCCTGCGCAATACCCTGCAATACCCTGCGCAATACTCTGCAATACCCTGCGCAATACCCTGCAATACCCTGCGCAATACTCTGCAATACTCTGCAATACTCTGGTGCAATACTCTGCAATACCCTGCGCAATACCCTGCAAAATACTCTGCAATACCCTGGTGCAATACTCTGCAATACCCTGCGCAATACTCTGCAATACCCTGCGCAATACCCTGGTGCAATACTCTGCAATACTCTGGTGCAATACTCTGCAATACCCTGCGCAATACTCTGCAATACCCTGCGCAATACTCTGCAATACCCTGGTGCAATACTCTGCAATACCCTGGTGCAATACTCTGCAATACCCTGCGCAATACTCTGCAATACCCTGCGCAATACTCTGCAATACTCTGGTGCAATACTCTGCAATACCCTGGTGCAATACTCTGCAATACCCTGCGCAATACTCTGCAATACCCTGCGCAATACTCTGCAATACCCTGGTGCAATACCCTGCGCAATACTCTGCAATACCCTGCGCAATACCCTGCAATACCCTGCGCAATACTCTGCAATACCCTGCGCAATACCCTGCAATACCCTGCGCAATACTCTGCAATACTCTGCAATACTCTGGTGCAATACTCTGCAATACCCTGCGCAATACCCTGCAAAATACTCTGCAATACCCTGGTGCAATACTCTGCAATACCCTGCGCAATACTCTGCAATACTCTGGTGCAATACTCTGCAATACTCTGGTGCAATACTCTGCAATACCCTGCAAAATACTCTGCAATACCCTGCGCAATACTCTGCAATACCCTGCGCAATACCCTGGTGCAATACTCTGCAATACTCTGGTGCAATACTCTGCAATACTCTGGTGCAATACTCTGCAATACCCTGCAAAATACTCTGCAATACCCTGCGCAATACCCTGCGCAATACCCTGCAAAATACTCTGCAATACCCTGGTGCAATACTCTGCAATACTCTGGTGCAATACCCTGCGCAATACTCTGCAATACCCTGCGCAATACCCTGCGCAATACTCTGCAATACCCTGCAAAATACTCTGCAATACCCTGCGCAATACCCTGCAAAATACTCTGCAATACCCTGGTGCAATACTCTGCAATACTCTGGTGCAATACCCTGCGCAATACTCTGCAATACCCTGCGCAATACCCTGCGCAATACTCTGCAATACCCTGGTGCAATACTCTGCAATACTCTGGTGCAATACTCTGCAATACTCTGGTGCAATACTCTGCAATACCCTGCGCAATACTCTGCAATACCCTGCGCAATATTCTGCAATACCCTGCGCAATACTCTGCAATACTCTGCAATACCCTGCGCAATATTCTGCAATACCCTGCGCAATACTCTGCAATACCCTGCGCAATACCCTGGTGCAATACTCTGCAATACTCTGGTGCAATACTCTGCAATACTCTGCAATACCCTGCAAAATACTCTGCAATACCCTGCGCAATACCCTGCAAAATACTCTGCAATACCCTGGTGCAATACTCTGCAATACTCTGGTGCAATACTCTGCAATACCCTGCGCAATACTCTGCAATACCCTGCGCAATACCCTGCAAAATACTCTGCAATACCCTGGTGCAATACTCTGCAATACTCTGGTGCAATACTCTGCAATACCCTGCACAATACTCTGCAATACCCTGCGCAATACCCTGCAATACCCTGCACAATACTCTGCAATACTCTGGCGCAATACTCTGCAATACCCTGCGCAATACTCTGCAATACCCTGCGCAATACCCTGCAAAATACTCTGCAATACCCTGGTGCAATACTCTGCAATACTCTGGTGCAATACTCTGCAATACCCTGCGCAATACTCTGCAATACCCTGCGCAATACTCTGCAATACTCTGGCGCAATACTCTGCAATACCCTGCGCAATACTCTGCAATACCCTGCGCAATACCCTGCGCAATACTCTGCAATACCCTGGTGCAATACTCTGCAATACTCTGGTGCAATACTCTGCAATACCCTGCGCAATACTCTGCAATACCCTGCGCAATACTCTGCAATACCCTGGTGCAATACTCTGCAATACTCTGCAATACCCTGCGCAATACTCTGCAATACCCTGCGCAATACTCTGCAATACCCTGCGCAATACTCTGCAATACTCTGGTGCAATACTCTGCAATACCCTGGTGCAATACTCTGCAATACCCTGCGCAATACTCTGCAATACTCTGGTGCAATACTCTGCAATACCCTGGTGCAATACCCTGCAATACCCTGCGCAATACTCTGCAATACCCTGCGCAATACCCTGCAATACCCTGCGCAATACTCTGCAATACTCTGGTGCAATACTCTGCAATACCCTGGTGCAATACTCTGCAATACCCTGCAATACCCTGGTGCAATACTCTGCAATACTCTGGTGCAATACTCTGCAATACCCTGCGCAATACTCTGCAATACCCTGCGCAATACCCTGCAATACCCTGCGCAATACTCTGCAATACCCTGCGCAATACTCTGCAATACTCTGGTGCAATACTCTGCAATACCCTGGTGCAATACTCTGCAATACCCTGGTGCAATACTCTGCAATACCCTGCGCAATACTCTGCAATACTCTGGTGCAATACTCTGCAATACCCTGCGCAATACTCTGCAATACCCTGCGCAATACTCTGCAATACTCTGGTGCAATACTCTGCAATACCCTGGTGCAATACTCTGCAATACCCTGCGCAATACTCTGCAATACCCTGGTGCAATACTCTGCAATACTCTGGTGCAATACTCTGCAATACCCTGCGCAATACTCTGCAATACCCTGCGCAATACCCTGCAATACCCTGCGCAATACTCTGCAATACCCTGCGCAATACTCTGCAATACCCTGTGCAATACTCTGCAATACTCTGGTGCAATACTCTGCAATACCCTGCGCAATACTCTGCAATACCCTGCGCAATACTCTGCAATACCCTGCGCAATACTCTGCAATACCCTGTGCAATACTCTGCAATACTCTGGTGCAATACTCTGCAATACCCTGCGCAATACTCTGCAATACCCTGCGCAATACCCTGCAAAATACTCTGCAATACCCTGGTGCAATACTCTGCAATACCCTGCGCAATACTCTGCAATACCCTGCGCAATACCCTGCAAAATACTCTGCAATACCCTGGTGCAATACTCTGCAATACTCTGGTGCAATACTCTGCAATACCCTGCGCAATACTCTGCAATACCCTGCGCAATACCCTGCAATACCCTGCGCAATACTCTGCAATACTCTGGTGCAATACTCTGCAATACCCTGGTGCAATACTCTGCAATACCCTGCGCAATACTCTGCAATACCCTGCGCAATACTCTGCAATACTCTGGTGCAATACTCTGCAATACCCTGGTGCAATACTCTGCAATACCCTGCGCAATACTCTGCAATACCCTGCGCAATACTCTGCAATACTCTGGTGCAATACTCTGCAATACCCTGCGCAATACCCTGCAATACCCTGCGCAATACTCTGCAATACCCTGCGCAATACTCTGCAATACTCTGGTGCAATACTCTGGTGCAATACTCTGCAATACCCTGCGCAATACCCTGCAAAATACTCTGCAATACCCTGGTGCAATACTCTGCAATACCCTGCGCAATACTCTGCAATACCCTGCGCAATACTCTGCAATACCCTGCGCAATACTCTGCAATACTCTGGTGCAATACTCTGCAATACCCTGCAAAATACTCTGCAATACCCTGCGCAATACCCTGCAAAATACTCTGCAATACCCTGGTGCAATACTCTGCAATACTCTGGTGCAATACCCTGCGCAATACTCTGCAATACCCTGCGCAATACCCTGCGCAATACCCTGCAATACCCTGCGCAATACTCTGCAATACCCTGCGCAATATTCTGCAATACCCTGCGCAATACTCTGCAATACTCTGCAATACCCTGCGCAATATTCTGCAATACCCTGCACAATACTCTGCAATACCCTGCGCAATACCCTGGTGCAATACTCTGCAATACTCTGGTGCAATACTCTGCAATACCCTGCAAAATACTCTGCAATACCCTGCGCAATACCCTGCAAAATACTCTGCAATACCCTGGTGCAATACTCTGCAATACTCTGGTGCAATACTCTGCAATACCCTGCGCAATACTCTGCAATACCCTGCGCAATACCCTGCAAAATACTCTGCAATACCCTGGTGCAATACTCTGCAATACTCTGGTGCAATACTCTGCAATACCCTGGTGCAATACTCTGCAATACCCTGCGCAATACTCTGCAATACCCTGCGCAATACTCTGCAATACTCTGGTGCAATACTCTGCAATACCCTGGTGCAATACCCTGCGCAATACTCTGCAATACCCTGCGCAATACCCTGCAATACCCTGCGCAATACTCTGCAATACCCTGCGCAATACTCTGCAATACTCTGCAATACTCTGGTGCAATACTCTGCAATACCCTGCGCAATACCCTGCAAAATACTCTGCAATACCCTGGTGCAATACTCTGCAATACCCTGCGCAATACTCTGCAATACCCTGCGCAATACCCTGGTGCAATACTCTGCAATACTCTGGTGCAATACTCTGCAATACTCTGGTGCAATACTCTGCAATACCCTGCAAAATACTCTGCAATACCCTGCGCAATACCCTGCAAAATACTCTGCAATACCCTGGTGCAATACTCTGCAATACTCTGGTGCAATACCCTGCGCAATACTCTGCAATACCCTGCGCAATACCCTGCGCAATACTCTGCAATACCCTGCAATACCCTGCGCAATACTCTGCAATACCCTGCGCAATATTCTGCAATACCCTGCGCAATACTCTGCAATACTCTGCAATACCCTGCGCAATATTCTGCAATACCCTGCGCAATACTCTGCAATACCCTGCGCAATACCCTGGTGCAATACTCTGCAATACTCTGGTGCAATACTCTGCAATACCCTGCAAAATACTCTGCAATACCCTGCGCAATACCCTGCAAAATACTCTGCAATACCCTGGTGCAATACTCTGCAATACTCTGGTGCAATACTCTGCAATACCCTGCGCAATACTCTGCAATACCCTGCGCAATACCCTGCAAAATACTCTGCAATACCCTGGTGCAATACTCTGCAATACTCTGGTGCAATACTCTGCAATACCCTGCGCAATACTCTGCAATACCCTGCGCAATACCCTGCAAAATACTCTGCAATACCCTGGTGCAATACTCTGCAATACTCTGGTGCAATACTCTGCAATACCCTGCGCAATACTCTGCAATACCCTGCGCAATACCCTGCAAAATACTCTGCAATACCCTGGTGCAATACTCTGCAATACACTGGTGCAATACTCTGCAATACCCTGCGCAATACTCTGCAATACCCTGCGCAATACTCTGCAATACTCTGGCGCAATACTCTGCAATACCCTGCGCAATACTCTGCAATACCCTGCGCAATACCCTGCGCAATACTCTGCAATACCCTGGTGCAATACTCTGCAATACTCTGGTGCAATACTCTGCAATACCCTGCGCAATACCCTGCAAAATACTCTGCAATACCCTGGTGCAATACTCTGCAATACCCTGCGCAATACCCTGCAAAATACTCTGCAATACCCTGGTGCAATACTCTGCAATACCCTGCGCAATACTCTGCAATACCCTGCGCAATACTCTGCAATACCCTGCGCAATACCCTGGTGCAATACTCTGCAATACTCTGGTGCAATACTCTGCAATACCCTGCAAAATACTCTGCAATACCCTGCGCAATACCCTGCAAAATACTCTGCAATACCCTGGTGCAATACTCTGCAATACTCTGGTGCAATACCCTGCGCAATACTCTGCAATACCCTGCGCAATACCCTGCACAATACTCTGCAATACCCTGCAATACCCTGCGCAATACTCTGCAATACCCTGCGCAATATTCTGCAATACCCTGCGCAATACTCTGCAATACTCTGCGCAATACCCTGGTGCAATACTCTGCAATACTCTGGTGCAATACTCTGCAATACCCTGCAAAATACTCTGCAATACCCTGCGCAATACCCTGCAAAATACTCTGCAATACCCTGGTGCAATACTCTGCAATACTCTGGTGCAATACTCTGCAATACCCTGCGCAATACTCTGCAATACCCTGCGCAATACCCTGCAAAATACTCTGCAATACCCTGGTGCAATACTCTGCAATACTCTGGTGCAATACTCTGCAATACCCTGGTGCAATACTCTGCAATACCCTGCGCAATACTCTGCAATACACTGCGCAATACTCTGCAATACTCTGGTGCAATACTCTGCAATACCCTGGTGCAATACCCTGCGCAATACTCTGCAATACCCTGCGCAATACCCTGCAATACCCTGCGCAATACTCTGCAATACCCTGCGCAATACTCTGCAATACTCTGCAATACTCTGGTGCAATACTCTGCAATACCCTGCGCAATACCCTGCAAAATACTCTGCAATACCCTGGTGCAATACTCTGCAATACCCTGCGCAATACCCTGGTGCAATACTCTGCAATACTCTGGTGCAATACTCTGCAATACTCTGGTGCAATACTCTGCAATACCCTGCAAAATACTCTGCAATACCCTGCGCAATACCCTGCAAAATACTCTGCAATACCCTGGTGCAATACTCTGCAATACTCTGGTGCAATACCCTGCGCAATACTCTGCAATACCCTGCGCAATACCCTGCACAATACTCTGCAATACCCTGCAATACCCTGCGCAATACTCTGCAATACCCTGCGCAATATTCTGCAATACCCTGCGCAATACTCTGCAATACTCTGCAATACCCTGCGCAATATTCTGCAATACCCTGCGCAATACTCTGCAATACCCTGCGCAATACCCTGGTGCAATACTCTGCAATACTCTGGTGCAATACTCTGCAATACCCTGCAAAATACTCTGCAATACCCTGCGCAATACCCTGCAAAATACTCTGCAATACCCTGGTGCAATACTCTGCAATACTCTGGTGCAATACTCTGCAATACCCTGCGCAATACTCTGCAATACCCTGCGCAATACCCTGCAAAATACTCTGCAATACCCTGGTGCAATACTCTGCAATACTCTGGTGCAATACTCTGCAATACCCTGCACAATACTCTGCAATACCCTGCGCAATACCCTGCAAAATACTCTGCAATACCCTGGTGCAATACTCTGCAATACTCTGGTGCAATACTCTGCAATACCCTGCAATACCCTGCGCAATACTCTGCAATACTCTGGCGCAATACTCTGCAATACCCTGCGCAATACTCTGCAATACCCTGCGCAATACCCTGCGCAATACTCTGCAATACCCTGGTGCAATACTCTGCAATACTCTGGTGCAATACTCTGCAATACCCTGCGCAATACTCTGCAATACCCTGCGCAATACTCTGCAATACTCTGGTGCAATACTCTGCAATACCCTGGTGCAATACTCTGCAATACTCTGCAATACCCTGCGCAATACTCTGCAATACCCTGCGCAATACTCTGCAATACCCTGCGCAATACTCTGCAATACCCTGCGCAATACCCTGCGCAATACTCTGCAATACCCTGGTGCAATACTCTGCAATACTCTGGTGCAATACCCTGCGCAATACTCTGCAATACCCTGCGCAATACTCTGCAATACTCTGGTGCAATACTCTGCAATACCCTGGTGCAATACCCTGCGCAATACTCTGCAATACCCTGCGCAATACTCTGCAATACTCTGGTGCAATACTCTGCAATACCCTGGTGCAATACTCTGCAATACCCTGCACAATACTCTGCAATACCCTGCGCAATACTCTGCAATACTCTGGTGCAATACTCTGCAATACCCTGGTGCAATACTCTGCAATACTCTGCAATACCCT
Organism: Rana muscosa; assembly: GCA_029206835.1. Lineage (NCBI taxonomy): Eukaryota > Metazoa > Chordata > Amphibia > Anura > Ranidae > Rana > Rana muscosa. The sequence continues at coordinate 1,484,664 of JARGYO010000230.1, forward strand.
GCGCAATACTCTGCAATACCCTGCGCAATACTCTGCAATACTCTGGTGCAATACTCTGCAATACCCTGGTGCAATACCCTGCAATACCCTGCGCAATACTCTGCAATACCCTGCGCAATACTCTGCAATACCCTGCGCAATACTCTGCAATACTCTGGTGCAATACTCTGCAATACCCTGGTGCAATACTCTGCAATACCCTGCGCAATACTCTGCAATACCCTGCGCAATTCTCTGCAATACTCTGGTGCAATACTCTGCAATACCCTGGTGCAATACCCTGCGCAATACTCTGCAATACCCTGCGCAATACCCTGCAATACCCTGCGCAATACTCTGCAATACCCTGCGCAATACTCTGCAATACTCTGCAATACTCTGGTGCAATACTCTGCAATACCCTGCGCAATACCCTGCAAAATACTCTGCAATACCCTGCGCAATACTCTGCAATACTCTGCAATACCCTGCGCAATACCCTGGTGCAATACTCTGCAATACTCTGGTGCAATACTCTGCAATACTCTGGTGCAATACTCTGCAATACCCTGCAAAATACTCTGCAATACCCTGCGCAATACTCTGCAATACCCTGCGCAATACCCTGCGCAATACCCTGCAAAATACTCTGCAATACCCTGGTGCAATACTCTGCAATACTCTGGTGCAATACCCTGCGCAATACTCTGCAATACCCTGCGCAATACTCTGCAATACCCTGCAATACCCTGCGCAATACTCTGCAATACCCTGCGCAATATTCTGCAATACCCTGCGCAATACTCTGCAATACTCTGCAATACCCTGCGCAATATTCTGCAATACCCTGCGCAATACTCTGCAATACCCTGCGCAATACCCTGGTGCAATACTCTGCAATACTCTGGTGCAATACTCTGCAATACCCTGCAAAATACTCTGCAATACCCTGCGCAATACCCTGCAAAATACTCTGCAATACCCTGGTGCAATACTCTGCAATACTCTGGTGCAATACTCTGCAATACCCTGCGCAATACTCTGCAATACCCTGCGCAATACCCTGCAAAATACTCTGCAATACCCTGGTGCAATACTCTGCAATACACTGGTGCAATACTCTGCAATACCCTGCGCAATACTCTGCAATACCCTGCGCAATACTCTGCAATACTCTGGCGCAATACTCTGCAATACCCTGCGCAATACTCTGCAATACCCTGCGCAATACCCTGCGCAATACTCTGCAATACCCTGGTGCAATACTCTGCAATACCATGCGCAATACTCTGCAATACCCTGCGCAATACTCTGCAATACTCTGGTGCAATACTCTGCAATACCCTGGTGCAATACTCTGCAATACCCTGCGCAATACTCTGCAATACCCTGCGCAATACTCTGCAATACTCTGGTGCAATACTCTGCAATACCCTGGTGCAATACTCTGCAATACCCTGCGCAATACTCTGCAATACCCTGCGCAATACCCTGCAATACCCTGCGCAATACTCTGCAATACTCTGGTGCAATACTCTGCAATACCCTGGTGCAATACTCTGCAATACCCTGCGCAATAATCTGCAATACCCTGGTGCAATACTCTGCAATACTCTGGTGCAATACTCTGCAATACCCTGCGCAATACTCTGCAATACCCTGCGCAATACCCTGCAATACCCTGCGCAATACTCTGCAATACCCTGGTGCAATACTCTGCAATACCCTGCGCAATACTCTGCAATACCCTGCGCAATACTCTGCAATACCCTGTGCAATACTCTGCAATACTCTGGTGCAATACTCTGCAATACCCTGCGCAATACTCTGCAATACCCTGCGCAATACTCTGCAATACCCTGCGCAATACTCTGCAATACCCTGTGCAATACTCTGCAATACCCTGCGCAATACTCTGCAATACCCTGCGCAATACCCTGCAAAATACTCTGCAATACCCTGGTGCAATACTCTGCAATACCCTGCGCAATACTCTGCAATACCCTGCGCAATACCCTGCAATACTCTGGTGCAATACTCTGCAATACCCTGGTGCAATACTCTGCAATACCCTGCGCAATACTCTGCAATACCCTGCGCAATACTCTGCAATACCCTGTGCAATACTCTGCAATACCCTGCGCAATACTCTGCAATACCCTGCGCAATACTCTGCAATACCCTGTGCAATACTCTGCAATACTCTGGTGCAATACTCTGCAATACCCTGCGCAATACTCTGCAATACCCTGCGCAATACTCTGCAATACCCTGCACAATACTCTGCAATACCCTGTGCAATACTCTGCAATACTCTGGTGCAATACTCTGCAATACCCTGCGCAATACTCTGCAATACCCTGCGCAATACCCTGCAAAATACTCTGCAATACCCTGGTGCAATACTCTGCAATACCCTGCGCAATACTCTGCAATACCCTGCGCAATACTCTGCAATACTCTGGTGCAATACTCTGCAATACCCTGGTGCAATACTCTGCAATACCCTGCGCAATACTCTGCAATACCCTGGTGCAATACTCTGCAATACCCTGCGCAATACTCTGCAATACCCTGTGCAATACTCTGCAATACTCTGGTGCAATACTCTGCAATACCCTGCGCAATACTCTGCAATACCCTGTGCAATACTCTGCAATACTCTGGTGCAATACTCTGCAATACCCTGCGCAATACTCTGCAATACCCTGCGCAATACCCTGCAAAATACTCTGCAATACCCTGGTGCAATACTCTGCAATACCCTGCGCAATACTCTGCAATACCCTGCGCAATACCCTGCAAAATACTCTGCAATACCCTGGTGCAATACTCTGCAATACTCTGGTGCAATACTCTGCAATACCCTGCGCAATACTCTGCAATACCCTGCGCAATACTCTGCAATACTCTGGTGCAATACTCTGCAATACCCTGGTGCAATACTCTGCAATACCCTGCGCAATACTCTGCAATACCCTGCGCAATACTCTGCAATACTCTGGTGCAATACTCTGCAATACCCTGGTGCAATACCCTGCGCAATACTCTGCAATACCCTGCGCAATACCCTGCAATACCCTGCGCAATACTCTGCAATACCCTGCGCAATACCCTGCAATACCCTGCGCAATACTCTGCAATACTCTGCAATACTCTGGTGCAATACTCTGCAATACCCTGCGCAATACCCTGCAAAATACTCTGCAATACCCTGGTGCAATACTCTGCAATACCCTGCGCAATACTCTGCAATACCCTGCGCAATACCCTGGTGCAATACTCTGCAATACTCTGGTGCAATACTCTGCAATACTCTGGTGCAATACTCTGCAATACCCTGCAAAATACTCTGCAATACCCTGCGCAATACTCTGCAATACCCTGCGCAATACCCTGCGCAATACCCTGCAAAATACTCTGCAATACCCTGGTGCAATACTCTGCAATACTCTGGTGCAATACCCTGCGCAATACTCTGCAATACCCTGCGCAATACCCTGCGCAATACTCTGCAATACCCTGCAAAATACTCTGCAATACCCTGCGCAATACCCTGCAAAATACTCTGCAATACCCTGGTGCAATACTCTGCAATACTCTGGTGCAATACCCTGCGCAATACTCTGCAATACCCTGCGCAATACCCTGCGCAATACTCTGCAATACCCTGCAATACCCTGCGCAATACTCTGCAATACCCTGCGCAATATTCTGCAATACCCTGCGCAATACTCTGCAATACTCTGCAATACCATGCGCAATATTCTGCAATACCCTGCGCAATACTCTGCAATACCCTGCGCAATACCCTGGTGCAATACTCTGCAATACTCTGGTGCAATACTCTGCAATACCCTGCAAAATACTCTGCAATACCCTGCGCAATACCCTGCAAAATACTCTGCAATACCCTGGTGCAATACTCTGCAATACTCTGGTGCAATACTCTGCAATACCCTGCGCAATACTCTGCAATACCCTGCGCAATACCCTGCAATACCCTGCGCACTACTCTGCAATACTCTGGCGCAATACTCTGCAATACCCTGCGCAATACTCTGCAATACCCTGCGCAATACCCTGCGCAATACTCTGCAATACCCTGGTGCAATACTCTGCAATACTCTGGTGCAATACTCTGCAATACCCTGCGCAATACTCTGCAATACCCTGTGCAATACCCTGGTGCAATACTCTGCAATACCCTGGTGCAATACTCTGCAATACTCTGCAATACCCTGCGCAATACTCTGCAATACCCTGCGCAATACTCTGCAATACCCTGCGCAATACTCTGCAATACTCTGGTGCAATACTCTGCAATACCCTGGTGCAATACTCTGCAATACACTGCGCAATACTCTGCAATACCCTGCGCAATACTCTGCAATACCCTGCGCAATACTCTGCAATACTCTGGTGCAATACTCTGCAATACCCTGGTGCAATACCCTGCAATACCCTGCGCAATACTCTGCAATACCCTGCGCAATACCCTGCAATACCCTGTGCAATACTCTGCAATACTCTGGTGCAATACTCTGCAATACCCTGGTGCAATACTCTGCAATACCCTGCGCAATACTCTGCAATACCCTGGTGCAATACTCTGCAATACTCTGGTGCAATACTCTGCAATACCCTGCGCAATACTCTGCAATACCCTGCGCAATACCCTGCAATACCCTGCGCAATACTCTGCAATACCCTGCGCAATACTCTGCAATACTCTGGTGCAATACTCTGCAATACCCTGGTGCAATACTCTGCAATACCCTGGTGCAATACTCTGCAATACCCTGCGCAATACTCTGCAATACCCTGGTGCAATACTCTGCAATACTCTGGTGCAATACTCTGCAATACCCTGCGCAATACTCTGCAATACCCTGCGCAATACTCTGCAATACCCTGCGCAATACTCTGCAATACTCTGGTGCAATACTCTGCAATACCCTGGTGCAATACTCTGCAATACCCTGCGCAATACCCTGCGCAATACCCTGCAATACCCTGCGCAATACTCTGCAATACTCTGGTGCAATACTCTGCAATACCCTGGTGCAATACTCTGCAATACCCTGCGCAATACTCTGCAATACCCTGCGCAATACTCTGCAATACCCTGGTGCAATACTCTGCAATACTCTGGTGCAATACTCTGCAATACCCTGCGCAATACTCTGCAATACCCTGCGCAATACCCTGGTGCAATACTCTGCAATACTCTGCAATACTCTGGTGCAATACTCTGCAATACTCTGGTGCAATACTCTGCAATACCCTGCGCAATATTCTGCAATACCCTGCGCAATACTCTGCAATACTCTGCAATACCCTGCGCAATATTCTGCAATACCCTGCGCAATACTCTGCAATACCCTGCGCAATACCCTGGTGCAATACTCTGCAATACTCTGGTGCAATACTCTGCAATACCCTGGTGCAATACTCTGCAATACCCTGCGCAATACTCTGCAATACCCTGCGCAATACCCTGCAATACCCTGCGCAATACTCTGCAATACTCTGGTGCAATACTCTGCAATACCCTGGTGCAATACTCTGCAATACCCTGCGCAATACTCTGCAATACCCTGGTGCAATACTCTGCAATACTCTGGTGCAATACTCTGCAATACCCTGCGCAATACTCTGCAATACCCTGCGCAATACCCTGGTGCAATACTCTGCAATACTCTGCAATACCCTGGTGCAATACTCTGCAATACTCTGGTGCAATACTCTGCAATACCCTGCGCAATACTCTGCAATACCCTGCGCAATACCCTGCAATACCCTGCGCAATACTCTGCAATACCCTGCGCAATACTCTGCAATACTCTGCAATACTCTGGTGCAATACTCTGCAATACCCTGGTGCAATACTCTGCAATACCCTGCGCAATACTCTGCAATACCCTGGTGCAATACTCTGCAATACCCTGGTGCAATACTCTGCAATACTCTGGTGCAATACTCTGCAATACCCTGCACAATACCCTGCAAAATACTCTGCAATACCCTGGTGCAATACTCTGCAATACCCTGCGCAATACCCTGCAAAATACTCTGCAATACCCTGGTGCAATACTCTGCAATACTCTGGTGCAATACTCTGCAATACCCTGCGCAATACTCTGCAATACCCTGCGCAATACCCTGCAATACCCTGCGCAATACTCTGCAATACTCTGGTGCAATACTCTGCAATACCCTGGTGCAATACTCTGCAATACCCTGTGCAATACTCTGCAATACCCTGGTGCAATACTCTGCAATACTCTGGTGCAATACTCTGCAATACCCTGCGCAATACTCTGCAATACCCTGCGCAATACCCTGCAATACCCTGCGCAATACTCTGCAATACCCTGGTGCAATACTCTGCAATACCCTGCGCAATACTCTGCAATACCCTGCGCAATACTCTGCAATACCCTGTGCAATACTCTGCAATACTCTGGTGCAATACTCTGCAATACCCTGCGCAATACTCTGCAATACCCTGTGCAATACTCTGCAATACTCTGGTGCAATACTCTGCAATACCCTGCGCAATACTCTGCAATACCCTGCGCAATACCCTGCAAAATACTCTGCAATACCCTGGTGCAATACTCTGCAATACCCTGCGCAATACTCTGCAATACCCTGCGCAATACCCTGCAAAATACTCTGCAATACCCTGGTGCAATACTCTGCAATACTCTGGTGCAATACTCTGCAATACCCTGCGCAATACTCTGCAATACCCTGCACAATACCCTGCAATACCCTGCGCAATACTCTGCAATACTCTGGTGCAATACTCTGCAATACCCTGGTGCAATACTCTGCAATACCCTGCGCAATACTCTGCAATACCCTGCGCAATACTCTGCAATACTCTGGTGCAATACTCTGCAATACCCTGGTGCAATACTCTGCAATACCCTGCGCAATACTCTGCAATACCCTGCGCAATACTCTGCAATACTCTGGTGCAATACTCTGCAATACCCTGGTGCAATACCCTGCGCAATACTCTGCAATACCCTGCGCAATACCCTGCAATACCCTGCGCAATACTCTGCAATACCCTGCGCAATACTCTGCAATACTCTGCAATACTCTGGTGCAATACTCTGCAATACCCTGCGCAATACCCTGCAAAATACTCTGCAATACCCTGGTGCAATACTCTGCAATACCCTGCGCAATACTCTGCAATACCCTGCGCAATACCCTGGTGCAATACTCTGCAATACTCTGGTGCAATACTCTGCAATACTCTGGTGCAATACTCTGCAATACCCTGCAAAATACTCTGCAATACCCTGGTGCAATACTCTGCAATACCCTGCGCAATACTCTGCAATACCCTGCGCAATACCCTGGTGCAATACTCTGCAATACTCTGGTGCAATACTCTGCAATACTCTGGTGCAATACTCTGGTGCAATACCCTGCGCAATACTCTGCAATACCCTGCGCAATACCCTGCAAAATACTCTGCAATACCCTGGTGCAATACTCTGCAATACTCTGGTGCAATACCCTGCGCAATACTCTGCAATACCCTGCGCAATACCCTGCACAATACTCTGCAATACCCTGCAATACCCTGCGCAATACTCTGCAATACCCTGCGCAATATTCTGCAATACCCTGCGCAATACTCTGCAATACTCTGCAATACCCTGCGCAATATTCTGCAATACCCTGCGCAATACTCTGCAATACCCTGCGCAATACCCTGGTGCAATACTCTGCAATACTCTGGTGCAATACTCTGCAATACCCTGCAAAATACTCTGCAATACCCTGCGCAATACCCTGCAAAATACTCTGCAATACCCTGGTGCAATACTCTGCAATACTCTGGTGCAATACTCTGCAATACCCTGCGCAATACTCTGCAATACCCTGCGCAATACCCTGCAAAATACTCTGCAATACCCTGGTGCAATACTCTGCAATACTCTGGTGCAATACTCTGCAATACCCTGCGCAATACTCTGCAATACCCTGCGCAATACCCTGCAAAATACTCTGCAATACCCTGGTGCAATACTCTGCAATACTCTGGTGCAATACTCTGCAATACCCTGCGCAATACTCTGCAATACCCTGCGCAATACTCTGCAATACTCTGGCGCAATACTCTGCAATACCCTGCGCAATACTCTGCAATACCCTGCGCAATACCCTGCGCAATACTCTGCAATACCCTGGTGCAATACTCTGCAATACTCTGGTGCAATACTCTGCAATACCCTGCGCAATACCCTGCAAAATACTCTGCAATACCCTGGTGCAATACTCTGCAATACCCTGCGCAATACCCTGCAAAATACTCTGCAATACCCTGGTGCAATACTCTGCAATACCCTGCGCAATACTCTGCAATACCCTGCACAATACTCTGCAATACCCTGCGCAATACCCTGGTGCAATACTCTGCAATACTCTGGTGCAATACTCTGCAATACCCTGCAAAATACTCTGCAATACCCTGCGCAATACCCTGCAAAATACTCTGCAATACCCTGGTGCAATACTCTGCAATACTCTGGTGCAATACCCTGCGCAATACTCTGCAATACCCTGCGCAATACCCTGCGCAATACTCTGCAATACCCTGCAATACCCTGCACAATACTCTGCAATACCCTGCGCAATACTCTGCAATACCCTGCGCAATACCTTGGTGCAATACTCTGCAATACTCTGGTGCAATACTCTGCAATACTCTGGTGCAATACTCTGCAATACCCTGCAAAATACTCTGCAATACCCTGGTGCAATACTCTGCAATACCCTGCGCAATACTCTGCAATACCCTGCGCAATACCCTGGTGCAATACTCTGCAATACTCTGGTGCAATACTCTGCAATACTCTGGTGCAATACTCTGGTGCAATACCCTGCGCAATACTCTGCAATACCCTGCGCAATACCCTGCAAAATACTCTGCAATACCCTGGTGCAATACTCTGCAATACTCTGGTGCAATACCCTGCGCAATACTCTGCAATACCCTGCGCAATACCCTGCACAATACTCTGCAATACCCTGCAATACCCTGCGCAATACTCTGCAATACCCTGCGCAATATTCTGCAATACCCTGCGCAATACTCTGCAATACTCTGCAATACCCTGCGCAATATTCTGCAATACCCTGCGCAATACTCTGCAATACCCTGCGCAATACCCTGGTGCAATACTCTGCAATACTCTGGTGCAATACTCTGCAATACCCTGCAAAATACTCTGCAATACCCTGCGCAATACCCTGCAAAATACTCTGCAATACCCTGGTGCAATACTCTGCAATACTCTGGTGCAATACTCTGCAATACCCTGCGCAATACTCTGCAATACCCTGCGCAATACCCTGCAAAATACTCTGCAATACCCTGGTGCAATACTCTGCAATACTCTGGTGCAATACTCTGCAATACCCTGCGCAATACTCTGCAATACCCTGCGCAATACCCTGCAAAATACTCTGCAATACCCTGGTGCAATACTCTGCAATACTCTGGTGCAATACTCTGCAATACCCTGCGCAATACTCTGCAATACCCTGCGCAATACTCTGCAATACTCTGGCGCAATACTCTGCAATACCCTGCGCAATACTCTGCAATACCCTGCGCAATACCCTGCGCAATACTCTGCAATACCCTGGTGCAATACTCTGCAATACTCTGGTGCAATACTCTGCAATACCCTGCGCAATACCCTGCAAAATACTCTGCAATACCCTGGTGCAATACTCTGCAATACCCTGCGCAATACCCTGCAAAATACTCTGCAATACCCTGGTGCAATACTCTGCAATACCCTGCGCAATACTCTGCAATACCCTGCACAATACTCTGCAATACCCTGCGCAATACCCTGGTGCAATACTCTGCAATACTCTGGTGCAATACTCTGCAATACCCTGCAAAATACTCTGCAATACCCTGCGCAATACCCTGCAAAATACTCTGCAATACCCTGGTGCAATACTCTGCAATACTCTGGTGCAATACCCTGCGCAATACTCTGCAATACCCTGCGCAATACCCTGCGCAATACTCTGCAATACCCTGCGCAATACCCTGCAATACCCTGCGCAATACTCTGCAATACCCTGCGCAATACTCTGCAATACTCTGCAATACTCTGGTGCAATACTCTGCAATACCCTGGTGCAATACTCTGCAATACCCTGCGCAATACTCTGCAATACCCTGGTGCAATACTCTGCAATACCCTGGTGCAATACTCTGCAATACTCTGGTGCAATACTCTGCAATACCCTGCACAATACCCTGCAAAATACTCTGCAATACCCTGGTGCAATACTCTGCAATACCCTGCGCAATACCCTGCAAAATACTCTGCAATACCCTGGTGCAATACTCTGCAATACTCTGGTGCAATACTCTGCAATACCCTGCGCAATACTCTGCAATACCCTGCGCAATACCCTGCAATACCCTGCGCAATACTCTGCAATACTCTGGTGCAATACTCTGCAATACCCTGGTGCAATACTCTGCAATACCCTGTGCAATACTCTGCAATACCCTGGTGCAATACTCTGCAATACTCTGGTGCAATACTCTGCAATACCCTGCGCAATACTCTGCAATACCCTGCGCAATACCCTGCAATACCCTGCGCAATACTCTGCAATACCCTGGTGCAATACTCTGCAATACCCTGCGCAATACTCTGCAATACCCTGCGCAATACTCTGCAATACCCTGTGCAATACTCTGCAATACTCTGGTGCAATACTCTGCAATACCCTGCGCAATACTCTGCAATACCCTGTGCAATACTCTGCAATACTCTGGTGCAATACTCTGCAATACCCTGCGCAATACTCTGCAATACCCTGCGCAATACCCTGCAAAATACTCTGCAATACCCTGGTGCAATACTCTGCAATACCCTGCGCAATACTCTGCAATACCCTGCGCAATACCCTGCAAAATACTCTGCAATACCCTGGTGCAATACTCTGCAATACTCTGGTGCAATACTCTGCAATACCCTGCGCAATACTCTGCAATACCCTGCACAATACCCTGCAATACCCTGCGCAATACTCTGCAATACTCTGGTGCAATACTCTGCAATACCCTGGTGCAATACTCTGCAATACCCTGCGCAATACTCTGCAATACCCTGCGCAATACTCTGCAATACTCTGGTGCAATACTCTGCAATACCCTGGTGCAATACTCTGCAATACCCTGCGCAATACTCTGCAATACCCTGCGCAATACTCTGCAATACTCTGGTGCAATACTCTGCAATACCCTGGTGCAATACCCTGCGCAATACTCTGCAATACCCTGCGCAATACCCTGCAATACCCTGCGCAATACTCTGCAATACCCTGCGCAATACTCTGCAATACTCTGCAATACTCTGGTGCAATACTCTGCAATACCCTGCGCAATACCCTGCAAAATACTCTGCAATACCCTGGTGCAATACTCTGCAATACCCTGCGCAATACTCTGCAATACCCTGCGCAATACCCTGGTGCAATACTCTGCAATACTCTGGTGCAATACTCTGCAATACTCTGGTGCAATACTCTGCAATACCCTGCAAAATACTCTGCAATACCCTGGTGCAATACTCTGCAATACCCTGCGCAATACTCTGCAATACCCTGCGCAATACCCTGGTGCAATACTCTGCAATACTCTGGTGCAATACTCTGCAATACTCTGGTGCAATACTCTGGTGCAATACCCTGCGCAATACTCTGCAATACCCTGCGCAATACCCTGCGCAATACTCTGCAATACCCTGCAAAATACTCTGCAATACCCTGCGCAATACCCTGCAAAATACTCTGCAATACCCTGGTGCAATACTCTGCAATACTCTGGTGCAATACCCTGCGCAATACTCTGCAATACCCTGCGCAATACCCTGCACAATACTCTGCAATACCCTGCAATACCCTGCGCAATACTCTGCAATACCCTGCGCAATATTCTGCAATACCCTGCGCAATACTCTGCAATACTCTGCAATACCCTGCGCAATATTCTGCAATACCCTGCGCAATACCCTGGTGCAATACTCTGCAATACTCTGGTGCAATACTCTGCAATACCCTGCAAAATACTCTGCAATACCCTGCGCAATACCCTGCAAAATACTCTGCAATACCCTGGTGCAATACTCTGCAATACTCTGGTGCAATACTCTGCAATACCCTGCGCAATACTCTGCAATACCCTGCGCAATACCCTGCAAAATACTCTGCAATACCCTGGTGCAATACTCTGCAATACTCTGGTGCAATACTCTGCAATACCCTGCGCAATACTCTGCAATACCCTGCGCAATACCCTGCAAAATACTCTGCAATACCCTGGTGCAATACTCTGCAATACTCTGGTGCAATACTCTGCAATACCCTGCGCAATACTCTGCAATACCATGCGCAATACTCTGCAATACTCTGGCGCAATACTCTGCAATACCCTGCGCAATACTCTGCAATACCCTGCGCAATACCCTGCGCAATACTCTGCAATACCCTGGTGCAATACTCTGCAATACTCTGGTGCAATACTCTGCAATACCCTGCGCAATACCCTGCAAAATACTCTGCAATACCCTGGTGCAATACTCTGCAATACCCTGCGCAATACCCTGCAAAATACTCTGCAATACCCTGGTGCAATACTCTGCAATACCCTGCGCAATACTCTGCAATACCCTGCACAATACTCTGCAATACCCTGCGCAATACCCTGGTGCAATACTCTGCAATACTCTGGTGCAATACTCTGCAATACCCTGCAAAATACTCTGCAATACCCTGCGCAATACCCTGCAAAATACTCTGCAATACCCTGGTGCAATACTCTGCAATACTCTGGTGCAATACCCTGCGCAATACTCTGCAATACCCTGCGCAATACCCTGCGCAATACTCTGCAATACCCTGCGCAATACCCTGCAATACCCTGCGCAATACTCTGCAATACCCTGCGCAATACCCTGCAAAATACTCTGCAATACCCTGGTGCAATACTCTGCAATACCCTGCGCAATACTCTGCAATACCCTGCGCAATACCCTGGTGCAATACTCTGCAATACTCTGGTGCAATACTCTGCAATACTCTGGTGCAATACTCTGCAATACCCTGCAAAATACTCTGCAATACCCTGGTGCAATACTCTGCAATACCCTGCGCAATACTCTGCAATACCCTGCGCAATACCCTGGTGCAATACTCTGCAATACTCTGGTGCAATACTCTGCAATACTCTGGTGCAATACTCTGGTGCAATACCCTGCGCAATACTCTGCAATACCCTGCGCAATACCCTGCGCAATACTCTGCAATACCCTGCAAAATACTCTGCAATACCCTGCGCAATACCCTGCAAAATACTCTGCAATACCCTGGTGCAATACTCTGCAATACTCTGGTGCAATACCCTGCGCAATACTCTGCAATACCCTGCGCAATACCCTGCACAATACTCTGCAATACCCTGCAATACCCTGCGCAATACTCTGCAATACCCTGCGCAATATTCTGCAATACCCTGCGCAATACTCTGCAATACTCTGCAATACCCTGCGCAATATTCTGCAATACCCTGCGCAATACTCTGCAATACCCTGCGCAATACCCTGGTGCAATACTCTGCAATACTCTGGTGCAATACTCTGCAATACCCTGCAAAATACTCTGCAATACCCTGCGCAATACCCTGCAAAATACTCTGCAATACCCTGGTGCAATACTCTGCAATACTCTGGTGCAATACTCTGCAATACCCTGCGCAATACTCTGCAATACCCTGCGCAATACCCTGCAAAATACTCTGCAATACCCTGGTGCAATACTCTGCAATACTCTGGTGCAATACTCTGCAATACCCTGCGCAATACTCTGCAATACCCTGCGCAATACCCTGCAAAATACTCTGCAATACCCTGGTGCAATACTCTGCAATACTCTGGTGCAATACTCTGCAATACCCTGCGCAATACTCTGCAATACCCTGCGCAATACTCTGCAATACTCTGGCGCAATACTCTGCAATACCCTGCGCAATACTCTGCAATACCCTGCGCAATACCCTGCGCAATACTCTGCAATACCCTGGTGCAATACTCTGCAATACTCTGGTGCAATACTCTGCAATACCCTGCGCAATACCCTGCAAAATACTCTGCAATACCCTGGTGCAATACTCTGCAATACCCTGCGCAATACCCTGCAAAATACTCTGCAATACCCTGGTGCAATACTCTGCAATACCCTGCGCAATACTCTGCAATACCCTGCACAATACTCTGCAATACCCTGCGCAATACCCTGGTGCAATACTCTGCAATACTCTGGTGCAATACTCTGCAATACCCTGCAAAATACTCTGCAATACCCTGCGCAATACCCTGCAAAATACTCTGCAATACCCTGGTGCAATACTCTGCAATACTCTGGTGCAATACCCTGCGCAATACTCTGCAATACCCTGCGCAATACCCTGCGCAATACTCTGCAATACCCTGCGCAATACCCTGCAATACCCTGCGCAATACTCTGCAATACCCTGCGCAATACCCTGCAAAATACTCTGCAATACCCTGGTGCAATACTCTGCAATACCCTGCGCAATACTCTGCAATACCCTGCGCAATACCCTGGTGCAATACTCTGCAATACTCTGGTGCAATACTCTGCAATACTCTGGTGCAATACTCTGCAATACCCTGCAAAATACTCTGCAATACCCTGGTGCAATACTCTGCAATACCCTGCGCAATACTCTGCAATACCCTGCGCAATACCCTGGTGCAATACTCTGCAATACTCTGGTGCAATACTCTGCAATACTCTGGTGCAATACTCTGGTGCAATACCCTGCGCAATACTCTGCAATACCCTGCGCAATACCCTGCGCAATACTCTGCAATACCCTGCAAAATACTCTGCAATACCCTGCGCAATACCCTGCAAAATACTCTGCAATACCCTGGTGCAATACTCTGCAATACTCTGGTGCAATACCCTGCGCAATACTCTGCAATACCCTGCGCAATACCCTGCACAATACTCTGCAATACCCTGCAATACCCTGCGCAATACTCTGCAATACCCTGCGCAATATTCTGCAATACCCTGCGCAATACTCTGCAATACTCTGCAATACCCTGCGCAATATTCTGCAATACCCTGCGCAATACTCTGCAATACCCTGCGCAATACCCTGGTGCAATACTCTGCAATACTCTGGTGCAATACTCTGCAATACCCTGCAAAATACTCTGCAATACCCTGCGCAATACCCTGCAAAATACTCTGCAATACCCTGGTGCAATACTCTGCAATACTCTGGTGCAATACTCTGCAATACCCTGCGCAATACTCTGCAATACCCTGCGCAATACCCTGCAAAATACTCTGCAATACCCTGGTGCAATACTCTGCAATACTCTGGTGCAATACTCTGCAATACCCTGCGCAATACTCTGCAATACCCTGCGCAATACCCTGCAAAATACTCTGCAATACCCTGGTGCAATACTCTGCAATACTCTGGTGCAATACTCTGCAATACCCTGCGCAATACTCTGCAATACCCTGCGCAATACTCTGCAATACTCTGGCGCAATACTCTGCAATACCCTGCGCAATACTCTGCAATACCCTGCGCAATACCCTGCGCAATACTCTGCAATACCCTGGTGCAATACTCTGCAATACTCTGGTGCAATACTCTGCAATACCCTGCGCAATACCCTGCAAAATACTCTGCAATACCCTGGTGCAATACTCTGCAATACCCTGCGCAATACCCTGCAAAATACTCTGCAATACCCTGGTGCAATACTCTGCAATACCCTGCGCAATACTCTGCAATACCCTGCGCAATACTCTGCAATACCCTGCGCAATACCCTGGTGCAATACTCTGCAATACTCTGGTGCAATACTCTGCAATACCCTGCAAAATACTCTGCAATACCCTGCGCAATACCCTGCAAAATACTCTGCAATACCCTGGTGCAATACTCTGCAATACTCTGGTGCAATACCCTGCGCAATACTCTGCAATACCCTGCGCAATACCCTGCGCAATACTTTGCAATACCCTGCGCAATACCCTGCAATACCCTGCGCAATACTCTGCAATACCCTGCGCAATACTCTGCAATACTCTGCAATACTCTGGTGCAATACTCTGCAATACCCTGGTGCAATACTCTGCAATACCCTGCGCAATACTCTGCAATACCCTGGTGCAATACTCTGCAATACCCTGGTGCAATACTCTGCAATACTCTGGTGCAATACTCTGCAATACCCTGCACAATACCCTGCAAAATACTCTGCAATACCCTGGTGCAATACTCTGCAATACCCTGCGCAATACCCTGCAAAATACTCTGCAATACCCTGGTGCAATACTCTGCAATACTCTGGTGCAATACTCTGCAATACCCTGCGCAATACTCTGCAATACCCTGCGCAATACCCTGCAATACCCTGCGCAATACTCTGCAATACTCTGGTGCAATACTCTGCAATACCCTGGTGCAATACTCTGCAATACCCTGTGCAATACTCTGCAATACCCTGGTGCAATACTCTGCAATACTCTGGTGCAATACTCTGCAATACCCTGCGCAATACTCTGCAATACCCTGCGCAATACCCTGCAATACCCTGCGCAATACTCTGCAATACCCTGGTGCAATACTCTGCAATACCCTGCGCAATACTCTGCAATACCCTGCGCAATACTCTGCAATACCCTGTGCAATACTCTGCAATACTCTGGTGCAATACTCTGCAATACCCTGCGCAATACTCTGCAATACCCTGTGCAATACTCTGCAATACTCTGGTGCAATACTCTGCAATACCCTGCGCAATACTCTGCAATACCCTGCGCAATACCCTGCAAAATACTCTGCAATACCCTGGTGCAATACTCTGCAATACCCTGCGCAATACTCTGCAATACCCTGCGCAATACCCTGCAAAATACTCTGCAATACCCTGGTGCAATACTCTGCAATACTCTGGTGCAATACTCTGCAATACCCTGCGCAATACTCTGCAATACCCTGCACAATACCCTGCAATACCCTGCGCAATACTCTGCAATACTCTGGTGCAATACTCTGCAATACCCTGGTGCAATACTCTGCAATACCCTGCGCAATACTCTGCAATACCCTGCGCAATACTCTGCAATACTCTGGTGCAATACTCTGCAATACCCTGGTGCAATACTCTGCAATACCCTGCGCAATACTCTGCAATACCCTGCGCAATACTCTGCAATACTCTGGTGCAATACTCTGCAATACCCTGGTGCAATACCCTGCGCAATACTCTGCAATACCCTGCGCAATACCCTGCAATACCCTGCGCAATACTCTGCAATACCCTGCGCAATACTCTGCAATACTCTGCAATACTCTGGTGCAATACTCTGCAATACCCTGCGCAATACCCTGCAAAATACTCTGCAATACCCTGGTGCAATACTCTGCAATACCCTGCGCAATACTCTGCAATACCCTGCGCAATACCCTGGTGCAATACTCTGCAATACTCTGGTGCAATACTCTGCAATACTCTGGTGCAATACTCTGCAATACCCTGCAAAATACTCTGCAATACCCTGGTGCAATACTCTGCAATACCCTGCGCAATACTCTGCAATACCCTGCGCAATACCCTGGTGCAATACTCTGCAATACTCTGGTGCAATACTCTGCAATACTCTGGTGCAATACTCTGGTGCAATACCCTGCGCAATACTCTGCAATACCCTGCGCAATACCCTGCGCAATACTCTGCAATACCCTGCAATACCCTGCGCAATACTCTGCAATACCCTGCGCAATATTCTGCAATACCCTGCGCAATACTCTGCAATACTCTGCGCAATACCCTGGTGCAATACTCTGCAATACTCTGGTGCAATACTCTGCAATACCCTGCAAAATACTCTGCAATACCCTGCGCAATACCCTGCAAAATACTCTGCAATACCCTGGTGCAATACTCTGCAATACTCTGGTGCAATACTCTGCAATACCCTGCGCAATACTCTGCAATACCCTGCGCAATACCCTGCAAAATACTCTGCAATACCCTGGTGCAATACTCTGCAATACTCTGGTGCAATACTCTGCAATACCCTGGTGCAATACTCTGCAATACCCTGCGCAATACTCTGCAATACCCTGCGCAATACTCTGCAATACTCTGGTGCAATACTCTGCAATACCCTGGTGCAATACCCTGCGCAATACTCTGCAATACCCTGCGCAATACCCTGCAATACCCTGCGCAATACTCTGCAATACCCTGCGCAATACTCTGCAATACTCTGCAATACTCTGGTGCAATACTCTGCAATACCCTGCGCAATACCCTGCAAAATACTCTGCAATACCCTGGTGCAATACTCTGCAATACCCTGCGCAATACCCTGGTGCAATACTCTGCAATACTCTGGTGCAATACTCTGCAATACTCTGGTGCAATACTCTGCAATACCCTGCAAAATACTCTGCAATACCCTGCGCAATACCCTGCAAAATACTCTGCAATACCCTGGTGCAATACTCTGCAATACTCTGGTGCAATACCCTGCGCAATACTCTGCAATACCCTGCGCAATACCCTGCACAATACTCTGCAATACCCTGCAATACCCTGCGCAATACTCTGCAATACCCTGCGCAATATTCTGCAATACCCTGCGCAATACTCTGCAATACTCTGCAATACCCTGCGCAATATTCTGCAATACCCTGCGCAATACTCTGCAATACCCTGCGCAATACCCTGGTGCAATACTCTGCAATACTCTGGTGCAATACTCTGCAATACCCTGCAAAATACTCTGCAATACCCTGCGCAATACCCTGCAAAATACTCTGCAATACCCTGGTGCAATACTCTGCAATACTCTGGTGCAATACTCTGCAATACCCTGCGCAATACTCTGCAATACCCTGCGCAATACCCTGCAAAATACTCTGCAATACCCTGGTGCAATACTCTGCAATACTCTGGTGCAATACTCTGCAATACCCTGCGCAATACTCTGCAATACCCTGCGCAATACCCTGCAAAATACTCTGCAATACCCTGGTGCAATACTCTGCAATACTCTGGTGCAATACTCTGCAATACCCTGCAATACCCTGCGCAATACTCTGCAATACTCTGGCGCAATACTCTGCAATACCCTGCGCAATACTCTGCAATACCCTGCGCAATACCCTGCGCAATACTCTGCAATACCCTGGTGCAATACTCTGCAATACTCTGGTGCAATACTCTGCAATACCCTGCGCAATACTCTGCAATACCCTGCGCAATACTCTGCAATACTCTGGTGCAATACTCTGCAATACCCTGGTGCAATACTCTGCAATACTCTGCAATACCCTGCGCAATACTCTGCAATACCCTGCACAATACTCTGCAATACCCTGCGCAATACTCTGCAATACCCTGCGCAATACCCTGCGCAATACTCTGCAATACCCTGGTGCAATACTCTGCAATACTCTGGTGCAATACCCTGCGCAATACTCTGCAATACCCTGCGCAATACTCTGCAATACTCTGGTGCAATACTCTGCAATACCCTGGTGCAATACCCTGCGCAATACTCTGCAATACCCTGCGCAATACTCTGCAATACCCTGCGCAATACTCTGCAATACTCTGGTGCAATACTCTGCAATACCCTGGTGCAATACTCTGCAATACCCTGCGCAATACTCTGCAATACCCTGCGCAATACTCTGCAATACTCTGGTGCAATACTCTGCAATACCCTGGTGCAATACCCTGCGCAATACTCTGCAATACCCTGCGCAATACTCTGCAATACCCTGCGCAATACTCTGCAATACTCTGGTGCAATACTCTGCAATACCCTGGTGCAATACCCTGCAATACCCTGCGCAATACTCTGCAATACCCTGCGCAATACTCTGCAATACCCTGCGCAATACTCTGCAATACTCTGGTGCAATACTCTGCAATACCCTGGTGCAATACTCTGCAATACCCTGCGCAATACTCTGCAATACCCTGCGCAATTCTCTGCAATACTCTGGTGCAATACTCTGCAATACCCTGGTGCAATACCCTGCGCAATACTCTGCAATACCCTGCGCAATACCCTGCAATACCCTGCGCAATACTCTGCAATACCCTGCGCAATACTCTGCAATACTCTGCAATACTCTGGTGCAATACTCTGCAATACCCTGCGCAATACCCTGCAAAATACTCTGCAATACCCTGTGCAATACTCTGCAATACTCTGCAATACCCTGCGCAATACCCTGGTGCAATACTCTGCAATACTCTGGTGCAATACTCTGCAATACTCTGGTGCAATACTCTGCAATACCCTGCAAAATACTCTGCAATACCCTGCGCAATACTCTGCAATACCCTGCGCAATACCCTGCGCAATACCCTGCAAAATACTCTGCAATACCCTGGTGCAATACTCTGCAATACTCTGGTGCAATACCCTGCGCAATACTCTGCAATACCCTGCGCAATACTCTGCAATACCCTGCAATACCCTGCGCAATACTCTGCAATACCCTGCGCAATATTCTGCAATACCCTGCGCAATACTCTGCAATACTCTGCAATACCCTGCGCAATATTCTGCAATACCCTGCGCAATACTCTGCAATACCCTGCGCAATACCCTGGTGCAATACTCTGCAATACTCTGGTGCAATACTCTGCAATACCCTGCAAAATACTCTGCAATACCCTGCGCAATACCCTGCAAAATACTCTGCAATACCCTGGTGCAATACTCTGCAATACTCTGGTGCAATACTCTGCAATACCCTGCGCAATACTCTGCAATACCCTGCGCAATACCCTGCAAAATACTCTGCAATACCCTGGTGCAATACTCTGCAATACACTGGTGCAATATTCTGCAATACCCTGCGCAATACTCTGCAATACCCTGCGCAATACTCTGCAATACTCTGGCGCAATACTCTGCAATACCCTGCGCAATACTCTGCAATACCCTGCGCAATACCCTGCGCAATACTCTGCAATACCCTGGTGCAATACTCTGCAATACCCTGCGCAATACTCTGCAATACCCTGTGCAATACTCTGCAATACTCTGGTGCAATACTCTGCAATACCCTGGTGCAATACTCTGCAATACCCTGCGCAATACTCTGCAATACCCTGCGCAATACTCTGCAATACTCTGGTGCAATACTCTGCAATACCCTGGTGCAATACTCTGCAATACCCTGCGCAATACTCTGCAATACCCTGCGCAATACCCTGCAATACCCTGCGCAATACTCTGCAATACTCTGGTGCAATACTCTGCAATACCCTGGTGCAATACTCTGCAATACCCTGCGCAATACTCTGCAATACCCTGGTGCAATACTCTGCAATACTCTGGTGCAATACTCTGCAATACCCTGCGCAATACTCTGCAATACCCTGGTGCAATACTCTGCAATACCCTGCGCAATACTCTGCAATACCCTGTGCAATACTCTGCAATACCCTGTGCAATACTCTGCAATACTCTGGTGCAATACTCTGCAATACCCTGCGCAATACTCTGCAATACCCTGCGCAATACTCTGCAATACCCTGCGCAATACTCTGCAATACCCTGTGCAATACTCTGCAATACTCTGGTGCAATACTCTGCAATACCCTGCGCAATACTCTGCAATACCCTGCGCAATACCCTGCAAAATACTCTGCAATACCCTGGTGCAATACTCTGCAATACCCTGCGCAATACTCTGCAATACCCTGCGCAATACCCTGCAATACTCTGGTGCAATACTCTGCAATACCCTGCAAAATACTCTGCAATACCCTGCGCAATACTCTGCAATACCCTGCGCAATACCCTGCGCAATACCCTGCAAAATACTCTGCAATACCCTGGTGCAATACTCTGCAATACTCTGGTGCAATACCCTGCGCAATACTCTGCAATACCCTGCGCAATACCCTGCGCAATACTCTGCAATACCCTGCAAAATACTCTGCAATACCCTGCGCAATACCCTGCAAAATACTCTGCAATACCCTGGTGCAATACTCTGCAATACTCTGGTGCAATACCCTGCGCAATACTCTGCAATACCCTGCGCAATACCCTGCGCAATACTCTGCAATACCCTGCAATACCCTGCGCAATACTCTGCAATACCCTGCGCAATATTCTGCAATACCCTGCGCAATACTCTGCAATACTCTGCAATACCCTGCGCAATATTCTGCAATACCCTGCGCAATACTCTGCAATACCCTGCGCAATACCCTGGTGCAATACTCTGCAATACTCTGGTGCAATACTCTGCAATACCCTGCAAAATACTCTGCAATACCCTGCGCAATACCCTGCAAAATACTCTGCAATACCCTGGTGCAATACTCTGCAATACTCTGGTGCAATACTCTGCAATACCCTGCGCAATACTCTGCAATACCCTGCGCAATACCCTGCAAAATACTCTGCAATACCCTGGTGCAATACTCTGCAATACTCTGGTGCAATACTCTGCAATACCCTGGTGCAATACTCTGCAATACCCTGCGCAATACTCTGCAATACCCTGCGCAATACTCTGCAATACTCTGGTGCAATACTCTGCAATACCCTGGTGCAATACCCTGCGCAATACTCTGCAATACCCTGCGCAATACCCTGCAATACCCTGCGCAATACTCTGCAATACCCTGCGCAATACTCTGCAATACTCTGCAATACTCTGGTGCAATACTCTGCAATACCCTGCGCAATACCCTGCAAAATACTCTGCAATACCCTGGTGCAATACTCTGCAATACCCTGCGCAATACTCTGCAATACCCTGCGCAATACCCTGGTGCAATACTCTGCAATACTCTGGTGCAATACTCTGCAATACTCTGGTGCAATACTCTGCAATACCCTGCAAAATACTCTGCAATACCCTGCGCAATACCCTGCAAAATACTCTGCAATACCCTGGTGCAATACTCTGCAATACTCTGGTGCAATACCCTGCGCAATACTCTGCAATACCCTGCGCAATACCCTGCGCAATACTCTGCAATACCCTGCAATACCCTGCGCAATACTCTGCAATACCCTGCGCAATATTCTGCAATACCCTGCGCAATACTCTGCAATACTCTGCAATACCCTGCGCAATATTCTGCAATACCCTGCGCAATACTCTGCAATACCCTGCGCAATACCCTGGTGCAATACTCTGCAATACTCTGGTGCAATACTCTGCAATACCCTGCAAAATACTCTGCAATACCCTGCGCAATACCCTGCAAAATACTCTGCAATACCCTGGTGCAATACTCTGCAATACTCTGGTGCAATACTCTGCAATACCCTGCGCAATACTCTGCAATACCCTGCGCAATACCCTGCAAAATACTCTGCAATACCCTGGTGCAATACTCTGCAATACCCTGGTGCAATACTCTGCAATACCCTGCGCAATACTCTGCAATACCCTGGCGCAATACTCTGCAATACCCTGTGCAATACCCTGCAATACCCTGCGCAATACTCTGCAATACCCTGGTGCAATACTCTGCAATACCCTGCGCAATACTCTGCAATACCCTGTGCAATACTCTGCAATACCCTGTGCAATACTCTGCAATACTCTGGTGCAATACTCTGCAATACCCTGCGCAATACTCTGCAATACCCTGCGCAATACTCTGCAATACCCTGTGCAATACTCTGCAATACTCTGGTGCAATACTCTGCAATACCCTGCGCAATACTCTGCAATACCCTGCGCAATACCCTGCAAAATACTCTGCAATACCCTGGTGCAATACTCTGCAATACCCTGCGCAATACTCTGCAATACCCTGCGCAATACCCTGCAATACTCTGGTGCAATACTCTGCAATACCCTGCAAAATACTCTGCAATACCCTGCGCAATACTCTGCAATACCCTGCGCAATACCCTGCGCAATACCCTGCAAAATACTCTGCAATACCCTGGTGCAATACTCTGCAATACTCTGGTGCAATACCCTGCGCAATACTCTGCAATACCCTGCGCAATACCCTGCGCAATACTCTGCAATACCCTGCAAAATACTCTGCAATACCCTGCGCAATACCCTGCAAAATACTCTGCAATACCCTGGTGCAATACTCTGCAATACTCTGGTGCAATACCCTGCGCAATACTCTGCAATACCCTGCGCAATACCCTGCGCAATACTCTGCAATACCCTGCAATACCCTGCGCAATACTCTGCAATACCCTGCGCAATATTCTGCAATACCCTGCGCAATACTCTGCAATACTCTGCAATACCCTGCGCAATATTCTGCAATACCCTGCGCAATACTCTGCAATACCCTGCGCAATACCCTGGTGCAATACTCTGCAATACTCTGGTGCAATACTCTGCAATACCCTGCAAAATACTCTGCAATACCCTGCGCAATACCCTGCAAAATACTCTGCAATACCCTGGTGCAATACTCTGCAATACTCTGGTGCAATACTCTGCAATACCCTGCGCAATACTCTGCAATACCCTGCGCAATACCCTGCAAAATACTCTGCAATACCCTGGTGCAATACTCTGCAATACTCTGGTGCAATACTCTGCAATACCCTGGTGCAATACTCTGCAATACCCTGCGCAATACTCTGCAATACCCTGCGCAATACTCTGCAATACTCTGGTGCAATACTCTGCAATACCCTGGTGCAATACCCTGCGCAATACTCTGCAATACCCTGCGCAATACCCTGCAATACCCTGCGCAATACTCTGCAATACCCTGCGCAATACTCTGCAATACTCTGCAATACTCTGGTGCAATACTCTGCAATACCCTGCGCAATACCCTGCAAAATACTCTGCAATACCCTGGTGCAATACTCTGCAATACCCTGCGCAATACTCTGCAATACCCTGCGCAATACCCTGGTGCAATACTCTGCAATACTCTGGTGCAATACTCTGCAATACTCTGGTGCAATACTCTGCAATACCCTGCAAAATACTCTGCAATACCCTGCGCAATACCCTGCAAAATACTCTGCAATACCCTGGTGCAATACTCTGCAATACTCTGGTGCAATACCCTGCGCAATACTCTGCAATACCCTGCGCAATACCCTGCGCAATACTCTGCAATACCCTGCAATACCCTGCGCAATACTCTGCAATACCCTGCGCAATATTCTGCAATACCCTGCGCAATACTCTGCAATACTCTGCAATACCCTGCGCAATATTCTGCAATACCCTGCGCAATACTCTGCAATACCCTGCGCAATACCCTGGTGCAATACTCTGCAATACTCTGGTGCAATACTCTGCAATACCCTGCAAAATACTCTGCAATACCCTGCGCAATACCCTGCAAAATACTCTGCAATACCCTGGTGCAATACTCTGCAATACTCTGGTGCAATACTCTGCAATACCCTGCGCAATACTCTGCAATACCCTGCGCAATACCCTGCAAAATACTCTGCAATACCCTGGTGCAATACTCTGCAATACTCTGGTGCAATACTCTGCAATACCCTGCGCAATACTCTGCAATACCCTGCGCAATACCCTGCAAAATACTCTGCAATACCCTGGTGCAATACTCTGCAATACTCTGGTGCAATACTCTGCAATACCCTGCGCAATACTCTGCAATACCCTGCGCAATACCCTGCAAAATACTCTGCAATACCCTGGTGCAATACTCTGCAATACACTGGTGCAATACTCTGCAATACCCTGCGCAATACTCTGCAATACCCTGCGCAATACTCTGCAATACTCTGGCGCAATACTCTGCAATACCCTGCGCAATACTCTGCAATACCCTGCGCAATACCCTGCGCAATACTCTGCAATACCCTGGTGCAATACTCTGCAATACTCTGGTGCAATACTCTGCAATACCCTGCGCAATACCCTGCAAAATACTCTGCAATACCCTGGTGCAATACTCTGCAATACCCTGCGCAATACCCTGCAAAATACTCTGCAATACCCTGGTGCAATACTCTGCAATACCCTGCGCAATACTCTGCAATACCCTGCACAATACTCTGCAATACCCTGCGCAATACCCTGGTGCAATACTCTGCAATACTCTGGTGCAATACTCTGCAATACCCTGCAAAATACTCTGCAATACCCTGCGCAATACCCTGCAAAATACTCTGCAATACCCTGGTGCAATACTCTGCAATACTCTGGTGCAATACCCTGCGCAATACTCTGCAATACCCTGCGCAATACCCTGCGCAATACTCTGCAATACCCTGCAATACCCTGCACAATACTCTGCAATACCCTGCGCAATATTCTGCAATACCCTGCGCAATACTCTGCAATACTCTGCGCAATACCCTGGTGCAATACTCTGCAATACTCTGGTGCAATACTCTGCAATACCCTGCAAAATACTCTGCAATACCCTGCGCAATACCCTGCAAAATACTCTGCAATACCCTGGTGCAATACTCTGCAATACTCTGGTGCAATACTCTGCAATACCCTGCGCAATACTCTGCAATACCCTGCGCAATACCCTGCAAAATACTCTGCAATACCCTGGTGCAATACTCTGCAATACTCTGGTGCAATACTCTGCAATACCCTGGTGCAATACTCTGCAATACCCTGCGCAATACTCTGCAATACTCTGGTGCAATACTCTGCAATACCCTGGTGCAATACCCTGCGCAATACTCTGCAATACCATGCGCAATACCCTGCAATACCCTGCGCAATACTCTGCAATACCCTGCAATACTCTGCAATACTCTGGTGCAATACTCTGCAATACCCTGCGCAATACCCTGCAAAATACTCTGCAATACCCTGGTGCAATACTCTGCAATACCCTGCGCAATACCCTGGTGCAATACTCTGCAATACTCTGGTGCAATACTCTGCAATACTCTGGTGCAATACTCTGCAATACCCTGCAAAATACTCTGCAATACCCTGCGCAATACCCTGCAAAATACTCTGCAATACCCTGGTGCAATACTCTGCAATACTCTGGTGCAATACCCTGCGCAATACTCTGCAATACCCTGCGCAATACCCTGCACAATACTCTGCAATACCCTGCAATACCCTGCGCAATACTCTGCAATACCCTGCGCAATATTCTGCAATACCCTGCGCAATACTCTGCAATACTCTGCAATACCCTGCGCAATATTCTGCAATACCCTGCGCAATACTCTGCAATACCCTGCGCAATACCCTGGTGCAATACTCTGCAATACTCTGGTGCAATACTCTGCAATACCCTGCGCAATACCCTGCAAAATACTCTGCAATACCCTGGTGCAATACTCTGCAATACTCTGGTGCAATACTCTGCAATACCCTGCGCAATACTCTGCAATACCCTGCGCAATACCCTGCAAAATACTCTGCAATACCCTGGTGCAATACTCTGCAATACTCTGGTGCAATACTCTGCAATACCCTGCGCAATACTCTGCAATACCCTGCGCAATACCCTGCAAAATACTCTGCAATACCCTGGTGCAATACTCTGCAATACTCTGGTGCAATACTCTGCAATACCCTGCAATACCCTGCGCAATACTCTGCAATACTCTGGCGCAATACTCTGCAATACCCTGCGCAATACTCTGCAATACCCTGCGCAATACCCTGCGCAATACTCTGCAATACCCTGGTGCAATACTCTGCAATACTCTGGTGCAATACTCTGCAATACCCTGCGCAATACTCTGCAATACCCTGCGCAATACTCTGCAATACTCTGGTGCAATACTCTGCAATACCCTGGTGCAATACTCTGCAATACTCTGCAATACCCTGCGCAATACTCTGCAATACCCTGCGCAATACTCTGCAATACCCTGCGCAATACTCTGCAATACCCTGCGCAATACTCTGCAATACCCTGGTGCAATACTCTGCAATACTCTGGTGCAATACCCTGCGCAATACTCTGCAATACCCTGCGCAATACTCTGCAATACTCTGGTGCAATACTCTGCAATACCCTGGTGCAATACCCTGCGCAATACTCTGCAATACCCTGCGCAATACTCTGCAATACCCTGCGCAATACTCTGCAATACTCTGGTGCAATACTCTGCAATACCCTGGTGCAATACTCTGCAATACCCTGCGCAATACTCTGCAATACCCTGCGCAATACTCTGCAATACTCTGGTGCAATACTCTGCAATACCCTGGTGCAATACTCTGCAATACTCTGCAATACCCTGCGCAATACTCTGCAATACCCTGCGCAATACTCTGCAATACTCTGGTGCAATACTCTGCAATACCCTGGTGCAATACCCTGCAATACCCTGCGCAATACTCTGCAATACCCTGCGCAATACTCTGCAATACCCTGCGCAATACTCTGCAATACTCTGGTGCAATACTCTGCAATACCCTGGTGCAATACTCTGCAATACCCTGCGCAATACTCTGCAATACCCTGCGCAATTCTCTGCAATACTCTGGTGCAATACTCTGCAATACCCTGGTGCAATACCCTGCGCAATACTCTGCAATACCCTGCGCAATACCCTGCAATACCCTGCGCAATACTCTGCAATACCCTGCGCAATACTCTGCAATACTCTGCAATACTCTGGTGCAATACTCTGCAATACCCTGCGCAATACCCTGCAAAATACTCTGCAATACCCTGCGCAATACTCTGCAATACTCTGCAATACCCTGCGCAATACCCTGGTGCAATACTCTGCAATACTCTGGTGCAATACTCTGCAATACTCTGGTGCAATACTCTGCAATACCCTGCAAAATACTCTGCAATACCCTGCGCAATACTCTGCAATACCCTGCGCAATACTCTGCAATACCCTGCGCAATACCCTGCGCAATACCCTGCAAAATACTCTGCAATACCCTGGTGCAATACTCTGCAATACTCTGGTGCAATACCCTGCGCAATACTCTGCAATACCCTGCGCAATACCCTGCAATACCCTGCAATACCCTGCGCAATACTCTGCAATACCCTGCGCAATATTCTGCAATACCCTGCGCAATACTCTGCAATACTCTGCAATACCCTGCGCAATATTCTGCAATACCCTGCGCAATACTCTGCAATACTCTGGTGCAATACTCTGCAATACCCTGCAAAATACTCTGCAATACCCTGCGCAATACCCTGCAAAATACTCTGCAATACCCTGGTGCAATACTCTGCAATACTCTGGTGCAATACTCTGCAATACCCTGCGCAATACTCTGCAATACCCTGCGCAATACCCTGCAAAATACTCTGCAATACCCTGGTGCAATACTCTGCAATACTCTGGTGCAATACTCTGCAATACCCTGCGCAATACTCTGCAATACCCTGCGCAATACCCTGCAAAATACTCTGCAATACCCTGGTGCAATACTCTGCAATACACTGGTGCAATACTCTGCAATACCCTGCGCAATACTCTGCAATACCCTGCGCAATACTCTGCAATACTCTGGCGCAATACTCTGCAATACCCTGCGCAATACTCTGCAATACCCTGCGCAATACCCTGCGCAATACTCTGCAATACCCTGGTGCAATACTCTGCAATACTCTGGTGCAATACTCTGCAATACCCTGCGCAATACCCTGCAAAATACTCTGCAATACCCTGGTGCAATACTCTGCAATACCCTGCGCAATACCCTGCAAAATACTCTGCAATACCCTGGTGCAATACTCTGCAATACCCTGCGCAATACTCTGCAATACCCTGCGCAATACTCTGCAATACCCTGCGCAATACCCTGGTGCAATACTCTGCAATACTCTGGTGCAATACTCTGCAATACCCTGCAAAATACTCTGCAATACCCTGCGCAATACCCTGCAAAATACTCTGCAATACCCTGGTGCAATACTCTGCAATACTCTGGTGCAATACCCTGCGCAATACTCTGCAATACCCTGCGCAATACCCTGCGCAATACTCTGCAATACCCTGCAATACCCTGCGCAATACTCTGCAATACCCTGCGCAATATTCTGCAATACCCTGCAATACTCTGCGCAATACCCTGGTGCAATACTCTGCAATACTCTG
Source organism: Rana muscosa (assembly GCA_029206835.1). Classification (NCBI taxonomy): domain Eukaryota; kingdom Metazoa; phylum Chordata; class Amphibia; order Anura; family Ranidae; genus Rana; species Rana muscosa. The sequence goes on from JARGYO010000230.1 coordinate 1,514,805, forward strand.
GTGCAATACTCTGCAATACCCTGCAAAATACTCTGCAATACCCTGCGCAATACCCTGCAAAATACTCTGCAATACCCTGGTGCAATACTCTGCAATACTCTGGTGCAATACTCTGCAATACCCTGCGCAATACTCTGCAATACCCTGCGCAATACCCTGCAAAATACTCTGCAATACCCTGGTGCAATACTCTGCAATACTCTGGTGCAATACTCTGCAATACCCTGGTGCAATACTCTGCGATACCCTGCGCAATACTCTGCAATACCCTGCGCAATACTCTGCAATACTCTGGTGCAATACTCTGCAATACCCTGGTGCAATACCCTGCGCAATACTCTGCAATACCCTGCGCAATACCCTGCAATACCCTGCACAATACTCTGCAATACCCTGCGCAATACTCTGCAATACTCTGCAATACTCTGGTGCAATACTCTGCAATACCCTGCGCAATACCCTGCAAAATACTCTGCAATACCCTGGTGCAATACTCTGCAATACCCTGCGCAATACCCTGGTGCAATACTCTGCAATACTCTGGTGCAATACTCTGCAATACTCTGGTGCAATACTCTGCAATACCCTGCAAAATACTCTGCAATACCCTGCGCAATACCCTGCAAAATACTCTGCAATACCCTGGTGCAATACTCTGCAATACTCTGGTGCAATACCCTGCGCAATACTCTGCAATACCCTGCGCAATACCCTGCACAATACTCTGCAATACCCTGCAATACCCTGCGCAATACTCTGCAATACCCTGCGCAATATTCTGCAATACCCTGCGCAATACTCTGCAATACTCTGCAATACCCTGCGCAATATTCTGCAATACCCTGCGCAATACTCTGCAATACCCTGCGCAATACCCTGGTGCAATACTCTGCAATACTCTGGTGCAATACTCTGCAATACCCTGCAAAATACTCTGCAATACCCTGCGCAATACCCTGCAAAATACTCTGCAATACCCTGGTGCAATACTCTGCAATACTCTGGTGCAATACTCTGCAATACCCTGCGCAATACTCTGCAATACCCTGCGCAATACCCTGCAAAATACTCTGCAATACCCTGGTGCAATACTCTGCAATACTCTGGTGCAATACTCTGCAATACCCTGCGCAATACTCTGCAATACCCTGCGCAATACCCTGCAAAATACTCTGCAATACCCTGGTGCAATACTCTGCAATACTCTGGTGCAATACTCTGCAATACCCTGCAATACCCTGCGCAATACTCTGCAATACTCTGGCGCAATACTCTGCAATACCCTGCGCAATACTCTGCAATACCCTGCGCAATACCCTGCGCAATACTCTGCAATACCCTGGTGCAATACTCTGCAATACTCTGGTGCAATACTCTGCAATACCCTGCGCAATACTCTGCAATACCCTGCGCAATACTCTGCAATACTCTGGTGCAATACTCTGCAATACCCTGGTGCAATACTCTGCAATACTCTGCAATACCCTGCGCAATACTCTGCAATACCCTGCGCAATACTCTGCAATACCCTGCGCAATACTCTGCAATACCCTGCGCAATACCCTGCGCAATACTCTGCAATACCCTGGTGCAATACTCTGCAATACTCTGGTGCAATACCCTGCGCAATACTCTGCAATACCCTGCGCAATACTCTGCAATACTCTGGTGCAATACTCTGCAATACCCTGGTGCAATACCCTGCGCAATACTCTGCAATACCCTGCGCAATACTCTGCAATACCCTGCGCAATACTCTGCAATACTCTGGTGCAATACTCTGCAATACCCTGGTGCAATACTCTGCAATACCCTGCGCAATACTCTGCAATACCCTGCGCAATACTCTGCAATACCCTGCGCAATACTCTGCAATACTCTGGTGCAATACTCTGCAATACCCTGGTGCAATACTCTGCAATACTCTGCAATACCCTGCGCAATACTCTGCAATACCATGCGCAATACTCTGCAATACTCTGGTGCAATACTCTGCAATACCCTGGTGCAATACCCTGCAATACCCTGCGCAATACTCTGCAATACCCTGCGCAATACTCTGCAATACCCTGCGCAATACTCTGCAATACTCTGGTGAAATACTCTGCAATACCCTGGTGCAATACTCTGCAATACCCTGCGCAATACTCTGCAATACCCTGTGCAATTCTCTGCAATACTCTGGTGCAATACTCTGCAATACCCTGGTGCAATACCCTGCGCAATACTCTGCAATACCCTGCACAATACCCTGCAATACCCTGCGCAATACTCTGCAATACCCTGCGCAATACTCTGCAATACTCTGCAATACTCTGGTGCAATACTCTGCAATACCCTGCGCAATACCCTGCAAAATACTCTGCAATACCCTGCGCAATACTCTGCAATACTCTGCAATACCCTGCGCAATACCCTGGTGCAATACTCTGCAATACTCTGGTGCAATACTCTGCAATACTCTGGTGCAATACTCTGCAATACCCTGCAAAATACTCTGCAATACCCTGCGCAATACTCTGCAATACCCTGCGCAATACCCTGCGCAATACCCTGCAAAATACTCTGCAATACCCTGGTGCAATACTCTGCAATACTCTGGTGCAATACCCTGCGCAATACTCTGCAATACCCTGCGCAATACTCTGCAATACCCTGCAATACCCTGCGCAATACTCTGCAATACCCTGCGCAATATTCTGCAATACCCTGCGCAATACTCTGCAATACTCTGCAATACCCTGCGCAATATTCTGCAATACCCTGCGCAATACTCTGCAATACCCTGCGCAATACCCTGGTGCAATACTCTGCAATACTCTGGTGCAATACTCTGCAATACCCTGCAAAATACTCTGCAATACCCTGCGCAATACCCTGCAAAATACTCTGCAATACCCTGGTGCAATACTCTGCAATACACTGGTGCAATACTCTGCAATACCCTGCGCAATACTCTGCAATACCCTGCGCAATACTCTGCAATACCCTGCGCAATACTCTGCAATACTCTGGCGCAATACTCTGCAATACCCTGCGCAATACTCTGCAATACCCTGCGCAATACCCTGCGCAATACTCTGCAATACCCTGCGCAATACCCTGCGCAATACTCTGCAATACTCTGCAATACCCTGCGCAATATTCTGCAATACCCTGCGCAATACTCTGCAATACCCTGCGCAATACCCTGGTGCAATACTCTGCAATACTCTGGTGCAATACTCTGCAATACCCTGCGCAATACTCTGCAATACCCTGCGCAATACCCTGCAAAATACTCTGCAATACCCTGGTGCAATACTCTGCAATACACTGGTGCAATACTCTGCAATACCCTGCACAATACTCTGTAATACCCTGCGCAATACTCTGCAATACCCTGCGCAATACTCTGCAATACCCTGCGCAATACTCTGCAATACCCTGCGCAATACTCTGCAATACCCTGCGCAATATTCTGCAATACCCTGCGCAAAACTCTGCAATACTCTGGTGCAATACTCTGCAATACCCTGCGCAATACTCTGCAATACCCTGCGCAATACTCTGCAATACCCTGCGCAATACTCTGCAATACCCTGCGCAATACTCTGCAATACTCTGGTGCAATACTCTGCAATACCCTGGTGCAATACTCTGCAATACCCTGCGCAATACTCTGCAATACCCTGGTGCAATACTCTGCAATACTCTGGTGCAATACTCTGCAATACCCTGCGCAATACTCTGCAATACCCTGCGCAATACTCTGCAATACCCTGCGCAATACTCTGCAATACCCTGCGCAATACTCTGCAATACTCTGGTGCAATACTCTGCAATACCCTGGTGCAATACTCTGCAATACCCTGCGCAATACTCTGCAATACCCTGCGCAATACCCTGCAATACCCTGCGCAATACTCTGCAATACCCTGGTGCAATACTCTGCAATACCCTGCGCAATACTCTGCAATACCCTGGTGCAATACTCTGCAATACTCTGGTGCAATACTCTGCAATACCCTGCACAATACTCTGCAATACCCTGCGCAATACTCTGCAATACCCTGTGCAATACTCTGCAATACTCTGGTGCAATACTCTGCAATACCCTGCGCAATACTCTGCAATACCCTGCGCAATACCCTGCAAAATACTCTGCAATACCCTGGTGCAATACTCTGCAATACCCTGCGCAATACTCTGCAATACCCTGCGCAATACCCTGCAAAATACTCTGCAATACCCTGGTGCAATACTCTGCAATACTCTGGTGCAATACTCTGCAATACCCTGGTGCAATACTCTGCAATACCCTGCGCAATACTCTGCAATACCCTGCGCAATTCTCTGCAATACTCTGGTGCAATACTCTGCAATACCCTGGTGCAATACCCTGCGCAATACTCTGCAATACCCTGCGCAATACCCTGCAATACCCTGCGCAATACTCTGCAATACCCTGCGCAATACTCTGGTGCAATACTCTGCAATACCCTGCGCAATACCCTGCAAAATACTCTGCAATACCCTGGTGCAATTATCTGCAATACCCTGCGCAATACTCTGCAATACCCTGCGCAATACTCTGCAATACTCTGGTGCAATACTCTGCAATACCCTGGTGCAATACCCTGCGCAATACTCTGCAATACCCTGCGCAATACCCTGCAATACCCTGCGCAATACTCTGCAATACCCTGCGCAATACTCTGCAATACTCTGCAATACTCTGGTGCAATACTCTGCAATACCCTGCGCAATACCCTGCAAAATACTCTGCAATACCCTGGTGCAATACTCTGCAATACCCTGCGCAATACTCTGCAATACCCTGCGCAATACCCTGGTGCAATACTCTGCAATACTCTGGTGCAATACTCTGCAATACTCTGGTGCAATACTCTTCAATACCCTGCAAAATACTCTGCAATACCCTGCGCAATACCCTGCAAAATACTCTGCAATACCCTGGTGCAATACTCTGCAATACTCTGGTGCAATACCCTGCGCAATACTCTGCAATACCCTGCGCAATACCCTGCGCAATACTCTGCAATACCCTGCAATACCCTGCGCAATACTCTGCAATACCCTGCGCAATATTCTGCAATACCCTGCGCAATACTCTGCAATACTCTGCAATACCCTGCGCAATATTCTGCAATACCCTGCGCAATACTCTGCAATACCCTGCGCAATACCCTGGTGCAATACTCTGCAATACTCTGGTGCAATACTCTGCAATACCCTGCAAAATACTCTGCAATACCCTGCGCAATACCCTGCAAAATACTCTGCAATACCCTGGTGCAATACTCTGCAATACTCTGGTGCAATACTCTGCAATACCCTGCGCAATACTCTGCAATACCCTGCGCAATACCCTGCAAAATACTCTGCAATACCCTGGTGCAATACTCTGCAATACTCTGGTGCAATACTCTGCAATACCCTGCGCAATACTCTGCAATACCCTGCGCAATACCCTGCAAAATACTCTGCAATACCCTGGTGCAATACTCTGCAATACTCTGGTGCAATACTCTGCAATACCCTGCGCAATACTCTGCAATACCCTGCGCAATACCCTGCAAAATACTCTGCAATACCCTGGTGCAATACTCTGCAATACACTGGTGCAATACTCTGCAATACCCTGCGCAATACTCTGCAATACCCTGCGCAATACTCTGCAATACTCTGGCGCAATACTCTGCAATACCCTGCGCAATACTCTGCAATACCCTGCGCAATACCCTGCGCAATACTCTGCAATACCCTGGTGCAATACTCTGCAATACTCTGGTGCAATACTCTGCAATACCCTGCGCAATACCCTGCAAAATACTCTGCAATACCCTGGTGCAATACTCTGCAATACCCTGCGCAATACCCTGCAAAATACTCTGCAATACCCTGGTGCAATACTTTGCAATACCCTGCGCAATACTCTGCAATACCCTGCACAATACTCTGCAATACCCTGCGCAATACCCTGGTGCAATACTCTGCAATACTCTGGTGCAATACTCTGCAATACCCTGCAAAATACTCTGCAATACCCTGCGCAATACCCTGCAAAATACTCTGCAATACCCTGGTGCAATACTCTGCAATACTCTGGTGCAATACCCTGCGCAATACTCTGCAATACCCTGCGCAATACCCTGCGCAATACTCTGCAATACCCTGCAATACCCTGCGCAATACTCTGCAATACCCTGCGCAATATTCTGCAATACCCTGCGCAATACTCTGCAATACTCTGCGCAATACCCTGGTGCAATACTCTGCAATACTCTGGTGCAATACTCTGCAATACCCTGCAAAATACTCTGCAATACCCTGCGCAATACCCTGCAAAATACTCTGCAATACCCTGGTGCAATACTCTGCAATACTCTGGTGCAATACTCTGCAATACCCTGCGCAATACTCTGCAATACCCTGCGCAATACCCTGCAAAATACTCTGCAATACCCTGGTGCAATACTCTGCAATACTCTGGTGCAATACTCTGCAATACCCTGGTGCAATACTCTGCAATACCCTGCGCAATACTCTGCAATACCCTGCGCAATACTCTGCAATACTCTGGTGCAATACTCTGCAATACCCTGGTGCAATACCCTGCGCAATACTCTGCAATACCCTGCGCAATACCCTGCAATACCCTGCGCAATACTCTGCAATACCCTGCGCAATACTCTGCAATACTCTGCAATACTCTGGTGCAATACTCTGCAATACCCTGCGCAATACCCTGCAAAATACTCTGCAATACCCTGGTGCAATACTCTGCAATACCCTGCGCAATACCCTGGTGCAATACTCTGCAATACTCTGGTGCAATACTCTGCAATACTCTGGTGCAATACTCTGCAATACCCTGCAAAATACTCTGCAATACCCTGCGCAATACCCTGCAAAATACTCTGCAATACCCTGGTGCAATACTCTGCAATACTCTGGTGCAATACCCTGCGCAATACTCTGCAATACCCTGCGCAATACCCTGCACAATACTCTGCAATACCCTGCAATACCCTGCGCAATACTCTGCAATACCCTGCGCAATATTCTGCAATACCCTGCGCAATACTCTGCAATACTCTGCAATACCCTGCGCAATATTCTGCAATACCCTGCGCAATACTCTGCAATACCCTGCGCAATACCCTGGTGCAATACTCTGCAATACTCTGGTGCAATACTCTGCAATACCCTGCAAAATACTCTGCAATACCCTGCGCAATACCCTGCAAAATACTCTGCAATACCCTGGTGCAATACTCTGCAATACTCTGGTGCAATACTCTGCAATACCCTGCGCAATACTCTGCAATACCCTGCGCAATACCCTGCAAAATACTCTGCAATACCCTGGTGCAATACTCTGCAATACTCTGGTGCAATACTCTGCAATACCCTGCGCAATACTCTGCAATACCCTGCGCAATACCCTGCAAAATACTCTGCAATACCCTGGTGCAATACTCTGCAATACTCTGGTGCAATACTCTGCAATACCCTGCGCAATACTCTGCAATACCCTGCGCAATACCCTGCAAAATACTCTGCAATACCCTGGTGCAATACTCTGCAATACACTGGTGCAATACTCTGCAATACCCTGCGCAATACTCTGCAATACCCTGCGCAATACTCTGCAATACTCTGGCGCAATACTCTGCAATACCCTGCGCAATACTCTGCAATACCCTGCGCAATACCCTGCGCAATACTCTGCAATACCCTGGTGCAATACTCTGCAATACTCTGGTGCAATACTCTGCAATACCCTGCGCAATACCCTGCAAAATACTCTGCAATACCCTGGTGCAATACTCTGCAATACCCTGCGCAATACCCTGCAAAATACTCTGCAATACCCTGGTGCAATACTCTGCAATACCCTGCGCAATACTCTGCAATACCCTGCGCAATACTCTGCAATACCCTGCGCAATACCCTGGTGCAATACTCTGCAATACTCTGGTGCAATACTCTGCAATACCCTGCAAAATACTCTGCAATACCCTGCGCAATACCCTGCAAAATACTCTGCAATACCCTGGTGCAATACTCTGCAATACTCTGGTGCAATACCCTGCGCAATACTCTGCAATACCCTGCGCAATACCCTGCGCAATACTCTGCAATACCCTGCAATACCCTGCGCAATACTCTGCAATACCCTGCGCAATATTCTGCAATACCCTGCGCAATACTCTGCAATACTCTGCGCAATACCCTGGTGCAATACTCTGCAATACTCTGGTGCAATACTCTGCAATACCCTGCAAAATACTCTGCAATACCCTGCGCAATACCCTGCAAAATACTCTGCAATACCCTGGTGCAATACTCTGCAATACTCTGGTGCAATACTCTGCAATACCCTGCGCAATACTCTGCAATACCCTGCGCAATACCCTGCAAAATACTCTGCAATACCCTGGTGCAATACTCTGCAATACTCTGGTGCAATACTCTGCAATACCCTGGTGCAATACTCTGCAATACCCTGCGCAATACTCTGCAATACCCTGCGCAATACTCTGCAATACTCTGGTGCAATACTCTGCAATACCCTGGTGCAATACCCTGCGCAATACTCTGCAATACCCTGCGCAATACCCTGCAATACCCTGCGCAATACTCTGCAATACCCTGCGCAATACTCTGCAATACTCTGCAATACTCTGGTGCAATACTCTGCAATACCCTGCGCAATACCCTGCAAAATACTCTGCAATACCCTGGTGCAATACTCTGCAATACCCTGCGCAATACCCTGGTGCAATACTCTGCAATACTCTGGTGCAATACTCTGCAATACTCTGGTGCAATACTCTGCAATACCCTGCAAAATACTCTGCAATACCCTGCACAATACCCTGCAAAATACTCTGCAATACCCTGGTGCAATACTCTGCAATACTCTGGTGCAATACCCTGCGCAATACTCTGCAATACCCTGCGCAATACCCTGCACAATACTCTGCAATACCCTGCAATACCCTGCGCAATACTCTGCAATACCCTGCGCAATATTCTGCAATACCCTGCGCAATACTCTGCAATACTCTGCAATACCCTGCGCAATATTCTGCAATACCCTGCGCAATACTCTGCAATACCCTGCGCAATACCCTGGTGCAATACTCTGCAATACTCTGGTGCAATACTCTGCAATACCCTGCAAAATACTCTGCAATACCCTGCGCAATACCCTGCAAAATACTCTGCAATACCCTGGTGCAATACTCTGCAATACTCTGGTGCAATACTCTGCAATACCCTGCGCAATACTCTGCAATACCCTGCGCAATACCCTGCAAAATACTCTGCAATACCCTGGTGCAATACTCTGCAATACTCTGGTGCAATACTCTGCAATACCCTGCGCAATACTCTGCAATACCCTGCGCAATACCCTGCAAAATACTCTGCAATACCCTGGTGCAATACTCTGCAATACTCTGGTGCAATACTCTGCAATACCCTGCAATACCCTGCGCAATACTCTGCAATACTCTGGCGCAATACTCTGCAATACCCTGCGCAATACTCTGCAATACCCTGCGCAATACCCTGCGCAATACTCTGCAATACCCTGGTGCAATACTCTGCAATACTCTGGTGCAATACTCTGCAATACCCTGCGCAATACTCTGCAATACCCTGCGCAATACTCTGCAATACTCTGGTGCAATACTCTGCAATACCCTGGTGCAATACTCTGCAATACTCTGCAATACCCTGCGCAATACTCTGCAATACCCTGCACAATACTCTGCAATACCCTGCGCAATACTCTGCAATACCCTGCGCAATACCCTGCGCAATACTCTGCAATACCCTGGTGCAATACTCTGCAATACTCTGGTGCAATACCCTGCGCAATACTCTGCAATACCCTGCGCAATACTCTGCAATACTCTGGTGCAATACTCTGCAATACCCTGGTGCAATACCCTGCGCAATACTCTGCAATACCCTGCGCAATACTCTGCAATACCCTGCGCAATACTCTGCAATACTCTGGTGCAATACTCTGCAATACCCTGGTGCAATACTCTGCAATACCCTGCGCAATACTCTGCAATACCCTGCGCAATACTCTGCAATACTCTGGTGCAATACTCTGCAATACCCTGGTGCAATACCCTGCGCAATACTCTGCAATACCCTGCGCAATACTCTGCAATACCCTGCGCAATACTCTGCAATACTCTGGTGCAATACTATGCAATACCCTGGTGCAATACCCTGCAATACCCTGCGCAATACTCTGCAATACCCTGCGCAATACTCTGCAATACCCTGCGCAATACTCTGCAATACTCTGGTGCAATACTCTGCAATACCCTGGTGCAATACTCTGCAATACCCTGCGCAATACTCTGCAATACCCTGCGCAATTCTCTGCAATACTCTGGTGCAATACTCTGCAATACCCTGGTGCAATACCCTGCGCAATACTCTGCAATACCCTGCGCAATACCCTGCAATACCCTGCGCAATACTCTGCAATACCCTGCGCAATACTCTGCAATACTCTGCAATACTCTGGTGCAATACTCTGCAATACCCTGCGCAATACCCTGCAAAATACTCTGCAATACCCTGCGCAATACTCTGCAATACTCTGCAATACCCTGCGCAATACCCTGGTGCAATACTCTGCAATACTCTGGTGCAATACTCTGCAATACTCTGGTGCAATACTCTGCAATACCCTGCAAAATACTCTGCAATACCCTGCGCAATACTCTGCAATACCCTGCGCAATACCCTGCGCAATACCCTGCAAAATACTCTGCAATACCCTGGTGCAATACTCTGCAATACTCTGGTGCAATACCCTGCGCAATACTCTGCAATACCCTGCGCAATACTCTGCAATACCCTGCAATACCCTGCGCAATACTCTGCAATACCCTGCGCAATATTCTGCAATACCCTGCGCAATACTCTGCAATACTCTGCAATACCCTGCGCAATATTCTGCAATACCCTGCGCAATACTCTGCAATACCCTGCGCAATACCCTGGTGCAATACTCTGCAATACTCTGGTGCAATACTCTGCAATACCCTGCAAAATACTCTGCAATACCCTGCGCAATACCCTGCAAAATACTCTGCAATACCCTGGTGCAATACTCTGCAATACTCTGGTGCAATACTCTGCAATACCCTGCGCAATACTCTGCAATACCCTGCGCAATACCCTGCAAAATACTCTGCAATACCCTGGTGCAATACTCTGCAATACACTGGTGCAATATTCTGCAATACCCTGCGCAATACTCTGCAATACCCTGCGCAATACTCTGCAATACTCTGGCGCAATACTCTGCAATACCCTGCGCAATACTCTGCAATACCCTGCGCAATACCCTGCGCAATACTCTGCAATACCCTGGTGCAATACTCTGCAATACCCTGCGCAATACTCTGCAATACCCTGCGCAATACTCTGCAATACTCTGGTGCAATACTCTGCAATACCCTGGTGCAATACTCTGCAATACCCTGCGCAATACTCTGCAATACCCTGCGCAATACTCTGCAATACTCTGGTGCAATACTCTGCAATACCCTGGTGCAATACTCTGCAATACCCTGCGCAATACTCTGCAATACCCTGCGCAATACCCTGCAATACCCTGCGCAATACTCTGCAATACTCTGGTGCAATACTCTGCAATACCCTGGTGCAATACTCTGCAATACCCTGCGCAATACTCTGCAATACCCTGGTGCAATACTCTGCAATACTCTGGTGCAATACTCTGCAATACCCTGCGCAATACTCTGCAATACCCTGCGCAATACCCTGCAATACCCTGCGCAATACTCTGCAATACCCTGGTGCAATACTCTGCAATACCCTGCGCAATACTCTGCAATACCCTGTGCAATACTCTGCAATACCATGTGCAATACTCTGCAATACTCTGGTGCAATACTCTGCAATACCCTGCGCAATACTCTGCAATACCCTGCGCAATACTCTGCAATACCCTGCGCAATACTCTGCAATACCCTGCGCAATACTCTGCAATACTCTGGTGCAATACTCTGCAATACCCTGCGCAATACTCTGCAATACCCTGCGCAATACCCTGCAAAATACTCTGCAATACCCTGGTGCAATACTCTGCAATACCCTGCGCAATACTCTGCAATACCCTGCGCAATACCCTGCAATACGCTGGTGCAATACTCTGCAATACCCTGCAAAATACTCTGCAATACCCTGCGCAATACTCTGCAATACCCTGCGCAATACCCTGCGCAATACCCTGCAAAATACTCTGCAATACCCTGGTGCAATACTCTGCAATACTCTGGTGCAATACCCTGCGCAATACTCTGCAATACCCTGCGCAATACCCTGCGCAATACTCTGCAATACCCTGCAAAATACTCTGCAATACCCTGCGCAATACCCTGCAAAATACTCTGCAATACCCTGGTGCAATACTCTGCAATACTCTGGTGCAATACCCTGCGCAATACTCTGCAATACCCTGCGCAATACCCTGCGCAATACTCTGCAATACCCTGCAATACCCTGCGCAATACTCTGCAATACCCTGCGCAATATTCTGCAATACCCTGCGCAATACTCTGCAATACTCTGCAATACCCTGCGCAATATTCTGCAATACCCTGCGCAATACTCTGCAATACCCTGCGCAATACCCTGGTGCAATACTCTGCAATACTCTGGTGCAATACTCTGCAATACCCTGCAAAATACTCTGCAATACCCTGCGCAATACCCTGCAAAATACTCTGCAATACCCTGGTGCAATACTCTGCAATACTCTGGTGCAATACTCTGCAATACCCTGCGCAATACTCTGCAATACCCTGCGCAATACCCTGCAAAATACTCTGCAATACCCTGGTGCAATACTCTGCAATACTCTGGTGCAATACTCTGCAATACCCTGGTGCAATACTCTGCAATACCCTGCGCAATACTCTGCAATACCCTGCGCAATACTCTGCAATACTCTGGTGCAATACTCTGCAATACCCTGGTGCAATACCCTGCGCAATACTCTGCAATACCCTGCGCAATACCCTGCAATACCCTGCGCAATACTCTGCAATACCCTGCGCAATACTCTGCAATACTCTGCAATACTCTGGTGCAATACTCTGCAATACCCTGCGCAATACCCTGCAAAATACTCTGCAATACCCTGGTGCAATACTCTGCAATACCCTGCGCAATACTCTGCAATACCCTGCGCAATACCCTGGTGCAATACTCTGCAATACTCTGGTGCAATACTCTGCAATACTCTGGTGCAATACTCTGCAATACCCTGCAAAATACTCTGCAATACCCTGCGCAATACCCTGCAAAATACTCTGCAATACCCTGGTGCAATACTCTGCAATACTCTGGTGCAATACCCTGCGCAATACTCTGCAATACCCTGCGCAATACCCTGCGCAATACTCTGCAATACCCTGCAATACCCTGCGCAATACTCTGCAATACCCTGCGCAATATTCTGCAATACCCTGCGCAATACTCTGCAATACTCTGCAATACCCTGCGCAATATTCTGCAATACCCTGCGCAATACTCTGCAATACCCTGCGCAATACCCTGGTGCAATACTCTGCAATACTCTGGTGCAATACTCTGCAATACCCTGCAAAATACTCTGCAATACCCTGCGCAATACCCTGCAAAATACTCTGCAATACCCTGGTGCAATACTCTGCAATACTCTGGTGCAATACTCTGCAATACCCTGCGCAATACTCTGCAATACCCTGCGCAATACCCTGCAAAATACTCTGCAATACCCTGGTGCAATACTCTGCAATACTCTGGTGCAATACTCTGCAATACCCTGCGCAATACTCTGCAATACCCTGCGCAATACCCTGCAAAATACTCTGCAATACCCTGGTGCAATACTCTGCAATACTCTGGTGCAATACTCTGCAATACCCTGCGCAATACTCTGCAATACCCTGCGCAATACCCTGCAAAATACTCTGCAATACCCTGGTGCAATACTCTGCAATACACTGGTGCAATACTCTGCAATACCCTGCGCAATACTCTGCAATACCCTGCGCAATACTCTGCAATACTCTGGCGCAATACTCTGCAATACCCTGCGCAATACTCTGCAATACCCTGCGCAATACCCTGCGCAATACTCTGCAATACCCTGGTGCAATACTCTGCAATACTCTGGTGCAATACTCTGCAATACCCTGCGCAATACCCTGCAAAATACTCTGCAATACCCTGGTGCAATACTCTGCAATACCCTGCGCAATACCCTGCAAAATACTCTGCAATACCCTGGTGCAATACTCTGCAATACCCTGCGCAATACTCTGCAATACCCTGCACAATACTCTGCAATACCCTGCGCAATACCCTGGTGCAATACTCTGCAATACTCTGGTGCAATACTCTGCAATACCCTGCAAAATACTCTGCAATACCCTGCGCAATACCCTGCAAAATACTCTGCAATACCCTGGTGCAATACTCTGCAATACTCTGGTGCAATACCCTGCGCAATACTCTGCAATACCCTGTGCAATACCCTGCGCAATACTCTGCAATACCCTGCAATACCCTGCGCAATACTCTGCAATACCCTGCGCAATATTCTGCAATACCCTGCGCAATACTCTGCAATACTCTGCGCAATACCCTGGTGCAATACTCTGCAATACTCTGGTGCAATACTCTGCAATACCCTGCAAAATACTCTGCAATACCCTGCGCAATACCCTGCAAAATACTCTGCAATACCCTGGTGCAATACTCTGCAATACTCTGGTGCAATACTCTGCAATACCCTGCGCAATACTCTGCAATACCCTGCGCAATACCCTGCAAAATACTCTGCAATACCCTGGTGCAATACTCTGCAATACTCTGGTGCAATACTCTGCAATACCCTGGTGCAATACTCTGCAATACCCTGCGCAATACTCTGCAATACCCTGCGCAATACTCTGCAATACTCTGGTGCAATACTCTGCAATACCCTGGTGCAATACCCTGCGCAATACTCTGCAATACCCTGCGCAATACCCTGCAATACCCTGCGCAATACTCTGCAATACCCTGCGCAATACTCTGCAATACTCTGCAATACTCTGGTGCAATACTCTGCAATACCCTGCGCAATACCCTGCAAAATACTCTGCAATACCCTGGTGCAATACTCTGCAATACCCTGCGCAATACCCTGGTGCAATACTCTGCAATACTCTGGTGCAATACTCTGCAATACTCTGGTGCAATACTCTGCAATACCCTGCAAAATACTCTGCAATACCCTGCGCAATACCCTGCAAAATACTCTGCAATACCCTGGTGCAATACTCTGCAATACTCTGGTGCAATACCCTGCGCAATACTCTGCAATACCCTGCGCAATACCCTGCACAATACTCTGCAATACCCTGCAATACCCTGCGCAATACTCTGCAATACCCTGCGCAATATTCTGCAATACCCTGCGCAATACTCTGCAATACTCTGCAATACCCTGCGCAATATTCTGCAATACCCTGCGCAATACTCTGCAATACCCTGCGCAATACCCTGGTGCAATACTCTGCAATACTCTGGTGCAATACTCTGCAATACCCTGCGCAATACCCTGCAAAATACTCTGCAATACCCTGGTGCAATACTCTGCAATACTCTGGTGCAATACTCTGCAATACCCTGCGCAATACTCTGCAATACCCTGCGCAATACCCTGCAAAATACTCTGCAATACCCTGGTGCAATACTCTGCAATACTCTGGTGCAATACTCTGCAATACCCTGCGCAATACTCTGCAATACCCTGCGCAATACCCTGCAAAATACTCTGCAATACCCTGGTGCAATACTCTGCAATACTCTGGTGCAATACTCTGCAATACCCTGCAATACCCTGCGCAATACTCTGCAATACTCTGGCGCAATACTCTGCAATACCCTGCGCAATACTCTGCAATACCCTGCGCAATACCCTGCGCAATACCCTGCGCAATACTCTGCAATACCCTGGTGCAATACTCTGCAATACTCTGGTGCAATACTCTGCAATACCCTGCGCAATACTCTGCAATACCCTGCGCAATACTCTGCAATACTCTGGTGCAATACTCTGCAATACCCTGGTGCAATACTCTGCAATACTCTGCAATACCCTGCGCAATACTCTGCAATACCCTGCGCAATACTCTGCAATACCCTGCGCAATACTCTGCAATACCATGTGCAATACCCTGCGCAATACTCTGCAATACCCTGGTGCAATACTCTGCAATACTCTGGTGCAATACCCTGCGCAATACTCTGCAATACCCTGCGCAATACTCTGCAATACTCTGGTGCAATACTCTGCAATACCCTGGTGCAATACCCTGCGCAATACTCTGCAATACCCTGCGCAATACTCTGCAATACCCTGCGCAATACTCTGCAATACTCTGGTGCAATACTCTGCAATACCCTGGTGCAATACTCTGCAATACCCTGCGCAATACTCTGCAATACCCTGCGCAATACTCTGCAATACTCTGGTGCAATACTCTGCAATACCCTGGTGCAATACTCTGCAATACTCTGCAATACCCTGCGCAATACTCTGCAATACCCTGCGCAATACTCTGCAATACTCTGGTGCAATACTCTGCAATACCCTGGTGCAATACCCTGCAATACCCTGCGCAATACTCTGCAATACCCTGCGCAATACTCTGCAATACCCTGCGCAATACTCTGCAATACTCTGGTGCAATACTCTGCAATACCCTGGTGCAATACTCTGCAATACCCTGCGCAATACTCTGCAATACCCTGCGCAATTCTCTGCAATACTCTGGTGCAATACTCTGCAATACCCTGGTGCAATACCCTGCGCAATACTCTGCAATACCCTGCGCAATACCCTGCAATACCCTGCGCAATACTCTGCAATACCCTGCGCAATACTCTGCAATACTCTGCAATACTCTGGTGCAATACTCTGCAATACCCTGCGCAATACCCTGCAAAATACTCTGCAATACCCTGCGCAATACTCTGCAATACTCTGCAATACCCTGCGCAATACCCTGGTGCAATACTCTGCAATACTCTGGTGCAATACTCTGCAATACTCTGGTGCAATACTCTGCAATACCCTGCAAAATACTCTGCAATACCCTGCGCAATACTCTGCAATACCCTGCGCAATACCCTGCGCAATACCCTGCAAAATACTCTGCAATACCCTGGTGCAATACTCTGCAATACTCTGGTGCAATACCCTGCGCAATACTCTGCAATACCCTGCGCAATACTCTGCAATACCCTGCAATACCCTGCGCAATACTCTGCAATACCCTGCGCAATATTCTGCAATACCCTGCGCAATACTCTGCAATACTCTGCAATACCCTGCGCAATATTCTGCAATACCCTGCGCAATACTCTGCAATACCCTGCGCAATACCCTGGTGCAATACTCTGCAATACTCTGGTGCAATACTCTGCAATACCCTGCAAAATACTCTGCAATACCCTGCGCAATACCCTGCAAAATACTCTGCAATACCCTGGTGCAATACTCTGCAATACTCTGGTGCAATACTCTGCAATACCCTGCGCAATACTCTGCAATACCCTGCGCAATACCCTGCAAAATACTCTGCAATACCCTGGTGCAATACTCTGCAATACTCTGGTGCAATACTCTGCAATACCCTGCGCAATACTCTGCAATACCATGCGCAATACCCTGCAAAATACTCTGCAATACCCTGGTGCAATACTCTGCAATACACTGGTGCAATACTCTGCAATACCCTGCGCAATACTCTGCAATACCCTGCGCAATACTCTGCAATACTCTGGCGCAATACTCTGCAATACCCTGCGCAATACTCTGCAATACCCTGCGCAATACCCTGCGCAATACTCTGCAATACCCTGGTGCAATACTCTGCAATACTCTGGTGCAATACTCTGCAATACCCTGCGCAATACCCTGCAAAATACTCTGCAATACCCTGGTGCAATACTCTGCAATACCCTGCGCAATACCCTGCAAAATACTCTGCAATACCCTGGTGCAATACTCTGCAATACCCTGCGCAATACTCTGCAATACCCTGCGCAATACTCTGCAATACCCTGCGCAATACCCTGGTGCAATACTCTGCAATACTCTGGTGCAATACTCTGCAATACCCTGCAAAATACTCTGCAATACCCTGCGCAATACCCTGCAAAATACTCTGCAATACCCTGGTGCAATACTCTGCAATACTCTGGTGCAATACCCTGCGCAATACTCTGCAATACCCTGCGCAATACCCTGCGCAATACTCTGCAATACCCTGCAATACCCTGCGCAATACTCTGCAATACCCTGCGCAATATTCTGCAATACCCTGCGCAATACTCTGCAATACTCTGTGCAATACCCTGGTGCAATACTCTGCAATACTCTGGTGCAATACTCTGCAATACCCTGCAAAATACTCTGCAATACCCTGCGCAATACCCTGCAAAATACTCTGCAATACCCTGGTGCAATACTCTGCAATACTCTGGTGCAATACTCTGCAATACCCTGCGCAATACTCTGCAATACCCTGCGCAATACCCTGCAAAATACTCTGCAATACCCTGGTGCAATACTCTGCAATACTCTGGTGCAATACTCTGCAATACCCTGGTGCAATACTCTGCAATACCCTGCGCAATACTCTGCAATACCCTGCGCAATACTCTGCAATACTCTGGTGCAATACTCTGCAATACCCTGGTGCAATACCCTGCGCAATACTCTGCAATACCCTGCGCAATACCCTGCAATACCCTGCGCAATACTCTGCAATACCCTGCGCAATACTCTGCAATACTCTGCAATACTCTGGTGCAATACTCTGCAATACCCTGCGCAATACCCTGCAAAATACTCTGCAATACCCTGGTGCAATACTCTGCAATACCCTGCGCAATACCCTGGTGCAATACTCTGCAATACTCTGGTGCAATACTCTGCAATACTCTGGTGCAATACTCTGCAATACCCTGCAAAATACTCTGCAATACCCTGCGCAATACCCTGCAAAATACTCTGCAATACCCTGGTGCAATACTCTGCAATACTCTGGTGCAATACCCTGCGCAATACTCTGCAATACCCTGCGCAATACCCTGCACAATACTCTGCAATACCCTGCAATACCCTGCGCAATACTCTGCAATACCCTGCGCAATATTCTGCAATACCCTGCGCAATACTCTGCAATACTCTGCAATACCCTGCGCAATATTCTGCAATACCCTGCGCAATACTCTGCAATACCCTGCGCAATACCCTGGTGCAATACTCTGCAATACTCTGGTGCAATACTCTGCAATACCCTGCAAAATACTCTGCAATACCCTGCGCAATACCCTGCAAAATACTCTGCAATACCCTGGTGCAATACTCTGCAATACTCTGGTGCAATACTCTGCAATACCCTGCGCAATACTCTGCAATACCCTGCGCAATACCCTGCAAAATACTCTGCAATACCCTGGTGCAATACTCTGCAATACTCTGGTGCAATACTCTGCAATACCCTGCGCAATACTCTGCAATACCCTGCGCAATACCCTGCAAAATACTCTGCAATACCCTGGTGCAATACTCTGCAATACTCTGGTGCAATACTCTGCAATACCCTGCAATACCCTGCGCAATACTCTGCAATACTCTGGCGCAATACTCTGCAATACCCTGCGCAATACTCTGCAATACCCTGCGCAATACCCTGCGCAATACTCTGCAATACCCTGGTGCAATACTCTGCAATACTCTGGTGCAATACTCTGCAATACCCTGCGCAATACTCTGCAATACCCTGCGCAATACTCTGCAATACTCTGGTGCAATACTCTGCAATACCCTGGTGCAATACTCTGCAATACTCTGCAATACCCTGCGCAATACTCTGCAATACCCTGCGCAATACTCTGCAATACCCTGCACAATACTCTGCAATACCCTGCGCAATACCCTGCGCAATACTCTGCAATACCCTGGTGCAATACTCTGCAATACTCTGGTGCAATACCCTGCGCAATACTCTGCAATACCCTGCGCAATACTCTGCAATACTCTGGTGCAATACTCTGCAATACCCTGGTGCAATACCCTGCGCAATACTCTGCAATACCCTGCGCAATACTCTGCAATACCCTGCGCAATACTCTGCAATACTCTGGTGCAATACTCTGCAATACCCTGGTGCAATACTCTGCAATACCCTGCGCAATACTCTGCAATACCCTGCGCAATACTCTGCAATACCCTGCGCAATACTCTGCAATACTCTGGTGCAATACTCTGCAATACCCTGGTGCAATACTCTGCAATACTCTGCAATACCCTGCGCAATACTCTGCAATACCCTGCGCAATACTCTGCAATACTCTGGTGCAATACTCTGCAATACCCTGGTGCAATACCCTGCAATACCCTGCGCAATACTCTGCAATACCCTGCGCAATACTCTGCAATACCCTGCGCAATACTCTGCAATACTCTGGTGAAATACTCTGCAATACCCTGGTGCAATACTCTGCAATACCCTGCGCAATACTCTGCAATACCCTGCGCAATTCTCTGCAATACTCTGGTGCAATACTCTGCAATACCCTGGTGCAATACCCTGCGCAATACTCTGCAATACCCTGCACAATACCCTGCAATACCCTGCGCAATACTCTGCAATACCCTGCGCAATACTCTGCAATACTCTGCAATACTCTGGTGCAATACTCTGCAATACCCTGCGCAATACCCTGCAAAATACTCTGCAATACCCTGCGCAATACTCTGCAATACTCTGCAATACCCTGCGCAATACCCTGGTGCAATACTCTGCAATACTCTGGTGCAATACTCTGCAATACTCTGGTGCAATACTCTGCAATACCCTGCAAAATACTCTGCAATACCCTGCGCAATACTCTGCAATACCCTGCGCAATACCCTGCGCAATACCCTGCAAAATACTCTGCAATACCCTGGTGCAATACTCTGCAATACTCTGGTGCAATACCCTGCGCAATACTCTGCAATACCCTGCGCAATACTCTGCAATACCCTGCAATACCCTGCGCAATACTCTGCAATACCCTGCGCAATATTCTGCAATACCCTGCGCAATACTCTGCAATACTCTGCAATACCCTGCGCAATATTCTGCAATACCCTGCGCAATACTCTGCAATACCCTGCGCAATACCCTGGTGCAATACTCTGCAATACTCTGGTGCAATACTCTGCAATACCCTGCAAAATACTCTGCAATACCCTGCGCAATACCCTGCAAAATACTCTGCAATACCCTGGTGCAATACTCTGCAATACACTGGTGCAATACTCTGCAATACCCTGCGCAATACTCTGCAATACCCTGCGCAATACTCTGCAATACCCTGCGCAATACTCTGCAATACTCTGGCGCAATACTCTGCAATACCCTGCGCAATACTCTGCAATACCCTGCGCAATACCCTGCGCAATACTCTGCAATACCCTGCGCAATACCCTGCGCAATACTCTGCAATACTCTGCAATACCCTGCGCAATATTCTGCAATACCCTGCGCAATACTCTGCAATACCCTGCGCAATACCCTGGTGCAATACTCTGCAATACTCTGGTGCAATACTCTGCAATACCCTGCGCAATACTCTGCAATACCCTGCGCAATACCCTGCAAAATACTCTGCAATACCCTGGTGCAATACTCTGCAATACACTGGTGCAATACTCTGCAATACCCTGCACAATACTCTGTAATACCCTGCGCAATACTCTGCAATACCCTGCGCAATACTCTGCAATACCCTGCGCAATACTCTGCAATACCCTGCGCAATACTCTGCAATACCCTGCGCAATATTCTGCAATACCCTGCGCAAAACTCTGCAATACTCTGGTGCAATACTCTGCAATACCCTGCGCAATACTCTGCAATACCCTGCGCAATACTCTGCAATACCCTGCGCAATACTCTGCAATACCCTGCGCAATACTCTGCAATACTCTGGTGCAATACTCTGCAATACCCTGGTGCAATACTCTGCAATACCCTGCGCAATACTCTGCAATACCCTGGTGCAATACTCTGCAATACTCTGGTGCAATACTCTGCAATACCCTGCGCAATACTCTGCAATACCCTGCGCAATACTCTGCAATACCCTGCGCAATACTCTGCAATACCCTGCGCAATACTCTGCAATACTCTGGTGCAATACTCTGCAATACCCTGGTGCAATACTCTGCAATACCCTGCGCAATACTCTGCAATACCCTGCGCAATACCCTGCAATACCCTGCGCAATACTCTGCAATACCCTGGTGCAATACTCTGCAATACCCTGCGCAATACTCTGCAATACCCTGGTGCAATACTCTGCAATACTCTGGTGCAATACTCTGCAATACCCTGCACAATACTCTGCAATACCCTGCGCAATACTCTGCAATACCCTGTGCAATACTCTGCAATACTCTGGTGCAATACTCTGCAATACCCTGCGCAATACTCTGCAATACCCTGCGCAATACCCTGCAAAATACTCTGCAATACCCTGGTGCAATACTCTGCAATACCCTGCGCAATACTCTGCAATACCCTGCGCAATACCCTGCAAAATACTCTGCAATACCCTGGTGCAATACTCTGCAATACTCTGGTGCAATACTCTGCAATACCCTGGTGCAATACTCTGCAATACCCTGCGCAATACTCTGCAATACCCTGCGCAATTCTCTGCAATACTCTGGTGCAATACTCTGCAATACCCTGGTGCAATACCCTGCGCAATACTCTGCAATACCCTGCGCAATACCCTGCAATACCCTGCGCAATACTCTGCAATACCCTGCGCAATACTCTGGTGCAATACTCTGCAATACCCTGCGCAATACCCTGCAAAATACTCTGCAATACCCTGGTGCAATTATCTGCAATACCCTGCGCAATACTCTGCAATACCCTGCGCAATACTCTGCAATACTCTGGTGCAATACTCTGCAATACCCTGGTGCAATACCCTGCGCAATACTCTGCAATACCCTGCGCAATACCCTGCAATACCCTGCGCAATACTCTGCAATACCCTGCGCAATACTCTGCAATACTCTGCAATACTCTGGTGCAATACTCTGCAATACCCTGCGCAATACCCTGCAAAATACTCTGCAATACCCTGGTGCAATACTCTGCAATACCCTGCGCAATACTCTGCAATACCCTGCGCAATACCCTGGTGCAATACTCTGCAATACTCTGGTGCAATACTCTGCAATACTCTGGTGCAATACTCTTCAATACCCTGCAAAATACTCTGCAATACCCTGCGCAATACCCTGCAAAATACTCTGCAATACCCTGGTGCAATACTCTGCAATACTCTGGTGCAATACCCTGCGCAATACTCTGCAATACCCTGCGCAATACCCTGCGCAATACTCTGCAATACCCTGCGCAATACTCTGCAATACCCTGCGCAATATTCTGCAATACCATGCGCAATACTCTGCAATACTCTGCAATACCCTGCGCAATATTCTGCAATACCCTGCGCAATACTCTGCAATACTCTGGTGCAATACTCTGCAATACCCTGCAAAATACTCTGCAATACCCTGCGCAATACCCTGCAAAATACTCTGCAATACCCTGGTGCAATACTCTGCAATACTCTGGTGCAATACTCTGCAATACCCTGCGCAATACTCTGCAATACCCTGCGCAATACCCTGCAAAATACTCTGCAATACCCTGGTGCAATACTCTGCAATACTCTGGTGCAATACTCTGCAATACCCTGCACAATACCCTGCGCAATACCCTGCAAAATACTCTGCAATACCCTGGTGCAATACTCTGCAATACTCTGGTGCAATACTCTGCAATACCCTGGTGCAATACTCTGCAATACTCTGGCGCAATACTCTGCAATACCCTGCGCAATACTCTGCAATACCCTGCGCAATACCCTGCGCAATACTCTGCAATACCCTGGTGCAATACTATGCAATACTCTGGTGCAATACTCTGCAATACCCTGCGCAATACTCTGCAATACCCTGCGCAATACTCTGCAATACTCTGGTGCAATACTCTGCAATACCCTGGTGCAATACTCTGCAATACTCTGCAATACCCTGCGCAATACTCTGCAATACCCTGTGCAATACTCTGCAATACCCTGCGCAATACTCTGCAATACCCTGCGCAATACTCTGCAATACTCTGGTGCAATACTCTGCAATACCCTGGTGCAATACTCTGCAATACCCTGCGCAATACTCTGCAATACCATGCGCAATTCTCTGCAATACTCTGGTGCAATACTCTGCAATACCCTGGTGCAATACCCTGCGCAATACTCTGCAATACCCTGCGCAATACCCTGCAATACCCTGCGCAATACTCTGCAATACCCTGCGCAATACTCTGCAATACTCTGCAATACTCTGGTGCAATACTCTGCAATACCCTGCGCAATACCCTGCAAAATACTCTGCAATACCCTGGTGCAATACTCTGCAATACCCTGCGCAATACTCTGCAATACCCTGCGCAATACCCTGGTGCAATACTCTGCAATACTCTGCAATACTCTGGTGCAATACTCTGCAATACCCTGCGCAATATTCTGCAATACCCTGCGCAATACTCTGCAATACTCTGCAATACCCTGCGCAATATTCTGCAATACCCTGCGCAATACTCTGCAATACCCTGCGCAATACCCTGGTGCAATACTCTGCAATACTCTGGTGCAATACTCTGCAATACCCTGCGCAATACTCTGCAATACCCTGCGCAATACCCTGCAAAATACTCTGCAATACCCTGGTGCAATACTCTGCAATACACTGGTGCAATACTCTGCAATACCCTGCGCAATACTCTGCAATACCCTGCGCAATACTCTGCAATACTCTGGCGCAATACTCTGCAATACTCTGGCGCAATACTCTGCAATACCCTGCGCAATACTCTGCAATACCCTGCGCAATACCCTGCGCAATACTCTGCAATACCCTGGTGCAATACTCTGCAATACTCTGGTGCAATACTCTGCAATACCCTGCGCAATACCCTGCAAAATACTCTGCAATACCCTGGTGCAATACTCTGCAATACTCTGGTGCAATACTCTGCAATACCCTGCGCAATATTCTGCAATACCCTGCGCAATACTCTGCAATACTCTGCAATACCCTGCGCAATATTCTGCAATACCCTGCGCAATACTCTGCAATACCCTGCGCAATACCCTGGTGCAATACTCTGCAATACTCTGGTGCAATACTCTGCAATACCCTGCGCAATACTCTGCAATACCCTGCGCAATACCCTGCAAAATACTCTGCAATACCCTGGTGCAATACTCTGCAATACACTGGTGCAATACTCTGCAATACCCTGCGCAATACTCTGCAATACCCTGCGCAATACTCTGCAATACTCTGGCGCAATACTCTGCAATACCCTGCGCAATACTCTGCAATACCCTGCGCAATACTCTGCAATACCCTGGTGCAATACTCTGCAATACTCTGGTGCAATACTCTGCAATACCCTGCGCAATACCCTGCAAAATACTCTGCAATACCCTGGTGCAATACTCTGCAATACCCTGCGCAATACCCTGCAAAATACTCTGCAATACCCTGGTGCAATACTCTGCAATACCCTGCGCAATACTCTGCAATACCCTGCGCAATACTCTGCAATACCCTGCGCAATACCCTGGTGCAATACTCTGGTGCAATACTCTGCAATACCCTGCAAAATACTCTGCAATACCCTGCGCAATACCCTGCAAAATACTCTGCAATACCCTGGTGCAATACTCTGCAATACTCTGGTGCAATACCCTGCGCAATACTCTGCAATACCCTGCGCAATACCCTGCGCAATACTCTGCAATACCCTGCAATACCCTGCGCAATACTCTGCAATACCCTGTGCAATATTCTGCAATACCCTGCGCAATACTCTGCAATACTCTGCGCAATACCCTGGTGCAATACTCTGCAATACTCTGGTGCAATACTCTGCAATACCCTGCAAAATACTCTGCAATACCCTGCGCAATACCCTGCAAAATACTCTGCAATACCCTGGTGCAATACTCTGCAATACTCTGCAATACCCTGCGCAATACTCTGCAATACCCTGCGCAATACCCTGCAAAATACTCTGCAATACCCTGGTGCAATACTCTGCAATACTCTGGTGCAATACTCTGCAATACCCTGGTGCAATACTATGCAATACCCTGCGCAATACTCTGCAATACCCTGCGCAATACTCTGCAATACTCTGGTGCAATACTCTGCAATACCCTGGTGCAATACCCTGCGCAATACTCTGCAATACCCTGCGCAATACTCTGCAATACCCTGCGCAATACTCTGCAATACTCTGCAATACTCTGGTGCAATACTCTGCAATACCCTGCGCAATACCCTGCAAAATACTCTGCAATACCCTGGTGCAATACTCTGCAATACCCTGCGCAATACTCTGCAATACCCTGCGCAATACCCTGGTGCAATACTCTGCAATACTCTGGTGCAATACTCTGCAATACTCTGGTGCAATACTCTGCAATACCCTGCAAAATACTCTGCAATACCCTGCGCAATACCCTGCAAAATACTCTGCAATACCCTGGTGCAATACTCTGCAATACTCTGGTGCAATACTCTGCAATACCCTGCGCAATACTCTGCAATACCCTGCGCAATACCCTGCAAAATACTCTGCAATACCCTGGTGCAATACTCTGCAATACTCTGGTGCAATACTCTGCAATACCCTGCGCAATACTCTGCAATACCCTGCGCAATACCCTGCAAAATACTCTGCAATACCCTGGTGCAATACTCTGCAATACTCTGGTGCAATACTCTGCAATACCCTTCAATACCCTGTGCAATACTCTGCAATACTCTGGCGCAATACTCTGCAATACCCTGGTGCAATACTCTGCAATACCCTGCGCAATACTCTGCAATACCCTGCGCAATTCTCTGCAATACTCTGGTGCAATACTCTGCAATACCCTGGTGCAATACCCTGCGCAATACTCTGCAATACCCTGCGCAATACCCTGCAATACCCTGCGCAATACTCTGCAATACCCTGCGCAATACTCTGCAATACTCTGCAATACTCTGGTGCAATACTCTGCAATACCCTGCGCAATACCCTGCAAAATACTCTGCAATACCCTGGTGCAATACTCTGCAATACCCTGCGCAATACTCTGCAATACCCTGCGCAATACCTTGGTGCAATACTCTGCAATACTCTGCAATACTCTGGTGCAATACTCTGCAATACTCTGGTGCAATACTCTGCAATACCCTGCGCAATATTCTGCAATACCCTGCGCAATACTCTGCAATACTCTGCAATACCCTGCGCAATATTCTGCAATACCCTGCGCAATACTCTGCAATACCCTGCGCAATACCCTGGTGCAATACTCTGCAATACTCTGGTGCAATACTCTGCAATACTCTGCAATACCCTGCAAAATACTCTGCAATACCCTGCGCAATACCCTGCAAAATACTCTGCAATACCCTGGTGCAATACTCTGCAATACTCTGGTGCAATACTCTGCAATACCCTGCGCAATACTCTGCAATACCCTGCGCAATACCCTGCAAAATACTCCGCAATACCCTGGTGCAATACTCTGCAATACACTGGTGCAATACTCTGCAATACCCTGCGCAATACTCTGCAATACCCTGCGCAATACTCTGCAATACTCTGGCGCAATACTCTGCAATACCCTGCGCAATACTCTGCAATACCCTGCGCAATACCCTGCGCAATACTCTGCAATACCCTGGTGCAATACTCTGCAATACTCTGGTGCAATACCCTGCGCAATACTCTGCAATACCCTGCGCAATACTCTGCAATACTCTGGTGCAATACTCTGCAATACCCTGGTGCAATACCCTGCGCAATACTCTGCAATACCCTGCGCAATACTCTGCAATACCCTGCGCAATACTCTGCAATACTCTGGTGCAATACTCTGCAATACCCTGGTGCAATACTCTGCAATACCCTGCGCAATACTCTGCAATACCCTGCACAATACTCTGCAATACTCTGGTGCAATACTCTGCAATACCCTGGTGCAATACTCTGCAATACCCTGCGCAATACTCTGCAATACCCTGCGCAATACTCTGCAATACTCTGGTGCAATACTCTGCAATACCCTGGTGCAATACCCTGCAATACCCTGCACAATACTCTGCAATACCCTGCGCAATACTCTGCAATACCCTGCGCAATACTCTGCAATACTCTGGTGCAATACTCTGCAATACCCTGGTGCAATACTCTGCAATACCCTGCGCAATACTCTGCAATACCCTGCGCAATTCTCTGCAATACTCTGGTGCAATACTCTGCAATACCCTGGTGCAATACCCTGCGCAATACTCTGCAATACCCTGCGCAATACCCTGCAATACCCTGCGCAATACTCTGCAATACCCTGCGCAATACTCTGCAATACTCTGCAATACTCTGGTGCAATACTCTGCAATACCCTGCGCAATACCCTGCAAAATACTCTGCAATACCCTGCGCAATACTCTGCAATACTCTGCAATACCCTGCGCAATACCCTGGTGCAATACTCTGCAATACTCTGGTGCAATACTCTGCAATACTCTGGTGCAATACTCTGCAATACCCTGCAAAATACTCTGCAATACCCTGCGCAATACTCTGCAATACCCTGCGCAATACCCTGCGCAATACCCTGCAAAATACTCTGCAATACCCTGGTGCAATACTCTGCAATACTCTGGTGCAATACCCTGCGCAATACTCTGCAATACCCTGCGCAATACTCTGCAATACCCTGCAATACCCTGCGCAATACTCTGCAATACCCTGCGCAATATTCTGCAATACCCTGCGCAATACTCTGCAATACTCTGCAATACCCTGCGCAATATTCTGCAATACCCTGCGCAATACTCTGCAATACCCTGCGCAATACCCTGGTGCAATACTCTGCAATACTCTGGTGCAATACTCTGCAATACCCTGCAAAATACTCTGCAATACCCTGCGCAATACCCTGCAAAATACTCTGCAATACCCTGGTGCAATACTCTGCAATACTCTGGTGCAATACTCTGCAATACCCTGCGCAATACTCTGCAATACCCTGCGCAATACCCTGCAAAATACTCTGCAATACCCTGGTGCAATACTCTGCAATACACTGGTGCAATACTCTGCAATACCCTGCGCAATACTCTGCAATACCCTGCGCAATACTCTGCAATACTCTGGCGCAATACTCTGCAATACCCTGTGCAATACTCTGCAATACCCTGCGCAATACCCTGCGCAATACTCTGCAATACCCTGGTGCAATACTCTGCAATACCCTGCGCAATACTCTGCAATACCCTGCGCAATACTCTGCAATACTCTGGTGCAATACTCTGCAATACCCTGGTGCAATACTCTGCAATACCCTGCGCAATACTCTGCAATACCCTGCGCAATACTCTGCAATACTCTGGTGCAATACTCTGCAATACCCTGGTGCAATACTCTGCGCAATACTCTGCAATACCCTGCGCAATACCCTGCAATACCCTGCGCAATACTCTGCAATACTCTGGTGCAATACTCTGCAATACCCTGGTGCAATACTCTGCAATACCCTGCGCAATACTCTGCAATACCCTGGTGCAATACTCTGCAATACTCTGGTGCAATACTCTGCAATACCCTGCGCAATACTCTGCAATACCCTGCGCAATACCCTGCAATACCCTGCGCAATACTCTGCAATACCCTGGTGCAATACTCTGCAATACCCTGGTGCAATACTCTGCAATACCCTGCGCAATACTCTGCAATACCCTGCGCAATACTCTGCAATACCCTGTGCAATACTCTGCAATACTCTGGTGCAATACTCTGCAATACCCTGCGCAATACTCTGCAATACCCTGCGCAATACTCTGCAATACCCTGTGCAATACTCTGCAATACTCTGGTGCAATACTCTGCAATACCCTGCGCAATACTCTGCAATACCCTGCGCAATACCCTGCAAAATACTCTGCAATACCCTGGTGCAATACTCTGCAATACCCTGCGCAATACTCTGCAATACCCTGCGCAATACCCTGCAATACTCTGGTGCAATACTCTGCAATACCCTGGTGCAATACTCTGCAATACCCTGCGCAATACTCTGCAATACCCTGCGCAATACTCTGCAATACCCTGTGCAATACTCTGCAATACCCTGCGCAATACTCTGCAATACCCTGCGCAATACTCTGCAATACCCTGTGCAATACTCTGCAATACTCTGGTGCAATACTCTGCAATACCCTGCGCAATACTCTGCAATACCCTGCGCAATACTCTGCAATACCCTGCGCAATACTCTGCAATACCCTGCGCAATACTCTGCAATACCCTGCGCAATACCCTGCAAAATACTCTGCAATACCCTGGTGCAATACTCTGCAATACCCTGCGCAATACTCTGCAATACCCTGCGCAATACTCTGCAATACTCTGGTGCAATACTCTGCAATACCCTGGTGCAATACTCTGCAATACCCTGCGCAATACTCTGCAATACCCTGGTGCAATACTCTGCAATACCCTGCGCAATACTCTGCAATACCCTGTGCAATACTCTGCAATACTCTGGTGCAATACTCTGCAATACCCTGCGCAATACTCTGCAATACCCTGTGCAATACTCTGCAATACTCTGGTGCAATACTCTGCAATACCCTGCGCAATACTCTGCAATACCCTGCGCAATACCCTGCAAAATACTCTGCAATACCCTGGTGCAATACTCTGCAATACCCTGCGCAATACTCTGCAATACCCTGCGCAATACCCTGCAAAATACTCTGCAATACCCTGGTGCAATACTCTGCAATACTCTGGTGCAATACTCTGCAATACCCTGCGCAATACTCTGCAATACCCTGCGCAATACTCTGCAATACTCTGGTGCAATACTCTGCAATACCCTGGTGCAATACTCTGCAATACCCTGCGCAATACTCTGCAATACCCTGCGCAATACTCTGCAATACTCTGGTGCAATACTCTGCAATACCCTGGTGCAATACCCTGCGCAATACTCTGCAATACCCTGCGCAATACCCTGCAATACCCTGCGCAATACTCTGCAATACCCTGCGCAATACCCTGCAATACCCTGCGCAATACTCTGCAATACTCTGCAATACTCTGGTGCAATACTCTGCAATACCCTGCGCAATACCCTGCAAAATACTCTGCAATACCCTGGTGCAATACTCTGCAATACCCTGCGCAATACTCTGCAATACCCTGCGCAATACCCTGGTGCAATACTCTGCAATACTCTGGTGCAATACTCTGCAATACTCTGGTGCAATACTCTGCAATACCCTGCAAAATACTCTGCAATACCCTGCGCAATACTCTGCAATACCCTGCGCAATACCCTGCGCAATACCCTGCAAAATACTCTGCAATACCCTGGTGCAATACTCTGCAATACTCTGGTGCAATACCCTGCGCAATACTCTGCAATACCCTGCGCAATACCCTGCGCAATACTCTGCAATACCCTGCAAAATACTCTGCAATACCCTGCGCAATACCCTGCAAAATACTCTGCAATACCCTGGTGCAATACTCTGCAATACTCTGGTGCAATACCCTGCGCAATACTCTGCAATACCCTGCGCAATACCCTGCGCAATACTCTGCAATACCCTGCAATACCCTGCGCAATATTCTGCAATACCCTGCGCAATATTCTGCAATACCCTGCGCAATACTCTGCAATACTCTGCAATACCCTGCGCAATATTCTGCAATACCCTGCGCAATACTCTGCAATACCCTGCGCAATACCCTGGTGCAATACTCTGCAATACTCTGGTGCAATACTCTGCAATACCCTGCAAAATACTCTGCAATACCCTGCGCAATACCCTGCAAAATACTCTGCAATACCCTGGTGCAATACTCTGCAATACTCTGGTGCAATACTCTGCAATACCCTGCGCAATACTCTGCAATACCCTGCGCAATACCCTGCAAAATACTCTGCAATACCCTGGTGCAATACTCTGCAATACTCTGGTGCAATACTCTGCAATACCCTGCGCAATACTCTGCAATACCCTGCGCAATACTCTGCAATACCCTGCGCAATACCCTGCAATACCCTGCGCAATACTCTGCAATACCCTGCGCAATATTCTGCAATACCCTGCGCAATACTCTGCAATACCCTGCGCAATACTCTGCAATACCCTGCGCAATACTCTGCAATACCCTGCGCAATACCCTGGTGCAATACTCTGCAATACTCTGGTGCAATACTCTGCAATACCCTGCACAATACTCTGCAATACCCTGCGCAATACCCTGCAAAATACTCTGCAATACCCTGGTGCAATACTCAGCAATACACTGGTGCAATACTCTGCAATACCCTGCGCAATACTCTGCAATACCCTGCGCAATACTCTGCAATACTCTGGCGCAATACTCTGCAATACCCTGCGCAATACTCTGCAATACCCTGCGCAATACTCTGCAATACCCTGGTGCAATACTCTGCAATACTCTGGTGCAATACTCTGCAATACCCTGCGCAATACCCTGCAAAATACTCTGCAATACCCTGGTGCAATACTCTGCAATACCCTGCGCAATACCCTGCAAAATACTCTGCAATACCCTGGTGCAATACTCTGCAATACCCTGCGCAATACTCTGCAATACCCTGCGCAATACTCTGCAATACCCTGCGCAATACCCTGGTGCAATACTCTGCAATACTCTGGTGCAATACTCTGCAATACCCTGCAAAATACTCTGCAATACCCTGCGCAATACCCTGCAAAATACTCTGCAATACCCTGGTGCAATACTCTGCAATACTCTGGTGCAATACCCTGCGCAATACTCTGCAATACCCTGCGCAATACCCTGCGCAATACTCTGCAATACCCTGCAATACCCTGCGCAATACTCTGCAATACCCTGCGCAATATTCTGCAATACCCTGCGCAATACTCTGCAATACTCTGCGCAATACCCTGGTGCAATACTCTGCAATACTCTGGTGCAATACTCTGCAATACCCTGCGCAATACTCTGCAATACCCTGCGCAATACCCTGCAAAATACTCTGCAATACCCTGGTGCAATACTCTGCAATACTCTGGTGCAATACTCTGCAATACCCTGCGCAATACTCTGCAATACCCTGCGCAATACCCTGCAAAATACTCTGCAATACCCTGGTGCAATACTCTGCAATACTCTGGTGCAATACTCTGCAATACCCTGGTGCAATACTCTGCAATACCCTGCGCAATACTCTGCAATACCCTGCGCAATACTCTGCAATACTCTGGTGCAATACTCTGCAATACCCTGGTGCAATACCCTGCGCAATACTCTGCAATACCCTGCGCAATACCCTGCAATACCCTGCGCAATACTCTGCAATACCCTGCGCAATACTCTGCAATACCCTGCGCAATACTCTGCAATACTCTGCAATACTCTGGTGCAATACTCTGCAATACCCTGCGCAATACCCTGCAAAATACTCTGCAATACCCTGGTGCAATACTCTGCAATACCCTGCGCAATACTCTGCAATACCCTGCGCAATACCCTGGTGCAATACTCTGCAATACTCTGGTGCAATACTCTGCAATACTCTGGTGCAATACTCTGCAATACCCTGCAAAATACTCTGCAATACCCTGCGCAATACCCTGCAAAATACTCTGCAATACCCTGGTGCAATACTCTGCAATACTCTGGTGCAATACTCTGCAATACCCTGCGCAATACTCTGCAATACCCTGCGCAATACCCTGCAAAATACTCTGCAATACCCTGGTGCAATACCCTGCAATACTCTGGTGCAATACTCTGCAATACCCTGCGCAATACTCTGCAATACCCTGCGCAATACCCTGCAAAATACTCTGCAATACCCTGGTGCAATACTCTGCAATACTCTGGTGCAATACTCTGCAATACCCTGCAATACCCTGCGCAATACTCTGCAATACTCTGGCGCAATACTCTGCAATACCCTGGTGCAATACTCTGCAATACCCTGCGCAATACTCTGCAATACCCTGCGCAATTCTCTGCAATACTCTGGTGCAATACTCTGCAATACCCTGGTGCAATACCCTGCGCAATACTCTGCAATACCCTGCGCAATACCCTGCAATACCCTGCGCAATACTCTGCAATACCCTGCGCAATACTCTGCAATACTCTGCAATACTCTGGTGCAATACTCTGCAATACCCTGCGCAATACCCTGCAAAATACTCTGCAATACCCTGGTGCAATACTCTGCAATACCCTGCGCAATACTCTGCAATACCCTGCGCAATACCCTGGTGCAATACTCTGCAATACTCTGGTGCAATACTCTGCAATACCCTGCGCAATATTCTGCAATACCCTGCGCAATACTCTGCAATACTCTGCAATACCCTGCGCAATATTCTGCAATACCCTGCGCAATACTCTGCAATACCCTGCGCAATACCCTGGTGCAATACTCTGCAATACTCTGGTGCAATACTCTGCAATACCCTGCAAAATACTCTGCAATACCCTGCGCAATACCCTGCAAAATACTCTGCAATACCCTGGTGCAATACTCTGCAATACTCTGGTGCAATACTCTGCAATACCCTGCGCAATACTCTGCAATACCCTGCGCAATACCCTGCAAAATACTCTGCAATACCCTGGTGCAATACTCTGCAATACACTGGTGCAATACTCTGCAATACCCTGCGCAATACTCTGCAATACCCTGCGCAATACTCTGCAATACTCTGGCGCAATACTCTGCAATACCCTGCGCAATACTCTGCAATACCCTGCGCAATACCCTGCGCAATACTCTGCAATACCCTGGTGCAATACTCTGCAATACTCTGGTGCAATACCCTGCGCAATACTCTGCAATACCCTGCGCAATACTCTGCAATACTCTGGTGCAATACTCTGCAATACCCTGGTGCAATACCCTGCGCAATACTCTGCAATACCCTGCGCAATACTCTGCAATACCCTGCGCAATACTCTGCAATACTCTGGTGCAATACTCTGCAATACCCTGGTGCAATACTCTGCAATACTCTGCAATACCCTGCGCAATACTCTGCAATACCCTGCGCAATACTCTGCAATACTCTGGTGCAATACTCTGCAATACCCTGGTGCAATACCCTGCAATACCCTGCGCAATACTATGCAATACCCTGCGCAATACTCTGCAATACCCTGCGCAATACTCTGCAATACTCTGGTGCAATACTCTGCAATACCCTGGTGCAATACTCTGCAATACCCTGCGCAATACTCTGCAATACCCTGTGCAATTCTCTGCAATACTCTGGTGCAATACTCTGCAATACCCTGGTGCAATACCCTGCGCAATACTCTGCAATACCCTGCGCAATACCCTGCAATACCCTGCGCAATACTCTGCAATACCCTGCGCAATACTCTGCAATACCCTGCGCAATACTCTGCAATACTCTGGTGCAATACTCTGCAATACCCTGGTGCAATACTCTGCAATACCCTGCGCAATACTCTGCAATACCCTGCGCAATACTCTGCAATACTCTGGTGCAATACTCTGCAATACCCTGGTGCAATACTCTGCAATACTCTGCAATACCCTGCGCAATACTCTGCAATACCCTGCGCAATACTCTGCAATACTCTGGTGCAATACTCTGCAATACCCTGGTGCAATACCCTGCAATACCCTGCGCAATACTCTGCAATACCCTGCGCAATACTCTGCAATACCCTGCGCAATACTCTGCAATACTCTGGTGCAATACTCTGCAATACCCTGGTGCAATACTCTGCAATACCCTGCGCAATACTCTGCAATACCCTGCGCAATTCTCTGCAATACTCTGGTGCAATACTCTGCAATACCCTGGTGCAATACCCTGCGCAATACTCTGCAATACCCTGCGCAATACCCTGCAATACCCTGCGCAATACTCTGCAATACCCTGCGCAATACTCTGCAATACTCTGCAATACTCTGGTGCAATACTCTGCAATACCCTGCGCAATACCCTGCAAAATACTCTGCAATACCCTGCGCAATACTCTGCAATACTCTGCAATACCCTGCGCAATACCCTGGTGCAATACTCTGCAATACTCTGGTGCAATACTCTGCAATACTCTGGTGCAATACTCTGCAATACCCTGCAAAATACTCTGCAATACCCTGCGCAATACTCTGCAATACCCTGCGCAATACCCTGCGCAATACCCTGCAAAATACTCTGCAATACCCTGGTGCAATACTCTGCAATACTCTGGTGCAATACCCTGCGCAATACTCTGCAATACCCTGCGCAATACTCTGCAATACCCTGCAATACCCTGCGCAATACTCTGCAATACCCTGCGCAATATTCTGCAATACCCTGCGCAATACTCTGCAATACCCTGCGCAATACCCTGCGCAATACTCTGCAATACCCTGGTGCAATACTCTGCAATACCCTGCGCAATACTCTGCAATACCCTGCGCAATACTCTGCAATACTCTGGTGCAATACTCTGCAATACCCTGGTGCAATACTCTGCAATACCCTGCGCAATACTCTGCAATACCCTGCGCAATACTCTGCAATACTCTGGTGCAATACTCTGCAATACCCTGGTGCAATACTCTGCAATACCCTGCGCAATACTCTGCAATACCCTGCGCAATACCCTGCAATACCCTGCGCAATACTCTGCAATACTCTGGTGCAATACTCTGCAATACCCTGGTGCAATACTCTGCAATACCCTGCGCAATACTCTGCAATACCCTGGTGCAATACTCTGCAATACTCTGGTGCAATACTCTGCAATACCCTGCGCAATACTCTGCAATACCCTGCGCAATACCCTGCAATACCCTGCGCAATACTCTGCAATACCCTGGTGCAATACTCTGCAATACCCTGCGCAATACTCTGCAATACCCTGCGCAATACTCTGCAATACCCTGTGCAATACTCTGCAATACTCTGGTGCAATACTCTGCAATACCCTGCGCAATACTCTGCAATACCCTGCGCAATACTCTGCAATACCCTGTGCAATACTCTGCAATACTCTGGTGCAATACTCTGCAATACCCTGCGCAATACTCTGCAATACCCTGCGCAATACCCTGCAAAATACTCTGCAATACCCTGGTGCAATACTCTGCAATACCCTGCGCAATACTCTGCAATACCCTGCGCAATACTCTGCAATACCCTGTGCAATACTCTGCAATACCCTGCGCAATACTCTGCAATACCCTGCGCAATACTCTGCAATACCCTGTGCAATACTCTGCAATACTCTGGTGCAATACTCTGCAATACCCTGCGCAATACTCTGCAATACCCTGCGCAATACTCTGCAATACCCTGCGCAATACTCTGCAATACCCTGCGCAATACTCTGCAATACCCTGTGCAATACTCTGCAATACTCTGGTGCAATACTCTGCAATACCCTGCGCAATACTCTGCAATACCCTGCGCAATACCCTGCAAAATACTCTGCAATACCCTGGTGCAATACTCTGCAATACTCTGCAATACCCTGCGCAATACTCTGCAATACTCTGGTGCAATACTCTGCAATACCCTGGTGCAATACTCTGCAATACCCTGCGCAATACTCTGCAATACCCTGGTGCAATACTCTGCAATACCCTGCGCAATACTCTGCAATACCCTGTGCAATACTCTGCAATACTCTGGTGCAATACTCTGCAATACCCTGCGCAATACTCTGCAATACCCTGTGCAATACTCTGCAATACTCTGGTGCAATACCCTGCGCAATACTCTGCAATACCCTGTGCAATACCCTGCAAAATACTCTGCAATACCCTGGTGCAATACTCTGCAATACCCTGCGCAATACTCTGCAATACCCTGCGCAATACCCTGCAAAATACTCTGCAATACCCTGGTGCAATACTCTGCAATACCCTGCGCAATACTCTGCAATACCCTGTGCAATACTCTGCAATACCCTGCGCAATACTCTGCAATACCCTGCGCAATACTCTGCAATACCCTGTGCAATACTCTGCAATACTCTGGTGCAATACTCTGCAATACCCTGCGCAATACTCTGCAATACCCTGCGCAATACTCTGCAATACCCTGCGCAATACTCTGCAATACCCTGCGCAATACTCTGCAATACCCTGTGCAATACTCTGCAATACTCTGGTGCAATACTCTGCAATACCCTGCGCAATACTCTGCAATACCCTGCGCAATACCCTGCAAAATACTCTGCAATACCCTGGTGCAATACTCTGCAATACCCTGCACAATACTCTGCAATACCCTGCGCAATACTCTGCAATACTCTGGTGCAATACTCTGCAATACCCTGGTGCAATACTCTGCAATACCCTGCGCAATACTCTGCAATACCCTGGTGCAATACTCTGCAATACCCTGCGCAATACTCTGCAATACCCTGTGCAATACTCTGCAATACTCTGGTGCAATACTCTGCAATACCCTGCGCAATACTCTGCAATACCCTGTGCAATACTCTGCAATACTCTGGTGCAATACTCTGCAATACCCTGCGCAATACTCTGCAATACCCTGTGCAATACCCTGCAAAATACTCTGCAATACCCTGGTGCAATACTCTGCAATACCCTGCGCAATACTCTGCAATACCCTGCGCAATACCCTGCAAAATACTCTGCAATACCCTGGTGCAATACTCTGCAATACTCTGGTGCAATACTCTGCAATACCCTGCGCAATACTCTGCAATACCCTGCGCAATACTCTGCAATACTCTGGTGCAATACTCTGCAATACCCTGGTGCAATACTCTGCAATACCCTGCGCAATACTCTGCAATACCCTGCGCAATACTCTGCAATACTCTGGTGCAATACTCTGCAATACCCTGGTGCAATACCCTGCGCAATACTCTGCAATACCCTGCGCAATACCCTGCAATACTCTGCAATACCCTGCGCAATACCCTGCAATACCCTGCGCAATACTCTGCAATACTCTGCAATACTCTGGTGCAATACTCTGCAATACCCTGCGCAATACCCTGCAAAATACTCTGCAATACCCTGGTGCAATACTCTGCAATACCCTGCGCAATACTCTGCAATACCCTGCGCAATACCCTGGTGCAATACTCTGCAATACTCTGGTGCAATACTCTGCAATACTCTGGTGCAATACTCTGCAATACCCTGCAAAATACTCTGCAATACCCTGCGCAATACTCTGCAATACCCTGCGCAATACCCTGCGCAATACCCTGCAATACCCTGCAAAATACTCTGCAATACCCTGCGCAATACCCTGCAAAATACTCTGCAATACCCTGGTGCAATACTCTGCAATACTCTGGTGCAATACCCTGCGCAATACTCTGCAATACCCTGCGCAATACCCTGCGCAATACTCTGCAATACCCTGCAATACCCTGCGCAATATTCTGCAATACCCTGCGCAATATTCTGCAATACCCTGCGCAATACTCTGCAATACTCTGCAATACCCTGCGCAATATTCTGCAATACCCTGCGCAATACTCTGCAATACCCTGCGCAATACCCTGGTGCAATACTCTGCAATACTCTGGTGCAATACTCTGCAATACCCTGCAAAATACTCTGCAATACCCTGCGCAATACCCTGCAAAATACTCTGCAATACCCTGGTGCAATACTCTGCAATACTCTGGTGCAATACTCTGCAATACCCTGCGCAATACTCTGCAATACCCTGCGCAATACCCTGCAAAATACTCTGCAATACCCTGGTGCAATACTCTGCAATACTCTGGTGCAATACTCTGCAATACCCTGCGCAATACTCTGCAATACCCTGCGCAATACTCTGCAATACCCTGCGCAATACCCTGCAATACCCTGCGCAATACTCTGCAATACCCTGCGCAATATTCTGCAATACCCTGCGCAATACTCTGCAATACCCTGCGCAATACCCTGGTGCAATACTCTGCAATACTCTGGTGCAATACTCTGCAATACCCTGCAAAATACTCTGCAATACCCTGGTGCAATACTCTGCAATACTCTGGTGCAATACTCTGCAATACCCTGCGCAATACTCTGCAATACCCTGCGCAATACCCTGCAAAATACTCTGCAATACCCTGGTGCAATACTCTGCAATACTCTGGTGCAATACTCTGCAATACCCTGCGCAATACTCTGCAATACCCTGCGCAATACCCTGCAAAATACTCTGCAATACCCTGGTGCAATACTCTGCAATACTCTGGTGCAATACTCTGCAATACCCTGCGCAATACTCTGCAATACCCTGCGCAATACTCTGCAATACTCTGGCGCAATACTCTGCAATACCCTGCGCAATACTCTGCAATACCCTGCGCAATACCCTGCGCAATACTCTGCAATACCCTGGTGCAATACTCTGCAATACTCTGGTGCAATACTCTGCAATACCCTGCGCAATACTCTGCAATACCCTGCGCAATACCCTGGTGCAATACTCTGCAATACCCTGGTGCAATACTCTGCAATACTCTGCAATACC
Source organism: Rana muscosa (assembly GCA_029206835.1). Taxonomy (NCBI): domain Eukaryota; kingdom Metazoa; phylum Chordata; class Amphibia; order Anura; family Ranidae; genus Rana; species Rana muscosa. The sequence continues at coordinate 1,555,591 of JARGYO010000230.1, forward strand.
CTGCGCAATACTCTGCAATACCCTGCGCAATACTCTGCAATACTCTGGTGCAATACTCTGCAATACCCTGGTGCAATACTCTGCAATACCCTGCGCAATACTCTGCAATACCCTGCGCAATACTCTGCAATACCCTGCGCAATACTCTGCAATACTCTGGTGCAATACTCTGCAATACCCTGATGCAATACCCTGCAATACCCTGCGCAATACTCTGCAATACCCTGCGCAATACCCTGCAATACCCTGCGCAATACTCTGCAATACCCTGGTGCAATACTCTGCAATACCCTGGTGCAATACTCTGCAATACCCTGCGCAATACTCTGCAATACCCTGGTGCAATACTCTGCAATACTCTGGTGCAATACTCTGCAATACCCTGCGCAATACTCTGCAATACCCTGCGCAATACCCTGCAATACCCTGCGCAATACTCTGCAATACCCTGCGCAATACTCTGCAATACTCTGGTGCAATACTCTGCAATACCCTGGTGCAATACTCTGCAATACCCTGCGCAATACTCTGCAATACCCTGCGCAATACCCTGCAATACCCTGCGCAATACTCTGCAATACCCTGGTGCAATACTCTGCAATACTCTGGTGCAATACTCTGCAATACCCTGCGCAATACTCTGCAATACCCTGCGCAATACTCTGCAATACCCTGCGCAATACTCTGCAATACCCTGCGCAATACTCTGCAATACTCTGGTGCAATACTCTGCAATACCCTGGTGCAATACTCTGCAATACCCTGCGCAATACTCTGCAATACCCTGCGCAATACCCTGCAATACCCTGCGCAATACTCTGCAATACTCTGGTGCAATACTCTGCAATACCCTGGTGCAATACTCTGCAATACCCTGCGCAATACTCTGCAATACCCTGGTGCAATACTCTGCAATACCCTGCGCAATACTCTGCAATACCCTGCACAATACTCTGCAATACCCTGTGCAATACTCTGCAATACTCTGGTGCAATACTCTGCAATACCCTGCGCAATACTCTGCAATACCCTGCGCAATACTCTGCAATACCCTGTGCAATACTCTGCAATACTCTGGTGCAATACTCTGCAATACCATGCGCAATACTCTGCAATACCCTGCGCAATACCCTGCAAAATACTCTGCAATACCCTGGTGCAATACTCTGCAATACCCTGCGCAATACTCTGCAATACCCTGCGCAATACTCTGCAATACCCTGCGCAATACTCTGCAATACCCTGCGCAATACTCTGCAATACCCTGTGCAATACTCTGCAATACTCTGGTGCAATACTCTGCAATACCCTGCGCAATACTCTGCAATACCCTGCGCAATACTCTGCAATACCCTGCGCAATACTCTGCAATACCCTGTGCAATACTCTGCAATACTCTGGTGCAATACTCTGCAATACCCTGCGCAATACTCTGCAATACCCTGCGCAATACCCTGCAAAATACTCTGCAATACCCTGGTGCAATACTCTGCAATACCCTGCGCAATACTCTGCAATACCCTGCGCAATACTCTGCAATACTCTGGTGCAATACTCTGCAATACCCTGGTGCAATACTCTGCAATACCCTGCGCAATACTCTGCAATACCCTGGTGCAATACTCTGCAATACCCTGCGCAATACTCTGCAATACCCTGTGCAATACTCTGCAATACTCTGGTGCAATACTCTGCAATACCCTGCGCAATACTCTGCAATACCCTGTGCAATACTCTGCAATACTCTGGTGCAATACTCTGCAATACCCTGCGCAATACTCTGCAATACCCTGCGCAATACCCTGCAAAATACTCTGCAATACCCTGGTGCAATACTCTGCAATACCCTGCGCAATACTCTGCAATACCCTGCGCAATACCCTGCAAAATACTCTGCAATACCCTGGTGCAATACTCTGCAATACTCTGGTGCAATACTCTGCAATACCCTGCGCAATACTCTGCAATACCCTGCGCAATACTCTGCAATACTCTGGTGCAATACTCTGCAATACCCTGGTGCAATACTCTGCAATACCCTGCGCAATACTCTGCAATACCCTGCGCAATACTCTGCAATACTCTGGTGCAATACTCTGCAATACCCTGGTGCAATACCCTGCGCAATACTCTGCAATACCCTGCGCAATACCCTGCAATACCCTGCGCAATACTCTGCAATACCCTGTGCAATACCCTGCAATACCCTGTGCAATACTCTGCAATACTCTGCAATACCCTGGTGCAATACTCTGCAATACCCTGCGCAATACCCTGCAAAATACTCTGCAATACCCTGGTGCAATACTCTGCAATACCCTGCGCAATACTCTGCAATACCCTGCGCAATACCCTGGTGCAATACTCTGCAATACTCTGGTGCAATACTCTGCAATACTCTGGTGCAATACTCTGCAATACCCTGCAAAATACTCTGCAATACCCTGCGCAATACTCTGCAATACCCTGCGCAATACCCTGCGCAATACCCTGCAAAATACTCTGCAATACCCTGGTGCAATACTCTGCAATACCCTGGTGCAATACTCTGCAATACCCTGCGCAATACTCTGCAATACCCTGCGCAATACTCTGCAATACTCTGGTGCAATACTCTGCAATACCCTGGTGCAATACCCTGCGCAATACTCTGCAATACCCTGCGCAATACCCTGCAATACCCTGCGCAATACTCTGCAATACCCTGCGCAATACCCTGCAATACCCTGCGCAATACTCTGCAATACTCTGCAATACTCTGGTGCAATACTCTGCAATACCCTGCGCAATACCCTGCAAAATACTCTGCAATACCCTGGTGCAATACTCTGCAATACCCTGCGCAATACTCTGCAATACCCTGCGCAATACCCTGGTGCAATACTCTGCAATACTCTGGTGCAATACTCTGCAATACCCTGCGCAATACTCTGCAATACCCTGCGCAATACTCTGCAATACCCTGGTGCAATACTCTGCAATACCCTGGTGCAATACTCTGCAATACCCTGCGCAATACTCTGCAATACCCTGCGCAATACTCTGCAATACTCTGGTGCAATACTCTGCAATACCCTGGTGCAATACTCTGCAATACCCTGCGCAATACTCTGCAATACCCTGCGCAATACTCTGCAATACCCTGGTGCAATACCCTGCGCAATACTCTGCAATACCCTGCGCAATACCCTGCAATACCCTGCGCAATACTCTGCAATACCCTGCGCAATACCCTGCAATACCCTGCGCAATACTCTGCAATACTCTGCAATACTCTGGTGCAATACTCTGCAATACCCTGCGCAATACCCTGCAAAATACTCTGCAATACCCTGGTGCAATACTCTGCAATACCCTGCGCAATACTCTGCAATACCCTGCGCAATACCCTGGTGCAATACTCTGCAATACTCTGGTGCAATACTCTGCAATACTCTGGTGCAATACTCTGCAATACCCTGCAAAATACTCTGCAATACCCTGCGCAATACTCTGCAATACCCTGCGCAATACCCTGGTGCAATACTCTGCAATACTCTGGTGCAATACTCTGCAATACTCTGGTGCAATACTCTGCAATACCCTGCAAAATACTCTGCAATACCCTGCGCAATACCCTGCGCAATACCCTGCAAAATACTCTGCAATACCCTGGTGCAATACTCTGCAATACTCTGGTGCAATACCCTGCGCAATACTCTGCAATACCCTGCGCAATACCCTGCGCAATACTCTGCAATGCCCTGCAAAATACTCTGCAATACCCTGCGCAATACCCTGCAAAATACTCTGCAATACCCTGGTGCAATACTCTGCAATACTCTGGTGCAATACCCTGCGCAATACTCTGCAATACCCTGCGCAATACCCTGCGCAATACTCTGCAATACCCTGGTGCAATACTCTGCAATACTCTGGTGCAATACTCTGCAATACTCTGGTGCAATACTCTGCAATACCCTGCGCAATACTCTGCAATACCCTGCGCAATATTCTGCAATACCCTGCGCAATACTCTGCAATACTCTGCAATACCCTGCGCAATATTCTGCAATACCCTGCGCAATACTCTGCAATACCCTGCGCAATACCCTGGTGCAATACTCTGCAATACTCTGGTGCAATACTCTGCAAAATACTCTGCAATACCCTGCAAAATACTCTGCAATACCCTGCGCAATACCCTGCAAAATACTCTGCAATACCCTGGTGCAATACTCTGCAATACTCTGGTGCAATACTCTGCAATACCCTGCGCAATACTCTGCAATACCCTGCGCAATACCCTGCAAAATACTCTGCAATACCCTGGTGCAATACTCTGCAATACTCTGGTGCAATACTCTGCAATACCCTGCGCAATACTCTGCAATACCCTGCGCAATACCCTGCAATACCCTGCGCAATACTCTGCAATACTCTGGCGCAATACTCTGCAATACCCTGCGCAATACTCTGCAATACCCTGCGCAATACCCTGCAAAATACTCTGCAATACCCTGGTGCAATACTCTGCAATACTCTGGTGCAATACTCTGCAATACCCTGCGCAATACTCTGCAATACCCTGCGCAATACTCTGCAATACTCTGGCGCAATACTCTGCAATACCCTGCGCAATACTCTGCAATACCCTGCGCAATACCCTGCGCAATACTCTGCAATACCCTGGTGCAATACTCTGCAATACTCTGGTGCAATACTCTGCAATACCCTGCGCAATACTCTGCAATACCCTGCGCAATACTCTGCAATACCCTGGTGCAATACTCTGCAATACTCTGCAATACCCTGCGCAATACTCTGCAATACCCTGCGCAATACTCTGCAATACCCTGCGCAATACTCTGCAATACTCTGGTGCAATACTCTGCAATACCCTGGTGCAATACTCTGCAATACCCTGCGCAATACTCTGCAATACTCTGGTGCAATACTCTGCAATACCCTGGTGCAATACCCTGCAATACCCTGCGCAATACTCTGCAATACCCTGCGCAATACCCTGCAATACCCTGCGCAATACTCTGCAATACTCTGGTGCAATACTCTGCAATACCCTGGTGCAATACTCTGCAATACCCTGCAATACCCTGGTGCAATACTCTGCAATACTCTGGTGCAATACTCTGCAATACCCTGCGCAATACTCTGCAATACCCTGCGCAATACCCTGCAATACCCTGCGCAATACTCTGCAATACCCTGCGCAATACTCTGCAATACTCTGGTGCAATACTCTGCAATACCCTGGTGCAATACTCTGCAATACCCTGGTGCAATACTCTGCAATACCCTGCGCAATACTCTGCAATACTCTGGTGCAATACTCTGCAATACCCTGCGCAATACTCTGCAATACCCTGCGCAATACTCTGCAATACTCTGGTGCAATACTCTGCAATACCCTGGTGCAATACTCTGCAATACCCTGCGCAATACTCTGCAATACCCTGCGCAATACCCTGCAATACCCTGCGCAATACTCTGCAATACTCTGGTGCAATACTCTGCAATACCCTGGTGCAATACTCTGCAATACCCTGCGCAATACTCTGCAATACCCTGGTGCAATACTCTGCAATACTCTGGTGCAATACTCTGCAATACCCTGCGCAATACTCTGCAATACCCTGCGCAATACCCTGCAATACCCTGCGCAATACTCTGCAATACCCTGCGCAATACTCTGCAATACCCTGCGCAATACTCTGCAATACCCTGTGCAATACTCTGCAATACTCTGGTGCAATACTCTGCAATACCCTGCGCAATACTCTGCAATACCCTGCGCAATACTCTGCAATACCCTGCGCAATACTCTGCAATACCCTGTGCAATACTCTGCAATACTCTGGTGCAATACTCTGCAATACCCTGCGCAATACTCTGCAATACCCTGCGCAATACCCTGCAAAATACTCTGCAATACCCTGGTGCAATACTCTGCAATACCCTGCGCAATACTCTGCAATACCCTGCGCAATACCCTGCAAAATACTCTGCAATACCCTGGTGCAATACTCTGCAATACTCTGGTGCAATACTCTGCAATACCCTGCGCAATACTCTGCAATACCCTGCGCAATACCCTGCAATACCCTGCGCAATACTCTGCAATACTCTGGTGCAATACTCTGCAATACCCTGGTGCAATACTCTGCAATACCCTGCGCAATACTCTGCAATACCCTGCGCAATACTCTGCAATACTCTGGTGCAATACTCTGCAATACCCTGGTGCAATACTCTGCAATACCCTGCGCAATACTCTGCAATACCCTGCACAATACTCTGCAATACTCTGGTGCAATACTCTGCAATACCCTGCGCAATACCCTGCAATACTCTGGTGCAATACTCTGCAATACCCTGCGCAATACTCTGCAATACTCTGCAATACTCTGGTGCAATACTCTGCAATACCCTGCGCAATACCCTGCAAAATACTCTGCAATACCCTGGTGCAATACTCTGCAATACCCTGCGCAATACTCTGCAATACCCTGCGCAATACTCTGCAATACCCTGCGCAATACTCTGCAATACTCTGGTGCAATACTCTGCAATACCCTGCAAAATACTCTGCAATACCCTGCGCAATACCCTGCAAAATACTCTGCAATACCCTGGTGCAATACTCTGCAATACTCTGGTGCAATACCCTGCGCAATACTCTGCAATACCCTGCGCAATACCCTGCGCAATACTCTGCAATACCCTGCAATACCCTGCGCAATACTCTGCAATACCCTGCGCAATATTCTGCAATACCCTGCGCAATACTCTGCAATACTCTGCAATACCCTGCGCAATATTCTGCAATACCCTGCACAATACTCTGCAATACCCTGTGCAATACCCTGGTGCAATACTCTGCAAACACTCTGGTGCAATACTCTGCAATACCCTGCAAAATACTCTGCAATACCCTGCGCAATACCCTGCAAAATACTCTGCAATACCCTGGTGCAATACTCTGCAATACTCTGGTGCAATACTCTGCAATACCCTGCGCAATACTCTGCAATACCCTGCGCAATACCCTGCAAAATACTCTGCAATACCCTGGTGCAATACTCTGCAATACTCTGGTGCAATACTCTGCAATACCCTGGTGCAATACTCTGCAATACCCTGCGCAATACTCTGCAATACCCTGCGCAATACTCTGCAATACTCTGGTGCAATACTCTGCAATACCCTGGTGCAATACCCTGCGCAATACTCTGCAATACCCTGCGCAATACCCTGCAATACCCTGCGCAATACTCTGCAATACCCTGCGCAATACTCTGCAATACTCTGCAATACTCTGGTGCAATACTCTGCAATACCCTGCGCAATACCCTGCAAAATACTCTGCAATACCCTGGTGCAATACTCTGCAATACCCTGCGCAATACTCTGCAATACCCTGCGCAATACTCTGCAATACCCTGCGCAATACCCTGGTGCAATACTCTGCAATACTCTGGTGCAATACTCTGCAATACCCTGCAAAATAATCTGCAATACCCTGCGCAATACCCTGCAATACTCTGGTGCAATACTCTGCAATACCCTGGTGCAATACTCTGCAATACCCTGGTGCAATACTCTGCAATACTCTGGTGCAATACTCTGCAATACCCTGCGCAATACCCTGCAATACCCTGCGCAATACTCTGCAATACTCTGCAATACTCTGGTGCAATACTCTGCAATACCCTGCGCAATACCCTGCAAAATACTCTGCAATACCCTGGTGCAATACTCTGCAATACCCTGCGCAATACTCTGCAATACCCTGCGCAATACTCTGCAATACCCTGCGCAATACCCTGCAATACCCTGCGCAATACTCTGCAATACCCTGCGCAATACTCTGCAATACTCTGCAATACTCTGGTGCAATACTCTGCAATACCCTGCGCAATACCCTGCAAAATACTCTGCAATACCCTGCGCAATACTCTGCAATACTCTGGTGCAATACTCTGCAATACCCTGCGCAATACCCTGCAAAATACTCTGCAATACCCTGCGCAATACTCTGCAATACTCTGCAATACCCTGCGCAATACCCTGGTGCAATACTCTGCAATACTCTGGTGCAATACTCTGCAATACTCTGGTGCAATACTCTGCAATACCCTGCAAAATACTCTGCAATACCCTGCGCAATACTCTGCAATACCCTGCACAATACCCTGCGCAATACCCTGCAAAATACTCTGCAATACCCTGGTGCAATACTCTGCAATACTCTGGTGCAATACCCTGCGCAATACTCTGCAATACCCTGCGCAATACTCTGCAATACCCTGCAATACCCTGCGCAATACTCTGCAATACCCTGCGCAATACTCTGCAATACTCTGCAATACCCTGCGCAATATTCTGCAATACCCTGCGCAATACTCTGCAATACCCTGCGCAATACCCTGGTGCAATACTCTGCAATACTCTGGTGCAATACTCTGCAATACCCTGCAAAATACTCTGCAATACCCTGCGCAATACCCTGCAAAATACTCTGCAATACCCTGGTGCAATACTCTGCAATACTCTGGTGCAATACTCTGCAATACCCTGCGCAATACTCTGCAATACCCTGCGCAATACCCTGCAAAATACTCTGCAATACCCTGGTGCAATACTCTGCAATACACTGGTGCAATACTCTGCAATACCCTGCGCAATACTCTGCAATACCCTGCGCAATACTCTGCAATACTCTGGCGCAATACTCTGCAATACCCTGCGCAATACTCTGCAATACCCTGCGCAATACCCTGCGCAATACTCTGCAATACCCTGGTGCAATACTCTGCAATACCCTGCGCAATACTCTGCAATACCCTGCGCAATACTCTGCAATACTCTGGTGCAATACTCTGCAATACCCTGGTGCAATACTCTGCAATACCCTGCGCAATACTCTGCAATACCCTGCGCAATACTCTGCAATACTCTGGTGCAATACTCTGCAATACCCTGCGCAATACTCTGCAATACCCTGCGCAATACCCTGCAATACCCTGCGCAATACTCTGCAATACTCTGGTGCAATACTCTGCAATACCCTGGTGCAATACTCTGCAATACCCTGCGCAATACTCTGCAATACCCTGGTGCAATACTCTGCAATACTCTGGTGCAATACTCTGCAATACCCTGCGCAATACTCTGCAATACCCTGCGCAATACCCTGCAATACCCTGCGCAATACTCTGCAATACCCTGGTGCAATACTCTGCAATACCCTGGTGCAATACTCTGCAATACCCTGCGCAATACTCTGCAATACCCTGCGCAATACTCTGCAATACCCTGTGCAATACTCTGCAATACTCTGGTGCAATACTCTGCAATACCCTGCGCAATACTCTGCAATACCCTGCGCAATACTCTGCAATACCCTGTGCAATACTCTGCAATACTCTGGTGCAATACTCTGCAATACCCTGCGCAATACTCTGCAATACCCTGCGCAATACCCTGCAAAATACTCTGCAATACCCTGGTGCAATACTCTGCAATACCCTGCGCAATACTCTGCAATACCCTGCGCAATACCCTGCAATACTCTGGTGCAATACTCTGCAATACCCTGGTGCAATACTCTGCAATACCCTGCGCAATACTCTGCAATACCCTGCGCAATTCTCTGCAATACTCTGGTGCAATACTCTGCAATACCCTGGTGCAATACCCTGCGCAATACTCTGCAATACCCTGCGCAATACCCTGCAATACCCTGCGCAATACTCTGCAATACCCTGCGCAATACTCTGCAATACTCTGCAATACTCTGGTGCAATACTCTGCAATACCCTGCGCAATACCCTGCAAAATACTCTGCAATACCCTGCGCAATACTCTGCAATACTCTGCAATACCCTGCGCAATACCCTGGTGCAATACTCTGCAATACTCTGGTGCAATACTCTGCAATACTCTGGTGCAATACTCTGCAATACCCTGCAAAATACTCTGCAATACCCTGCGCAATACTCTGCAATACCCTGCGCAATACCCTGCGCAATACCCTGCAAAATACTCTGCAATACCCTGGTGCAATACTCTGCAATACTCTGGTGCAATACCCTGCGCAATACTCTGCAATACCCTGCGCAATACTCTGCAATACCCTGCAATACCCTGCGCAATACTCTGCAATACCCTGCGCAATATTCTGCAATACCCTGCGCAATACTCTGCAATACCCTGCGCAATACCCTGCGCAATACTCTGCAATACCCTGGTGCAATACTCTGCAATACCCTGCGCAATACTCTGCAATACCCTGCGCAATACTCTGCAATACTCTGGTGCAATACTCTGCAATACCCTGGTGCAATACTCTGCAATACCCTGCGCAATACTCTGCAATACCCTGCGCAATACTCTGCAATACTCTGGTGCAATACTCTGCAATACCCTGGTGCAATACTCTGCAATACCCTGCGCAATACTCTGCAATACCCTGCGCAATACCCTGCAATACCCTGCGCAATACTCTGCAATACTCTGGTGCAATACTCTGCAATACCCTGGTGCAATACTCTGCAATACCCTGCGCAATACTCTGCAATACCCTGGTGCAATACTCTGCAATACTCTGGTGCAATACTCTGCAATACCCTGCGCAATACTCTGCAATACCCTGCGCAATACCCTGCAATACCCTGCGCAATACTCTGCAATACCCTGGTGCAATACTCTGCAATACCCTGCGCAATACTCTGCAATACCCTGCGCAATACTCTGCAATACCCTGTGCAATACTCTGCAATACTCTGGTGCAATACTCTGCAATACCCTGCGCAATACTCTGCAATACCCTGCGCAATACTCTGCAATACCCTGTGCAATACTCTGCAATACTCTGGTGCAATACTCTGCAATACCCTGCGCAATACTCTGCAATACCCTGCGCAATACCCTGCAAAATACTCTGCAATACCCTGGTGCAATACTCTGCAATACCCTGCGCAATACTCTGCAATACCCTGCGCAATACTCTGCAATACCCTGTGCAATACTCTGCAATACCCTGCGCAATACTCTGCAATACCCTGCGCAATACTCTGCAATACCCTGTGCAATACTCTGCAATACTCTGGTGCAATACTCTGCAATACCCTGCGCAATACTCTGCAATACCCTGCGCAATACTCTGCAATACCCTGCGCAATACTCTGCAATACCCTGCGCAATACTCTGCAATACCCTGTGCAATACTCTGCAATACTCTGGTGCAATACTCTGCAATACCCTGCGCAATACTCTGCAATACCCTGCGCAATACCCTGCAAAATACTCTGCAATACCCTGGTGCAATACTCTGCAATACTCTGCAATACCCTGCGCAATACTCTGCAATACTCTGGTGCAATACTCTGCAATACCCTGGTGCAATACTCTGCAATACCCTGCGCAATACTCTGCAATACCCTGGTGCAATACTCTGCAATACCCTGCGCAATACTCTGCAATACCCTGTGCAATACTCTGCAATACTCTGGTGCAATACTCTGCAATACCCTGCGCAATACTCTGCAATACCCTGTGCAATACTCTGCAATACTCTGGTGCAATACTCTGCAATACCCTGCGCAATACTCTGCAATACCCTGTGCAATACCCTGCAAAATACTCTGCAATACCCTGGTGCAATACTCTGCAATACCCTGCGCAATACTCTGCAATACCCTGCGCAATACCCTGCAAAATACTCTGCAATACCCTGGTGCAATACTCTGCAATACCCTGCGCAATACTCTGCAATACCCTGCGCAATACTCTGCAATACCCTGTGCAATACTCTGCAATACCCTGCGCAATACTCTGCAATACCCTGCGCAATACTCTGCAATACCCTGTGCAATACTCTGCAATACTCTGGTGCAATACTCTGCAATACCCTGCGCAATACTCTGCAATACCCTGCGCAATACTCTGCAATACCCTGCGCAATACTCTGCAATACCCTGCGCAATACTCTGCAATACCCTGTGCAATACTCTGCAATACTCTGGTGCAATACTCTGCAATACCCTGCGCAATACTCTGCAATACCCTGCGCAATACCCTGCAAAATACTCTGCAATACCCTGGTGCAATACTCTGCAATACCCTGCGCAATACTCTGCAATACCCTGCGCAATACTCTGCAATACTCTGGTGCAATACTCTGCAATACCCTGGTGCAATACTCTGCAATACCCTGCGCAATACTCTGCAATACCCTGGTGCAATACTCTGCAATACCCTGCGCAATACTCTGCAATACCCTGTGCAATACTCTGCAATACTCTGGTGCAATACTCTGCAATACCCTGCGCAATACTCTGCAATACCCTGTGCAATACTCTGCAATACTCTGGTGCAATACTCTGCAATACCCTGCGCAATACTCTGCAATACCCTGTGCAATACCCTGCAAAATACTCTGCAATACCCTGGTGCAATACTCTGCAATACCCTGCGCAATACTCTGCAATACCCTGCGCAATACCCTGCAAAATACTCTGCAATACCCTGGTGCAATACTCTGCAATACTCTGGTGCAATACTCTGCAATACCCTGCGCAATACTCTGCAATACCCTGCGCAATACTCTGCAATACTCTGGTGCAATACTCTGCAATACCCTGGTGCAATACTCTGCAATACCCTGCGCAATACTCTGCAATACCCTGCGCAATACTCTGCAATACTCTGGTGCAATACTCTGCAATACCCTGGTGCAATACCCTGCGCAATACTCTGCAATACCCTGCGCAATACCCTGCAATACTCTGCAATACCCTGCGCAATACCCTGCAATACCCTGCGCAATACTCTGCAATACTCTGCAATACTCTGGTGCAATACTCTGCAATACCCTGCGCAATACCCTGCAAAATACTCTGCAATACCCTGGTGCAATACTCTGCAATACCCTGCGCAATACTCTGCAATACCCTGCGCAATACCCTGGTGCAATACTCTGCAATACTCTGGTGCAATACTCTGCAATACTCTGGTGCAATACTCTGCAATACCCTGCAAAATACTCTGCAATACCCTGCGCAATACTCTGCAATACCCTGCGCAATACCCTGCGCAATACCCTGCAATACCCTGCAAAATACTCTGCAATACCCTGCGCAATACCCTGCAAAATACTCTGCAATACCCTGGTGCAATACTCTGCAATACTCTGGTGCAATACCCTGCGCAATACTCTGCAATACCCTGCGCAATACCCTGCGCAATACTCTGCAATACCCTGCAATACCCTGCGCAATATTCTGCAATACCCTGCGCAATATTCTGCAATACCCTGCGCAATACTCTGCAATACTCTGCAATACCCTGCGCAATATTCTGCAATACCCTGCGCAATACTCTGCAATACCCTGCGCAATACCCTGGTGCAATACTCTGCAATACTCTGGTGCAATACTCTGCAATACCCTGCAAAATACTCTGCAATACCCTGCGCAATACCCTGCAAAATACTCTGCAATACCCTGGTGCAATACTCTGCAATACTCTGGTGCAATACTCTGCAATACCCTGCGCAATACTCTGCAATACCCTGCGCAATACCCTGCAAAATACTCTGCAATACCCTGGTGCAATACTCTGCAATACTCTGGTGCAATACTCTGCAATACCCTGCGCAATACTCTGCAATACCCTGCGCAATACTCTGCAATACCCTGCGCAATACCCTGCAATACCCTGCGCAATACTCTGCAATACCCTGCGCAATATTCTGCAATACCCTGCGCAATACTCTGCAATACCCTGCGCAATACCCTGGTGCAATACTCTGCAATACTCTGGTGCAATACTCTGCAATACCCTGCAAAATACTCTGCAATACCCTGGTGCAATACTCTGCAATACTCTGGTGCAATACTCTGCAATACCCTGCGCAATACTCTGCAATACCCTGCGCAATACCCTGCAAAATACTCTGCAATACCCTGGTGCAATACTCTGCAATACTCTGGTGCAATACTCTGCAATACCCTGCGCAATACTCTGCAATACCCTGCGCAATACCCTGCAAAATACTCTGCAATACCCTGGTGCAATACTCTGCAATACTCTGGTGCAATACTCTGCAATACCCTGCGCAATACTCTGCAATACCCTGCGCAATACTCTGCAATACTCTGGCGCAATACTCTGCAATACCCTGCGCAATACTCTGCAATACCCTGCGCAATACCCTGCGCAATACTCTGCAATACCCTGGTGCAATACTCTGCAATACTCTGGTGCAATACTCTGCAATACCCTGCGCAATACTATGCAATACCCTGCGCAATACCCTGGTGCAATACTCTGCAATACCCTGGTGCAATACTCTGCAATACTCTGCAATACCCTGCGCAATACTCTGCAATACCCTGCGCAATACTCTGCAATACTCTGGTGCAATACTCTGCAATACCCTGGTGCAATACTCTGCAATACCCTGCGCAATACTCTGCAATACCCTGCGCAATACTCTGCAATACCCTGCGCAATACTCTGCAATACTCTGGTGCAATACTCTGCAATACCCTGATGCAATACCCTGCAATACCCTGCGCAATACTCTGCAATACCCTGCGCAATACCCTGCAATACCCTGCGCAATACTCTGCAATACCCTGGTGCAATACTCTGCAATACCCTGGTGCAATACTCTGCAATACCCTGCGCAATACTCTGCAATACCCTGGTGCAATACTCTGCAATACTCTGGTGCAATACTCTGCAATACCCTGCGCAATACTCTGCAATACCCTGCGCAATACCCTGCAATACCCTGCGCAATACTCTGCAATACCCTGCGCAATACTCTGCAATACTCTGGTGCAATACTCTGCAATACCCTGGTGCAATACTCTGCAATACCCTGCGCAATACTCTGCAATACCCTGCGCAATACCCTGCAATACCCTGCGCAATACTCTGCAATACCCTGGTGCAATACTCTGCAATACTCTGGTGCAATACTCTGCAATACCCTGCGCAATACTCTGCAATACCCTGCGCAATACTCTGCAATACCCTGCGCAATACTCTGCAATACCCTGCGCAATACTCTGCAATACTCTGGTGCAATACTCTGCAATACCCTGGTGCAATACTCTGCAATACCCTGCGCAATACTCTGCAATACCCTGCGCAATACCCTGCAATACCCTGCGCAATACTCTGCAATACTCTGGTGCAATACTCTGCAATACCCTGGTGCAATACTCTGCAATACCCTGCGCAATACTCTGCAATACCCTGGTGCAATACTCTGCAATACCCTGCGCAATACTCTGCAATACCCTGCACAATACTCTGCAATACCCTGTGCAATACTCTGCAATACTCTGGTGCAATACTCTGCAATACCCTGCGCAATACTCTGCAATACCCTGCGCAATACTCTGCAATACCCTGTGCAATACTCTGCAATACTCTGGTGCAATACTCTGCAATACCCTGCGCAATACTCTGCAATACCCTGCGCAATACCCTGCAAAATACTCTGCAATACCCTGGTGCAATACTCTGCAATACCCTGCGCAATACTCTGCAATACCCTGCGCAATACTCTGCAATACCCTGCGCAATACTCTGCAATACCCTGCGCAATACTCTGCAATACCCTGTGCAATACTCTGCAATACTCTGGTGCAATACTCTGCAATACCCTGCGCAATACTCTGCAATACCCTGCGCAATACTCTGCAATACCCTGCGCAATACTCTGCAATACCCTGTGCAATACTCTGCAATACTCTGGTGCAATACTCTGCAATACCCTGCGCAATACTCTGCAATACCCTGCGCAATACCCTGCAAAATACTCTGCAATACCCTGGTGCAATACTCTGCAATACCCTGCGCAATACTCTGCAATACCCTGCGCAATACTCTGCAATACTCTGGTGCAATACTCTGCAATACCCTGGTGCAATACTCTGCAATACCCTGCGCAATACTCTGCAATACCCTGGTGCAATACTCTGCAATACCCTGCGCAATACTCTGCAATACCCTGTGCAATACTCTGCAATACTCTGGTGCAATACTCTGCAATACCCTGCGCAATACTCTGCAATACCCTGTGCAATACTCTGCAATACTCTGGTGCAATACTCTGCAATACCCTGCGCAATACTCTGCAATACCCTGCGCAATACCCTGCAAAATACTCTGCAATACCCTGGTGCAATACTCTGCAATACCCTGCGCAATACTCTGCAATACCCTGCGCAATACCCTGCAAAATACTCTGCAATACCCTGGTGCAATACTCTGCAATACTCTGGTGCAATACTCTGCAATACCCTGCGCAATACTCTGCAATACCCTGCGCAATACTCTGCAATACTCTGGTGCAATACTCTGCAATACCCTGGTGCAATACTCTGCAATACCCTGCGCAATACTCTGCAATACCCTGCGCAATACTCTGCAATACTCTGGTGCAATACTCTGCAATACCCTGGTGCAATACCCTGCGCAATACTCTGCAATACCCTGCGCAATACCCTGCAATACCCTGCGCAATACTCTGCAATACCCTGTGCAATACCCTGCAATACCCTGTGCAATACTCTGCAATACTCTGCAATACCCTGGTGCAATACTCTGCAATACCCTGCGCAATACCCTGCAAAATACTCTGCAATACCCTGGTGCAATACTCTGCAATACCCTGCGCAATACTCTGCAATACCCTGCGCAATACCCTGGTGCAATACTCTGCAATACTCTGGTGCAATACTCTGCAATACTCTGGTGCAATACTCTGCAATACCCTGCAAAATACTCTGCAATACCCTGCGCAATACTCTGCAATACCCTGCGCAATACCCTGCAAAATACCCTGCAAAATACTCTGCAATACCCTGGTGCAATACTCTGCAATACCCTGGTGCAATACTCTGCAATACCCTGCGCAATACTCTGCAATACCCTGCGCAATACTCTGCAATACTCTGGTGCAATACTCTGCAATACCCTGGTGCAATACCCTGCGCAATACTCTGCAATACCCTGCGCAATACCCTGCAATACCCTGCGCAATACTCTGCAATACCCTGCGCAATACCCTGCAATACCCTGCGCAATACTCTGCAATACTCTGCAATACTCTGGTGCAATACTCTGCAATACCCTGCGCAATACCCTGCAAAATACTCTGCAATACCCTGGTGCAATACTCTGCAATACCCTGCGCAATACTCTGCAATACCCTGCGCAATACCCTGGTGCAATACTCTGCAATACTCTGGTGCAATACTCTGCAATACCCTGCGCAATACTCTGCAATACCCTGCGCAATACTCTGCAATACCCTGGTGCAATACTCTGCAATACCCTGGTGCAATACTCTGCAATACCCTGCGCAATACTCTGCAATACCCTGCGCAATACTCTGCAATACTCTGGTGCAATACTCTGCAATACCCTGGTGCAATACTCTGCAATACCCTGCGCAATACTCTGCAATACCCTGCGCAATACTCTGCAATACCCTGGTGCAATACCCTGCGCAATACTCTGCAATACCCTGCGCAATACCCTGCAATACCCTGCGCAATACTCTGCAATACCCTGCGCAATACCCTGCAATACCCTGCGCAATACTCTGCAATACTCTGCAATACTCTGGTGCAATACTCTGCAATACCCTGCGCAATACCCTGCAAAATACTCTGCAATACCCTGGTGCAATACTCTGCAATACCCTGCGCAATACTCTGCAATACCCTGCGCAATACCCTGGTGCAATACTCTGCAATACTCTGGTGCAATACTCTGCAATACTCTGGTGCAATACTCTGCAATACCCTGCAAAATACTCTGCAATACCCTGCGCAATACTCTGCAATACCCTGCGCAATACCCTGGTGCAATACTCTGCAATACTCTGGTGCAATACTCTGCAATACTCTGGTGCAATACTCTGCAATACCCTGCAAAATACTCTGCAATACCCTGCGCAATACCCTGCGCAATACCCTGCAAAATACTCTGCAATACCCTGGTGCAATACTCTGCAATACTCTGGTGCAATACCCTGCGCAATACTCTGCAATACCCTGCGCAATACCCTGCGCAATACTCTGCAATACCCTGCAAAATACTCTGCAATACCCTGCGCAATACCCTGCAAAATACTCTGCAATACCCTGGTGCAATACTCTGCAATACTCTGGTGCAATACCCTGCGCAATACTCTGCAATACCCTGCGCAATACCCTGCGCAATACTCTGCAATACCCTGGTGCAATACTCTGCAATACTCTGGTGCAATACTCTGCAATACTCTGGTGCAATACTCTGCAATACCCTGCGCAATACTCTGCAATACCCTGCGCAATATTCTGCAATACCCTGCGCAATACTCTGCAATACTCTGCAATACCCTGCGCAATATTCTGCAATACCCTGCGCAATACTCTGCAATACCCTGCGCAATACCCTGGTGCAATACTCTGCAATACTCTGGTGCAATACTCTGCAAAATACTCTGCAATACCCTGCAAAATACTCTGCAATACCCTGCGCAATACCCTGCAAAATACTCTGCAATACCCTGGTGCAATACTCTGCAATACTCTGGTGCAATACTCTGCAATACCCTGCGCAATACTCTGCAATACCCTGCGCAATACCCTGCAAAATACTCTGCAATACCCTGGTGCAATACTCTGCAATACTCTGGTGCAATACTCTGCAATACCCTGCGCAATACTCTGCAATACCCTGCGCAATACCCTGCAATACCCTGCGCAATACTCTGCAATACTCTGGCGCAATACTCTGCAATACCCTGCGCAATACTCTGCAATACCCTGCGCAATACCCTGCAAAATACTCTGCAATACCCTGGTGCAATACTCTGCAATACTCTGGTGCAATACTCTGCAATACCCTGCGCAATACTCTGCAATACCCTGCGCAATACTCTGCAATACTCTGGCGCAATACTCTGCAATACCCTGCGCAATACTCTGCAATACCCTGCGCAATACCCTGCGCAATACTCTGCAATACCCTGGTGCAATACTCTGCAATACTCTGGTGCAATACTCTGCAATACCCTGCGCAATACTCTGCAATACCCTGCGCAATACTCTGCAATACCCTGGTGCAATACTCTGCAATACTCTGCAATACCCTGCGCAATACTCTGCAATACCCTGCGCAATACTCTGCAATACCCTGCGCAATACTCTGCAATACTCTGGTGCAATACTCTGCAATACCCTGGTGCAATACTCTGCAATACCCTGCGCAATACTCTGCAATACTCTGGTGCAATACTCTGCAATACCCTGGTGCAATACCCTGCAATACCCTGCGCAATACTCTGCAATACCCTGCGCAATACCCTGCAATACCCTGCGCAATACTCTGCAATACTCTGGTGCAATACTCTGCAATACCCTGGTGCAATACTCTGCAATACCCTGCAATACCCTGGTGCAATACTCTGCAATACTCTGGTGCAATACTCTGCAATACCCTGCGCAATACTCTGCAATACCCTGCGCAATACCCTGCAATACCCTGCGCAATACTCTGCAATACCCTGCGCAATACTCTGCAATACTCTGGTGCAATACTCTGCAATACCCTGGTGCAATACTCTGCAATACCCTGGTGCAATACTCTGCAATACCCTGCGCAATACTCTGCAATACTCTGGTGCAATACTCTGCAATACCCTGCGCAATACTCTGCAATACCCTGCGCAATACTCTGCAATACTCTGGTGCAATACTCTGCAATACCCTGGTGCAATACTCTGCAATACCCTGCGCAATACTCTGCAATACCCTGCGCAATACCCTGCAATACCCTGCGCAATACTCTGCAATACTCTGGTGCAATACTCTGCAATACCCTGGTGCAATACTCTGCAATACCCTGCGCAATACTCTGCAATACCCTGGTGCAATACTCTGCAATACTCTGGTGCAATACTCTGCAATACCCTGCGCAATACTCTGCAATACCCTGCGCAATACCCTGCAATACCCTGCGCAATACTCTGCAATACCCTGCGCAATACTCTGCAATACCCTGCGCAATACTCTGCAATACCCTGTGCAATACTCTGCAATACTCTGGTGCAATACTCTGCAATACCCTGCGCAATACTCTGCAATACCCTGCGCAATACTCTGCAATACCCTGCGCAATACTCTGCAATACCCTGTGCAATACTCTGCAATACTCTGGTGCAATACTCTGCAATACCCTGCGCAATACTCTGCAATACCCTGCGCAATACCCTGCAAAATACTCTGCAATACCCTGGTGCAATACTCTGCAATACCCTGCGCAATACTCTGCAATACCCTGCGCAATACCCTGCAAAATACTCTGCAATACCCTGGTGCAATACTCTGCAATACTCTGGTGCAATACTCTGCAATACCCTGCGCAATACTCTGCAATACCCTGCGCAATACCCTGCAATACCCTGCGCAATACTCTGCAATACTCTGGTGCAATACTCTGCAATACCCTGGTGCAATACTCTGCAATACCCTGCGCAATACTCTGCAATACCCTGCGCAATACTCTGCAATACTCTGGTGCAATACTCTGCAATACCCTGGTGCAATACTCTGCAATACCCTGCGCAATACTCTGCAATACCCTGCACAATACTCTGCAATACTCTGGTGCAATACTCTGCAATACCCTGCGCAATACCCTGCAATACTCTGGTGCAATACTCTGCAATACCCTGCGCAATACTCTGCAATACTCTGCAATACTCTGGTGCAATACTCTGCAATACCCTGCGCAATACCCTGCAAAATACTCTGCAATACCCTGGTGCAATACTCTGCAATACCCTGCGCAATACTCTGCAATACCCTGCGCAATACTCTGCAATACCCTGCGCAATACTCTGCAATACTCTGGTGCAATACTCTGCAATACCCTGCAAAATACTCTGCAATACCCTGCGCAATACCCTGCAAAATACTCTGCAATACCCTGGTGCAATACTCTGCAATACTCTGGTGCAATACCCTGCGCAATACTCTGCAATACCCTGCGCAATACCCTGCGCAATACTCTGCAATACCCTGCAATACCCTGCGCAATACTCTGCAATACCCTGCGCAATATTCTGCAATACCCTGCGCAATACTCTGCAATACTCTGCAATACCCTGCGCAATATTCTGCAATACCCTGCACAATACTCTGCAATACCCTGTGCAATACCCTGGTGCAATACTCTGCAATACTCTGGTGCAATACTCTGCAATACCCTGCAAAATACTCTGCAATACCCTGCGCAATACCCTGCAAAATACTCTGCAATACCCTGGTGCAATACTCTGCAATACTCTGGTGCAATACTCTGCAATACCCTGCGCAATACTCTGCAATACCCTGCGCAATACCCTGCAAAATACTCTGCAATACCCTGGTGCAATACTCTGCAATACTCTGGTGCAATACTCTGCAATACCCTGGTGCAATACTCTGCAATACCCTGCGCAATACTCTGCAATACCCTGCGCAATACTCTGCAATACTCTGGTGCAATACTCTGCAATACCCTGGTGCAATACCCTGCGCAATACTCTGCAATACCCTGCGCAATACCCTGCAATACCCTGCGCAATACTCTGCAATACTCTGCAATACTCTGGTGCAATACTCTGCAATACCCTGCGCAATACCCTGCAAAATACTCTGCAATACCCTGGTGCAATACTCTGCAATACCCTGCGCAATACTCTGCAATACCCTGCGCAATACTCTGCAATACCCTGCGCAATACCCTGGTGCAATACTCTGCAATACTCTGGTGCAATACTCTGCAATACCCTGCAAAATAATCTGCAATACCCTGCGCAATACCCTGCAATACTCTGGTGCAATACTCTGCAATACCCTGGTGCAATACTCTGCAATACCCTGGTGCAATACTCTGCAATACTCTGGTGCAATACTCTGCAATACCCTGCGCAATACCCTGCAATACCCTGCGCAATACTCTGCAATACTCTGCAATACTCTGGTGCAATACTCTGCAATACCCTGCGCAATACCCTGCAAAATACTCTGCAATACCCTGGTGCAATACTCTGCAATACCCTGCGCAATACTCTGCAATACCCTGCGCAATACTCTGCAATACCCTGCGCAATACCCTGCAATACCCTGCGCAATACTCTGCAATACCCTGCGCAATACTCTGCAATACTCTGCAATACTCTGGTGCAATACTCTGCAATACCCTGCGCAATACCCTGCAAAATACTCTGCAATACCCTGCGCAATACTCTGCAATACTCTGCAATACTCTGGTGCAATACTCTGCAATACCCTGCGCAATACCCTGCAAAATACTCTGCAATACCCTGCGCAATACTCTGCAATACTCTGCAATACCCTGCGCAATACCCTGGTGCAATACTCTGCAATACTCTGGTGCAATACTCTGCAATACTCTGGTGCAATACTCTGCAATACCCTGCAAAATACTCTGCAATACCCTGCGCAATACTCTGCAATACCCTGCGCAATACCCTGCGCAATACCCTGCAAAATACTCTGCAATACCCTGGTGCAATACTCTGCAATACTCTGGTGCAATACCCTGCGCAATACTCTGCAATACCCTGCGCAATACTCTGCAATACCCTGCAATACCCTGCGCAATACTCTGCAATACCCTGCGCAATATTCTGCAATACCCTGCGCAATACTCTGCAATACTCTGCAATACCCTGCGCAATATTCTGCAATACCCTGCGCAATACTCTGCAATACCCTGCGCAATACCCTGGTGCAATACTCTGCAATACTCTGGTGCAATACTCTGCAATACCCTGCAAAATACTCTGCAATACCCTGCGCAATACCCTGCAAAATACTCTGCAATACCCTGGTGCAATACTCTGCAATACTCTGGTGCAATACTCTGCAATACCCTGCGCAATACTCTGCAATACCCTGCGCAATACCCTGCAAAATACTCTGCAATACCCTGGTGCAATACTCTGCAATACACTGGTGCAATACTCTGCAATACCCTGCGCAATACTCTGCAATACCCTGCGCAATACTCTGCAATACTCTGGCGCAATACTCTGCAATACCCTGCGCAATACTCTGCAATACCCTGCGCAATACTCTGCAATACCCTGGTGCAATACTCTGCAATACCCTGCGCAATACTCTGCAATACCCTGCGCAATACTCTGCAATACTCTGGTGCAATACTCTGCAATACCCTGGTGCAATACTCTGCAATACCCTGCGCAATACTCTGCAATACCCTGGTGCAATACTCTGCAATACCCTGCGCAATACTCTGCAATACCCTGCGCAATACTCTGCAATACTCTGGTGCAATACTCTGCAATACCCTGCGCAATACTCTGCAATACTCTGGTGCAATACTCTGCAATACCCTGGTGCAATACTCTGCAATACCCTGCGCAATACTCTGCAATACCCTGGTGCAATACTCTGCAATACTCTGGTGCAATACTCTGCAATACCCTGCGCAATACCCTGCAATACCCTGCGCAATACCCTGCAATACCCTGCGCAATACTCTGCAATACCCTGGTGCAATACTCTGCAATACCCTGCGCAATACTCTGCAATACCCTGCGCAATACTCTGCAATACCCTGCGCAATACTCTGCAATACCCTGTGCAATACTCTGCAATACTCTGGTGCAATACTCTGCAATACCCTGCGCAATACTCTGCAATACCCTGCGCAATACTCTGCAATACCCTGCGCAATACTCTGCAATACCCTGTGCAATACTCTGCAATACTCTGGTGCAATACTCTGCAATACCCTGCGCAATACTCTGCAATACCCTGCGCAATACCCTGCAAAATACTCTGCAATACCCTGGTGCAATACTCTGCAATACCCTGCGCAATACTCTGCAATACCCTGCGCAATACCCTGCAATACTCTGGTGCAATACTCTGCAATACCCTGGTGCAATACTCTGCAATACCCTGCGCAATACTCTGCAATACCCTGCGCAATACTCTGCAATACCCTGCGCAATACTCTGCAATACCCTGCGCAATACTCTGCAATACCCTGTGCAATACTCTGCAATACTCTGGTGCAATACTCTGCAATACCCTGCGCAATACTCTGCAATACCCTGCGCAATACTCTGCAATACCCTGCGCAATACTCTGCAATACCCTGTGCAATACTCTGCAATACTCTGGTGCAATACTCTGCAATACCCTGCGCAATACTCTGCAATACCCTGCACAATACCCTGCAAAATACTCTGCAATACCCTGGTGCAATACTCTGCAATACCCTGCGCAATACTCTGCAATACCCTGCGCAATACTCTGCAATACTCTGGTGCAATACTCTGCAATACCCTGGTGCAATACTCTGCAATACCCTGCGCAATACTCTGCAATACCCTGGTGCAATACTCTGCAATACCCTGCGCAATACTCTGCAATACCCTGTGCAATACTCTGCAATACCCTGTGCAATACTCTGCAATACCCTGCGCAATACTCTGCAATACCCTGCGCAATACCCTGCAAAATACTCTGCAATACCCTGGTGCAATACTCTGCAATACCCTGCGCAATACTCTGCAATACCCTGCGCAATACCCTGCAAAATACTCTGCAATACCCTGGTGCAATACTCTGCAATACTCTGGTGCAATACTCTGCAATACCCTGCGCAATACTCTGCAATACCCTGCGCAATACTCTGCAATACTCTGGTGCAATACTCTGCAATACCCTGGTGCAATACTCTGCAATACCCTGCGCAATACTCTGCAATACCCTGCGCAATACTCTGCAATACTCTGGTGCAATACTCTGCAATACCCTGGTGCAATACCCTGCGCAATACTCTGCAATACCCTGCGCAATACCCTGCAATACCCTGCGCAATACTCTGCAATACCCTGCGCAATACCCTGCAATACCCTGCGCAATACTCTGCAATACTCTGCAATACTCTGGTGCAATACTCTGCAATACCCTGCGCAATACCCTGCAAAATACTCTGCAATACCCTGGTGCAATACTCTGCAATACCCTGCGCAATACTCTGCAATACCCTGCGCAATACCCTGGTGCAATACTCTGCAATACTCTGGTGCAATACTCTGCAATACTCTGGTGCAATACTCTGCAATACCCTGCAAAATACTCTGCAATACCCTGCGCAATACTCTGCAATACCCTGCGCAATACCCTGCGCAATACCCTGCAAAATACTCTGCAATACCCTGGTGCAATACTCTGCAATACCCTGGTGCAATACCCTGCGCAATACTCTGCAATACCCTGCGCAATACCCTGCGCAATACTCTGCAATACCCTGCAATACCCTGCGCAATACTCTGCAATACCCTGCGCAATATTCTGCAATACCCTGCGCAATACTCTGCAATAATCTGCAATACCCTGCGCAATATTCTGCAATACCCTGCGCAATACTCTGCAATACCCTGCGCAATACCCTGGTGCAATACTCTGCAATACTCTGGTGCAATACTCTGCAATACCCTGCAAAATACTCTGCAATACCCTGCGCAATACCCTGCAAAATACTCTGCAATACCCTGGTGCAATACTCTGCAATACTCTGGTGCAATACTCTGCAATACCCTGCGCAATACTCTGCAATACCCTGCGCAATACCCTGCAATACCCTGCGCACTACTCTGCAATACTCTGGCGCAATACTCTGCAATACCCTGCGCAATACTCTGCAATACCCTGCGCAATACCCTGCGCAATACTCTGCAATACCCTGGTGCAATACTCTGCAATACTCTGGTGCAATACTCTGCAATACCCTGCGCAATACTCTGCAATACCCTGCGCAATACCCTGGTGCAATACTCTGCAATACCCTGGTGCAATACTCTGCAATACTCTGCAATACCCTGCGCAATACTCTGCAATACCCTGCGCAATACTCTGCAATACCCTGCGCAATACTCTGCAATACTCTGGTGCAATACTCTGCAATACCCTGGTGCAATACTCTGCAATACCCTGCGCAATACTCTGCAATACCCTGCGCAATACTCTGCAATACCCTGCGCAATACTCTGCAATACTCTGGTGCAATACTCTGTAATACCCTGGTGCAATACCCTGCAATACCCTGCGCAATACTCTGCAATACCCTGCGCAATACCCTGCAATACCCTGCACAATACTCTGCAATACTCTGGTGCAATACTCTGCAATACCCTGGTGCAATACTCTGCAATACCCTGCGCAATACTCTGCAATACCCTGGTGCAATACTCTGCAATACTCTGGTGCAATACTCTGCAATACCCTGCGCAATACTCTGCAATACCCTGCGCAATACCCTGCAATACCCTGCGCAATACTCTGCAATACCCTGCGCAATACTCTGCAATACTCTGGTGCAATACTCTGCAATACCCTGGTGCAATACTCTGCAATACCCTGGTGCAATACTCTGCAATACCCTGCGCAATACTCTGCAATACCCTGGTGCAATACTCTGCAATACTCTGGTGCAATACTCTGCAATACCCTGCGCAATACTCTGCAATACCCTGCGCAATACTCTGCAATACCCTGCGCAATACTCTGCAATACTCTGGTGCAATACTCTGCAATACCCTGGTGCAATACTCTGCAATACCCTGCGCAATACTCTGCAATACCCTGCGCAATACCCTGCAATACCCTGCGCAATACTCTGCAATACTCTGGTGCAATACTCTGCAATACCCTGGTGCAATACTCTGCAATACCCTGCGCAATACTCTGCAATACCCTGCGCAATACTCTGCAATACCCTGGTGCAATACTCTGCAATACTCTGGTGCAATACTCTGCAATACCCTGCGCAATACTCTGCAATACCCTGCGCAATACCCTGGTGCAATACTCTGCAATACTCTGCAATACTCTGGTGCAATACTCTGCAATACTCTGGTGCAATACTCTGCAATACCCTGCGCAATATTCTGCAATACCCTGCGCAATACTCTGCAATACTCTGCAATACTCTGCAATACCCTGCGCAATATTCTGCAATACCCTGCGCAATACTCTGCAATACCCTGCGCAATACCCTGGTGCAATACTCTGCAATACTCTGGTGCAATACTCTGCAATACCCTGGTGCAATACTCTGCAATACCCTGGTGCAATACTCTGCAATACCCTGCGCAATACCCTGCAATACCCTGCGCAATACTCTGCAATACTCTGGTGCAATACTCTGCAATACCCTGGTGCAATACTCTGCAATACCCTGGTGCAATACTCTGCAATACCCTGCGCAATACTCTGCAATACCCTGCGCAATACTCTGCAATACCCTGCGCAATACCCTGGTGCAATACTCTGCAATACTCTGCAATACCCTGGTGCAATACTCTGCAATACTCTGGTGCAATACTCTGCAATACCCTGCGCAATACTCTGCAATACCCTGCGCAATACCCTGCAATACCCTGCGCAATACTCTGCAATACCCTGCGCAATACTCTGCAATACTCTGGTGCAATACTCTGCAATACCCTGGTGCAATACTCTGCAATACCCTGCGCAATACTCTGCAATACCCTGGTGCAATACTCTGCAATACTCTGGTGCAATACTCTGCAATACCCTGCGCAATACCCTGCAAAATACTCTGCAATACCCTGGTGCAATACTCTGCAATACCCTGCGCAATACTCTGCAATACCCTGCGCAATACCCTGCAAAATACTCTGCAATACCCTGGTGCAATACTCTGCAATACTCTGGTGCAATACTCTGCAATACCCTGCGCAATACTCTGCAATACCCTGCGCAATACCCTGCAATACCCTGCGCAATACTCTGCAATACTCTGGTGCAATACTCTGCAATACCCTGGTGCAATACTCTGCAATACCCTGTGCAATACTCTGCAATACCCTGGTGCAATACTCTGCAATACTCTGGTGCAATACTCTGCAATACCCTGCGCAATACTCTGCAATACCCTGCGCAATACCCTGCAATACCCTGCGCAATACTCTGCAATACCCTGGTGCAATACTCTGCAATACCCTGCGCAATACTCTGCAATACCCTGCGCAATACTCTGCAATACCCTGTGCAATACTCTGCAATACTCTGCAATACCCTGCACAATACTCTGCAATACCCTGTGCAATACTCTGCAATACTCTGGTGCAATACTCTGCAATACCCTGCGCAATACTCTGCAATACCCTGCGCAATACCCTGCAAAATACTCTGCAATACCCTGGTGCAATACTCTGCAATACCCTGCGCAATACTCTGCAATACCCTGCGCAATACCCTGCAAAATACTCTGCAATACCCTGGTGCAATACTCTGCAATACTCTGGTGCAATACTCTGCAATACCCTGCGCAATACTCTGCAATACCCTGCGCAATACCCTGCAATACCCTGCGCAATACTCTGCAATACTCTGGTGCAATACTCTGCAATACCCTGGTGCAATACTCTGCAATACCCTGCGCAATACTCTGCAATACCCTGCGCAATACTCTGCAATACTCTGGTGCAATACTCTGCAATACCCTGGTGCAATACTCTGCAATACCCTGCGCAATACTCTGCAATACCCTGCGCAATACTCTGCAATACTCTGGTGCAATACTCTGCAATACCCTGGTGCAATACCCTGCGCAATACTCTGCAATACCCTGCGCAATACCCTGCAATACCCTGCGCAATACTCTGCAATACCCTGCGCAATACTCTGCAATACTCTGCAATACTCTGGTGCAATACTCTGCAATACCCTGCGCAATACCCTGCAAAATACTCTGCAATACCCTGGTGCAATACTCTGCAATACCCTGCGCAATACTCTGCAATACCCTGCGCAATACCCTGGTGCAATACTCTGCAATACTCTGGTGCAATACTCTGCAATACTCTGGTGCAATACTCTGCAATACCCTGCAAAATACTCTGCAATACCCTGCGCAATACTCTGCAATACCCTGCGCAATACCCTGCGCAATACCCTGCAAAATACTCTGCAATACCCTGGTGCAATACTCTGCAATACTCTGGTGCAATACCCTGCGCAATACTCTGCAATACCCTGCGCAATACCCTGCGCAATACTCTGCAATACCCTGCAAAATACTCTGCAATACCCTGCGCAATACCCTGCAAAATACTCTGCAATACCCTGGTGCAATACTCTGCAATACTCTGGTGCAATACCCTGCGCAATACTCTGCAATACCCTGCGCAATACCCTGCGCAATACTCTGCAATACCCTGCAATACCCTGCGCAATACTCTGCAATACCCTGCGCAATATTCTGCAATACCCTGCGCAATACTCTGCAATACTCTGCAATACCCTGCGCAATATTCTGCAATACCCTGCGCAATACTCTGCAATACCCTGCGCAATACCCTGGTGCAATACTCTGCAATACTCTGGTGCAATACTCTGCAATACCCTGCAAAATACTCTGCAATACCCTGCGCAATACCCTGCAAAATACTCTGCAATACCCTGGTGCAATACTCTGCAATACTCTGGTGCAATACTCTGCAATACCCTGCGCAATACTCTGCAATACCCTGCGCAATACCCTGCAAAATACTCTGCAATACCCTGGTGCAATACTCTGCAATACTCTGGTGCAATACTCTGCAATACCCTGGTGCAATACTCTGCAATACCCTGCGCAATACTCTGCAATACCCTGCGCAATACTCTGCAATACTCTGGTGCAATACTCTGCAATACCCTGGTGCAATACCCTGCGCAATACTCTGCAATACCCTGCGCAATACCCTGCAATACCCTGCGCAATACTCTGCAATACCCTGCGCAATACTCTGCAATACTCTGCAATACTCTGGTGCAATACTCTGCAATACCCTGCGCAATACCCTGCAAAATACTCTGCAATACCCTGGTGCAATACTCTGCAATACCCTGCGCAATACTCTGCAATACCCTGCGCAATACCCTGGTGCAATACTCTGCAATACTCTGGTGCAATACTCTGCAATACTCTGGTGCAATACTCTGCAATACCCTGCAAAATACTCTGCAATACCCTGCGCAATACCCTGCAAAATACTCTGCAATACCCTGGTGCAATACTCTGCAATACTCTGGTGCAATACCCTGCGCAATACTCTGCAATACCCTGCGCAATACCCTGCGCAATACTCTGCAATACCCTGCAATACCCTGCGCAATACTCTGCAATACCCTGCGCAATATTCTGCAATACCCTGCGCAATACTCTGCAATACTCTGCAATACCCTGCGCAATATTCTGCAATACCCTGCGCAATACTCTGCAATACCCTGCGCAATACTCTGCAATACTCTGGTGCAATACTCTGCAATACCCTGCAAAATACTCTGCAATACCCTGCGCAATACCCTGCAAAATACTCTGCAATACCCTGGTGCAATACTCTGCAATACTCTGGTGCAATACTCTGCAATACCCTGCGCAATACTCTGCAATACCCTGCGCAATACCCTGCAAAATACTCTGCAATACCCTGGTGCAATACTCTGCAATACTCTGGTGCAATACTCTGCAATACCCTGCGCAATACTCTGCAATACCCTGCGCAATACCCTGCAAAATACTCTGCAATACCCTGGTGCAATACTCTGCAATACACTGGTGCAATACTCTGCAATACCCTGCGCAATACTCTGCAATACCCTGCGCAATACTCTGCAATACTCTGGCGCAATACTCTGCAATACCCTGCGCAATACTCTGCAATACCCTGCGCAATACCCTGCGCAATACTCTGCAATACCCTGGTGCAATACTCTGCAATACTCTGGTGCAATACTCTGCAATACCCTGCGCAATACCCTGCAAAATACTCTGCAATACCCTGGTGCAATACTCTGCAATACCCTGCGCAATACCCTGCAAAATACTCTGCAATACCCTGGTGCAATACTCTGCAATACCCTGCGCAATACTCTGCAATACCCTGCGCAATACTCTGCAATACCCTGCGCAATACCCTGGTGCAATACTCTGCAATACTCTGGTGCAATACTCTGCAATACCCTGCAAAATACTCTGCAATACCCTGCGCAATACCCTGCAAAATACTCTGCAATACCCTGGTGCAATACTCTGCAATACTCTGGTGCAATACCCTGCGCAATACTCTGCAATACCCTGCGCAATACCCTGCGCAATACTCTGCAATACCCTGCAATACCCTGCGCAATACTCTGCAATACCCTGCGCAATATTCTGCAATACCCTGCGCAATACTCTGCAATACTCTGCGCAATACCCTGGTGCAATACTCTGCAATACTCTGGTGCAATACTCTGCAATACCCTGCAAAATACTCTGCAATACCCTGCGCAATACCCTGCAAAATACTCTGCAATACCCTGGTGCAATACTCTGCAATACTCTGGTGCAATACTCTGCAATACCCTGCGCAATACTCTGCAATACCCTGCGCAATACCCTGCAAAATACTCTGCAATACCCTGGTGCAATACTCTGCAATACTCTGGTGCAATACTCTGCAATACCCTGGTGCAATACTCTGCAATACCCTGCGCAATACTCTGCAATACCCTGCGCAATACTCTGCAATACTCTGGTGCAATACTCTGCAATACCCTGGTGCAATACCCTGCGCAATACTCTGCAATACCCTGCGCAATACCCTGCAATACCCTGCGCAATACTCTGCAATACCCTGCGCAATACTCTGCAATACTCTGCAATACTCTGGTGCAATACTCTGCAATACCCTGCGCAATACCCTGCAAAATACTCTGCAATACCCTGGTGCAATACTCTGCAATACCCTGCACAATACCCTGGTGCAATACTCTGCAATACTCTGGTGCAATACTCTGCAATACTCTGGTGCAATACTCTGCAATACCCTGCGCAATACTCTGCAATACCCTGCGCAATACTCTGCAATACCCTGCGCAATACTCTGCAATACTCTGGTGCAATACTCTGCAATACCCTGGTGCAATACTCTGCAATACCCTGCGCAATACTCTGCAATACCCTGCGCAATACTCTGCAATACCCTGCGCAATACTCTGCAATACTCTGGTGCAATACTCTGCAATACCCTGGTGCAATACCCTGCAATACCCTGCGCAATACTCTGCAATACCCTGCGCAATACCCTGCAATACCCTGCGCAATACTCTGCAATACTCTGGTGCAATACTCTGCAATACCCTGGTGCAATACTCTGCAATACCCTGGTGCAATACTCTGCAATACCCTGCGCAATACTCTGCAATACCCTGGTGCAATACTCTGCAATACTCTGGTGCAATACTCTGCAATACCCTGCGCAATACTCTGCAATACCCTGCGCAATACTCTGCAATACCCTGCGCAATACTCTGCAATACCCTGCGCAATACTCTGCAATACTCTGGTGCAATACTCTGCAATACCCTGGTGCAATACTCTGCAATACCCTGCGCAATACTCTGCAATACCCTGCGCAATACCCTGCAATACCCTGCGCAATACTCTGCAATACCCTGGTGCAATACTCTGCAATACCCTGCGCAATACTCTGCAATACCCTGCGCAATACTCTGCAATACCCTGGTGCAATACTCTGCAATACTCTGGTGCAATACTCTGCAATACCCTGCGCAATACTCTGCAATACCCTGTGCAATACTCTGCAATACTCTGGTGCAATACTCTGCAATACCCTGCGCAATACTCTGCAATACCCTGCGCAATACCCTGCAAAATACTCTGCAATACCCTGGTGCAATACTCTGCAATACCCTGCGCAATACTCTGCAATACCCTGCGCAATACCCTGCAAAATACTCTGCAATACCCTGGTGCAATACTCTGCAATACTCTGGTGCAATACTCTGCAATACCCTGGTGCAATACTCTGCAATACCCTGCGCAATACTCTGCAATACTCTGGTGCAATACTCTGCAATACCCTGGTGCAATACTCTGCAATACCCTGGTGCAATACTCTGCAATACCCTGCGCAATACTCTGCAATACCCTGGTGCAATACTCTGCAATACTCTGGTGCAATACTCTGCAATACCCTGCGCAATACTCTGCAATACCCTGCGCAATACTCTGCAATACCCTACGCAATACTCTGCAATACCCTGCGCAATACTCTGCAATACTCTGGTGCAATACTCTGCAATACCCTGGTGCAATACTCTGCAATACCCTGCGCAATACTCTGCAATACCCTGCGCAATACTCTGCAATACTCTGGTGCAATACTCTGCAATACCCTGCGCAATACTCTGCAATACCCTGCGCAATACTCTGCAATACCCTGTGCAATACTCTGCAATACTCTGGTGCAATACTCTGCAATACCCTGCGCAATACTCTGCAATACCCTGCGCAATACCCTGCAAAATACTCTGCAATACCCTGGTGCAATACTCTGCAATACCCTGCGCAATACTCTGCAATACCCTGCGCAATACCCTGCAAAATACTCTGCAATACCCTGGTGCAATACTCTGCAATACTCTGGTGCAATACTCTGCAATACCCTGGTGCAATACTCTGCAATACCCTGCGCAATACTCTGCAATACCCTGCGCAATTCTCTGCAATACTCTGGTGCAATACTCTGCAATACCCTGGTGCAATACCCTGCGCAATACTCTGCAATACCCTGCGCAATACCCTGCAATACCCTGCGCAATACTCTGCAATACCCTGCGCAATACTCTGGTGCAATACTCTGCAATACCCTGCGCAATACCCTGCAAAATACTCTGCAATACCCTGGTGCAATTATCTGCAATACCCTGCGCAATACTCTGCAATACCCTGCGCAATACTCTGGTGCAATACTCTGCAATACCCTGGTGCAATACCCTGCGCAATACTCTGCAATACCCTGCGCAATACCCTGCAATACCCTGCGCAATACTCTGCAATACCCTGCACAATACTCTGCAATACTCTGCAATACTCTGGTGCAATACTCTGCAATACCCTGCGCAATATTCTGCAATACCCTGCGCAATACTCTGCAATACCCTGGTGCAATACTCTGCAATACTCTGGTGCAATACTCTGCAATACCCTGCGCAATACTCTGCAATACCCTGCGCAATACCCTGCAAAATACTCTGCAATACCCTGGTGCAATACTCTGCAATACTCTGGTGCAATACTCTGCAATACCCTGCGCAATACTCTGCAATACCCTGCGCAATACCCTGCAAAATACTCTGCAATACCCTGGTGCAATACTCTGCAATACTCTGGTGCAATACTCTGCAATACCCTGGTGCAATACTCTGCAATACTCTGGCGCAATACTCTGCAATACCCTGCGCAATACTCTGCAATACCCTGCGCAATACCCTGCGCAATACTCTGCAATACCCTGGTGCAATACTCTGCAATACTCTGGTGCAATACTCTGCAATACCCTGCGCAATACTCTGCAATACTCTGGTGCAATACTCTGCAATACCCTGGTGCAATACCCTGCGCAATACTCTGCAATACCCTGCGCAATACTCTGCAATACCCTGCGCAATACTCTGCAATACCCTGCGCAATACTCTGCAATACCCTGCGCAATACTCTGCAATACTCTGGTGCAATACTCTGCAATACCCTGGTGCAATACTCTGCAATACCCTGCGCAATACTCTGCAATACCCTGCGCAATTCTCTGCAATACTCTGGTGCAATACTCTGCAATACCCTGGTGCAATACCCTGCGCAATACTCTGCAATACCCTGCGCAATACCCTGCAATACCCTGCGCAATACTCTGCAATACCCTGCGCAATACTCTGCAATACTCTGCAATACTCTGGTGCAATACTCTGCAATACCCTGCGCAATACCCTGCAAAATACTCTGCAATACCCTGGTGCAATACTCTGCAATACCCTGCGCAATACTCTGCAATACCCTGCGCAATACCCTGGTGCAATACTCTGCAATACTCTGGTGCAATACTCTGCAATACCCTGCGCAATACTCTGCAATACTCTGCAATACCCTGCGCAATATTCTGCAATACCCTGCGCAATATTCTGCAATACCCTGCGCAATACTCTGCAATACCCTGCGCAATACCCTGGTGCAATACTCTGCAATACTCTGGTGCAATACTCTGCAATACCCTGCGCAATACTCTGCAATACCCTGCGCAATACCCTGCAAAATACTCTGCAATACCCTGGTGCAATACTCTGCAATACACTGGTGCAATACTCTGCAATACCCTGCGCAATACTCTGCAATACCCTGCGCAATACTCTGCAATACTCTGGCGCAATACTCTGCAATACCCTGCGCAATACTCTGCAATACCCTGCGCAATACCCTGCGCAATACTCTGCAATACCCTGGTGCAATACTCTGCAATACTCTGGTGCAATACTCTGCAATACCCTGCGCAATACCCTGCAAAATACTCTGCAATACCCTGGTGCAATACTCTGCAATACTCTGGTGCAATACTCTGCAATACCCTGCGCAATATTCTGCAATACCCTGCGCAATACTCTGCAATACTCTGCAATACCCTGCGCAATATTCTGCAATACCCTGCGCAATACTCTGCAATACCCTGCGCAATACCCTGGTGCAATACTCTGCAATACTCTGGTGCAATACTCTGCAATACCCTGCGCAATACTCTGCAATACCCTGCGCAATACCCTGCAAAATACTCTGCAATACCCTGGTGCAATACTCTGCAATACACTGGTGCAATACTCTGCAATACCCTGCGCAATACTCTGCAATACCCTGCGCAATACTCTGCAATACTCTGGCGCAATACTCTGCAATACCCTGCGCAATACTCTGCAATACCCTGCGCAATACCCTGCGCAATACTCTGCAATACCCTGGTGCAATACTCTGCAATACTCTGGTGCAATACTCTGCAATACCCTGCGCAATACCCTGCAAAATACTCTGCAATACCCTGGTGCAATACTCTGCAATACCCTGCGCAATACCCTGCAAAATACTCTGCAATACCCTGGTGCAATACTCTGCAATACCCTGCGCAATACTCTGCAATACCCTGCGCAATACTCTGCAATACCCTGCGCAATACCCTGCAAAATACTCTGCAATACCCTGGTGCAATACTCTGCAATACTCTGGTGCAATACCCTGCGCAATACTCTGCAATACCCTGCGCAATACCCTGCGCAATACTCTGCAATACCCTGCAATACCCTGCGCAATACTCTGCAATACCCTGCGCAATATTCTGCAATACCCTGCGCAATACTCTGCAATACTCTGCGCAATACCCTGGTGCAATACTCTGCAATACTCTGGTGCAATACTCTGCAATACCCTGCAAAATACTTTGCAATACCCTGCGCAATACCCTGCAAAATACTCTGCAATACCCTGCGCAATACTCTGCAATACCCTGCGCAATACCCTGCAAAATACTCTGCAATACCCTGGTGCAATACTCTGCAATACTCTGGTGCAATACTCTGCAATACCCTGGTGCAATACTCTGCAATACCCTGCGCAATACTCTGCAATACCCTGCGCAATACTCTGCAATACTCTGGTGCAATACTCTGCAATACCCTGGTGCAATACCCTGCGCAATACTCTGCAATACCCTGCGCAATACCCTGCAATACCCTGCGCAATACTCTGCAATACCCTGCGCAATACTCTGCAATACTCTGCAATACTCTGGTGCAATACTCTGCAATACCCTGCGCAATACCCTGCAAAATACTCTGCAATACCCTGGTGCAATACTCTGCAATACCCTGCGCAATACTCTGCAATACCCTGCGCAATACCCTGGTGCAATACTCTGCAATACTCTGGTGCAATACTCTGCAATACTCTGGTGCAATACTCTGCAATACCCTGCAAAATACTCTGCAATACCCTGTGCAATACCCTGCAAAATACTCTGCAATACCCTGGTGCAATACTCTGCAATACTCTGGTGCAATACTCTGCAATACCCTGCGCAATACTCTGCAATACCCTGCGCAATACCCTGCAAAATACTCTGCAATACCCTGGTGCAATACTCTGCAATACTCTGGTGCAATACTCTGCAATACCCTGCGCAATACTCTGCAATACCCTGCGCAATACCCTGCAAAATACTCTGCAATACCCTGGTGCAATACTCTGCAATACTCTGGTGCAATACTCTGCAATACCCTGCAATACCCTGCGCAATACTCTGCAATACTCTGGCGCAATACTCTGCAATACCCTGGTGCAATACTCTGCAATACCCTGCGCAATACTCTGCAATACCCTGCGCAATTCTCTGCAATACTCTGGTGCAATACTCTGCAATACCCTGGTGCAATACCCTGCGCAATACTCTGCAATACCCTGCGCAATACCCTGCAATACCCTGCGCAATACTCTGCAATACCCTGCGCAATACTCTGCAATACTCTGCAATACTCTGGTGCAATACTCTGCAATACCCTGCGCAATACCCTGCAAAATACTCTGCAATACCCTGGTGCAATACTCTGCAATACCCTGCGCAATACTCTGCAATACCCTGCGCAATACCCTGGTGCAATACTCTGCAATACTCTGCAATACTCTGGTGCAATACTCTGCAATACTCTGGTGCAATACTCTGCAATACCCTGCGCAATATTCTGCAATACCCTGCGCAATACTCTGCAATACTCTGCAATACCCTGCGCAATATTCTGCAATACCCTGCGCAATACTCTGCAATACCCTGCGCAATACCCTGGTGCAATACTCTGCAATACTCTGGTGCAATACTCTGCAATACCCTGCAAAATACTCTGCAATACCCTGCGCAATACCCTGCAAAATACTCTGCAATACCCTGGTGCAATACTCTGCAATACTCTGGTGCAATACTCTGCAATACCCTGCGCAATACTCTGCAATACCCTGCGCAATACCCTGCAAAATACTCTGCAATACCCTGGTGCAATACTCTGCAATACACTGGTGCAATACTCTGCAATACCCTGCGCAATACTCTGCAATACCCTGCGCAATACTCTGCAATACTCTGGCGCAATACTCTGCAATACCCTGCGCAATACTCTGCAATACCCTGCGCAATACCCTGCGCAATACTCTGCAATACCCTGGTGCAATACTCTGCAATACTCTGGTGCAATACCCTGCGCAATACTCTGCAATACCCTGCGCAATACTCTGCAATACTCTGGTGCAATACTCTGCAATACCCTGGTGCAATACCCTGCGCAATACTCTGCAATACCCTGCGCAATACTCTGCAATACCCTGCGCAATACTCTGCAATACTCTGGTGCAATACTCTGCAATACCCTGGTGCAATACTCTGCAATACCCTGCGCAATACTCTGCAATACCCTGCGCAATACTCTGCAATACTCTGGTGCAATACTCTGCAATACTCTGCAATACCCTGCGCAATACTCTGCAATACCCTGCGCAATACTCTGCAATACTCTGGTGCAATACTCTGCAATACCCTGGTGCAATACCCTGCAATACCCTGCGCAATACTCTGCAATACCCTGCGCAATACTCTGCAATACCCTGCGCAATACTCTGCAATACTCTGGTGCAATACTCTGCAATACCCTGGTGCAATACTCTGCAATACCCTGCGCAATACTCTGCAATACCCTGCGCAATTCTCTGCAATACTCTGGTGCAATACTCTGCAATACCCTGGTGCAATACCCTGCGCAATACTCTGCAATACCCTGCGCAATACCCTGCAATACCCTGCGCAATACTCTGCAATACCCTGCGCAATACTCTGCAATACTCTGCAATACTCTGGTGCAATACTCTGCAATACCCTGCGCAATACCCTGCAAAATACTCTGCAATACCCTGCGCAATACTCTGCAATACTCTGCAATACCCTGCGCAATACCCTGGTGCAATACTCTGCAATACTCTGGTGCAATACTCTGCAATACTCTGGTGCAATACTCTGCAATACCCTGCAAAATACTCTGCAATACCCTGCGCAATACTCTGCAATACCCTGCGCAATACCCTGCAAAATACTCTGCAATACCCTGGTGCAATACTCTGCAATACTCTGGTGCAATACCCTGCGCAATACTCTGCAATACCCTGCGCAATACTCTGCAATACCCTGCAATACCCTGCGCAATACTCTGCAATACCCTGCGCAATACTCTGCAATACCCTGCGCAATATTCTACAATACCCTGCGCAATACTCTGCAATACTCTGCAATACCCTGCGCAATATTCTGCAATACCCTGCGCAATACTCTGCAATACCCTGCGCAATACCCTGGTGCAATACTCTGCAATACTCTGGTGCAATACTCTGCAATACCCTGCAAAATACTCTGCAATACCCTGCGCAATACCCTGCAAAATACTCTGCAATACCCTGGTGCAATACTCTGCAATACACTGGTGCAATACTCTGCAATACCCTGCGCAATACTCTGCAATACCCTGCGCAATACTCTGCAATACTCTGGCGCAATACTCTGCAATACCCTGCGCAATACTCTGCAATACCCTGCGCAATACCCTGCGCAATACTCTGCAATACCCTGGTGCAATACTCTGCAATACCCTGCGCAATACTCTGCAATACCCTGCGCAATACTCTGCAATACTCTGGTGCAATACTCTGCAATACCCTGGTGCAATACTCTGCAATACCCTGCGCAATACTCTGCAATACCCTGCGCAATACTCTGCAATACTCTGGTGCAATACTCTGCAATACCATGGTGCAATACTCTGCAATACCCTGCGCAATACTCTGCAATACCCTGCGCAATACCCTGCAATACCCTGCGCAATACTCTGCAATACTCTGGTGCAATACTCTGCAATACCCTGGTGCAATACTCTGCAATACCCTGCGCAATACTCTGCAATACCCTGGTGCAATACTCTGCAATACTCTGGTGCAATACTCTGCAATACCCTGCGCAATACTCTGCAATACCCTGCGCAATACCCTGCAATACCCTGCGCAATACTCTGCAATACCCTTGTGCAATACTCTGCAATACCCTGCGCAATACTCTGCAATACCCTGCGCAATACTCTGCAATACCCTGTGCAATACTCTGCAATACTCTGGTGCAATACTCTGCAATACCCTGCGCAATACTCTGCAATACCCTGCGCAATACTCTGCAATACCCTGTGCAATACTCTGCAATACTCTGGTGCAATATTCTGCAATACCCTGCGCAATACTCTGCAATACCCTGCGCAATACCCTGCAAAATACTCTGCAATACCCTGGTGCAATACTCTGCAATACCCTGCGCAATACTCTGCAATACCCTGCGCAATACCCTGCAATACCCTGGTGCAATACTCTGCAATACCCTGGTGCAATACTCTGCAATACCCTGCGCAATACTCTGCAATACCCTGCGCAATACTCTGCAATACCCTGCGCAATACTCTGCAATACCCTGCGCAATACTCTGCAATACCCTGTGCAATACTCTGCAATACTCTGGTGCAATACTCTGCAATACCCTGCGCAATACTCTGCAATACCCTGCGCAATACTCTGCAATACCCTGCGCAATACTCTGCAATACCCTGCGCAATACTCTGCAATACTCTGGTGCAATACTCTGCAATACCCTGCGCAATACTCTGCAATACCCTGCGCAATACCCTGCAAAATACTCTGCAATACCCTGGTGCAATACTCTGCAATACCCTGCGCAATACTCTGCAATACCCTGCGCAATACTCTGCAATACTCTGGTGCAATACTCTGCAATACCCTGGTGCAATACTCTGCAATACCCTGCGCAATACTCTGCAATACCCTGGTGCAATACTCTGCAATACCCTGCGCAATACTCTGCAATACCCTGTGCAATACTCTGCAATACTCTGGTGCAATACTCTGCAATACCCTGCGCAATACTCTGCAATACCCTGTGCAATACTCTGCAATACTCTGGTGCAATACTCTGCAATACCCTGCGCAATACTCTGCAATACCCTGCGCAATACCCTGCAAAATACTCTGCAATACCCTGGTGCAATACTCTGCAATACCCTGCGCAATACTCTGCAATACCCTGCGCAATACCCTGCAAAATACTCTGCAATACCCTGGTGCAATACTCTGCAATACTCTGGTGCAATACTCTGCAATACCCTGCGCAATACTCTGCAATACCCTGCGCAATACTCTGCAATACTCTGGTGCAATACTCTGCAATACCCTGGTGCAATACTCTGCAATACCCTGCGCAATACTCTGCAATACCCTGCGCAATACTCTGCAATACTCTGGTGCAATACTCTGCAATACCCTGGTGCAATACCCTGCGCAATACTCTGCAATACCCTGCGCAATACCCTGCAATACCCTGCGCAATACTCTGCAATACCCTGCGCAATACCCTGCAATACCCTGCGCAATACTCTGCAATACTCTGCAATACTCTGGTGCAATACTCTGCAATACCCTGCGCAATACCCTGCAAAATACTCTGCAATACCCTGGTGCAATACTCTGCAATACCCTGCGCAATACTCTGCAATACCCTGCGCAATACCCTGGTGCAATACTCTGCAATACTCTGGTGCAATACTCTGCAATACTCTGGTGCAATACTCTGCAATACCCTGCAAAATACTCTGCAATACTCTGCGCAATACTCTGCAATACCCTGCGCAATACCCTGCGCAATACCCTGCAAAATACTCTGCAATACCCTGGTGCAATACTCTGCAATACTCTGGTGCAATACCCTGCGCAATACTCTGCAATACCCTGCGCAATACCCTGCGCAATACTCTGCAATACCCTGCAAAATACTCTGCAATACCCTGCGCAATACCCTGCAAAATACTCTGCAATACCCTGGTGCAATACTCTGCAATACTCTGGTGCAATACCCTGCGCAATACTCTGCAATACCCTGCGCAATACTCTGCAATACCCTGCGCAATACCCTGCGCAATACTCTGCAATACCCTGCAATACCCTGCGCAATATTCTGCAATACCCTGCGCAATATTCTGCAATACCCTGCGCAATACTCTGCAATACTCTGCAATACCCTGCGCAATATTCTGCAATACACTGCGCAATACTCTGCAATACCCTGCGCAATACCCTGGTGCAATACTCTGCAATACTCTGGTGCAATACTCTGCAATACCCTGCAAAATACTCTGCAATACCCTGCGCAATACCCTGCAAAATACTCTGCAATACCCTGGTGCAATACTCTGCAATACTCTGGTGCAATACTCTGCAATACCCTGCGCAATACTCTGCAATACCCTGCGCAATACCCTGCAAAATACTCTGCAATACCCTGGTGCAATACTCTGCAATACTCTGGTGCAATACTCTGCAATACCCTGCGCAATACTCTGCAATACCCTGCGCAATACTCTGCAATACCCTGCGCAATACCCTGCAATACCCTGCGCAATACTCTGCAATACCCTGCGCAATATTCTGCAATACCCTGCGCAATACTCTGCAATACCCTGCGCAATACTCTGCAATACCCTGCGCAATACTCTGCAATACCCTGTGCAATACCCTGGTGCAATACTCTGCAATACTCTGGTGCAATACTCTGCAATACCCTGCGCAATACTCTGCAATACCCTGCGCAATACCCTGCAAAATACTCTGCAATACCCTGGTGCAATACTCTGCAATACACTGGTGCAATACTCTGCAATACCCTGCGCAATACTCTGCAATACCCTGCGCAATACTCTGCAATACTCTGGCGCAATACTCTGCAATACCCTGTGCAATACTCTGCAATACCCTGCGCAATACCCTGCGCAATACTCTGCAATACCCTGGTGCAATACTCTGCAATACTCTGGTGCAATACTCTGCAATACCCTGCGCAATACCCTGCAAAATACTCTGCAATACCCTGGTGCAATACTCTGCAATACCCTGCGCAATACCCTGCAAAATACTCTGCAATACCCTGGTGCAATACTCTGCAATACCCTGCGCAATACTCTGCAATACCCTGCGCAATACTCTGCAATACCCTGCGCAATACCCTGGTGCAATACTCTGCAATACTCTGGTGCAATACTCTGCAATACCCTGCAAAATACTCTGCAATACCCTGCGCAATACCCTGCAAAATACTCTGCAATACCCTGGTGCAATACTCTGCAATACTCTGGTGCAATACCCTGCGCAATACTCTGCAATACCCTGCGCAATACCCTGCGCAATACTCTGCAATACCCTGCAATACCCTGCGCAATACTCTGCAATACCCTGCGCAATATTCTGCAATACCCTGCGCAATACTCTGCAATACTCTGCGCAATACCCTGGTGCAATACTCTGCAATACTCTGGTGCAATACTCTGCAATACCCTGCAAAATACTCTGCAATACCCTGCGCAATACCCTGCAAAATACTCTGCAATACCCTGGTGCAATACTCTGCAATACTCTGGTGCAATACTCTGCAATACCCTGCGCAATACTCTGCAATACCCTGCGCAATACCCTGCAAAATACTCTGCAATACCCTGGTGCAATACTCTGCAATACTCTGGTGCAATACTCTGCAATACCCTGGTGCAATACTCTGCAATACCCTGCGCAATACTCTGCAATACCCTGCGCAATACTCTGCAATACTCTGGTGCAATACTCTGCAATACCCTGGTGCAATACCCTGCGCAATACTCTGCAATACCC
Organism: Rana muscosa; assembly: GCA_029206835.1. Taxonomy (NCBI): domain Eukaryota; kingdom Metazoa; phylum Chordata; class Amphibia; order Anura; family Ranidae; genus Rana; species Rana muscosa. The sequence continues at coordinate 1,599,343 of JARGYO010000230.1, forward strand.
TGCGCAATACCCTGCAATACCCTGCGCAATACTCTGCAATACCCTGCGCAATACTCTGCAATACTCTGCAATACTCTGGTGCAATACTCTGCAATACCCTGCGCAATACCCTGCAAAATACTCTGCAATACCCTGGTGCAATACTCTGCAATACCCTGCACAATACTCTGCAATACCCTGCGCAATACCCTGGTGCAATACTCTGCAATACTCTGGTGCAATACTCTGCAATACTCTGGTGCAATACTCTGCAATACCCTGCAAAATACTCTGCAATACCCTGCGCAATACCCTGCAAAATACTCTGCAATACCCTGGTGCAATACTCTGCAATACTCTGGTGCAATACTCTGCAATACCCTGCGCAATACTCTGCAATACCCTGCGCAATACCCTGCAAAATACTCTGCAATACCCTGGTGCAATACTCTGCAATACTCTGGTGCAATACCCTGCAATACCCTGCGCAATACTCTGCAATACTCTGGCGCAATACTCTGCAATACCCTGGTGCAATACTCTGCAATACCCTGCGCAATACTCTGCAATACCCTGCGCAATTCTCTGCAATACTCTGGTGCAATACTCTGCAATACCCTGGTGCAATACCCTGCGCAATACTCTGCAATACCCTGCGCAATACCCTGCAATACCCTGCGCAATACTCTGCAATACCCTGCGCAATACTCTGCAATACTCTGCAATACTCTGGTGCAATACTCTGCAATACCCTGCGCAATACCCTGCAAAATACTCTGCAATACCCTGGTGCAATACTCTGCAATACTCTGGTGCAATACCCTGCGCAATACTCTGCAATACCCTGCGCAATACCCTGCGCAATACTCTGCAATACCCTGCAAAATACTCTGCAATACCCTGCGCAATACCCTGCAAAATACTCTGCAATACCCTGGTGCAATACTCTGCAATACTCTGGTGCAATACTCTGCAATACTCTGGTGCAATACCCTGCGCAATACTCTGCAATACCCTGCGCAATACTCTGCAATACCCTGCGCAATACCCTGCGCAATACTCTGCAATACCCTGCAATACCCTGCGCAATATTCTGCAATACCCTGCGCAATATTCTGCAATACCCTGCGCAATACTCTGCAATACTCTGCAATACCCTGCGCAATATTCTGCAATACACTGCGCAATACTCTGCAATACCCTGCGCAATACCCTGGTGCAATACTCTGCAATACTCTGGTGCAATACTCTGCAATACCCTGCAAAATACTCTGCAATACCCTGCGCAATACCCTGCAAAATACTCTGCAATACCCTGGTGCAATACTCTGCAATACTCTGGTGCAATACTCTGCAATACCCTGCGCAATACTCTGCAATACCCTGCGCAATACCCTGCAAAATACTCTGCAATACCCTGGTGCAATACTCTGCAATACTCTGGTGCAATACTCTGCAATACACTGGTGCAATACTCTGCAATACCCTGCGCAATACTCTGCAATACCCTGCGCAATACTCTGCAATACTCTGGCGCAATACTCTGCAATACCCTGCGCAATACTCTGCAATACCCTGCGCAATACCCTGCGCAATACTCTGCAATACCCTGGTGCAATACTCTGCAATACTCTGGTGCAATACTCTGCAATACCCTGCGCAATACCCTGCAAAATACTCTGCAATACCCTGGTGCAATACTCTGCAATACCCTGCGCAATACCCTGCAAAATACTCTGCAATACCCTGGTGCAATACTCTGCGCAATACTCTGCAATACCCTGCGCAATACTCTGCAATACCCTGCGCAATACCCTGCAAAATACTCTGCAATACCCTGGTGCAATACTCTGCAATACTCTGGTGCAATACCCTGCGCAATACTCTGCAATACCCTGCGCAATACCCTGCGCAATACTCTGCAATACCCTGCAATACCCTGCGCAATACTCTGCAATACCCTGCGCAATATTCTGCAATACCCTGCGCAATACTCTGCAATACTCTGCGCAATACCCTGGTGCAATACTCTGCAATACTCTGGTGCAATACTCTGCAATACCCTGCAAAATACTCTGCAATACCCTGCGCAATACCCTGCAAAATACTCTGCAATACCCTGGTGCAATACTCTGCAATACTCTGGTGCAATACTCTGCAATACCCTGCGCAATACTCTGCAATACCCTGCGCAATACCCTGCAAAATACTCTGCAATACCCTGGTGCAATACTCTGCAATACTCTGGTGCAATACTCTGCAATACCCTGGTGCAATACTCTGCAATACCCTGCGCAATACTCTGCAATACCCTGCGCAATACTCTGCAATACCCTGCGCAATACTCTGCAATACTCTGGTGCAATACTCTGCAATACCCTGGTGCAATACCCTGCGCAATACTCTGCAATACTCTGCAATACTCTGGTGCAATACTCTGCAATACCCTGCGCAATACCCTGCAAAATACTCTGCAATACCCTGGTGCAATACTCTGCAATACCCTGCGCAATACTCTGCAATACCCTGCGCAATACCCTGGTGCAATACTCTGCAATACTCTGGTGCAATACTCTGCAATACTCTGGTGCAATACTCTTCAATACCCTGCAAAATACTCTGCAATACCCTGCGCAATACCCTGCAAAATACTCTGCAATACCCTGGTGCAATACTCTGCAATACTCTGGTGCAATACCCTGCGCAATACTCTGCAATACCCTGCGCAATACCCTGCGCAATACTCTGCAATACCCTGCAATACCCTGCGCAATACTCTGCAATACCCTGCGCAGTATTCTGCAATACCCTGCGCAATACTCTGCAATACTCTGCAATACCCTGCGCAATATTCTGCAATACCCTGCGCAATACTCTGCAATACTCTGGTGCAATACTCTGCAATACCCTGCAAAATACTCTGCAATACCCTGCGCAATACCCTGCAAAATACTCTGCAATACCCTGGTGCAATACTCTGCAATACTCTGGTGCAATACTCTGCAATACCCTGCGCAATACTCTGCAATACCCTGCGCAATACCCTGCAAAATACTCTGCAATACCCTGGTGCAATACTCTGCAATACTCTGGTGCAATACTCTGCAATACCCTGCGCAATACTCTGCAATACCCTGCGCAATACCCTGCAAAATACTCTGCAATACCCTGGTGCAATACTCTGCAATACTCTGGTGCAATACTCTGCAATACCCTGGTGCAATACTCTGCAATACTCTGGCGCAATACTCTGCAATACCCTGCGCAATACTCTGCAATACCCTGCGCAATACCCTGCGCAATACTCTGCAATACCCTGGTGCAATACTCTGCAATACTCTGGTGCAATACTCTGCAATACCCTGCGCAATACTCTGCAATACCCTGCGCAATACTCTGCAATACTCTGGTGCAATACTCTGCAATACTCTGCAATACCCTGCGCAATACTCTGCAATACCCTGCGCAATACTCTGCAATACCCTGCGCAATACTCTGCAATACCCTGCGCAATACTCTGCAATACTCTGGTGCAATACTCTGCAATACCCTGGTGCAATACTCTGCAATACCCTGCGCAATACTCTGCAATACCCTGCGCAATTCTCTGCAATACTCTGGTGCAATACTCTGCAATACCCTGGTGCAATACCCTGCGCAATACTCTGCAATACCCTGCGCAATACCCTGCAATACCCTGCGCAATACTCTGCAATACCCTGCGCAATACTCTGCAATACTCTGCAATACTCTGGTGCAATACTCTGCAATACCCTGCGCAATACCCTGCAAAATACTCTGCAATACCCTGGTGCAATACTCTGCAATACCCTGCGCAATACTCTGCAATACCCTGCGCAATACCCTGGTGCAATACTCTGCAATACTCTGGTGCAATACTCTGCAATACCCTGCGCAATATTCTGCAATACCCTGCGCAATACTCTGCAATACTCTGCAATACCCTGCGCAATATTCTGCAATACCCTGCGCAATACTCTGCAATACCCTGCGCAATACCCTGGTGCAATACTCTGCAATACTCTGGTGCAATACTCTGCAACACCCTGCGCAATACTCTGCAATACCCTGCGCAATACCCTGCAAAATACTCTGCAATACCCTGGTGCAATACTCTGCAATACACTGGTGCAATACTCTGCAATACCCTGCGCAATACTCTGCAATACCCTGCGCAATACTCTGCAATACTCTGGCGCAATACTCTGCAATACCCTGCGCAATACTCTGCAATACCCTGCGCAATACCCTGCGCAATACTCTGCAATACCCTGGTGCAATACTCTGCAATACTCTGGTGCAATACTCTGCAATACCCTGCGCAATACCCTGCAAAATACTCTGCAATACCCTGGTGCAATACTCTGCAATACTCTGGTGCAATACTCTGCAATACCCTGCGCAATATTCTGCAATACCCTGCGCAATACTCTGCAATACTCTGCAATACCCTGCGCAATATTCTGCAATACCCTGCGCAATACTCTGCAATACCCTGCGCAATACCCTGGTGCAATACTCTGCAATACTCTGGTGCAATACTCTGCAATACCCTGCGCAATACTCTGCAATACCCTGCGCAATACCCTGCAAAATACTCTGCAATACCCTGGTGCAATACTCTGCAATACACTGGTGCAATACTCTGCAATACCCTGCGCAATACTCTGCAATACCCTGCGCAATACTCTGCAATACTCTGGCGCAATACTCTGCAATACCCTGCGCAATACTCTGCAATACCCTGCGCAATACCCTGCGCAATACTCTGCAATACCCTGGTGCAATACTCTGCAATACTCTGGTGCAATACTCTGCAATACCCTGCGCAATACCCTGCAAAATACTCTGCAATACCCTGGTGCAATACTCTGCAATACCCTGCGCAATACCCTGCAAAATACTCTGCAATACCCTGGTGCAATACTCTGCAATACCCTGCGCAATACTCTGCAATACCCTGCGCAATACTCTGCAATACCCTGCGCAATACCCTGGTGCAATACTCTGCAATACTCTGGTGCAATACTCTGCAATACCCTGCAAAATAATATGCAATACCCTGCGCAATACCCTGCAAAATACTCTGCAATACCCTGGTGCAATACTCTGCAATACTCTGGTGCAATACCCTGCGCAATACTCTGCAATACCCTGCGCAATACCCTGCGCAATACTCTGCAATACCCTGCAATACCCTGCGCAATACTCTGCAATACCCTGCGCAATATTCTGCAATACCCTGCGCAATACTCTGCAATACCCTGCGCAATACCCTGCAAAATACTCTGCAATACCCTGGTGCAATACTCTGCAATACTCTGGTGCAATACTCTGCAATACCCTGCGCAATACCCTGCAATACCCTGCGCAATACTCTGCAATACTCTGGTGCAATACTCTGCAATACCCTGGTGCAATACTCTGCAATACCCTGCGCAATACTCTGCAATACCCTGCGCAATACTCTGCAATACCCTGCGCAATACCCTGCGCAATACCCTGCGCAATACCCTGCGCAATACCCTGCACAATACTCTGCAATACCCTGCGCAATACTCTGCAATACCCTGCGCAATACCCTGGTGCAATACTCTGCAATACTCTGGTGCAATACTCTGCAATACCCTGCGCAATACTCTGCAATACCCTGCGCAATACCCTGCAAAATACTCTGCAATACCCTGGTGCAATACTCTGCAATACACTGGTGCAATACTCTGCAATACCCTGCGCAATACTCTGAAATACCCTGCGCAATACTCTGCAATACTCTGGCGCAATACTCTGCAATACCCTGCGCAATACTCTGCAATACCCTGCGCAATACCCTGCGCAATACTCTGCAATACCCTGGTGCAATACTCTGCAATACTCTGGTGCAATACTCTGCAATACCCTGCACAATACCCTGCAAAATACTCTGCAATACCCTGGTGCAATACTCTGCAATACCCTGCGCAATACCCTGCAAAATACTCTGCAATACCCTGGTGCAATACTCTGCAATACCCTGCGCAATACTCTGCAATACCCTGCGCAATACTCTGCAATACCCTGCGCAATACCCTGGTGCAATACTCTGCAATACTCTGGTGCAATACTCTGCAATACCCTGCAAAATACTCTGCAATACCCTGCGCAATACCCTGCAAAATACTCTGCAATACCCTGGTGCAATACTCTGCAATACTCTGGTGCAATACCCTGCGCAATACTCTGCAATACCCTGCGCAATACCCTGCGCAATACTCTGCAATACCCCGCAATACCCTGCGCAATACTCTGCAATACCCTGCGCAATATTCTGCAATACCCTGCGCAATACTCTGCAATACTCTGCGCAATACCCTGGTGCAATACTCTGCAATACTCTGGTGCAATACTCTGCAATACCCTGCAAAATACTCTGCAATACCCTGCGCAATACCCTGCAAAATACTCTGCAATACCCTGGTGCAATACTCTGCAATACTCTGGTGCAATACTCTGCAATACCCTGCGCAATACTCTGCAATACCCTGCGCAATACCCTGCAAAATACTCTGCAATACCCTGGTGCAATACTCTGCAATACTCTGGTGCAATACTCTGCAATACCCTGGTGCAATACTCTGCAATACCCTGCGCAATACTCTGCAATACCCTGCGCAATACTCTGCAATACTCTGGTGCAATACTCTGCAATACCCTGGTGCAATACCCTGCGCAATACTCTGCAATACCCTGCGCAATACCCTGCAATACCCTGCGCAATACTCTGCAATACCCTGCGCAATACTCTGCAATACTCTGCAATACTCTGGTGCAATACTCTGCAATACCCTGCGCAATACCCTGCAAAATACTCTGCAATACCCTGGTGCAATACTCTGCAATACCCTGCGCAATACTCTGCAATACCCTGCGCAATACCCTGGTGCAATACTCTGCAATACTCTGGTGCAATACTCTGCAATACTCTGGTGCAATACTCTGCAATACCCTGCAAAATACTCTGCAATACCCTGCACAATACCCTGCAAAATACTCTGCAATACCCTGGTGCAATACTCTGCAATACTCTGGTGCAATACTCTGCAATACCCTGCGCAATACTCTGCAATACCCTGCGCAATACCCTGCAAAATACTCTGCAATACCCTGGTGCAATACTCTGCAATACTCTGGTGCAATACTCTGCAATACCATGCGCAATACTCTGCAATACCCTGCGCAATACCCTGCAAAATACTCTGCAATACCCTGGTGCAATACTCTGCAATACTCTGGTGCAATACCCTGCAATACCCTGCGCAATACTCTGCAATACTCTGGCGCAATACTCTGCAATACCCTGGTGCAATACTCTGCAATACCCTGCGCAATACTCTGCAATACCCTGCGCAATTCTCTGCAATACTCTGGTGCAATACTCTGCAATACCCTGGTGCAATACCCTGCGCAATACTCTGCAATACCCTGCGCAATACCCTGCAATACCCTGCGCAATACTCTGCAATACCCTGCGCAATACTCTGCAATACTCTGCAATACTCTGGCAATACCCTGCAAAATACTCTGCAATACCCTGGTGCAATACTCTGCAATACCCTGCGCAATACTCTGCAATACCCTGCGCAATACCCTGGTGCAATACTCTGCAATACTCTGCAATACTCTGGTGCAATACTCTGCAATACTCTGGTGCAATACTCTGCAATACCCTGCGCAATATTCTGCAATACCCTGCGCAATACTCTGCAATACTCTGCAATACCCTGCGCAATATTCTGCAATACCCTGCGCAATACTCTGCAATACCCTGCGCAATACCCTGGTGCAATACTCTGCAATACTCTGGTGCAATACTCTGCAATACCCTGCAAAATACTCTGCAATACCCTGCGCAATACCCTGCAAAATACTCTGCAATACCCTGGTGCAATACTCTGCAATACTCTGGTGCAATACTCTGCAATACCCTGCACAATACTCTGCAATACCCTGCGCAATACCCTGCAAAATACTCTGCAATACCCTGGTGCAATACTCTGCAATACACTGGTGCAATACTCTGCAATACCCTGCGCAATACTCTGCAATACCCTGCGCAATACTCTGCAATACTCTGGCGCAATACTCTGCAATACCCTGCGCAATACTCTGCAATACCCTGCGCAATACCCTGCGCAATACTCTGCAATACCCTGGTGCAATACTCTGCAATACTCTGGTGCAATACCCTGCGCAATACTCTGCAATACCCTGCGCAATACTCTGCAATACTCTGGTGCAATACTCTGCAATACCCTGGTGCAATACCCTGCGCAATACTCTGCAATACCCTGCGCAATACTCTGCAATACCCTGCGCAATACTCTGCAATACTCTGGTGCAATACTCTGCAATACCCTGGTGCAATACTCTGCAATACCCTGCGCAATACTCTGCAATACCCTGCGCAATACTCTGCAATACTCTGGTGCAATACTCTGCAATACCCTGGTGCAATACTCTGCAATACTCTGCAATACCCTGCGCAATACTCTGCAATACCCTGCGCAATACTCTGCAATACTCTGGTGCAATACTCTGCAATACCCTGGTGCAATACCCTGCAATACCCTGCGCAATACTCTGCAATACCCTGCGCAATACTCTGCAATACCCTGCGCAATACTCTGCAATACTCTGGTGCAATACTCTGCAATACCCTGGTGCAATACTCTGCAATACCCTGCGCAATACTCTGCAATACCCTGCGCAATTCTCTGCAATACTCTGGTGCAATACTCTGCAATACCCTGGTGCAATACCCTGCGCAATACTCTGCAATACCCTGCGCAATACCCTGCAATACCCTGCGCAATACTCTGCAATACCCTGCGCAATACTCTGCAATACTCTGCAATACTCTGGTGCAATACTCTGCAATACCCTGCGCAATACCCTGCAAAATACTCTGCAATACCCCTGCGCAATACTCTGCAATACTCTGCAATACCCTGCGCAATACCCTGGTGCAATACTCTGCAATACTCTGGTGCAATACTCTGCAATACTCTGGTGCAATACTCTGCAATACCCTGCAAAATACTCTGCAATACCCTGCGCAATACTCTGCAATACCCTGCGCAATACCCTGCGCAATACCCTGCAAAATACTCTGCAATACCCTGGTGCAATACTCTGCAATACTCTGGTGCAATACCCTGCGCAATACTCTGCAATACCCTGCGCAATACTCTGCAATACCCTGCGCAATACTCTGCAATACCCTGCGCAATATTCTGCAATACCCTGCGCAATACTCTGCAATACTCTGCAATACCCTGCGCAATATTCTGCAATACCCTGCGCAATACTCTGCAATACCCTGCGCAATACCCTGGTGCAATACTCTGCAATACTCTGGTGCAATACTCTGCAATACCCTGCAAAATACTCTGCAATACCCTGCGCAATACCCTGCAAAATACTCTGCAATACCCTGGTGCAATACTCTGCAATACTCTGGTGCAATACTCTGCAATACCCTGCGCAATACTCTGCAATACCCTGCGCAATACCCTGCAAAATACTCTGCAATACCCTGGTGCAATACTCTGCAATACACTGGTGCAATACTCTGCAATACACTGGTGCAATACTCTGCAATACCCTGCGCAATACTCTGCAATACCCTGCGCAATACTCTGCAATACTCTGGCGCAATACTCTGCAATACCCTGCGCAATACTCTGCAATACCCTGCGCAATACCCTGCGCAATACTCTGCAATACCCTGGTGCAATACTCTGCAATACCCTGCGCAATACTCTGCAATACCCTGCGCAATACTCTGCAATACTCTGGTGCAATACTCTGCAATACCCTGGTGCAATACTCTGCAATACCCTGCGCAATACTCTGCAATACCCTGCGCAATACTCTGCAATACTCTGGTGCAATACTCTGCAATACCCTGGTGCAATACTCTGCAATACCCTGCGCAATACTCTGCAATACCCTGCGCAATACCCTGCAATACCCTGCGCAATACTCTGCAATACTCTGGTGCAATACTCTGCAATACCCTGGTGCAATACTCTGCAATACCCTGCGCAATACTCTGCAATACCCTGGTGCAATACTCTGCAATACTCTGGTGCAATACTCTGCAATACCCTGCGCAATACTCTGCAATACCCTGCGCAATACCCTGCAATACCCTGCGCAATACTCTGCAATACCCTGGTGCAATACTCTGCAATACCCTGCGCAATACTCTGCAATACCCTGCGCAATACTCTGCAATACCCTGTGCAATACTCTGCAATACTCTGGTGCAATACTCTGCAATACCCTGTGCAATACTCTGCAATACCCTGCGCAATACTCTGCAATACCCTGCGCAATACCCTGCAAAATACTCTGCAATACCCTGGTGCAATACTCTGCAATACCCTGCGCAATACTCTGCAACACCCTGCGCAATACCCTGCAATACTCTGGTGCAATACTCTGCAATACCCTGTGCAATACTCTGCAATACCCTGCGCAATACTCTGCAATACCCTGCGCAATACTCTGCAATACCCTGTGCAATACTCTGCAATACCCTGCGCAATACTCTGCAATACCCTGCGCAATACTCTGCAATACCCTGTGCAATACTCTGCAATACTCTGGTGCAATACTCTGCAATACCCTGCGCAATACTCTGCAATACCCTGCGCAATACTCTGCAATACCCTGTGCAATACTCTGCAATACTCTGGTGCAATACTCTGCAATACCCTGCGCAATACTCTGCAATACCCTGCGCAATACCCTGCAAAATACTCTGCAATACCCTGGTGCAATACTCTGCAATACCCTGCGCAATACTCTGCAATACCCTGTGCAATACTCTGCAATACTCTGGTGCAATACTCTGCAATACCCTGCGCAATACTCTGCAATACCCTGTGCAATACTCTGCAATACTCTGGTGCAATACTCTGCAATACCCTGCGCAATACTCTGCAATACCCTGCGCAATACCCTGCAAAATACTCTGCAATACCCTGGTGCAATACTCTGCAATACCCTGCGCAATACTCTGCAATACCCTGCGCAATACCCTGCAAAATACTCTGCAATACCCTGGTGCAATACTCTGCAATACTCTGGTGCAATACTCTGCAATACCCTGCGCAATACTCCTGCAATACTCTGGTGCAATACTCTGCAATACCCTGGTGCAATACTCTGCAATACCCTGCGCAATACTCTGCAATACCCTGCGCAATACTCTGCAATACTCTGGTGCAATACTCTGCAATACCCTGGTGCAATACCCTGCGCAATACTCTGCAATACCCTGCGCAATACCCTGCAATACCCTGCGCAATACTCTGCAATACCCTGTGCAATACCCTGCAATACCCTGCGCAATACTCTGCAATACTCTGCAATACTCTGGTGCAATACTCTGCAATACCCTGCAAAATACTCTGCAATACCCTGCGCAATACCCTGCAAAATACTCTGCAATACCCTGGTGCAATACTCTGCAATACTCTGGTGCAATACTCTGCAATACCCTGCGCAATACTCTGCAATACCCTGCGCAATACCCTGCAAAATACTCTGCAATACCCTGGTGCAATACTCTGCAATACTCTGGTGCAATACTCTGCAATACCCTGCGCAATACTCTGCAATACCCTGCGCAATACCCTGCAATACCCTGCGCAATACTCTGCAATACTCTGGCGCAATACTCTGCAATACCCTGCGCAATACTCTGCAATACCCTGCGCAATACCCTGCAAAATACTCTGCAATACCCTGGTGCAATACTCTGCAATACTCTGGTGCAATACTCTGCAATACCCTGCGCAATACTCTGCAATACCCTGCGCAATACTCTGCAATACTCTGGCGCAATACTCTGCAATACCCTGCGCAATACTCTGCAATACCCTGCGCAATACCCTGCGCAATACTCTGCAATACCCTGGTGCAATACTCTGCAATACTCTGGTGCAATACTCTGCAATACCCTGCGCAATACTCTGCAATACTCTGCGCAATACCCTGCGCAATACTCTGCAATACCCTGGTGCAATACTCTGCAATACTCTGGTGCAATACTCTGCAATACCCTGCGCAATACTCTGCAATACTCTGGTGCAATACTCTGCAATACTCTGGTCAATACTCTGCAATACCCTGGTGCAATACTCTGCAATACCCTGCGCAATACTCTGCAATACCCTGCGCAATACTCTGCAATACCCTGGTGCAATACTCTGCAATACCCTGGTGCAATACCCTGCAATACCCTGCGCAATACTCTGCAATACCCTGCGCAATACCCTGCAATACCCTGCGCAATACTCTGCAATACTCTGGTGCAATACTCTGCAATACCCTGGTGCAATACTCTGCAATACCCTGGTGCAATACTCTGCAATACCCTGCGCAATACTCTGCAATACCCTGGAGCAATACTCTGCAATACTCTGGTGCAATACTCTGCAATACCCTGCGCAATACTCTGCAATACCCTGCGCAATACTCTGCAATACCCTGCGCAATACTCTGCAATACTCTGGTGCAATACTCTGCAATACCCTGGTGCAATACTCTGCAATACCCTGCGCAATACTCTGCAATACCCTGCGCAATACCCTGCAATACCCTGCGCAATACTCTGCAATACCCTGGTGCAATACTCTGCAATACCCTGCGCAATACTCTGCAATACCCTGGTGCAATACTCTGCAATACTCTGGTGCAATACTCTGCAATACCCTGCGCAATACTCTGCAATACCCTGTGCAATACTCTGCAATACTCTGGTGCAATACTCTGCAATACCCTGCGCAATACTCTGCAATACCCTGCGCAATACCCTGCAAAATACTCTGCAATACCCTGGTGCAATACTCTGCAATACCCTGCGCAATACTCTGCAATACCCTGCGCAATACCCTGCAAAATACTCTGCAATACCCTGGTGCAATACTCTGCAATACCCTGGTGCAATACTCTGCAATACCCTGGTGCAATACTCTGCAATACCCTGCGCAATACTATGCAATACTCTGGTGCAATACTCTGCAATACCCTGGTGCAATACTCTGCAATACCCTGGTGCAATACTCTGCAATACCCTGCGCAATACTCTGCAATACCCTGGTGCAATACTCTGCAATACTCTGGTGCAATACTCTGCAATACCCTGCGCAATACTCTGCAATACCCTGCGCAATACTCTGCAATACCCTGCGCAATACTCTGCAATACCCTGCGCAATACTCTGCAATACTCTGGTGCAATACTCTGCAATACCCTGGTGCAATACTCTGCAATACCCTGCGCAATACTCTGCAATACCCTGCGCAATACCCTGCAATACCCTGCGCAATACTCTGCAATACCCTGGTGCAATACTCTGCAATACCCTGCGCAATACTCTGCAATACCCTGGTGCAATACTCTGCAATACTCTGGTGCAATACTCTGCAATACCCTGCGCAATACTCTGCAATACCCTGCGCAATACTCTGCAATACCCTGTGCAATACTCTGCAATACTCTGGTGCAATACTCTGCAATACCCTGCGCAATACTCTGCAATACCCTGCGCAATACCCTGCAAAATACTCTGCAATACCCTGGTGCAATACTCTGCAATACCCTGCGCAATACTCTGCAATACCCTGCGCAATACCCTGCAAAATACTCTGCAATACCCTGGTGCAATACTCTGCAATACTCTGGTGCAATACTCTGCAATACCCTGGTGCAATACTCTGCAATACCCTGCGCAATACTCTGCAATACCCTGCGCAATTCTCTGCAATACTCTGGTGCAATACTCTGCAATACCCTGGTGCAATACCCTGCGCAATACTCTGCAATACCCTGCGCAATACCCTGCAATACCCTGCGCAATACTCTGCAATACCCTGCGCAATACTCTGGTGCAATACTCTGCAATACCCTGCGCAATACCCTGCAAAATACTCTGCAATACCCTGGTGCAATTATCTGCAATACCCTGCGCAATACTCTGCAATACCCTGCGCAATACTCTGCAATACTCTGGTGCAATACTCTGCAATACCCTGGTGCAATACTCTGCAATACCCTGCGCAATACCCTGCAATACCCTGCGCAATACTCTGCAATACCCTGCGCAATACTCTGCAATACTCTGCAATACTCTGGTGCAATACTCTGCAATACCCTGCGCAATACCCTGCAAAATACTCTGCAATACCCTGGTGCAATACTCTGCAATACCCTGCGCAATACTCTGCAATACCCTGCGCAATACCCTGGTGCAATACTCTGCAATACTCTGGTGCAATACTCTGCAATACTCTGGTGCAATACTCTTCAATACCCTGCAAAATACTCTGCAATACCCTGCGCAATACCCTGCAAAATACTCTGCAATACCCTGGTGCAATACTCTGCAATACTCTGGTGCAATACCCTGCGCAATACTCTGCAATACCCTGCGCAATACCCTGCGCAATACTCTGCAATACCCTGCAATACCCTGCGCAATACTCTGCAATACCCTGCGCAATATTCTGCAATACCCTGCGCAATACTCTGCAATACTCTGCAATACCCTGCGCAATATTCTGCAATACCCTGCGCAATACTCTGCAATACTCTGGTGCAATACTCTGCAATACCCTGCAAAATACTCTGCAATACCCTGCGCAATACCCTGCAAAATACTCTGCAATACCCTGGTGCAATACTCTGCAATACTCTGGTGCAATACTCTGCAATACCCTGCGCAATACTCTGCAATACCCTGCGCAATACCCTGCAAAATACTCTGCAATACCCTGGTGCAATACTCTGCAATACTCTGGTGCAATACTCTGCAATACCCTGCGCAATACCCTGCGCAATACCCTGCAAAATACTCTGCAATACCCTGGTGCAATACTCTGCAATACTCTGGTGCAATACTCTGCAATACCCTGGTGCAATACTCTGCAATACTCTGGCGCAATACTCTGCAATACCCTGCGCAATACTCTGCAATACCCTGCGCAATACCCTGCGCAATACTCTGCAATACCCTGGTGCAATACTCTGCAATACTCTGGTGCAATACTCTGCAATACCCTGCGCAATACTCTGCAATACCCTGCGCAATACTCTGCAATACTCTGGTGCAATACTCTGCAATACCCTGGTGCAATACTCTGCAATACTCTGCAATACCCTGCGCAATACTCTGCAATACCCTGCGCAATACTCTGCAATACCCTGCGCAATACTCTGCAATACCCTGCGCAATACTCTGCAATACTCTGGTGCAATACTCTGCAATACCCTGGTGCAATACTCTGCAATACCCTGCGCAATACTCTGCAATACCCTGCGCAATTCTCTGCAATACTCTGGTGCAATACTCTGCAATACCCTGGTGCAATACCCTGCGCAATACTCTGCAATACCCTGCGCAATACCCTGCAATACCCTGCGCAATACTCTGCAATACCCTGCGCAATAGTCTGCAATACTCTGGTGCAATACTCTGCAATACCCTGCGCAATACCCTGCAAAATACTCTGCAATACCCTGGTGCAATACTCTGCAATACCCTGCGCAATACTCTGCAATACCCTGCGCAATACCCTGGTGCAATACTCTGCAATACTCTGCAATACTCTGGTGCAATACTCTGCAATACCCTGCGCAATATTCTGCAATACCCTGCGCAATACTCTGCAATACTCTGCAATACCCTGCGCAATATTCTGCAATACCCTGCGCAATACTCTGCAATACCCTGCGCAATACCCTGGTGCAATACTCTGCAATACTCTGGTGCAATACTCTGCAATACCCTGCGCAATACTCTGCAATACCCTGCGCAATACCCTGCAAAATACTCTGCAATACCCTGGTGCAATACTCTGCAATACACTGGTGCAATACTCTGCAATACCCTGCGCAATACTCTGCAATACCCTGCGCAATACTCTGCAATACTCTGGCGCAATACTCTGCAATACCCTGCGCAATACTCTGCAATACCCTGCGCAATACCCTGCGCAATACTCTGCAATACCCTGGTGCAATACTCTGCAATACTCTGGTGCAATACTCTGCAATACCCTGCGCAATACCCTGCAAAATACTCTGCAATACCCTGGTGCAATACTCTGCAATACTCTGGTGCAATACTCTGCAATACCCTGCGCAATATTCTGCAATACCCTGCGCAATACTCTGCAATACTCTGCAATACCCTGCGCAATATTCTGCAATACCCTGCGCAATACTCTGCAATACCCTGCGCAATACCCTGGTGCAATACTCTGCAATACTCTGGTGCAATACTCTGCAATACCCTGCGCAATACTCTGCAATACCCTGCGCAATACCCTGCAAAATACTCTGCAATACCCTGGTGCAATACTCTGCAATACACTGGTGCAATACTCTGCAATACCCTGCGCAATACTCTGCAATACCCTGCGCAATACTCTGCAATACTCTGGCGCAATACTCTGCAATACCCTGCGCAATACTCTGCAATACCCTGGTGCAATACTCTGCAATACTCTGGTGCAATACTCTGCAATACCCTGCGCAATACCCTGCAAAATACTCTGCAATATCCTGGTGCAATACTCTGCAATACCCTGCGCAATACCCTGCAAAATACTCTGCAATACCCTGGTGCAATACTCTGCAATACCCTGCGCAATACTCTGCAATACCCTGCGCAATACTCTGCAATACCCTGCGCAATACCCTGGTGCAATACTCTGGTGCAATACTCTGCAATACCCTGCAAAATACTCTGCAATACCCTGCGCAATACCCTGCAAAATACTCTGCAATACCCTGGTGCAATACTCTGCAATACTCTGGTGCAATACCCTGCGCAATACTCTGCAATACCCTGCGCAATACCCTGCGCAATACTCTGCAATACCCTGCAATACCCTGCGCAATACTCTGCAATACCCTGCGCAATATTCTGCAATACCCTGCGCAATACTCTGCAATACTCTGCGCAATACCCTGGTGCAATACTCTGCAATACTCTGGTGCAATACTCTGCAATACCCTGCAAAATACTCTGCAATACCCTGCGCAATACCCTGCAAAATACTCTGCAATACCCTGGTGCAATACTCTGCAATACTCTGGTGCAATACTCTGCAATACCCTGCGCAATACTCTGCAATACCCTGCGCAATACCCTGCAAAATACTCTGCAATACCCTGGTGCAATACTCTGCAATACTCTGGTGCAATACTCTGCAATACCCTGGTGCAATACTCTGCAATACCCTGCGCAATACTCTGCAATACCCTGCGCAATACTCTGCAATACTCTGGTGCAATACTCTGCAATACCCTGGTGCAATACCCTGCGCAATACTCTGCAATACCCTGCGCAATACCCTGCAATACCCTGCGCAATACTCTGCAATACCCTGCGCAATACTCTGCAATACTCTGCAATACTCTGGTGCAATACTCTGCAATACCCTGCGCAATACCCTGCAAAATACTCTGCAATACCCTGGTGCAATACTCTGCAATACCCTGCGCAATACTCTGCAATACCCTGCGCAATACCCTGGTGCAATACTCTGCAATACTCTGGTGCAATACTCTGCAATACTCTGGTGCAATACTCTGCAATACCCTGCAAAATACTCTGCAATACCCTGCGCAATACCCTGCAAAATACTCTGCAATACCCTGGTGCAATACTCTGCAATACTCTGGTGCAATACTCTGCAATACCCTGCGCAATACTCTGCAATACCCTGCGCAATACCCTGCAAAATACTCTGCAATACCCTGGTGCAATACTCTGCAATACTCTGGTGCAATACTCTGCAATACCCTGCGCAATACTCTGCAATACCCTGCGCAATACCCTGCAAAATACTCTGCAATACCCTGGTGCAATACTCTGCAATACTCTGGTGCAATACTCTGCAATACCCTGCAATACCCTGCGCAATACTCTGCAATACTCTGGCGCAATACTCTGCAATACCCTGGTGCAATACTCTGCAATACCCTGCGCAATACTCTGCAATACCCTGCGCAATTCTCTGCAATACTCTGGTGCAATACTCTGCAATACCCTGGTGCAATACCCTGCGCAATACTCTGCAATACCATGCGCAATACCCTGCAATACCCTGCGCAATACTCTGCAATACCCTGCGCAATACTCTGCAATACTCTGCAATACTCTGGTGCAATACTCTGCAATACCCTGCGCAATACCCTGCAAAATACTCTGCAATACCCTGGTGCAATACTCTGCAATACCCTGCGCAATACTCTGCAATACCCTGCGCAATACCTTGGTGCAATACTCTGCAATACTCTGCAATACTCTGGTGCAATACTCTGCAATACTCTGGTGCAATACTCTGCAATACCCTGCGCAATATTCTGCAATACCCTGCGCAATACTCTGCAATACTCTGCAATACCCTGCGCAATATTCTGCAATACCCTGCGCAATACTCTGCAATACCCTGCGCAATACCCTGGTGCAATACTCTGCAATACTCTGGTGCAATACTCTGCAATACTCTGCAATACCCTGCAAAATACTCTGCAATACCCTGCGCAATACCCTGCAAAATACTCTGCAATACCCTGGTGCAATACTCTGCAATACTCTGGTGCAATACTCTGCAATACCCTGCGCAATACTCTGCAATACCCTGCGCAATACCCTGCAAAATACTCTGCAATACCCTGGTGCAATACTCTGCAATACACTGGTGCAATACTCTGCAATACCCTGCGCAATACTCTGCAATACCCTGCGCAATACTCTGCAATACTCTGGCGCAATACTCTGCAATACCCTGCGCAATACTCTGCAATACCCTGCGCAATACCCTGCGCAATACTCTGCAATACCCTGGTGCAATACTCTGCAATACTCTGGTGCAATACCCTGCGCAATACTCTACAATACCCTGCGCAATACTCTGCAATACTCTGGTGCAATACTCTGCAATACCCTGGTGCAATACCCTGCGCAATACTCTGCAATACCCTGCGCAATACTCTGCAATACCCTGCGCAATACTCTGCAATACTCTGGTGCAATACTCTGCAATACCCTGGTGCAATACTCTGCAATACCCTGCGCAATACTCTGCAATACCCTGCGCAATACTCTGCAATACTCTGGTGCAATACTCTGCAATACCCTGGTGCAATACTCTGCAATACCCTGCGCAATACTCTGCAATACCCTGCGCAATACTCTGCAATACTCTGGTGCAATACTCTGCAATACCCTGGTGCAATACCCTGCAATACCCTGCGCAATACTCTGCAATACCCTGCGCAATACTCTGCAATACCCTGCGCAATACTCTGCAATACTCTGGTGCAATACTCTGCAATACCCTGGTGCAATACTCTGCAATACCCTGCGCAATACTCTGCAATACCCTGCGCAATTCTCTGCAATACTCTGGTGCAATACTCTGCAATACCCTGGTGCAATACCCTGCGCAATACTCTGCAATACCCTGCGCAATACCCTGCAATACCCTGCGCAATACTCTGCAATACCCTGCGCAATACTCTGCAATACTCTGCAATACTCTGGTGCAATACTCTGCAATACCCTGTGCAATACCCTGCAAAATACTCTGCAATACCCTGCGCAATACTCTGCAATACTCTGCAATACCCTGCGCAATACCCTGGTGCAATACTCTGCAATACTCTGGTGCAATACTCTGCAATACTCTGGTGCAATACTCTGCAATACCCTGCAAAATACTCTGCAATACCCTGCGCAATACTCTGCAATACCCTGCGCAATACCCTGCGCAATACCCTGCAAAATACTCTGCAATACCCTGGTGCAATACTCTGCAATACTCTGGTGCAATACCCTGCGCAATACTCTGCAATACCCTGCGCAATACTCTGCAATACCCTGCAATACCCTGCGCAATACTCTGCAATACCCTGCGCAATATTCTGCAATACCCTGCGCAATACTCTGCAATACTCTGCAATACCCTGCGCAATATTCTGCAATACCCTGCGCAATACTCTGCAATACCCTGCGCAATACCCTGGTGCAATACTCTGCAATACTCTGGTGCAATACTCTGCAATACCCTGCAAAATACTCTGCAATACCCTGCGCAATACCCTGCAAAATACTCTGCAATACCCTGGTGCAATACTCTGCAATACTCTGGTGCAATACTCTGCAATACCCTGCGCAATACTCTGCAATACCCTGCGCAATACCCTGCAAAATACTCTGCAATACCCTGGTGCAATACTCTGCAATACACTGGTGCAATACTCTGCAATACCCTGCGCAATACTCTGCAATACCCTGCGCAATACTCTGCAATACTCTGGCGCAATACTCTGCAATACCCTGTGCAATACTCTGCAATACCCTGCGCAATACCCTGCGCAATACTCTGCAATACCCTGGTGCAATACTCTGCAATACCCTGCGCAATACTCTGCAATACCCTGCGCAATACTCTGCAATACTCTGGTGCAATACTCTGCAATACCCTGGTGCAATACTCTGCAATACCCTGCGCAATACTCTGCAATACCCTGCGCAATACTCTGCAATACTCTGGTGCAATACTCTGCAATACCCTGGTGCAATACTCTGCGCAATACTCTGCAATACCCTGCGCAATACCCTGCAATACCCTGCGCAATACTCTGCAATACTCTGGTGCAATACTCTGCAATACCCTGGTGCAATACTCTGCAATACCCTGCGCAATACTCTGCAATACCCTGGTGCAATACTCTGCAATACTCTGGTGCAATACTCTGCAATACCCTGCGCAATACTCTGCAATACCCTGCGCAATACCCTGCAATACCCTGCGCAATACTCTGCAATACCCTGGTGCAATACTCTGCAATACCCTGGTGCAATACTCTGCAATACCCTGCGCAATACTCTGCAATACCCTGTGCAATACTCTGCAATACTCTGGTGCAATACTCTGCAATACCCTGCGCAATACTCTGCAATACCCTGCGCAATACCCTGCAAAATACTCTGCAATACCCTGGTGCAATACTCTGCAATACCCTGCGCAATACTCTGCAATACCCTGCGCAATACCCTGCAATACTCTGGTGCAATACTCTGCAATACCCTGGTGCAATACTCTGCAATACCCTGCGCAATACTCTGCAATACCCTGTGCAATACTCTGCAATACCCTGCGCAATACTCTGCAATACCCTGCGCAATACTCTGCAATACCCTGTGCAATACTCTGCAATACTCTGGTGCAATACTCTGCAATACCCTGCGCAATACTCTGCAATACCCTGCGCAATACTCTGCAATACCCTGCGCAATACTCTGCAATACCCTGTGCAATACTCTGCAATACTCTGGTGCAATACTCTGCAATACCCTGCGCAATACTCTGCAATACCCTGCGCAATACCCTGCAAAATACTCTGCAATACCCTGGTGCAATACTCTGCAATACCCTGCGCAATACTCTGCAATACCCTGCGCAATACTCTGCAATACTCTGGTGCAATACTCTGCAATACCCTGGTGCAATACTCTGCAATACCATGCGCAATACTCTGCAATACCCTGGTGCAATACTCTGCAATACCCTGCGCAATACTCTGCAATACCCTGTGCAATACTCTGCAATACTCTGGTGCAATACTCTGCAATACCCTGCGCAATACTCTGCAATACCCTGTGCAATACTCTGCAATACTCTGGTGCAATACTCTGCAATACCCTGCGCAATACTCTGCAATACCCTGCGCAATACCCTGCAAAATACTCTGCAATACCCTGGTGCAATACTCTGCAATACCCTGCGCAATACTCTGCAATACCCTGTGCAATACCCTGCAAAATACTCTGCAATACCCTGGTGCAATACTCTGCAATACTCTGGTGCAATACTCTGCAATACCCTGCGCAATACTCTGCAATACCCTGCGCAATACTCTGCAATACTCTGGTGCAATACTCTGCAATACCCTGGTGCAATACTCTGCAATACCCTGCGCAATACTCTGCAATACCCTGCGCAATACTCTGCAATACTCTGGTGCAATACTCTGCAATACCCTGGTGCAATACCCTGCGCAATACTCTGCAATACCCTGCGCAATACCCTGCAATACCCTGCGCAATACTCTGCAATACCCTGCGCAATACCCTGCAATACCCTGCGCAATACTCTGCAATACTCTGCAATACTCTGGTGCAATACTCTGCAATACCCTGCGCAATACCCTGCAAAATACTCTGCAATACCCTGGTGCAATACTCTGCAATACCCTGCGCAATACTCTGCAATACCCTGCGCAATACCCTGGTGCAATACTCTGCAATACTCTGGTGCAATACTCTGCAATACTCTGGTGCAATACTCTGCAATACCCTGCAAAATACTCTGCAATACCCTGCGCAATACTCTGCAATACCCTGCGCAATACCCTGCGCAATACCCTGCAAAATACTCTGCAATACCCTGGTGCAATACTCTGCAATACTCTGGTGCAATACCCTGCGCAATACTCTGCAATACCCTGCGCAATACCCTGCGCAATACTCTGCAATACCCTGCAAAATACTCTGCAATACCCTGCGCAATACCCTGCAAAATACTCTGCAATACCCTGGTGCAATACTCTGCAATACTCTGGTGCAATACCCTGCGCAATACTCTGCAATACCCTGCGCAATACCCTGCGCAATACTCTGCAATACCCTGCAATACCCTGCGCAATATTCTGCAATACCCTGCGCAATATTCTGCAATACCCTGCGCAATACTCTGCAATACTCTGCAATACCCTGCGCAATATTCTGCAATACCCTGCGCAATACTCTGCAATACCCTGCGCAATACCCTGGTGCAATACTCTGCAATACTCTGGTGCAATACTCTGCAATACCCTGCAAAATACTCTGCAATACCCTGCGCAATACCCTGCAAAATACTCTGCAATACCCTGGTGCAATACTCTGCAATACTCTGGTGCAATACTCTGCAATACCCTGCGCAATACTCTGCAATACCCTGCGCAATACCCTGCAAAATACTCTGCAATACCCTGGTGCAATACTCTGCAATACTCTGGTGCAATACTCTGCAATACCCTGCGCAATACTCTGCAATACCCTGCGCAATACTCTGTAATACCCTGCGCAATACCCTGCAATACCCTGCGCAATACTCTGCAATACCCTGCGCAATATTCTGCAATACCCTGCGCAATACTCTGCAATACCCTGCGCAATACTCTGCAATACCCTGCGCAATACTCTGCAATACCCTGCGCAATACCCTGGTGCAATACTCTGCAATACTCTGGTGCAATACTCTGCAATACCCTGCACAATACTCTGCAATACCCTGCGCAATACCCTGCAAAATACTCTGCAATACCCTGGTGCAATACTCTGCAATACACTGGTGCAATACTCTGCAATACCCTGCGCAATACTCTGCAATACCCTGTGCAATACTCTGCAATACTCTGGCGCAATACTCTGCAATACCCTGCGCAATACTCTGCAATACCCTGCGCAATACTCTGCAATACCCTGGTGCAATACTCTGCAATACTCTGGTGCAATACTCTGCAATACCCTGCGCAATACCCTGCAAAATACTCTGCAATACCCTGGTGCAATACTCTGCAATACCCTGCGCAATACCCTGCAAAATACTCTGCAATACCCTGGTGCAATACTCTGCAATACCCTGCGCAATACTCTGCAATACCCTGCGCAATACTCTGCAATACCCTGCGCAATACCCTGGTGCAATACTCTGCAATACTCTGGTGCAATACTCTGCAATACCCTGCAAAATACTCTGCAATACCCTGCGCAATACCCTGCAAAATACTCTGCAATACCCTGGTGCAATACTCTGCAATACTCTGGTGCAATACCCTGCGCAATACTCTGCAATACCCTGCGCAATACCCTGCGCAATACTCTGCAATACCCTGCAATACCCTGCGCAATACTCTGCAATACCCTGCGCAATATTCTGCAATACCCTGCGCAATACTCTGCAATACTCTGCGCAATACCCTGGTGCAATACTCTGCAATACTCTGGTGCAATACTCTGCAATACCCTGCGCAATACTCTGCAATACCCTGCGCAATACCCTGCAAAATACTCTGCAATACCCTGGTGCAATACTCTGCAATACTCTGGTGCAATACTCTGCAATACCCTGCGCAATACTCTGCAATACCCTGCGCAATACCCTGCAAAATACTCTGCAATACCCTGGTGCAATACTCTGCAATACTCTGGTGCAATACTCTGCAATACCCTGGTGCAATACTCTGCAATACCCTGCGCAATACTCTGCAATACCCTGCGCAATACTCTGCAATACTCTGGTGCAATACTCTGCAATACCCTGGTGCAATACCCTGCGCAATACTCTGCAATACCATGCGCAATACCCTGCAATACCCTGCGCAATACTCTGCAATACCCTGCGCAATACTCTGCAATACCCTGCGCAATACTCTGCAATACTCTGCAATACTCTGGTGCAATACTCTGCAATACCCTGCGCAATACCCTGCAAAATACTCTGCAATACCCTGGTGCAATACTCTGCAATACCCTGCGCAATACTCTGCAATACCCTGCGCAATACCCTGGTGCAATACTCTGCAATACTCTGGTGCAATACTCTGCAATACTCTGGTGCAATACTCTGCAATACCCTGCAAAATACTCTGCAATACCCTGCGCAATACTCTGCAATACCCTGCGCAATACCCTGCGCAATACCCTGCAAAATACTCTGCAATACCCTGGTGCAATACTCTGCAATACTCTGGTGCAATACCCTGCGCAATACTCTGCAATACCCTGCGCAATACCCTGCGCAATACTCTGCAATACCCTGCAAAATACTCTGCAATACCCTGCGCAATACCCTGCAAAATACTCTGCAATACCCTGGTGCAATACTCTGCAATACTCTGGTGCAATACCCTGCGCAATACTCTGCAATACCCTGCGCAATACCCTGCGCAATACTCTGCAATACCCTGCAATACCCTGCGCAATATTCTGCAATACCCTGCGCAATATTCTGCAATACCCTGCGCAATACTCTGCAATACTCTGCAATACCCTGCGCAATATTCTGCAATACCCTGCGCAATACTCTGCAATACCCTGCGCAATACCCTGGTGCAATACTCTGCAATACTCTGGTGCAATACTCTGCAATACCCTGCAAAATACTCTGCAATACCCTGCGCAATACCCTGCAAAATACTCTGCAATACCCTGGTGCAATACTCTGCAATACTCTGGTGCAATACTCTGCAATACCCTGCGCAATACTCTGCAATACCCTGCGCAATACCCTGCAAAATACTCTGCAATACCCTGGTGCAATACTCTGCAATACTCTGGTGCAATACTCTGCAATACCCTGCGCAATACTCTGCAATACCCTGCGCAATACTCTGCAATACCCTGCGCAATACCCTGCAATACCCTGCGCAATACTCTGCAATACCCTGCGCAATATTCTGCAATACCCTGCGCAATACTCTGCAATACCCTGCGCAATACTCTGCAATACCCTGCGCAATACTCTGCAATACCCTGCGCAATACCCTGGTGCAATACTCTGCAATACTCTGGTGCAATACTCTGCAATACCCTGCACAATACTCTGCAATACCCTGCGCAATACCCTGCAAAATACTCTGCAATACCCTGGTGCAATACTCTGCAATACACTGGTGCAATACTCTGCAATACCCTGCGCAATACTCTGCAATACCCTGTGCAATACTCTGCAATACTCTGGCGCAATACTCTGCAATACCCTGCGCAATACTCTGCAATACCCTGCGCAATACTCTGCAATACCCTGGTGCAATACTCTGCAATACTCTGGTGCAATACTCTGCAATACCCTGCGCAATACCCTGCAAAATACTCTGCAATACCCTGGTGCAATACTCTGCAATACCCTGCGCAATACCCTGCAAAATACTCTGCAATACCCTGGTGCAATACTCTGCAATACCCTGCGCAATACTCTGCAATACCCTGCGCAATACCCTGGTGCAATACTCTGCAATACTCTGGTGCAATACTCTGCAATACCCTGCAAAATACTCTGCAATACCCTGCGCAATACCCTGCAAAATACTCTGCAATACCCTGGTGCAATACTCTGCAATACTCTGGTGCAATACCCTGCGCAATACTCTGCAATACCCTGCGCAATACCCTGCGCAATACTCTGCAATACCCTGCAATACCCTGCGCAATACTCTGCAATACCCTGCGCAATATTCTGCAATACCCTGCGCAATACTCTGCAATACTCTGCGCAATACCCTGGTGCAATACTCTGCAATACTCTGGTGCAATACTCTGCAATACCCTGCGCAATACTCTGCAATACCCTGCGCAATACCCTGCAAAATACTCTGCAATACCCTGGTGCAATACTCTGCAATACTCTGGTGCAATACTCTGCAATACCCTGCGCAATACTCTGCAATACCCTGCGCAATACCCTGCAAAATACTCTGCAATACCCTGGTGCAATACTCTGCAATACTCTGGTGCAATACTCTGCAATACCCTGGTGCAATACTCTGCAATACCCTGCGCAATACTCTGCAATACCCTGCGCAATACTCTGCAATACTCTGGTGCAATACTCTGCAATACCCTGGTGCAATACCCTGCGCAATACTCTGCAATACCCTGCGCAATACCCTGCAATACCCTGCGCAATACTCTGCAATACCCTGCGCAATACTCTGCAATACCCTGCGCAATACTCTGCAATACTCTGGTGCAATACTCTGCAATACCCTGGTGCAATACCCTGCGCAATACTCTGCAATACCCTGCGCAATACCCTGCAATACCCTGCGCAATACTCTGCAATACCCTGCGCAATACTCTGCAATACTCTGCAATACTCTGGTGCAATACTCTGCAATACCCTGCGCAATACTCTGCAATACCCTGCGCAATACCCTGGTGCAATACTCTGCAATACTCTGGTGCAATACTCTGCAATACTCTGGTGCAATACTCTGCAATACCCTGCGCAATATTCTGCAATACCCTGCGCAATACTCTGCAATACTCTGCAATACCCTGCGCAATATTCTGCAATACCCTGCGCAATACTCTGCAATACCCTGCGCAATACCCTGGTGCAATACTCTGCAATACTCTGGTGCAATACTCTGCAATACCCTGCAAAATACTCTGCAATACCCTGCGCAATACCCTGCAAAATACTCTGCAATACCCTGGTGCAATACTCTGCAATACTCTGGTGCAATACTCTGCAATACCCTGCGCAATACTCTGCAATACCCTGCGCAATACCCTGCAAAATACTCTGCAATACCCTGGTGCAATACTCTGCAATACACTGGTGCAATACTCTGCAATACCCTGCGCAATACTCTGCAATACCCTGCGCAATACTCTGCAATACTCTGGCGCAATACTCTGCAATACCCTGCGCAATACTCTGCAATACCCTGCGCAATACCCTGCGCAATACTCTGCAATACCCTGGTGCAATACTCTGCAATACTCTGGTGCAATACCCTGCGCAATACTCTGCAATACCCTGCGCAATACTCTGCAATACTCTGGTGCAATACTCTGCAATACCCTGGTGCAATACCCTGCGCAATACTCTGCAATACCCTGCACAATACTCTGCAATACCCTGCGCAATACTCTGCAATACTCTGGTGCAATACTCTGCAATACCCTGGTGCAATACTCTGCAATACCCTGCGCAATACTCTGCAATACCCTGCGCAATACTCTGCAATACTCTGGTGCAATACTCTGCAATACCCTGGTGCAATACTCTGCAATACTCTGCAATACCCTGCGCAATACCCTGCGCAATACTCTGCAATACTCTGGTGCAATACTCTGCAATACCCTGGTGCAATACCCTGCAATACCCTGCGCAATACTCTGCAATACCCTGCGCAATACTCTGCAATACCCTGCGCAATACTCTGCAATACTCTGGTGCAATACTCTGCAATACCCTGGTGCAATACTCTGCAATACCCTGCGCAATACTCTGCAATACCCTGCGCAATTCTCTGCAATACTCTGGTGCAATACTCTGCAATACCCTGGTGCAATACCCTGCGCAATACTCTGCAATACCCTGCGCAATACCCTGCAATACCCTGCGCAATACTCTGCAATACCCTGCGCAATACTCTGCAATACTCTGCAATACTCTGGTG
Organism: Rana muscosa; assembly: GCA_029206835.1. Lineage (NCBI taxonomy): Eukaryota > Metazoa > Chordata > Amphibia > Anura > Ranidae > Rana > Rana muscosa. Next base: position 1,627,648 of record JARGYO010000230.1, read on the forward strand.
CAATACTCTGCAATACCCTGCGCAATACCCTGCAAAATACTCTGCAATACCCTGCGCAATACTCTGCAATACTCTGCAATACCCTGCGCAATACCCTGGTGCAATACTCTGCAATACTCTGGTGCAATACTCTGCAATACTCTGGTGCAATACTCTGCAATACCCTGCAAAATACTCTGCAATACCCTGCGCAATACTCTGCAATACCCTGCGCAATACCCTGCGCAATACCCTGCAAAATACTCTGCAATACCCTGGTGCAATACTCTGCAATACTCTGGTGCAATACCCTGCGCAATACTCTGCAATACCCTGCGCAATACTCTGCAATACCCTGCAATACCCTGCGCAATACTCTGCAATACCCTGCGCAATATTCTGCAATACCCTGCGCAATACTCTGCAATACCCTGCGCAATACCCTGCGCAATACTCTGCAATACCCTGGTGCAATACTCTGCAATACCCTGCGCAATACTCTGCAATACCCTGCGCAATACTCTGCAATACTCTGGTGCAATACTCTGCAATACCCTGGTGCAATACTCTGCAATACCCTGCGCAATACTCTGCAATACCCTGCGCAATACTCTGCAATACTCTGGTGCAATACTCTGCAATACCCTGGTGCAATACTCTGCAATACCCTGCGCAATACTCTGCAATACCCTGCGCAATACCCTGCAATACCCTGCGCAATACTCTGCAATACTCTGGTGCAATACTCTGCAATACCCTGGTGCAATACTCTGCAATACCCTGCGCAATACTCTGCAATACCCTGGTGCAATACTCTGCAATACTCTGGTGCAATACTCTGCAATACCCTGCGCAATACTCTGCAATACCCTGCGCAATACCCTGCAATACCCTGCGCAATACTCTGCAATACCCTGGTGCAATACTCTGCAATACCCTGCGCAATACTCTGCAATACCCTGCGCAATACTCTGCAATACCCTGTGCAATACTCTGCAATACTCTGGTGCAATACTCTGCAATACCCTGCGCAATACTCTGCAATACCCTGCGCAATACCCTGCAAAATACTCTGCAATACCCTGGTGCAATACTCTGCAATACCCTGCGCAATACTCTGCAATACCCTGCGCAATACTCTGCAATACCCTGTGCAATACTCTGCAATACCCTGCGCAATACTCTGCAATACCCTGCGCAATACTCTGCAATACCCTGTGCAATACTCTGCAATACTCTGGTGCAATACTCTGCAATACCCTGCGCAATACTCTGCAATACCCTGCGCAATACTCTGCAATACCCTGCGCAATACTCTGCAATACCCTGTGCAATACTCTGCAATACTCTGGTGCAATACTCTGCAATACCCTGCGCAATACTCTGCAATACCCTGCGCAATACCCTGCAAAATACTCTGCAATACCCTGGTGCAATACTCTGCAATACCCTGCGCAATACTCTGCAATACCCTGCGCAATACTCTGCAATACTCTGGTGCAATACTCTGCAATACCCTGGTGCAATACTCTGCAATACCCTGCGCAATACTCTGCAATACCCTGGTGCAATACTCTGCAATACCCTGCGCAATACTCTGCAATACCCTGTGCAATACTCTGCAATACTCTGGTGCAATACTCTGCAATACCCTGCGCAATACTCTGCAATACCCTGTGCAATACTCTGCAATACTCTGGTGCAATACTCTGCAATACCCTGCGCAATACTCTGCAATACCCTGCGCAATACCCTGCAAAATACTCTGCAATACCCTGGTGCAATACTCTGCAATACCCTGCGCAATACTCTGCAATACCCTGCGCAATACCCTGCAAAATACTCTGCAATACCCTGGTGCAATACTCTGCAATACTCTGGTGCAATACTCTGCAATACCCTGCGCAATACTCTGCAATACCCTGCGCAATACTCTGCAATACTCTGGTGCAATACTCTGCAATACCCTGGTGCAATACTCTGCAATACCCTGCGCAATACTCTGCAATACCCTGCGCAATACCCTGCAATACCATGCGCAATACTCTGCAATACCCTGCGCAATACCCTGCAATACCCTGCGCAATACTCTGCAATACTCTGCAATACTCTGGTGCAATACTCTGCAATACCCTGCGCAATACCCTGCAAAATACTCTGCAATACCCTGGTGCAATACTCTGCAATACCCTGCGCAATACTCTGCAATACCCTGCGCAATACCCTGGTGCAATACTCTGCAATACTCTGGTGCAATACTCTGCAATACTCTGGTGCAATACTCTGCAATACCCTGCAAAATACTCTGCAATACCCTGCGCAATACTCTGCAATACCCTGTGCAATACCCTGCGCAATACCCTGCAATACCCTGCAAAATACTCTGCAATACCCTGCGCAATACCCTGCAAAATACTCTGCAATACCCTGGTGCAATACTCTGCAATACTCTGGTGCAATACCCTGCGCAATACTCTGCAATACCCTGCGCAATACCCTGCGCAATACTCTGCAATACCCTGCAATACCCTGCGCAATATTCTGCAATACCCTGCGCAATATTCTGCAATACCCTGCGCAATACTCTGCAATACTCTGCAATACCCTGCGCAATATTCTGCAATACCCTGCGCAATACTCTGCAATACCCTGCGCAATACCCTGGTGCAATACTCTGCAATACTCTGGTGCAATACTCTGCAATACCCTGCAAAATACTCTGCAATACCCTGCGCAATACCCTGCAAAATACTCTGCAATACCCTGGTGCAATACTCTGCAATACTCTGGTGCAATACTCTGCAATACCCTGCGCAATACTCTGCAATACCCTGCGCAATACCCTGCAAAATACTCTGCAATACCCTGGTGCAATACTCTGCAATACTCTGGTGCAATACTCTGCAATACCCTGCGCAATACTCTGCAATACCCTGCGCAATACTCTGCAATACCCTGCGCAATACCCTGCAATACCCTGCGCAATACTCTGCAATACCCTGCGCAATATTCTGCAATACCCTGCGCAATACTCTGCAATACCCTGCGCAATACCCTGGTGCAATACTCTGCAATACTCTGGTGCAATACTCTGCAATACCCTGCAAAATACTCTGCAATACCCTGGTGCAATACTCTGCAATACTCTGGTGCAATACTCTGCAATACCCTGCGCAATACTCTGCAATACCCTGCGCAATACCCTGCAAAATACTCTGCAATACCCTGGTGCAATACTCTGCAATACTCTGGTGCAATACTCTGCAATACCCTGCGCAATACTCTGCAATACCCTGCGCAATACCCTGCAAAATACTCTGCAATACCCTGGTGCAATACTCTGCAATACTCTGGTGCAATACTCTGCAATACCCTGCGCAATACTCTGCAATACCCTGCGCAATACTCTGCAATACTCTGGCGCAATACTCTGCAATACCCTGCGCAATACTCTGCAATACCCTGCGCAATACCCTGCGCAATACTCTGCAATACCCTGGTGCAATACTCTGCAATACTCTGGTGCAATACTCTGCAATACCCTGCGCAATACTCTGCAATACCCTGCGCAATACCCTGGTGCAATACTCTGCAATACCCTGGTGCAATACTCTGCAATACTCTGCAATACTCTGCAATACCCTGCGCAATACTCTGCAATACTCTGGTGCAATACTCTGCAATACCCTGGTGCAATACTCTGCAATACCCTGCGCAATACTCTGCAATACCCTGGTGCAATACCCTGCAATACCCTGCGCAATACTCTGCAATACCCTGCGCAATACCCTGCAATACCCTGCGCAATACTCTGCAATACCCTGGTGCAATACTCTGCAATACCCTGGTGCAATACTCTGCAATACCCTGCGCAATACTCTGCAATACCCTGGTGCAATACTCTGCAATACTCTGGTGCAATACTCTGCAATACCCTGCGCAATACTCTGCAATACCCTGCGCAATACCCTGCAATACCCTGCGCAATACTCTGCAATACCCTGCGCAATACTCTGCAATACTCTGGTGCAATACTCTGCAATACCCTGGTGCAATACTCTGCAATACCCTGCGCAATACTCTGCAATACCCTGCGCAATACCCTGCAATACCCTGCGCAATACTCTGCAATACCCTGGTGCAATACTCTGCAATACTCTGGTGCAATACTCTGCAATACCCTGCGCAATACTCTGCAATACCCTGCGCAATACTCTGCAATACCCTGCGCAATACTCTGCAATACCCTGCGCAATACTCTGCAATACTCTGGTGCAATACTCTGCAATACCCTGGTGCAATACTCTGCATACCCTGCGCAATACTCTGCAATACCCTGCGCAATACCCTGCAATACCCTGCGCAATACTCTGCAATACTCTGGTGCAATACTCTGCAATACCCTGGTGCAATACTCTGCAATACCCTGCGCAATACTCTGCAATACCCTGGTGCAATACTCTGCAATACTCTGGTGCAATACTCTGCAATACCCTGCGCAATACTCTGCAATACCCTGTGCAATACTCTGCAATACTCTGGTGCAATACTCTGCAATACCCTGCGCAATACTCTGCAATACCCTGCGCAATACCCTGCAAAATACTCTGCAATACCCTGGTGCAATACTCTGCAATACCCTGCGCAATACTCTGCAATACCCTGCGCAATACCCTGCAAAATACTCTGCAATACCCTGGTGCAATACTCTGCAATACTCTGGTGCAATACTCTGCAATACCCTGCGCAATACTCTGCAATACTCTGGTGCAATACTCTGCAATACCCTGGTGCAATACTCTGCAATACCCTGCGCAATACTCTGCAATACCCTGCGCAATACTCTGCAATACTCTGGTGCAATACTCTGCAATACCCTGGTGCAATACTCTGCAATACCCTGCGCAATACTCTGCAATACCCTGCGCAATACTCTGCAATACTCTGGTGCAATACTCTGCAATACCCTGGTGCAATACCCTGCGCAATACTCTGCAATACCCTGCGCAATACCCTGCAATACCATGCGCAATACTCTGCAATACCCTGCGCAATACCCTGCAATACCCTGCGCAATACTCTGCAATACTCTGCAATACTCTGGTGCAATACTCTGCAATACCCTGCAAAATACTCTGCAATACCCTGGTGCAATACTCTGCAATACCCTGCGCAATACTCTGCAATACCCTGCGCAATACCCTGGTGCAATACTCTGCAATACTCTGGTGCAATACTCTGCAATACCCTGCGCAATACTCTGCAATACCCTGCGCAATACTCTGCAATACCCTGGTGCAATACTCTGCAATACCCTGGTGCAATACTCTGCAATACCCTGCGCAATACTCTGCAATACCCTGCGCAATACTCTGCAATACTCTGGTGCAATACTCTGCAATACCCTGGTGCAATACTCTGCAATACCCTGCGCAATACTCTGCAATACCCTGCGCAATACTCTGCAATACCCTGGTGCAATACCCTGCGCAATACTCTGCAATACCCTGCGCAATACCCTGCAATACCCTGCGCAATACTCTGCAATACCCTGCGCAATACCCTGCAATACCCTGCGCAATACTCTGCAATACTCTGCAATACTCTGGTGCAATACTCTGCAATACCCTGCGCAATACCCTGCAAAATACTCTGCAATACCCTGGTGCAATACTCTGCAATACCCTGCGCAATACTCTGCAATACCCTGCGCAATACCCTGGTGCAATACTCTGCAATACTCTGGTGCAATACTCTGCAATACTCTGGTGCAATACTCTGCAATACCCTGCAAAATACTCTGCAATACCCTGCGCAATACTCTGCAATACCCTGCGCAATACCCTGGTGCAATACTCTGCAATACTCTGGTGCAATACTCTGCAATACTCTGGTGCAATACTCTGCAATACCCTGCAAAATACTCTGCAATACCCTGCGCAATACCCTGCGCAATACCCTGCAAAATACTCTGCAATACCCTGGTGCAATACTCTGCAATACTCTGGTGCAATACCCTGCGCAATACTCTGCAATACCCTGCGCAATACCCTGCGCAATACTCTGCAATACCCTGCAAAATACTCTGCAATACCCTGCGCAATACCCTGCAAAATACTCTGCAATACCCTGGTGCAATACTCTGCAATACTCTGGTGCAATACCCTGCGCAATACTCTGCAATACCCTGCGCAATACCCTGCGCAATACTATGCAATACCCTGGTGCAATACTCTGCAATACTCTGGTGCAATACTCTGCAATACTCTGGTGCAATACTCTGCAATACCCTGCGCAATACTCTGCAATACCCTGCGCAATATTCTGCAATACCCTGCGCAATACTCTGCAATACTCTGCAATACCCTGCGCAATATTCTGCAATACCCTGCGCAATACTCTGCAATACCCTGCGCAATACCCTGGTGCAATACTCTGCAATACTCTGGTGCAATACTCTGCAAAATACTCTGCAATACCCTGCAAAATACTCTGCAATACCCTGCGCAATACCCTGCAAAATACTCTGCAATACCCTGGTGCAATACTCTGCAATACTCTGGTGCAATACTCTGCAATACCCTGCGCAATACTCTGCAATACCCTGCGCAATACCCTGCAAAATACTCTGCAATACCCTGGTGCAATACTCTGCAATACTCTGGTGCAATACTCTGCAATACCCTGCGCAATACTCTGCAATACCCTGCGCAATACCCTGCAATACCCTGCGCAATACTCTGCAATACTCTGGCGCAATACTCTGCAATACCCTGCGCAATACTCTGCAATACCCTGCGCAATACCCTGCAAAATACTCTGCAATACCCTGGTGCAATACTCTGCAATACTCTGGTGCAATACTCTGCAATACCCTGCGCAATACTCTGCAATACCCTGCGCAATACTCTGCAATACTCTGGCGCAATACTCTGCAATACCCTGCGCAATACTCTGCAATACCCTGCGCAATACCCTGCGCAATACTCTGCAATACCCTGGTGCAATACTCTGCAATACTCTGGTGCAATACTCTGCAATACCCTGCGCAATACTCTGCAATACCCTGCGCAATACTCTGCAATACCCTGGTGCAATACTCTGCAATACTCTGCAATACCCTGCGCAATACTCTGCAATACCCTGCGCAATACTCTGCAATACCCTGCGCAATACTCTGCAATACTCTGGTGCAATACTCTGCAATACCCTGGTGCAATACTCTGCAATACCCTGCGCAATACTCTGCAATACTCTGGTGCAATACTCTGCAATACCCTGGTGCAATACCCTGCAATACCCTGCGCAATACTCTGCAATACCCTGCGCAATACCCTGCAATACCCTGCGCAATACTCTGCAATACTCTGGTGCAATACTCTGCAATACCCTGGTGCAATACTCTGCAATACCCTGCAATACCCTGGTGCAATACTCTGCAATACTCTGGTGCAATACTCTGCAATACCCTGCGCAATACTCTGCAATACCCTGCGCAATACCCTGCAATACCCTGCGCAATACTCTGCAATACCCTGCGCAATACTCTGCAATACTCTGGTGCAATACTCTGCAATACCCTGGTGCAATACTCTGCAATACCCTGGTGCAATACTCTGCAATACCCTGCGCAATACTCTGCAATACTCTGGTGCAATACTCTGCAATACCCTGCGCAATACTCTGCAATACCCTGCGCAATACTCTGCAATACTCTGGTGCAATACTCTGCAATACCCTGGTGCAATACTCTGCAATACCCTGCGCAATACTCTGCAATACCCTGCGCAATACCCTGCAATACCCTGCGCAATACTCTGCAATACCCTGGTGCAATACTCTGCAATACCCTGCGCAATACTCTGCAATACCCTGCGCAATACTCTGCAATACCCTGCGCAATACCCTGGTGCAATACTCTGCAATACTCTGGTGCAATACTCTGCAATACCCTGCAAAATACTCTGCAATACCCTGCGCAATACCCTGCAAAATACTCTGCAATACCCTGGTGCAATACTCTGCAATACTCTGGTGCAATACCCTGCGCAATACTCTGCAATACCCTGCGCAATACCCTGCGCAATACTCTGCAATACCCTGCAATACCCTGCGCAATACTCTGCAATACCCTGCGCAATATTCTGCAATACCCTGCGCAATACTCTGCAATACTCTGCGCAATACCCTGGTGCAATACTCTGCAATACTCTGGTGCAATACTCTGCAATACCCTGCAAAATACTCTGCAATACCCTGCGCAATACCCTGCAAAATACTCTGCAATACCCTGGTGCAATACTCTGCAATACTCTGGTGCAATACTCTGCAATACCCTGCGCAATACTCTGCAATACCCTGCGCAATACCCTGCAAAATACTCTGCAATACCCTGGTGCAATACTCTGCAATACTCTGGTGCAATACTCTGCAATACCCTGGTGCAATACTCTGCAATACCCTGCGCAATACTCTGCAATACCCTGCGCAATACTCTGCAATACTCTGGTGCAATACTCTGCAATACCCTGGTGCAATACCCTGCGCAATACTCTGCAATACCCTGCGCAATACCCTGCAATACCATGCGCAATACTCTGCAATACCCTGCGCAATACTCTGCAATACTCTGCAATACTCTGGTGCAATACTCTGCAATACCCTGCGCAATACCCTGCAAAATACTCTGCAATACCCTGGTGCAATACTCTGCAATACCCTGCGCAATACCCTGGTGCAATACTCTGCAATACTCTGGTGCAATACTCTGCAATACTCTGGTGCAATACTCTGCAATACCCTGCAAAATACTCTGCAATACCCTGCGCAATACCCTGCAAAATACTCTGCAATACCCTGGTGCAATACTCTGCAATACTCTGGTGCAATACCCTGCGCAATACTCTGCAATACCCTGCGCAATACCCTGCACAATACTCTGCAATACCCTGCAATACCCTGCGCAATACTCTGCAATACCCTGCGCAATATTCTGCAATACCCTGCGCAATACTCTGCAATACTCTGCAATACCCTGCGCAATATTCTGCAATACCCTGCGCAATACTCTGCAATACCCTGCGCAATACCCTGGTGCAATACTCTGCAATACTCTGGTGCAATACTCTGCAATACCCTGCGCAATACCCTGCAAAATACTCTGCAATACCCTGGTGCAATACTCTGCAATACTCTGGTGCAATACTCTGCAATACCCTGCGCAATACTCTGCAATACCCTGCGCAATACCCTGCAAAATACTCTGCAATACCCTGGTGCAATACTCTGCAATACTCTGGTGCAATACTCTGCAATACCCTGCGCAATACTCTGCAATACCCTGCGCAATACCCTGCAAAATACTCTGCAATACCCTGGTGCAATACTCTGCAATACTCTGGTGCAATACTCTGCAATACCCTGCGCAATACTCTGCAATACCCTGCGCAATACCCTGCAAAATACTCTGCAATACCCTGGTGCAATACTCTGCAATACTCTGGTGCAATACTCTGCAATACCCTGCACAATACTCTGCAATACCCTGCGCAATACCCTGCGCAATACCCTGCAAAATACTCTGCAATACCCTGGTGCAATACTCTGCAATACTCTGGTGCAATACTCTGCAATACCCTGCAATACCCTGCGCAATACTCTGCAATACTCTGGCGCAATACTCTGCAATACCCTGCGCAATACTCTGCAATACCCTGCGCAATACCCTGCGCAATACTCTGCAATACCCTGGTGCAATACTCTGCAATACTCTGGTGCAATACTCTGCAATACCCTGGTGCAATACTCTGCAATACTCTGCAATACCCTGCGCAATACTCTGCAATACCCTGCGCAATACTCTGCAATACCCTGCGCAATACTCTGCAATACCCTGCGCAATACCCTGCGCAATACTCTGCAATACCCTGGTGCAATACTCTGCAATACTCTGGTGCAATACCCTGCGCAATACTCTGCAATACCCTGCGCAATACTCTGCAATACTCTGGTGCAATACTCTGCAATACCCTGGTGCAATACCCTGCGCAATACTCTGCAATACCCTGCGCAATACTCTGCAATACCCTGCGCAATACTCTGCAATACTCTGGTGCAATACTCTGCAATACCCTGGTGCAATACTCTGCAATACCCTGCACAATACTCTGCAATACCCTGCGCAATACTCTGCAATACTCTGGTGCAATACTCTGCAATACCCTGGTGCAATACTCTGCAATACTCTGCAATACCCTGCGCAATACTCTGCAATACCCTGCGCAATACTCTGCAATACTCTGGTGCAATACTCTGCAATACCCTGGTGCAATACCCTGCAATACCCTGCGCAATACTCTGCAATACCCTGCGCAATACTCTGCAATACCCTGCGCAATACTCTGCAATACTCTGGTGCAATACTCTGCAATACCCTGGTGCAATACTCTGCAATACCCTGCGCAATACTCTGCAATACCCTGCGCAATTCTCTGCAATACTCTGGTGCAATACTCTGCAATACCCTGGTGCAATACCCTGCGCAATACTCTGCAATACCCTGCGCAATACCCTGCAATACCCTGCGCAATACTCTGCAATACCCTGCGCAATACTCTGCAATACTCTGCAATACTCTGGTGCAATACTCTGCAATACCCTGCACAATACCCTGCAAAATACTCTGCAATACCCTGCGCAATACTCTGCAATACTCTGCAATACCCTGCGCAATACCCTGGTGCAATACTATGCAATACTCTGGTGCAATACTCTGCAATACTCTGGTGCAATACTCTGCAATACCCTGCAAAATACTCTGCAATACCCTGCGCAATACTCTGCAATACCCTGCGCAATACCCTGCGCAATACCCTGCAAAATACTCTGCAATACCCTGGTGCAATACTCTGCAATACCCTGCGCAATACCCTGCAAAATACTCTGCAATACCCTGGTGCAATACTCTGCAATACTCTGGTGCAATACTCTGCAATACCCTGCGCAATACTCTGCAATACCCTGCGCAATACTCTGCAATACTCTGGCGCAATACTCTGCAATACCCTGCGCAATACTCTGCAATACCCTGCGCAATACCCTGCGCAATACTCTGCAATACCCTGGTGCAATACTCTGCAATACTCTGGTGCAATACTCTGCAATACCCTGCGCAATACTCTGCAATACTCTGCGCAATACCCTGCGCAATACTCTGCAATACCCTGGTGCAATACTCTGCAATACTCTGGTGCAATACTCTGCAATACCCTGCGCAATACTCTGCAATACTCTGGTGCAATACTCTGCAATACTCTGGTGCAATACTCTGCAATACCCTGGTGCAATACTCTGCAATACCCTGCGCAATACTCTGCAATACCCTGCGCAATACTCTGCAATACCCTGGTGCAATACTCTGCAATACCCTGGTGCAATACCCTGCAATACCCTGCGCAATACTCTGCAATACCCTGCGCAATACCCTGCAATACCCTGCGCAATACTCTGCAATACTCTGGTGCAATACTCTGCAATACCCTGGTGCAATACTCTGCAATACCCTGGTGCAATACTCTGCAATACCCTGCGCAATACTCTGCAATACCCTGGTGCAATACTCTGCAATACTCTGGTGCAATACTCTGCAATACCCTGCGCAATACTCTGCAATACCCTGCGCAATACTCTGCAATACCCTGCGCAATACTCTGCAATACTCTGGTGCAATACTCTGCAATACCCTGGTGCAATACTCTGCAATACCCTGCGCAATACTCTGCAATACCCTGCGCAATACCCTGCAATACCCTGCGCAATACTCTGCAATACCCTGGTGCAATACTCTGCAATACCCTGCGCAATACTCTGCAATACCCTGGTGCACTACTCTGCAATACTCTGGTGCAATACTCTGCAATACCCTGCGCAATACTCTGCAATACCCTGTGCAATACTCTGCAATACTCTGGTGCAATACTCTGCAATACCCTGCGCAATACTCTGCAATACCCTGCGCAATACCCTGCAAAATACTCTGCAATACCCTGGTGCAATACTCTGCAATACCCTGCGCAATACTCTGCAATACCCTGCGCAATACCCTGCAAAATACTCTGCAATACCCTGGTGCAATACTCTGCAATACCCTGGTGCAATACTCTGCAATACCCTGGTGCAATACTCTGCAATACCCTGCGCAATACTCTGCAATACTCTGGTGCAATACTCTGCAATACCCTGGTGCAATACTCTGCAATACCCTGGTGCAATACTCTGCAATACCCTGCGCAATACTCTGCAATACCCTGGTGCAATACTCTGCAATACTCTGGTGCAATACTCTGCAATACCCTGCGCAATACTCTGCAATACCCTGCGCAATACTCTGCAATACCCTGCGCAATACTCTGCAATACCCTGCGCAATACTCTGCAATACTCTGGTGCAATACTCTGCAATACCCTGGTGCAATACTCTGCAATACCCTGCGCAATACTCTGCAATACCCTGCGCAATACCCTGCAATACCCTGCGCAATACTCTGCAATACCCTGGTGCAATACTCTGCAATACCCTGCGCAATACTCTGCAATACCCTGGTGCAATACTCTGCAATACTCTGGTGCAATACTCTGCAATACCCTGCGCAATACTCTGCAATACCCTGCGCAATACTCTGCAATACCCTGTGCAATACTCTGCAATACTCTGGTGCAATACTCTGCAATACCCTGCGCAATACTCTGCAATACCCTGCGCAATACCCTGCAAAATACTCTGCAATACCCTGGTGCAATACTCTGCAATACCCTGCGCAATACTCTGCAATACCCTGCGCAATACCCTGCAAAATACTCTGCAATACCCTGGTGCAATACTCTGCAATACTCTGGTGCAATACTCTGCAATACCCTGGTGCAATACTCTGCAATACCCTGCGCAATACTCTGCAATACCCTGCGCAATTCTCTGCAATACTCTGGTGCAATACTCTGCAATACCCTGCGCAATACTCTGCAATACCCTGCGCAATACCCTGCAATACCCTGCGCAATACTCTGCAATACCCTGCGCAATACTCTGGTGCAATACTCTGCAATACCCTGCGCAATACCCTGCAAAATACTCTGCAATACCCTGGTGCAATTATCTGCAATACCCTGCGCAATACTCTGCAATACCCTGCGCAATACTCTGCAATACTCTGGTGCAATACTCTGCAATACCCTGGTGCAATACCCTGCGCAATACTCTGCAATACCCTGCGCAATACCCTGCAATACCCTGCGCAATACTCTGCAATACCCTGCGCAATACTCTGCAATACTCTGCAATACTCTGGTGCAATACTCTGCAATACCCTGCGCAATACCCTGCAAAATACTCTGCAATACCCTGGTGCAATACTCTGCAATACCCTGCGCAATACTCTGCAATACCCTGCGCAATACCCTGGTGCAATACTCTGCAATACTCTGGTGCAATACTCTGCAATACTCTGGTGCAATACTCTTCAATACCCTGCAAAATACTCTGCAATACCCTGCGCAATACCCTGCAAAATACTCTGCAATACCCTGGTGCAATACTCTGCAATACTCTGGTGCAATACCCTGCGCAATACTCTGCAATACCCTGCGCAATACCCTGCGCAATACTCTGCAATACCCTGCAATACCCTGCGCAATACTCTGCAATACCCTGCGCAATATTCTGCAATACCCTGCGCAATACTCTGCAATACTCTGCAATACCCTGCGCAATATTCTGCAATACCCTGCGCAATACTCTGCAATACTCTGGTGCAATACTCTGCAATACCCTGCAAAATACTCTGCAATACCCTGCGCAATACCCTGCAAAATACTCTGCAATACCCTGGTGCAATACTCTGCAATACTCTGGTGCAATACTCTGCAATACCCTGCGCAATACTCTGCAATACCCTGCGCAATACCCTGCAAAATACTCTGCAATACCCTGGTGCAATACTCTGCAATACTCTGGTGCAATACTCTGCAATACCCTGCGCAATACCCTGCGCAATACCCTGCAAAATACTCTGCAATACCCTGGTGCAATACTCTGCAATACTCTGGTGCAATACTCTGCAATACCCTGGTGCAATACTCTGCAATACTCTGGCGCAATACTCTGCAATACCCTGCGCAATACTCTGCAATACCCTGCGCAATACCCTGCGCAATACTCTGCAATACCCTGGTGCAATACTCTGCAATACTCTGGTGCAATACTCTGCAATACCCTGCGCAATACTCTGCAATACCCTGCGCAATACTCTGCAATACTCTGGTGCAATACTCTGCAATACCCTGGTGCAATACTCTGCAATACTCTGCAATACCCTGCGCAATACTCTGCAATACCCTGCGCAATACTCTGCAATACCCTGCGCAATACTCTGCAATACCCTGCGCAATACTCTGCAATACTCTGGTGCAATACTCTGCAATACCCTGGTGCAATACTCTGCAATACCCTGCGCAATACTCTGCAATACCCTGCGCAATTCTCTGCAATACTCTGGTGCAATACTCTGCAATACCCTGGTGCAATACCCTGCGCAATACTCTGCAATACCCTGCGCAATACCCTGCAATACCCTGCGCAATACTCTGCAATACCCTGCGCAATAGTCTGCAATACTCTGGTGCAATACTCTGCAATACCCTGCGCAATACCCTGCAAAATACTCTGCAATACCCTGGTGCAATACTCTGCAATACCCTGCGCAATACTCTGCAATACCCTGCGCAATACCCTGGTGCAATACTCTGCAATACTCTGCAATACTCTGGTGCAATACTCTGCAATACCCTGCGCAATATTCTGCAATACCCTGCGCAATACTCTGCAATACTCTGCAATACCCTGCGCAATATTCTGCAATACCCTGCGCAATACTCTGCAATACCCTGCGCAATACCCTGGTGCAATACTCTGCAATACTCTGGTGCAATACTCTGCAATACCCTGCGCAATACTCTGCAATACCATGCGCAATACCCTGCAAAATACTCTGCAATACCCTGGTGCAATACTCTGCAATACACTGGTGCAATACTCTGCAATACCCTGCGCAATACTCTGCAATACCCTGCGCAATACTCTGCAATACTCTGGCGCAGTACTCTGCAATACCCTGCGCAATACTCTGCAATACCCTGCGCAATACCCTGCGCAATACTCTGCAATACCCTGGTGCAATACTCTGCAATACTCTGGTGCAATACTCTGCAATACCCTGCGCAATACCCTGCAAAATACTCTGCAATACCCTGGTGCAATACTCTGCAATACTCTGGTGCAATACTCTGCAATACCCTGCGCAATATTCTGCAATACCCTGCGCAATACTCTGCAATACTCTGCAATACCCTGCGCAATATTCTACAATACCCTGCGCAATACTCTGCAATACCCTGCGCAATACCCTGGTGCAATACTCTGCAATACTCTGGTGCAATACTCTGCAATACCCTGCGCAATACTCTGCAATACCCTGCGCAATACCCTGCAAAATACTCTGCAATACCCTGGTGCAATACTCTGCAATACACTGGTGCAATACTCTGCAATACCCTGCGCAATACTCTGCAATACCCTGCGCAATACTCTGCAATACTCTGGCGCAATACTCTGCAATACCCTGCGCAATACTCTGCAATACCCTGGTGCAATACTCTGCAATACTCTGGTGCAATACTCTGCAATACCCTGCGCAATACCCTGCAAAATACTCTGCAATACCCTGGTGCAATACTCTGCAATACCCTGCGCAATACCCTGCAAAATACTCTGCAATACCCTGGTGCAATACTCTGCAATACCCTGCGCAATACTCTGCAATACCCTGCGCAATACTCTGCAATACCCTGCGCAATACCCTGGTGCAATACTCTGGTGCAATACTCTGCAATACCCTGCAAAATACTCTGCAATACCCTGCGCAATACCCTGCAAAATACTCTGCAATACCCTGGTGCAATACTCTGCAATACTCTGGTGCAATACCCTGCGCAATACTCTGCAATACCCTGCGCAATACCCTGCACAATACTCTGCAATACCCTGCAATACCCTGCGCAATACTCTGCAATACCCTGCGCAATATTCTGCAATACCCTGCGCAATACTCTGCAATACTCTGCGCAATACCCTGGTGCAATACTCTGCAATACTCTGGTGCAATACTCTGCAATACCCTGCAAAATACTCTGCAATACCCTGTGCAATACCCTGCAAAATACTCTGCAATACCCTGGTGCAATACTCTGCAATACTCTGGTGCAATACTCTGCAATACCCTGCGCAATACTCTGCAATACCCTGCGCAATACCCTGCAAAATACTCTGCAATACCCTGGTGCAATACTCTGCAATACTCTGGTGCAATACTCTGCAATACCCTGGTGCAATACTCTGCAATACCCTGCGCAATACTCTGCAATACCCTGCGCAATACTCTGCAATACTCTGGTGCAATACTCTGCAATACCCTGGTGCAATACCCTGCGCAATACTCTGCAATACCCTGCGCAATACCCTGCAATACCCTGCGCAATACTCTGCAATACCCTGCGCAATACTCTGCAATACTCTGCAATACTCTGGTGCAATACTCTGCAATACCCTGCGCAATACCCTGCAAAATACTCTGCAATACCCTGGTGCAATACTCTGCAATACCCTGTGCAATACTCTGCAATACCCTGCGCAATACCCTGGTGCAATACTCTGCAATACTCTGGTGCAATACTCTGCAATACTCTGGTGCAATACTCTGCAATACCCTGCAAAATACTCTGCAATACCCTGCGCAATACCCTGCAAAATACTCTGCAATACCCTGGTGCAATACTCTGCAATACTCTGGTGCAATACTCTGCAATACCCTGCGCAATACTCTGCAATACCCTGCGCAATACCCTGCAAAATACTCTGCAATACCCTGGTGCAATACTCTGCAATACTCTGGTGCAATACTCTGCAATACCCTGCGCAATACTCTGCAATACCCTGCGCAATACCCTGCAAAATACTCTGCAATACCCTGGTGCAATACTCTGCAATACTCTGGTGCAATACTCTGCAATACCCTGCAATACCCTGCGCAATACTCTGCAATACTCTGGCGCAATACTCTGCAATACCCTGGTGCAATACTCTGCAATACCCTGCGCAATACTCTGCAATACCCTGCGCAATTCTCTGCAATACTCTGGTGCAATACTCTGCAATACCCTGGTGCAATACCCTGCGCAATACTCTGCAATACCCTGCGCAATACCCTGCAATACCCTGCGCAATACTCTGCAATACCCTGCGCAATACTCTGCAATACTCTGCAATACTCTGGTGCAATACTCTGCAATACCCTGCGCAATACCCTGCAAAATACTCTGCAATACCCTGGTGCAATACTCTGCAATACCCTGCGCAATACTCTGCAATACCCTGCGCAATACCTTGGTGCAATACTCTGCAATACTCTGCAATACTCTGGTGCAATACTCTGCAATACTCTGGTGCAATACTCTGCAATACCCTGCGCAATATTCTGCAATACCCTGCGCAATACTCTGCAATACTCTGCAATACCCTGCGCAATATTCTGCAATACCCTGCGCAATACTCTGCAATACCCTGCGCAATACCCTGGTGCAATACTCTGCAATACTCTGGTGCAATACTCTGCAATACTCTGCAATACCCTGCAAAATACTCTGCAATACCCTGCGCAATACCCTGCAAAATACTCTGCAATACCCTGGTGCAATACTCTGCAATACTCTGGTGCAATACTCTGCAATACCCTGCGCAATACTCTGCAATACCCTGCGCAATACCCTGCAAAATACTCTGCAATACCCTGGTGCAATACTCTGCAATACACTGGTGCAATACTCTGCAATACCCTGCGCAATACTCTGCAATACCCTGCGCAATACTCTGCAATACTCTGGCGCAATACTCTGCAATACCCTGCGCAATACTCTGCAATACCCTGCGCAATACCCTGCGCAATACTCTGCAATACCCTGGTGCAATACTCTGCAATACTCTGGTGCAATACCCTGCGCAATACTCTACAATACCCTGTGCAATACTCTGCAATACTCTGGTGCAATACTCTGCAATACCCTGGTGCAATACCCTGCGCAATACTCTGCAATACCCTGCGCAATACTCTGCAATACCCTGCGCAATACTCTGCAATACTCTGGTGCAATACTCTGCAATACCCTGGTGCAATACTCTGCAATACCCTGCGCAATACTCTGCAATACCCTGCGCAATACTCTGCAATACTCTGGTGCAATACTCTGCAATACCCTGGTGCAATACTCTGCAATACCCTGCGCAATACTCTGCAATACCCTGCGCAATACTCTGCAATACTCTGGTGCAATACTCTGCAATACCCTGGTGCAATACCCTGCAATACCCTGCGCAATACTCTGCAATACCCTGCGCAATACTCTGCAATACCCTGCGCAATACTCTGCAATACTCTGGTGCAATACTCTGCAATACCCTGGTGCAATACTCTGCAATACCCTGCGCAATACTCTGCAATACCCTGCGCAATTCTCTGCAATACTCTGGTGCAATACTCTGCAATACCCTGGTGCAATACCCTGCGCAATACTCTGCAATACCCTGCGCAATACCCTGCAATACCCTGCGCAATACTCTGCAATACCCTGCGCAATACTCTGCAATACTCTGCAATACTCTGGTGCAATACTCTGCAATACCCTGTGCAATACCCTGCAAAATACTCTGCAATACCCTGCGCAATACTCTGCAATACTCTGCAATACCCTGCGCAATACCCTGGTGCAATACTCTGCAATACTCTGGTGCAATACTCTGCAATACTCTGGTGCAATACTCTGCAATACCCTGCAAAATACTCTGCAATACCCTGCGCAATACTCTGCAATACCCTGCGCAATACCCTGCGCAATACCCTGCAAAATACTCTGCAATACCCTGGTGCAATACTCTGCAATACTCTGGTGCAATACCCTGCGCAATACTCTGCAATACCCTGCGCAATACTCTGCAATACCCTGCAATACCCTGCGCAATACTCTGCAATACCCTGCGCAATATTCTGCAATACCCTGCGCAATACTCTGCAATACTCTGCAATACCCTGCGCAATATTCTGCAATACCCTGCGCAATACTCTGCAATACCCTGCGCAATACCCTGGTGCAATACTCTGCAATACTCTGGTGCAATACTCTGCAATACCCTGCAAAATACTCTGCAATACCCTGCGCAATACCCTGCAAAATACTCTGCAATACCCTGGTGCAATACTCTGCAATACTCTGGTGCAATACTCTGCAATACCCTGCGCAATACTCTGCAATACCCTGCGCAATACCCTGCAAAATACTCTGCAATACCCTGGTGCAATACTCTGCAATACACTGGTGCAATACTCTGCAATACCCTGCGCAATACTCTGCAATACCCTGCGCAATACTCTGCAATACTCTGGCGCAATACTCTGCAATACCCTGTGCAATACTCTGCAATACCCTGCGCAATACCCTGCGCAATACTCTGCAATACCCTGGTGCAATACTCTGCAATACCCTGCGCAATACTCTGCAATACCCTGCGCAATACTCTGCAATACTCTGGTGCAATACTCTGCAATACCCTGGTGCAATACTCTGCAATACCCTGCGCAATACTCTGCAATACCCTGCGCAATACTCTGCAATACTCTGGTGCAATACTCTGCAATACCCTGGTGCAATACTCTGCGCAATACTCTGCAATACCCTGCGCAATACCCTGCAATACCCTGCGCAATACTCTGCAATACTCTGGTGCAATACTCTGCAATACCCTGGTGCAATACTCTGCAATACCCTGCGCAATACTCTGCAATACCCTGGTGCAATACTCTGCAATACTCTGGTGCAATACTCTGCAATACCCTGCGCAATACTCTGCAATACCCTGCGCAATACCCTGCAATACCCTGCGCAATACTCTGCAATACCCTGGTGCAATACTCTGCAATACCCTGGTGCAATACTCTGCAATACCCTGCGCAATACTCTGCAATACCCTGCGCAATACTCTGCAATACCCTGTGCAATACTCTGCAATACTCTGGTGCAATACTCTGCAATACCCTGCGCAATACTCTGCAATACCCTGCGCAATACCCTGCAAAATACTCTGCAATACCCTGGTGCAATACTCTGCAATACCCTGCGCAATACTCTGCAATACCCTGCGCAATACCCTGCAATACTCTGGTGCAATACTCTGCAATACCCTGGTGCAATACTCTGCAATACCCTGCGCAATACTCTGCAATACCCTGTGCAATACTCTGCAATACCCTGCGCAATACTCTGCAATACCCTGCGCAATACTCTGCAATACCCTGTGCAATACTCTGCAATACTCTGGTGCAATACTCTGCAATACCCTGCGCAATACTCTGCAATACCCTGCGCAATACTCTGCAATACCCTGCGCAATACTCTGCAATACCCTGTGCAATACTCTGCAATACTCTGGTGCAATACTCTGCAATACCCTGCGCAATACTCTGCAATACCCTGGTGCAATACTCTGCAATACTCTGGTGCAATACTCTGCAATACCCTGCGCAATACTCTGCAATACCCTGCGCAATACCCTGCAATACCCTGCGCAATACTCTGCAATACCCTGCGCAATACTCTGCAATACTCTGGTGCAATACTCTGCAATACCCTGGTGCAATACTCTGCAATACCCTGCGCAATACTCTGCAATACCCTGCGCAATACCCTGCAATACCCTGCGCAATACTCTGCAATACCCTGGTGCAATACTCTGCAATACTCTGGTGCAATACTCTGCAATACCCTGCGCAATACTCTGCAATACCCTGCGCAATACTCTGCAATACCCTGCGCAATACTCTGCAATACCCTGCGCAATACTCTGCAATACTCTGGTGCAATACTCTGCAATACCCTGGTGCAATACTCTGCATACCCTGCGCAATACTCTGCAATACCCTGCGCAATACCCTGCAATACCCTGCGCAATACTCTGCAATACTCTGGTGCAATACTCTGCAATACCCTGGTGCAATACTCTGCAATACCCTGCGCAATACTCTGCAATACCCTGGTGCAATACTCTGCAATACTCTGGTGCAATACTCTGCAATACCCTGCGCAATACTCTGCAATACCCTGTGCAATACTCTGCAATACTCTGGTGCAATACTCTGCAATACCCTGCGCAATACTCTGCAATACCCTGCGCAATACCCTGCAAAATACTCTGCAATACCCTGGTGCAATACTCTGCAATACCCTGCGCAATACTCTGCAATACCCTGCGCAATACCCTGCAAAATACTCTGCAATACCCTGGTGCAATACTCTGCAATACTCTGGTGCAATACTCTGCAATACCCTGCGCAATACTCTGCAATACTCTGGTGCAATACTCTGCAATACCCTGGTGCAATACTCTGCAATACCCTGCGCAATACTCTGCAATACCCTGCGCAATACTCTGCAATACTCTGGTGCAATACTCTGCAATACCCTGGTGCAATACTCTGCAATACCCTGCGCAATACTCTGCAATACCCTGCGCAATACTCTGCAATACTCTGGTGCAATACTCTGCAATACCCTGGTGCAATACCCTGCGCAATACTCTGCAATACCCTGCGCAATACCCTGCAATACCATGCGCAATACTCTGCAAT
The DNA here is from genome assembly GCA_029206835.1 of Rana muscosa. Lineage (NCBI taxonomy): Eukaryota > Metazoa > Chordata > Amphibia > Anura > Ranidae > Rana > Rana muscosa. Next base: position 1,649,405 of record JARGYO010000230.1, read on the forward strand.
ACCCTGCGCAATACCCTGCAATACCCTGCGCAATACTCTGCAATACTCTGCAATACTCTGGTGCAATACTCTGCAATACCCTGCAAAATACTCTGCAATACCCTGGTGCAATACTCTGCAATACCCTGCGCAATACTCTGCAATACCCTGCGCAATACCCTGGTGCAATACTCTGCAATACTCTGGTGCAATACTCTGCAATACCCTGCGCAATACTCTGCAATACCCTGCGCAATACTCTGCAATACCCTGGTGCAATACTCTGCAATACCCTGGTGCAATACTCTGCAATACCCTGCGCAATACTCTGCAATACCCTGCGCAATACTCTGCAATACTCTGGTGCAATACTCTGCAATACCCTGGTGCAATACTCTGCAATACCCTGCGCAATACTCTGCAATACCCTGCGCAATACTCTGCAATACCCTGGTGCAATACCCTGCGCAATACTCTGCAATACCCTGCGCAATACCCTGCAATACCCTGCGCAATACTCTGCAATACCCTGCGCAATACCCTGCAATACCCTGCGCAATACTCTGCAATACTCTGCAATACTCTGGTGCAATACTCTGCAATACCCTGCGCAATACCCTGCAAAATACTCTGCAATACCCTGGTGCAATACTCTGCAATACCCTGCGCAATACTCTGCAATACCCTGCGCAATACCCTGGTGCAATACTCTGCAATACTCTGGTGCAATACTCTGCAATACTCTGGTGCAATACTCTGCAATACCCTGCAAAATACTCTGCAATACCCTGCGCAATACTCTGCAATACCCTGCGCAATACCCTGGTGCAATACTCTGCAATACTCTGGTGCAATACTCTGCAATACTCTGGTGCAATACTCTGCAATACCCTGCAAAATACTCTGCAATACCCTGCGCAATACCCTGCGCAATACCCTGCAAAATACTCTGCAATACCCTGGTGCAATACTCTGCAATACTCTGGTGCAATACCCTGCGCAATACTCTGCAATACCCTGCGCAATACCCTGCGCAATACTCTGCAATACCCTGCAAAATACTCTGCAATACCCTGCGCAATACCCTGCAAAATACTCTGCAATACCCTGGTGCAATACTCTGCAATACTCTGGTGCAATACCCTGCGCAATACTCTGCAATACCCTGCGCAATACCCTGCGCAATACTATGCAATACCCTGGTGCAATACTCTGCAATACTCTGGTGCAATACTCTGCAATACTCTGGTGCAATACTCTGCAATACCCTGCGCAATACTCTGCAATACCCTGCGCAATATTCTGCAATACCCTGCGCAATACTCTGCAATACTCTGCAATACCCTGCGCAATATTCTGCAATACCCTGCGCAATACTCTGCAATACCCTGCGCAATACCCTGGTGCAATACTCTGCAATACTCTGGTGCAATACTCTGCAAAATACTCTGCAATACCCTGCAAAATACTCTGCAATACCCTGCGCAATACCCTGCAAAATACTCTGCAATACCCTGGTGCAATACTCTGCAATACTCTGGTGCAATACTCTGCAATACCCTGCGCAATACTCTGCAATACCCTGCGCAATACCCTGCAAAATACTCTGCAATACCCTGGTGCAATACTCTGCAATACTCTGGTGCAATACTCTGCAATACCCTGCGCAATACTCTGCAATACCCTGCGCAATACCCTGCAATACCCTGCGCAATACTCTGCAATACTCTGGCGCAATACTCTGCAATACCCTGCGCAATACTCTGCAATACCCTGCGCAATACCCTGCAAAATACTCTGCAATACCCTGGTGCAATACTCTGCAATACTCTGGTGCAATACTCTGCAATACCCTGCGCAATACTCTGCAATACCCTGCGCAATACTCTGCAATACTCTGGCGCAATACTCTGCAATACCCTGCGCAATACTCTGCAATACCCTGCGCAATACCCTGCGCAATACTCTGCAATACCCTGGTGCAATACTCTGCAATACTCTGGTGCAATACTCTGCAATACCCTGCGCAATACTCTGCAATACCCTGCGCAATACTCTGCAATACCCTGGTGCAATACTCTGCAATACTCTGCAATACCCTGCGCAATACTCTGCAATACCCTGCGCAATACTCTGCAATACCCTGCGCAATACTCTGCAATACTCTGGTGCAATACTCTGCAATACCCTGGTGCAATACTCTGCAATACCCTGCGCAATACTCTGCAATACTCTGGTGCAATACTCTGCAATACCCTGGTGCAATACCCTGCAATACCCTGCGCAATACTCTGCAATACCCTGCGCAATACCCTGCAATACCCTGCGCAATACTCTGCAATACTCTGGTGCAATACTCTGCAATACCCTGGTGCAATACTCTGCAATACCCTGCAATACCCTGGTGCAATACTCTGCAATACTCTGGTGCAATACTCTGCAATACCCTGCGCAATACTCTGCAATACCCTGCGCAATACCCTGCAATACCCTGCGCAATACTCTGCAATACCCTGCGCAATACTCTGCAATACTCTGGTGCAATACTCTGCAATACCCTGGTGCAATACTCTGCAATACCCTGGTGCAATACTCTGCAATACCCTGCGCAATACTCTGCAATACTCTGGTGCAATACTCTGCAATACCCTGCGCAATACTCTGCAATACCCTGCGCAATACTCTGCAATACTCTGGTGCAATACTCTGCAATACCCTGGTGCAATACTCTGCAATACCCTGCGCAATACTCTGCAATACCCTGCGCAATACCCTGCAATACCCTGCGCAATACTCTGCAATACCCTGGTGCAATACTCTGCAATACCCTGCGCAATACTCTGCAATACCCTGCGCAATACTCTGCAATACCCTGCGCAATACCCTGGTGCAATACTCTGCAATACTCTGGTGCAATACTCTGCAATACCCTGCAAAATACTCTGCAATACCCTGCGCAATACCCTGCAAAATACTCTGCAATACCCTGGTGCAATACTCTGCAATACTCTGGTGCAATACCCTGCGCAATACTCTGCAATACCCTGCGCAATACCCTGCGCAATACTCTGCAATACCCTGCAATACCCTGCGCAATACTCTGCAATACCCTGCGCAATATTCTGCAATACCCTGCGCAATACTCTGCAATACTCTGCGCAATACCCTGGTGCAATACTCTGCAATACTCTGGTGCAATACTCTGCAATACCCTGCAAAATACTCTGCAATACCCTGCGCAATACCCTGCAAAATACTCTGCAATACCCTGGTGCAATACTCTGCAATACTCTGGTGCAATACTCTGCAATACCCTGCGCAATACTCTGCAATACCCTGCGCAATACCCTGCAAAATACTCTGCAATACCCTGGTGCAATACTCTGCAATACTCTGGTGCAATACTCTGCAATACCCTGGTGCAATACTCTGCAATACCCTGCGCAATACTCTGCAATACCCTGCGCAATACTCTGCAATACTCTGGTGCAATACTCTGCAATACCCTGGTGCAATACCCTGCGCAATACTCTGCAATACCCTGCGCAATACCCTGCAATACCATGCGCAATACTCTGCAATACCCTGCGCAATACTCTGCAATACTCTGCAATACTCTGGTGCAATACTCTGCAATACCCTGCGCAATACCCTGCAAAATACTCTGCAATACCCTGGTGCAATACTCTGCAATACCCTGCGCAATACCCTGGTGCAATACTCTGCAATACTCTGGTGCAATACTCTGCAATACTCTGGTGCAATACTCTGCAATACCCTGCAAAATACTCTGCAATACCCTGCGCAATACCCTGCAAAATACTCTGCAATACCCTGGTGCAATACTCTGCAATACTCTGGTGCAATACCCTGCGCAATACTCTGCAATACCCTGCGCAATACCCTGCACAATACTCTGCAATACCCTGCAATACCCTGCGCAATACTCTGCAATACCCTGCGCAATATTCTGCAATACCCTGCGCAATACTCTGCAATACTCTGCAATACCCTGCGCAATATTCTGCAATACCCTGCGCAATACTCTGCAATACCCTGCGCAATACCCTGGTGCAATACTCTGCAATACTCTGGTGCAATACTCTGCAATACCCTGCGCAATACCCTGCAAAATACTCTGCAATACCCTGGTGCAATACTCTGCAATACTCTGGTGCAATACTCTGCAATACCCTGCGCAATACTCTGCAATACCCTGCGCAATACCCTGCAAAATACTCTGCAATACCCTGGTGCAATACTCTGCAATACTCTGGTGCAATACTCTGCAATACCCTGCGCAATACTCTGCAATACCCTGCGCAATACCCTGCAAAATACTCTGCAATACCCTGGTGCAATACTCTGCAATACTCTGGTGCAATACTCTGCAATACCCTGCGCAATACTCTGCAATACCCTGCGCAATACCCTGCAAAATACTCTGCAATACCCTGGTGCAATACTCTGCAATACTCTGGTGCAATACTCTGCAATACCCTGCACAATACTCTGCAATACCCTGCGCAATACCCTGCGCAATACCCTGCAAAATACTCTGCAATACCCTGGTGCAATACTCTGCAATACTCTGGTGCAATACTCTGCAATACCCTGCAATACCCTGCGCAATACTCTGCAATACTCTGGCGCAATACTCTGCAATACCCTGCGCAATACTCTGCAATACCCTGCGCAATACCCTGCGCAATACTCTGCAATACCCTGGTGCAATACTCTGCAATACTCTGGTGCAATACTCTGCAATACCCTGGTGCAATACTCTGCAATACTCTGCAATACCCTGCGCAATACTCTGCAATACCCTGCGCAATACTCTGCAATACCCTGCGCAATACTCTGCAATACCCTGCGCAATACCCTGCGCAATACTCTGCAATACCCTGGTGCAATACTCTGCAATACTCTGGTGCAATACCCTGCGCAATACTCTGCAATACCCTGCGCAATACTCTGCAATACTCTGGTGCAATACTCTGCAATACCCTGGTGCAATACCCTGCGCAATACTCTGCAATACCCTGCGCAATACTCTGCAATACCCTGCGCAATACTCTGCAATACTCTGGTGCAATACTCTGCAATACCCTGGTGCAATACTCTGCAATACCCTGCACAATACTCTGCAATACCCTGCGCAATACTCTGCAATACTCTGGTGCAATACTCTGCAATACCCTGGTGCAATACTCTGCAATACTCTGCAATACCCTGCGCAATACTCTGCAATACCCTGCGCAATACTCTGCAATACTCTGGTGCAATACTCTGCAATACCCTGGTGCAATACCCTGCAATACCCTGCGCAATACTCTGCAATACCCTGCGCAATACTCTGCAATACCCTGCGCAATACTCTGCAATACTCTGGTGCAATACTCTGCAATACCCTGGTGCAATACTCTGCAATACCCTGCGCAATACTCTGCAATACCCTGCGCAATTCTCTGCAATACTCTGGTGCAATACTCTGCAATACCCTGGTGCAATACCCTGCGCAATACTCTGCAATACCCTGCGCAATACCCTGCAATACCCTGCGCAATACTCTGCAATACCCTGCGCAATACTCTGCAATACTCTGCAATACTCTGGTGCAATACTCTGCAATACCCTGCGCAATACCCTGCAAAATACTCTGCAATACCCTGCGCAATACTCTGCAATACTCTGCAATACCCTGCGCAATACCCTGGTGCAATACTATGCAATACTCTGGTGCAATACTCTGCAATACTCTGGTGCAATACTCTGCAATACCCTGCAAAATACTCTGCAATACCCTGCGCAATACTCTGCAATACCCTGCGCAATACCCTGCGCAATACCCTGCAAAATACTCTGCAATACCCTGGTGCAATACTCTGCAATACCCTGCGCAATACCCTGCAAAATACTCTGCAATACCCTGGTGCAATACTCTGCAATACTCTGGTGCAATACTCTGCAATACCCTGCGCAATACTCTGCAATACCCTGCGCAATACTCTGCAATACTCTGGCGCAATACTCTGCAATACCCTGCGCAATACTCTGCAATACCCTGCGCAATACCCTGCGCAATACTCTGCAATACCCTGGTGCAATACTCTGCAATACTCTGGTGCAATACTCTGCAATACCCTGCGCAATACTCTGCAATACTCTGCGCAATACCCTGCGCAATACTCTGCAATACCCTGGTGCAATACTCTGCAATACTCTGGTGCAATACTCTGCAATACCCTGCGCAATACTCTGCAATACTCTGGTGCAATACTCTGCAATACTCTGGTGCAATACTCTGCAATACCCTGGTGCAATACTCTGCAATACCCTGCGCAATACTCTGCAATACCCTGCGCAATACTCTGCAATACCCTGGTGCAATACTCTGCAATACCCTGGTGCAATACCCTGCAATACCCTGCGCAATACTCTGCAATACCCTGCGCAATACCCTGCAATACCCTGCGCAATACTCTGCAATACTCTGGTGCAATACTCTGCAATACCCTGGTGCAATACTCTGCAATACCCTGGTGCAATACTCTGCAATACCCTGCGCAATACTCTGCAATACCCTGGTGCAATACTCTGCAATACTCTGGTGCAATACTCTGCAATACCCTGCGCAATACTCTGCAATACCCTGCGCAATACTCTGCAATACCCTGCGCAATACTCTGCAATACTCTGGTGCAATACTCTGCAATACCCTGGTGCAATACTCTGCAATACCCTGCGCAATACTCTGCAATACCCTGCGCAATACCCTGCAATACCCTGCGCAATACTCTGCAATACCCTGGTGCAATACTCTGCAATACCCTGCGCAATACTCTGCAATACCCTGGTGCAATACTCTGCAATACTCTGGTGCAATACTCTGCAATACCCTGCGCAATACTCTGCAATACCCTGTGCAATACTCTGCAATACTCTGGTGCAATACTCTGCAATACCCTGCGCAATACTCTGCAATACCCTGCGCAATACCCTGCAAAATACTCTGCAATACCCTGGTGCAATACTCTGCAATACCCTGCGCAATACTCTGCAATACCCTGCGCAATACCCTGCAAAATACTCTGCAATACCCTGGTGCAATACTCTGCAATACCCTGGTGCAATACTCTGCAATACCCTGGTGCAATACTCTGCAATACCCTGCGCAATACTCTGCAATACTCTGGTGCAATACTCTGCAATACCCTGGTGCAATACTCTGCAATACCCTGGTGCAATACTCTGCAATACCCTGCGCAATACTCTGCAATACCCTGGTGCAATACTCTGCAATACTCTGGTGCAATACTCTGCAATACCCTGCGCAATACTCTGCAATACCCTGCGCAATACTCTGCAATACCCTGCGCAATACTCTGCAATACCCTGCGCAATACTCTGCAATACTCTGGTGCAATACTCTGCAATACCCTGGTGCAATACTCTGCAATACCCTGCGCAATACTCTGCAATACCCTGCGCAATACCCTGCAATACCCTGCGCAATACTCTGCAATACCCTGGTGCAATACTCTGCAATACCCTGCGCAATACTCTGCAATACCCTGGTGCAATACTCTGCAATACTCTGGTGCAATACTCTGCAATACCCTGCGCAATACTCTGCAATACCCTGCGCAATACTCTGCAATACCCTGTGCAATACTCTGCAATACTCTGGTGCAATACTCTGCAATACCCTGCGCAATACTCTGCAATACCCTGCGCAATACCCTGCAAAATACTCTGCAATACCCTGGTGCAATACTCTGCAATACCCTGCGCAATACTCTGCAATACCCTGCGCAATACCCTGCAAAATACTCTGCAATACCCTGGTGCAATACTCTGCAATACTCTGGTGCAATACTCTGCAATACCCTGGTGCAATACTCTGCAATACCCTGCGCAATACTCTGCAATACCCTGCGCAATTCTCTGCAATACTCTGGTGCAATACTCTGCAATACCCTGGTGCAATACCCTGCGCAATACTCTGCAATACCCTGCGCAATACCCTGCAATACCCTGCGCAATACTCTGCAATACCCTGCGCAATACTCTGGTGCAATACTCTGCAATACCCTGCGCAATACCCTGCAAAATACTCTGCAATACCCTGGTGCAATTATCTGCAATACCCTGCGCAATACTCTGCAATACCCTGCGCAATACTCTGCAATACTCTGGTGCAATACTCTGCAATACCCTGGTGCAATACCCTGCGCAATACTCTGCAATACCCTGCGCAATACCCTGCAATACCCTGCGCAATACTCTGCAATACCCTGCGCAATACTCTGCAATACTCTGCAATACTCTGGTGCAATACTCTGCAATACCCTGCGCAATACCCTGCAAAATACTCTGCAATACCCTGGTGCAATACTCTGCAATACCCTGCGCAATACTCTGCAATACCCTGCGCAATACCCTGGTGCAATACTCTGCAATACTCTGGTGCAATACTCTGCAATACTCTGGTGCAATACTCTTCAATACCCTGCAAAATACTCTGCAATACCCTGCGCAATACCCTGCAAAATACTCTGCAATACCCTGGTGCAATACTCTGCAATACTCTGGTGCAATACCCTGCGCAATACTCTGCAATACCCTGCGCAATACCCTGCGCAATACTCTGCAATACCCTGCAATACCCTGCGCAATACTCTGCAATACCCTGCGCAATATTCTGCAATACCCTGCGCAATACTCTGCAATACTCTGCAATACCCTGCGCAATATTCTGCAATACCCTGCGCAATACTCTGCAATACTCTGGTGCAATACTCTGCAATACCCTGCAAAATACTCTGCAATACCCTGCGCAATACCCTGCAAAATACTCTGCAATACCCTGGTGCAATACTCTGCAATACTCTGGTGCAATACTCTGCAATACCCTGCGCAATACTCTGCAATACCCTGCGCAATACCCTGCAAAATACTCTGCAATACCCTGGTGCAATACTCTGCAATACTCTGGTGCAATACTCTGCAATACCCTGTGCAATACCCTGCGCAATACCCTGCAAAATACTCTGCAATACCCTGGTGCAATACTCTGCAATACTCTGGTGCAATACTCTGCAATACCCTGGTGCAATACTCTGCAATACTCTGGCGCAATACTCTGCAATACCCTGCGCAATACTCTGCAATACCCTGCGCAATACCCTGCGCAATACTCTGCAATACCCTGGTGCAATACTCTGCAATACTCTGGTGCAATACTCTGCAATACCCTGCGCAATACTCTGCAATACCCTGCGCAATACTCTGCAATACTCTGGTGCAATACTCTGCAATACCCTGGTGCAATACTCTGCAATACTCTGCAATACCCTGCGCAATACTCTGCAATACCCTGCGCAATACTCTGCAATACCCTGCGCAATACTCTGCAATACCCTGCGCAATACTCTGCAATACTCTGGTGCAATACTCTGCAATACCCTGGTGCAATACTCTGCAATACCCTGCGCAATACTCTGCAATACCCTGCGCAATTCTCTGCAATACTCTGGTGCAATACTCTGCAATACCCTGGTGCAATACCCTGCGCAATACTCTGCAATACCCTGCGCAATACCCTGCAATACCCTGCGCAATACTCTGCAATACCCTGCGCAATAGTCTGCAATACTCTGGTGCAATACTCTGCAATACCCTGCGCAATACCCTGCAAAATACTCTGCAATACCCTGGTGCAATACTCTGCAATACCCTGCGCAATACTCTGCAATACCCTGCGCAATACCCTGGTGCAATACTCTGCAATACTCTGCAATACTCTGGTGCAATACTCTGCAATACCCTGCGCAATATTCTGCAATACCCTGCGCAATACTCTGCAATACTCTGCAATACCCTGCGCAATATTCTGCAATACCCTGCGCAATACTCTGCAATACCCTGCGCAATACCCTGGTGCAATACTCTGCAATACTCTGGTGCAATACTCTGCAATACCCTGCGCAATACTCTGCAATACCCTGCGCAATACCCTGCAAAATACTCTGCAATACCCTGGTGCAATACTCTGCAATACACTGGTGCAATACTCTGCAATACCCTGCGCAATACTCTGCAATACCCTGCGCAATACTCTGCAATACTCTGGCGCAATACTCTGCAATACCCTGCGCAATACTCTGCAATACCCTGCGCAATACCCTGCGCAATACTCTGCAATACCCTGGTGCAATACTCTGCAATACTCTGGTGCAATACTCTGCAATACCCTGCGCAATACCCTGCAAAATACTCTGCAATACCCTGGTGCAATACTCTGCAATACTCTGGTGCAATACTCTGCAATACCCTGCGCAATATTCTGCAATACCCTGCGCAATACTCTGCAATACTCTGCAATACCCTGCGCAATATTCTGCAATACCCTGCGCAATACTCTGCAATACCCTGCGCAATACCCTGGTGCAATACTCTGCAATACTCTGGTGCAATACTCTGCAATACCCTGCGCAATACTCTGCAATACCCTGCGCAATACCCTGCAAAATACTCTGCAATACCCTGGTGCAATACTCTGCAATACACTGGTGCAATACTCTGCAATACCCTGCGCAATACTCTGCAATACCCTGCGCAATACTCTGCAATACTCTGGCGCAATACTCTGCAATACCCTGCGCAATACTCTGCAATACCCTGGTGCAATACTCTGCAATACTCTGGTGCAATACTCTGCAATACCCTGCGCAATACCCTGCAAAATACTCTGCAATACCCTGGTGCAATACTCTGCAATACCCTGCGCAATACCCTGCAAAATACTCTGCAATACCCTGGTGCAATACTCTGCAATACCCTGCGCAATACTCTGCAATACCCTGCGCAATACTCTGCAATACCCTGCGCAATACCCTGGTGCAATACTCTGGTGCAATACTCTGCAATACCCTGCAAAATACTCTGCAATACCCTGCGCAATACCCTGCAAAATACTCTGCAATACCCTGGTGCAATACTCTGCAATACTCTGGTGCAATACCCTGCGCAATACTCTGCAATACCCTGCGCAATACCCTGCGCAATACTCTGCAATACCCTGCAATACCCTGCGCAATACTCTGCAATACCCTGCGCAATATTCTGCAATACCCTGCGCAATACTCTGCAATACTCTGCGCAATACCCTGGTGCAATACTCTGCAATACTCTGGTGCAATACTCTGCAATACCCTGCAAAATACTCTGCAATACCCTGCGCAATACCCTGCAAAATACTCTGCAATACCCTGGTGCAATACTCTGCAATACTCTGGTGCAATACTCTGCAATACCCTGCGCAATACTCTGCAATACCCTGCGCAATACCCTGCAAAATACTCTGCAATACCCTGGTGCAATACTCTGCAATACTCTGGTGCAATACTCTGCAATACCCTGGTGCAATACTCTGCAATACCCTGCGCAATACTCTGCAATACCCTGCGCAATACTCTGCAATACTCTGGTGCAATACTCTGCAATACCCTGGTGCAATACCCTGCGCAATACTCTGCAATACCATGCGCAATACCCTGCAATACCCTGCGCAATACTCTGCAATACCCTGCGCAATACTCTGCAATACTCTGCAATACTCTGGTGCAATACTCTGCAATACCCTGCGCAATACCCTGCAAAATACTCTGCAATACCCTGGTGCAATACTCTGCAATACCCTGCGCAATACTCTGCAATACCCTGCGCAATACCCTGGTGCAATACTCTGCAATACTCTGGTGCAATACTCTGCAATACTCTGGTGCAATACTCTGCAATACCCTGCAAAATACTCTGCAATACCCTGCGCAATACCCTGCAAAATACTCTGCAATACCCTGGTGCAATACTCTGCAATACTCTGGTGCAATACTCTGCAATACCCTGCGCAATACTCTGCAATACCCTGCGCAATACCCTGCAAAATACTCTGCAATACCCTGGTGCAATACTCTGCAATACTCTGGTGCAATACTCTGCAATACCCTGCGCAATACTCTGCAATACCCTGCGCAATACCCTGCAAAATACTCTGCAATACCCTGGTGCAATACTCTGCAATACTCTGGTGCAATACTCTGCAATACCCTGCAATACCCTGCGCAATACTCTGCAATACTCTGGCGCAATACTCTGCAATACCCTGGTGCAATACTCTGCAATACCCTGCGCAATACTCTGCAATACCCTGCGCAATTCTCTGCAATACTCTGGTGCAATACTCTGCAATACCCTGGTGCAATACCCTGCGCAATACTCTGCAATACCCTGCGCAATACCCTGCAATACCCTGCGCAATACTCTGCAATACCCTGCGCAATACTCTGCAATACTCTGCAATACTCTGGTGCAATACTCTGCAATACCCTGCGCAATACCCTGCAAAATACTCTGCAATACCCTGGTGCAATACTCTGCAATACCCTGCGCAATACTCTGCAATACCCTGCGCAATACCTTGGTGCAATACTCTGCAATACTCTGCAATACTCTGGTGCAATACTCTGCAATACTCTGGTGCAATACTCTGCAATACCCTGCGCAATATTCTGCAATACCCTGCGCAATACTCTGCAATACTCTGCAATACCCTGCGCAATATTCTGCAATACCCTGCGCAATACTCTGCAATACCCTGCGCAATACCCTGGTGCAATACTCTGCAATACTCTGGTGCAATACTCTGCAATACTCTGCAATACCCTGCAAAATACTCTGCAATACCCTGCGCAATACCCTGCAAAATACTCTGCAATACCCTGGTGCAATACTCTGCAATACTCTGGTGCAATACTCTGCAATACCCTGCGCAATACTCTGCAATACCCTGCGCAATACCCTGCAAAATACTCTGCAATACCCTGGTGCAATACTCTGCAATACACTGGTGCAATACTCTGCAATACCCTGCGCAATACTCTGCAATACCCTGCGCAATACTCTGCAATACTCTGGCGCAATACTCTGCAATACCCTGCGCAATACTCTGCAATACCCTGCGCAATACCCTGCGCAATACTCTGCAATACCCTGGTGCAATACTCTGCAATACTCTGGTGCAATACCCTGCGCAATACTCTACAATACCCTGCGCAATACTCTGCAATACTCTGGTGCAATACTCTGCAATACCCTGGTGCAATACCCTGCGCAATACTCTGCAATACCCTGCGCAATACTCTGCAATACCCTGCGCAATACTCTGCAATACTCTGGTGCAATACTCTGCAATACCCTGGTGCAATACTCTGCAATACCCTGCGCAATACTCTGCAATACCCTGCGCAATACTCTGCAATACTCTGGTGCAATACTCTGCAATACCCTGGTGCAATACTCTGCAATACCCTGCGCAATACTCTGCAATACCCTGCGCAATACTCTGCAATACTCTGGTGCAATACTCTGCAATACCCTGGTGCAATACCCTGCAATACCCTGCGCAATACTCTGCAATACCCTGCGCAATACTCTGCAATACCCTGCACAATACTCTGCAATACTCTGGTGCAATACTCTGCAATACCCTGGTGCAATACTCTGCAATACCCTGCGCAATACTCTGCAATACCCTGCGCAATTCTCTGCAATACTCTGGTGCAATACTCTGCAATACCCTGGTGCAATACCCTGCGCAATACTCTGCAATACCCTGCGCAATACCCTGCAATACCCTGCGCAATACTCTGCAATACCCTGCGCAATACTCTGCAATACTCTGCAATACTCTGGTGCAATACTCTGCAATACCCTGTGCAATACCCTGCAAAATACTCTGCAATACCCTGCGCAATACTCTGCAATACTCTGCAATACCCTGCGCAATACCCTGGTGCAATACTCTGCAATACTCTGGTGCAATACTCTGCAATACTCTGGTGCAATACTCTGCAATACCCTGCAAAATACTCTGCAATACCCTGCGCAATACTCTGCAATACCCTGCGCAATACCCTGCGCAATACCCTGCAAAATACTCTGCAATACCCTGGTGCAATACTCTGCAATACTCTGGTGCAATACCCTGCGCAATACTCTGCAATACCCTGCGCAATACTCTGCAATACCCTGCAATACCCTGCGCAATACTCTGCAATACCCTGCGCAATATTCTGCAATACCCTGCGCAATACTCTGCAATACTCTGCAATACCCTGCGCAATATTCTGCAATACCCTGCGCAATACTCTGCAATACCCTGCGCAATACCCTGGTGCAATACTCTGCAATACTCTGGTGCAATACTCTGCAATACCCTGCAAAATACTCTGCAATACCCTGCGCAATACCCTGCAAAATACTCTGCAATACCCTGGTGCAATACTCTGCAATACTCTGGTGCAATACTCTGCAATACCCTGCGCAATACTCTGCAATACCCTGCGCAATACCCTGCAAAATACTCTGCAATACCCTGGTGCAATACTCTGCAATACACTGGTGCAATACTCTGCAATACCCTGCGCAATACTCTGCAATACCCTGCGCAATACTCTGCAATACTCTGGCGCAATACTCTGCAATACCCTGTGCAATACTCTGCAATACCCTGCGCAATACCCTGCGCAATACTCTGCAATACCCTGGTGCAATACTCTGCAATACCCTGCGCAATACTCTGCAATACCCTGCGCAATACTCTGCAATACTCTGGTGCAATACTCTGCAATACCCTGGTGCAATACTCTGCAATACCCTGCGCAATACTCTGCAATACCCTGCGCAATACTCTGCAATACTCTGGTGCAATACTCTGCAATACCCTGGTGCAATACTCTGCGCAATACTCTGCAATACCCTGCGCAATACCCTGCAATACCCTGCGCAATACTCTGCAATACTCTGGTGCAATACTCTGCAATACCCTGGTGCAATACTCTGCAATACCCTGCGCAATACTCTGCAATACCCTGGTGCAATACTCTGCAATACTCTGGTGCAATACTCTGCAATACCCTGCGCAATACTCTGCAATACCCTGCGCAATACCCTGCAATACCCTGCGCAATACTCTGCAATACCCTGGTGCAATACTCTGCAATACCCTGGTGCAATACTCTGCAATACCCTGCGCAATACTCTGCAATACCCTGCGCAATACTCTGCAATACCCTGTGCAATACTCTGCAATACTCTGGTGCAATACTCTGCAATACCCTGCGCAATACTCTGCAATACCCTGCGCAATACCCTGCAAAATACTCTGCAATACCCTGGTGCAATACTCTGCAATACCCTGCGCAATACTCTGCAATACCCTGCGCAATACCCTGCAATACTCTGGTGCAATACTCTGCAATACCCTGGTGCAATACTCTGCAATACCCTGCGCAATACTCTGCAATACCCTGTGCAATACTCTGCAATACCCTGCGCAATACTCTGCAATACCCTGCGCAATACTCTGCAATACCCTGTGCAATACTCTGCAATACTCTGGTGCAATACTCTGCAATACCCTGCGCAATACTCTGCAATACCCTGCGCAATACTCTGCAATACCCTGCGCAATACTCTGCAATACCCTGTGCAATACTCTGCAATACTCTGGTGCAATACTCTGCAATACCCTGCGCAATACTCTGCAATACCCTGCGCAATACCCTGCAAAATACTCTGCAATACCCTGGTGCAATACTCTGCAATACCCTGCGCAATACTCTGCAATACCCTGCGCAATACTCTGCAATACTCTGGTGCAATACTCTGCAATACCCTGGTGCAATACTCTGCAATACCCTGCGCAATACTCTGCAATACCCTGGTGCAATACTCTGCAATACCCTGCGCAATACTCTGCAATACCCTGTGCAATACTCTGCAATACTCTGGTGCAATACTCTGCAATACCCTGCGCAATACTCTGCAATACCCTGTGCAATACTCTGCAATACTCTGGTGCAATACTCTGCAATACCCTGCGCAATACTCTGCAATACCATGCGCAATACCCTGCAAAATACTCTGCAATACCCTGGTGCAATACTCTGCAATACCCTGCGCAATACTCTGCAATACCCTGCGCAATACCCTGCAAAATACTCTGCAATACCCTGGTGCAATACTCTGCAATACTCTGGTGCAATACT
Organism: Rana muscosa; assembly: GCA_029206835.1. NCBI lineage: Eukaryota > Metazoa > Chordata > Amphibia > Anura > Ranidae > Rana > Rana muscosa. The sequence goes on from JARGYO010000230.1 coordinate 1,665,496, forward strand.
CTGCAATACCCTGCGCAATACTCTGCAATACCCTGCGCAATACTCTGCAATACTCTGGTGCAATACTCTGCAATACCCTGGTGCAATACTCTGCAATACCCTGCGCAATACTCTGCAATACCCTGCGCAATACTCTGCAATACTCTGGTGCAATACTCTGCAATACCCTGGTGCAATACCCTGCGCAATACTCTGCAATACCCTGCGCAATACCCTGCAATACCCTGCGCAATACTCTGCAATACCCTGCGCAATACCCTGCAATACCCTGCGCAATACTCTGCAATACTCTGCAATACTCTGGTGCAATACTCTGCAATACCCTGCGCAATACCCTGCAAAATACTCTGCAATACCCTGGTGCAATACTCTGCAATACCCTGCGCAATACTCTGCAATACCCTGCGCAATACCCTGGTGCAATACTCTGCAATACTCTGGTGCAATACTCTGCAATACTCTGGTGCAATACTCTGCAATACCCTGCAAAATACTCTGCAATACCCTGCGCAATACTCTGCAATACCCTGCGCAATACCCTGCGCAATACCCTGCAAAATACTCTGCAATACCCTGGTGCAATACTCTGCAATACTCTGGTGCAATACCCTGCGCAATACTCTGCAATACCCTGCGCAATACCCTGCGCAATACTCTGCAATACCCTGCAAAATACTCTGCAATACCCTGCGCAATACCCTGCAAAATACTCTGCAATACCCTGGTGCAATACTCTGCAATACTCTGGTGCAATACCCTGCGCAATACTCTGCAATACCCTGCGCAATACCCTGCGCAATACTCTGCAATACCCTGCAATACCCTGCGCAATATTCTGCAATACCCTGCGCAATATTCTGCAATACCCTGCGCAATACTCTGCAATACTCTGCAATACCCTGCGCAATATTCTGCAATACCCTGCGCAATACTCTGCAATACCCTGCGCAATACCCTGGTGCAATACTCTGCAATACTCTGGTGCAATACTCTGCAATACCCTGCAAAATACTCTGCAATACCCTGCGCAATACCCTGCAAAATACTCTGCAATACCCTGGTGCAATACTCTGCAATACTCTGGTGCAATACTCTGCAATACCCTGCGCAATACTCTGCAATACCCTGCGCAATACCCTGCAAAATACTCTGCAATACCCTGGTGCAATACTCTGCAATACTCTGGTGCAATACTCTGCAATACCCTGCGCAATACTCTGCAATACCCTGCGCAATACTCTGCAATACCCTGCGCAATACCCTGCAATACCCTGCGCAATACTCTGCAATACCCTGCGCAATATTCTGCAATACCCTGCGCAATACTCTGCAATACCCTGCGCAATACTCTGCAATACCCTGCGCAATACTCTGCAATACCCTGCGCAATACCCTGGTGCAATACTCTGCAATACTCTGGTGCAATACTCTGCAATACCCTGCACAATACTCTGCAATACCCTGCGCAATACCCTGCAAAATACTCTGCAATACCCTGGTGCAATACTCTGCAATACACTGGTGCAATACTCTGCAATACCCTGTGCAATACTCTGCAATACCCTGTGCAATACTCTGCAATACTCTGGCGCAATACTCTGCAATACCCTGCGCAATACTCTGCAATACCCTGCGCAATACTCTGCAATACCCTGGTGCAATACTCTGCAATACTCTGGTGCAATACTCTGCAATACCCTGCGCAATACCCTGCAAAATACTCTGCAATACCCTGGTGCAATACTCTGCAATACCCTGCGCAATACCCTGCAAAATACTCTGCAATACCCTGGTGCAATACTCTGCAATACCCTGCGCAATACTCTGCAATACCCTGCGCAATACTCTGCAATACCCTGCGCAATACCCTGGTGCAATACTCTGCAATACTCTGGTGCAATACTCTGCAATACCCTGCAAAATACTCTGCAATACCCTGCGCAATACCCTGCAAAATACTCTGCAATACCCTGGTGCAATACTCTGCAATACTCTGGTGCAATACCCTGCGCAATACTCTGCAATACCCTGCGCAATACCCTGCGCAATACTCTGCAATACCCTGCAATACCCTGCGCAATACTCTGCAATACCCTGCGCAATATTCTGCAATACCCTGCGCAATACTCTGCAATACTCTGCGCAATACCCTGGTGCAATACTCTGCAATACTCTGGTGCAATACTCTGCAATACCCTGCGCAATACTCTGCAATACCCTGCGCAATACCCTGCAAAATACTCTGCAATACCCTGGTGCAATACTCTGCAATACTCTGGTGCAATACTCTGCAATACCCTGCGCAATACTCTGCAATACCCTGCGCAATACCCTGCAAAATACTCTGCAATACCCTGGTGCAATACTCTGCAATACTCTGGTGCAATACTCTGCAATACCCTGGTGCAATACTCTGCAATACCCTGCGCAATACTCTGCAATACCCTGCGCAATACTCTGCAATACTCTGGTGCAATACTCTGCAATACCCTGGTGCAATACCCTGCGCAATACTCTGCAATACCCTGCGCAATACCCTGCAATACCCTGCGCAATACTCTGCAATACCCTGCGCAATACTCTGCAATACCCTGCGCAATACTCTGCAATACTCTGCAATACTCTGGTGCAATACTCTGCAATACCCTGCGCAATACCCTGCAAAATACTCTGCAATACCCTGGTGCAATACTCTGCAATACCCTGCGCAATACTCTGCAATACCCTGCGCAATACCCTGGTGCAATACTCTGCAATACTCTGGTGCAATACTCTGCAATACTCTGGTGCAATACTCTGCAATACCCTGCAAAATACTCTGCAATACCCTGCGCAATACCCTGCAAAATACTCTGCAATACCCTGGTGCAATACTCTGCAATACTCTGGTGCAATACTCTGCAATACCCTGCGCAATACTCTGCAATACCCTGCGCAATACCCTGCAAAATACTCTGCAATACCCTGGTGCAATACTCTGCAATACTCTGGTGCAATACTCTGCAATACCCTGCGCAATACTCTGCAATACCCTGCGCAATACCCTGCAAAATACTCTGCAATACCCTGGTGCAATACTCTGCAATACTCTGGTGCAATACTCTGCAATACCCTGCAATACCCTGCGCAATACTCTGCAATACTCTGGCGCAATACTCTGCAATACCCTGGTGCAATACTCTGCAATACCCTGCGCAATACTCTGCAATACCCTGCGCAATTCTCTGCAATACTCTGGTGCAATACTCTGCAATACCCTGGTGCAATACCCTGCGCAATACTCTGCAATACCCTGCGCAATACCCTGCAATACCCTGCGCAATACTCTGCAATACCCTGCGCAATACTCTGCAATACTCTGCAATACTCTGGTGCAATACTCTGCAATACCCTGCGCAATACTCTGCAATACCCTGCGCAATACCCTGGTGCAATACTCTGCAATACTCTGGTGCAATACTCTGCAATACTCTGGTGCAATACTCTGCAATACCCTGCGCAATATTCTGCAATACCCTGCGCAATACTCTGCAATACTCTGCAATACCCTGCGCAATATTCTGCAATACCCTGCGCAATACTCTGCAATACCCTGCGCAATACCCTGGTGCAATACTCTGCAATACTCTGGTGCAATACTCTGCAATACCCTGCAAAATACTCTGCAATACCCTGCGCAATACCCTGCAAAATACTCTGCAATACCCTGGTGCAATACTCTGCAATACTCTGGTGCAATACTCTGCAATACCCTGCGCAATACTCTGCAATACCCTGCGCAATACCCTGCAAAATACTCTGCAATACCCTGGTGCAATACTCTGCAATACACTGGTGCAATACTCTGCAATACCCTGCGCAATACTCTGCAATACCCTGCGCAATACTCTGCAATACTCTGGCGCAATACTCTGCAATACCCTGCGCAATACTCTGCAATACCCTGCGCAATACCCTGCGCAATACTCTGCAATACCCTGGTGCAATACTCTGCAATACTCTGGTGCAATACCCTGCGCAATACTCTGCAATACCCTGCGCAATACTCTGCAATACTCTGGTGCAATACTCTGCAATACCCTGGTGCAATACCCTGCGCAATACTCTGCAATACCCTGCGCAATACTCTGCAATACCCTGCGCAATACTCTGCAATACTCTGGTGCAATACTCTGCAATACCCTGGTGCAATACTCTGCAATACCCTGCGCAATACTCTGCAATACCCTGCGCAATACTCTGCAATACTCTGGTGCAATACTCTGCAATACCCTGGTGCAATACTCTGCAATACTCTGCAATACCCTGCGCAATACCCTGCGCAATACTCTGCAATACTCTGGTGCAATACTCTGCAATACCCTGGTGCAATACCCTGCAATACCCTGCGCAATACTCTGCAATACCCTGCGCAATACTCTGCAATACCCTGCGCAATACTCTGCAATACTCTGGTGCAATACTCTGCAATACCCTGGTGCAATACTCTGCAATACCCTGCGCAATACTCTGCAATACCCTGCGCAATTCTCTGCAATACTCTGGTGCAATACTCTGCAATACCCTGGTGCAATACCCTGCGCAATACTCTGCAATACCCTGCGCAATACCCTGCAATACCCTGCGCAATACTCTGCAATACCCTGCGCAATACTCTGCAATACTCTGCAATACTCTGGTGCAATACTCTGCAATACCCTGCGCAATACCCTGCAAAATACTCTGCAATACCCTGCGCAATACTCTGCAATACTCTGCAATACCCTGCGCAATACCCTGGTGCAATACTCTGCAATACTCTGGTGCAATACTCTGCAATACTCTGGTGCAATACTCTGCAATACCCTGCAAAATACTCTGCAATACCCTGCGCAATACTCTGCAATACCCTGCGCAATACCCTGCGCAATACCCTGCAAAATACTCTGCAATACCCTGGTGCAATACTCTGCAATACTCTGGTGCAATACCCTGCGCAATACTCTGCAATACCCTGCGCAATACTCTGCAATACCCTGCAATACCCTGCGCAATACTCTGCAATACCCTGCGCAATATTCTGCAATACCCTGCGCAATACTCTGCAATACCCTGCGCAATACCCTGCGCAATACTCTGCAATACCCTGGTGCAATACTCTGCAATACCCTGCGCAATACTCTGCAATACCCTGCGCAATACTCTGCAATACTCTGGTGCAATACTCTGCAATACCCTGGTGCAATACTCTGCAATACCCTGCGCAATACTCTGCAATACCCTGCGCAATACTCTGCAATACTCTGGTGCAATACTCTGCAATACCCTGGTGCAATACTCTGCAATACCCTGCGCAATACTCTGCAATACCCTGCGCAATACCCTGCAATACCCTGCGCAATACTCTGCAATACTCTGGTGCAATACTCTGCAATACCCTGGTGCAATACTCTGCAATACCCTGCGCAATACTCTGCAATACCCTGGTGCAATACTCTGCAATACTCTGGTGCAATACTCTGCAATACCCTGCGCAATACTCTGCAATACCCTGCGCAATACCCTGCAATACCCTGCGCAATACTCTGCAATACCCTGGTGCAATACTCTGCAATACCCTGCGCAATACTCTGCAATACCCTGCGCAATACTCTGCAATACCCTGTGCAATACTCTGCAATACTCTGGTGCAATACTCTGCAATACCCTGCGCAATACTCTGCAATACCCTGCGCAATACTCTGCAATACCCTGTGCAATACTCTGCAATACTCTGGTGCAATACTCTGCAATACCCTGCGCAATACTCTGCAATACCCTGCGCAATACCCTGCAAAATACTCTGCAATACCCTGGTGCAATACTCTGCAATACCCTGCGCAATACTCTGCAATACCCTGCGCAATACTCTGCAATACCCTGTGCAATACTCTGCAATACCCTGCGCAATACTCTGCAATACCCTGCGCAATACTCTGCAATACCCTGTGCAATACTCTGCAATACTCTGGTGCAATACTCTGCAATACCCTGCGCAATACTCTGCAATACCCTGCGCAATACTCTGCAATACCATGCGCAATACTCTGCAATACCCTGTGCAATACTCTGCAATACTCTGGTGCAATACTCTGCAATACCCTGCGCAATACTCTGCAATACCCTGCGCAATACCCTGCAAAATACTCTGCAATACCCTGGTGCAATACTCTGCAATACCCTGCGCAATACTCTGCAATACCCTGCGCAATACTCTGCAATACTCTGGTGCAATACTCTGCAATACCCTGGTGCAATACTCTGCAATACCCTGCGCAATACTCTGCAATACCCTGGTGCAATACTCTGCAATACCCTGCGCAATACTCTGCAATACCCTGTGCAATACTCTGCAATACTCTGGTGCAATACTCTGCAATACCCTGCGCAATACTCTGCAATACCCTGTGCAATACTCTGCAATACTCTGGTGCAATACTCTGCAATACCCTGCGCAATACTCTGCAATACCCTGCGCAATACCCTGCAAAATACTCTGCAATACCCTGGTGCAATACTCTGCAATACCCTGCGCAATACTCTGCAATACCCTGCGCAATACCCTGCAAAATACTCTGCAATACCCTGGTGCAATACTCTGCAATACTCTGGTGCAATACTCTGCAATACCCTGCGCAATACTCTGCAATACCCTGTGCAATACTCTGCAATACTCTGGTGCAATACTCTGCAATACCCTGGTGCAATACTCTGCAATACCCTGCGCAATACTCTGCAATACCCTGCGCAATACTCTGCAATACTCTGGTGCAATACTCTGCAATACCCTGGTGCAATACCCTGCGCAATACTCTGCAATACCCTGCGCAATACCCTGCAATACCATGCGCAATACTCTGCAATACCCTGCGCAATACCCTGCAATACCCTGCGCAATACTCTGCAATACTCTGCAATACTCTGGTGCAATACTCTGCAATACCCTGCGCAATACCCTGCAAAATACTCTGCAATACCCTGGTGCAATACTCTGCAATACCCTGCGCAATACTCTGCAATACCCTGCGCAATACCCTGGTGCAATACTCTGCAATACTCTGGTGCAATACTCTGCAATACTCTGGTGCAATACTCTGCAATACCCTGCAAAATACTCTGCAATACCCTGCGCAATACTCTGCAATACCCTGTGCAATACCCTGCGCAATACCCTGCAATACCCTGCAAAATACTCTGCAATACCCTGCGCAATACCCTGCAAAATACTCTGCAATACCCTGGTGCAATACTCTGCAATACTCTGGTGCAATACCCTGCGCAATACTCTGCAATACCCTGCGCAATACCCTGCGCAATACTCTGCAATACCCTGCAATACCCTGCGCAATATTCTGCAATACCCTGCGCAATATTCTGCAATACCCTGCGCAATACTCTGCAATACTCTGCAATACCCTGCGCAATATTCTGCAATACCCTGCGCAATACTCTGCAATACCCTGCGCAATACCCTGGTGCAATACTCTGCAATACTCTGGTGCAATACTCTGCAATACCCTGCAAAATACTCTGCAATACCCTGCGCAATACCCTGCAAAATACTCTGCAATACCCTGGTGCAATACTCTGCAATACTCTGGTGCAATACTCTGCAATACCCTGCGCAATACTCTGCAATACCCTGCGCAATACCCTGCAAAATACTCTGCAATACCCTGGTGCAATACTCTGCAATACTCTGGTGCAATACTCTGCAATACCCTGCGCAATACTCTGCAATACCCTGCGCAATACTCTGCAATACCCTGCGCAATACCCTGCAATACCCTGCGCAATACTCTGCAATACCCTGCGCAATATTCTGCAATACCCTGCGCAATACTCTGCAATACCCTGCGCAATACCCTGGTGCAATACTCTGCAATACTCTGGTGCAATACTCTGCAATACCCTGCAAAATACTCTGCAATACCCTGGTGCAATACTCTGCAATACTCTGGTGCAATACTCTGCAATACCCTGCGCAATACTCTGCAATACCCTGCGCAATACCCTGCAAAATACTCTGCAATACCCTGGTGCAATACTCTGCAATACTCTGGTGCAATACTCTGCAATACCCTGCGCAATACTCTGCAATACCCTGCGCAATACCCTGCAAAATACTCTGCAATACCCTGGTGCAATACTCTGCAATACTCTGGTGCAATACTCTGCAATACCATGCGCAATACTCTGCAATACCCTGCGCAATACTCTGCAATACTCTGGCGCAATACTCTGCAATACCCTGCGCAATACTCTGCAATACCCTGCGCAATACCCTGCGCAATACTCTGCAATACCCTGGTGCAATACTCTGCAATACTCTGGTGCAATACTCTGCAATACCCTGCGCAATACTCTGCAATACCCTGCGCAATACCCTGGTGCAATACTCTGCAATACCCTGGTGCAATACTCTGCAATACTCTGCAATACTCTGCAATACCCTGCGCAATACTCTGCAATACTCTGGTGCAATACTCTGCAATACCCTGGTGCAATACTCTGCAATACCCTGCGCAATACTCTGCAATACCCTGGTGCAATACCCTGCAATACCCTGCGCAATACTCTGCAATACCCTGCGCAATACCCTGCAATACCCTGCGCAATACTCTGCAATACCCTGGTGCAATACTCTGCAATACCCTGGTGCAATACTCTGCAATACCCTGCGCAATACTCTGCAATACCCTGGTGCAATACTCTGCAATACTCTGGTGCAATACTCTGCAATACCCTGCGCAATACTCTGCAATACCCTGCGCAATACCCTGCAATACCCTGCGCAATACTCTGCAATACCCTGCGCAATACTCTGCAATACTCTGGTGCAATACTCTGCAATACCCTGGTGCAATACTCTGCAATACCCTGCGCAATACTCTGCAATACCCTGCGCAATACCCTGCAATACCCTGCGCAATACTCTGCAATACCCTGGTGCAATACTCTGCAATACTCTGGTGCAATACTCTGCAATACCCTGCGCAATACTCTGCAATACCCTGCGCAATACTCTGCAATACCCTGCGCAATACTCTGCAATACCCTGCGCAATACTCTGCAATACTCTGGTGCAATACTCTGCAATACCCTGGTGCAATACTCTGCATACCCTGCGCAATACTCTGCAATACCCTGCGCAATACCCTGCAATACCCTGCGCAATACTCTGCAATACTCTGGTGCAATACTCTGCAATACCCTGGTGCAATACTCTGCAATACCCTGCGCAATACTCTGCAATACCCTGGTGCAATACTCTGCAATACTCTGGTGCAATACTCTGCAATACCCTGCGCAATACTCTGCAATACCCTGTGCAATACTCTGCAATACTCTGGTGCAATACTCTGCAATACCCTGCGCAATACTCTGCAATACCCTGCGCAATACCCTGCAAAATACTCTGCAATACCCTGGTGCAATACTCTGCAATACCCTGCGCAATACTCTGCAATACCCTGCGCAATACCCTGCAAAATACTCTGCAATACCCTGGTGCAATACTCTGCAATACTCTGGTGCAATACTCTGCAATACCCTGCGCAATACTCTGCAATACTCTGGTGCAATACTCTGCAATACCCTGGTGCAATACTCTGCAATACCCTGCGCAATACTCTGCAATACCCTGCGCAATACTCTGCAATACTCTGGTGCAATACTCTGCAATACCCTGGTGCAATACTCTGCAATACCCTGCGCAATACTCTGCAATACCCTGCGCAATACTCTGCAATACTCTGGTGCAATACTCTGCAATACCCTGGTGCAATACCCTGCGCAATACTCTGCAATACCCTGCGCAATACCCTGCAATACCATGCGCAATACTCTGCAATACCCTGCGCAATACCCTGCAATACCCTGCGCAATACTCTGCAATACTCTGCAATACTCTGGTGCAATACTCTGCAATACCCTGCAAAATACTCTGCAATACCCTGGTGCAATACTCTGCAATACCCTGCGCAATACTCTGCAATACCCTGCGCAATACCCTGGTGCAATACTCTGCAATACTCTGGTGCAATACTCTGCAATACCCTGCGCAATACTCTGCAATACCCTGCGCAATACTCTGCAATACCCTGGTGCAATACTCTGCAATACCCTGGTGCAATACTCTGCAATACCCTGCGCAATACTCTGCAATACCCTGCGCAATACTCTGCAATACTCTGGTGCAATACTCTGCAATACCCTGGTGCAATACTCTGCAATACCCTGCGCAATACTCTGCAATACCCTGCGCAATACTCTGCAATACCCTGGTGCAATACCCTGCGCAATACTCTGCAATACCCTGCGCAATACCCTGCAATACCCTGCGCAATACTCTGCAATACCCTGCGCAATACCCTGCAATACCCTGCGCAATACTCTGCAATACTCTGCAATACTCTGGTGCAATACTCTGCAATACCCTGCGCAATACCCTGCAAAATACTCTGCAATACCCTGGTGCAATACTCTGCAATACCCTGCGCAATACTCTGCAATACCCTGCGCAATACCCTGGTGCAATACTCTGCAATACTCTGGTGCAATACTCTGCAATACTCTGGTGCAATACTCTGCAATACCCTGCAAAATACTCTGCAATACCCTGCGCAATACTCTGCAATACCCTGCGCAATACCCTGGTGCAATACTCTGCAATACTCTGGTGCAATACTCTGCAATACTCTGGTGCAATACTCTGCAATACCCTGCAAAATACTCTGCAATACCCTGCGCAATACCCTGCGCAATACCCTGCAAAATACTCTGCAATACCCTGGTGCAATACTCTGCAATACTCTGGTGCAATACCCTGCGCAATACTCTGCAATACCCTGCGCAATACCCTGCGCAATACTCTGCAATACCCTGCAAAATACTCTGCAATACCCTGCGCAATACCCTGCAAAATACTCTGCAATACCCTGGTGCAATACTCTGCAATACTCTGGTGCAATACCCTGCGCAATACTCTGCAATACCCTGCGCAATACCCTGCGCAATACTATGCAATACCCTGGTGCAATACTCTGCAATACTCTGGTGCAATACTCTGCAATACTCTGGTGCAATACTCTGCAATACCCTGCGCAATACTCTGCAATACCCTGCGCAATATTCTGCAATACCCTGCGCAATACTCTGCAATACTCTGCAATACCCTGCGCAATATTCTGCAATACCCTGCGCAATACTCTGCAATACCCTGCGCAATACCCTGGTGCAATACTCTGCAATACTCTGGTGCAATACTCTGCAAAATACTCTGCAATACCCTGCAAAATACTCTGCAATACCCTGCGCAATACCCTGCAAAATACTCTGCAATACCCTGGTGCAATACTCTGCAATACTCTGGTGCAATACTCTGCAATACCCTGCGCAATACTCTGCAATACCCTGCGCAATACCCTGCAAAATACTCTGCAATACCCTGGTGCAATACTCTGCAATACTCTGGTGCAATACTCTGCAATACCCTGCGCAATACTCTGCAATACCCTGCGCAATACCCTGCAATACCCTGCGCAATACTCTGCAATACTCTGGCGCAATACTCTGCAATACCCTGCGCAATACTCTGCAATACCCTGCGCAATACCCTGCAAAATACTCTGCAATACCCTGGTGCAATACTCTGCAATACTCTGGTGCAATACTCTGCAATACCCTGCGCAATACTCTGCAATACCCTGCGCAATACTCTGCAATACTCTGGCGCAATACTCTGCAATACCCTGCGCAATACTCTGCAATACCCTGCGCAATACCCTGCGCAATACTCTGCAATACCCTGGTGCAATACTCTGCAATACTCTGGTGCAATACTCTGCAATACCCTGCGCAATACTCTGCAATACCCTGCGCAATACTCTGCAATACCCTGGTGCAATACTCTGCAATACTCTGCAATACCCTGCGCAATACTCTGCAATACCCTGCGCAATACTCTGCAATACCCTGCGCAATACTCTGCAATACTCTGGTGCAATACTCTGCAATACCCTGGTGCAATACTCTGCAATACCCTGCGCAATACTCTGCAATACTCTGGTGCAATACTCTGCAATACCCTGGTGCAATACCCTGCAATACCCTGCGCAATACTCTGCAATACCCTGCGCAATACCCTGCAATACCCTGCGCAATACTCTGCAATACTCTGGTGCAATACTCTGCAATACCCTGGTGCAATACTCTGCAATACCCTGCAATACCCTGGTGCAATACTCTGCAATACTCTGGTGCAATACTCTGCAATACCCTGCGCAATACTCTGCAATACCCTGCGCAATACCCTGCAATACCCTGCGCAATACTCTGCAATACCCTGCGCAATACTCTGCAATACTCTGGTGCAATACTCTGCAATACCCTGGTGCAATACTCTGCAATACCCTGGTGCAATACTCTGCAATACCCTGCGCAATACTCTGCAATACTCTGGTGCAATACTCTGCAATACCCTGCGCAATACTCTGCAATACCCTGCGCAATACTCTGCAATACTCTGGTGCAATACTCTGCAATACCCTGGTGCAATACTCTGCAATACCCTGCGCAATACTCTGCAATACCCTGCGCAATACCCTGCAATACCCTGCGCAATACTCTGCAATACTCTGGTGCAATACTCTGCAATACCCTGGTGCAATACTCTGCAATACCCTGCGCAATACTCTGCAATACCCTGGTGCAATACTCTGCAATACTCTGGTGCAATACTCTGCAATACCCTGCGCAATACTCTGCAATACCCTGCGCAATACCCTGCAATACCCTGCGCAATACTCTGCAATACCCTGCGCAATACTCTGCAATACCCTGCGCAATACTCTGCAATACCCTGTGCAATACTCTGCAATACTCTGGTGCAATACTCTGCAATACCCTGCGCAATACTCTGCAATACCCTGCGCAATACTCTGCAATACCCTGCGCAATACTCTGCAATACCCTGTGCAATACTCTGCAATACTCTGGTGCAATACTCTGCAATACCCTGCGCAATACTCTGCAATACCCTGCGCAATACCCTGCAAAATACTCTGCAATACCCTGGTGCAATACTCTGCAATACCCTGCGCAATACTCTGCAATACCCTGCGCAATACCCTGCAAAATACTCTGCAATACCCTGCGCAATACTCTGCAATACCCTGCGCAATACCCTGCAATACCCTGCGCAATACTCTGCAATACTCTGGTGCAATACTCTGCAATACCCTGGTGCAATACTCTGCAATACCCTGCGCAATACTCTGCAATACCCTGCGCAATACTCTGCAATACTCTGGTGCAATACTCTGCAATACCCTGGTGCAATACTCTGCAATACCCTGCGCAATACTCTGCAATACCCTGCGCAATACTCTGCAATACTCTGGTGCAATACTCTGCAATACCCTGCGCAATACCCTGCAATACTCTGGTGCAATACTCTGCAATACCCTGCGCAATACTCTGCAATACTCTGCAATACTCTGGTGCAATACTCTGCAATACCCTGCGCAATACCCTGCAAAATACTCTGCAATACCCTGGTGCAATACTCTGCAATACCCTGCGCAATACTCTGCAATACCCTGCGCAATACTCTGCAATACCCTGCGCAATACTCTGCAATACTCTGGTGCAATACTCTGCAATACCCTGCAAAATACTCTGCAATACCCTGCGCAATACCCTGCAAAATACTCTGCAATACCCTGGTGCAATACTCTGCAATACTCTGGTGCAATACCCTGCGCAATACTCTGCAATACCCTGCGCAATACCCTGCGCAATACTCTGCAATACCCTGCAATACCCTGCGCAATACTCTGCAATACCCTGCGCAATATTCTGCAATACCCTGCGCAATACTCTGCAATACTCTGCAATACCCTGCGCAATATTCTGCAATACCCTGCACAATACTCTGCAATACCCTGCGCAATACCCTGGTGCAATACTCTGCAATACTCTGGTGCAATACTCTGCAATACCCTGCAAAATACTCTGCAATACCCTGCGCAATACCCTGCAAAATACTCTGCAATACCCTGGTGCAATACTCTGCAATACTCTGGTGCAATACTCTGCAATACCCTGCGCAATACTCTGCAATACCCTGCGCAATACCCTGCAAAATACTCTGCAATACCCTGGTGCAATACTCTGCAATACTCTGGTGCAATACTCTGCAATACCCTGGTGCAATACTCTGCAATACCCTGCGCAATACTCTGCAATACCCTGCGCAATACTCTGCAATACTCTGGTGCAATACTCTGCAATACCCTGGTGCAATACCCTGCGCAATACTCTGCAATACCCTGCGCAATACCCTGCAATACCCTGCGCAATACTCTGCAATACCCTGCGCAATACTCTGCAATACTCTGCAATACTCTGGTGCAATACTCTGCAATACCCTGCGCAATACCCTGCAAAATACTCTGCAATACCCTGGTGCAATACTCTGCAATACCCTGCGCAATACTCTGCAATACCCTGCGCAATACCCTGGTGCAATACTCTGCAATACTCTGGTGCAATACTCTGCAATACTCTGGTGCAATACTCTGCAATACCCTGCAAAATACTCTGCAATACCCTGCGCAATACCCTGCAAAATACTCTGCAATACCCTGGTGCAATACTCTGCAATACTCTGGTGCAATACCCTGCGCAATACTCTGCAATACCCTGCGCAATACCCTGCGCAATACTCTGCAATACCCTGCAATACCCTGCGCAATACTCTGCAATACCCTGCGCAATATTCTGCAATACCCTGCGCAATACTCTGCAATACTCTGCAATACCCTGCGCAATATTCTGCAATACCCTGCGCAATACTCTGCAATACCCTGCGCAATACCCTGGTGCAATACTCTGCAATACTCTGGTGCAATACTCTGCAATACCCTGCAAAATACTCTGCAATACCCTGCGCAATACCCTGCAAAATACTCTGCAATACCCTGGTGCAATACTCTGCAATACTCTGGTGCAATACTCTGCAATACCCTGCGCAATACTCTGCAATACCCTGCGCAATACCCTGCAAAATACTCTGCAATACCCTGGTGCAATACTCTGCAATACTCTGGTGCAATACTCTGCAATACCCTGCGCAATACTCTGCAATACCCTGCGCAATACCCTGCAAAATACTCTGCAATACCCTGGTGCAATACTCTGCAATACTCTGGTGCAATACTCTGCAATACCCTGCGCAATACTCTGCAATACCCTGCGCAATACCCTGCAAAATACTCTGCAATACCCTGGTGCAATACTCTGCAATACACTGGTGCAATACTCTGCAATACCCTGCGCAATACTCTGCAATACCCTGCGCAATACTCTGCAATACTCTGGCGCAATACTCTGCAATACCCTGCGCAATACTCTGCAATACCCTGCGCAATACCCTGCGCAATACTCTGCAATACCCTGGTGCAATACTCTGCAATACTCTGGTGCAATACTCTGCAATACCCTGCGCAATACCCTGCAAAATACTCTGCAATACCCTGGTGCAATACTCTGCAATACCCTGCGCAATACCCTGCAAAATACTCTGCAATACCCTGGTGCAATACTCTGCAATACCCTGCGCAATACTCTGCAATACCCTGCGCAATACTCTGCAATACCCTGCGCAATACCCTGGTGCAATACTCTGCAATACTCTGGTGCAATACTCTGCAATACCCTGCAAAATACTCTGCAATACCCTGCGCAATACCCTGCAAAATACTCTGCAATACCCTGGTGCAATACTCTGCAATACTCTGGTGCAATACCCTGCGCAATACTCTGCAATACCCTGCGCAATACCCTGCGCAATACTCTGCAATACCCTGCAATACCCTGCGCAATACTCTGCAATACCCTGCGCAATATTCTGCAATACCCTGCGCAATACTCTGCAATACTCTGCGCAATACCCTGGTGCAATACTCTGCAATACTCTGGTGCAATACTCTGCAATACCCTGCAAAATACTCTGCAATACCCTGCGCAATACCCTGCAAAATACTCTGCAATACCCTGGTGCAATACTCTGCAATACTCTGGTGCAATACTCTGCAATACCCTGCGCAATACTCTGCAATACCCTGCGCAATACCCTGCAAAATACTCTGCAATACCCTGGTGCAATACTCTGCAATACTCTGGTGCAATACTCTGCAATACCCTGGTGCAATACTCTGCAATACCCTGCGCAATACTCTGCAATACCCTGCGCAATACTCTGCAATACTCTGGTGCAATACTCTGCAATACCCTGGTGCAATACCCTGCGCAATACTCTGCAATACCCTGCGCAATACCCTGCAATACCATGCGCAATACTCTGCAATACCCTGCGCAATACTCTGCAATACTCTGCAATACTCTGGTGCAATACTCTGCAATACCCTGCGCAATACCCTGCAAAATACTCTGCAATACCCTGGTGCAATACTCTGCAATACCCTGCGCAATACCCTGGTGCAATACTCTGCAATACTCTGGTGCAATACTCTGCAATACTCTGGTGCAATACTCTGCAATACCCTGCAAAATACTCTGCAATACCCTGCGCAATACCCTGCAAAATACTCTGCAATACCCTGGTGCAATACTCTGCAATACTCTGGTGCAATACCCTGCGCAATACTCTGCAATACCCTGCGCAATACCCTGCACAATACTCTGCAATACCCTGCAATACCCTGCGCAATACTCTGCAATACCCTGCGCAATATTCTGCAATACCCTGCGCAATACTCTGCAATACTCTGCAATACCCTGCGCAATATTCTGCAATACCCTGCGCAATACTCTGCAATACCCTGCGCAATACCCTGGTGCAATACTCTGCAATACTCTGGTGCAATACTCTGCAATACCCTGCGCAATACCCTGCAAAATACTCTGCAATACCCTGGTGCAATACTCTGCAATACTCTGGTGCAATACTCTGCAATACCCTGCGCAATACTCTGCAATACCCTGCGCAATACCCTGCAAAATACTCTGCAATACCCTGGTGCAATACTCTGCAATACTCTGGTGCAATACTCTGCAATACCCTGCGCAATACTCTGCAATACCCTGCGCAATACCCTGCAAAATACTCTGCAATACCCTGGTGCAATACTCTGCAATACTCTGGTGCAATACTCTGCAATACCCTGCGCAATACTCTGCAATACCCTGCGCAATACCCTGCAAAATACTCTGCAATACCCTGGTGCAATACTCTGCAATACTCTGGTGCAATACTCTGCAATACCCTGCACAATACTCTGCAATACCCTGCGCAATACCCTGCGCAATACCCTGCAAAATACTCTGCAATACCCTGGTGCAATACTCTGCAATACTCTGGTGCAATACTCTGCAATACCCTGCAATACCCTGCGCAATACTCTGCAATACTCTGGCGCAATACTCTGCAATACCCTGCGCAATACTCTGCAATACCCTGCGCAATACCCTGCGCAATACTCTGCAATACCCTGGTGCAATACTCTGCAATACTCTGGTGCAATACTCTGCAATACCCTGGTGCAATACTCTGCAATACTCTGCAATACCCTGTGCAATACTCTGCAATACCCTGCGCAATACTCTGCAATACCCTGCGCAATACTCTGCAATACCCTGCGCAATACCCTGCGCAATACTCTGCAATACCCTGGTGCAATACTCTGCAATACTCTGGTGCAATACCCTGCGCAATACTCTGCAATACCCTGCGCAATACTCTGCAATACTCTGGTGCAATACTCTGCAATACCCTGGTGCAATACCCTGCGCAATACTCTGCAATACCCTGCGCAATACTCTGCAATACCCTGCGCAATACTCTGCAATACTCTGGTGCAATACTCTGCAATACCCTGGTGCAATACTCTGCAATACCCTGCACAATACTCTGCAATACCCTGCGCAATACTCTGCAATACTCTGGTGCAATACTCTGCAATACCCTGGTGCAATACTCTGCAATACTCTGCAATACCCTGCGCAATACTCTGCAATACCCTGCGCAATACTCTGCAATACTCTGGTGCAATACTCTGCAATACCCTGGTGCAATACCCTGCAATACCCTGCGCAATACTCTGCAATACCCTGCGCAATACTCTGCAATACCCTGCGCAATACTCTGCAATACTCTGGTGCAATACTCTGCAATACCCTGGTGCAATACTCTGCAATACCCTGCGCAATACTCTGCAATACCCTGCGCAATTCTCTGCAATACTCTGGTGCAATACTCTGCAATACCCTGGTGCAATACCCTGCGCAATACTCTGCAATACCCTGCGCAATACCCTGCAATACCCTGCGCAATACTCTGCAATACCCTGCGCAATACTCTGCAATACTCTGCAATACTCTGGTGCAATACTCTGCAATACCCTGCGCAATACCCTGCAAAATACTCTGCAATACCCTGCGCAATACTCTGCAATACTCTGCAATACCCTGCGCAATACCCTGGTGCAATACTCTGCAATACTCTGGTGCAATACTCTGCAATACTCTGGTGCAATACTCTGCAATACCCTGCAAAATACTCTGCAATACCCTGCGCAATACTCTGCAATACCCTGCGCAATACCCTGCGCAATACCCTGCAAAATACTCTGCAATACCCTGGTGCAATACTCTGCAATACTCTGGTGCAATACCCTGCGCAATACTCTGCAATACCCTGCGCAATACTCTGCAATACCCTGCAATACCCTGCGCAATACTCTGCAATACCCTGCGCAATATTCTGCAATACCCTGCGCAATACTCTGCAATACTCTGCAATACCCTGCGCAATATTCTGCAATACCCTGCGCAATACTCTGCAATACCCTGCGCAATACCCTGGTGCAATACTCTGCAATACTCTGGTGCAATACTCTGCAATACCCTGCAAAATACTCTGCAATACCCTGCGCAATACCCTGCAAAATACTCTGCAATACCCTGGTGCAATACTCTGCAATACTCTGGTGCAATACTCTGCAATACCCTGCGCAATACTCTGCAATACCCTGCGCAATACCCTGCAAAATACTCTGCAATACCCTGGTGCAATACTCTGCAATACACTGGTGCAATACTCTGCAATACCCTGCGCAATACTCTGCAATACCCTGCGCAATACTCTGCAATACTCTGGCGCAATACTCTGCAATACCCTGCGCAATACTCTGCAATACCCTGCGCAATACCCTGCGCAATACTCTGCAATACCCTGGTGCAATACTCTGCAATACCCTGCGCAATACTCTGCAATACCCTGCGCAATACTCTGCAATACTCTGGTGCAATACTCTGCAATACCCTGGTGCAATACTCTGCAATACCCTGCGCAATACTCTGCAATACCCTGCGCAATACTCTGCAATACTCTGGTGCAATACTCTGCAATACCCTGCGCAATACTCTGCAATACCCTGTGCAATACCCTGCAATACCCTGCGCAATACTCTGCAATACTCTGGTGCAATACTCTGCAATACCCTGGTGCAATACTCTGCAATACCCTGCGCAATACTCTGCAATACCCTGGTGCAATACTCTGCAATACTCTGGTGCAATACTCTGCAATACCCTGCGCAATACCCTGCAATACCCTGCGCAATACCCTGCAATACCCTGCGCAATACTCTGCAATACCCTGGTGCAATACTCTGCAATACCCTGCGCAATACTCTGCAATACCCTGCGCAATACTCTGCAATACCCTGCGCAATACTCTGCAATACCCTGTGCAATACTCTGCAATACTCTGGTGCAATACTCTGCAATACCCTGCGCAATACTCTGCAATACCCTGCGCAATACTCTGCAATACCCTGCGCAATACTCTGCAATACCCTGTGCAATACTCTGCAATACTCTGGTGCAATACTCTGCAATACCCTGCGCAATACTCTGCAATACCCTGCGCAATACCCTGCAAAATACTCTGCAATACCCTGGTGCAATACTCTGCAATACCCTGCGCAATACTCTGCAATACCCTGCGCAATACCCTGCAATACTCTGGTGCAATACTCTGCAATACCCTGGTGCAATACTCTGCAATACCCTGCGCAATACTCTGCAATACCCTGCGCAATACTCTGCAATACCCTGTGCAATACTCTGCAATACCCTGCGCAATACTCTGCAATACCCTGTGCAATACTCTGCAATACTCTGGTGCAATACTCTGCAATACCCTGCGCAATACTCTGCAATACCCTGCGCAATACTCTGCAATACCCTGCGCAATACTCTGCAATACCCTGTGCAATACTCTGCAATACTCTGGTGCAATACTCTGCAATACCCTGCGCAATACTCTGCAATACCCTGCACAATACCCTGCAAAATACTCTGCAATACCCTGGTGCAATACTCTGCAATACCCTGCGCAATACTCTGCAATACCCTGCGCAATACTCTGCAATACTCTGGTGCAATACTCTGCAATACCCTGGTGCAATACTCTGCAATACCCTGCGCAATACTCTGCAATACCCTGGTGCAATACTCTGCAATACCCTGCGCAATACTCTGCAATACCCTGTGCAATACTCTGCAATACCCTGTGCAATACTCTGCAATACTCTGGTGCAATACTCTGCAATACCCTGCGCAATACTCTGCAATACCCTGTGCAATACTCTGCAATACTCTGGTGCAATACTCTGCAATACCCTGCGCAATACTCTGCAATACCCTGCGCAATACCCTGCAAAATACTCTGCAATACCCTGGTGCAATACTCTGCAATACCCTGCGCAATACTCTGCAATACCCTGCGCAATACCCTGCAAAATACTCTGCAATACCCTGGTGCAATACTCTGCAATACTCTGGTGCAATACTCTGCAATACCCTGCGCAATACTCTGCAATACCCTGCGCAATACTCTGCAATACTCTGGTGCAATACTCTGCAATACCCTGGTGCAATACTCTGCAATACCCTGCGCAATACTCTGCAATACCCTGCGCAATACTCTGCAATACTCTGGTGCAATACTCTGCAATACCCTGGTGCAATACCCTGCGCAATACTCTGCAATACCCTGCGCAATACCCTGCAATACCCTGCGCAATACTCTGCAATACCCTGCGCAATACCCTGCAATACCCTGCGCAATACTCTGCAATACTCTGCAATACTCTGGTGCAATACTCTGCAATACCCTGCGCAATACCCTGCAAAATACTCTGCAATACCCTGGTGCAATACTCTGCAATACCCTGCGCAATACTCTGCAATACCCTGCGCAATACCCTGGTGCAATACTCTGCAATACTCTGGTGCAATACTCTGCAATACTCTGGTGCAATACTCTGCAATACCCTGCAAAATACTCTGCAATACCCTGCGCAATACTCTGCAATACCCTGCGCAATACCCTGCGCAATACCCTGCAAAATACTCTGCAATACCCTGGTGCAATACTCTGCAATACTCTGGTGCAATACCCTGCGCAATACTCTGCAATACCCTGCGCAATACCCTGCGCAATACTCTGCAATACCCTGCAATACCCTGCGCAATACTCTGCAATACCCTGCGCAATATTCTGCAATACCCTGCGCAATACTCTGCAATACTCTGCAATACCCTGCGCAATATTCTGCAATACCCTGCGCAATACTCTGCAATACCCTGCGCAATACCCTGGTGCAATACTCTGCAATACTCTGGTGCAATACTCTGCAATACCCTGCAAAATACTCTGCAATACCCTGCGCAATACCCTGCAAAATACTCTGCAATACCCTGGTGCAATACTCTGCAATACTCTGGTGCAATACTCTGCAATACCCTGCGCAATACTCTGCAATACCCTGCGCAATACCCTGCAATACCCTGCGCACTACTCTGCAATACTCTGGCGCAATACTCTGCAATACCCTGCGCAATACTCTGCAATACCCTGCGCAATACCCTGCGCAATACTCTGCAATACCCTGGTGCAATACTCTGCAATACTCTGGTGCAATACTCTGCAATACCCTGCACAATACTCTGCAATACCCTGCGCAATACCCTGGTGCAATACTCTGCAATACCCTGGTGCAATACTCTGCAATACTCTGCAATACCCTGCGCAATACTCTGCAATACCCTGCGCAATACTCTGCAATACCCTGCGCAATACTCTGCAATACTCTGGTGCAATACTCTGCAATACCCTGGTGCAATACTCTGCAATACCCTGCGCAATACTCTGCAATACCCTGCGCAATACTCTGCAATACCCTGCGCAATACTCTGCAATACTCTGGTGCAATACTCTGCAATACCCTGGTGCAATACCCTGCAATACCCTGCGCAATACTCTGCAATACCCTGCGCAATACCCTGCAATACCCTGCGCAATACTCTGCAATACTCTGGTGCAATACTCTGCAATACCCTGGTGCAATACTCTGCAATACCCTGCGCAATACTCTGCAATACCCTGGTGCAATACTCTGCAATACTCTGGTGCAATACTCTGCAATACCCTGCGCAATACTCTGCAATACCCTGCGCAATACCCTGCAATACCCTGCGCAATACTCTGCAATACCCTGCGCAATACTCTGCAATACTCTGGTGCAATACTCTGCAATACCCTGGTGCAATACTCTGCAATACCCTGGTGCAATACTCTGCAATACCCTGCGCAATACTCTGCAATACCCTGCGCAATACTCTGCAATACCCTGGTGCAATACTCTGCAATACTCTGGTGCAATACTCTGCAATACCCTGCGCAATACTCTGCAATACCCTGCGCAATACTCTGCAATACCCTGCGCAATACTCTGCAATACTCTGGTGCAATACTCTGCAATACCCTGGTGCAATACTCTGCAATACCCTGCGCAATACTCTGCAATACCCTGCGCAATACCCTGCAATACCCTGCGCAATACTCTGCAATACTCTGGTGCAATACTCTGCAATACCCTGGTGCAATACTCTGCAATACCCTGCGCAATACTCTGCAATACCCTGCGCAATACTCTGCAATACCCTGGTGCAATACTCTGCAATACTCTGGTGCAATACTCTGCAATACCCTGCGCAATACTCTGCAATACCCTGCGCAATACCCTGGTGCAATACTCTGCAATACTCTGCAATACTCTGGTGCAATACTCTGCAATACTCTGGTGCAATACTCTGCAATACCCTGCGCAATATTCTGCAATACCCTGCGCAATACTCTGCAATACTCTGCAATACTCTGCAATACCCTGCACAATATTCTGCAATACCCTGCGCAATACTCTGCAATACCCTGCGCAATACCCTGGTGCAATACTCTGCAATACTCTGGTGCAATACTCTGCAATACCCTGGTGCAATACTCTGCAATACCCTGGTGCAATACTCTGCAATACCCTGCACAATACCCTGCAAAATACTCTGCAATACCCTGGTGCAATACTCTGCAATACTCTGGTGCAATACTCTGCAATACCCTGGTGCAATACTCTGCAATACCCTGCGCAATACTCTGCAATACCCTGCGCAATACTCTGCAATACTCTGGTGCAATACTCTGCAATACCCTGGTGCAATACCCTGCGCAATACTCTGCAATACCCTGCGCAATACCCTGCAATACCCTGCGCAATACTCTGCAATACCCTGCGCAATACTCTGCAATACTCTGCAATACTCTGGTGCAATACTCTGCAATACCCTGCGCAATACCCTGCAAAATACTCTGCAATACCCTGGTGCAATACTCTGCAATACCCTGCGCAATACTCTGCAATACCCTGTGCAATACCCTGGTGCAATACTCTGCAATACTCTGGTGCAATACTCTGCAATACTCTGGTGCAATACTCTGCAATACCCTGCAAAATACTCTGCAATACCCTGCGCAATACCCTGCAAAATACTCTGCAATACCCTGGTGCAATACTCTGCAATACTCTGGTGCAATACCCTGCGCAATACTCTGCAATACCCTGCGCAATACCCTGCGCAATACTCTGCAATACCCTGCAATACCCTGCGCAATACTCTGCAATACCCTGCGCAATATTCTGCAATACCCTGCGCAATACTCTGCAATACTCTGCAATACCCTGCGCAATATTCTGCAATACCCTGTGCAATACTCTGCAATACCCTGCGCAATACCCTGGTGCAATACTCTGCAATACTCTGGTGCAATACTCTGCAATACCCTGCAAAATACTCTGCAATACCCTGCGCAATACCCTGCAAAATACTCTGCAATACCCTGGTGCAATACTCTGCAATACTCTGGTGCAATACTCTGCAATACCCTGCGCAATACTCTGCAATACCCTGCGCAATACCCTGCAAAATACTCTGCAATACCCTGGTGCAATACTCTGCAATACTCTGGTGCAATACTCTGCAATACCCTGCGCAATACTCTGCAATACCCTGCGCAATACCCTGCAAAATACTCTGCAATACCCTGGTGCAATACTCTGCAATACTCTGGTGCAATACTCTGCAATACCCTGCGCAATACTCTGCAATACCCTGCGCAATACCCTGCAAAATACTCTGCAATACCCTGGTGCAATACTCTGCAATACACTGGTGCAATACTCTGCAATACCCTGCGCAATACTCTGCAATACCCTGCGCAATACTCTGCAATACTCTGGCGCAATACTCTGCAATACCCTGCGCAATACTCTGCAATACCCTGCGCAATACCCTGCGCAATACTCTGCAATACCCTGGTGCAATACTCTGCAATACTCTGGTGCAATACTCTGCAATACCCTGCGCAATACCCTGCAAAATACTCTGCAATACCCTGGTGCAATACTCTGCAATACCCTGCGCAATACCCTGCAAAATACTCTGCAATACCCTGGTGCAATACTCTGCAATACCCTGCGCAATACTCTGCAATACCCTGCGCAATACTCTGCAATACCCTGCGCAATACCCTGGTGCAATACTCTGCAATACTCTGGTGCAATACTCTGCAATACCCTGCAAAATACTCTGCAATACCCTGCGCAATACCCTGCAAAATACTCTGCAATACCCTGGTGCAATACTCTGCAATACTCTGGTGCAATACCCTGCGCAATACTCTGCAATACCCTGCGCAATACCCTGCGCAATACTCTGCAATACCCTGCAATACCCTGCGCAATACTCTGCAATACCCTGCGCAATATTCTGCAATACCCTGCGCAATACTCTGCAATACTCTGCGCAATACCCTGGTGCAATACTCTGCAATACTCTGGTGCAATACTCTGCAATACCCTGCAAAATACTCTGCAATACCCTGCGCAATACCCTGCAAAATACTCTGCAATACCCTGGTGCAATACTCTGCAATACTCTGGTGCAATACTCTGCAATACCCTGCGCAATACTCTGCAATACCATGCGCAATACCCTGCAAAATACTCTGCAATACCCTGGTGCAATACTCTGCAATACTCTGGTGCAATACTCTGCAATACCCTGGTGCAATACTCTGCAATACCATGCGCAATACTCTGCAATACCCTGCGCAATACTCTGCAATACTCTGGTGCAATACTCTGCAATACCCTGGTGCAATACCCTGCGCAATACTCTGCAATACCCTGCGCAATACCCTGCAATACCCTGCGCAATACTCTGCAATACCCTGCGCAATACTCTGCAATACTCTGCAATACTCTGGTGCAATACTCTGCAATACCCTGCGCAATACCCTGCAAAATACTCTGCAATACCCTGGTGCAATACTCTGCAATACCCTGCGCAATACCCTGGTGCAATACTCTGCAATACTCTGGTGCAATACTCTGCAATACTCTGGTGCAATACTCTGCAATACCCTGCAAAATACTCTGCAATACCCTGCGCAATACCCTGCAAAATACTCTGCAATACCCTGGTGCAATACTCTGCAATACTCTGGTGCAATACCCTGCGCAATACTCTGCAATACCCTGCGCAATACCCTGCACAATACTCTGCAATACCCTGCAATACCCTGCGCAATACTCTGCAATACCCTGCGCAATATTCTGCAATACCCTGCGCAATACTCTGCAATACTCTGCAATACCCTGCGCAATATTCTGCAATACCCTGCGCAATACTCTGCAATACCCTGCGCAATACCCTGGTGCAATACTCTGCAATACTCTGGTGCAATACTCTGCAATACCCTGCGCAATACCCTGCAAAATACTCTGCAATACCCTGGTGCAATACTCTGCAATACTCTGGTGCAATACTCTGCAATACCCTGCGCAATACTCTGCAATACCCTGCGCAATACCCTGCAAAATACTCTGCAATACCCTGGTGCAATACTCTGCAATACTCTGGTGCAATACTCTGCAATACCCTGCGCAATACTCTGCAATACCCTGCGCAATACCCTGCAAAATACTCTGCAATACCCTGGTGCAATACTCTGCAATACTCTGGTGCAATACTCTGCAATACCCTGCGCAATACTCTGCAATACCCTGCGCAATACCCTGCAAAATACTCTGCAATACCCTGGTGCAATACTCTGCAATACTCTGGTGCAATACTCTGCAATACCCTGCACAATACTCTGCAATACCCTGCGCAATACCCTGCGCAATACCCTGCAAAATACTCTGCAATACCCTGGTGCAATACTCTGCAATACTCTGGTGCAATACTCTGCAATACCCTGCAATACCCTGCGCAATACTCTGCAATACTCTGGCGCAATACTCTGCAATACCCTGCGCAATACTCTGCAATACCCTGCGCAATACCCTGCGCAATACTCTGCAATACCCTGGTGCAATACTCTGCAATACTCTGGTGCAATACTCTGCAATACCCTGGTGCAATACTCTGCAATACTCTGCAATACCCTGCGCAATACTCTGCAATACCCTGCGCAATACTCTGCAATACCCTGCGCAATACTCTGCAATACCCTGCGCAATACCCTGCGCAATACTCTGCAATACCCTGGTGCAATACTCTGCAATACTCTGGTGCAATACCCTGCGCAATACTCTGCAATACCCTGCGCAATACTCTGCAATACTCTGGTGCAATACTCTGCAATACCCTGGTGCAATACCCTGCGCAATACTCTGCAATACCCTGCGCAATACTCTGCAATACCCTGCGCAATACTCTGCAATACTCTGGTGCAATACTCTGCAATACCCTGGTGCAATACTCTGCAATACCCTGCACAATACTCTGCAATACCCTGCGCAATACTCTGCAATACTCTGGTGCAATACTCTGCAATACCCTGGTGCAATACTCTGCAATACTCTGCAATACCCTGCGCAATACTCTGCAATACCCTGCGCAATACTCTGCAATACTCTGGTGCAATACTCTGCAATACCCTGGTGCAATACCCTGCAATACCCTGCGCAATACTCTGCAATACCCTGCGCAATACTCTGCAATACCCTGCGCAATACTCTGCAATACTCTGGTGCAATACTCTGCAATACCCTGGTGCAATACTCTGCAATACCCTGCGCAATACTCTGCAATACCCTGCGCAATTCTCTGCAATACTCTGGTGCAATACTCTGCAATACCCTGGTGCAATACCCTGCGCAATACTCTGCAATACCCTGCACAATACCCTGCAATACCCTGCGCAATACTCTGCAATACCCTGCGCAATACTCTGCAATACTCTGCAATACTCTGGTGCAATACTCTGCAATACCCTGCAAAATACTCTGCAATACCCTGCGCAATACTCTGCAATACTCTGCAATACCCTGCGCAATACCCTGGTGCAATACTCTGCAATACTCTGGTGCAATACTCTGCAATACCCTGCAAAATACTCTGCAATACCCTGCGCAATACTCTGCAATACCCTGCGCAATACCCTGCGCAATACCCTGCAAAATACTCTGCAATACCCTGGTGCAATACTCTGCAATACTCTGGTGCAATACCCTGCGCAATACTCTGCAATACCCTGCGCAATACTCTGCAATACCCTGCAATACCCTGCGCAATACTCTGCAATACCCTGCGCAATATTCTGCAATACCCTGCGCAATACTCTGCAATACTCTGCAATACCCTGCGCAATATTCTGCAATACCCTGCGCAATACTCTGCAATACCCTGCGCAATACCCTGGTGCAATACTCTGCAATACTCTGGTGCAATACTCTGCAATACCCTGCAAAATACTCTGCAATACCCTGCGCAATACCCTGCAAAATACTCTGCAATACCCTGGTGCAATACTCTGCAATACTCTGGTGCAATACTCTGCAATACCCTGCGCAATACTCTGCAATACCCTGCGCAATACCCTGCAAAATACTCTGCAATACCCTGGTGCAATACTCTGCAATACACTGGTGCAATACTCTGCAATACCCTGCGCAATACTCTGCAATACCCTGCGCAATACTCTGCAATACTCTGGCGCAATACTCTGCAATACCCTGCGCAATACTCTGCAATACCCTGCGCAATACCCTGCGCAATACTCTGCAATACCCTGGTGCAATACTCTGCAATACCCTGCGCAATACTCTGCAATACCCTGCGCAATACTCTGCAATACTCTGGTGCAATACTCTGCAATACCCTGGTGCAATACTCTGCAATACCCTGCGCAATACTCTGCAATACCCTGCGCAATACTCTGCAATACTCTGGTGCAATACTCTGCAATACCCTGCGCAATACTCTGCAATACCCTGCGCAATACCCTGCAATACCCTGCGCAATACTCTGCAATACTCTGGTGCAATACTCTGCAATACCCTGGTGCAATACTCTGCAATACCCTGCGCAATACTCTGCAATACCCTGGTGCAATACTCTGCAATACTCTGGTGCAATACTCTGCAATACCCTGCGCAATACCCTGCAATACCCTGCGCAATACCCTGCAATACCCTGCGCAATACTCTGCAATACCCTGGTGCAATACTCTGCAATACCCTGCGCAATACTCTGCAATACCCTGCGCAATACTCTGCAATACCCTGCGCAATACTCTGCAATACCCTGTGCAATACTCTGCAATACTCTGGTGCAATACTCTGCAATACCCTGCGCAATACTCTGCAATACCCTGCGCAATACTCTGCAATACCCTGCGCAATACTCTGCAATACCCTGTGCAATACTCTGCAATACTCTGGTGCAATACTCTGCAATACCCTGCGCAATACTCTGCAATACCCTGCGCAATACCCTGCAAAATACTCTGCAATACCCTGGTGCAATACTCTGCAATACCCTGCGCAATACTCTGCAATACCCTGCGCAATACCCTGCAATACTCTGGTGCAATACTCTGCAATACCCTGGTGCAATACTCTGCAATACCCTGCGCAATACTCTGCAATACCCTGCGCAATACTCTGCAATACCCTGCGCAATACTCTGCAATACCCTGTGCAATACTCTGCAATACTCTGGTGCAATACTCTGCAATACCCTGCGCAATACTCTGCAATACCCTGCGCAATACTCTGCAATACCCTGCGCAATACTCTGCAATACCCTGTGCAATACTCTGCAATACTCTGGTGCAATACTCTGCAATACCCTGCGCAATACTCTGCAATACCCTGCACAATACCCTGCAAAATACTCTGCAATACCCTGGTGCAATACTCTGCAATACCCTGCGCAATACTCTGCAATACCCTGCGCAATACTCTGCAATACTCTGGTGCAATACTCTGCAATACCCTGGTGCAATACTCTGCAATACCCTGCGCAATACTCTGCAATACCCTGGTGCAATACTCTGCAATACCCTGCGCAATACTCTGCAATACCCTGTGCAATACTCTGCAATACCCTGTGCAATACTCTGCAATACTCTGGTGCAATACTCTGCAATACCCTGCGCAATACTCTGCAATACCCTGTGCAATACTCTGCAATACTCTGGTGCAATACTCTGCAATACCCTGCGCAATACTCTGCAATACCCTGCGCAATACCCTGCAAAATACTCTGCAATACCCTGGTGCAATACTCTGCAATACCCTGCGCAATACTCTGCAATACCCTGCGCAATACCCTGCAAAATACTCTGCAATACCCTGGTGCAATACTCTGCAATACTCTGGTGCAATACTCTGCAATACCCTGCGCAATACTCTGCAATACCCTGCGCAATACTCTGCAATACTCTGGTGCAATACTCTGCAATACCCTGGTGCAATACTCTGCAATACCCTGCGCAATACTCTGCAATACCCTGCGCAATACTCTGCAATACTCTGGTGCAATACTCTGCAATACCCTGGTGCAATACCCTGCGCAATACTCTGCAATACCCTGCGCAATACCCTGCAATACCCTGCGCAATACTCTGCAATACCCTGTGCAATACCCTGCAATACCCTGCGCAATACTCTGCAATACTCTGCAATACTCTGGTGCAATACTCTGCAATACCCTGCGCAATACCCTGCAAAATACTCTGCAATACCCTGGTGCAATACTCTGCAATACCCTGCGCAATACTCTGCAATACCCTGCGCAATACCCTGGTGCAATACTCTGCAATACTCTGGTGCAATACTCTGCAATACTCTGGTGCAATACTCTGCAATACCCTGCAAAATACTCTGCAATACCCTGCGCAATACTCTGCAATACCCTGCGCAATACCCTGCGCAATACCCTGCAAAATACTCTGCAATACCCTGGTGCAATACTCTGCAATACTCTGGTGCAATACCCTGCGCAATACCCTGCGCAATACTCTGCAATACCCTGCAATACCATGCGCAATACTCTGCAATACCCTGCGCAATATTCTGCAATACCCTGCGCAATACTCTGCAATACTCTGCAATACCCTGCGCAATATTCTGCAATACCCTGCGCAATACTCTGCAATACCCTGCGCAATACCCTGGTGCAATACTCTGCAATACTCTGGTGCAATACTCTGCAATACCCTGCAAAATACTCTGCAATACCCTGCGCAATACCCTGCAAAATACTCTGCAATACCCTGGTGCAATACTCTGCAATACTCTGGTGCAATACTCTGCAATACCCTGCGCAATACTCTGCAATACCCTGCGCAATACCCTGCAATACCCTGCGCACTACTCTGCAATACTCTGGCGCAATACTCTGCAATACCCTGCGCAATACTCTGCAATACCCTGCGCAATACCCTGCGCAATACTCTGCAATACCCTGGTGCAATACTCTGCAATACTCTGGTGCAATACTCTGCAATACCCTGCGCAATACTCTGCAATACCCTGCGCAATACCCTGGTGCAATACTCTGCAATACCCTGGTGCAATACTCTGCAATACTCTGCAATACCCTGCGCAATACTCTGCAATACCCTGCGCAATACTCTGCAATACCCTGCGCAATACTCTGCAATACTCTGGTGCAATACTCTGCAATACCCTGGTGCAATACTCTGCAATACCCTGCGCAATACTCTGCAATACCCTGCGCAATACTCTGCAATACCCTGCGCAATACTCTGCAATACTCTGGTGCAATACTCTGCAATACCCTGGTGCAATACCCTGCAATACCCTGCGCAATACTCTGCAATACCCTGCGCAATACCCTGCAATACCCTGCGCAATACTCTGCAATACTCTGGTGCAATACTCTGCAATACCCTGGTGCAATACTCTGCAATATCCTGCGCAATACTCTGCAATACCCTGGTGCAATACTCTGCAATACTCTGGTGCAATACTCTGCAATACCCTGCGCAATACTCTGCAATACCCTGCGCAATACCCTGCAATACCCTGCGCAATACTCTGCAATACCCTGCGCAATACTCTGCAATACTCTGGTGCAATACTCTGCAATACCCTGGTGCAATACTCTGCAATACCCTGGTGCAATACTCTGCAATACCCTGCGCAATACTCTGCAATACCCTGGTGCAATACTCTGCAATACTCTGGTGCAATACTCTGCAATACCCTGCGCAATACTCTGCAATACCCTGCGCAATACTCTGCAATACCCTGCGCAATACTCTGCAATACTCTGGTGCAATACTCTGCAATACCCTGGTGCAATACTCTGCAATACCCTGCGCAATACTCTGCAATACCCTGCGCAATACCCTGCAATACCCTGCGCAATACTCTGCAATACTCTGGTGCAATACTCTGCAATACCCTGGTGCAATACTCTGCAATACCCTGCGCAATACTCTGCAATACCCTGCGCAATACTCTGCAATACCCTGGTGCAATACTCTGCAATACTCTGGTGCAATACTCTGCAATACCCTGCGCAATACTCTGCAATACCCTGCGCAATACCCTGGTGCAATACTCTGCAATACTCTGCAATACTCTGGTGCAATACTCTGCAATACTCTGGTGCAATACTCTGCAATACCCTGCGCAATATTCTGCAATACCCTGCGCAATACTCTGCAATACTCTGCAATACTCTGCAATACCCTGCGCAATATTCTGCAATACCCTGCGCAATACTCTGCAATACCCTGCGCAATACCCTGGTGCAATACTCTGCAATACTCTGGTGCAATACTCTGCAATACCCTGGTGCAATACTCTGCAATACCCTGGTGCAATACTCTGCAATACCCTGCAATACCCTGCGCAATACTCTGCAATACTCTGGTGCAATACTCTGCAATACCCTGGTGCAATACTCTGCAATACCCTGGTGCAATACTCTGCAATACCCTGCGCAATACTCTGCAATACCCTGGTGCAATACTCTGCAATACTCTGGTGCAATACTCTGCAATACCCTGCGCAATACTCTGCAATACCCTGCGCAATACCCTGGTGCAATACTCTGCAATACTCTGCAATACCCTGGTGCAATACTCTGCAATACTCTGGTGCAATACTCTGCAATACCCTGCGCAATACTCTGCAATACCCTGCGCAATACCCTGCAATACCCTGCGCAATACTCTGCAATACCCTGCGCAATACTCTGCAATACTCTGGTGCAATACTCTGCAATACCCTGGTGCAATACTCTGCAATACCCTGCGCAATACTCTGCAATACCCTGGTGCAATACTCTGCAATACTCTGGTGCAATACTCTGCAATACCCTGCGCAATACCCTGCAAAATACTCTGCAATACCCTGGTGCAATACTCTGCAATACCCTGCGCAATACTCTGCAATACCCTGCGCAATACCCTGCAAAATACTCTGCAATACCCTGGTGCAATACTCTGCAATACTCTGGTGCAATACTCTGCAATACCCTGCGCAATACTCTGCAATACCCTGCGCAATACCCTGCAATACCCTGCGCAATACTCTGCAATACTCTGGTGCAATACTCTGCAATACCCTGGTGCAATACTCTGCAATACCCTGTGCAATACTCTGCAATACCCTGGTGCAATACTCTGCAATACTCTGGTGCAATACTCTGCAATACCCTGCGCAATACTCTGCAATACCCTGCGCAATACCCTGCAATACCCTGCGCAATACTCTGCAATACCCTGGTGCAATACTCTGCAATACCCTGCGCAATACTCTGCAATACCCTGCGCAATACTCTGCAATACCCTGTGCAATACGCTGCAATACTCTGCAATACCCTGCACAATACTCTGCAATACCCTGTGCAATACTCTGCAATACTCTGGTGCAATACTCTGCAATACCCTGCGCAATACTCTGCAATACCCTGCGCAATACCCTGCAAAATACTCTGCAATACCCTGGTGCAATACTCTGCAATACCCTGCGCAATACTCTGCAATACCCTGCGCAATACCCTGCAAAATACTCTGCAATACCCTGGTGCAATACTCTGCAATACTCTGGTGCAATACTCTGCAATACCCTGCGCAATACTCTGCAATACCCTGCGCAATACCCTGCAATACCCTGCGCAATACTCTGCAATACTCTGGTGCAATACTCTGCAATACCCTGGTGCAATACTCTGCAATACCCTGCGCAATACTCTGCAATACCCTGCGCAATACTCTGCAATACTCTGGTGCAATACTCTGCAATACCCTGGTGCAATACTCTGCAATACCCTGCGCAATACTCTGCAATACCCTGCGCAATACTCTGCAATACTCTGGTGCAATACTCTGCAATACCCTGGTGCAATACCCTGCGCAATACTCTGCAATACCCTGCGCAATACCCTGCAATACCCTGCGCAATACT
Source organism: Rana muscosa (assembly GCA_029206835.1). Lineage (NCBI taxonomy): Eukaryota > Metazoa > Chordata > Amphibia > Anura > Ranidae > Rana > Rana muscosa. The sequence goes on from JARGYO010000230.1 coordinate 1,699,677, forward strand.
CTGCAATACCCTGCGCAATACTCTGCAATACTCTGCAATACTCTGGTGCAATACTCTGCAATACCCTGCGCAATACCCTGCAAAATACTCTGCAATACCCTGGTGCAATACTCTGCAATACCCTGCGCAATACTCTGCAATACCCTGCGCAATACCCTGGTGCAATACTCTGCAATACTCTGGTGCAATACTCTGCAATACTCTGGTGCAATACTCTGCAATACCCTGCAAAATACTCTGCAATACCCTGCGCAATACTCTGCAATACCCTGCGCAATACCCTGCAAAATACTCTGCAATACCCTGGTGCAATACTCTGCAATACTCTGGTGCAATACCCTGCGCAATACTCTGCAATACCCTGCGCAATACCCTGCGCAATACTCTGCAATACCCTGCAAAATACTCTGCAATACCCTGCGCAATACCCTGCAAAATACTCTGCAATACCCTGGTGCAATACTCTGCAATACTCTGGTGCAATACCCTGCGCAATACTCTGCAATACCCTGCGCAATACCCTGCGCAATACTCTGCAATACCCTGCAATACCCTGCGCAATACTCTGCAATACCCTGCGCAATATTCTGCAATACCCTGCGCAATACTCTGCAATACTCTGCAATACCCTGCGCAATATTCTGCAATACCCTGCGCAATACTCTGCAATACCCTGCGCAATACCCTGGTGCAATACTCTGCAATACTCTGGTGCAATACTCTGCAATACCCTGCAAAATACTCTGCAATACCCTGCGCAATACCCTGCAAAATACTCTGCAATACCCTGGTGCAATACTCTGCAATACTCTGGTGCAATACTCTGCAATACCCTGCGCAATACTCTGCAATACCCTGCGCAATACCCTGCAAAATACTCTGCAATACCCTGGTGCAATACTCTGCAATACTCTGGTGCAATACTCTGCAATACCCTGGTGCAATACTCTGCAATACCCTGTGCAATACTCTGCAATACCCTGCGCAATACTCTGCAATACTCTGGTGCAATACTCTGCAATACCCTGGTGCAATACCCTGCGCAATACTCTGCAATACCCTGCGCAATACCCTGCAATACCCTGCGCAATACTCTGCAATACCCTGCGCAATACTCTGCAATACTCTGCAATACTCTGGTGCAATACTCTGCAATACCCTGCGCAATACCCTGCAAAATACTCTGCAATACCCTGGTGCAATACTCTGCAATACCCTGCGCAATACTCTGCAATACCCTGCGCAATACCCTGGTGCAATACTCTGCAATACTCTGGTGCAATACTCTGCAATACTCTGGTGCAATACTCTGCAATACCCTGCAAAATACTCTGCAATACCCTGCGCAATACCCTGCAAAATACTATGCAATACCCTGGTGCAATACTCTGCAATACTCTGGTGCAATACCCTGCGCAATACTCTGCAATACCCTGCGCAATACCCTGCGCAATACTCTGCAATACCCTGCAATACCCTGCGCAATACTCTGCAATACCCTGCGCAATATTCTGCAATACCCTGCGCAATACTCTGCAATACTCTGCAATACCCTGCGCAATATTCTGCAATACCCTGCGCAATACTCTGCAATACCCTGCGCAATACTCTGCAATACTCTGGTGCAATACTCTGCAATACCCTGCAAAATACTCTGCAATACCCTGCGCAATACCCTGCAAAATACTCTGCAATACCCTGGTGCAATACTCTGCAATACTCTGGTGCAATACTCTGCAATACCCTGCGCAATACTCTGCAATACCCTGCGCAATACCCTGCAAAATACTCTGCAATACCCTGGTGCAATACTCTGCAATACTCTGGTGCAATACTCTGCAATACCCTGCGCAATACTCTGCAATACCCTGCGCAATACCCTGCAAAATACTCTGCAATACCCTGGTGCAATACTCTGCAATACACTGGTGCAATACTCTGCAATACCCTGCGCAATACTCTGCAATACCCTGCGCAATACTCTGCAATACTCTGGCGCAATACTCTGCAATACCCTGCGCAATACTCTGCAATACCCTGCGCAATACCCTGCGCAATACTCTGCAATACCCTGGTGCAATACTCTGCAATACTCTGGTGCAATACTCTGCAATACCCTGCGCAATACCCTGCAAAATACTCTGCAATACCCTGGTGCAATACTCTGCAATACCCTGCGCAATACCCTGCAAAATACTCTGCAATACCCTGGTGCAATACTCTGCAATACCCTGCGCAATACTCTGCAATACCCTGCGCAATACTCTACAATACCCTGCGCAATACCCTGGTGCAATACTCTGCAATACTCTGGTGCAATACTCTGCAATACCCTGCAAAATACTCTGCAATACCCTGCGCAATACCCTGCAAAATACTCTGCAATACCCTGGTGCAATACTCTGCAATACTCTGGTGCAATACCCTGCGCAATACTCTGCAATACCCTGCGCAATACCCTGCGCAATACTCTGCAATACCCTGCAATACCCTGCGCAATACTCTGCAATACCCTGCGCAATATTCTGCAATACCCTGCGCAATACTCTGCAATACTCTGCGCAATACCCTGGTGCAATACTCTGCAATACTCTGGTGCAATACTCTGCAATACCCTGCAAAATACTCTGCAATACCCTGCGCAATACCCTGCAAAATACTCTGCAATACCCTGGTGCAATACTCTGCAATACTCTGGTGCAATACTCTGCAATACCCTGCGCAATACTCTGCAATACCCTGCGCAATACCCTGCAAAATACTCTGCAATACCCTGGTGCAATACTCTGCAATACTCTGGTGCAATACTCTGCAATACCCTGGTGCAATACTCTGCAATACCCTGCGCAATACTCTGCAATACCCTGCGCAATACTCTGCAATACTCTGGTGCAATACTCTGCAATACCCTGGTGCAATACCCTGCGCAATACTCTGCAATACCCTGCGCAATACCCTGCAATACCCTGCGCAATACTCTGCAATACCCTGCGCAATACTCTGCAATACTCTGCAATACTCTGGTGCAATACTCTGCAATACCCTGCGCAATACCCTGCAAAATACTCTGCAATACCCTGGTGCAATACTCTGCAATACCCTGCGCAATACCCTGGTGCAATACTCTGCAATACTCTGGTGCAATACTCTGCAATACTCTGGTGCAATACTCTGCAATACCCTGCGCAATACTCTGCAATACCCTGCGCAATACTCTGCAATACCCTGCGCAATACTCTGCAATACTCTGGTGCAATACTCTGCAATACCCTGGTGCAATACTCTGCAATACCCTGCGCAATACTCTGCAATACCCTGCGCAATACTCTGCAATACCCTGCGCAATACTCTGCAATACTCTGGTGCAATACTCTGCAATACCCTGGTGCAATACCCTGCAATACCCTGCGCAATACTCTGCAATACCCTGCGCAATACCCTGCAATACCCTGCACAATACTCTGCAATACTCTGGTGCAATACTCTGCAATACCCTGGTGCAATACTCTGCAATACCCTGGTGCAATACTCTGCAATACCCTGCGCAATACTCTGCAATACCCTGGTGCAATACTCTGCAATACTCTGGTGCAATACTCTGCAATACCCTGCGCAATACTCTGCAATACCCTGCGCAATACTCTGCAATACCCTGCGCAATACTCTGCAATACCCTGCGCAATACTCTGCAATACCCTGCGCAATACTCTGCAATACTCTGGTGCAATACTCTGCAATACCCTGGTGCAATACTCTGCAATACCCTGCGCAATACTCTGCAATACCCTGCGCAATACCCTGCAATACCCTGCGCAATACTCTGCAATACCCTGGTGCAATACTCTGCAATACCCTGCGCAATACTCTGCAATACCCTGCGCAATACTCTGCAATACCCTGGTGCAATGCTCTGCAATACTCTGGTGCAATACTCTGCAATACCCTGCGCAATACTCTGCAATACCCTGTGCAATACTCTGCAATACTCTGGTGCAATACTCTGCAATACCCTGCGCAATACTCTGCAATACCCTGCGCAATACCCTGCAAAATACTCTGCAATACCCTGGTGCAATACTCTGCAATACCCTGCGCAATACTCTGCAATACCCTGCGCAATACCCTGCAAAATACTCTGCAATACCCTGGTGCAATACTCTGCAATACTCTGGTGCAATACTCTGCAATACCCTGGTGCAATACTCTGCAATACCCTGCGCAATACTCTGCAATACTCTGGTGCAATACTCTGCAATACCCTGGTGCAATACTCTGCAATACCCTGGTGCAATACTCTGCAATACCCTGCGCAATACTCTGCAATACCCTGGTGCAATACTCTGCAATACTCTGGTGCAATACTCTGCAATACCCTGCGCAATACTCTGCAATACCCTGCGCAATACTCTGCAATACCCTGCGCAATACTCTGCAATACCCTGCGCAATACTCTGCAATACTCTGGTGCAATACTCTGCAATACCCTGGTGCAATACTCTGCAATACCCTGCGCAATACTCTGCAATACCCTGCGCAATACTCTGCAATACTCTGGTGCAATACTCTGCAATACCCTGCGCAATACTCTGCAATACCCTGGTGCAATACTCTGCAATACTCTGGTGCAATACTCTGCAATACCCTGCGCAATACTCTGCAATACCCTGTGCAATACTCTGCAATACTCTGGTGCAATACTCTGCAATACCCTGCGCAATACTCTGCAATACCCTGCGCAATACCCTGCAAAATACTCTGCAATACCCTGGTGCAATACTCTGCAATACCCTGCGCAATACTCTGCAATACCCTGCGCAATACCCTGCAAAATACTCTGCAATACCCTGGTGCAATACTCTGCAATACTCTGGTGCAATACTCTGCAATACCCTGGTGCAATACTCTGCAATACCCTGCGCAATACTCTGCAATACCCTGCGCAATTCTCTGCAATACTCTGGTGCAATACTCTGCAATACCCTGGTGCAATACCCTGCGCAATACTCTGCAATACCCTGCGCAATACCCTGCAATACCCTGCGCAATACTCTGCAATACCCTGCGCAATACTCTGGTGCAATACTCTGCAATACCCTGCGCAATACCCTGCAAAATACTCTGCAATACCCTGGTGCAATTATCTGCAATACCCTGCGCAATACTCTGCAATACCCTGCGCAATACTCTGCAATACTCTGGTGCAATACTCTGCAATACCCTGGTGCAATACCCTGCGCAATACTCTGCAATACCCTGTGCAATACCCTGCAATACCCTACGCAATACTCTGCAATACCCTGCACAATACTCTGCAATACTCTGCAATACTCTGGTGCAATACTCTGCAATACCCTGCGCAATACCCTGCAAAATACTCTGCAATACCCTGGTGCAATACTCTGCAATACCCTGCGCAATACTCTGCAATACCCTGCGCAATACCCTGGTGCAATACTCTGCAATACTCTGGTGCAATACTCTGCAATACTCTGGTGCAATACTCTTCAATACCCTGCAAAATACTCTGCAATACCCTGCGCAATACCCTGCAAAATACTCTGCAATACCCTGGTGCAATACTCTGCAATACTCTGGTGCAATACCCTGCGCAATACTCTGCAATACCCTGCGCAATACCCTGCGCAATACTCTGCAATACCCTGCAATACCCTGCGCAATACTCTGCAATACCCTGCGCAATATTCTGCAATACCCTGCGCAATACTCTGCAATACTCTGCAATACCCTGCGCAATATTCTGCAATACCCTGCGCAATACTCTGCAATACTCTGGTGCAATACTCTGCAATACCCTGCAAAATACTCTGCAATACTCTGCAATACCCTGCGCAATATTCTGCAATACCCTGCGCAATACTCTGCAATACCCTGGTGCAATACTCTGCAATACTCTGGTGCAATACTCTGCAATACCCTGCGCAATACTCTGCAATACCCTGCGCAATACCCTGCAAAATACTCTGCAATACCCTGGTGCAATACTCTGCAATACTCTGGTGCAATACTCTGCAATACCCTGCGCAATACTCTGCAATACCCTGCAAAATACTCTGCAATACCCTGGTGCAATACTCTGCAATACTCTGGTGCAATACTCTGCAATACCCTGGTGCAATACTCTGCAATACTCTGGCGCAATACTCTGCAATACCCTGTGCAATACTCTGCAATACCCTGCGCAATACCCTGCGCAATACTCTGCAATACCCTGGTGCAATACTCTGCAATACTCTGGTGCAATACTCTGCAATACCCTGCGCAATACTCTGCAATACTCTGGTGCAATACTCTGCAATACCCTGGTGCAATACCCTGCGCAATACTCTGCAATACCCTGCGCAATACTCTGCAATACCCTGCGCAATACTCTGCAATACCCTGCGCAATACTCTGCAATACCCTGCGCAATACTCTGCAATACTCTGGTGCAATACTCTGCAATACCCTGGTGCAATACTCTGCAATACCCTGCGCAATACTCTGCAATACCCTGCGCAATTCTCTGCAATACTCTGGTGCAATACTCTGCAATACCCTGGTGCAATACCCTGCGCAATACTCTGCAATACCCTGCGCAATACCCTGCAATACCCTGCGCAATACTCTGCAATACCCTGCGCAATACTCTGCAATACTCTGCAATACTCTGGTGCAATACTCTGCAATACCCTGCGCAATACCCTGCAAAATACTCTGCAATACCCTGGTGCAATACTCTGCAATACCCTGCGCAATACTCTGCAATACCCTGCGCAATACCCTGGTGCAATACTCTGCAATACTCTGGTGCAATACTCTGCAATACCCTGCGCAATACTCTGCAATACTCTGCAATACCCTGCGCAATATTCTGCAATACCCTGCGCAATATTCTGCAATACCCTGCGCAATACTCTGCAATACCCTGCGCAATACCCTGGTGCAATACTCTGCAATACTCTGGTGCAATACTCTGCAATACCCTGCGCAATACTCTGCAATACCCTGCGCAATACCCTTCAAAATACTCTGCAATACCCTGGTGCAATACTCTGCAATACACTGGTGCAATACTCTGCAATACCCTGCGCAATACTCTGCAATACCCTGCGCAATACTCTGCAATACCCTGCGCAATACTCTGCAATACCCTGTGCAATACTCTGCAATACTCTGGTGCAATACTCTGCAATACCCTGCGCAATACTCTGCAATACCCTGCGCAATACCCTGCAAAATACTCTGCAATACCCTGGTGCAATACTCTGCAATACCCTGCGCAATACTCTGCAATACCCTGCGCAATACCCTGCAAAATACTCTGCAATACCCTGGTGCAATACTCTGCAATACTCTGGTGCAATACTCTGCAATACCCTGGTGCAATACTCTGCAATACCCTGCGCAATACTCTGCAATACCCTGCGCAATTCTCTGCAATACTCTGGTGCAATACTCTGCAATACCCTGGTGCAATACCCTGCGCAATACTCTGCAATACCCTGCGCAATACCCTGCAATACCCTGCGCAATACTCTGCAATACCCTGCGCAATACTCTGGTGCAATACTCTGCAATACCCTGCGCAATACCCTGCAAAATACTCTGCAATACCCTGGTGCAATTATCTGCAATACCCTGCGCAATACTCTGCAATACCCTGCGCAATACTCTGCAATACTCTGGTGCAATACTCTGCAATACCCTGGTGCAATACCCTGCGCAATACTCTGCAATACCCTGCGCAATACTCTGCAATACCCTGCACAATACTCTGCAATACTCTGCAATACTCTGGTGCAATACTCTGCAATACCCTGCGCAATACCCTGCAAAATACTCTGCAATACCCTGGTGCAATACTCTGCAATACCCTGCGCAATACTCTGCAATACCCTGCGCAATACCCTGGTGCAATACTCTGCAATACTCTGGTGCAATACTCTGCAATACTCTGGTGCAATACTCTTCAATACCCTGCAAAATACTCTGCAATACCCTGCGCAATACCCTGCAAAATACTCTGCAATACCCTGGTGCAATACTCTGCAATACTCTGGTGCAATACCCTGCGCAATACTCTGCAATACCCTGCGCAATACCCTGCGCAATACTCTGCAATACCCTGCAATACCCTGCGCAATACTCTGCAATACCCTGCGCAATATTCTGCAATACCCTGCGCAATACTCTGCAATACTCTGCAATACCCTGCGCAATATTCTGCAATACCCTGCGCAATACTCTGCAATACTCTGGTGCAATACTCTGCAATACCCTGCAAAATACTCTGCAATACTCTGCAATACCCTGAGCAATATTCTGCAATACCCTGCGCAATACTCTGCAATACCCTGGTGCAATACTCTGCAATACTCTGGTGCAATACTCTGCAATACCCTGCGCAATACTCTGCAATACCCTGCGCAATACCCTGCAAAATACTCTGCAATACCCTGGTGCAATACTCTGCAATACTCTGGTGCAATACTCTGCAATACCCTGCGCAATACTCTGCAATACCCTGCAAAATACTCTGCAATACCCTGGTGCAATACTCTGCAATACTCTGGTGCAATACTCTGCAATACCCTGGTGCAATACTCTGCAATACTCTGGCGCAATACTCTGCAATACCCTGCGCAATACTCTGCAATACCCTGCGCAATACCCTGCGCAATACTCTGCAATACCCTGGTGCAATACTCTGCAATACTCTGGTGCAATACTCTGCAATACCCTGCGCAATACTCTGCAATACTCTGGTGCAATACTCTGCAATACCCTGGTGCAATACCCTGCGCAATACTCTGCAATACCCTGCGCAATACTCTGCAATACCCTGCGCAATACTCTGCAATACCCTGCGCAATACTCTGCAATACCCTGCGCAATACTCTGCAATACTCTGGTGCAATACTCTGCAATACCCTGGTGCAATACTCTGCAATACCCTGCGCAATACTCTGCAATACCCTGCGCAATTCTCTGCAATACTCTGGTGCAATACTCTGCAATACCCTGGTGCAATACCCTGCGCAATACTCTGCAATACCCTGCGCAATACCCTGCAATACCCTGCGCAATACTCTGCAATACCCTGCGCAATACTCTGCAATACTCTGCAATACTCTGGTGCAATACTCTGCAATACCCTGCGCAATACCCTGCAAAATACTCTGCAATACCCTGGTGCAATACTCTGCAATACCCTGCGCAATACTCTGCAATACCCTGCGCAATACCCTGGTGCAATACTCTGCAATACTCTGGTGCAATACTCTGCAATACCCTGCGCAATACTCTGCAATACTCTGCAATACCCTGCGCAATATTCTGCAATACCCTGCGCAATATTCTGCAATACCCTGCGCAATACTCTGCAATACCCTGCGCAATACCCTGGTGCAATACTCTGCAATACTCTGGTGCAATACTCTGCAATACCCTGCGCAATACTCTGCAATACCCTGCGCAATACCCTTCAAAATACTCTGCAATACCCTGGTGCAATACTCTGCAATACACTGGTGCAATACTCTGCAATACCCTGCGCAATACTCTGCAATACCCTGCGCAATACTCTGCAATACTCTGGCGCAATACTCTGCAATACCCTGCGCAATACTCTGCAATACCCTGCGCAATACCCTGCGCAATACTCTGCAATACTCTGGTGCAATACTCTGCAATACCCTGCGCAATATTCTGCAATACCCTGCGCAATACTCTGCAATACTCTGCAATACCCTGCGCAATATTCTGCAATACCCTGCGCAATACTCTGCAATACCCTGCGCAATACCCTGGTGCAATACTCTGCAATACTCTGGTGCAATACTCTGCAATACCCTGCGCAATACTCTGCAATACCCTGCGCAATACCCTGCAAAATACTCTGCAATACCCTGGTGCAATACTCTGCAATACACTGGTGCAATACTCTGCAATACCCTGCGCAATACTCTGCAATACCCTGCGCAATACTCTGCAATACTCTGGCGCAATACTCTGCAATACCCTGCGCAATACTCTGCAATACCCTGCGCAATACCCTGCGCAATACTCTGCAATACCCTGGTGCAATACTCTGCAATACTCTGGTGCAATACTCTGCAATACCCTGCGCAATACCCTGCAAAATACTCTGCAATACCCTGGTGCAATACTCTGCAATACCCTGCGCAATACCCTGCAAAATACTCTGCAATACCCTGGTGCAATACTCTGCAATACCCTGCGCAATACTCTGCAATACCCTGCGCAATACTCTGCAATACCCTGCGCAATACCCTGCAAAATACTCTGCAATACCCTGGTGCAATACTCTGCAATACTCTGGTGCAATACCCTGCGCAATACTCTGCAATACCCTGCAATACCCTGCGCAATACTCTGCAATACCCTGCGCAATATTCTGCAATACCCTGCGCAATACTCTGCAATACTCTGCGCAATACCCTGGTGCAATACTCTGCAATACTCTGGTGCAATACTCTGCAATACCCTGCAAAATACTCTGCAATACCCTGCGCAATACCCTGCAAAATACTCTGCAATACCCTGGTGCAATACTCTGCAATACTCTGGTGCAATACTCTGCAATACCCTGCGCAATACTCTGCAATACCCTGCGCAATACCCTGCAAAATACTCTGCAATACCCTGGTGCAATACTCTGCAATACTCTGGTGCAATACTCTGCAATACCCTGGTGCAATACTCTGCAATACCCTGCGCAATACTCTGCAATACCCTGCGCAATACTCTGCAATACTCTGGTGCAATACTCTGCAATACCCTGGTGCAATACCCTGCGCAATACTCTGCAATACCCTGCGCAATACCCTGCAATACCCTGCGCAATACTCTGCAATACCCTGCGCAATACTCTGCAATACTCTGCAATACTCTGGTACAATACTCTGCAATACCCTGCGCAATACCCTGCAAAATACTCTGCAATACCCTGGTGCAATACTCTGCAATACCCTGCGCAATACTCTGCAATACCCTGCGCAATACCCTGGTGCAATACTCTGCAATACTCTGGTGCAATACTCTGCAATACTCTGGTGCAATACTCTGCAATACCCTGCAAAATACTCTGCAATACCCTGCGCAATACCCTGCAAAATACTCTGCAATACCCTGGTGCAATACTCTGCAATACTCTGGTGCAATACTCTGCAATACCCTGCGCAATACTCTGCAATACCCTGCGCAATACCCTGCAAAATACTCTGCAATACCCTGGTGCAATACTCTGCAATACTCTGGTGCAATACCCTGCAATACCCTGCGCAATACTCTGCAATACTCTGGCGCAATACTCTGCAATACCCTGGTGCAATACTCTGCAATACCCTGCGCAATACTCTGCAATACCCTGCGCAATTCTCTGCAATACTCTGGTGCAATACTCTGCAATACCCTGGTGCAATACCCTGCGCAATACTCTGCAATACCCTGCGCAATACCCTGCAATACCCTGCGCAATACTCTGCAATACCCTGCGCAATACTCTGCAATACTCTGCAATACTCTGGTGCAATACTCTGCAATACCCTGCGCAATACCCTGCAAAATACTCTGCAATACCCTGGTGCAATACTCTGCAATACTCTGCAATACTCTGGTGCAATACTCTGCAATACTCTGGTGCAATACTCTGCAATACCCTGCGCAATACTCTGCAATACCCTGCGCAATACTCTGCAATACCCTGCGCAATACTCTGCAATACTCTGGTGCAATACTCTGCAATACCCTGGTGCAATACTCTGCAATACCCTGCGCAATACTCTGCAATACCCTGCGCAATACTCTGCAATACCCTGCGCAATACTCTGCAATACTCTGGTGCAATACTCTGCAATACCCTGGTGCAATACCCTGCAATACCCTGCGCAATACTCTGCAATACCCTGCGCAATACCCTGCAATACCCTGCACAATACTCTGCAATACTCTGGTGCAATACTCTGCAATACCCTGGTGCAATACTCTGCAATACCCTGGTGCAATACTCTGCAATACCCTGCGCAATACTCTGCAATACCCTGGTGCAATACTCTGCAATACTCTGGTGCAATACTCTGCAATACCCTGCGCAATACTCTGCAATACCCTGCGCAATACTCTGCAATACCCTGCGCAATACTCTGCAATACCCTGCGCAATACTCTGCAATACCCTGCGCAATACTCTGCAATACTCTGGTGCAATACTCTGCAATACCCTGGTGCAATACTCTGCAATACCCTGCGCAATACTCTGCAATACCCGGCGCAATACCCTGCAATACCCTGCGCAATACTCTGCAATACCCTGGTGCAATACTCTGCAATACCCTGCGCAATACTCTGCAATACCCTGCGCAATACTCTGCAATACCCTGGTGCAATGCTCTGCAATACTCTGGTGCAATACTCTGCAATACCCTGCGCAATACTCTGCAATACCCTGTGCAATACTCTGCAATACTCTGGTGCAATACTCTGCAATACCCTGCGCAATACTCTGCAATACCCTGCGCAATACCCTGCAAAATACTCTGCAATACCCTGGTGCAATACTCTGCAATACCCTGCGCAATACTCTGCAATACCCTGCGCAATACCCTGCAAAATACTCTGCAATACCCTGGTGCAATACTCTGCAATACTCTGGTGCAATACTCTGCAATACCCTGGTGCAATACTCTGCAATACCCTGCGCAATACTCTGCAATACTCTGGTGCAATACTCTGCAATACCCTGGTGCAATACTCTGCAATACCCTGGTGCAATACTCTGCAATACCCTGCGCAATACTCTGCAATACCCTGGTGCAATACTCTGCAATACTCTGGTGCAATACTCTGCAATACCCTGCGCAATACTCTGCAATACCCTGCGCAATACTCTGCAATACCCTGCGCAATACTCTGCAATACCCTGCGCAATACTCTGCAATACTCTGGTGCAATACTCTGCAATACCCTGGTGCAATACTCTGCAATACCCTGCGCAATACTCTGCAATACCCTGCGCAATACTCTGCAATACTCTGGTGCAATACTCTGCAATACCCTGCGCAATACTCTGCAATACCCTGGTGCAATACTCTGCAATACTCTGGTGCAATACTCTGCAATACCCTGCGCAATACTCTGCAATACCCTGTGCAATACTCTGCAATACTCTGGTGCAATACTCTGCAATACCCTGCGCAATACTCTGCAATACCCTGCGCAATACCCTGCAAAATACTCTGCAATACCCTGGTGCAATACTCTGCAATACCCTGCGCAATACTCTGCAATACCCTGCGCAATACCCTGCAAAATACTCTGCAATACCCTGGTGCAATACTCTGCAATACTCTGGTGCAATACTCTGCAATACCCTGGTGCAATACTCTGCAATACCCTGCGCAATACTCTGCAATACCCTGCGCAATTCTCTGCAATACTCTGGTGCAATACTCTGCAATACCCTGGTGCAATACCCTGCGCAATACTCTGCAATACCCTGCGCAATACCCTGCAATACCCTGCGCAATACTCTGCAATACCCTGCGCAATACTCTGGTGCAATACTCTGCAATACCCTGCGCAATACCCTGCAAAATACTCTGCAATACCCTGGTGCAATTATCTGCAATACCCTGCGCAATACTCTGCAATACCCTGCGCAATACTCTGCAATACTCTGGTGCAATACTCTGCAATACCCTGGTGCAATACCCTGCGCAATACTCTGCAATACCCTGTGCAATACCCTGCAATACCCTACGCAATACTCTGCAATACCCTGCACAATACTCTGCAATACTCTGCAATACTCTGGTGCAATACTCTGCAATACCCTGCGCAATACCCTGCAAAATACTCTGCAATACCCTGGTGCAATACTCTGCAATACCCTGCGCAATACTCTGCAATACCCTGCGCAATACCCTGGTGCAATACTCTGCAATACTCTGGTGCAATACTCTGCAATACTCTGGTGCAATACTCTTCAATACCCTGCAAAATACTCTGCAATACCCTGCGCAATACCCTGCAAAATACTCTGCAATACCCTGGTGCAATACTCTGCAATACTCTGGTGCAATACCCTGCGCAATACTCTGCAATACCCTGCGCAATACCCTGCGCAATACTCTGCAATACCCTGCAATACCCTGCGCAATACTCTGCAATACCCTGCGCAATATTCTGCAATACCCTGCGCAATACTCTGCAATACTCTGCAATACCCTGCGCAATATTCTGCAATACCCTGCGCAATACTCTGCAATACTCTGGTGCAATACTCTGCAATACCCTGCAAAATACTCTGCAATACTCTGCAATACCCTGCGCAATATTCTGCAATACCCTGCGCAATACTCTGCAATACCCTGGTGCAATACTCTGCAATACTCTGGTGCAATACTCTGCAATACCCTGCGCAATACTCTGCAATACCCTGCGCAATACCCTGCAAAATACTCTGCAATACCCTGGTGCAATACTCTGCAATACTCTGGTGCAATACTCTGCAATACCCTGCGCAATACTCTGCAATACCCTGCAAAATACTCTGCAATACCCTGGTGCAATACTCTGCAATACTCTGGTGCAATACTCTGCAATACCCTGGTGCAATACTCTGCAATACTCTGGCGCAATACTCTGCAATACCCTGTGCAATACTCTGCAATACCCTGCGCAATACCCTGCGCAATACTCTGCAATACCCTGGTGCAATACTCTGCAATACTCTGGTGCAATACTCTGCAATACCCTGCGCAATACTCTGCAATACTCTGGTGCAATACTCTGCAATACCCTGGTGCAATACCCTGCGCAATACTCTGCAATACCCTGCGCAATACTCTGCAATACCCTGCGCAATACTCTGCAATACCCTGCGCAATACTCTGCAATACCCTGCGCAATACTCTGCAATACTCTGGTGCAATACTCTGCAATACCCTGGTGCAATACTCTGCAATACCATGCGCAATACTCTGCAATACCCTGCGCAATTCTCTGCAATACTCTGGTGCAATACTCTGCAATACCCTGGTGCAATACCCTGCGCAATACTCTGCAATACCCTGCGCAATACCCTGCAATACCCTGCGCAATACTCTGCAATACCCTGCGCAATACTCTGCAATACTCTGCAATACTCTGGTGCAATACTCTGCAATACCCTGCGCAATACCCTGCAAAATACTCTGCAATACCCTGGTGCAATACTCTGCAATACCCTGCGCAATACTCTGCAATACCCTGCGCAATACCCTGGTGCAATACTCTGCAATACTCTGGTGCAATACTCTGCAATACCCTGCGCAATACTCTGCAATACTCTGCAATACCCTGCGCAATATTCTGCAATACCCTGCGCAATATTCTGCAATACCCTGCGCAATACTCTGCAATACCCTGCGCAATACCCTGGTGCAATACTCTGCAATACTCTGGTGCAATACTCTGCAATACCCTGCGCAATACTCTGCAATACCCTGCGCAATACCCTTCAAAATACTCTGCAATACCCTGGTGCAATACTCTGCAATACACTGGTGCAATACTCTGCAATACCCTGCGCAATACTCTGCAATACCCTGCGCAATACTCTGCAATACCCTGCGCAATACTCTGCAATACCCTGTGCAATACTCTGCAATACTCTGGTGCAATACTCTGCAATACCCTGCGCAATACTCTGCAATACCCTGCGCAATACCCTGCAAAATACTCTGCAATACCCTGGTGCAATACTCTGCAATACCCTGCGCAATACTCTGCAATACCCTGCGCAATACCCTGCAAAATACTCTGCAATACCCTGGTGCAATACTCTGCAATACTCTGGTGCAATACTCTGCAATACCCTGGTGCAATACTCTGCAATACCCTGCGCAATACTCTGCAATACCCTGCGCAATTCTCTGCAATACTCTGGTGCAATACTCTGCAATACTCTGGTGCAATACCCTGCGCAATACTCTGCAATACCCTGCGCAATACCCTGCGCAATACTCTGCAATACCCTGCAATACCCTGCGCAATACTCTGCAATACCCTGCGCAATATTCTGCAATACCCTGCGCAATACTCTGCAATACTCTGCAATACCCTGCGCAATATTCTGCAATACCCTGCGCAATACTCTGCAATACTCTGGTGCAATACTCTGCAATACCCTGCAAAATACTCTGCAATACTCTGCAATACCCTGAGCAATATTCTGCAATACCCTGCGCAATACTCTGCAATACCCTGGTGCAATACTCTGCAATACTCTGGTGCAATACTCTGCAATACCCTGCGCAATACTCTGCAATACCCTGCGCAATACCCTGCAAAATACTCTGCAATACCCTGGTGCAATACTCTGCAATACTCTGGTGCAATACTCTGCAATACCCTGCGCAATACTCTGCAATACCCTGCAAAATACTCTGCAATACCCTGGTGCAATACTCTGCAATACTCTGGTGCAATACTCTGCAATACCCTGGTGCAATACTCTGCAATACTCTGGCGCAATACTCTGCAATACCCTGCGCAATACTCTGCAATACCCTGCGCAATACCCTGCGCAATACTCTGCAATACCCTGGTGCAATACTCTGCAATACTCTGGTGCAATACTCTGCAATACCCTGCGCAATACTCTGCAATACTCTGGTGCAATACTCTGCAATACCCTGGTGCAATACCCTGCGCAATACTCTGCAATACCCTGCGCAATACTCTGCAATACCCTGCGCAATACTCTGCAATACCCTGCGCAATACTCTGCAATACCCTGCGCAATACTCTGCAATACTCTGGTGCAATACTCTGCAATACCCTGGTGCAATACTCTGCAATACCCTGCGCAATACTCTGCAATACCCTGCGCAATTCTCTGCAATACTCTGGTGCAATACTCTGCAATACCCTGGTGCAATACCCTGCGCAATACTCTGCAATACCCTGCGCAATACCCTGCAATACCCTGCGCAATACTCTGCAATACCCTGCGCAATACTCTGCAATACTCTGCAATACTCTGGTGCAATACTCTGCAATACCCTGCGCAATACCCTGCAAAATACTCTGCAATACCCTGGTGCAATACTCTGCAATACCCTGCGCAATACTCTGCAATACCCTGCGCAATACCCTGGTGCAATACTCTGCAATACTCTGGTGCAATACTCTGCAATACCCTGCGCAATACTCTGCAATACTCTGCAATACCCTGCGCAATATTCTGCAATACCCTGCGCAATATTCTGCAATACCCTGCGCAATACTCTGCAATACCCTGCGCAATACCCTGGTGCAATACTCTGCAATACTCTGGTGCAATACTCTGCAATACCCTGCGCAATACTCTGCAATACCCTGCGCAATACCCTTCAAAATACTCTGCAATACCCTGGTGCAATACTCTGCAATACACTGGTGCAATACTCTGCAATACCCTGCGCAATACTCTGCAATACCCTGCGCAATACTCTGCAATACTCGGGCGCAATACTCTGCAATACCCTGCGCAATACTCTGCAATACCCTGCGCAATACCCTGCGCAATACTCTGCAATACTCTGGTGCAATACTCTGCAATACCCTGCGCAATATTCTGCAATACCCTGCGCAATACTCTGCAATACTCTGCAATACCCTGCGCAATATTCTGCAATACCCTGCGCAATACTCTGCAATACCCTGCGCAATACCCTGGTGCAATACTCTGCAATACTCTGGTGCAATACTCTGCAATACCCTGCGCAATACTCTGCAATACCCTGCGCAATACCCTGCAAAATACTCTGCAATACCCTGGTGCAATACTCTGCAATACACTGGTGCAATACTCTGCAATACCCTGCGCAATACTCTGCAATACCCTGCGCAATACTCTGCAATACTCTGGCGCAATACTCTGCAATACCCTGCGCAATACTCTGCAATACCCTGCGCAATACCCTGCGCAATACTCTGCAATACCCTGGTGCAATACTCTGCAATACTCTGGTGCAATACTCTGCAATACCCTGCGCAATACCCTGCAAAATACTCTGCAATACCCTGGTGCAATACTCTGCAATACCCTGCGCAATACCCTGCAAAATACTCTGCAATACCCTGGTGCAATACTCTGCAATACCCTGCGCAATACTCTGCAATACCCTGCGCAATACTCTGCAATACCCTGCGCAATACCCTGCAAAATACTCTGCAATACCCTGGTGCAATACTCTGCAATACTCTGGTGCAATACCCTGCGCAATACTCTGCAATACCCTGCGCAATACCCTGCGCAATACTCTGCAATACCCTGCAATACCCTGCGCAATACTCTGCAATACCCTGCGCAATATTCTGCAATACCCTGCGCAATACTCTGCAATACTCTGCGCAATACCCTGGTGCAATACTCTGCAATACTCTGGTGCAATACTCTGCAATACCCTGCAAAATACTCTGCAATACCCTGCGCAATACCCTGCAAAATACTCTGCAATACCCTGGTGCAATACTCTGCAATACTCTGGTGCAATACTCTGCAATACCCTGCGCAATACTCTGCAATACCCTGCGCAATACCCTGCAAAATACTCTGCAATACCCTGGTGCAATACTCTGCAATACTCTGGTGCAATACTCTGCAATACCCTGGTGCAATACTCTGCAATACCCTGCGCAATACTCTGCAATACCCTGCGCAATACTCTGCAATACTCTGGTGCAATACTCTGCAATACCCTGGTGCAATACCCTGCGCAATACTCTGCAATACCCTGCGCAATACCCTGCAATACCCTGCGCAATACTCTGCAATACCCTGCGCAATACTCTGCAATACTCTGCAATACTCTGGTACAATACTCTGCAATACCCTGCGCAATACCCTGCAAAATACTCTGCAATACCCTGGTGCAATACTCTGCAATACCCTGCGCAATACTCTGCAATACCCTGCGCAATACCCTGGTGCAATACTCTGCAATACTCTGGTGCAATACTCTGCAATACTCTGGTGCAATACTCTGCAATACCCTGCAAAATACTCTGCAATACCCTGCGCAATACCCTGCAAAATACTCTGCAATACCCTGGTGCAATACTCTGCAATACTCTGGTGCAATACTCTGCAATACCCTGCGCAATACTCTGCAATACCCTGCGCAATACCCTGCAAAATACTCTGCAATACCCTGGTGCAATACTCTGCAATACTCTGGTGCAATACTCTGCAATACCCTGCGCAATACTCTGCAATACCCTGCGCAATACCCTGCAAAATACTCTGCAATACCCTGGTGCAATACTCTGCAATACTCTGGTGCAATACTCTGCAATACCCTGCAATACCCTGTGCAATACTCTGCAATACTCTGGCGCAATACTCTGCAATACCCTGGTGCAATACTCTGCAATACCCTGCGCAATACTCTGCAATACCCTGCGCAATTCTCTGCAATACTCTGGTGCAATACTCTGCAATACCCTGGTGCAATACCCTGCGCAATACTCTGCAATACCCTGCGCAATACCCTGCAATACCCTGCGCAATACTCTGCAATACCCTGCGCAATACTCTGCAATACTCTGCAATACTCTGGTGCAATACTCTGCAATACCCTGCGCAATACCCTGCAAAATACTCTGCAATACCCTGGTGCAATACTCTGCAATACCATGCGCAATACTCTGCAATACCCTGCGCAATACCCTGGTGCAATACTCTGCAATACTCTGGTGCAATACTCTGCAATACTCTGGTGCAATACTCTGCAATACCCTGCGCAATATTCTGCAATACCCTGCGCAATACTCTGCAATACTCTGCAATACCCTGCGCAATATTCTGCAATACCCTGCGCAATACTCTGCAATACCCTGCGCAATACCCTGGTGCAATACTCTGCAATACTCTGGTGCAATACTCTGCAATACCCTGCAAAATACTCTGCAATACCCTGCGCAATACCCTGCAAAATACTCTGCAATACCCTGGTGCAATACTCTGCAATACTCTGGTGCAATACTCTGCAATACCCTGCGCAATACTCTGCAATACCCTGCGCAATACCCTGCAAAATACTCTGCAATACCCTGGTGCAATACTCTGCAATACTCTGGTGCAATACTCTGCAATACCCTGCGCAATACTCTGCAATACCCTGCGCAATACTCTGCAATACTCTGGTGCAATACTCTGCAATACCCTGGTGCAATACTCTGCAATACCCTGCGCAATACTCTGCAATACCCTGCGCAATACTCTGCAATACTCTGGTGCAATACTCTGCAATACCCTGGTGCAATACCCTGCGCAATACTCTGCAATACCCTGCGCAATACCCTGCAAAATACTCTGCAATACCCTGCGCAATACTCTGCAATACCCTGCGCAATACTCTGCAATACTCTGGTGCAATACTCTGCAATACCCTGGTGCAATACTCTGCAATACCCTGCGCAATACTCTGCAATACTCTGCAATACTCTGGTGCAATACTCTGCAATACCCTGCGCAATACCCTGCAAAATACTCTGCAATACCCTGGTGCAATACTCTGCAATACCCTGCGCAATACTCTGCAATACCCTGCGCAATACCCTGGTGCAATACTCTGCAATACTCTGGTGCAATACTCTGCAATACTCTGGTGCAATACGCTGCAATACCCTGCAAAATACTCTGCAATACCCTGCGCAATACTCTGCAATACCCTGCGCAATACCCTGCGCAATACCCTGCAAAATACTCTGCAATACCCTGGTGCAATACTCTGCAATACTCTGGTGCAATACCCTGCGCAATACTCTGCAATACCCTGCGCAATACCCTGCGCAATACTCTGCAATACCCTGCAATACCCTGCGCAATACTCTGCAATACCCTGCGCAATATTCTGCAATACCCTGCGCAATACTCTGCAATACTCTGCAATACCCTGCGCAATATTCTGCAATACCCTGCGCAATACTCTGCAATACCCTGCGCAATACCCTGGTGCAATACTCTGCAATACTCTGGTGCAATACTCTGCAATACCCTGCAAAATACTCTGCAATACCCTGCGCAATACCCTGCAAAATACTCTGCAATACCCTGGTGCAATACTCTGCAATACTCTGGTGCAATACTCTGCAATACCCTGCGCAATACTCTGCAATACCCTGCGCAATACCCTGCAAAATACTCTGCAATACCCTGGTGCAATACTCTGCAATACTCTGGTGCAATACTCTGCAATACCCTGGTGCAATACTCTGCAATACCCTGCGCAATACTCTGCAATACCCTGCGCAATACTCTGCAATACTCTGGTGCAATACTCTGCAATACCCTGGTGCAATACCCTGCGCAATACTCTGCAATACCCTGCGCAATACCCTGCAATACCCTGCGCAATACTCTGCAATACCCTGCGCAATACTCTGCAATACTCTGCAATACTCTGGTACAATACTCTGCAATACCCTGCGCAATACCCTGCAAAATACTCTGCAATACCCTGGTGCAATACTCTGCAATACCCTGCGCAATACTCTGCAATACCCTGCGCAATACCCTGGTGCAATACTCTGCAATACTCTGGTGCAATACTCTGCAATACTCTGGTGCAATACTCTGCAATACCCTGCAAAATACTCTGCAATACCCTGCGCAATACCCTGCAAAATACTCTGCAATACCCTGGTGCAATACTCTGCAATACTCTGGTGCAATACTCTGCAATACCCTGCGCAATACTCTGCAATACCCTGCGCAATACCCTGCAAAATACTCTGCAATACCCTGGTGCAATACTCTGCAATACTCTGGTGCAATACTCTGCAATACCCTGCGCAATACTCTGCAATACCCTGCGCAATACCCTGCAAAATACTCTGCAATACCCTGGTGCAATACTCTGCAATACTCTGGTGCAATACTCTGCAATACCCTGCAATACCCTGCGCAATACTCTGCAATACTCTGGCGCAATACTCTGCAATACCCTGGTGCAATACTCTGCAATACCCTGCGCAATACTCTGCAATACCCTGCGCAATTCTCTGCAATACTCTGGTGCAATACTCTGCAATACCCTGGTGCAATACCCTGCGCAATACTCTGCAATACCCTGCGCAATACCCTGCAATACCCTGCGCAATACTCTGCAATACCCTGCGCAATACTCTGCAATACTCTGCAATACTCTGGTGCAATACTCTGCAATACCCTGCGCAATACCCTGCAAAATACTCTGCAATACCCTGGTGCAATACTCTGCAATACCCTGCGCAATACTCTGCAATACCCTGCGCAATACCCTGGTGCAATACTCTGCAATACTCTGCAATACTCTGGTGCAATACTCTGCAATACTCTGGTGCAATACTCTGCAATACCCTGCGCAATATTCTGCAATACCCTGCGCAATACTCTGCAATACTCTGCAATACCCTGCGCAATATTCTGCAATACCCTGCGCAATACTCTGCAATACCCTGCGCAATACCCTGGTGCAATACTCTGCAATACTCTGGTGCAATACTCTGCAATACCCTGCAAAATACTCTGCAATACCCTGCGCAATACCCTGCAAAATACTCTGCAATACCCTGGTGCAATACTCTGCAATACTCTGGTGCAATACTCTGCAATACCCTGCGCAATACTCTGCAATACCCTGCGCAATACCCTGCAAAATACTCTGCAATACCCTGGTGCAATACTCTGCAATACTCTGGTGCAATACTCTGCAATACCCTGCGCAATACTCTGCAATACCCTGCGCAATACTCTGCAATACTCTGGTGCAATACTCTGCAATACCCTGGTGCAATACTCTGCAATACCCTGCGCAATACTCTGCAATACCCTGCGCAATACTCTGCAATACTCTGGTGCAATACTCTGCAATACCCTGGTGCAATACCCTGCGCAATACTCTGCAATACCCTGCGCAATACCCTGCAAAATACTCTGCAATACCCTGCGCAATACTCTGCAATACCCTGCGCAATACTCTGCAATACTCTGGTGCAATACTCTGCAATACCCTGGTGCAATACTCTGCAATACCCTGCGCAATACTCTGCAATACTCTGCAATACTCTGGTGCAATACTCTGCAATACCCTGCGCAATACCCTGCAAAATACTCTGCAATACCCTGGTGCAATACTCTGCAATACCCTGCGCAATACCCTGGTGCAATACTCTGCAATACTCTGGTGCAATACTCTGCAATACTCTGGTGCAATACGCTGCAATACCCTGCAAAATACTCTGCAATACCCTGCGCAATACTCTGCAATACCCTGCGCAATACCCTGCGCAATACCCTGCAAAATACTCTGCAATACCCTGGTGCAATACTCTGCAATACTCTGGTGCAATACCCTGCGCAATACTCTGCAATACCCTGCGCAATACCCTGCGCAATACTCTGCAATACCCTGCAATACCCTGCGCAATACTCTGCAATACCCTGCGCAATATTCTGCAATACCCTGCGCAATACTCTGCAATACTCTGCAATACCCTGCGCAATATTCTGCAATACCCTGCACAATACTCTGCAATACCCTGCGCAATACCCTGGTGCAATACTCTGCAATACTCTGGTGCAATACTCTGCAATACCCTGCAAAATACTCTGCAATACCCTGCGCAATACCCTGCAAAATACTCTGCAATACCCTGGTGCAATACTCTGCAATACTCTGGTGCAATACTCTGCAATACCCTGCGCAATACTCTGCAATACCCTGCGCAATACCCTGCAATACCCTGCGCACTACTCTGCAATACTCTGGCGCAATACTCTGCAATACCCTGCGCAATACTCTGCAATACCCTGTGCAATACCCTGCGCAATACTCTGCAATACCCTGGTGCAATACTCTGCAATACTCTGGTGCAATACTCTGCAATACCCTGCGCAATACTCTGCAATACCCTGCGCAATACCCTGGTGCAATACTCTGCAATACCCTGGTGCAATACTCTGCAATACTCTGCAATACCCTGCGCAATACTCTGCAATACCCTGCGCAATACTCTGCAATACCCTGCGCAATACTCTGCAATACTCTGGTGCAATACTCTGCAATACCCTGGTGCAATACTCTGCAATACCCTGCGCAATACTCTGCAATACCCTGCGCAATACTCTGCAATACCCTGCGCAATACTCTGCAATACTCTGGTGCAATACTCTGCAATACCCTGGTGCAATACCCTGCAATACACTGCGCAATACTCTGCAATACCCTGCGCAATACCCTGCAATACCATGCGCAATACTCTGCAATACTCTGGTGCAATACTCTGCAATACCCTGGTGCAATACTCTGCAATACCCTGCGCAATACTCTGCAATACCCTGGTGCAATACTCTGCAATACTCTGGTGCAATACTCTGCAATACCCTGCGCAATACTCTGCAATACCCTGCGCAATACCCTGCAATACCCTGCGCAATACTCTGCAATACCCTGCGCAATACTCTGCAATACTCTGGTGCAATACTCTGCAATACCCTGGTGCAATACTCTGCAATACCCTGGTGCAATACTCTGCAATACCCTGCGCAATACTCTGCAATACCCTGGTGCAATACTCTGCAATACTCTGGTGCAATACTCTGCAATACCCTGCGCAATACTCTGCAATACCCTGCGCAATACTCTGCAATACCCTGCGCAATACTCTGCAATACTCTGGTGCAATACTCTGCAATACCCTGGTGCAATACTCTGCAATACCCTGCGCAATACTCTGCAATACCCTGCGCAATACCCTGCAATACCCTGCGCAATACTCTGCAATACTCTGGTGCAATACTCTGCAATACCCTGGTGCAATACTCTGCAATACCCTGCGCAATACTCTGCAATACCCTGCGCAATACTCTGCAATACCCTGGTGCAATACTCTGCAATACTCTGGTGCAATACTCTGCAATACCCTGCGCAATACTCTGCAATACCCTGCGCAATACCCTGGTGCAATACTCTGCAATACTCTGCAATACTCTGGTGCAATACTCTGCAATACTCTGGTGCAATACTCTGCAATACCCTGCGCAATATTCTGCAATACCCTGCGCAATACTCTGCAATACTCTGCAATACTCTGCAATACCCTGCGCAATATTCTGCAATACCCTGCGCAATACTCTGCAATACCCTGCGCAATACCCTGGTGCAATACTCTGCAATACTCTGGTGCAATACTCTGCAATACCCTGGTGCAATACTCTGCAATACCCTGGTGCAATACTCTGCAATACCCTGCAATACCCTGCGCAATACTCTGCAATACTCTGGTGCAATACTCTGCAATACCCTGGTGCAATACTCTGCAATACCATGGTGCAATACTCTGCAATACCCTGCGCAATACTCTGCAATACCCTGGTGCAATACTCTGCAATACTCTGGTGCAATACTCTGCAATACCCTGCGCAATACTCTGCAATACCCTGCGCAATACCCTGGTGCAATACTCTGCAATACTCTGCAATACCCTGGTGCAATACTCTGCAATACTCTGGTGCAATACTCTGCAATACCCTGCGCAATACTCTGCAATACCCTGCGCAATACCCTGCAATACCCTGCGCAATACTCTGCAATACCCTGCGCAATACTCTGCAATACTCTGGTGCAATACTCTGCAATACCCTGGTGCAATACTCTGCAATACCCTGCGCAATACTCTGCAATACCCTGGTGCAATACTCTGCAATACTCTGGTGCATTACTCTGCAATACCCTGCGCAATACCCTGCAAAATACTCTGCAATACCCTGGTGCAATACTCTGCAATACCCTGCGCAATACTCTGCAATACCCTGCGCAATACCCTGCAAAATACTCTGCAATACCCTGGTGCAATACTCTGCAATACTCTGGTGCAATACTCTGCAATACCCTGCGCAATACTCTGCAATACCCTGCGCAATACCCTGCAATACCCTGCGCAATACTCTGCAATACTCTGGTGCAATACTCTGCAATACCCTGGTGCAATACTCTGCAATACCCTGTGCAATACTCTGCAATACCCTGGTGCAATACTCTGCAATACTCTGGTGCAATACTCTGCAATACCCTGCGCAATACTCTGCAATACCCTGCGCAATACCCTGCAATACCCTGCGCAATACTCTGCAATACCCTGGTGCAATACTCTGCAATACCCTGCGCAATACTCTGCAATACCCTGCGCAATACTCTGCAATACCCTGTGCAATACGCTGCAATACTCTGCAATACCCTGCACAATACTCTGCAATACCCTGTGCAATACTCTGCAATACTCTGGTGCAATACTCTGCAATACCCTGCGCAATACTCTGCAATACCCTGCGCAATACCCTGCAAAATACTCTGCAATACCCTGGTGCAATACTCTGCAATACCCTGCGCAATACTCTGCAATACCCTGCGCAATACCCTGCAAAATACTCTGCAATACCCTGGTGCAATACTCTGCAATACTCTGGTGCAATACTCTGCAATACCCTGCGCAATACTCTGCAATACCCTGCGCAATACCCTGCAATACCCTGCGCAATACTCTGCAATACTCTGGTGCAATACTCTGCAATACCCTGGTGCAATACTCTGCAATACCCTGCGCAATACTCTGCAATACCCTGCGCAATACTCTGCAATACTCTGGTGCAATACTCTGCAATACCCTGGTGCAATACTCTGCAATACCCTGCGCAATACTCTGCAATACCCTGCGCAATACTCTGCAATACTCTGGTGCAATACTCTGCAATACCCTGGTGCAATACCCTGCGCAATACTCTGCAATACCCTGCGCAATACCCTGCAATACCCTGCGCAATACTCTGCAATACCCTGCGCAATACTCTGCAATACTCTGCAATACTCTGGTGCAATACTCTGCAATACCCTGCGCAATACCCTGCAAAATACTCTGCAATACCCTGGTGCAATACTCTGCAATACCCTGCGCAATACTCTGCAATACCCTGCGCAATACCCTGGTGCAATACTCTGCAATACTCTGGTGCAATACTCTGCAATACTCTGGTGCAATACTCTGCAATACCCTGCAAAATACTCTGCAATACCCTGCGCAATACTCTGCAATACCCTGCGCAATACCCTGCGCAATACCCTGCAAAATACTCTGCAATACCCTGGTGCAATACTCTGCAATACTCTGGTGCAATACCCTGCGCAATACTCTGCAATACCCTGCGCAATACCCTGCGCAATACTCTGCAATACCCTGCAAAATACTCTGCAATACCCTGCGCAATACCCTGCAAAATACTCTGCAATACCCTGGTGCAATACTCTGCAATACTCTGGTGCAATACCCTGCGCAATACTCTGCAATACCCTGCGCAATACCCTGCGCAATACTCTGCAATACCCTGCAATACCCTGCGCAATACTCTGCAATACCCTGCGCAATATTCTGCAATACCCTGCGCAATACTCTGCAATACTCTGCAATACCCTGCGCAATATTCTGCAATACCCTGCGCAATACTCTGCAATACCCTGCGCAATACCCTGGTGCAATACTCTGCAATACTCTGGTGCAATACTCTGCAATACCCTGCAAAATACTCTGCAATACCCTGCGCAATACCCTGCAAAATACTCTGCAATACCCTGGTGCAATACTCTGCAATACTCTGGTGCAATACTCTGCAATACCCTGCGCAATACTCTGCAATACCCTGCGCAATACCCTGCAAAATACTCTGCAATACCCTGGTGCAATACTCTGCAATACTCTGGTGCAATACTCTGCAATACCCTGGTGCAATACTCTGCAATACCCTGCGCAATACTCTGCAATACCCTGCGCAATACTCTGCAATACTCTGGTGCAATACTCTGCAATACCCTGGTGCAATACCCTGCGCAATACTCTGCAATACCCTGCGCAATACCCTGCAATACCCTGCGCAATACTCTGCAATACCCTGCGCAATACTCTGCAATACTCTGCAATACTCTGGTGCAATACTCTGCAATACCCTGCGCAATACCCTGCAAAATACTCTGCAATACCCTGGTGCAATACTCTGCAATACCCTGCGCAATACTCTGCAATACCCTGCGCAATACCCTGGTGCAATACTCTGCAATACTCTGGTGCAATACTCTGCAATACTCTGGTGCAATACTCTGCAATACCCTGCAAAATACTCTGCAATACCCTGCGCAATACCCTGCAAAATACTCTGCAATACCCTGGTGCAATACTCTGCAATACTCTGGTGCAATACCCTGCGCAATACTCTGCAATACCCTGCGCAATACCCTGCGCAATACTCTGCAATACCCTGCAATACCCTGCGCAATACTCTGCAATACCCTGCGCAATATTCTGCAATACCCTGCGCAATACTCTGCAATACTCTGCAATACCCTGCGCAATATTCTGCAATACCCTGCGCAATACTCTGCAATACCCTGCGCAATACTCTGCAATACTCTGGTGCAATACTCTGCAATACCCTGCAAAATACTCTGCAATACCCTGCGCAATACCCTGCAAAATACTCTGCAATACCCTGGTGCAATACTCTGCAATACTCTGGTGCAATACTCTGCAATACCCTGCGCAATACTCTGCAATACCCTGCGCAATACCCTGCAAAATACTCTGCAATACCCTGGTGCAATACTCTGCAATACTCTGGTGCAATACTCTGCAATACCCTGCGCAATACTCTGCAATACCCTGCGCAATACCCTGCAAAATACTCTGCAATACCCTGGTGCAATACTCTGCAATACACTGGTGCAATACTCTGCAATACCCTGCGCAATACTCTGCAATACCATGCGCAATACTCTGCAATACTCTGGCGCAATACTCTGCAATACCCTGCGCAATACTCTGCAATACCCTGCGCAATACCCTGCGCAATACTCTGCAATACCCTGGTGCAATACTCTGCAATACTCTGGTGCAATACTCTGCAATACCCTGCGCAATACCCTGCAAAATACTCTGCAATACCCTGGTGCAATACTCTGCAATACCCTGCGCAATACCCTGCAAAATACTCTGCAATACCCTGGTGCAATACTCTGCAATACCCTGCGCAATACTCTGCAATACCCTGCGCAATACTCTGCAATACCCTGCGCAATACCCTGGTGCAATACTCTGCAATACTCTGGTGCAATACTCTGCAATACCCTGCAAAATACTCTGCAATACCCTGCGCAATACCCTGCAAAATACTCTGCAATACCCTGGTGCAATACTCTGCAATACTCTGGTGCAATACCCTGCGCAATACTCTGCAATACCCTGCGCAATACCCTGCGCAATACTCTGCAATACCCTGCAATACCCTGCGCAATACTCTGCAATACCCTGCGCAATATTCTGCAATACCCTGCGCAATACTCTGCAATACTCTGCGCAATACCCTGGTGCAATACTCTGCAATACTCTGGTGCAATACTCTGCAATACCCTGCAAAATACTCTGCAATACCCTGCGCAATACCCTGCAAAATACTCTGCAATACCCTGGTGCAATACTCTGCAATACTCTGGTGCAATACTCTGCAATACCCTGCGCAATACTCTGCAATACCCTGCGCAATACCCTGCAAAATACTCTGCAATACCCTGGTGCAATACTCTGCAATACTCTGGTGCAATACTCTGCAATACCCTGGTGCAATACTCTGCAATACCCTGCGCAATACTCTGCAATACCCTGCGCAATACTCTGCAATACCCTGCGCAATACTCTGCAATACTCTGGTGCAATACTCTGCAATACCCTGGTGCAATACCCTGCGCAATACTCTGCAATACCCTGCGCAATACCCTGCAATACCCTGCGCAATACTCTGCAATACCCTGCGCAATACTCTGCAATACTCTGCAATACTCTGGTGCAATACTCTGCAATACCCTGCGCAATACCCTGCAAAATACTCTGCAATACCCTGGTGCAATACTCTGCAATACCCTGCGCAATACCCTGGTGCAATACTCTGCAATACTCTGGTGCAATACTCTGCAATACTCTGGTGCAATACTCTGCAATACCCTGCGCAATACTCTGCAATACCCTGCGCAATACTCTGCAATACCCTGCGCAATACTCTGCAATACTCTGGTGCAATACTCTGCAATACCCTGGTGCAATACTCTGCAATACCCTGCGCAATACTCTGCAATACCCTGCGCAATACTCTGCAATACCCTGCGCAATACTCTGCAATACTCTGGTGCAATACTCTGCAATACCCTGGTGCAATACCCTGCAATACCCTGCGCAATACTCTGCAATACCCTGCGCAATACCCTGCAATACCCTGTGCAATACTCTGCAATACTCTGGTGCAATACTCTGCAATACCCTGGTGCAATACTCTGCAATACCCTGGTGCAATACTCTGCAATACCCTGCGCAATACTCTGCAATACCCTGGTGCAATACTCTGCAATACTCTGGTGCAATACTCTGCAATACCCTGCGCAATACTCTGCAATACCCTGCGCAATACTCTGCAATACCCTGCGCAATACTCTGCAATACCCTGCGCAATACTCTGCAATACTCTGGTGCAATACTCTGCAATACCCTGGTGCAATACTCTGCAATACCCTGCGCAGTACTCTGCAATACCCTGCGCAATACCCTGCAATACCCTGCGCAATACTCTGCAATACCCTGGTGCAATACTCTGCAATACCCTGCGCAATACTCTGCAATACCCTGCGCAATACTCTGCAATACCCTGGTGCAATACTCTGCAATACTCTGGTGCAATACTCTGCAATACCCTGCGCAATACTCTGCAATACCCTGTGCAATACTCTGCAATACTCTGGTGCAATACTCTGCAATACCCTGCGCAATACTCTGCAATACCCTGCGCAATACCCTGCAAAATACTCTGCAATACCCTGGTGCAATACTCTGCAATACCCTGCGCAATACTCTGCAATACCCTGCGCAATACCCTGCAAAATACTCTGCAATACCCTGGTGCAATACTCTGCAATACTCTGGTGCAATACTCTGCAATACCCTGGTGCAATACTCTGCAATACCCTGCGCAATACTCTGCAATACTCTGGTGCAATACTCTGCAATACCCTGGTGCAATACTCTGCAATACCCTGGTGCAATACTCTGCAATACCCTGCGCAATACTCTGCAATACCCTGGTGCAATACTCTGCAATACTCTGGTGCAATACTCTGCAATACCCTGCGCAATACTCTGCAATACCCTGCGCAATACTCTGCAATACCCTGCGCAATACTCTGCAATACCCTGCGCAATACTCTGCAATACTCTGGTGCAATACTCTGCAATACCCTGGTGCAATACTCTGCAATACCCTGCGCAATACTCTGCAATACCCTGCGCAATACTCTGCAATACTCTGGTGCAATACTCTGCAATACCCTGCGCAATACTCTGCAATACCCTGGTGCAATACTCTGCAATACTCTGGTGCAATACTCTGCAATACCCTGCGCAATGCTCTGCAATACCCTGCGCAATACTCTGCAATACCCTGTGCAATACTCTGCAATACTCTGGTGCAATACTCTGCAATACCCTGCGCAATACTCTGCAATACCCTGCGCAATACCCTGCAAAATACTCTGCAATACCCTGGTGCAATACTCTGCAATACCCTGCGCAATACTCTGCAATACCCTGCGCAATACCCTGCAAAATACTCTGCAATACCCTGGTGCAATACTCTGCAATACTCTGGTGCAATACTCTGCAATACCCTGGTGCAATACTCTGCAATACCCTGCGCAATACTCTGCAATACCCTGCGCAATTCTCTGCAATACTCTGGTGCAATACTCTGCAATACCCTGGTGCAATACCCTGCGCAATACTCTGCAATACCCTGCGCAATACCCTGCAATACCCTGCGCAATACTCTGCAATACCCTGCGCAATACTCTGGTGCAATACTCTGCAATACCCTGCGCAATACCCTGCAAAATACTCTGCAATACCCTGGTGCAATTATCTGCAATACCCTGCGCAATACTCTGCAATACCCTGCGCAATACTCTGCAATACTCTGGTGCAATACTCTGCAATACCCTGGTGCAATACCCTGCGCAATACTCTGCAATACCCTGCGCAATACCCTGCAATACCCTGCGCAATACTCTGCAATACCCTGCACAATACTCTGCAATACTCTGCAATACTCTGGTGCAATACTCTGCAATACCCTGCGCAATACCCTGCAAAATACTCTGCAATACCCTGGTGCAATACTCTGCAATACCCTGCGCAATACTCTGCAATACCCTGCGCAATACCCTGGTGCAATACTCTGCAATACTCTGGTGCAATACTCTGCAATACTCTGGTGCAATACTCTTCAATACCCTGCAAAATACTCTGCAATACCCTGCGCAATACCCTGCAAAATACTCTGCAATACCCTGGTGCAATACTCTGCAATACTCTGGTGCAATACCCTGCGCAATACTCTGCAATACCCTGCGCAATACCCTGCGCAATACTCTGCAATACCCTGCAATACCCTGCGCAATACTCTGCAATACCCTGCGCAATATTCTGCAATACCCTGCGCAATACTCTGCAATACTCTGCAATACCCTGCGCAATATTCTGCAATACCCTGCGCAATACTCTGCAATACTCTGGTGCAATACTCTGCAATACCCTGCAAAATACTCTGCAATACTCTGCAATACCCTGCGCAATATTCTGCAATACCCTGCGCAATACTCTGCAATACCCTGGTGCAATACTCTGCAATACTCTGGTGCAATACTCTGCAATACCCTGCGCAATACTCTGCAATACCCTGCGCAATACCCTGCAAAATACTCTGCAATACCCTGGTGCAATACTCTGCAATACTCTGGTGCAATACTCTGCAATACCCTGCGCAATACTCTGCAATACCCTGCAAAATACTCTGCAATACCCTGGTGCAATACTCTGCAATACTCTGGTGCAATACTCTGCAATACCCTGGTGCAATACTCTGCAATACTCTGGCGCAATACTCTGCAATACCCTGCGCAATACTCTGCAATACCCTGCGCAATACCCTGCGCAATACTCTGCAATACCCTGGTGCAATACTCTGCAATACTCTGGTGCAATACTCTGCAATACCCTGCGCAATACTCTGCAATACTCTGGTGCAATACTCTGCAATACCCTGGTGCAATACCCTGCGCAATACTCTGCAATACCCTGCGCAATACTCTGCAATACCATGCGCAATACTCTGCAATACCCTGCGCAATACTCTGCAATACCCTGCGCAATACTCTGCAATACTCTGGTGCAATACTCTGCAATACCCTGGTGCAATACTCTGCAATACCCTGCGCAATACTCTGCAATACCCTGCGCAATTCTCTGCAATACTCTGGTGCAATACTCTGCAATACCCTGGTGCAATACCCTGCGCAATACTCTGCAATACCCTGCGCAATACTCTGCAATACTCTGCAATACTCTGGTGCAATACTCTGCAATACCCTGCGCAATACCCTGCAAAATACTCTGCAATACCCTGGTGCAATACTCTGCAATACCCTGCGCAATACTCTGCAATACCCTGCGCAATACCCTGGTGCAATACTCTGCAATACTCTGGTGCAATACTCTGCAATACCCTGCGCAATACTCTGCAATACTCTGCAATACCCTGCGCAATATTCTGCAATACCCTGCGCAATATTCTGCAATACCCTGCGCAATACTCTGCAATACCCTGCGCAATACCCTGGTGCAATACTCTGCAATACTCTGGTGCAATACTCTGCAATACCCTGCGCAATACTCTGCAATACCCTGCGCAATACCCTGCAAAATACTCTGCAATACCCTGGTGCAATACTCTGCAATACACTGGTGCAATACTCTGCAATACCCTGCGCAATACTCTGCAATACCCTGCGCAATACTCTGCAATACTCTGGCGCAATACTCTGCAATACCCTGCGCAATACTCTGCAATACCCTGCGCAATACCCTGCGCAATACTCTGCAATACCCTGGTGCAATACTCTGCAATACTCTGGTGCAATACTCTGCAATACCCTGCGCAATACCCTGCAAAATACTCTGCAATACCCTGGTGCAATACTCTGCAATACTCTGGTGCAATACTCTGCAATACCCTGCGCAATATTCTGCAATACCCTGCGCAATACTCTGCAATACTCTGCAATACCCTGCGCAATATTCTGCAATACCCTGCGCAATACTCTGCAATACCCTGCGCAATACCCTGGTGCAATACTCTGCAATACTCTGGTGCAATACTCTGCAATACCCTGCGCAATACTCTGCAATACCCTGCGCAATACCCTGCAAAATACTCTGCAATACCCTGGTGCAATACTCTGCAATACACTGGTGCAATACTCTGCAATACCCTGCGCAATACTCTGCAATACCCTGCGCAATACTCTGCAATACTCTGGCGCAATACTCTGCAATACCCTGCGCAATACTCTGCAATACCCTGCGCAATACCCTGCGCAATACTCTGCAATACCCTGGTGCAATACTCTGCAATACTCTGGTGCAATACTCTGCAATACCCTGCGCAATACCCTGCAAAATACTCTGCAATACCCTGGTGCAATACTCTGCAATACCCTGCGCAATACCCTGCAAAATACTCTGCAATACCCTGGTGCAATACTCTGCAATACCCTGCGCAATACTCTGCAATACCCTGCGCAATACTCTGCAATACCCTGCGCAATACCCTGCAAAATACTCTGCAATACCCTGGTGCAATACTCTGCAATACTCTGGTGCAATACCCTGCGCAATACTCTGCAATACCCTGCGCAATACCCTGCGCAATACTCTGCAATACCCTGCAATACCCTGCGCAATACTCTGCAATACCCTGCGCAATATTCTGCAATACCCTGCGCAATACTCTGCAATACTCTGCGCAATACCCTGGTGCAATACTCTGCAATACTCTGGTGCAATACTCTGCAATACCCTGCAAAATACTCTGCAATACCCTGCGCAATACCCTGCAAAATACTCTGCAATACCCTGGTGCAATACTCTGCAATACCCTGCGCAATACCCTGCAAAATACTCTGCAATACCCTGGTGCAATACTCTGCAATACTCTGGTGCAATACTCTGCAATACCCTGGTGCAATACTCTGCAATACCCTGCGCAATACTCTGCAATACCCTGCGCAATACTCTGCAATACTCTGGTGCAATACTCTGCAATACCCTGGTGCAATACCCTGCGCAATACTCTGCAATACCCTGCGCAATACCCTGCAATACCCTGCGCAATACTCTGCAATACCCTGCGCAATACTCTGCAATACTCTGCAATACTCTGGTACAATACTCTGCAATACCCTGCGCAATACCCTGCAAAATACTCTGCAATACCCTGGTGCAATACTCTGCAATACCCTGCGCAATACTCTGCAATACCCTGCGCAATACCCTGGTGCAATACTCTGCAATACTCTGGTGCAATACTCTGCAATACTCTGGTGCAATACTCTGCAATACCCTGCAAAATACTCTGCAATACCCTGCGCAATACCCTGCAAAATACTCTGCAATACCCTGGTGCAATACTCTGCAATACTCTGGTGCAATACTCTGCAATACCCTGCGCAATACTCTGCAATACCCTGCGCAATACCCTGCAAAATACTCTGCAATACCCTGGTGCAATACTCTGCAATACTCTGGTGCAATACTCTGCAATACCCTGCGCAATACTCTGCAATACCCTGCGCAATACCCTGCAAAATACTCTGCAATACCCTGGTGCAATACTCTGCAATACTCTGGTGCAATACTCTGCAATACCCTGCAATACCCTGCGCAATACTCTGCAATACTCTGGCGCAATACTCTGCAATACCCTGGTGCAATACTCTGCAATACCCTGCGCAATACTCTGCAATACCCTGCGCAATTCTCTGCAATACTCTGGTGCAATACTCTGCAATACCCTGGTGCAATACCCTGCGCAATACTCTGCAATACCCTGCGCAATACCATGCAATACCCTGCGCAATACTCTGCAATACCCTGCGCAATACTCTGCAATACTCTGCAATACTCTGGTGCAATACTCTGCAATACCCTGCGCAATACCCTGCAAAATACTCTGCAATACCCTGGTGCAATACTCTGCAATACCCTGCGCAATACTCTGCAATACCCTGCGCAATACCCTGGTGCAATACTCTGCAATACTCTGCAATACTCTGGTGCAATACTCTGCAATACTCTGGTGCAATACTCTGCAATACCCTGCGCAATATTCTGCAATACCCTGCGCAATACTCTGCAATACTCTGCAATACCCTGCGCAATATTCTGCAATACCCTGCGCAATACTCTGCAATACCCTGCGCAATACCCTGGTGCAATACTCTGCAATACTCTGGTGCAATACTCTGCAATACCCTGCAAAATACTCTGCAATACCCTGCGCAATACCCTGCAAAATACTCTGCAATACCCTGGTGCAATACTCTGCAATACTCTGGTGCAATACTCTGCAATACCCTGCGCAATACTCTGCAATACCCTGCGCAATACCCTGCAAAATACTCTGCAATACCCTGGTGCAATACTCTGCAATACACTGGTGCAATACTCTGCAATACCCTGCGCAATACTCTGCAATACCCTGCGCAATACTCTGCAATACTCTGGCGCAATACTCTGCAATACCCTGCGCAATACTCTGCAATACCCTGCGCAATACCCTGCGCAATACTCTGCAATACCCTGGTGCAATACTCTGCAATACTCTGGTGCAATACCCTGCGCAATACTCTGCAATACCCTGCGCAATACTCTGCAATACTCTGGTGCAATACTCTGCAATACCCTGGTGCAATACCCTGCGCAATACTCTGCAATACCCTGCGCAATACTCTGCAATACCCTGCGCAATACTCTGCAATACTCTGGTGCAATACTCTGCAATACCCTGGTGCAATACTCTGCAATACCCTGCGCAATACTCTGCAATACCCTGCGCAATACTCTGCAATACTCTGGTGCAATACTCTGCAATACCCTGGTGCAATACTCTGCAATACTCTGCAATACCCTGCGCAATACTCTGCAATACCCTGCGCAATACTCTGCAATACTCTGGTGCAATACTCTGCAATACCCTGGTGCAATACCCTGCAATACCCTGCGCAATACTCTGCAATACCCTGCGCAATACTCTGCAATACCCTGCGCAATACTCTGCAATACTCTGGTGCAATACTCTGCAATACCCTGGTGCAATACTCTGCAATACCCTGCGCAATACTCTGCAATACCCTGCGCAATTCTCTGCAATACTCTGGTGCAATACTCTGCAATACCCTGGTGCAATACCCTGCGCAATACTCTGCAATACCCTGCGCAATACCCTGCAATACCCTGCGCAATACTCTGCAATACCCTGTGCAATACTCTGCAATACTCTGCAATACTCTGGTGCAATACTCTGCAATACCCTGCGCAATACCCTGCAAAATACTCTGCAATACCCTGCGCAATACTCTGCAATACTCTGCAATACCCTGCGCAATACTCTGGTGCAATACTCTGCAATACTCTGGTGCAATACTCTGCAATACCCTGCAAAATACTCTGCAATACCCTGCGCAATACTCTGCAATACCCTGCGCAATACCCTGCAAAATACTCTGCAATACCCTGGTGCAATACTCTGCAATACTCTGGTGCAATACCCTGCGCAATACTCTGCAATACCCTGCGCAATA
This sequence comes from Rana muscosa, assembly GCA_029206835.1. NCBI lineage: Eukaryota > Metazoa > Chordata > Amphibia > Anura > Ranidae > Rana > Rana muscosa. The sequence goes on from JARGYO010000230.1 coordinate 1,737,481, forward strand.
CTCTGCAATACCCTGCAATACCCTGCGCAATACTCTGCAATACCCTGCACAATACTCTGCAATACCCTGCGCAATATTCTGCAATACCCTGCGCAATACTCTGCAATACTCTGCAATACCCTGCGCAATATTCTGCAATACCCTGCGCAATACTCTGCAATACCCTGCGCAATACCCTGGTGCAATACTCTGCAATACTCTGGTGCAATACTCTGCAATACCCTGCAAAATACTCTGCAATACCCTGCGCAATACCCTGCAAAATACTCTGCAATACCCTGGTGCAATACTCTGCAATACACTGGTGCAATACTCTGCAATACCCTGCGCAATACTCTGCAATACCCTGCGCAATACTCTGCAATACTCTGGCGCAATACTCTGCAATACCCTGCGCAATACTCTGCAATACCCTGCGCAATACCCTGCGCAATACTCTGCAATACCCTGGTGCAATACTCTGCAATACCCTGCGCAATACTCTGCAATACCCTGCGCAATACTCTGCAATACTCTGGTGCAATACTCTGCAATACCCTGGTGCAATACTCTGCAATACCCTGCGCAATACTCTGCAATACCCTGCGCAATACTCTGCAATACTCTGGTGCAATACTCTGCAATACCCTGGTGCAATACTCTGCAATACCCTGCGCAATACTCTGCAATACCCTGCGCAATACCCTGCAATACCCTGCGCAATACTCTGCAATACTCTGGTGCAATACTCTGCAATACCCTGGTGCAATACTCTGCAATACCCTGCGCAATACTCTGCAATACCCTGGTGCAATACTCTGCAATACTCTGGTGCAATACTCTGCAATACCCTGCGCAATACTCTGCAATACCCTGTGCAATACCCTGCAATACCCTGCGCAATACTCTGCAATACCCTTGTGCAATACTCTGCAATACCCTGCGCAATACTCTGCAATACCCTGCGCAATACTCTGCAATACCCTGTGCAATACTCTGCAATACTCTGGTGCAATACTCTGCAATACCCTGCGCAATACTCTGCAATACCCTGCGCAATACTCTGCAATACCCTGTGCAATACTCTGCAATACTCTGGTGCAATATTCTGCAATACCCTGCGCAATACTCTGCAATACCCTGCGCAATACCCTGCAAAATACTCTGCAATACCCTGGTGCAATACTCTGCAATACCCTGCGCAATACTCTGCAATACCCTGCGCAATACCCTGCAAAATACTCTGCAATACCCTGGTGCAATACTCTGCAATACTCTGGTGCAATACTCTGCAATACCCTGCGCAATACTCTGCAATACCCTGCGCAATACTCTGCAATACTCTGGTGCAATACTCTGCAATACCCTGGTGCAATACTCTGCAATACCCTGCGCAATACTCTGCAATACCCTGCGCAATACTCTGCAATACTCTGGTGCAATACTCTGCAATACCCTGGTGCAATACCCTGCGCAATACTCTGCAATACCCTGCGCAATACCCTGCAATACCCTGCGCAATACTCTGCAATACCCTGCGCAATACCCTGCAATACCCTGCGCAATACTCTGCAATACTCTGCAATACTCTGGTGCAATACTCTGCAATACCCTGCGCAATACCCTGCAAAATACTCTGCAATACCCTGGTGCAATACTCTGCAATACCCTGCGCAATACTCTGCAATACCCTGCGCAATACCCTGGTGCAATACTCTGCAATACTCTGGTGCAATACTCTGCAATACTCTGGTGCAATACTCTGCAATACCCTGCAAAATACTCTGCAATACCCTGCGCAATACTCTGCAATACCCTGCGCAATACCCTGCGCAATACCCTGCAAAATACTCTGCAATACCCTGGTGCAATACTCTGCAATACTCTGGTGCAATACCCTGCGCAATACTCTGCAATACCCTGCGCAATACCCTGCGCAATACTCTGCAATACCCTGCAAAATACTCTGCAATACCCTGCGCAATACCCTGCAAAATACTCTGCAATACCCTGGTGCAATACTCTGCAATACTCTGGTGCAATACCCTGCGCAATACTCTGCAATACCCTGCGCAATACTCTGCAATACCCTGCGCAATACCCTGCGCAATACTCTGCAATACCCTGCAATACCCTGCGCAATATTCTGCAATACCCTGCGCAATATTCTGCAATACCATGCGCAATACTCTGCAATACTCTGCAATACCCTGCGCAATATTCTGCAATACACTGCGCAATACTCTGCAATACCCTGCGCAATACCCTGGTGCAATACTCTGCAATACTCGGGTGCAATACTCTGCAATACCCTGCAAAATACTCTGCAATACCCTGCGCAATACCCTGCAAAATACTCTGCAATACCCTGATGCAATACTCTGCAATACTCTGGTGCAATACTCTGCAATACCCTGCGCAATACTCTGCAATACCCTGCGCAATACCCTGCAAAATACTCTGCAATACCCTGGTGCAATACTCTGCAATACTCTGGTGCAATACTCTGCAATACCCTGCGCAATACTCTGCAATACCCTGCGCAATACTCTGCAATACCCTGCGCAATACCCTGCAATACCCTGCGCAATACTCTGCAATACCCTGCACAATATTCTGCAATACCCTGCGCAATACTCTGCAATACCCTGCGCAATACTCTGCAATACCCTGCGCAATACTCTGCAATACCCTGTGCAATACCCTGGTGCAATACTCTGCAATACTCTGGTGCAATACTCTGCAATACCCTGCGCAATACTCTGCAATACCCTGCGCAATACCCTGCAAAATACTCTGCAATACCCTGGTGCAATACTCTGCAATACACTGGTGCAATACTCTGCAATACCCTGCGCAATACTCTGCAATACCCTGCGCAATACTCTGCAATACTCTGGCGCAATACTCTGCAATACCCTGCGCAATACTCTGCAATACCCTGCGCAATACCCTGCGCAATACTCTGCAATACCCTGGTGCAATACTCTGCAATACTCTGGTGCAATACTCTGCAATACCCTGCGCAATACCCTGCAAAATACTCTGCAATACCCTGGTGCAATACTCTGCAATACCCTGCGCAATACCCTGCAAAATACTCTGCAATACCCTGGTGCAATACTCTGCAATACCCTGCGCAATACTCTGCAATACCCTGCGCAATACTCTGCAATACCCTGCGCAATACCCTGGTGCAATACTCTGCAATACTCTGGTGCAATACTCTGCAATACCCTGCAAAATACTCTGCAATACCCTGCGCAATACCCTGCAAAATACTCTGCAATACCCTGGTGCAATACTCTGCAATACTCTGGTGCAATACCATGCGCAATACTCTGCAATACCCTGCGCAATACCCTGCGCAATACTCTGCAATACCCTGCAATACCCTGCGCAATACTCTGCAATACCCTGCGCAATATTCTGCAATACCCTGCGCAATACTCTGCAATACTCTGCGCAATACCCTGGTGCAATACTCTGCAATACTCTGGTGCAATACTCTGCAATACCCTGCAAAATACTCTGCAATACCCTGCGCAATACCCTGCAAAATACTCTGCAATACCCTGGTGCAATACTCTGCAATACTCTGGTGCAATACTCTGCAATACCCTGCGCAATACTCTGCAATACCCTGCGCAATACCCTGCGCAATACTCTGCAATACCCTGCAAAATACTCTGCAATACCCTGCGCAATACCCTGCAAAATACTCTGCAATACCCTGGTGCAATACTCTGCAATACTCTGGTGCAATACCCTGCGCAATACTCTGCAATACCCTGCGCAATACTCTGCAATACCCTGCGCAATACCCTGCGCAATACTCTGCAATACCCTGCAATACCCTGCGCAATATTCTGCAATACCCTGCGCAATATTCTGCAATACCATGCGCAATACTCTGCAATACTCTGCAATACCCTGCGCAATATTCTGCAATACACTGCGCAATACTCTGCAATACCCTGCGCAATACCCTGGTGCAATACTCTGCAATACTCGGGTGCAATACTCTGCAATACCCTGCAAAATACTCTGCAATACCCTGCGCAATACCCTGCAAAATACTCTGCAATACCCTGATGCAATACTCTGCAATACTCTGGTGCAATACTCTGCAATACCCTGCGCAATACTCTGCAATACCCTGCGCAATACCCTGCAAAATACTCTGCAATACCCTGGTGCAATACTCTGCAATACTCTGGTGCAATACTCTGCAATACCCTGCGCAATACTCTGCAATACCCTGCGCAATACTCTGCAATACCCTGCGCAATACCCTGCAATACCCTGCGCAATACTCTGCAATACCCTGCACAATATTCTGCAATACCCTGCGCAATACTCTGCAATACCCTGCGCAATACTCTGCAATACCCTGCGCAATACTCTGCAATACCCTGTGCAATACCCTGGTGCAATACTCTGCAATACTCTGGTGCAATACTCTGCAATACCCTGCGCAATACTCTGCAATACCCTGCGCAATACCCTGCAAAATACTCTGCAATACCCTGGTGCAATACTCTGCAATACACTGGTGCAATACTCTGCAATACCCTGCGCAATACTCTGCAATACCCTGCGCAATACTCTGCAATACTCTGGCGCAATACTCTGCAATACCCTGCGCAATACTCTGCAATACCCTGCGCAATACCCTGCGCAATACTCTGCAATACCCTGGTGCAATACTCTGCAATACTCTGGTGCAATACTCTGCAATACCCTGCGCAATACCCTGCAAAATACTCTGCAATACCCTGGTGCAATACTCTGCAATACCCTGCGCAATACCCTGCAAAATACTCTGCAATACCCTGGTGCAATACTCTGCAATACCCTGCGCAATACTCTGCAATACCCTGCGCAATACTCTGCAATACCCTGCGCAATACCCTGGTGCAATACTCTGCAATACTCTGGTGCAATACTCTGCAATACCCTGCAAAATACTCTGCAATACCCTGCGCAATACCCTGCAAAATACTCTGCAATACCCTGGTGCAATACTCTGCAATACTCTGGTGCAATACCATGCGCAATACTCTGCAATACCCTGCGCAATACCCTGCGCAATACTCTGCAATACCCTGCAATACCCTGCGCAATACTCTGCAATACCCTGCGCAATATTCTGCAATACCCTGCGCAATACTCTGCAATACTCTGCGCAATACCCTGGTGCAATACTCTGCAATACTCTGGTGCAATACTCTGCAATACCCTGCAAAATACTCTGCAATACCCTGCGCAATACCCTGCAAAATACTCTGCAATACCCTGGTGCAATACTCTGCAATACTCTGGTGCAATACTCTGCAATACCCTGCGCAATACTCTGCAATACCCTGCGCAATACCCTGCAAAATACTCTGCAATACCCTGGTGCAATACTCTGCAATACTCTGGTGCAATACTCTGCAATACCCTGGTGCAATACTCTGCAATACCCTGCGCAATACTCTGCAATACCCTGCGCAATACTCTGCAATACTCTGGTGCAATACTCTGCAATACCCTGGTGCAATACCCTGCGCAATACTCTGCAATACCCTGCGCAATACCCTGCAATACCCTGCGCAATACTCTGCAATACCCTGCGCAATACTCTGCAATACTCTGCAATACTCTGGTGCAATACTCTGCAATACCCTGCGCAATACCCTGCAAAATACTCTGCAATACCCTGGTGCAATACTCTGCAATACCCTGCGCAATACTCTGCAATACCCTGCGCAATACCCTGGTGCAATACTCTGCAATACTCTGGTGCAATACTCTGCAATACTCTGGTGCAATACTCTGCAATACCCTGCAAAATACTCTGCAATACCCTGCGCAATACCCTGCAAAATACTCTGCAATACCCTGGTGCAATACTCTGCAATACTCTGGTGCAATACTCTGCAATACCCTGCGCAATACTCTGCAATACCCTGCGCAATACCCTGCAAAATACTCTGCAATACCCTGGTGCAATACTCTGCAATACTCTGGTGCAATACCCTGCAATACCCTGCAATACTCTGGCGCAATACTCTGCAATACCCTGGTGCAATACTCTGCAATACCCTGCGCAATACTCTGCAATACCCTGCGCAATTCTCTGCAATACTCTGGTGCAATACTCTGCAATACCCTGGTGCAATACCCTGCGCAATACTCTGCAATACCCTGCGCAATACCCTGCAATACCCTGCGCAATACTCTGCAATACCCTGCGCAATACTCTGCAATACTCTGCAATACTCTGGTGCAATACTCTGCAATACCCTGCGCAATACCCTGCAAAATACTCTGCAATACCCTGGTGCGATACTCTGCAATACCCTGCGCAATACTCTGCAATACCCTGCGCAATACCCTGGTGCAATACTCTGCAATACTCTGCAATACTCTGGTGCAATACTCTGCAATACTCTGGTGCAATACTCTGCAATACTCTGGTGCAATACTCTGCAATACCCTGCGCAATACTCTGCAATACTCTGCAATACCCTGCGCAATATTCTGCAATACCCTGCGCAATACTCTGCAATACCCTGCGCAATACCCTGGTGCAATACTCTGCAATACTCTGGTGCAATACTCTGCAATACCCTGCAAAATACTCTGCAATACCCTGCGCAATACCCTGCAAAATACTCTGCAATACCCTGGTGCAATACTCTGCAATACTCTGGTGCAATACTCTGCAATACCCTGCGCAATACTCTGCAATACCCTGCGCAATACCCTGCAAAATACTCTGCAATACCCTGGTGCAATACTCTGCAATACACTGGTGCAATACTCTGCAATACCCTGCGCAATACTCTGCAATACCCTGCGCAATACTCTGCAATACTCTGGCGCAATACTCTGCAATACCCTGCGCAATACTCTGCAATACCCTGTGCAATACCCTGCGCAATACTCTGCAATACCCTGGTGCAATACTCTGCAATACTCTGGTGCAATACCCTGCGCAATACTCTGCAATACCCTGCGCAATACTCTGCAATACTCTGGTGCAATACTCTGCAATACCCTGGTGCAATACCCTGCGCAATACTCTGCAATACCCTGCGCAATACTCTGCAATACCCTGCGCAATACTCTGCAATACTCTGGTGCAATACTCTGCAATACCCTGGTGCAATACTCTGCAATACCCTGCGCAATACTCTGCAATACCCTGCGCAATACTCTGCAATACTCTGGTGCAATACTCTGCAATACCCTGGTGCAATACTCTGCAATACTCTGCAATACCCTGCGCAATACTCTGCAATACCCTGCGCAATACTCTGCAATACTCTGGTGCAATACTCTGCAATACCCTGGTGCAATACCCTGCAATACCCTGCGCAATACTCTGCAATACCCTGCGCAATACTCTGCAATACCCTGCGCAATACTCTGCAATACTCTGGTGCAATACTCTGCAATACCCTGGTGCAATACTCTGCAATACCCTGCGCAATACTCTGCAATACCCTGCGCAATTCTCTGCAATACTCTGGTGCAATACTCTGCAATACCCTGGTGCAATACCCTGCGCAATACTCTGCAATACCCTGCGCAATACCCTGCAATACCCTGCGCAATACTCTGCAATACCCTGCGCAATACTCTGCAATACTCTGCAATACTCTGGTGCAATACTCTGCAATACCCTGCGCAATACCCTGCAAAATACTCTGCAATACCCTGCGCAATACTCTGCAATACTCTGCAATACCCTGCGCAATACCCTGGTGCAATACTCTGCAATACTCTGGTGCAATACTCTGCAATACTCTGGTGCAATACTCTGCAATACCCTGCAAAATACTCTGCAATACCCTGCGCAATACTCTGCAATACCCTGCGCAATACCCTGCGCAATACCCTGCAAAATACTCTGCAATACCCTGGTGCAATACTCTGCAATACTCTGGTGCAATACCCTGCGCAATACTCTGCAATACCCTGCGCAATACTCTGCAATACCCTGCAATACCCTGCGCAATACTCTGCAATACCCTGCGCAATATTCTGCAATACCCTGCGCAATACTCTGCAATACTCTGCAATACCCTGCGCAATATTCTGCAATACCCTGCGCAATACTCTGCAATACCCTGCGCAATACCCTGGTGCAATACTCTGCAATACTCTGGTGCAATACTCTGCAATACCCTGCAAAATACTCTGCAATACCCTGCGCAATACCCTGCAAAATACTCTGCAATACCCTGGTGCAATACTCTGCAATACTCTGGTGCAATACTCTGCAATACCCTGCGCAATACTCTGCAATACCCTGCGCAATACCCTGCAAAATACTCTGCAATACCCTGGTGCAATACTCTGCAATACACTGGTGCAATACTCTGCAATACCCTGCGCAATACTCTGCAATACCCTGCGCAATACTCTGCAATACTCTGGCGCAATACTCTGCAATACCCTGCGCAATACTCTGCAATACCCTGCGCAATACCCTGCGCAATACTCTGCAATACCCTGGTGCAATACTCTGCAATACCCTGCGCAATACTCTGCAATACCCTGCGCAATACTCTGCAATACTCTGGTGCAATACTCTGCAATACCCTGGTGCAATACTCTGCAATACCCTGCGCAATACTCTGCAATACCCTGCGCAATACTCTGCAATACTCTGGTGCAATACTCTGCAATACCCTGGTGCAATACTCTGCAATACCCTGCGCAATACTCTGCAATACCCTGCGCAATACCCTGCAATACCCTGCGCAATACTCTGCAATACTCTGGTGCAATACTCTGCAATACCCTGGTGCAATACTCTGCAATACCCTGCGCAATACTCTGCAATACCCTGGTGCAATACTCTGCAATACTCTGGTGCAATACTCTGCAATACCCTGCGCAATACTCTGCAATACCCTGCGCAATACCCTGCAATACCTTGCACAATACTCTGCAATACCCTGGTGCAATACTCTGCAATACCCTGCGCAATACTCTGCAATACCCTGCGCAATACTCTGCAATACCCTGTGCAATACTCTGCAATACTCTGGTGCAATACTCTGCAATACCCTGCGCAATACTCTGCAATACCCTGCGCAATACTCTGCAATACCCTGTGCAATACTCTGCAATACTCTGGTGCAATACTCTGCAATACCCTGCGCAATACTCTGCAATACCCTGCGCAATACCCTGCAAAATACTCTGCAATACCCTGCGCAATACTCTGCAATACCCTGCGCAATACTCTGCAATACCCTGCGCAATACCCTGCAATACTCTGGTGCAATACTCTGCAATACCCTGGTGCAATACTCTGCAATACCCTGCGCAATACTCTGCAATACCCTGCGCAATACTCTGCAATACCCTGTGCAATACTCTGCAATACCCTGCGCAATACTCTGCAATACCCTGCGCAATACTCTGCAATACCCTGTGCAATACTCTGCAATACTCTGGTGCAATACTCTGCAATACCCTGCGCAATACTCTGCAATACCCTGCGCAATACTCTGCAATACCCTGCGCAATACTCTGCAATACCCTGTGCAATACTCTGCAATACTCTGGTGCAATACTCTGCAATACCCTGCGCAATACTCTGCAATACCCTGCGCAATACCCTGCAAAATACTCTGCAATACCCTGGTGCAATACTCTGCAATACCCTGCGCAATACTCTGCAATACCCTGCGCAATACTCTGCAATACTCTGGTGCAATACTCTGCAATACCCTGGTGCAATACTCTGCAATACCCTGCGCAATACTCTGCAATACCCTGGTGCAATACTCTGCAATACCCTGCGCAATACTCTGCAATACCCTGTGCAATACTCTGCAATACTCTGGTGCAATACTCTGCAATACCCTGCGCAATACTCTGCAATACCCTGTGCAATACTCTGCAATACTCTGGTGCAATACTCTGCAATACCCTGCGCAATACTCTGCAATACCCTGCGCAATACCCTGCAAAATACTCTGCAATACCCTGGTGCAATACTCTGCAATACCCTGCGCAATACTCTGCAATACCCTGCGCAATACCCTGCAAAATACTCTGCAATACCCTGGTGCAATACTCTGCAATACTCTGGTGCAATACTCTGCAATACCCTGCGCAATACTCTGCAATACCCTGCGCAATACTCTGCAATACTCTGGTGCAATACTCTGCAATACCCTGGTGCAATACTCTGCAATACCCTGCACAATACTCTGCAATACCCTGCGCAATACTCTGCAATACTCTGGTGCAATACTCTGCAATACCCTGGTGCAATACCCTGCGCAATACTCTGCAATACCCTGCGCAATACCCTGCAATACCCTGCGCAATACTCTGCAATACCCTGCGCAATACCCTGCAATACCCTGCGCAATACTCTGCAATACTCTGCAATACTCTGGTGCAATACTCTGCAATACCCTGCAAAATACTCTGCAATACCCTGCGCAATACCCTGCAAAATACTCTGCAATACCCTGGTGCAATACTCTGCAATACTCTGGTGCAATACTCTGCAATACCCTGCGCAATACTCTGCAATACCCTGCGCAATACCCTGCAATACCCTGCGCAATACTCTGCAATACTCTGGCGCAATACTCTGCAATACCCTGCGCAATACTCTGCAATACCCTGCGCAATACCCTGCAAAATACTCTGCAATACCCTGGTGCAATACTCTGCAATACTCTGGTGCAATACTCTGCAATACCCTGCGCAATACTCTGCAATACCCTGCGCAATACTCTGCAATACTCTGGCGCAATACTCTGCAATACCCTGCGCAATACTCTGCAATACCCTGCGCAATACCCTGCGCAATACTCTGCAATACCCTGGTGCAATACTCTGCAATACTCTGGTGCAATACTCTGCAATACCCTGCGCAATACTCTGCAATACCCTGCGCAATACTCTGCAATACCCTGCGCAATACCCTGCAATACCCTGCGCAATACTCTGCAATACTCTGGTGCAATACTCTGCAATACCCTGGTGCAATACTCTGCAATACCCTGGTGCAATACTCTGCAATACCCTGCGCAATACTCTGCAATACCCTGGTGCAATACTCTGCAATACTCTGGTGCAATACTCTGCAATACCCTGCGCAATACTCTGCAATACCCTGCGCAATACTCTGCAATACCCTGCGCAATACTCTGCAATACCCTGGTGCAATACTCTGCAATACCCTGGTGCAATACTCTGCAATACCCTGCACAATACTCTGCAATACCCTGCGCAATACCCTGCAATACCCTGCGCAATACTCTGCAATACCCTGGTGCAATACTCTGCAATACCCTGCGCAATACTCTGCAATACCCTGGTGCAATACTCTGCAATACTCTGGTGCAATACTCTGCAATACCCTGCGCAATACTCTGCAATACCCTGCGCAATACTCTGCAATACCCTGCGCAATACCCTGCAATACCCTGCGCAATACTCTGCAATACTCTGGTGCAATACTCTGCAATACCCTGGTGCAATACTCTGCAATACCCTGGTGCAATACTCTGCAATACCCTGCGCAATACTCTGCAATACCCTGGTGCAATACTCTGCAATACTCTGGTGCAATACTCTGCAATACCCTGCGCAATACTCTGCAATACCCTGCGCAATACTCTGCAATACCCTGCGCAATACTCTGCAATACCCTGGTGCAATACTCTGCAATACCCTGGTGCAATACTCTGCAATACCCTGCACAATACTCTGCAATACCCTGCGCAATACCCTGCAATACCCTGCGCAATACTCTGCAATACCCTGGTGCAATACTCTGCAATACCCTGCGCAATACTCTGCAATACCCTGGTGCAATACTCTGCAATACTCTGGTGCAATACTCTGCAATACCCTGCGCAATACTCTGCAATACCCTGTGCAATACTCTGCAATACTCTGGTGCAATACTCTGCAATACCCTGCGCAATACTCTGCAATACCCTGCGCAATACCCTGCAAAATACTCTGCAATACCCTGGTGCAATACTCTGCAATACCCTGCGCAATACTCTGCAATACCCTGCGCAATACCCTGCAAAATACTCTGCAATACCCTGGTGCAATACTCTGCAATACTCTGGTGCAATACTCTGCAATACCCTGGTGCAATACTCTGCAATACCCTGCGCAATACTCTGCAATACTCTGGTGCAATACTCTGCAATACCCTGGTGCAATACTCTGCAATACCCTGGTGCAATACTCTGCAATACCCTGCGCAATACTCTGCAATACCCTGGTGCAATACTCTGCAATACTCTGGTGCAATACTCTGCAATACCCTGCGCAATACTCTGCAATACCCTGCGCAATACTCTGCAATACCCTGCGCAATACTCTGCAATACCCTGCGCAATACTCTGCAATACTCTGGTGCAATACTCTGCAATACCCTGGTGCAATACTCTGCAATACCCTGCGCAATACTCTGCAATACCCTGCGCAATACCCTGCAATACCCTGCGCAATACTCTGCAATACCCTGGTGCAATACTCTGCAATACCCTGCGCAATACTCTGCAATACCCTGGTGCAATACTCTGCAATACTCTGGTGCAATACTCTGCAATACCCTGCGCAATACTCTGCAATACCCTGCGCAATACTCTGCAATACCCTGTGCAATACTCTGCAATACTCTGGTGCAATACTCTGCAATACCCTGCGCAATACTCTGCAATACCCTGCGCAATACCCTGCAAAATACTCTGCAATACCCTGGTGCAATACTCTGCAATACCCTGCGCAATACTCTGCAATACCCTGCGCAATACCCTGCAAAATACTCTGCAATACCCTGGTGCAATACTCTGCAATACTCTGGTGCAATACTCTGCAATACCCTGGTGCAATACTCTGCAATACCCTGCGCAATACTCTGCAATACCCTGCGCAATTCTCTGCAATACTCTGGTGCAATACTCTGCAATACCCTGGTGCAATACCCTGCGCAATACTCTGCAATACCCTGCGCAATACCCTGCAATACCCTGCGCAATACTCTGCAATACCCTGCGCAATACTCTGGTGCAATACTCTGCAATACCCTGCGCAATACCCTGCAAAATACTCTGCAATACCCTGGTGCAATTATCTGCAATACCCTGCGCAATACTCTGCAATACCCTGCGCAATACTCTGCAATACTCTGGTGCAATACTCTGCAATACCCTGGTGCAATACCCTGCGCAATACTCTGCAATACCCTGCGCAATACCCTGCAATACCCTGCGCAATACTCTGCAATACCCTGCGCAATACTCTGCAATACTCTGCAATACTCTGGTGCAATACTCTGCAATACCCTGCGCAATACCCTGCAAAATACTCTGCAATACCCTGCGCAATACTCTGCAATACCCTGCGCAATACTCTGCAATACCCTGCGCAATACCCTGGTGCAATACTCTGCAATACTCTGGTGCAATACTCTGCAATACTCTGGTGCAATACTCTTCAATACCCTGCAAAATACTCTGCAATACCCTGCGCAATACCCTGCAAAATACTCTGCAATACCCTGGTGCAATACTCTGCAATACTCTGGTGCAATACCCTGCGCAATACTCTGCAATACCCTGCGCAATACCCTGCGCAATACTCTGCAATACCCTGCAATACCCTGCGCAATACTCTGCAATACCCTGCGCAATATTCTGCAATACCCTGCGCAATACTCTGCAATACTCTGCAATACCCTGCGCAATATTCTGCAATACCCTGCGCAATACTCTGCAATACTCTGGTGCAATACTCTGCAATACCCTGCAAAATACTCTGCAATACCCTGCGCAATACCCTGCAAAATACTCTGCAATACCCTGGTGCAATACTCTGCAATACTCTGGTGCAATACTCTGCAATACCCTGCGCAATACTCTGCAATACCCTGCACAATACCCTGCAAAATACTCTGCAATACCCTGGTGCAATACTCTGCAATACTCTGGTGCAATACTCTGCAATACCCTGCGCAATACTCTGCAATACCCTGCGCAATACCCTGCAAAATACTCTGCAATACCCTGGTGCAATACTCTGCAATACTCTGGTGCAATACTCTGCAATACCCTGGTGCAATACTCTGCAATACTCTGGCGCAATACTCTGCAATACCCTGCGCAATACTCTGCAATACCCTGCGCAATACTCTGCAATACCCTGGTGCAATACTCTGCAATACTCTGGTGCAATACTCTGCAATACCCTGCGCAATACTCTGCAATACCCTGCGCAATACTCTGCAATACTCTGGTGCAATACTCTGCAATACCCTGGTGCAATACTCTGCAATACTCTGCAATACCCTGCGCAATACTCTGCAATACCCTGCGCAATACTCTGCAATACCCTGCGCAATACTCTGCAATACCCTGCGCAATACTCTGCAATACTCTGGTGCAATACTCTGCAATACCCTGGTGCAATACTCTGCAATACCCTGCGCAATACGCAATTCTCTGCAATACTCTGGTGCAATACTCTGCAATACCCTGGTGCAATACCCTGCGCAATACTCTGCAATACCCTGCGCAATACCCTGCAATACCCTGCGCAATACTCTGCAATACCCTGCGCAATACTCTGCAATACTCTGCAATACTCTGGTGCAATACTCTGCAATACCCTGCGCAATACCCTGCAAAATACTCTGCAATACCCTGGTGCAATACTCTGCAATACCCTGCGCAATACTCTGCAATACCCTGCGCAATACCCTGGTGCAATACTCTGCAATACTCTGGTGCAATACTCTGCAATACCCTGCGCAATATTCTGCAATACCCTGCGCAATACTCTGCAATACTCTGCAATACCCTGCGCAATATTCTGCAATACCATGCGCAATACTCTGCAATACCCTGCGCAATACCCTGGTGCAATACTCTGCAATACTCTGGTGCAATACTCTGCAATACCCTGCGCAATACTCTGCAATACCCTGCGCAATACCCTGCAAAATACTCTGCAATACCCTGGTGCAATACTCTGCAATACACTGGTGCAATACTCTGCAATACCCTGCGCAATACTCTGCAATACCCTGCGCAATACTCTGCAATACTCTGGCGCAATACTCTGCAATACCCTGCGCAATACTCTGCAATACCCTGCGCAATACCCTGCGCAATACTCTGCAATACCCTGGTGCAATACTCTGCAATACTCTGGTGCAATACTCTGCAATACCCTGCGCAATACCCTGCAAAATACTCTGCAATACCCTGGTGCAATACTCTGCAATACTCTGGTGCAATACTCTGCAATACCCTGCGCAATATTCTGCAATACCCTGCGCAATGCTCTGCAATACTCTGCAATACCCTGCGCAATATTCTGCAATACCCTGCGCAATACTCTGCAATACCCTGTGCAATACTCTGCAATACTCTGGTGCAATACTCTGCAATACCCTGCGCAATACTCTGCAATACCCTGCGCAATACCCTGCAAAATACTCTGCAATACCCAGGTGCAATACTCTGCAATACACTGGTGCAATACTCTGCAATACCCTGCGCAATACTCTGCAATACCCTGCGCAATACTCTGCAATACTCTGGCGCAATACTCTGCAATACCCTGCGCAATACTCTGCAATACCCTGCGCAATACCCTGCGCAATACTCTGCAATACCCTGGTGCAATACTCTGCAATACTCTGGTGCAATACTCTGCAATACCCTGCGCAATACCCTGCAAAATACTCTGCAATACCCTGGTGCAATACTCTGCAATACCCTGCGCAATACCCTGCAAAATACTCTGCAATACCCTGGTGCAATACTCTGCAATACCCTGCGCAATACTCTGCAATACCCTGCGCAATACTCTGCAATACCCTGCGCAATACCCTGGTGCAATACTCTGCAATACTCTGGTGCAATACTCTGCAATACCCTGCAAAATACTCTGCAATACCCTGCGCAATACCCTGCAAAATACTCTGCAATACCCTGGTGCAATACTCTGCAATACTCTGGTGCAATACCCTGCGCAATACTCTGCAATACCCTGCGCAATACCCTGCGCAATACTCTGCAATACCCTGCAATACCCTGCGCAATACTCTGCAATACCCTGCGCAATATTCTGCAATACCCTGCGCAATACTCTGCAATACTCTGCGCAATACCCTGGTGCAATACTCTGCAATACTCTGGTGCAATACTCTGCAATACCCTGCAAAATACTCTGCAATACCCTGCGCAATACCCTGCAAAATACTCTGCAATACCCTGGTGCAATACTCTGCAATACTCTGGTGCAATACTCTGCAATACCCTGCGCAATACTCTGCAATACCCTGCGCAATACCCTGCAAAATACTCTGCAATACCCTGGTGCAATACTCTGCAATACTCTGGTGCAATACTCTGCAATACCCTGGTGCAATACTCTGCAATACCCTGCGCAATACTCTGCAATACCCTGCGCAATACTCTGCAATACTCTGGTGCAATACTCTGCAATACCCTGGTGCAATACCCTGCGCAATACTCTGCAATGCCCTGCGCAATACCCTGCAATACCCTGCGCAATACTCTGCAATACCCTGCGCAATACTCTGCAATACTCTGCAATACTCTGGTGCAATACTCTGCAATACCCTGCGCAATACCCTGCACAATACTCTGCAATACCCTGGTGCAATACTCTGCAATACCCTGCGCAATACTCTGCAATACCCTGCGCAATACCCTGGTGCAATACTCTGCAATACTCTGGTGCAATACTCTGCAATACTCTGGTGCAATACTCTGCAATACCCTGCAAAATACTCTGCAATACCCTGCGCAATACCCTGCAAAATACTCTGCAATACCCTGGTGCAATACTCTGCAATACTCTGGTGCAATACTCTGCAATACCCTGCGCAATACTCTGCAATACCCTGCGCAATACCCTGCAAAATACTCTGCAATACCCTGGTGCAATACTCTGCAATACTCTGGTGCAATACTCTGCAATACCCTGCGCAATACTCTGCAATACCCTGCGCAATACCCTGCAAAATACTCTGCAATACCCTGGTGCAATACTCTGCAATACTCTGGTGCAATACTCTGCAATACCCTGCAATACCCTGCGCAATACTCTGCAATACTCTGGCGCAATACTCTGCAATACCCTGGTGCAATACTCTGCAATACCCTGCGCAATACTCTGCAATACCCTGCGCAATTCTCTGCAATACTCTGGTGCAATACTCTGCAATACCCTGGTGCAATACCCTGCGCAATACTCTGCAATACCCTGCGCAATACCCTGCAATACCCTGCGCAATACTCTGCAATACCCTGCGCAATACTCTGCAATACTCTGCAATACTCTGGTGCAATACTCTGCAATACCCTGCGCAATACCCTGCAAAATACTCTGCAATACCCTGGTGCAATACTCTGCAATACCCTGCGCAATACTCTGCAATACCCTGCGCAATACCCTGGTGCAATACTCTGCAATACTCTGCAATACTCTGGTGCAATACTCTGCAATACTCTGGTGCAATACTCTGCAATACCCTGCGCAATATTCTGCAATACCCTGCGCAATACTCTGCAATACTCTGCAATACCCTGCGCAATATTCTGCAATACCCTGCGCAATACTCTGCAATACCCTGCGCAATACCCTGGTGCAATACTCTGCAATACTCTGGTGCAATACTCTGCAATACCCTGCAAAATACTCTGCAATACCCTGCGCAATACCCTGCAAAATACTCTGCAATACCCTGGTGCAATACTCTGCAATACTCTGGTGCAATACTCTGCAATACCCTGCGCAATACTCTGCAATACCCTGCGCAATACCCTGCAAAATACTCTGCAATACCCTGGTGCAATACTCTGCAATACACTGGTGCAATACTCTGCAATACCCTGCGCAATACTCTGCAATACCCTGCGCAATACTCTGCAATACTCTGGCGCAATACTCTGCAATACCCTGCGCAATACTCTGCAATACCCTGCGCAATACCCTGCGCAATACTCTGCAATACCCTGGTGCAATACTCTGCAATACTCTGGTGCAATACCCTGCGCAATACTCTGCAATACCCTGCGCAATACTCTGCAATACTCTGGTGCAATACTCTGCAATACCCTGGTGCAATACCCTGCGCAATACTCTGCAATACCCTGCGCAATACTCTGCAATACCCTGCGCAATACTCTGCAATACTCTGGTGCAATACTCTGCAATACCCTGGTGCAATACTCTGCAATACCCTGCGCAATACTCTGCAATACCCTGCGCAATACTCTGCAATACTCTGGTGCAATACTCTGCAATACCCTGGTGCAATACTCTGCAATACTCTGCAATACCCTGCGCAATACTCTGCAATACCCTGCGCAATACTCTGCAATACTCTGGTGCAATACTCTGCAATACCCTGGTGCAATACCCTGCAATACCCTGCGCAATACTCTGCAATACCCTGCGCAATACTCTGCAATACCCTGCGCAATACTCTGCAATACTCTGGTGCAATACTCTGCAATACCCTGGTGCAATACTCTGCAATACCCTGCGCAATACTCTGCAATACTCTGGTGCAATACTCTGCAATACCCTGGTGCAATACCCTGCGCAATACTCTGCAATACCCTGCGCAATACCCTGCAATACCCTGCGCAATACTCTGCAATACCCTGCGCAATACTCTGCAATACTCTGCAATACTCTGGTGCAATACTCTGCAATACCCTGCGCAATACCCTGCAAAATACTCTGCAATACCCTGCGCAATACTCTGCAATACTCTGCAATACCCTGCGCAATACCCTGGTGCAATACTCTGCAATACTCTGGTGCAATACTCTGCAATACTCTGGTGCAATACTCTGCAATACCCTGCAAAATACTCTGCAATACCCTGCGCAATACTCTGCAATACCCTGCGCAATACCCTGCGCAATACCCTGCAAAATACTCTGCAATACCCTGGTGCAATACTCTGCAATACTCTGGTGCAATACCCTGCGCAATACTCTGCAATACCCTGCGCAATACTATGCAATACCCTGCAATACCCTGCGCAATACTCTGCAATACCCTGCGCAATATTCTGCAATACCCTGCGCAATACTCTGCAATACTCTGCAATACCCTGCGCAATATTCTGCAATACCCTGCGCAATACTCTGCAATACCCTGCGCAATACCCTGGTGCAATACTCTGCAATACTCTGGTGCAATACTCTGCAATACCCTGCAAAATACTCTGCAATACCCTGCGCAATACCCTGCAAAATACTCTGCAATACCCTGGTGCAATACTCTGCAATACCCTGCGCAATACCCTGCAAAATACTCTGCAATACCCTGGTGCAATACTCTGCAATACCCTGCGTAATACTCTGCAATACCCTGCGCAATACTCTGCAATACCCTGCGCAATACCCTGGTGCAATACTCTGCAATACTCTGGTGCAATACTCTGCAATACCCTGCAAAATACTCTGCAATACCCTGCGCAATACCCTGCAAAATACTCTGCAATACCCTGGTGCAATACTCTGCAATACTCTGGTGCAATACCCTGCGCAATACTCTGCAATACCCTGCGCAATACCCTGCGCAATACTCTGCAATACCCTGCAATACCCTGCGCAATACTCTGCAATACCCTGCGCAATATTCTGCAATACCCTGCGCAATACTCTGCAATACCCTGCGCAATATTCTGCAATACCCTGCGCAATACTCTGCAATACCCTGCGCAATACCCTGGTGCAATACTCTGCAATACTCTGGTGCAATACTCTGCAATACTCTGCAATACCCTGCAAAATACTCTGCAATACCCTGCGCAATACCCTGCAAAATACTCTGCAATACCCTGGTGCAATACTCTGCAATACTCTGGTGCAATACTCTGCAATACCCTGCGCAATACTCTGCAATACCCTGCGCAATACCCTGCAAAATACTCTGCAATACCCTGGTGCAATACTCTGCAATACACTGGTGCAATACTCTGCAATACCCTGCGCAATACTCTGCAATACCCTGCGCAATACTCTGCAATACTCTGGCGCAATACTCTGCAATACCCTGCGCAATACTCTGCAATACCCTGCGCAATACCCTGCGCAATACTCTGCAATACCCTGGTGCAATACTCTGCAATACTCTGGTGCAATACCCTGCGCAATACTCTACAATACCCTGCGCAATACTCTGCAATACTCTGGTGCAATACTCTGCAATACCCTGGTGCAATACCCTGCGCAATACTCTGCAATACCCTGCGCAATACTCTGCAATACCCTGCGCAATACTCTGCAATACTCTGGTGCAATACTCTGCAATACCCTGGTGCAATACTCTGCAATACCCTGCGCAATACTCTGCAATACCCTGCGCAATACTCTGCAATACTCTGGTGCAATACTCTGCAATACCCTGGTGCAATACTCTGCAATACCCTGCGCAATACTCTGCAATACCCTGCGCAATACTCTGCAATACTCTGGTGCAATACTCTGCAATACCCTGGTGCAATACCCTGCAATACCCTGCGCAATACTCTGCAATACCCTGCGCAATACTCTGCAATACCCTGCACAATACTCTGCAATACTCTGGTGCAATACTCTGCAATACCCTGGTGCAATACTCTGCAATACCCTGCGCAATACTCTGCAATACCCTGCGCAATTCTCTGCAATACTCTGGTGCAATACTCTGCAATACCCTGGTGCAATACCCTGCGCAATACTCTGCAATACCCTGCGCAATACCCTGCAATACCCTGCGCAATACTCTGCAATACCCTGCGCAATACTCTGCAATACTCTGCAATACTCTGGTGCAATACTCTGCAATACCCTGTGCAATACCCTGCAAAATACTCTGCAATACCCTGCGCAATACTCTGCAATACTCTGCAATACCCTGCGCAATACCCTGGTGCAATACTCTGCAATACTCTGGTGCAATACTCTGCAATACTCTGGTGCAATACTCTGCAATACCCTGCAAAATACTCTGCAATACCCTGCGCAATACTCTGCAATACCCTGCGCAATACCCTGCGCAATACCCTGCAAAATACTCTGCAATACCCTGGTGCAATACTCTGCAATACTCTGGTGCAATACCCTGCGCAATACTCTGCAATACCCTGCGCAATACTCTGCAATACCCTGCAATACCCTGCGCAATACTCTGCAATACCCTGCGCAATATTCTGCAATACCCTGCGCAATACTCTGCAATACTCTGCAATACCCTGCGCAATATTCTGCAATACCCTGCGCAATACTCTGCAATACCCTGCGCAATACCCTGGTGCAATACTCTGCAATACTCTGGTGCAATACTCTGCAATACCCTGCAAAATACTCTGCAATACCCTGCGCAATACCCTGCAAAATACTCTGCAATACCCTGGTGCAATACTCTGCAATACTCTGGTGCAATACTCTGCAATACCCTGCGCAATACTCTGCAATACCCTGCGCAATACCCTGCAAAATACTCTGCAATACCCTGGTGCAATACTCTGCAATACACTGGTGCAATACTCTGCAATACCCTGCGCAATACTCTGCAATACCCTGCGCAATACTCTGCAATACTCTGGCGCAATACTCTGCAATACCCTGTGCAATACTCTGCAATACCCTGCGCAATACCCTGCGCAATACTCTGCAATACCCTGGTGCAATACTCTGCAATACCCTGCGCAATACTCTGCAATACCCTGCGCAATACTCTGCAATACTCTGGTGCAATACTCTGCAATACCCTGGTGCAATACTCTGCAATACCCTGCGCAATACTCTGCAATACCCTGCGCAATACTCTGCAATACTCTGGTGCAATACTCTGCAATACCCTGGTGCAATACTCTGCGCAATACTCTGCAATACCCTGCGCAATACCCTGCAATACCCTGCGCAATACTCTGCAATACTCTGGTGCAATACTCTGCAATACCCTGGTGCAATACTCTGCAATACCCTGCGCAATACTCTGCAATACCCTGGTGCAATACTCTGCAATACTCTGGTGCAATACTCTGCAATACCCTGCGCAATACTCTGCAATACCCTGCGCAATACCCTGCAATACCCTGCGCAATACTCTGCAATACCCTGGTGCAATACTCTGCAATACCCTGGTGCAATACTCTGCAATACCCTGCGCAATACTCTGCAATACCCTGCGCAATACTCTGCAATACCCTGTGCAATACTCTGCAATACTCTGGTGCAATACTCTGCAATACCCTGCGCAATACTCTGCAATACCCTGCGCAATACCCTGCAAAATACTCTGCAATACCCTGGTGCAATACTCTGCAATACCCTGCGCAATACTCTGCAATACCCTGCGCAATACCCTGCAATACTCTGGTGCAATACTCTGCAATACCCTGGTGCAATACTCTGCAATACCCTGCGCAATACTCTGCAATACCCTGTGCAATACTCTGCAATACCCTGCGCAATACTCTGCAATACCCTGCGCAATACTCTGCAATACCCTGTGCAATACTCTGCAATACTCTGGTGCAATACTCTGCAATACCCTGCGCAATACTCTGCAATACCCTGCGCAATACTCTGCAATACCCTGCGCAATACTCTGCAATACCCTGTGCAATACTCTGCAATACTCTGGTGCAATACTCTGCAATACCCTGCGCAATACTCTGCAATACCCTGCGCAATACCCTGCAAAATACTCTGCAATACCCTGGTGCAATACTCTGCAATACCCTGCGCAATACTCTGCAATACCCTGCGCAATACTCTGCAATACTCTGGTGCAATACTCTGCAATACCCTGGTGCAATACTCTGCAATACCCTGCGCAATACTCTGCAATACCCTGGTGCAATACTCTGCAATACCCTGCGCAATACTCTGCAATACCCTGTGCAATACTCTGCAATACTCTGGTGCAATACTCTGCAATACCCTGCGCAATACTCTGCAATACCCTGTGCAATACTCTGCAATACTCTGGTGCAATACTCTGCAATACCCTGCGCAATACTCTGCAATACCATGCGCAATACCCTGCAAAATACTCTGCAATACCCTGGTGCAATACTCTGCAATACCCTGCGCAATACTCTGCAATACCCTGCGCAATACCCTGCAAAATACTCTGCAATACCCTGGTGCAATACTCTGCAATACTCTGGTGCAATACTCTGCAATACCCTGCGCAATACTCTGCAATACCCTGCGCAATACTCTGCAATACTCTGGTGCAATACTCTGCAATACCCTGGTGCAATACTCTGCAATACCCTGCGCAATACTCTGCAATACCCTGCGCAATACTCTGCAATACTCTGGTGCAATACTCTGCAATACCCTGGTGCAATACCCTGCGCAATACTCTGCAATACCCTGCGCAATACCCTGCAATACCCTGCGCAATACTCTGCAATACCCTGCGCAATACCCTGCAATACCCTGCGCAATACTCTGCAATACTCTGCAATACTCTGGTGCAATACTCTGCAATACCCTGCGCAATACCCTGCAAAATACTCTGCAATACCCTGGTGCAATACTCTGCAATACCCTGCGCAATACTCTGCAATACCCTGCGCAATACCCTGGTGCAATACTCTGCAATACTCTGGTGCAATACTCTGCAATACTCTGGTGCAATACTCTGCAATACCCTGCAAAATACTCTGCAATACCCTGCGCAATACTCTGCAATACCCTGCGCAATACCCTGCGCAATACCCTGCAAAATACTCTGCAATACCCTGGTGCAATACTCTGCAATACTCTGGTGCAATACCCTGCGCAATACTCTGCAATACCCTGCGCAATACCCTGCGCAATACTCTGCAATACCCTGCAAAATACTCTGCAATACCCTGCGCAATACCCTGCAAAATACTCTGCAATACCCTGGTGCAATACTCTGCAATACTCTGGTGCAATACCCTGCGCAATACTCTGCAATACCCTGCGCAATACCCTGCGCAATACTCTGCAATACCCTGCAATACCCTGCGCAATATTCTGCAATACCCTGCGCAATATTCTGCAATACCCTGCGCAATACTCTGCAATACTCTGCAATACCCTGCGCAATATTCTGCAATACCCTGCGCAATACTCTGCAATACCCTGCGCAATACCCTGGTGCAATACTCTGCAATACTCTGGTGCAATACTCTGCAATACCCTGCAAAATACTCTGCAATACCCTGCGCAATACCCTGCAAAATACTCTGCAATACCCTGGTGCAATACTCTGCAATACTCTGGTGCAATACTCTGCAATACCCTGCGCAATACTCTGCAATACCCTGCGCAATACCCTGCAAAATACTCTGCAATACCCTGGTGCAATACTCTGCAATACTCTGGTGCAATACTCTGCAATACCCTGCGCAATACTCTGCAATACCCTGCGCAATACTCTGCAATACCCTGCGCAATACCCTGCAATACCCTGCGCAATACTCTGCAATACCCTGCGCAATATTCTGCAATACCCTGCGCAATACTCTGCAATACCCTGCGCAATACTCTGCAATACCCTGCGCAATACTCTGCAATACCCTGCGCAATACCCTGGTGCAATACTCTGCAATACTCTGGTGCAATACTCTGCAATACCCTGCACAATACTCTGCAATACCCTGCGCAATACCCTGCAAAATACTCTGCAATACCCTGGTGCAATACTCTGCAATACACTGGTGCAATACTCTGCAATACCCTGTGCAATACTCTGCAATACCCTGTGCAATACTCTGCAATACTCTGGCGCAATACTCTGCAATACCCTGCGCAATACTCTGCAATACCCTGCGCAATACTCTGCAATACCCTGGTGCAATACTCTGCAATACTCTGGTGCAATACTCTGCAATACCCTGCGCAATACCCTGCAAAATACTCTGCAATACCCTGGTGCAATACTCTGCAATACCCTGCGCAATACCCTGCAAAATACTCTGCAATACCCTGGTGCAATACTCTGCAATACCCTGCGCAATACTCTGCAATACCCTGCGCAATACTCTGCAATACCCTGCGCAATACCCTGGTGCAATACTCTGCAATACTCTGGTGCAATACTCTGCAATACCCTGCAAAATACTCTGCAATACCCTGCGCAATACCCTGCAAAATACTCTGCAATACCCTGGTGCAATACTCTGCAATACTCTGGTGCAATACCCTGCGCAATACTCTGCAATACCCTGCGCAATACCCTGCGCAATACTCTGCAATACCCTGCAATACCCTGCGCAATACTCTGCAATACCCTGCGCAATATTCTGCAATACCCTGCGCAATACTCTGCAATACTCTGCGCAATACCCTGGTGCAATACTCTGCAATACTCTGGTGCAATACTCTGCAATACCCTGCGCAATACTCTGCAATACCCTGCGCAATACCCTGCAAAATACTCTGCAATACCCTGGTGCAATACTCTGCAATACTCTGGTGCAATACTCTGCAATACCCTGCGCAATACTCTGCAATACCCTGCGCAATACCCTGCAAAATACTCTGCAATACCCTGGTGCAATACTCTGCAATACTCTGGTGCAATACTCTGCAATACCCTGGTGCAATACTCTGCAATACCCTGCGCAATACTCTGCAATACCCTGCGCAATACTCTGCAATACTCTGGTGCAATACTCTGCAATACCCTGGTGCAATACCCTGCGCAATACTCTGCAATACCCTGCGCAATACCCTGCAATACCCTGCGCAATACTCTGCAATACCCTGCGCAATACTCTGCAATACCCTGCGCAATACTCTGCAATACTCTGCAATACTCTGGTGCAATACTCTGCAATACCCTGCGCAATACCCTGCAAAATACTCTGCAATACCCTGGTGCAATACTCTGCAATACCCTGCGCAATACTCTGCAATACCCTGCGCAATACCCTGGTGCAATACTCTGCAATACTCTGGTGCAATACTCTGCAATACTCTGGTGCAATACTCTGCAATACCCTGCAAAATACTCTGCAATACCCTGCGCAATACCCTGCAAAATACTCTGCAATACCCTGGTGCAATACTCTGCAATACTCTGGTGCAATACTCTGCAATACCCTGCGCAATACTCTGCAATACCCTGCGCAATACCCTGCAAAATACTCTGCAATACCCTGGTGCAATACTCTGCAATACTCTGGTGCAATACTCTGCAATACCCTGCGCAATACTCTGCAATACCCTGCGCAATACCCTGCAAAATACTCTGCAATACCCTGGTGCAATACTCTGCAATACTCTGGTGCAATACTCTGCAATACCCTGCAATACCCTGCGCAATACTCTGCAATACTCTGGCGCAATACTCTGCAATACCCTGGTGCAATACTCTGCAATACCCTGCGCAATACTCTGCAATACCCTGCGCAATTCTCTGCAATACTCTGGTGCAATACTCTGCAATACCCTGGTGCAATACCCTGCGCAATACTCTGCAATACCCTGCGCAATACCCTGCAATACCCTGCGCAATACTCTGCAATACCCTGCGCAATACTCTGCAATACTCTGCAATACTCTGGTGCAATACTCTGCAATACCCTGCGCAATACTCTGCAATACCCTGCGCAATACCCTGGTGCAATACTCTGCAATACTCTGGTGCAATACTCTGCAATACTCTGGTGCAATACTCTGCAATACCCTGCGCAATATTCTGCAATACCCTGCGCAATACTCTGCAATACTCTGCAATACCCTGCGCAATATTCTGCAATACCCTGCGCAATACTCTGCAATACCCTGCGCAATACCCTGGTGCAATACTCTGCAATACTCTGGTGCAATACTCTGCAATACCCTGCAAAATACTCTGCAATACCCTGCGCAATACCCTGCAAAATACTCTGCAATACCCTGGTGCAATACTCTGCAATACTCTGGTGCAATACTCTGCAATACCCTGCGCAATACTCTGCAATACCCTGCGCAATACCCTGCAAAATACTCTGCAATACCCTGGTGCAATACTCTGCAATACACTGGTGCAATACTCTGCAATACCCTGCGCAATACTCTGCAATACCCTGCGCAATACTCTGCAATACTCTGGCGCAATACTCTGCAATACCCTGCGCAATACTCTGCAATACCCTGCGCAATACCCTGCGCAATACTCTGCAATACCCTGGTGCAATACTCTGCAATACTCTGGTGCAATACCCTGCGCAATACTCTGCAATACCCTGCGCAATACTCTGCAATACTCTGGTGCAATACTCTGCAATACCCTGGTGCAATACCCTGCGCAATACTCTGCAATACCCTGCGCAATACTCTGCAATACCCTGCGCAATACTCTGCAATACTCTGGTGCAATACTCTGCAATACCCTGGTGCAATACTCTGCAATACCCTGCGCAATACTCTGCAATACCCTGCGCAATACTCTGCAATACTCTGGTGCAATACTCTGCAATACCCTGGTGCAATACTCTGCAATACTCTGCAATACCCTGCGCAATACCCTGCGCAATACTCTGCAATACTCTGGTGCAATACTCTGCAATACCCTGGTGCAATACCCTGCAATACCCTGCGCAATACTCTGCAATACCCTGCGCAATACTCTGCAATACCCTGCGCAATACTCTGCAATACTCTGGTGCAATACTCTGCAATACCCTGGTGCAATACTCTGCAATACCCTGCGCAATACTCTGCAATACCCTGCGCAATTCTCTGCAATACTCTGGTGCAATACTCTGCAATACCCTGGTGCAATACCCTGCGCAATACTCTGCAATACCCTGCGCAATACCCTGCAATACCCTGCGCAATACTCTGCAATACCCTGCGCAATACTCTGCAATACTCTGCAATACTCTGGTGCAATACTCTGCAATACCCTGCGCAATACCCTGCAAAATACTCTGCAATACCCTGCGCAATACTCTGCAATACTCTGCAATACCCTGCGCAATACCCTGGTGCAATACTCTGCAATACTCTGGTGCAATACTCTGCAATACTCTGGTGCAATACTCTGCAATACCCTGCAAAATACTCTGCAATACCCTGCGCAATACTCTGCAATACCCTGCGCAATACCCTGCGCAATACCCTGCAAAATACTCTGCAATACCCTGGTGCAATACTCTGCAATACTCTGGTGCAATACCCTGCGCAATACTCTGCAATACCCTGCGCAATACTCTGCAATACCCTGCAATACCCTGCGCAATACTCTGCAATACCCTGCGCAATATTCTGCAATACCCTGCGCAATACTCTGCAATACCCTGCGCAATACCCTGCGCAATACTCTGCAATACCCTGGTGCAATACTCTGCAATACCCTGCGCAATACTCTGCAATACCCTGCGCAATACTCTGCAATACTCTGGTGCAATACTCTGCAATACCCTGGTGCAATACTCTGCAATACCCTGCGCAATACTCTGCAATACCCTGCGCAATACTCTGCAATACTCTGGTGCAATACTCTGCAATACCCTGGTGCAATACTCTGCAATACCCTGCGCAATACTCTGCAATACCCTGCGCAATACCCTGCAATACCCTGCGCAATACTCTGCAATACTCTGGTGCAATACTCTGCAATACCCTGGTGCAATACTCTGCAATACCCTGCGCAATACTCTGCAATACCCTGGTGCAATACTCTGCAATACTCTGGTGCAATACTCTGCAATACCCTGCGCAATACTCTGCAATACCCTGCGCAATACCCTGCAATACCCTGCGCAATACTCTGCAATACCCTGGTGCAATACTCTGCAATACCCTGCGCAATACTCTGCAATACCCTGCGCAATACTCTGCAATACCCTGTGCAATACTCTGCAATACTCTGGTGCAATACTCTGCAATACCCTGCGCAATACTCTGCAATACCCTGCGCAATACTCTGCAATACCCTGTGCAATACTCTGCAATACTCTGGTGCAATACTCTGCAATACCCTGCGCAATACTCTGCAATACCCTGCGCAATACCCTGCAAAATACTCTGCAATACCCTGGTGCAATACTCTGCAATACCCTGCGCAATACTCTGCAATACCCTGCGCAATACTCTGCAATACCCTGTGCAATACTCTGCAATACCCTGCGCAATACTCTGCAATACCCTGCGCAATACTCTGCAATACCCTGTGCAATACTCTGCAATACTCTGGTGCAATACTCTGCAATACCCTGCGCAATACTCTGCAATACCCTGCGCAATACTCTGCAATACCATGCGCAATACTCTGCAATACCCTGTGCAATACTCTGCAATACTCTGGTGCAATACTCTGCAATACCCTGCGCAATACTCTGCAATACCCTGCGCAATACCCTGCAAAATACTCTGCAATACCCTGGTGCAATACTCTGCAATACCCTGCGCAATACTCTGCAATACCCTGCGCAATACTCTGCAATACTCTGGTGCAATACTCTGCAATACCCTGGTGCAATACTCTGCAATACCCTGCGCAATACTCTGCAATACCCTGGTGCAATACTCTGCAATACCCTGCGCAATACTCTGCAATACCCTGTGCAATACTCTGCAATACTCTGGTGCAATACTCTGCAATACCCTGCGCAATACTCTGCAATACCCTGTGCAATACTCTGCAATACTCTGGTGCAATACTCTGCAATACCCTGCGCAATACTCTGCAATACCCTGCGCAATACCCTGCAAAATACTCTGCAATACCCTGGTGCAATACTCTGCAATACCCTGCGCAATACTCTGCAATACCCTGCGCAATACCCTGCAAAATACTCTGCAATACCCTGGTGCAATACTCTGCAATACTCTGGTGCAATACTCTGCAATACCCTGCGCAATACTCTGCAATACCCTGTGCAATACTCTGCAATACTCTGGTGCAATACTCTGCAATACCCTGGTGCAATACTCTGCAATACCCTGCGCAATACTCTGCAATACCCTGCGCAATACTCTGCAATACTCTGGTGCAATACTCTGCAATACCCTGGTGCAATACCCTGCGCAATACTCTGCAATACCCTGCGCAATACCCTGCAATACCATGCGCAATACTCTGCAATACCCTGCGCAATACCCTGCAATACCCTGCGCAATACTCTGCAATACTCTGCAATACTCTGGTGCAATACTCTGCAATACCCTGCGCAATACCCTGCAAAATACTCTGCAATACCCTGGTGCAATACTCTGCAATACCCTGCGCAATACTCTGCAATACCCTGCGCAATACCCTGGTGCAATACTCTGCAATACTCTGGTGCAATACTCTGCAATACTCTGGTGCAATACTCTGCAATACCCTGCAAAATACTCTGCAATACCCTGCGCAATACTCTGCAATACCCTGTGCAATACCCTGCGCAATACCCTGCAATACCCTGCAAAATACTCTGCAATACCCTGCGCAATACCCTGCAAAATACTCTGCAATACCCTGGTGCAATACTCTGCAATACTCTGGTGCAATACCCTGCGCAATACTCTGCAATACCCTGCGCAATACCCTGCGCAATACTCTGCAATACCCTGCAATACCCTGCGCAATATTCTGCAATACCCTGCGCAATATTCTGCAATACCCTGCGCAATACTCTGCAATACTCTGCAATACCCTGCGCAATATTCTGCAATACCCTGCGCAATACTCTGCAATACCCTGCGCAATACCCTGGTGCAATACTCTGCAATACTCTGGTGCAATACTCTGCAATACCCTGCAAAATACTCTGCAATACCCTGCGCAATACCCTGCAAAATACTCTGCAATACCCTGGTGCAATACTCTGCAATACTCTGGTGCAATACTCTGCAATACCCTGCGCAATACTCTGCAATACCCTGCGCAATACCCTGCAAAATACTCTGCAATACCCTGGTGCAATACTCTGCAATACTCTGGTGCAATACTCTGCAATACCCTGCGCAATACTCTGCAATACCCTGCGCAATACTCTGCAATACCCTGCGCAATACCCTGCAATACCCTGCGCAATACTCTGCAATACCCTGCGCAATATTCTGCAATACCCTGCGCAATACTCTGCAATACCCTGCGCAATACCCTGGTGCAATACTCTGCAATACTCTGGTGCAATACTCTGCAATACCCTGCAAAATACTCTGCAATACCCTGGTGCAATACTCTGCAATACTCTGGTGCAATACTCTGCAATACCCTGCGCAATACTCTGCAATACCCTGCGCAATACCCTGCAAAATACTCTGCAATACCCTGGTGCAATACTCTGCAATACTCTGGTGCAATACTCTGCAATACCCTGCGCAATACTCTGCAATACCCTGCGCAATACCCTGCAAAATACTCTGCAATACCCTGGTGCAATACTCTGCAATACTCTGGTGCAATACTCTGCAATACCATGCGCAATACTCTGCAATACCCTGCGCAATACTCTGCAATACTCTGGCGCAATACTCTGCAATACCCTGCGCAATACTCTGCAATACCCTGCGCAATACCCTGCGCAATACTCTGCAATACCCTGGTGCAATACTCTGCAATACTCTGGTGCAATACTCTGCAATACCCTGCGCAATACTCTGCAATACCCTGCGCAATACCCTGGTGCAATACTCTGCAATACCCTGGTGCAATACTCTGCAATACTCTGCAATACTCTGCAATACCCTGCGCAATACTCTGCAATACTCTGGTGCAATACTCTGCAATACCCTGGTGCAATACTCTGCAATACCCTGCGCAATACTCTGCAATACCCTGGTGCAATACCCTGCAATACCCTGCGCAATACTCTGCAATACCCTGCGCAATACCCTGCAATACCCTGCGCAATACTCTGCAATACCCTGGTGCAATACTCTGCAATACCCTGGTGCAATACTCTGCAATACCCTGCGCAATACTCTGCAATACCCTGGTGCAATACTCTGCAATACTCTGGTGCAATACTCTGCAATACCCTGCGCAATACTCTGCAATACCCTGCGCAATACCCTGCAATACCCTGCGCAATACTCTGCAATACCCTGCGCAATACTCTGCAATACTCTGGTGCAATACTCTGCAATACCCTGGTGCAATACTCTGCAATACCCTGCGCAATACTCTGCAATACCCTGCGCAATACCCTGCAATACCCTGCGCAATACTCTGCAATACCCTGGTGCAATACTCTGCAATACTCTGGTGCAATACTCTGCAATACCCTGCGCAATACTCTGCAATACCCTGCGCAATACTCTGCAATACCCTGCGCAATACTCTGCAATACCCTGCGCAATACTCTGCAATACTCTGGTGCAATACTCTGCAATACCCTGGTGCAATACTCTGCATACCCTGCGCAATACTCTGCAATACCCTGCGCAATACCCTGCAATACCCTGCGCAATACTCTGCAATACTCTGGTGCAATACTCTGCAATACCCTGGTGCAATACTCTGCAATACCCTGCGCAATACTCTGCAATACCCTGGTGCAATACTCTGCAATACTCTGGTGCAATACTCTGCAATACCCTGCGCAATACTCTGCAATACCCTGTGCAATACTCTGCAATACTCTGGTGCAATACTCTGCAATACCCTGCGCAATACTCTGCAATACCCTGCGCAATACCCTGCAAAATACTCTGCAATACCCTGGTGCAATACTCTGCAATACCCTGCGCAATACTCTGCAATACCCTGCGCAATACCCTGCAAAATACTCTGCAATACCCTGGTGCAATACTCTGCAATACTCTGGTGCAATACTCTGCAATACCCTGCGCAATACTCTGCAATACTCTGGTGCAATACTCTGCAATACCCTGGTGCAATACTCTGCAATACCCTGCGCAATACTCTGCAATACCCTGCGCAATACTCTGCAATACTCTGGTGCAATACTCTGCAATACCCTGGTGCAATACTCTGCAATACCCTGCGCAATACTCTGCAATACCCTGCGCAATACTCTGCAATACTCGGGTGCAATACTCTGCAATACCCTGGTGCAATACCCTGCGCAATACTCTGCAATACCCTGCGCAATACCCTGCAATACCATGCGCAATACTCTGCAATACCCTGCGCAATACCCTGCAATACCCTGCGCAATACTCTGCAATACTCTGCAATACTCTGGTGCAATACTCTGCAATACCCTGCAAAATACTCTGCAATACCCTGGTGCAATACTCTGCAATACCCTGCGCAATACTCTGCAATACCCTGCGCAATACCCTGGTGCAATACTCTGCAATACTCTGGTGCAATACTCTGCAATACCCTGCGCAATACTCTGCAATACCCTGCGCAATACTCTGCAATACCCTGGTGCAATACTCTGCAATACCCTGGTGCAATACTCTGCAATACCCTGCGCAATACTCTGCAATACCCTGCGCAATACTCTGCAATACTCTGGTGCAATACTCTGCAATACCCTGGTGCAATACTCTGCAATACCCTGCGCAATACTCTGCAATACCCTGCGCAATACTCTGCAATACCCTGGTGCAATACCCTGCGCAATACTCTGCAATACCCTGCGCAATACCCTGCAATACCCTGCGCAATACTCTGCAATACCCTGCGCAATACCCTGCAATACCCTGCGCAATACTCTGCAATACTCTGCAATACTCTGGTGCAATACTCTGCAATACCCTGCGCAATACCCTGCAAAATACTCTGCAATACCCTGGTGCAATACTCTGCAATACCCTGCGCAATACTCTGCAATACCCTGCGCAATACCCTGGTGCAATACTCTGCAATACTCTGGTGCAATACTCTGCAATACTCTGGTGCAATACTCTGCAATACCCTGCAAAATACTCTGCAATACCCTGCGCAATACTCTGCAATACCCTGCGCAATACCCTGGTGCAATACTCTGCAATACTCTGGTGCAATACTCTGCAATACTCTGGTGCAATACTCTGCAATACCCTGCAAAATACTCTGCAATACCCTGCGCAATACCCTGCGCAATACCCTGCAAAATACTCTGCAATACCCTGGTGCAATACTCTGCAATACTCTGGTGCAATACCCTGCGCAATACTCTGCAATACCCTGCGCAATACCCTGCGCAATACTCTGCAATACCCTGCAAAATACTCTGCAATACCCTGCGCAATACCCTGCAAAATACTCTGCAATACCCTGGTGCAATACTCTGCAATACTCTGGTGCAATACCCTGCGCAATACTCTGCAATACCCTGCGCAATACCCTGCGCAATACTATGCAATACCCTGGTGCAATACTCTGCAATACTCTGGTGCAATACTCTGCAATACTCTGGTGCAATACTCTGCAATACCCTGCGCAATACTCTGCAATACCCTGCGCAATATTCTGCAATACCCTGCGCAATACTCTGCAATACTCTGCAATACCCTGCGCAATATTCTGCAATACCCTGCGCAATACTCTGCAATACCCTGCGCAATACCCTGGTGCAATACTCTGCAATACTCTGGTGCAATACTCTGCAAAATACTCTGCAATACCCTGCAAAATACTCTGCAATACCCTGCGCAATACCCTGCAAAATACTCTGCAATACCCTGGTGCAATACTCTGCAATACTCTGGTGCAATACTCTGCAATACCCTGCGCAATACTCTGCAATACCCTGCGCAATACCCTGCAAAATACTCTGCAATACCCTGGTGCAATACTCTGCAATACTCTGGTGCAATACTCTGCAATACCCTGCGCAATACTCTGCAATACCCTGCGCAATACCCTGCAATACCCTGCGCAATACTCTGCAATACTCTGGCGCAATACTCTGCAATACCCTGCGCAATACTCTGCAATACCCTGCGCAATACCCTGCAAAATACTCTGCAATACCCTGGTGCAATACTCTGCAATACTCTGGTGCAATACTCTGCAATACCCTGCGCAATACTCTGCAATACCCTGCGCAATACTCTGCAATACTCTGGCGCAATACTCTGCAATACCCTGCGCAATACTCTGCAATACCCTGCGCAATACCCTGCGCAATACTCTGCAATACCCTGGTGCAATACTCTGCAATACTCTGGTGCAATACTCTGCAATACCCTGCGCAATACTCTGCAATACCCTGCGCAATACTCTGCAATACCCTGGTGCAATACTCTGCAATACTCTGCAATACCCTGCGCAATACTCTGCAATACCCTGCGCAATACTCTGCAATACCCTGCGCAATACTCTGCAATACTCTGGTGCAATACTCTGCAATACCCTGGTGCAATACTCTGCAATACCCTGCGCAATACTCTGCAATACTCTGGTGCAATACTCTGCAATACCCTGGTGCAATACCCTGCAATACCCTGCGCAATACTCTGCAATACCCTGCGCAATACCCTGCAATACCCTGCGCAATACTCTGCAATACTCTGGTGCAATACTCTGCAATACCCTGGTGCAATACTCTGCAATACCCTGCAATACCCTGGTGCAATACTCTGCAATACTCTGGTGCAATACTCTGCAATACCCTGCGCAATACTCTGCAATACCCTGCGCAATACCCTGCAATACCCTGCGCAATACTCTGCAATACCCTGCGCAATACTCTGCAATACTCTGGTGCAATACTCTGCAATACCCTGGTGCAATACTCTGCAATACCCTGGTGCAATACTCTGCAATACCCTGCGCAATACTCTGCAATACTCTGGTGCAATACTCTGCAATACCCTGCGCAATACTCTGCAATACCCTGCGCAATACTCTGCAATACTCTGGTGCAATACTCTGCAATACCCTGGTGCAATACTCTGCAATACCCTGCGCAATACTCTGCAATACCCTGCGCAATACCCTGCAATACCCTGCGCAATACTCTGCAATACTCTGGTGCAATACTCTGCAATACCCTGGTGCAATACTCTGCAATACCCTGCGCAATACTCTGCAATACCCTGGTGCAATACTCTGCAATACTCTGGTGCAATACTCTGCAATACCCTGCGCAATACTCTGCAATACCCTGCGCAATACCCTGCAATACCCTGCGCAATACTCTGCAATACCCTGCGCAATACTCTGCAATACCCTGCGCAATACTCTGCAATACCCTGTGCAATACTCTGCAATACTCTGGTGCAATACTCTGCAATACCCTGCGCAATACTCTGCAATACCCTGCGCAATACTCTGCAATACCCTGCGCAATACTCTGCAATACCCTGTGCAATACTCTGCAATACTCTGGTGCAATACTCTGCAATACCCTGCGCAATACTCTGCAATACCCTGCGCAATACCCTGCAAAATACTCTGCAATACCCTGGTGCAATACTCTGCAATACCCTGCGCAATACTCTGCAATACCCTGCGCAATACCCTGCAAAATACTCTGCAATACCCTGCGCAATACTCTGCAATACCCTGCGCAATACCCTGCAATACCCTGCGCAATACTCTGCAATACTCTGGTGCAATACTCTGCAATACCCTGGTGCAATACTCTGCAATACCCTGCGCAATACTCTGCAATACCCTGCGCAATACTCTGCAATACTCTGGTGCAATACTCTGCAATACCCTGGTGCAATACTCTGCAATACCCTGCGCAATACTCTGCAATACCCTGCGCAATACTCTGCAATACTCTGGTGCAATACTCTGCAATACCCTGCGCAATACCCTGCAATACTCTGGTGCAATACTCTGCAATACCCTGCGCAATACTCTGCAATACTCTGCAATACTCTGGTGCAATACTCTGCAATACCCTGCGCAATACCCTGCAAAATACTCTGCAATACCCTGGTGCAATACTCTGCAATACCCTGCGCAATACTCTGCAATACCCTGCGCAATACTCTGCAATACCCTGCGCAATACTCTGCAATACTCTGGTGCAATACTCTGCAATACCCTGCAAAATACTCTGCAATACCCTGCGCAATACCCTGCAAAATACTCTGCAATACCCTGGTGCAATACTCTGCAATACTCTGGTGCAATACCCTGCGCAATACTCTGCAATACCCTGCGCAATACCCTGCGCAATACTCTGCAATACCCTGCAATACCCTGCGCAATACTCTGCAATACCCTGCGCAATATTCTGCAATACCCTGCGCAATACTCTGCAATACTCTGCAATACCCTGCGCAATATTCTGCAATACCCTGCACAATACTCTGCAATACCCTGCGCAATACCCTGGTGCAATACTCTGCAATACTCTGGTGCAATACTCTGCAATACCCTGCAAAATACTCTGCAATACCCTGCGCAATACCCTGCAAAATACTCTGCAATACCCTGGTGCAATACTCTGCAATACTCTGGTGCAATACTCTGCAATACCCTGCGCAATACTCTGCAATACCCTGCGCAATACCCTGCAAAATACTCTGCAATACCCTGGTGCAATACTCTGCAATACTCTGGTGCAATACTCTGCAATACCCTGGTGCAATACTCTGCAATACCCTGCGCAATACTCTGCAATACCCTGCGCAATACTCTGCAATACTCTGGTGCAATACTCTGCAATACCCTGGTGCAATACCCTGCGCAATACTCTGCAATACCCTGCGCAATACCCTGCAATACCCTGCGCAATACTCTGCAATACCCTGCGCAATACTCTGCAATACTCTGCAATACTCTGGTGCAATACTCTGCAATACCCTGCGCAATACCCTGCAAAATACTCTGCAATACCCTGGTGCAATACTCTGCAATACCCTGCGCAATACTCTGCAATACCCTGCGCAATACCCTGGTGCAATACTCTGCAATACTCTGGTGCAATACTCTGCAATACTCTGGTGCAATACTCTGCAATACCCTGCAAAATACTCTGCAATACCCTGCGCAATACCCTGCAAAATACTCTGCAATACCCTGGTGCAATACTCTGCAATACTCTGGTGCAATACCCTGCGCAATACTCTGCAATACCCTGCGCAATACCCTGCGCAATACTCTGCAATACCCTGCAATACCCTGCGCAATACTCTGCAATACCCTGCGCAATATTCTGCAATACCCTGCGCAATACTCTGCAATACTCTGCAATACCCTGCGCAATATTCTGCAATACCCTGCGCAATACTCTGCAATACCCTGCGCAATACCCTGGTGCAATACTCTGCAATACTCTGGTGCAATACTCTGCAATACCCTGCAAAATACTCTGCAATACCCTGCGCAATACCCTGCAAAATACTCTGCAATACCCTGGTGCAATACTCTGCAATACTCTGGTGCAATACTCTGCAATACCCTGCGCAATACTCTGCAATACCCTGCGCAATACCCTGCAAAATACTCTGCAATACCCTGGTGCAATACTCTGCAATACTCTGGTGCAATACTCTGCAATACCCTGCGCAATACTCTGCAATACCCTGCGCAATACCCTGCAAAATACTCTGCAATACCCTGGTGCAATACTCTGCAATACTCTGGTGCAATACTCTGCAATACCCTGCGCAATACTCTGCAATACCCTGCGCAATACCCTGCAAAATACTCTGCAATACCCTGGTGCAATACTCTGCAATACACTGGTGCAATACTCTGCAATACCCTGCGCAATACTCTGCAATACCCTGCGCAATACTCTGCAATACTCTGGCGCAATACTCTGCAATACCCTGCGCAATACTCTGCAATACCCTGCGCAATACCCTGCGCAATACTCTGCAATACCCTGGTGCAATACTCTGCAATACTCTGGTGCAATACTCTGCAATACCCTGCGCAATACCCTGCAAAATACTCTGCAATACCCTGGTGCAATACTCTGCAATACCCTGCGCAATACCCTGCAAAATACTCTGCAATACCCTGGTGCAATACTCTGCAATACCCTGCGCAATACTCTGCAATACCCTGCGCAATACTCTGCAATACCCTGCGCAATACCCTGGTGCAATACTCTGCAATACTCTGGTGCAATACTCTGCAATACCCTGCAAAATACTCTGCAATACCCTGCGCAATACCCTGCAAAATACTCTGCAATACCCTGGTGCAATACTCTGCAATACTCTGGTGCAATACCCTGCGCAATACTCTGCAATACCCTGCGCAATACCCTGCGCAATACTCTGCAATACCCTGCAATACCCTGCGCAATACTCTGCAATACCCTGCGCAATATTCTGCAATACCCTGCGCAATACTCTGCAATACTCTGCGCAATACCCTGGTGCAATACTCTGCAATACTCTGGTGCAATACTCTGCAATACCCTGCAAAATACTCTGCAATACCCTGCGCAATACCCTGCAAAATACTCTGCAATACCCTGGTGCAATACTCTGCAATACTCTGGTGCAATACTCTGCAATACCCTGCGCAATACTCTGCAATACCCTGCGCAATACCCTGCAAAATACTCTGCAATACCCTGGTGCAATACTCTGCAATACTCTGGTGCAATACTCTGCAATACCCTGGTGCAATACTCTGCAATACCCTGCGCAATACTCTGCAATACCCTGCGCAATACTCTGCAATACTCTGGTGCAATACTCTGCAATACCCTGGTGCAATACCCTGCGCAATACTCTGCAATACCCTGCGCAATACCCTGCAATACCATGCGCAATACTCTGCAATACCCTGCGCAATACTCTGCAATACTCTGCAATACTCTGGTGCAATACTCTGCAATACCCTGCGCAATACCCTGCAAAATACTCTGCAATACCCTGGTGCAATACTCTGCAATACCCTGCGCAATACCCTGGTGCAATACTCTGCAATACTCTGGTGCAATACTCTGCAATACTCTGGTGCAATACTCTGCAATACCCTGCAAAATACTCTGCAATACCCTGCGCAATACCCTGCAAAATACTCTGCAATACCCTGGTGCAATACTCTGCAATACTCTGGTGCAATACCCTGCGCAATACTCTGCAATACCCTGCGCAATACCCTGCACAATACTCTGCAATACCCTGCAATACCCTGCGCAATACTCTGCAATACCCTGCGCAATATTCTGCAATACCCTGCGCAATACTCTGCAATACTCTGCAATACCCTGCGCAATATTCTGCAATACCCTGCGCAATACTCTGCAATACCCTGCGCAATACCCTGGTGCAATACTCTGCAATACTCTGGTGCAATACTCTGCAATACCCTGCGCAATACCCTGCAAAATACTCTGCAATACCCTGGTGCAATACTCTGCAATACTCTGGTGCAATACTCTGCAATACCCTGCGCAATACTCTGCAATACCCTGCGCAATACCCTGCAAAATACTCTGCAATACCCTGGTGCAATACTCTGCAATACTCTGGTGCAATACTCTGCAATACCCTGCGCAATACTCTGCAATACCCTGCGCAATACCCTGCAAAATACTCTGCAATACCCTGGTGCAATACTCTGCAATACTCTGGTGCAATACTCTGCAATACCCTGCGCAATACTCTGCAATACCCTGCGCAATACCCTGCAAAATACTCTGCAATACCCTGGTGCAATACTCTGCAATACTCTGGTGCAATACTCTGCAATACCCTGCACAATACTCTGCAATACCCTGCGCAATACCCTGCGCAATACCCTGCAAAATACTCTGCAATACCCTGGTGCAATACTCTGCAATACTCTGGTGCAATACTCTGCAATACCCTGCAATACCCTGCGCAATACTCTGCAATACTCTGGCGCAATACTCTGCAATACCCTGCGCAATACTCTGCAATACCCTGCGCAATACCCTGCGCAATACTCTGCAATACCCTGGTGCAATACTCTGCAATACTCTGGTGCAATACTCTGCAATACCCTGGTGCAATACTCTGCAATACTCTGCAATACCCTGTGCAATACTCTGCAATACCCTGCGCAATACTCTGCAATACCCTGCGCAATACTCTGCAATACCCTGCGCAATACCCTGCGCAATACTCTGCAATACCCTGGTGCAATACTCTGCAATACTCTGGTGCAATACCCTGCGCAATACTCTGCAATACCCTGCGCAATACTCTGCAATACTCTGGTGCAATACTCTGCAATACCCTGGTGCAATACCCTGCGCAATACTCTGCAATACCCTGCGCAATACTCTGCAATACCCTGCGCAATACTCTGCAATACTCTGGTGCAATACTCTGCAATACCCTGGTGCAATACTCTGCAATACCCTGCACAATACTCTGCAATACCCTGCGCAATACTCTGCAATACTCTGGTGCAATACTCTGCAATACCCTGGTGCAATACTCTGCAATACTCTGCAATACCCTGCGCAATACTCTGCAATACCCTGCGCAATACTCTGCAATACTCTGGTGCAATACTCTGCAATACCCTGGTGCAATACCCTGCAATACCCTGCGCAATACTCTGCAATACCCTGCGCAATACTCTGCAATACCCTGCGCAATACTCTGCAATACTCTGGTGCAATACTCTGCAATACCCTGGTGCAATACTCTGCAATACCCTGCGCAATACTCTGCAATACCCTGCGCAATTCTCTGCAATACTCTGGTGCAATACTCTGCAATACCCTGGTGCAATACCCTGCGCAATACTCTGCAATACCCTGCGCAATACCCTGCAATACCCTGCGCAATACTCTGCAATACCCTGCGCAATACTCTGCAATACTCTGCAATACTCTGGTGCAATACTCTGCAATACCCTGCGCAATACCCTGCAAAATACTCTGCAATACCCTGCGCAATACTCTGCAATACTCTGCAATACCCTGCGCAATACCCTGGTGCAATACTCTGCAATACTCTGGTGCAATACTCTGCAATACTCTGGTGCAATACTCTGCAATACCCTGCAAAATACTCTGCAATACCCTGCGCAATACTCTGCAATACCCTGCGCAATACCCTGCGCAATACCCTGCAAAATACTCTGCAATACCCTGGTGCAATACTCTGCAATACTCTGGTGCAATACCCTGCGCAATACTCTGCAATACCCTGCGCAATACTCTGCAATACCCTGCAATACCCTGCGCAATACTCTGCAATACCCTGCGCAATATTCTGCAATACCCTGCGCAATACTCTGCAATACTCTGCAATACCCTGCGCAATATTCTGCAATACCCTGCGCAATACTCTGCAATACCCTGCGCAATACCCTGGTGCAATACTCTGCAATACTCTGGTGCAATACTCTGCAATACCCTGCAAAATACTCTGCAATACCCTGCGCAATACCCTGCAAAATACTCTGCAATACCCTGGTGCAATACTCTGCAATACTCTGGTGCAATACTCTGCAATACCCTGCGCAATACTCTGCAATACCCTGCGCAATACCCTGCAAAATACTCTGCAATACCCTGGTGCAATACTCTGCAATACACTGGTGCAATACTCTGCAATACCCTGCGCAATACTCTGCAATACCCTGCGCAATACTCTGCAATACTCTGGCGCAATACTCTGCAATACCCTGCGCAATACTCTGCAATACCCTGCGCAATACCCTGCGCAATACTCTGCAATACCCTGGTGCAATACTCTGCAATACCCTGCGCAATACTCTGCAATACCCTGCGCAATACTCTGCAATACTCTGGTGCAATACTCTGCAATACCCTGGTGCAATACTCTGCAATACCCTGCGCAATACTCTGCAATACCCTGCGCAATACTCTGCAATACTCTGGTGCAATACTCTGCAATACCCTGCGCAATACTCTGCAATACCCTGTGCAATACCCTGCAATACCCTGCGCAATACTCTGCAATACTCTGGTGCAATACTCTGCAATACCCTGGTGCAATACTCTGCAATACCCTGCGCAATACTCTGCAATACCCTGGTGCAATACTCTGCAATACTCTGGTGCAATACTCTGCAATACCCTGCGCAATACCCTGCAATACCCTGCGCAATACCCTGCAATACCCTGCACAATACTCTGCAATACCCTGGTGCAATACTCTGCAATACCCTGCGCAATACTCTGCAATACCCTGCGCAATACTCTGCAATACCCTGCGCAATACTCTGCAATACCCTGTGCAATACTCTGCAATACTCTGGTGCAATACTCTGCAATACCCTGCGCAATACTCTGCAATACCCTGCGCAATACTCTGCAATACCCTGCGCAATACTCTGCAATACCCTGTGCAATACTCTGCAATACTCTGGTGCAATACTCTGCAATACCCTGCGCAATACTCTGCAATACCCTGCGCAATACCCTGCAAAATACTCTGCAATACCCTGGTGCAATACTCTGCAATACCCTGCGCAATACTCTGCAATACCCTGCGCAATACCCTGCAATACTCTGGTGCAATACTCTGCAATACCCTGGTGCAATACTCTGCAATACCCTGCGCAATACTCTGCAATACCCTGCGCAATACTCTGCAATACCCTGTGCAATACTCTGCAATACCCTGCGCAATACTCTGCAATACCCTGTGCAATACTCTGCAATACTCTGGTGCAATACTCTGCAATACCCTGCGCAATACTCTGCAATACCCTGCGCAATACTCTGCAATACCCTGCGCAATACTCTGCAATACCCTGTGCAATACTCTGCAATACTCTGGTGCAATACTCTGCAATACCCTGCGCAATACTCTGCAATACCCTGCACAATACCCTGCAAAATACTCTGCAATACCCTGGTGCAATACTCTGCAATACCCTGCGCAATACTCTGCAATACCCTGCGCAATACTCTGCAATACTCTGGTGCAATACTCTGCAATACCCTGGTGCAATACTCTGCAATACCCTGCGCAATACTCTGCAATACCCTGGTGCAATACTCTGCAATACCCTGCGCAATACTCTGCAATACCCTGTGCAATACTCTGCAATACCCTGTGCAATACTCTGCAATACTCTGGTGCAATACTCTGCAATACCCTGCGCAATACTCTGCAATACCCTGTGCAATACTCTGCAATACTCTGGTGCAATACTCTGCAATACCCTGCGCAATACTCTGCAATACCCTGCGCAATACCCTGCAAAATACTCTGCAATACCCTGGTGCAATACTCTGCAATACCCTGCGCAATACTCTGCAATACCCTGCGCAATACCCTGCAAAATACTCTGCAATACCCTGGTGCAATACTCTGCAATACTCTGGTGCAATACTCTGCAATACCCTGCGCAATACTCTGCAATACCCTGCGCAATACTCTGCAATACTCTGGTGCAATACTCTGCAATACCCTGGTGCAATACTCTGCAATACCCTGCGCAATACTCTGCAATACCCTGCGCAATACTCTGCAATACTCTGGTGCAATACTCTGCAATACCCTGGTGCAATACCCTGCGCAATACTCTGCAATACCCTGCGCAATACCCTGCAATACCCTGCGCAATACTCTGCAATACCCTGCGCAATACCCTGCAATACCCTGCGCAATACTCTGCAATACTCTGCAATACTCTGGTGCAATACTCTGCAATACCCTGCGCAATACCCTGCAAAATACTCTGCAATACCCTGGTGCAATACTCTGCAATACCCTGCGCAATACTCTGCAATACCCTGCGCAATACCCTGGTGCAATACTCTGCAATACTCTGGTGCAATACTCTGCAATACTCTGGTGCAATACTCTGCAATACCCTGCAAAATACTCTGCAATACCCTGCGCAATACTCTGCAATACCCTGCGCAATACCCTGCGCAATACCCTGCAAAATACTCTGCAATACCCTGGTGCAATACTCTGCAATACTCTGGTGCAATACCCTGCGCAATACTCTGCAATACCCTGCGCAATACCCTGCGCAATACTCTGCAATACCCTGCAA
This sequence comes from Rana muscosa, assembly GCA_029206835.1. Classification (NCBI taxonomy): domain Eukaryota; kingdom Metazoa; phylum Chordata; class Amphibia; order Anura; family Ranidae; genus Rana; species Rana muscosa. The sequence continues at coordinate 1,782,247 of JARGYO010000230.1, forward strand.
TACCCTGCGCAATACTCTGCAATACCCTGCGCAATATTCTGCAATACCCTGCGCAATACTCTGCAATACTCTGCAATACCCTGCGCAATATTCTGCAATACCCTGCGCAATACTCTGCAATACCCTGCGCAATACCCTGGTGCAATACTCTGCAATACTCTGGTGCAATACTCTGCAATACCCTGCAAAATACTCTGCAATACCCTGCGCAATACCCTGCAAAATACTCTGCAATACCCTGGTGCAATACTCTGCAATACTCTGGTGCAATACTCTGCAATACCCTGCGCAATACTCTGCAATACCCTGCGCAATACCCTGCAATACCCTGCGCACTACTCTGCAATACTCTGGCGCAATACTCTGCAATACCCTGCGCAATACTCTGCAATACCCTGCGCAATACCCTGCGCAATACTCTGCAATACCCTGGTGCAATACTCTGCAATACTCTGGTGCAATACTCTGCAATACCCTGCACAATACTCTGCAATACCCTGCGCAATACCCTGGTGCAATACTCTGCAATACCCTGGTGCAATACTCTGCAATACTCTGCAATACCCTGCGCAATACTCTGCAATACCCTGCGCAATACTCTGCAATACCCTGCGCAATACTCTGCAATACTCTGGTGCAATACTCTGCAATACCCTGGTGCAATACTCTGCAATACCCTGCGCAATACTCTGCAATACCCTGCGCAATACTCTGCAATACCCTGCGCAATACTCTGCAATACTCTGGTGCAATACTCTGCAATACCCTGGTGCAATACCCTGCAATACCCTGCGCAATACTCTGCAATACCCTGCGCAATACCCTGCAATACCCTGCGCAATACTCTGCAATACTCTGGTGCAATACTCTGCAATACCCTGGTGCAATACTCTGCAATACCCTGCGCAATACTCTGCAATACCCTGGTGCAATACTCTGCAATACTCTGGTGCAATACTCTGCAATACCCTGCGCAATACTCTGCAATACCCTGCGCAATACCCTGCAATACCCTGCGCAATACTCTGCAATACCCTGCGCAATACTCTGCAATACTCTGGTGCAATACTCTGCAATACCCTGGTGCAATACTCTGCAATACCCTGGTGCAATACTCTGCAATACCCTGCGCAATACTCTGCAATACCCTGCGCAATACTCTGCAATACCCTGGTGCAATACTCTGCAATACTCTGGTGCAATACTCTGCAATACCCTGCGCAATACTCTGCAATACCCTGCGCAATACTCTGCAATACCCTGCGCAATACTCTGCAATACTCTGGTGCAATACTCTGCAATACCCTGGTGCAATACTCTGCAATACCCTGCGCAATACTCTGCAATACCCTGCGCAATACCCTGCAATACCCTGCGCAATACTCTGCAATACTCTGGTGCAATACTCTGCAATACCCTGGTGCAATACTCTGCAATACCCTGCGCAATACTCTGCAATACCCTGCGCAATACTCTGCAATACCCTGGTGCAATACTCTGCAATACTCTGGTGCAATACTCTGCAATACCCTGCGCAATACTCTGCAATACCCTGCGCAATACCCTGGTGCAATACTCTGCAATACTCTGCAATACTCTGGTGCAATACTCTGCAATACTCTGGTGCAATACTCTGCAATACCCTGCGCAATATTCTGCAATACCCTGCGCAATACTCTGCAATACTCTGCAATACTCTGCAATACCCTGCACAATATTCTGCAATACCCTGCGCAATACTCTGCAATACCCTGCGCAATACCCTGGTGCAATACTCTGCAATACTCTGGTGCAATACTCTGCAATACCCTGGTGCAATACTCTGCAATACCCTGGTGCAATACTCTGCAATACCCTGCACAATACCCTGCAAAATACTCTGCAATACCCTGGTGCAATACTCTGCAATACTCTGGTGCAATACTCTGCAATACCCTGGTGCAATACTCTGCAATACCCTGCGCAATACTCTGCAATACCCTGCGCAATACTCTGCAATACTCTGGTGCAATACTCTGCAATACCCTGGTGCAATACCCTGCGCAATACTCTGCAATACCCTGCGCAATACCCTGCAATACCCTGCGCAATACTCTGCAATACCCTGCGCAATACTCTGCAATACTCTGCAATACTCTGGTGCAATACTCTGCAATACCCTGCGCAATACCCTGCAAAATACTCTGCAATACCCTGGTGCAATACTCTGCAATACCCTGCGCAATACTCTGCAATACCCTGTGCAATACCCTGGTGCAATACTCTGCAATACTCTGGTGCAATACTCTGCAATACTCTGGTGCAATACTCTGCAATACCCTGCAAAATACTCTGCAATACCCTGCGCAATACCCTGCAAAATACTCTGCAATACCCTGGTGCAATACTCTGCAATACTCTGGTGCAATACCCTGCGCAATACTCTGCAATACCCTGCGCAATACCCTGCGCAATACTCTGCAATACCCTGCAATACCCTGCGCAATACTCTGCAATACCCTGCGCAATATTCTGCAATACCCTGCGCAATACTCTGCAATACTCTGCAATACCCTGCGCAATATTCTGCAATACCCTGTGCAATACTCTGCAATACCCTGCGCAATACCCTGGTGCAATACTCTGCAATACTCTGGTGCAATACTCTGCAATACCCTGCAAAATACTCTGCAATACCCTGCGCAATACCCTGCAAAATACTCTGCAATACCCTGGTGCAATACTCTGCAATACTCTGGTGCAATACTCTGCAATACCCTGCGCAATACTCTGCAATACCCTGCGCAATACCCTGCAAAATACTCTGCAATACCCTGGTGCAATACTCTGCAATACTCTGGTGCAATACTCTGCAATACCCTGCGCAATACTCTGCAATACCCTGCGCAATACCCTGCAAAATACTCTGCAATACCCTGGTGCAATACTCTGCAATACTCTGGTGCAATACTCTGCAATACCCTGCGCAATACTCTGCAATACCCTGCGCAATACCCTGCAAAATACTCTGCAATACCCTGGTGCAATACTCTGCAATACACTGGTGCAATACTCTGCAATACCCTGCGCAATACTCTGCAATACCCTGCGCAATACTCTGCAATACTCTGGCGCAATACTCTGCAATACCCTGCGCAATACTCTGCAATACCCTGCGCAATACCCTGCGCAATACTCTGCAATACCCTGGTGCAATACTCTGCAATACTCTGGTGCAATACTCTGCAATACCCTGCGCAATACCCTGCAAAATACTCTGCAATACCCTGGTGCAATACTCTGCAATACCCTGCGCAATACCCTGCAAAATACTCTGCAATACCCTGGTGCAATACTCTGCAATACCCTGCGCAATACTCTGCAATACCCTGCGCAATACTCTGCAATACCCTGCGCAATACCCTGGTGCAATACTCTGCAATACTCTGGTGCAATACTCTGCAATACCCTGCAAAATACTCTGCAATACCCTGCGCAATACCCTGCAAAATACTCTGCAATACCCTGGTGCAATACTCTGCAATACTCTGGTGCAATACCCTGCGCAATACTCTGCAATACCCTGCGCAATACCCTGCGCAATACTCTGCAATACCCTGCAATACCCTGCGCAATACTCTGCAATACCCTGCGCAATATTCTGCAATACCCTGCGCAATACTCTGCAATACTCTGCGCAATACCCTGGTGCAATACTCTGCAATACTCTGGTGCAATACTCTGCAATACCCTGCAAAATACTCTGCAATACCCTGCGCAATACCCTGCAAAATACTCTGCAATACCCTGGTGCAATACTCTGCAATACTCTGGTGCAATACTCTGCAATACCCTGCGCAATACTCTGCAATACCATGCGCAATACCCTGCAAAATACTCTGCAATACCCTGGTGCAATACTCTGCAATACCCTGGTGCAATACTCTGCAATACCATGCGCAATACTCTGCAATACCCTGCGCAATACTCTGCAATACTCTGGTGCAATACTCTGCAATACCCTGGTGCAATACCCTGCGCAATACTCTGCAATACCCTGCGCAATACCCTGCAATACCCTGCGCAATACTCTGCAATACCCTGCGCAATACTCTGCAATACTCTGCAATACTCTGGTGCAATACTCTGCAATACCCTGCGCAATACCCTGCAAAATACTCTGCAATACCCTGGTGCAATACTCTGCAATACCCTGCGCAATACCCTGGTGCAATACTCTGCAATACTCTGGTGCAATACTCTGCAATACTCTGGTGCAATACTCTGCAATACCCTGCAAAATACTCTGCAATACCCTGCGCAATACCCTGCAAAATACTCTGCAATACCCTGGTGCAATACTCTGCAATACTCTGGTGCAATACCCTGCGCAATACTCTGCAATACCCTGCGCAATACCCTGCACAATACTCTGCAATACCCTGCAATACCCTGCGCAATACTCTGCAATACCCTGCGCAATATTCTGCAATACCCTGCGCAATACTCTGCAATACTCTGCAATACCCTGCGCAATATTCTGCAATACCCTGCGCAATACTCTGCAATACCCTGCGCAATACCCTGGTGCAATACTCTGCAATACTCTGGTGCAATACTCTGCAATACCCTGCGCAATACCCTGCAAAATACTCTGCAATACCCTGGTGCAATACTCTGCAATACTCTGGTGCAATACTCTGCAATACCCTGCGCAATACTCTGCAATACCCTGCGCAATACCCTGCAAAATACTCTGCAATACCCTGGTGCAATACTCTGCAATACTCTGGTGCAATACTCTGCAATACCCTGCGCAATACTCTGCAATACCCTGCGCAATACCCTGCAAAATACTCTGCAATACCCTGGTGCAATACTCTGCAATACTCTGGTGCAATACTCTGCAATACCCTGCGCAATACTCTGCAATACCCTGCGCAATACCCTGCAAAATACTCTGCAATACCCTGGTGCAATACTCTGCAATACTCTGGTGCAATACTCTGCAATACCCTGCACAATACTCTGCAATACCCTGCGCAATACCCTGCGCAATACCCTGCAAAATACTCTGCAATACCCTGGTGCAATACTCTGCAATACTCTGGTGCAATACTCTGCAATACCCTGCAATACCCTGCGCAATACTCTGCAATACTCTGGCGCAATACTCTGCAATACCCTGCGCAATACTCTGCAATACCCTGCGCAATACCCTGCGCAATACTCTGCAATACCCTGGTGCAATACTCTGCAATACTCTGGTGCAATACTCTGCAATACCCTGGTGCAATACTCTGCAATACTCTGCAATACCCTGCGCAATACTCTGCAATACCCTGCGCAATACTCTGCAATACCCTGCGCAATACTCTGCAATACCCTGCGCAATACCCTGCGCAATACTCTGCAATACCCTGGTGCAATACTCTGCAATACTCTGGTGCAATACCCTGCGCAATACTCTGCAATACCCTGCGCAATACTCTGCAATACTCTGGTGCAATACTCTGCAATACCCTGGTGCAATACCCTGCGCAATACTCTGCAATACCCTGCGCAATACTCTGCAATACCCTGCGCAATACTCTGCAATACTCTGGTGCAATACTCTGCAATACCCTGGTGCAATACTCTGCAATACCCTGCACAATACTCTGCAATACCCTGCGCAATACTCTGCAATACTCTGGTGCAATACTCTGCAATACCCTGGTGCAATACTCTGCAATACTCTGCAATACCCTGCGCAATACTCTGCAATACCCTGCGCAATACTCTGCAATACTCTGGTGCAATACTCTGCAATACCCTGGTGCAATACCCTGCAATACCCTGCGCAATACTCTGCAATACCCTGCGCAATACTCTGCAATACCCTGCGCAATACTCTGCAATACTCTGGTGCAATACTCTGCAATACCCTGGTGCAATACTCTGCAATACCCTGCGCAATACTCTGCAATACCCTGCGCAATTCTCTGCAATACTCTGGTGCAATACTCTGCAATACCCTGGTGCAATACCCTGCGCAATACTCTGCAATACCATGCACAATACCCTGCAATACCCTGCGCAATACTCTGCAATACCCTGCGCAATACTCTGCAATACTCTGCAATACTCTGGTGCAATACTCTGCAATACCCTGCAAAATACTCTGCAATACCCTGCGCAATACTCTGCAATACTCTGCAATACCCTGCGCAATACCCTGGTGCAATACTCTGCAATACCCTGGTGCAATACTCTGCAATACTCTGGTGCAATACTCTGCAATACCCTGCAAAATACTCTGCAATACCCTGCGCAATACTCTGCAATACCCTGCGCAATACCCTGCGCAATACCCTGCAAAATACTCTGCAATACCCTGGTGCAATACTCTGCAATACTCTGGTGCAATACCCTGCGCAATACTCTGCAATACCCTGCGCAATACTCTGCAATACCCTGCAATACCCTGCGCAATACTCTGCAATACCCTGCGCAATATTCTGCAATACCCTGCGCAATACTCTGCAATACTCTGCAATACCCTGCGCAATATTCTGCAATACCCTGCGCAATACTCTGCAATACCCTGCGCAATACCCTGGTGCAATACTCTGCAATACTCTGGTGCAATACTCTGCAATACCCTGCAAAATACTCTGCAATACCCTGCGCAATACCCTGCAAAATACTCTGCAATACCCTGGTGCAATACTCTGCAATACTCTGGTGCAATACTCTGCAATACCCTGCGCAATACTCTGCAATACCCTGCGCAATACCCTGCAAAATACTCTGCAATACCCTGGTGCAATACTCTGCAATACACTGGTGCAATACTCTGCAATACCCTGCGCAATACTCTGCAATACCCTGCGCAATACTCTGCAATACTCTGGCGCAATACTCTGCAATACCCTGCGCAATACTCTGCAATACCCTGCGCAATACCCTGCGCAATACTCTGCAATACCCTGGTGCAATACTCTGCAATACCCTGCGCAATACTCTGCAATACCCTGCGCAATACTCTGCAATACTCTGGTGCAATACTCTGCAATACCCTGGTGCAATACTCTGCAATACCCTGCGCAATACTCTGCAATACCCTGCGCAATACTCTGCAATACTCTGGTGCAATACTCTGCAATACCCTGCGCAATACTCTGCAATACCCTGCGCAATACCCTGCAATACCCTGCGCAATACTCTGCAATACTCTGGTGCAATACTCTGCAATACCCTGGTGCAATACTCTGCAATACCCTGCGCAATACTCTGCAATACCCTGGTGCAATACTCTGCAATACTCTGGTGCAATACTCTGCAATACCCTGCGCAATACCCTGCAATACCCTGCGCAATACCCTGCAATACCCTGCGCAATACTCTGCAATACCCTGGTGCAATACTCTGCAATACCCTGCGCAATACTCTGCAATACCCTGCGCAATACTCTGCAATACCCTGCGCAATACTCTGCAATACCCTGTGCAATACTCTGCAATACTCTGGTGCAATACTCTGCAATACCCTGCGCAATACTCTGCAATACCCTGCGCAATACTCTGCAATACCCTGCGCAATACTCTGCAATACCCTGTGCAATACTCTGCAATACTCTGGTGCAATACTCTGCAATACCCTGCGCAATACTCTGCAATACCCTGCGCAATACCCTGCAAAATACTCTGCAATACCCTGGTGCAATACTCTGCAATACCCTGCGCAATACTCTGCAATACCCTGCGCAATACCCTGCAATACTCTGGTGCAATACTCTGCAATACCCTGGTGCAATACTCTGCAATACCCTGCGCAATACTCTGCAATACCCTGCGCAATACTCTGCAATACCCTGCGCAATACTCTGCAATACCCTGTGCAATACTCTGCAATACTCTGGTGCAATACTCTGCAATACCCTGCGCAATACTCTGCAATACCCTGCGCAATACTCTGCAATACCCTGCGCAATACTCTGCAATACCCTGTGCAATACTCTGCAATACTCTGGTGCAATACTCTGCAATACCCTGCGCAATACTCTGCAATACCCTGCACAATACCCTGCAAAATACTCTGCAATACCCTGGTGCAATACTCTGCAATACCCTGCGCAATACTCTGCAATACCCTGCGCAATACTCTGCAATACTCTGGTGCAATACTCTGCAATACCCTGGTGCAATACTCTGCAATACCCTGCGCAATACTCTGCAATACCCTGGTGCAATACTCTGCAATACCCTGCGCAATACTCTGCAATACCCTGTGCAATACTCTGCAATACCCTGTGCAATACTCTGCAATACTCTGGTGCAATACTCTGCAATACCCTGCGCAATACTCTGCAATACCCTGTGCAATACTCTGCAATACTCTGGTGCAATACTCTGCAATACCCTGCGCAATACTCTGCAATACCCTGCGCAATACCCTGCAAAATACTCTGCAATACCCTGGTGCAATACTCTGCAATACCCTGCGCAATACTCTGCAATACCCTGCGCAATACCCTGCAAAATACTCTGCAATACCCTGGTGCAATACTCTGCAATACTCTGGTGCAATACTCTGCAATACCCTGCGCAATACTCTGCAATACCCTGCGCAATACTCTGCAATACTCTGGTGCAATACTCTGCAATACCCTGGTGCAATACTCTGCAATACCCTGCGCAATACTCTGCAATACCCTGCGCAATACTCTGCAATACTCTGGTGCAATACTCTGCAATACCCTGGTGCAATACCCTGCGCAATACTCTGCAATACCCTGCGCAATACCCTGCAATACCCTGCGCAATACTCTGCAATACCCTGTGCAATACCCTGCAATACCCTGCGCAATACTCTGCAATACTCTGCAATACTCTGGTGCAATACTCTGCAATACCCTGCGCAATACCCTGCAAAATACTCTGCAATACCCTGGTGCAATACTCTGCAATACCCTGCGCAATACTCTGCAATACCCTGCGCAATACCCTGGTGCAATACTCTGCAATACTCTGGTGCAATACTCTGCAATACTCTGGTGCAATACTCTGCAATACCCTGCAAAATACTCTGCAATACCCTGCGCAATACTCTGCAATACCCTGCGCAATACCCTGCGCAATACCCTGCAAAATACTCTGCAATACCCTGGTGCAATACTCTGCAATACTCTGGTGCAATACCCTGCGCAATACCCTGCGCAATACTCTGCAATACCCTGCAATACCATGCGCAATACTCTGCAATACCCTGCGCAATATTCTGCAATACCCTGCGCAATACTCTGCAATACTCTGCAATACCCTGCGCAATATTCTGCAATACCCTGCGCAATACTCTGCAATACCCTGCGCAATACCCTGGTGCAATACTCTGCAATACTCTGGTGCAATACTCTGCAATACCCTGCAAAATACTCTGCAATACCCTGCGCAATACCCTGCAAAATACTCTGCAATACCCTGGTGCAATACTCTGCAATACTCTGGTGCAATACTCTGCAATACCCTGCGCAATACTCTGCAATACCCTGCGCAATACCCTGCAATACCCTGCGCACTACTCTGCAATACTCTGGCGCAATACTCTGCAATACCCTGCGCAATACTCTGCAATACCCTGCGCAATACCCTGCGCAATACTCTGCAATACCCTGGTGCAATACTCTGCAATACTCTGGTGCAATACTCTGCAATACCCTGCGCAATACTCTGCAATACCCTGCGCAATACCCTGGTGCAATACTCTGCAATACCCTGGTGCAATACTCTGCAATACTCTGCAATACCCTGCGCAATACTCTGCAATACCCTGCGCAATACTCTGCAATACCCTGCGCAATACTCTGCAATACTCTGGTGCAATACTCTGCAATACCCTGGTGCAATACTCTGCAATACCCTGCGCAATACTCTGCAATACCCTGCGCAATACTCTGCAATACCCTGCGCAATACTCTGCAATACTCTGGTGCAATACTCTGCAATACCCTGGTGCAATACCCTGCAATACCCTGCGCAATACTCTGCAATACCCTGCGCAATACCCTGCAATACCCTGCGCAATACTCTGCAATACTCTGGTGCAATACTCTGCAATACCCTGGTGCAATACTCTGCAATATCCTGCGCAATACTCTGCAATACCCTGGTGCAATACTCTGCAATACTCTGGTGCAATACTCTGCAATACCCTGCGCAATACTCTGCAATACCCTGCGCAATACCCTGCAATACCCTGCGCAATACTCTGCAATACCCTGCGCAATACTCTGCAATACTCTGGTGCAATACTCTGCAATACCCTGGTGCAATACTCTGCAATACCCTGGTGCAATACTCTGCAATACCCTGCGCAATACTCTGCAATACCCTGGTGCAATACTCTGCAATACTCTGGTGCAATACTCTGCAATACCCTGCGCAATACTCTGCAATACCCTGCGCAATACTCTGCAATACCCTGCGCAATACTCTGCAATACTCTGGTGCAATACTCTGCAATACCCTGGTGCAATACTCTGCAATACCCTGCGCAATACTCTGCAATACCCTGCGCAATACCCTGCAATACCCTGCGCAATACTCTGCAATACTCTGGTGCAATACTCTGCAATACCCTGGTGCAATACTCTGCAATACCCTGCGCAATACTCTGCAATACCCTGCGCAATACTCTGCAATACCCTGGTGCAATACTCTGCAATACTCTGGTGCAATACTCTGCAATACCCTGCGCAATACTCTGCAATACCCTGCGCAATACCCTGGTGCAATACTCTGCAATACTCTGCAATACTCTGGTGCAATACTCTGCAATACTCTGGTGCAATACTCTGCAATACCCTGCGCAATATTCTGCAATACCCTGCGCAATACTCTGCAATACTCTGCAATACTCTGCAATACCCTGCGCAATATTCTGCAATACCCTGCGCAATACTCTGCAATACCCTGCGCAATACCCTGGTGCAATACTCTGCAATACTCTGGTGCAATACTCTGCAATACCCTGGTGCAATACTCTGCAATACCCTGGTGCAATACTCTGCAATACCCTGCAATACCCTGCGCAATACTCTGCAATACTCTGGTGCAATACTCTGCAATACCCTGGTGCAATACTCTGCAATACCCTGGTGCAATACTCTGCAATACCCTGCGCAATACTCTGCAATACCCTGGTGCAATACTCTGCAATACTCTGGTGCAATACTCTGCAATACCCTGCGCAATACTCTGCAATACCCTGCGCAATACCCTGGTGCAATACTCTGCAATACTCTGCAATACCCTGGTGCAATACTCTGCAATACTCTGGTGCAATACTCTGCAATACCCTGCGCAATACTCTGCAATACCCTGCGCAATACCCTGCAATACCCTGCGCAATACTCTGCAATACCCTGCGCAATACTCTGCAATACTCTGGTGCAATACTCTGCAATACCCTGGTGCAATACTCTGCAATACCCTGCGCAATACTCTGCAATACCCTGGTGCAATACTCTGCAATACTCTGGTGCAATACTCTGCAATACCCTGCGCAATACCCTGCAAAATACTCTGCAATACCCTGGTGCAATACTCTGCAATACCCTGCGCAATACTCTGCAATACCCTGCGCAATACCCTGCAAAATACTCTGCAATACCCTGGTGCAATACTCTGCAATACTCTGGTGCAATACTCTGCAATACCCTGCGCAATACTCTGCAATACCCTGCGCAATACCCTGCAATACCCTGCGCAATACTCTGCAATACTCTGGTGCAATACTCTGCAATACCCTGGTGCAATACTCTGCAATACCCTGTGCAATACTCTGCAATACCCTGGTGCAATACTCTGCAATACTCTGGTGCAATACTCTGCAATACCCTGCGCAATACTCTGCAATACCCTGCGCAATACCCTGCAATACCCTGCGCAATACTCTGCAATACCCTGGTGCAATACTCTGCAATACCCTGCGCAATACTCTGCAATACCCTGCGCAATACTCTGCAATACCCTGTGCAATACGCTGCAATACTCTGCAATACCCTGCACAATACTCTGCAATACCCTGTGCAATACTCTGCAATACTCTGGTGCAATACTCTGCAATACCCTGCGCAATACTCTGCAATACCCTGCGCAATACCCTGCAAAATACTCTGCAATACCCTGGTGCAATACTCTGCAATACCCTGCGCAATACTCTGCAATACCCTGCGCAATACCCTGCAAAATACTCTGCAATACCCTGGTGCAATACTCTGCAATACTCTGGTGCAATACTCTGCAATACCCTGCGCAATACTCTGCAATACCCTGCGCAATACCCTGCAATACCCTGCGCAATACTCTGCAATACTCTGGTGCAATACTCTGCAATACCCTGGTGCAATACTCTGCAATACCCTGCGCAATACTCTGCAATACCCTGCGCAATACTCTGCAATACTCTGGTGCAATACTCTGCAATACCCTGGTGCAATACTCTGCAATACCCTGCGCAATACTCTGCAATACCCTGCGCAATACTCTGCAATACTCTGGTGCAATACTCTGCAATACCCTGGTGCAATACCCTGCGCAATACTCTGCAATACCCTGCGCAATACCCTGCAATACCCTGCGCAATACTCTGCAATACCCTGCGCAATACTCTGCAATACTCTGCAATACTCTGGTGCAATACTCTGCAATACCCTGCGCAATACCCTGCAAAATACTCTGCAATACCCTGGTGCAATACTCTGCAATACCCTGCGCAATACTCTGCAATACCCTGCGCAATACCCTGGTGCAATACTCTGCAATACTCTGGTGCAATACTCTGCAATACTCTGGTGCAATACTCTGCAATACCCTGCAAAATACTCTGCAATACCCTGCGCAATACTCTGCAATACCCTGCGCAATACCCTGCAAAATACTCTGCAATACCCTGGTGCAATACTCTGCAATACTCTGGTGCAATACCCTGCGCAATACTCTGCAATACCCTGCGCAATACCCTGCGCAATACTCTGCAATACCCTGCAAAATACTCTGCAATACCCTGCGCAATACCCTGCAAAATACTCTGCAATACCCTGGTGCAATACTCTGCAATACTCTGGTGCAATACCCTGCGCAATACTCTGCAATACCCTGCGCAATACCCTGCGCAATACTCTGCAATACCCTGCAATACCCTGCGCAATACTCTGCAATACCCTGCGCAATATTCTGCAATACCCTGCGCAATACTCTGCAATACTCTGCAATACCCTGCGCAATATTCTGCAATACCCTGCGCAATACTCTGCAATACCCTGCGCAATACCCTGGTGCAATACTCTGCAATACTCTGGTGCAATACTCTGCAATACCCTGCAAAATACTCTGCAATACCCTGCGCAATACCCTGCAAAATACTCTGCAATACCCTGGTGCAATACTCTGCAATACTCTGGTGCAATACTCTGCAATACCCTGCGCAATACTCTGCAATACCCTGCGCAATACCCTGCAAAATACTCTGCAATACCCTGGTGCAATACTCTGCAATACTCTGGTGCAATACTCTGCAATACCCTGGTGCAATACTCTGCAATACCCTGTGCAATACTCTGCAATACCCTGCGCAATACTCTGCAATACTCTGGTGCAATACTCTGCAATACCCTGGTGCAATACCCTGCGCAATACTCTGCAATACCCTGCGCAATACCCTGCAATACCCTGCGCAATACTCTGCAATACCCTGCGCAATACTCTGCAATACTCTGCAATACTCTGGTGCAATACTCTGCAATACCCTGCGCAATACCCTGCAAAATACTCTGCAATACCCTGGTGCAATACTCTGCAATACCCTGCGCAATACTCTGCAATACCCTGCGCAATACCCTGGTGCAATACTCTGCAATACTCTGGTGCAATACTCTGCAATACTCTGGTGCAATACTCTGCAATACCCTGCAAAATACTCTGCAATACCCTGCGCAATACCCTGCAAAATACTATGCAATACCCTGGTGCAATACTCTGCAATACTCTGGTGCAATACCCTGCGCAATACTCTGCAATACCCTGCGCAATACCCTGCGCAATACTCTGCAATACCCTGCAATACCCTGCGCAATACTCTGCAATACCCTGCGCAATATTCTGCAATACCCTGCGCAATACTCTGCAATACTCTGCAATACCCTGCGCAATATTCTGCAATACCCTGCGCAATACTCTGCAATACCCTGCGCAATACTCTGCAATACTCTGGTGCAATACTCTGCAATACCCTGCAAAATACTCTGCAATACCCTGCGCAATACCCTGCAAAATACTCTGCAATACCCTGGTGCAATACTCTGCAATACTCTGGTGCAATACTCTGCAATACCCTGCGCAATACTCTGCAATACCCTGCGCAATACCCTGCAAAATACTCTGCAATACCCTGGTGCAATACTCTGCAATACTCTGGTGCAATACTCTGCAATACCCTGCGCAATACTCTGCAATACCCTGCGCAATACCCTGCAAAATACTCTGCAATACCCTGGTGCAATACTCTGCAATACACTGGTGCAATACTCTGCAATACCCTGCGCAATACTCTGCAATACCCTGCGCAATACTCTGCAATACTCTGGCGCAATACTCTGCAATACCCTGCGCAATACTCTGCAATACCCTGCGCAATACCCTGCGCAATACTCTGCAATACCCTGGTGCAATACTCTGCAATACTCTGGTGCAATACTCTGCAATACCCTGCGCAATACCCTGCAAAATACTCTGCAATACCCTGGTGCAATACTCTGCAATACCCTGCGCAATACCCTGCAAAATACTCTGCAATACCCTGGTGCAATACTCTGCAATACCCTGCGCAATACTCTGCAATACCCTGCGCAATACTCTACAATACCCTGCGCAATACCCTGGTGCAATACTCTGCAATACTCTGGTGCAATACTCTGCAATACCCTGCAAAATACTCTGCAATACCCTGCGCAATACCCTGCAAAATACTCTGCAATACCCTGGTGCAATACTCTGCAATACTCTGGTGCAATACCCTGCGCAATACTCTGCAATACCCTGCGCAATACCCTGCGCAATACTCTGCAATACCCTGCAATACCCTGCGCAATACTCTGCAATACCCTGCGCAATATTCTGCAATACCCTGCGCAATACTCTGCAATACTCTGCGCAATACCCTGGTGCAATACTCTGCAATACTCTGGTGCAATACTCTGCAATACCCTGCAAAATACTCTGCAATACCCTGCGCAATACCCTGCAAAATACTCTGCAATACCCTGGTGCAATACTCTGCAATACTCTGGTGCAATACTCTGCAATACCCTGCGCAATACTCTGCAATACCCTGCGCAATACCCTGCAAAATACTCTGCAATACCCTGGTGCAATACTCTGCAATACTCTGGTGCAATACTCTGCAATACCCTGGTGCAATACTCTGCAATACCCTGCGCAATACTCTGCAATACCCTGCGCAATACTCTGCAATACTCTGGTGCAATACTCTGCAATACCCTGGTGCAATACCCTGCGCAATACTCTGCAATACCCTGCGCAATACCCTGCAATACCCTGCGCAATACTCTGCAATACCCTGCGCAATACTCTGCAATACTCTGCAATACTCTGGTGCAATACTCTGCAATACCCTGCGCAATACCCTGCAAAATACTCTGCAATACCCTGGTGCAATACTCTGCAATACCCTGCGCAATACCCTGGTGCAATACTCTGCAATACTCTGGTGCAATACTCTGCAATACTCTGGTGCAATACTCTGCAATACCCTGCGCAATACTCTGCAATACCCTGCGCAATACTCTGCAATACCCTGCGCAATACTCTGCAATACTCTGGTGCAATACTCTGCAATACCCTGGTGCAATACTCTGCAATACCCTGCGCAATACTCTGCAATACCCTGCGCAATACTCTGCAATACCCTGCGCAATACTCTGCAATACTCTGGTGCAATACTCTGCAATACCCTGGTGCAATACCCTGCAATACCCTGCGCAATACTCTGCAATACCCTGCGCAATACCCTGCAATACCCTGCACAATACTCTGCAATACTCTGGTGCAATACTCTGCAATACCCTGGTGCAATACTCTGCAATACCCTGGTGCAATACTCTGCAATACCCTGCGCAATACTCTGCAATACCCTGGTGCAATACTCTGCAATACTCTGGTGCAATACTCTGCAATACCCTGCGCAATACTCTGCAATACCCTGCGCAATACTCTGCAATACCCTGCGCAATACTCTGCAATACCCTGCGCAATACTCTGCAATACCCTGCGCAATACTCTGCAATACTCTGGTGCAATACTCTGCAATACCCTGGTGCAATACTCTGCAATACCCTGCGCAATACTCTGCAATACCCTGCGCAATACCCTGCAATACCCTGCGCAATACTCTGCAATACCCTGGTGCAATACTCTGCAATACCCTGCGCAATACTCTGCAATACCCTGCGCAATACTCTGCAATACCCTGGTGCAATGCTCTGCAATACTCTGGTGCAATACTCTGCAATACCCTGCGCAATACTCTGCAATACCCTGTGCAATACTCTGCAATACTCTGGTGCAATACTCTGCAATACCCTGCGCAATACTCTGCAATACCCTGCGCAATACCCTGCAAAATACTCTGCAATACCCTGGTGCAATACTCTGCAATACCCTGCGCAATACTCTGCAATACCCTGCGCAATACCCTGCAAAATACTCTGCAATACCCTGGTGCAATACTCTGCAATACTCTGGTGCAATACTCTGCAATACCCTGGTGCAATACTCTGCAATACCCTGCGCAATACTCTGCAATACTCTGGTGCAATACTCTGCAATACCCTGGTGCAATACTCTGCAATACCCTGGTGCAATACTCTGCAATACCCTGCGCAATACTCTGCAATACCCTGGTGCAATACTCTGCAATACTCTGGTGCAATACTCTGCAATACCCTGCGCAATACTCTGCAATACCCTGCGCAATACTCTGCAATACCCTGCGCAATACTCTGCAATACCCTGCGCAATACTCTGCAATACTCTGGTGCAATACTCTGCAATACCCTGGTGCAATACTCTGCAATACCCTGCGCAATACTCTGCAATACCCTGCGCAATACTCTGCAATACTCTGGTGCAATACTCTGCAATACCCTGCGCAATACTCTGCAATACCCTGGTGCAATACTCTGCAATACTCTGGTGCAATACTCTGCAATACCCTGCGCAATACTCTGCAATACCCTGTGCAATACTCTGCAATACTCTGGTGCAATACTCTGCAATACCCTGCGCAATACTCTGCAATACCCTGCGCAATACCCTGCAAAATACTCTGCAATACCCTGGTGCAATACTCTGCAATACCCTGCGCAATACTCTGCAATACCCTGCGCAATACCCTGCAAAATACTCTGCAATACCCTGGTGCAATACTCTGCAATACTCTGGTGCAATACTCTGCAATACCCTGGTGCAATACTCTGCAATACCCTGCGCAATACTCTGCAATACCCTGCGCAATTCTCTGCAATACTCTGGTGCAATACTCTGCAATACCCTGGTGCAATACCCTGCGCAATACTCTGCAATACCCTGCGCAATACCCTGCAATACCCTGCGCAATACTCTGCAATACCCTGCGCAATACTCTGGTGCAATACTCTGCAATACCCTGCGCAATACCCTGCAAAATACTCTGCAATACCCTGGTGCAATTATCTGCAATACCCTGCGCAATACTCTGCAATACCCTGCGCAATACTCTGCAATACTCTGGTGCAATACTCTGCAATACCCTGGTGCAATACCCTGCGCAATACTCTGCAATACCCTGTGCAATACCCTGCAATACCCTACGCAATACTCTGCAATACCCTGCACAATACTCTGCAATACTCTGCAATACTCTGGTGCAATACTCTGCAATACCCTGCGCAATACCCTGCAAAATACTCTGCAATACCCTGGTGCAATACTCTGCAATACCCTGCGCAATACTCTGCAATACCCTGCGCAATACCCTGGTGCAATACTCTGCAATACTCTGGTGCAATACTCTGCAATACTCTGGTGCAATACTCTTCAATACCCTGCAAAATACTCTGCAATACCCTGCGCAATACCCTGCAAAATACTCTGCAATACCCTGGTGCAATACTCTGCAATACTCTGGTGCAATACCCTGCGCAATACTCTGCAATACCCTGCGCAATACCCTGCGCAATACTCTGCAATACCCTGCAATACCCTGCGCAATACTCTGCAATACCCTGCGCAATATTCTGCAATACCCTGCGCAATACTCTGCAATACTCTGCAATACCCTGCGCAATATTCTGCAATACCCTGCGCAATACTCTGCAATACTCTGGTGCAATACTCTGCAATACCCTGCAAAATACTCTGCAATACTCTGCAATACCCTGCGCAATATTCTGCAATACCCTGCGCAATACTCTGCAATACCCTGGTGCAATACTCTGCAATACTCTGGTGCAATACTCTGCAATACCCTGCGCAATACTCTGCAATACCCTGCGCAATACCCTGCAAAATACTCTGCAATACCCTGGTGCAATACTCTGCAATACTCTGGTGCAATACTCTGCAATACCCTGCGCAATACTCTGCAATACCCTGCAAAATACTCTGCAATACCCTGGTGCAATACTCTGCAATACTCTGGTGCAATACTCTGCAATACCCTGGTGCAATACTCTGCAATACTCTGGCGCAATACTCTGCAATACCCTGTGCAATACTCTGCAATACCCTGCGCAATACCCTGCGCAATACTCTGCAATACCCTGGTGCAATACTCTGCAATACTCTGGTGCAATACTCTGCAATACCCTGCGCAATACTCTGCAATACTCTGGTGCAATACTCTGCAATACCCTGGTGCAATACCCTGCGCAATACTCTGCAATACCCTGCGCAATACTCTGCAATACCCTGCGCAATACTCTGCAATACCCTGCGCAATACTCTGCAATACCCTGCGCAATACTCTGCAATACTCTGGTGCAATACTCTGCAATACCCTGGTGCAATACTCTGCAATACCCTGCGCAATACTCTGCAATACCCTGCGCAATTCTCTGCAATACTCTGGTGCAATACTCTGCAATACCCTGGTGCAATACCCTGCGCAATACTCTGCAATACCCTGCGCAATACCCTGCAATACCCTGCGCAATACTCTGCAATACCCTGCGCAATACTCTGCAATACTCTGCAATACTCTGGTGCAATACTCTGCAATACCCTGCGCAATACCCTGCAAAATACTCTGCAATACCCTGGTGCAATACTCTGCAATACCCTGCGCAATACTCTGCAATACCCTGCGCAATACCCTGGTGCAATACTCTGCAATACTCTGGTGCAATACTCTGCAATACCCTGCGCAATACTCTGCAATACTCTGCAATACCCTGCGCAATATTCTGCAATACCCTGCGCAATATTCTGCAATACCCTGCGCAATACTCTGCAATACCCTGCGCAATACCCTGGTGCAATACTCTGCAATACTCTGGTGCAATACTCTGCAATACCCTGCGCAATACTCTGCAATACCCTGCGCAATACCCTTCAAAATACTCTGCAATACCCTGGTGCAATACTCTGCAATACACTGGTGCAATACTCTGCAATACCCTGCGCAATACTCTGCAATACCCTGCGCAATACTCTGCAATACCCTGCGCAATACTCTGCAATACCCTGTGCAATACTCTGCAATACTCTGGTGCAATACTCTGCAATACCCTGCGCAATACTCTGCAATACCCTGCGCAATACCCTGCAAAATACTCTGCAATACCCTGGTGCAATACTCTGCAATACCCTGCGCAATACTCTGCAATACCCTGCGCAATACCCTGCAAAATACTCTGCAATACCCTGGTGCAATACTCTGCAATACTCTGGTGCAATACTCTGCAATACCCTGGTGCAATACTCTGCAATACCCTGCGCAATACTCTGCAATACCCTGCGCAATTCTCTGCAATACTCTGGTGCAATACTCTGCAATACCCTGGTGCAATACCCTGCGCAATACTCTGCAATACCCTGCGCAATACCCTGCAATACCCTGCGCAATACTCTGCAATACCCTGCGCAATACTCTGGTGCAATACTCTGCAATACCCTGCGCAATACCCTGCAAAATACTCTGCAATACCCTGGTGCAATTATCTGCAATACCCTGCGCAATACTCTGCAATACCCTGCGCAATACTCTGCAATACTCTGGTGCAATACTCTGCAATACCCTGGTGCAATACCCTGCGCAATACTCTGCAATACCCTGCGCAATACTCTGCAATACCCTGCACAATACTCTGCAATACTCTGCAATACTCTGGTGCAATACTCTGCAATACCCTGCGCAATACCCTGCAAAATACTCTGCAATACCCTGGTGCAATACTCTGCAATACCCTGCGCAATACTCTGCAATACCCTGCGCAATACCCTGGTGCAATACTCTGCAATACTCTGGTGCAATACTCTGCAATACTCTGGTGCAATACTCTTCAATACCCTGCAAAATACTCTGCAATACCCTGCGCAATACCCTGCAAAATACTCTGCAATACCCTGGTGCAATACTCTGCAATACTCTGGTGCAATACCCTGCGCAATACTCTGCAATACCCTGCGCAATACCCTGCGCAATACTCTGCAATACCCTGCAATACCCTGCGCAATACTCTGCAATACCCTGCGCAATATTCTGCAATACCCTGCGCAATACTCTGCAATACTCTGCAATACCCTGCGCAATATTCTGCAATACCCTGCGCAATACTCTGCAATACTCTGGTGCAATACTCTGCAATACCCTGCAAAATACTCTGCAATACTCTGCAATACCCTGAGCAATATTCTGCAATACCCTGCGCAATACTCTGCAATACCCTGGTGCAATACTCTGCAATACTCTGGTGCAATACTCTGCAATACCCTGCGCAATACTCTGCAATACCCTGCGCAATACCCTGCAAAATACTCTGCAATACCCTGGTGCAATACTCTGCAATACTCTGGTGCAATACTCTGCAATACCCTGCGCAATACTCTGCAATACCCTGCAAAATACTCTGCAATACCCTGGTGCAATACTCTGCAATACTCTGGTGCAATACTCTGCAATACCCTGGTGCAATACTCTGCAATACTCTGGCGCAATACTCTGCAATACCCTGCGCAATACTCTGCAATACCCTGCGCAATACCCTGCGCAATACTCTGCAATACCCTGGTGCAATACTCTGCAATACTCTGGTGCAATACTCTGCAATACCCTGCGCAATACTCTGCAATACTCTGGTGCAATACTCTGCAATACCCTGGTGCAATACCCTGCGCAATACTCTGCAATACCCTGCGCAATACTCTGCAATACCCTGCGCAATACTCTGCAATACCCTGCGCAATACTCTGCAATACCCTGCGCAATACTCTGCAATACTCTGGTGCAATACTCTGCAATACCCTGGTGCAATACTCTGCAATACCCTGCGCAATACTCTGCAATACCCTGCGCAATTCTCTGCAATACTCTGGTGCAATACTCTGCAATACCCTGGTGCAATACCCTGCGCAATACTCTGCAATACCCTGCGCAATACCCTGCAATACCCTGCGCAATACTCTGCAATACCCTGCGCAATACTCTGCAATACTCTGCAATACTCTGGTGCAATACTCTGCAATACCCTGCGCAATACCCTGCAAAATACTCTGCAATACCCTGGTGCAATACTCTGCAATACCCTGCGCAATACTCTGCAATACCCTGCGCAATACCCTGGTGCAATACTCTGCAATACTCTGGTGCAATACTCTGCAATACCCTGCGCAATACTCTGCAATACTCTGCAATACCCTGCGCAATATTCTGCAATACCCTGCGCAATATTCTGCAATACCCTGCGCAATACTCTGCAATACCCTGCGCAATACCCTGGTGCAATACTCTGCAATACTCTGGTGCAATACTCTGCAATACCCTGCGCAATACTCTGCAATACCCTGCGCAATACCCTTCAAAATACTCTGCAATACCCTGGTGCAATACTCTGCAATACACTGGTGCAATACTCTGCAATACCCTGCGCAATACTCTGCAATACCCTGCGCAATACTCTGCAATACTCTGGCGCAATACTCTGCAATACCCTGCGCAATACTCTGCAATACCCTGCGCAATACCCTGCGCAATACTCTGCAATACTCTGGTGCAATACTCTGCAATACCCTGCGCAATATTCTGCAATACCCTGCGCAATACTCTGCAATACTCTGCAATACCCTGCGCAATATTCTGCAATACCCTGCGCAATACTCTGCAATACCCTGCGCAATACCCTGGTGCAATACTCTGCAATACTCTGGTGCAATACTCTGCAATACCCTGCGCAATACTCTGCAATACCCTGCGCAATACCCTGCAAAATACTCTGCAATACCCTGGTGCAATACTCTGCAATACACTGGTGCAATACTCTGCAATACCCTGCGCAATACTCTGCAATACCCTGCGCAATACTCTGCAATACTCTGGCGCAATACTCTGCAATACCCTGCGCAATACTCTGCAATACCCTGCGCAATACCCTGCGCAATACTCTGCAATACCCTGGTGCAATACTCTGCAATACTCTGGTGCAATACTCTGCAATACCCTGCGCAATACCCTGCAAAATACTCTGCAATACCCTGGTGCAATACTCTGCAATACCCTGCGCAATACCCTGCAAAATACTCTGCAATACCCTGGTGCAATACTCTGCAATACCCTGCGCAATACTCTGCAATACCCTGCGCAATACTCTGCAATACCCTGCGCAATACCCTGCAAAATACTCTGCAATACCCTGGTGCAATACTCTGCAATACTCTGGTGCAATACCCTGCGCAATACTCTGCAATACCCTGCAATACCCTGCGCAATACTCTGCAATACCCTGCGCAATATTCTGCAATACCCTGCGCAATACTCTGCAATACTCTGCGCAATACCCTGGTGCAATACTCTGCAATACTCTGGTGCAATACTCTGCAATACCCTGCAAAATACTCTGCAATACCCTGCGCAATACCCTGCAAAATACTCTGCAATACCCTGGTGCAATACTCTGCAATACTCTGGTGCAATACTCTGCAATACCCTGCGCAATACTCTGCAATACCCTGCGCAATACCCTGCAAAATACTCTGCAATACCCTGGTGCAATACTCTGCAATACTCTGGTGCAATACTCTGCAATACCCTGGTGCAATACTCTGCAATACCCTGCGCAATACTCTGCAATACCCTGCGCAATACTCTGCAATACTCTGGTGCAATACTCTGCAATACCCTGGTGCAATACCCTGCGCAATACTCTGCAATACCCTGCGCAATACCCTGCAATACCCTGCGCAATACTCTGCAATACCCTGCGCAATACTCTGCAATACTCTGCAATACTCTGGTACAATACTCTGCAATACCCTGCGCAATACCCTGCAAAATACTCTGCAATACCCTGGTGCAATACTCTGCAATACCCTGCGCAATACTCTGCAATACCCTGCGCAATACCCTGGTGCAATACTCTGCAATACTCTGGTGCAATACTCTGCAATACTCTGGTGCAATACTCTGCAATACCCTGCAAAATACTCTGCAATACCCTGCGCAATACCCTGCAAAATACTCTGCAATACCCTGGTGCAATACTCTGCAATACTCTGGTGCAATACTCTGCAATACCCTGCGCAATACTCTGCAATACCCTGCGCAATACCCTGCAAAATACTCTGCAATACCCTGGTGCAATACTCTGCAATACTCTGGTGCAATACCCTGCAATACCCTGCGCAATACTCTGCAATACTCTGGCGCAATACTCTGCAATACCCTGGTGCAATACTCTGCAATACCCTGCGCAATACTCTGCAATACCCTGCGCAATTCTCTGCAATACTCTGGTGCAATACTCTGCAATACCCTGGTGCAATACCCTGCGCAATACTCTGCAATACCCTGCGCAATACCCTGCAATACCCTGCGCAATACTCTGCAATACCCTGCGCAATACTCTGCAATACTCTGCAATACTCTGGTGCAATACTCTGCAATACCCTGCGCAATACCCTGCAAAATACTCTGCAATACCCTGGTGCAATACTCTGCAATACTCTGCAATACTCTGGTGCAATACTCTGCAATACTCTGGTGCAATACTCTGCAATACCCTGCGCAATACTCTGCAATACCCTGCGCAATACTCTGCAATACCCTGCGCAATACTCTGCAATACTCTGGTGCAATACTCTGCAATACCCTGGTGCAATACTCTGCAATACCCTGCGCAATACTCTGCAATACCCTGCGCAATACTCTGCAATACCCTGCGCAATACTCTGCAATACTCTGGTGCAATACTCTGCAATACCCTGGTGCAATACCCTGCAATACCCTGCGCAATACTCTGCAATACCCTGCGCAATACCCTGCAATACCCTGCACAATACTCTGCAATACTCTGGTGCAATACTCTGCAATACCCTGGTGCAATACTCTGCAATACCCTGGTGCAATACTCTGCAATACCCTGCGCAATACTCTGCAATACCCTGGTGCAATACTCTGCAATACTCTGGTGCAATACTCTGCAATACCCTGCGCAATACTCTGCAATACCCTGCGCAATACTCTGCAATACCCTGCGCAATACTCTGCAATACCCTGCGCAATACTCTGCAATACCCTGCGCAATACTCTGCAATACTCTGGTGCAATACTCTGCAATACCCTGGTGCAATACTCTGCAATACCCTGCGCAATACTCTGCAATACCCTGCGCAATACCCTGCAATACCCTGCGCAATACTCTGCAATACCCTGGTGCAATACTCTGCAATACCCTGCGCAATACTCTGCAATACCCTGCGCAATACTCTGCAATACCCTGGTGCAATGCTCTGCAATACTCTGGTGCAATACTCTGCAATACCCTGCGCAATACTCTGCAATACCCTGTGCAATACTCTGCAATACTCTGGTGCAATACTCTGCAATACCCTGCGCAATACTCTGCAATACCCTGCGCAATACCCTGCAAAATACTCTGCAATACCCTGGTGCAATACTCTGCAATACCCTGCGCAATACTCTGCAATACCCTGCGCAATACCCTGCAAAATACTCTGCAATACCCTGGTGCAATACTCTGCAATACTCTGGTGCAATACTCTGCAATACCCTGGTGCAATACTCTGCAATACCCTGCGCAATACTCTGCAATACTCTGGTGCAATACTCTGCAATACCCTGGTGCAATACTCTGCAATACCCTGGTGCAATACTCTGCAATACCCTGCGCAATACTCTGCAATACCCTGGTGCAATACTCTGCAATACTCTGGTGCAATACTCTGCAATACCCTGCGCAATACTCTGCAATACCCTGCGCAATACTCTGCAATACCCTGCGCAATACTCTGCAATACCCTGCGCAATACTCTGCAATACTCTGGTGCAATACTCTGCAATACCCTGGTGCAATACTCTGCAATACCCTGCGCAATACTCTGCAATACCCTGCGCAATACTCTGCAATACTCTGGTGCAATACTCTGCAATACCCTGCGCAATACTCTGCAATACCCTGGTGCAATACTCTGCAATACTCTGGTGCAATACTCTGCAATACCCTGCGCAATACTCTGCAATACCCTGTGCAATACTCTGCAATACTCTGGTGCAATACTCTGCAATACCCTGCGCAATACTCTGCAATACCCTGCGCAATACCCTGCAAAATACTCTGCAATACCCTGGTGCAATACTCTGCAATACCCTGCGCAATACTCTGCAATACCCTGCGCAATACCCTGCAAAATACTCTGCAATACCCTGGTGCAATACTCTGCAATACTCTGGTGCAATACTCTGCAATACCCTGGTGCAATACTCTGCAATACCCTGCGCAATACTCTGCAATACCCTGCGCAATTCTCTGCAATACTCTGGTGCAATACTCTGCAATACCCTGGTGCAATACCCTGCGCAATACTCTGCAATACCCTGCGCAATACCCTGCAATACCCTGCGCAATACTCTGCAATACCCTGCGCAATACTCTGGTGCAATACTCTGCAATACCCTGCGCAATACCCTGCAAAATACTCTGCAATACCCTGGTGCAATTATCTGCAATACCCTGCGCAATACTCTGCAATACCCTGCGCAATACTCTGCAATACTCTGGTGCAATACTCTGCAATACCCTGGTGCAATACCCTGCGCAATACTCTGCAATACCCTGTGCAATACCCTGCAATACCCTACGCAATACTCTGCAATACCCTGCACAATACTCTGCAATACTCTGCAATACTCTGGTGCAATACTCTGCAATACCCTGCGCAATACCCTGCAAAATACTCTGCAATACCCTGGTGCAATACTCTGCAATACCCTGCGCAATACTCTGCAATACCCTGCGCAATACCCTGGTGCAATACTCTGCAATACTCTGGTGCAATACTCTGCAATACTCTGGTGCAATACTCTTCAATACCCTGCAAAATACTCTGCAATACCCTGCGCAATACCCTGCAAAATACTCTGCAATACCCTGGTGCAATACTCTGCAATACTCTGGTGCAATACCCTGCGCAATACTCTGCAATACCCTGCGCAATACCCTGCGCAATACTCTGCAATACCCTGCAATACCCTGCGCAATACTCTGCAATACCCTGCGCAATATTCTGCAATACCCTGCGCAATACTCTGCAATACTCTGCAATACCCTGCGCAATATTCTGCAATACCCTGCGCAATACTCTGCAATACTCTGGTGCAATACTCTGCAATACCCTGCAAAATACTCTGCAATACTCTGCAATACCCTGCGCAATATTCTGCAATACCCTGCGCAATACTCTGCAATACCCTGGTGCAATACTCTGCAATACTCTGGTGCAATACTCTGCAATACCCTGCGCAATACTCTGCAATACCCTGCGCAATACCCTGCAAAATACTCTGCAATACCCTGGTGCAATACTCTGCAATACTCTGGTGCAATACTCTGCAATACCCTGCGCAATACTCTGCAATACCCTGCAAAATACTCTGCAATACCCTGGTGCAATACTCTGCAATACTCTGGTGCAATACTCTGCAATACCCTGGTGCAATACTCTGCAATACTCTGGCGCAATACTCTGCAATACCCTGTGCAATACTCTGCAATACCCTGCGCAATACCCTGCGCAATACTCTGCAATACCCTGGTGCAATACTCTGCAATACTCTGGTGCAATACTCTGCAATACCCTGCGCAATACTCTGCAATACTCTGGTGCAATACTCTGCAATACCCTGGTGCAATACCCTGCGCAATACTCTGCAATACCCTGCGCAATACTCTGCAATACCCTGCGCAATACTCTGCAATACCCTGCGCAATACTCTGCAATACCCTGCGCAATACTCTGCAATACTCTGGTGCAATACTCTGCAATACCCTGGTGCAATACTCTGCAATACCATGCGCAATACTCTGCAATACCCTGCGCAATTCTCTGCAATACTCTGGTGCAATACTCTGCAATACCCTGGTGCAATACCCTGCGCAATACTCTGCAATACCCTGCGCAATACCCTGCAATACCCTGCGCAATACTCTGCAATACCCTGCGCAATACTCTGCAATACTCTGCAATACTCTGGTGCAATACTCTGCAATACCCTGCGCAATACCCTGCAAAATACTCTGCAATACCCTGGTGCAATACTCTGCAATACCCTGCGCAATACTCTGCAATACCCTGCGCAATACCCTGGTGCAATACTCTGCAATACTCTGGTGCAATACTCTGCAATACCCTGCGCAATACTCTGCAATACTCTGCAATACCCTGCGCAATATTCTGCAATACCCTGCGCAATATTCTGCAATACCCTGCGCAATACTCTGCAATACCCTGCGCAATACCCTGGTGCAATACTCTGCAATACTCTGGTGCAATACTCTGCAATACCCTGCGCAATACTCTGCAATACCCTGCGCAATACCCTTCAAAATACTCTGCAATACCCTGGTGCAATACTCTGCAATACACTGGTGCAATACTCTGCAATACCCTGCGCAATACTCTGCAATACCCTGCGCAATACTCTGCAATACCCTGCGCAATACTCTGCAATACCCTGTGCAATACTCTGCAATACTCTGGTGCAATACTCTGCAATACCCTGCGCAATACTCTGCAATACCCTGCGCAATACCCTGCAAAATACTCTGCAATACCCTGGTGCAATACTCTGCAATACCCTGCGCAATACTCTGCAATACCCTGCGCAATACCCTGCAAAATACTCTGCAATACCCTGGTGCAATACTCTGCAATACTCTGGTGCAATACTCTGCAATACCCTGGTGCAATACTCTGCAATACCCTGCGCAATACTCTGCAATACCCTGCGCAATTCTCTGCAATACTCTGGTGCAATACTCTGCAATACTCTGGTGCAATACCCTGCGCAATACTCTGCAATACCCTGCGCAATACCCTGCGCAATACTCTGCAATACCCTGCAATACCCTGCGCAATACTCTGCAATACCCTGCGCAATATTCTGCAATACCCTGCGCAATACTCTGCAATACTCTGCAATACCCTGCGCAATATTCTGCAATACCCTGCGCAATACTCTGCAATACTCTGGTGCAATACTCTGCAATACCCTGCAAAATACTCTGCAATACTCTGCAATACCCTGAGCAATATTCTGCAATACCCTGCGCAATACTCTGCAATACCCTGGTGCAATACTCTGCAATACTCTGGTGCAATACTCTGCAATACCCTGCGCAATACTCTGCAATACCCTGCGCAATACCCTGCAAAATACTCTGCAATACCCTGGTGCAATACTCTGCAATACTCTGGTGCAATACTCTGCAATACCCTGCGCAATACTCTGCAATACCCTGCAAAATACTCTGCAATACCCTGGTGCAATACTCTGCAATACTCTGGTGCAATACTCTGCAATACCCTGGTGCAATACTCTGCAATACTCTGGCGCAATACTCTGCAATACCCTGCGCAATACTCTGCAATACCCTGCGCAATACCCTGCGCAATACTCTGCAATACCCTGGTGCAATACTCTGCAATACTCTGGTGCAATACTCTGCAATACCCTGCGCAATACTCTGCAATACTCTGGTGCAATACTCTGCAATACCCTGGTGCAATACCCTGCGCAATACTCTGCAATACCCTGCGCAATACTCTGCAATACCCTGCGCAATACTCTGCAATACCCTGCGCAATACTCTGCAATACCCTGCGCAATACTCTGCAATACTCTGGTGCAATACTCTGCAATACCCTGGTGCAATACTCTGCAATACCCTGCGCAATACTCTGCAATACCCTGCGCAATTCTCTGCAATACTCTGGTGCAATACTCTGCAATACCCTGGTGCAATACCCTGCGCAATACTCTGCAATACCCTGCGCAATACCCTGCAATACCCTGCGCAATACTCTGCAATACCCTGCGCAATACTCTGCAATACTCTGCAATACTCTGGTGCAATACTCTGCAATACCCTGCGCAATACCCTGCAAAATACTCTGCAATACCCTGGTGCAATACTCTGCAATACCCTGCGCAATACTCTGCAATACCCTGCGCAATACCCTGGTGCAATACTCTGCAATACTCTGGTGCAATACTCTGCAATACCCTGCGCAATACTCTGCAATACTCTGCAATACCCTGCGCAATATTCTGCAATACCCTGCGCAATATTCTGCAATACCCTGCGCAATACTCTGCAATACCCTGCGCAATACCCTGGTGCAATACTCTGCAATACTCTGGTGCAATACTCTGCAATACCCTGCGCAATACTCTGCAATACCCTGCGCAATACCCTTCAAAATACTCTGCAATACCCTGGTGCAATACTCTGCAATACACTGGTGCAATACTCTGCAATACCCTGCGCAATACTCTGCAATACCCTGCGCAATACTCTGCAATACTCGGGCGCAATACTCTGCAATACCCTGCGCAATACTCTGCAATACCCTGCGCAATACCCTGCGCAATACTCTGCAATACTCTGGTGCAATACTCTGCAATACCCTGCGCAATATTCTGCAATACCCTGCGCAATACTCTGCAATACTCTGCAATACCCTGCGCAATATTCTGCAATACCCTGCGCAATACTCTGCAATACCCTGCGCAATACCCTGGTGCAATACTCTGCAATACTCTGGTGCAATACTCTGCAATACCCTGCGCAATACTCTGCAATACCCTGCGCAATACCCTGCAAAATACTCTGCAATACCCTGGTGCAATACTCTGCAATACACTGGTGCAATACTCTGCAATACCCTGCGCAATACTCTGCAATACCCTGCGCAATACTCTGCAATACTCTGGCGCAATACTCTGCAATACCCTGCGCAATACTCTGCAATACCCTGCGCAATACCCTGCGCAATACTCTGCAATACCCTGGTGCAATACTCTGCAATACTCTGGTGCAATACTCTGCAATACCCTGCGCAATACCCTGCAAAATACTCTGCAATACCCTGGTGCAATACTCTGCAATACCCTGCGCAATACCCTGCAAAATACTCTGCAATACCCTGGTGCAATACTCTGCAATACCCTGCGCAATACTCTGCAATACCCTGCGCAATACTCTGCAATACCCTGCGCAATACCCTGCAAAATACTCTGCAATACCCTGGTGCAATACTCTGCAATACTCTGGTGCAATACCCTGCGCAATACTCTGCAATACCCTGCGCAATACCCTGCGCAATACTCTGCAATACCCTGCAATACCCTGCGCAATACTCTGCAATACCCTGCGCAATATTCTGCAATACCCTGCGCAATACTCTGCAATACTCTGCGCAATACCCTGGTGCAATACTCTGCAATACTCTGGTGCAATACTCTGCAATACCCTGCAAAATACTCTGCAATACCCTGCGCAATACCCTGCAAAATACTCTGCAATACCCTGGTGCAATACTCTGCAATACTCTGGTGCAATACTCTGCAATACCCTGCGCAATACTCTGCAATACCCTGCGCAATACCCTGCAAAATACTCTGCAATACCCTGGTGCAATACTCTGCAATACTCTGGTGCAATACTCTGCAATACCCTGGTGCAATACTCTGCAATACCCTGCGCAATACTCTGCAATACCCTGCGCAATACTCTGCAATACTCTGGTGCAATACTCTGCAATACCCTGGTGCAATACCCTGCGCAATACTCTGCAATACCCTGCGCAATACCCTGCAATACCCTGCGCAATACTCTGCAATACCCTGCGCAATACTCTGCAATACTCTGCAATACTCTGGTACAATACTCTGCAATACCCTGCGCAATACCCTGCAAAATACTCTGCAATACCCTGGTGCAATACTCTGCAATACCCTGCGCAATACTCTGCAATACCCTGCGCAATACCCTGGTGCAATACTCTGCAATACTCTGGTGCAATACTCTGCAATACTCTGGTGCAATACTCTGCAATACCCTGCAAAATACTCTGCAATACCCTGCGCAATACCCTGCAAAATACTCTGCAATACCCTGGTGCAATACTCTGCAATACTCTGGTGCAATACTCTGCAATACCCTGCGCAATACTCTGCAATACCCTGCGCAATACCCTGCAAAATACTCTGCAATACCCTGGTGCAATACTCTGCAATACTCTGGTGCAATACTCTGCAATACCCTGCGCAATACTCTGCAATACCCTGCGCAATACCCTGCAAAATACTCTGCAATACCCTGGTGCAATACTCTGCAATACTCTGGTGCAATACTCTGCAATACCCTGCAATACCCTGCGCAATACTCTGCAATACTCTGGCGCAATACTCTGCAATACCCTGGTGCAATACTCTGCAATACCCTGCGCAATACTCTGCAATACCCTGCGCAATTCTCTGCAATACTCTGGTGCAATACTCTGCAATACCCTGGTGCAATACCCTGCGCAATACTCTGCAATACCCTGCGCAATACCCTGCAATACCCTGCGCAATACTCTGCAATACCCTGCGCAATACTCTGCAATACTCTGCAATACTCTGGTGCAATACTCTGCAATACCCTGCGCAATACCCTGCAAAATACTCTGCAATACCCTGGTGCAATACTCTGCAATACCCTGTGCAATACTCTGCAATACCCTGCGCAATACCCTGGTGCAATACTCTGCAATACTCTGGTGCAATACTCTGCAATACTCTGGTGCAATACTCTGCAATACCCTGCGCAATATTCTGCAATACCCTGCGCAATACTCTGCAATACTCTGCAATACCCTGCGCAATATTCTGCAATACCCTGCGCAATACTCTGCAATACCCTGCGCAATACCCTGGTGCAATACTCTGCAATACTCTGGTGCAATACTCTGCAATACCCTGCAAAATACTCTGCAATACCCTGCGCAATACCCTGCAAAATACTCTGCAATACCCTGGTGCAATACTCTGCAATACTCTGGTGCAATACTCTGCAATACCCTGCGCAATACTCTGCAATACCCTGCGCAATACCCTGCAAAATACTCTGCAATACCCTGGTGCAATACTCTGCAATACTCTGGTGCAATACTCTGCAATACCCTGCGCAATACTCTGCAATACCCTGCGCAATACTCTGCAATACTCTGGTGCAATACTCTGCAATACCCTGGTGCAATACTCTGCAATACCCTGCGCAATACTCTGCAATACCCTGCGCAATACTCTGCAATACTCTGGTGCAATACTCTGCAATACCCTGGTGCAATACCCTGCGCAATACTCTGCAATACCCTGCGCAATACCCTGCAAAATACTCTGCAATACCCTGCGCAATACTCTGCAATACCCTGCGCAATACTCTGCAATACTCTGGTGCAATACTCTGCAATACCCTGGTGCAATACTCTGCAATACCCTGCGCAATACTCTGCAATACTCTGCAATACTCTGGTGCAATACTCTGCAATACCCTGCGCAATACCCTGCAAAATACTCTGCAATACCCTGGTGCAATACTCTGCAATACCCTGCGCAATACTCTGCAATACCCTGCGCAATACCCTGGTGCAATACTCTGCAATACTCTGGTGCAATACTCTGCAATACTCTGGTGCAATACGCTGCAATACCCTGCAAAATACTCTGCAATACCCTGCGCAATACTCTGCAATACCCTGCGCAATACCCTGCGCAATACCCTGCAAAATACTCTGCAATACCCTGGTGCAATACTCTGCAATACTCTGGTGCAATACCCTGCGCAATACTCTGCAATACCCTGCGCAATACCCTGCGCAATACTCTGCAATACCCTGCAATACCCTGCGCAATACTCTGCAATACCCTGCGCAATATTCTGCAATACCCTGCGCAATACTCTGCAATACTCTGCAATACCCTGCGCAATATTCTGCAATACCCTGCGCAATACTCTGCAATACCCTGCGCAATACCCTGGTGCAATACTCTGCAATACTCTGGTGCAATACTCTGCAATACCCTGCAAAATACTCTGCAATACCCTGCGCAATACCCTGCAAAATACTCTGCAATACCCTGGTGCAATACTCTGCAATACTCTGGTGCAATACTCTGCAATACCCTGCGCAATACTCTGCAATACCCTGCGCAATACCCTGCAAAATACTCTGCAATACCCTGGTGCAATACTCTGCAATACTCTGGTGCAATACTCTGCAATACCCTGGTGCAATACTCTGCAATACCCTGCGCAATACTCTGCAATACCCTGCGCAATACTCTGCAATACTCTGGTGCAATACTCTGCAATACCCTGGTGCAATACCCTGCGCAATACTCTGCAATACCCTGCGCAATACCCTGCAATACCCTGCGCAATACTCTGCAATACCCTGCGCAATACTCTGCAATACTCTGCAATACTCTGGTACAATACTCTGCAATACCCTGCGCAATACCCTGCAAAATACTCTGCAATACCCTGGTGCAATACTCTGCAATACCCTGCGCAATACTCTGCAATACCCTGCGCAATACCCTGGTGCAATACTCTGCAATACTCTGGTGCAATACTCTGCAATACTCTGGTGCAATACTCTGCAATACCCTGCAAAATACTCTGCAATACCCTGCGCAATACCCTGCAAAATACTCTGCAATACCCTGGTGCAATACTCTGCAATACTCTGGTGCAATACTCTGCAATACCCTGCGCAATACTCTGCAATACCCTGCGCAATACCCTGCAAAATACTCTGCAATACCCTGGTGCAATACTCTGCAATACTCTGGTGCAATACTCTGCAATACCCTGCGCAATACTCTGCAATACCCTGCGCAATACCCTGCAAAATACTCTGCAATACCCTGGTGCAATACTCTGCAATACTCTGGTGCAATACTCTGCAATACCCTGCAATACCCTGCGCAATACTCTGCAATACTCTGGCGCAATACTCTGCAATACCCTGGTGCAATACTCTGCAATACCCTGCGCAATACTCTGCAATACCCTGCGCAATTCTCTGCAATACTCTGGTGCAATACTCTGCAATACCCTGGTGCAATACCCTGCGCAATACTCTGCAATACCCTGCGCAATACCCTGCAATACCCTGCGCAATACTCTGCAATACCCTGCGCAATACTCTGCAATACTCTGCAATACTCTGGTGCAATACTCTGCAATACCCTGCGCAATACCCTGCAAAATACTCTGCAATACCCTGGTGCAATACTCTGCAATACCCTGCGCAATACTCTGCAATACCCTGCGCAATACCCTGGTGCAATACTCTGCAATACTCTGCAATACTCTGGTGCAATACTCTGCAATACTCTGGTGCAATACTCTGCAATACCCTGCGCAATATTCTGCAATACCCTGCGCAATACTCTGCAATACTCTGCAATACCCTGCGCAATATTCTGCAATACCCTGCGCAATACTCTGCAATACCCTGCGCAATACCCTGGTGCAATACTCTGCAATACTCTGGTGCAATACTCTGCAATACCCTGCAAAATACTCTGCAATACCCTGCGCAATACCCTGCAAAATACTCTGCAATACCCTGGTGCAATACTCTGCAATACTCTGGTGCAATACTCTGCAATACCCTGCGCAATACTCTGCAATACCCTGCGCAATACCCTGCAAAATACTCTGCAATACCCTGGTGCAATACTCTGCAATACTCTGGTGCAATACTCTGCAATACCCTGCGCAATACTCTGCAATACCCTGCGCAATACTCTGCAATACTCTGGTGCAATACTCTGCAATACCCTGGTGCAATACTCTGCAATACCCTGCGCAATACTCTGCAATACCCTGCGCAATACTCTGCAATACTCTGGTGCAATACTCTGCAATACCCTGGTGCAATACCCTGCGCAATACTCTGCAATACCCTGCGCAATACCCTGCAAAATACTCTGCAATACCCTGCGCAATACTCTGCAATACCCTGCGCAATACTCTGCAATACTCTGGTGCAATACTCTGCAATACCCTGGTGCAATACTCTGCAATACCCTGCGCAATACTCTGCAATACTCTGCAATACTCTGGTGCAATACTCTGCAATACCCTGCGCAATACCCTGCAAAATACTCTGCAATACCCTGGTGCAATACTCTGCAATACCCTGCGCAATACCCTGGTGCAATACTCTGCAATACTCTGGTGCAATACTCTGCAATACTCTGGTGCAATACGCTGCAATACCCTGCAAAATACTCTGCAATACCCTGCGCAATACTCTGCAATACCCTGCGCAATACCCTGCGCAATACCCTGCAAAATACTCTGCAATACCCTGGTGCAATACTCTGCAATACTCTGGTGCAATACCCTGCGCAATACTCTGCAATACCCTGCGCAATACCCTGCGCAATACTCTGCAATACCCTGCAATACCCTGCGCAATACTCTGCAATACCCTGCGCAATATTCTGCAATACCCTGCGCAATACTCTGCAATACTCTGCAATACCCTGCGCAATATTCTGCAATACCCTGCACAATACTCTGCAATACCCTGCGCAATACCCTGGTGCAATACTCTGCAATACTCTGGTGCAATACTCTGCAATACCCTGCAAAATACTCTGCAATACCCTGCGCAATACCCTGCAAAATACTCTGCAATACCCTGGTGCAATACTCTGCAATACTCTGGTGCAATACTCTGCAATACCCTGCGCAATACTCTGCAATACCCTGCGCAATACCCTGCAATACCCTGCGCACTACTCTGCAATACTCTGGCGCAATACTCTGCAATACCCTGCGCAATACTCTGCAATACCCTGTGCAATACCCTGCGCAATACTCTGCAATACCCTGGTGCAATACTCTGCAATACTCTGGTGCAATACTCTGCAATACCCTGCGCAATACTCTGCAATACCCTGCGCAATACCCTGGTGCAATACTCTGCAATACCCTGGTGCAATACTCTGCAATACTCTGCAATACCCTGCGCAATACTCTGCAATACCCTGCGCAATACTCTGCAATACCCTGCGCAATACTCTGCAATACTCTGGTGCAATACTCTGCAATACCCTGGTGCAATACTCTGCAATACCCTGCGCAATACTCTGCAATACCCTGCGCAATACTCTGCAATACCCTGCGCAATACTCTGCAATACTCTGGTGCAATACTCTGCAATACCCTGGTGCAATACCCTGCAATACACTGCGCAATACTCTGCAATACCCTGCGCAATACCCTGCAATACCCTGCGCAATACTCTGCAATACTCTGGTGCAATACTCTGCAATACCCTGGTGCAATACTCTGCAATACCCTGCGCAATACTCTGCAATACCCTGGTGCAATACTCTGCAATACTCTGGTGCAATACTCTGCAATACCCTGCGCAATACTCTGCAATACCCTGCGCAATACCCTGCAATACCCTGCGCAATACTCTGCAATACCCTGCGCAATACTCTGCAATACTCTGGTGCAATACTCTGCAATACCCTGGTGCAATACTCTGCAATACCCTGGTGCAATACTCTGCAATACCCTGCGCAATACTCTGCAATACCCTGGTGCAATACTCTGCAATACTCTGGTGCAATACTCTGCAATACCCTGCGCAATACTCTGCAATACCCTGCGCAATACTCTGCAATACCCTGCGCAATACTCTGCAATACTCTGGTGCAATACTCTGCAATACCCTGGTGCAATACTCTGCAATACCCTGCGCAATACTCTGCAATACCCTGCGCAATACCCTGCAATACCCTGCGCAATACTCTGCAATACTCTGGTGCAATACTCTGCAATACCCTGGTGCAATACTCTGCAATACCCTGCGCAATACTCTGCAATACCCTGCGCAATACTCTGCAATACCCTGGTGCAATACTCTGCAATACTCTGGTGCAATACTCTGCAATACCCTGCGCAATACTCTGCAATACCCTGCGCAATACCCTGGTGCAATACTCTGCAATACTCTGCAATACTCTGGTGCAATACTCTGCAATACTCTGGTGCAATACTCTGCAATACCCTGCGCAATATTCTGCAATACCCTGCGCAATACTCTGCAATACTCTGCAATACTCTGCAATACCCTGCGCAATATTCTGCAATACCCTGCGCAATACTCTGCAATACCCTGCGCAATACCCTGGTGCAATACTCTGCAATACTCTGGTGCAATACTCTGCAATACCCTGGTGCAATACTCTGCAATACCCTGGTGCAATACTCTGCAATACCCTGCAATACCCTGCGCAATACTCTGCAATACTCTGGTGCAATACTCTGCAATACCCTGGTGCAATACTCTGCAATACCCTGGTGCAATACTCTGCAATACCCTGCGCAATACTCTGCAATACCCTGGTGCAATACTCTGCAATACTCTGGTGCAATACTCTGCAATACCCTGCGCAATACTCTGCAATACCCTGCGCAATACCCTGGTGCAATACTCTGCAATACTCTGCAATACCCTGGTGCAATACTCTGCAATACTCTGGTGCAATACTCTGCAATACCCTGCGCAATACTCTGCAATACCCTGCGCAATACCCTGCAATACCCTGCGCAATACTCTGCAATACCCTGCGCAATACTCTGCAATACTCTGGTGCAATACTCTGCAATACCCTGGTGCAATACTCTGCAATACCCTGCGCAATACTCTGCAATACCCTGGTGCAATACTCTGCAATACTCTGGTGCAATACTCTGCAATACCCTGCGCAATACCCTGCAAAATACTCTGCAATACCCTGGTGCAATACTCTGCAATACCCTGCGCAATACTCTGCAATACCCTGCGCAATACCCTGCAAAATACTCTGCAATACCCTGGTGCAATACTCTGCAATACTCTGGTGCAATACTCTGCAATACCCTGCGCAATACTCTGCAATACCCTGCGCAATACCCTGCAATACCCTGCGCAATACTCTGCAATACTCTGGTGCAATACTCTGCAATACCCTGGTGCAATACTCTGCAATACCCTGTGCAATACTCTGCAATACCCTGGTGCAATACTCTGCAATACTCTGGTGCAATACTCTGCAATACCCTGCGCAATACTCTGCAATACCCTGCGCAATACCCTGCAATACCCTGCGCAATACTCTGCAATACCCTGGTGCAATACTCTGCAATACCCTGCGCAATACTCTGCAATACCCTGCGCAATACTCTGCAATACCCTGTGCAATACGCTGCAATACTCTGCAATACCCTGCACAATACTCTGCAATACCCTGTGCAATACTCTGCAATACTCTGGTGCAATACTCTGCAATACCCTGCGCAATACTCTGCAATACCCTGCGCAATACCCTGCAAAATACTCTGCAATACCCTGGTGCAATACTCTGCAATACCCTGCGCAATACTCTGCAATACCCTGCGCAATACCCTGCAAAATACTCTGCAATACCCTGGTGCAATACTCTGCAATACTCTGGTGCAATACTCTGCAATACCCTGCGCAATACTCTGCAATACCCTGCGCAATACCCTGCAATACCCTGCGCAATACTCTGCAATACTCTGGTGCAATACTCTGCAATACCCTGGTGCAATACTCTGCAATACCCTGCGCAATACTCTGCAATACCCTGCGCAATACTCTGCAATACTCTGGTGCAATACTCTGCAATACCCTGGTGCAATACTCTGCAATACCCTGCGCAATACTCTGCAATACCCTGCGCAATACTCTGCAATACTCTGGTGCAATACTCTGCAATACCCTGGTGCAATACCCTGCGCAATACTCTGCAATACCCTGCGCAATACCCTGCAATACCCTGCGCAATACTCTGCAATACCCTGCGCAATACTCTGCAATACTCTGCAATACTCTGGTGCAATACTCTGCAATACCCTGCGCAATACCCTGCAAAATACTCTGCAATACCCTGGTGCAATACTCTGCAATACCCTGCGCAATACTCTGCAATACCCTGCGCAATACCCTGGTGCAATACTCTGCAATACTCTGGTGCAATACTCTGCAATACTCTGGTGCAATACTCTGCAATACCCTGCAAAATACTCTGCAATACCCTGCGCAATACTCTGCAATACCCTGCGCAATACCCTGCGCAATACCCTGCAAAATACTCTGCAATACCCTGGTGCAATACTCTGCAATACTCTGGTGCAATACCCTGCGCAATACTCTGCAATACCCTGCGCAATACCCTGCGCAATACTCTGCAATACCCTGCAAAATACTCTGCAATACCCTGCGCAATACCCTGCAAAATACTCTGCAATACCCTGGTGCAATACTCTGCAATACTCTGGTGCAATACCCTGCGCAATACTCTGCAATACCCTGCGCAATACCCTGCGCAATACTCTGCAATACCCTGCAATACCCTGCGCAATACTCTGCAATACCCTGCGCAATATTCTGCAATACCCTGCGCAATACTCTGCAATACTCTGCAATACCCTGCGCAATATTCTGCAATACCCTGCGCAATACTCTGCAATACCCTGCGCAATACCCTGGTGCAATACTCTGCAATACTCTGGTGCAATACTCTGCAATACCCTGCAAAATACTCTGCAATACCCTGCGCAATACCCTGCAAAATACTCTGCAATACCCTGGTGCAATACTCTGCAATACTCTGGTGCAATACTCTGCAATACCCTGCGCAATACTCTGCAATACCCTGCGCAATACCCTGCAAAATACTCTGCAATACCCTGGTGCAATACTCTGCAATACTCTGGTGCAATACTCTGCAATACCCTGGTGCAATACTCTGCAATACCCTGCGCAATACTCTGCAATACCCTGCGCAATACTCTGCAATACTCTGGTGCAATACTCTGCAATACCCTGGTGCAATACCCTGCGCAATACTCTGCAATACCCTGCGCAATACCCTGCAATACCCTGCGCAATACTCTGCAATACCCTGCGCAATACTCTGCAATACTCTGCAATACTCTGGTGCAATACTCTGCAATACCCTGCGCAATACCCTGCAAAATACTCTGCAATACCCTGGTGCAATACTCTGCAATACCCTGCGCAATACTCTGCAATACCCTGCGCAATACCCTGGTGCAATACTCTGCAATACCCTGGTGCAATACTCTGCAATACTCTGGTGCAATACTCTGCAATACCCTGCAAAATACTCTGCAATACCCTGCGCAATACCCTGCAAAATACTCTGCAATACCCTGGTGCAATACTCTGCAATACTCTGGTGCAATACCCTGCGCAATACTCTGCAATACCCTGCGCAATACCCTGCGCAATACTCTGCAATACCCTGCAATACCCTGCGCAATACTCTGCAATACCCTGCGCAATATTCTGCAATACCCTGCGCAATACTCTGCAATACTCTGCAATACCCTGCGCAATATTCTGCAATACCCTGCGCAATACTCTGCAATACCCTGCGCAATACCCTGGTGCAATACTCTGCAATACTCTGGTGCAATACTCTGCAATACCCTGCAAAATACTCTGCAATACCCTGCGCAATACCCTGCAAAATACTCTGCAATACCCTGGTGCAATACTCTGCAATACTCTGGTGCAATACTCTGCAATACCCTGCGCAATACTCTGCAATACCCTGCGCAATACCCTGCAAAATACTCTGCAATACCCTGGTGCAATACTCTGCAATACTCTGGTGCAATACTCTGCAATACCCTGCGCAATACTCTGCAATACCCTGCGCAATACCCTGCAAAATACTCTGCAATACCCTGGTGCAATACTCTGCAATACTCTGGTGCAATACTCTGCAATACCCTGCGCAATACTCTGCAATACCCTGCGCAATACCCTGCAAAATACTCTGCAATACCCTGGTGCAATACTCTGCAATACACTGGTGCAATACTCTGCAATACCCTGCGCAATACTCTGCAATACCCTGCGCAATACTCTGCAATACTCTGGCGCAATACTCTGCAATACCCTGCGCAATACTCTGCAATACCCTGCGCAATACCCTGCGCAATACTCTGCAATACCCTGGTGCAATACTCTGCAATACTCTGGTGCAATACTCTGCAATACCCTGCGCAATACCCTGCAAAATACTCTGCAATACCCTGGTGCAATACTCTGCAATACCCTGCGCAATACCCTGCAAAATACTCTGCAATACCCTGGTGCAATACTCTGCAATACCCTGCGCAATACTCTGCAATAC
This sequence comes from Rana muscosa, assembly GCA_029206835.1. Taxonomy (NCBI): domain Eukaryota; kingdom Metazoa; phylum Chordata; class Amphibia; order Anura; family Ranidae; genus Rana; species Rana muscosa. Next base: position 1,824,088 of record JARGYO010000230.1, read on the forward strand.
CCTGCGCAATACTCTGCAATACCCTGCGCAATACCCTGGTGCAATACTCTGCAATACTCTGGTGCAATACTCTGCAATACCCTGCAAAATACTCTGCAATACCCTGCGCAATACCCTGCAAAATACTCTGCAATACCCTGGTGCAATACTCTGCAATACTCTGGTGCAATACCCTGCGCAATACTCTGCAATACCCTGCGCAATACCCTGCGCAATACTCTGCAATACCCTGCAATACCCTGCGCAATACTCTGCAATACCCTGCGCAATATTCTGCAATACCCTGCGCAATACTCTGCAATACTCTGCGCAATACCCTGGTGCAATACTCTGCAATACTCTGGTGCAATACTCTGCAATACCCTGCAAAATACTCTGCAATACCCTGCGCAATACCCTGCAAAATACTCTGCAATACCCTGGTGCAATACTCTGCAATACTCTGGTGCAATACTCTGCAATACCCTGCGCAATACTCTGCAATACCCTGCGCAATACCCTGCAAAATACTCTGCAATACCCTGGTGCAATACTCTGCAATACTCTGGTGCAATACTCTGCAATACCCTGGTGCAATACTCTGCAATACCCTGCGCAATACTCTGCAATACCCTGCGCAATACTCTGCAATACTCTGGTGCAATACTCTGCAATACCCTGGTGCAATACCCTGCGCAATACTCTGCAATACCCTGCGCAATACCCTGCAATACCCTGCGCAATACTCTGCAATACCCTGCGCAATACTCTGCAATACTCTGCAATACTCTGGTGCAATACTCTGCAATACCCTGCGCAATACCCTGCAAAATACTCTGCAATACCCTGGTGCAATACTCTGCAATACCCTGCGCAATACCCTGGTGCAATACTCTGCAATACTCTGGTGCAATACTCTGCAATACTCTGGTGCAATACTCTGCAATACCCTGCAAAATACTCTGCAATACCCTGCGCAATACCCTGCAAAATACTCTGCAATACCCTGGTGCAATACTCTGCAATACTCTGGTGCAATACCCTGCGCAATACTCTGCAATACCCTGCGCAATACCCTGCACAATACTCTGCAATACCCTGCAATACCCTGCGCAATACTCTGCAATACCCTGCGCAATATTCTGCAATACCCTGCGCAATACTCTGCAATACTCTGCAATACCCTGCGCAATATTCTGCAATACCCTGCGCAATACTCTGCAATACCCTGCGCAATACCCTGGTGCAATACTCTGCAATACTCTGGTGCAATACTCTGCAATACCCTGCAAAATACTCTGCAATACCCTGCGCAATACCCTGCAAAATACTCTGCAATACCCTGGTGCAATACTCTGCAATACTCTGGTGCAATACTCTGCAATACCCTGCGCAATACTCTGCAATACCCTGCGCAATACCCTGCAAAATACTCTGCAATACCCTGGTGCAATACTCTGCAATACTCTGGTGCAATACTCTGCAATACCCTGCGCAATACTCTGCAATACCCTGCGCAATACCCTGCAAAATACTCTGCAATACCCTGGTGCAATACTCTGCAATACTCTGGTGCAATACTCTGCAATACCCTGCAATACCCTGCGCAATACTCTGCAATACTCTGGCGCAATACTCTGCAATACCCTGCGCAATACTCTGCAATACCCTGCGCAATACCCTGCGCAATACTCTGCAATACCCTGGTGCAATACTCTGCAATACTCTGGTGCAATACTCTGCAATACCCTGCGCAATACTCTGCAATACCCTGCGCAATACTCTGCAATACTCTGGTGCAATACTCTGCAATACCCTGGTGCAATACTCTGCAATACTCTGCAATACCCTGCGCAATACTCTGCAATACCCTGCGCAATACTCTGCAATACCCTGCGCAATACTCTGCAATACCCTGCGCAATACCCTGCGCAATACTCTGCAATACCCTGGTGCAATACTCTGCAATACCCTGCGCAATACCCTGCAAAATACTCTGCAATACCCTGGTGCAATACTCTGCAATACTCTGGTGCAATACTCTGCAATACCCTGCAAAATACTCTGCAATACCCTGCGCAATACCCTGCAAAATACTCTGCAATACCCTGGTGCAATACTCTGCAATACTCTGGTGCAATACCCTGCGCAATACTCTGCAATACCCTGCGCAATACCCTGCGCAATACTCTGCAATACCCTGCAATACCCTGCGCAATACTCTGCAATACCCTGCGCAATATTCTGCAATACCCTGCGCAATACTCTGCAATACTCTGCAATACCCTGCGCAATATTCTGCAATACCCTGCGCAATACTCTGCAATACCCTGCGCAATACCCTGGTGCAATACTCTGCAATACTCTGGTGCAATACTCTGCAATACCCTGCAAAATACTCTGCAATACCCTGCGCAATACCCTGCAAAATACTCTGCAATACCCTGGTGCAATACTCTGCAATACTCTGGTGCAATACTCTGCAATACCCTGCGCAATACTCTGCAATACCCTGCGCAATACCCTGCAAAATACTCTGCAATACCCTGGTGCAATACTCTGCAATACTCTGGTGCAATACTCTGCAATACCCTGCGCAATACTCTGCAATACCCTGCGCAATACCCTGCAAAATACTCTGCAATACCCTGGTGCAATACTCTGCAATACTCTGGTGCAATACTCTGCAATACCCTGCGCAATACTCTGCAATACCCTGCGCAATACCCTGCAAAATACTCTGCAATACCCTGGTGCAATACTCTGCAATACACTGGTGCAATACTCTGCAATACCCTGCGCAATACTCTGCAATACCCTGCGCAATACTCTGCAATACTCTGGCGCAATACTCTGCAATACCCTGCGCAATACTCTGCAATACCCTGCGCAATACCCTGCGCAATACTCTGCAATACCCTGGTGCAATACTCTGCAATACTCTGGTGCAATACTCTGCAATACCCTGCGCAATACCCTGCAAAATACTCTGCAATACCCTGGTGCAATACTCTGCAATACCCTGCGCAATACCCTGCAAAATACTCTGCAATACCCTGGTGCAATACTCTGCAATACCCTGCGCAATACTCTGCAATACCCTGCGCAATACCCTGGTGCAATACTCTGCAATACTCTGGTGCAATACTCTGCAATACCCTGCAAAATACTCTGCAATACCCTGCGCAATACCCTGCAAAATACTCTGCAATACCCTGGTGCAATACTCTGCAATACTCTGGTGCAATACCCTGCGCAATACTCTGCAATACCCTGCGCAATACCCTGCGCAATACTCTGCAATACCCTGCAATACCCTGCGCAATACTCTGCAATACCCTGCGCAATATTCTGCAATACCCTGCGCAATACTCTGCAATACTCTGCGCAATACCCTGGTGCAATACTCTGCAATACTCTGGTGCAATACTCTGCAATACCCTGCAAAATACTCTGCAATACCCTGCGCAATACCCTGCAAAATACTCTGCAATACCCTGGTGCAATACTCTGCAATACTCTGGTGCAATACTCTGCAATACCCTGCGCAATACTCTGCAATACCCTGCGCAATACCCTGCAAAATACTCTGCAATACCCTGGTGCAATACTCTGCAATACTCTGGTGCAATACTCTGCAATACCCTGGTGCAATACTCTGCAACCCTGCGCAATACTCTGCAATACCCTGCGCAATACTCTGCAATACTCTGGTGCAATACTCTGCAATACCCTGGTGCAATACCCTGCGCAATACTCTGCAATACCCTGCGCAATACCCTGCAATACCCTGCGCAATACTCTGCAATACCCTGCGCAATACTCTGCAATACTCTGCAATACTCTGGTGCAATACTCTGCAATACCCTGCGCAATACCCTGCAAAATACTCTGCAATACCCTGGTGCAATACTCTGCAATACCCTGCGCAATACCCTGGTGCAATACTCTGCAATACTCTGGTGCAATACTCTGCAATACTCTGGTGCAATACTCTGCAATACCCTGCAAAATACTCTGCAATACCCTGCGCAATACCCTGCAAAATACTCTGCAATACCCTGGTGCAATACTCTGCAATACTCTGGTGCAATACCCTGCGCAATACTCTGCAATACCCTGCGCAATACCCTGCACAATACTCTGCAATACCCTGCAATACCCTGCGCAATACTCTGCAATACCCTGCGCAATATTCTGCAATACCCTGCGCAATACTCTGCAATACTCTGCAATACCCTGCGCAATATTCTGCAATACCCTGCGCAATACTCTGCAATACCCTGCGCAATACCCTGGTGCAATACTCTGCAATACTCTGGTGCAATACTCTGCAATACCCTGCAAAATACTCTGCAATACCCTGCGCAATACCCTGCAAAATACTCTGCAATACCCTGGTGCAATACTCTGCAATACTCTGGTGCAATACTCTGCAATACCCTGCGCAATACTCTGCAATACCCTGCGCAATACCCTGCAAAATACTCTGCAATACCCTGGTGCAATACTCTGCAATACTCTGGTGCAATACTCTGCAATACCCTGCGCAATACTCTGCAATACCCTGCGCAATACCCTGCAAAATACTCTGCAATACCCTGGTGCAATACTCTGCAATACTCTGGTGCAATACTCTGCAATACCCTGCAATACCCTGCGCAATACTCTGCAATACTCTGGCGCAATACTCTGCAATACCCTGCGCAATACTCTGCAATACCCTGCGCAATACCCTGCGCAATACTCTGCAATACCCTGGTGCAATACTCTGCAATACTCTGGTGCAATACTCTGCAATACCCTGTGCAATACTCTGCAATACCCTGCGCAATACTCTGCAATACTCTGGTGCAATACTCTGCAATACCCTGGTGCAATACTCTGCAATACTCTGCAATACCCTGCGCAATACTCTGCAATACCCTGCGCAATACTCTGCAATACCCTGTGCAATACTCTGCAATACCCTGCGCAATACCCTGCGCAATACTCTGCAATACCCTGGTGCAATACTCTGCAATACTCTGGTGCAATACCCTGCGCAATACTCTGCAATACCCTGCGCAATACTCTGCAATACTCTGGTGCAATACTCTGCAATACCCTGGTGCAATACCCTGCGCAATACTCTGCAATACCCTGCGCAATACTCTGCAATACCCTGCGCAATACTCTGCAATACTCTGGTGCAATACTCTGCAATACCCTGGTGCAATACTCTGCAATACCCTGCGCAATACTCTGCAATACCCTGCGCAATACTCTGCAATACTCTGGTGCAATACTCTGCAATACCCTGGTGCAATACCCTGCGCAATACTCTGCAATACCCTGCGCAATACTCTGCAATACCCTGCGCAATACTCTGCAATACTCTGGTGCAATACTCTGCAATACCCTGGTGCAATACCCTGCAATACCCTGCGCAATACTCTGCAATACCCTGCGCAATACTCTGCAATACCCTGCGCAATACTCTGCAATACTCTGGTGCAATACTCTGCAATACCCTGGTGCAATACTCTGCAATACCCTGCGCAATACTCTGCAATACCCTGCGCAATTCTCTGCAATACTCTGGTGCAATACTCTGCAATACCCTGGTGCAATACCCTGCGCAATACTCTGCAATACCCTGCGCAATACCCTGCAATACCCTGCGCAATACTCTGCAATACCCTGCGCAATACTCTGCAATACTCTGCAATACTCTGGTGCAATACTCTGCAATACCCTGCGCAATACCCTGCAAAATACTCTGCAATACCCTGCGCAATACTCTGCAATACTCTGCAATACCCTGCGCAATACCCTGGTGCAATACTCTGCAATACTCTGGTGCAATACTCTGCAATACTCTGGTGCAATACTCTGCAATACCCTGCAAAATACTCTGCAATACCCTGCGCAATACTCTGCAATACCCTGCGCAATACCCTGCGCAATACCCTGCAAAATACTCTGCAATACCCTGGTGCAATACTCTGCAATACTCTGGTGCAATACCCTGCGCAATACTCTGCAATACCCTGCGCAATACTCTGCAATACCCTGCGCAATACCCTGCAAAATACTCTGCAATACCCTGGTGCAATACTCTGCAATACTCTGGTGCAATACTCTGCAATACCCTGCGCAATACTCTGCAATACCCTGCGCAATACTCTGCAATACTCTGGCGCAATACTCTGCAATACCCTGCGCAATACTCTGCAATACCCTGCGCAATACCCTGCGCAATACTCTGCAATACCCTGGTGCAATACTCTGCAATACTCTGGTGCAATACTCTGCAATACCCTGCGCAATACTCTGCAATACCCTGCGCAATACTCTGCAATACCCTGGTGCAATACTCTGCAATACTCTGCAATACCCTGCGCAATACTCTGCAATACCCTGCGCAATACTCTGCAATACCCTGCGCAATACTCTGCAATACTCTGGTGCAATACTCTGCAATACCCTGGTGCAATACTCTGCAATACCCTGCGCAATACTCTGCAATACTCTGGTGCAATACTCTGCAATACCCTGGTGCAATACCCTGCAATACCCTGCGCAATACTCTGCAATACCCTGCGCAATACCCTGCAATACCCTGCGCAATACTCTGCAATACTCTGGTGCAATACTCTGCAATACCCTGGTGCAATACTCTGCAATACCCTGCAATACCCTGGTGCAATACTCTGCAATACTCTGGTGCAATACTCTGCAATACCCTGCGCAATACTCTGCAATACCCTGCGCAATACCCTGCAATACCCTGCGCAATACTCTGCAATACCCTGCGCAATACTCTGCAATACTCTGGTGCAATACTCTGCAATACCCTGGTGCAATACTCTGCAATACCCTGGTGCAATACTCTGCAATACCCTGCGCAATACTCTGCAATACTCTGGTGCAATACTCTGCAATACCCTGCGCAATACTCTGCAATACCCTGCGCAATACTCTGCAATACTCTGGTGCAATACTCTGCAATACCCTGGTGCAATACTCTGCAATACCCTGCGCAATACTCTGCAATACCCTGGTGCAATACTCTGCAATACTCTGGTGCAATACTCTGCAATACCCTGCGCAATACTCTGCAATACCCTGCGCAATACCCTGCAATACCCTGCGCAATACTCTGCAATACCCTGCGCAATACTCTGCAATACCCTGTGCAATACTCTGCAATACTCTGGTGCAATACTCTGCAATACCCTGCGCAATACTCTGCAATACCCTGCGCAATACTCTGCAATACCCTGCGCAATACTCTGCAATACCCTGTGCAATACTCTGCAATACTCTGGTGCAATACTCTGCAATACCCTGCGCAATACTCTGCAATACCCTGCGCAATACCCTGCAAAATACTCTGCAATACCCTGGTGCAATACTCTGCAATACCCTGCGCAATACTCTGCAATACCCTGCGCAATACCCTGCAAAATACTCTGCAATACCCTGGTGCAATACTCTGCAATACTCTGGTGCAATACTCTGCAATACCCTGCGCAATACTCTGCAATACCCTGCGCAATACCCTGCAATACCCTGCGCAATACTCTGCAATACTCTGGTGCAATACTCTGCAATACCCTGGTGCAATACTCTGCAATACCCTGCGCAATACTCTGCAATACCCTGCGCAATACTCTGCAATACTCTGGTGCAATACTCTGCAATACCCTGGTGCAATACTCTGCAATACCCTGCGCAATACTCTGCAATACCCTGCGCAATACTCTGCAATACTCTGGTGCAATACTCTGCAATACCCTGCGCAATACCCTGCAATACCCTGCGCAATACTCTGCAATACCCTGCGCAATACTCTGCAATACTCTGCAATACTCTGGTGCAATACTCTGCAATACCCTGCGCAATACCCTGCAAAATACTCTGCAATACCCTGGTGCAATACTCTGCAATACCCTGCGCAATACTCTGCAATACCCTGCGCAATACTCTGCAATACCCTGCGCAATACTCTGCAATACTCTGGTGCAATACTCTGCAATACCCTGCAAAATACTCTGCAATACCCTGCGCAATACCCTGCAAAATACTCTGCAATACCCTGGTGCAATACTCTGCAATACTCTGGTGCAATACCCTGCGCAATACTCTGCAATACCCTGCGCAATACCCTGCACAATACCCTGCAATACCCTGCGCAATACTCTGCAATACCCTGCGCAATATTCTGCAATACCCTGCGCAATACTCTGCAATACTCTGCAATACCCTGCGCAATATTCTGCAATACCCTGCACAATACTCTGCAATACCCTGCGCAATACCCTGGTGCAATACTCTGCAATACTCTGGTGCAATACTCTGCAATACCCTGCAAAATACTCTGCAATACCCTGCGCAATACCCTGCAAAATACTCTGCAATACCCTGGTGCAATACTCTGCAATACTCTGGTGCAATACTCTGCAATACCCTGCGCAATACTCTGCAATACCCTGCGCAATACCCTGCAAAATACTCTGCAATACCCTGGTGCAATACTCTGCAATACTCTGGTGCAATACTCTGCAATACCCTGGTGCAATACTCTGCAATACCCTGCGCAATACTCTGCAATACCCTGCGCAATACTCTGCAATACTCTGGTGCAATACTCTGCAATACCCTGGTGCAATACCCTGCGCAATACTCTGCAATACCCTGCGCAATACCCTGCAATACCCTGCGCAATACTCTGCAATACCCTGCGCAATACTCTGCAATACTCTGCAATACTCTGGTGCAATACTCTGCAATACCCTGCGCAATACCCTGCAAAATACTCTGCAATACCCTGGTGCAATACTCTGCAATACCCTGCGCAATACTCTGCAATACCCTGCGCAATACCCTGGTGCAATACTCTGCAATACTCTGGTGCAATACTCTGCAATACTCTGGTGCAATACTCTGCAATACCCTGCAAAATACTCTGCAATACCCTGCGCAATACCCTGCAAAATACTCTGCAATACCCTGGTGCAATACTCTGCAATACTCTGGTGCAATACCCTGCGCAATACTCTGCAATACCCTGCGCAATACCCTGCGCAATACTCTGCAATACCCTGCAATACCCTGCGCAATACTCTGCAATACCCTGCGCAATATTCTGCAATACCCTGCGCAATACTCTGCAATACTCTGCAATACCCTGCGCAATATTCTGCAATACCCTGCGCAATACTCTGCAATACCCTGCGCAATACCCTGGTGCAATACTCTGCAATACTCTGGTGCAATACTCTGCAATACCCTGCAAAATACTCTGCAATACCCTGCGCAATACCCTGCAAAATACTCTGCAATACCCTGGTGCAATACTCTGCAATACTCTGGTGCAATACTCTGCAATACCCTGCGCAATACTCTGCAATACCCTGCGCAATACCCTGCAAAATACTCTGCAATACCCTGGTGCAATACTCTGCAATACTCTGGTGCAATACTCTGCAATACCCTGCGCAATACTCTGCAATACCCTGCGCAATACCCTGCAAAATACTCTGCAATACCCTGGTGCAATACTCTGCAATACTCTGGTGCAATACTCTGCAATACCCTGCGCAATACTCTGCAATACCCTGCGCAATACCCTGCAAAATACTCTGCAATACCCTGGTGCAATACTCTGCAATACACTGGTGCAATACTCTGCAATACCCTGCGCAATACTCTGCAATACCCTGCGCAATACTCTGCAATACTCTGGCGCAATACTCTGCAATACCCTGCGCAATACTCTGCAATACCCTGCGCAATACCCTGCGCAATACTCTGCAATACCCTGGTGCAATACTCTGCAATACTCTGGTGCAATACTCTGCAATACCCTGCGCAATACCCTGCAAAATACTCTGCAATACCCTGGTGCAATACTCTGCAATACCCTGCGCAATACCCTGCAAAATACTCTGCAATACCCTGGTGCAATACTCTGCAATACCCTGCGCAATACTCTGCAATACCCTGCGCAATACTCTGCAATACCCTGCGCAATACCCTGGTGCAATACTCTGCAATACTCTGGTGCAATACTCTGCAATACCCTGCAAAATACTCTGCAATACCCTGCGCAATACCCTGCAAAATACTCTGCAATACCCTGGTGCAATACTCTGCAATACTCTGGTGCAATACCCTGCGCAATACTCTGCAATACCCTGCGCAATACCCTGCACAATACTCTGCAATACCCTGCAATACCCTGCGCAATACTCTGCAATACCCTGCGCAATATTCTGCAATACCCTGCGCAATACTCTGCAATACTCTGCGCAATACCCTGGTGCAATACTCTGCAATACTCTGGTGCAATACTCTGCAATACCCTGCAAAATACTCTGCAATACCCTGCGCAATACCCTGCAAAATACTCTGCAATACCCTGGTGCAATACTCTGCAATACTCTGGTGCAATACTCTGCAATACCCTGCGCAATACTCTGCAATACCCTGCGCAATACCCTGCAAAATACTCTGCAATACCCTGGTGCAATACTCTGCAATACTCTGGTGCAATACTCTGCAATACCCTGGTGCAATACTCTGCAATACCCTGCGCAATACTCTGCAATACACTGCGCAATACTCTGCAATACTCTGGTGCAATACTCTGCAATACCCTGGTGCAATACCCTGCGCAATACTCTGCAATACCCTGCGCAATACCCTGCAATACCCTGCGCAATACTCTGCAATACCCTGCGCAATACTCTGCAATACTCTGCAATACTCTGGTGCAATACTCTGCAATACCCTGCGCAATACCCTGCAAAATACTCTGCAATACCCTGGTGCAATACTCTGCAATACCCTGCGCAATACCCTGGTGCAATACTCTGCAATACTCTGGTGCAATACTCTGCAATACTCTGGTGCAATACTCTGCAATACCCTGCAAAATACTCTGCAATACCCTGCGCAATACCCTGCAAAATACTCTGCAATACCCTGGTGCAATACTCTGCAATACTCTGGTGCAATACCCTGCGCAATACTCTGCAATACCCTGCGCAATACCCTGCACAATACTCTGCAATACCCTGCGCAATATTCTGCAATACCCTGCACAATACTCTGCAATACTCTGCAATACCCTGCGCAATATTCTGCAATACCCTGCGCAATACTCTGCAATACCCTGCGCAATACCCTGGTGCAATACTCTGCAATACTCTGGTGCAATACTCTGCAATACCCTGCAAAATACTCTGCAATACCCTGCGCAATACCCTGCAAAATACTCTGCAATACCCTGGTGCAATACTCTGCAATACTCTGGTGCAATACTCTGCAATACCCTGCGCAATACTCTGCAATACCCTGCGCAATACCCTGCAAAATACTCTGCAATACCCTGGTGCAATACTCTGCAATACTCTGGTGCAATACTCTGCAATACCCTGCACAATACTCTGCAATACCCTGCGCAATACCCTGCAAAATACTCTGCAATACCCTGGTGCAATACTCTGCAATACTCTGGTGCAATACTCTGCAATACCCTGCAATACCCTGCGCAATACTCTGCAATACTCTGGCGCAATACTCTGCAATACCCTGCGCAATACTCTGCAATACCCTGCGCAATACCCTGCGCAATACTCTGCAATACCCTGGTGCAATACTCTGCAATACTCTGGTGCAATACTCTGCAATACCCTGCGCAATACTCTGCAATACCCTGCGCAATACTCTGCAATACTCTGGTGCAATACTCTGCAATACCCTGGTGCAATACTCTGCAATACTCTGCAATACCCTGCGCAATACTCTGCAATACCCTGCGCAATACTCTGCAATACCCTGCGCAATACTCTGCAATACCCTGCGCAATACCCTGCGCAATACTCTGCAATACCCTGGTGCAATACTCTGCAATACTCTGGTGCAATACCCTGCGCAATACTCTGCAATACCCTGCGCAATACTCTGCAATACTCTGGTGCAATACTCTGCAATACCCTGGTGCAATACCCTGCGCAATACTCTGCAATACCCTGCGCAATACTCTGCAATACTCTGGTGCAATACTCTGCAATACCCTGGTGCAATACTCTGCAATACCCTGCACAATACTCTGCAATACCCTGTGCAATACTCTGCAATACTCTGGTGCAATACTCTGCAATACCCTGGTGCAATACTCTGCAATACTCTGCAATACCCTGCGCAATACTCTGCAATACCCTGCGCAATACTCTGCAATACTCTGGTGCAATACTCTGCAATACCCTGGTGCAATACCCTGCAATACCCTGCGCAATACTCTGCAATACCCTGCGCAATACTCTGCAATACCCTGCGCAATACTCTGCAATACTCTGGTGCAATACTCTGCAATACCCTGGTGCAATACTCTGCAATACCCTGCGCAATACTCTGCAATACCCTGCGCAATTCTCTGCAATACTCTGGTGCAATACTCTGCAATACCCTGGTGCAATACCCTGCGCAATACTCTGCAATACCCTGCGCAATACCCTGCAATACCCTGCGCAATACTCTGCAATACCCTGCGCAATACTCTGCAATACTCTGCAATACTCTGGTGCAATACTCTGCAATACCCTGCGCAATACCCTGCAAAATACTCTGCAATACCCTGCGCAATACTCTGCAATACTCTGCAATACCCTGCGCAATACCCTGGTGCAATACTCTGCAATACTCTGGTGCAATACTCTGCAATACTCTGGTGCAATACTCTGCAATACCCTGCAAAATACTCTGCAATACCCTGCGCAATACTCTGCAATACCCTGCGCAATACCCTGCGCAATACCCTGCAAAATACTCTGCAATACCCTGGTGCAATACTCTGCAATACTCTGGTGCAATACCCTGCGCAATACTCTGCAATACCCTGCGCAATACTCTGCAATACCCTGCAATACCCTGCGCAATACTCTGCAATACCCTGCGCAATATTCTGCAATACCCTGCGCAATACTCTGCAATACTCTGCAATACCCTGCGCAATATTCTGCAATACCCTGCGCAATACTCTGCAATACCCTGCGCAATACCCTGGTGCAATACTCTGCAATACTCTGGTGCAATACTCTGCAATACCATGCAAAATACTCTGCAATACCCTGCGCAATACCCTGCAAAATACTCTGCAATACCCTGGTGCAATACTCTGCAATACTCTGGTGCAATACTCTGCAATACCCTGCGCAATACTCTGCAATACCCTGCGCAATACCCTGCAAAATACTCTGCAATACCCTGGTGCAATACTCTGCAATACACTGGTGCAATACTCTGCAATACCCTGCGCAATACTCTGCAATACCCTGCGCAATACTCTGCAATACTCTGGCGCAATACTCTGCAATACCCTGCGCAATACTCTGCAATACCCTGCGCAATACCCTGCGCAATACTCTGCAATACCCTGGTGCAATACTCTGCAATACCCTGCGCAATACTCTGCAATACCCTGCGCAATACTCTGCAATACTCTGGTGCAATACTCTGCAATACCCTGGTGCAATACTCTGCAATACCCTGCGCAATACTCTGCAATACCCTGCGCAATACTCTGCAATACTCTGGTGCAATACTCTGCAATACCCTGGTGCAATACTCTGCAATACCCTGCGCAATACTCTGCAATACCCTGCGCAATACCCTGCAATACCCTGCGCAATACTCTGCAATACTCTGGTGCAATACTCTGCAATACCCTGGTGCAATACTCTGCAATACCCTGCGCAATACTCTGCAATACCCTGGTGCAATACTCTGCAATACTCTGGTGCAATACTCTGCAATACCCTGCGCAATACTCTGCAATACCCTGCGCAATACCCTGCAATACCCTGCGCAATACTCTGCAATACCCTGGTGCAATACTCTGCAATACCCTGCGCAATACTCTGCAATACCCTGCGCAATACTCTGCAATACCCTGTGCAATACTCTGCAATACTCTGGTGCAATACTCTGCAATACCCTGCGCAATACTCTGCAATACCCTGCGCAATACTCTGCAATACCCTGCGCAATACTCTGCAATACCCTGTGCAATACTCTGCAATACCCTGCGCAATACTCTGCAATACCCTGCGCAATACCCTGCAAAATACTCTGCAATACCCTGGTGCAATACTCTGCAATACCCTGCGCAATACTCTGCAATACCCTGCGCAATACCCTGCAATACTCTGGTGCAATACTCTGCAATACCCTGGTGCAATACTCTGCAATACCCTGCGCAATACTCTGCAATACCCTGCGCAATACTCTGCAATACCCTGTGCAATACTCTGCAATACCCTGCACAATACTCTGCAATACCCTGCGCAATACTCTGCAATACCCTGTGCAATACTCTGCAATACTCTGGTGCAATACTCTGCAATACCCTGCGCAATACTCTGCAATACCCTGCGCAATACTCTGCAATACCCTGCGCAATACTCTGCAATACCCTGTGCAATACTCTGCAATACTCTGGTGCAATACTCTGCAATACCCTGCGCAATACTCTGCAATACCCTGCGCAATACCCTGCAAAATACTCTGCAATACCCTGGTGCAATACTCTGCAATACCCTGCGCAATACTCTGCAATACCCTGCGCAATACTCTGCAATACTCTGGTGCAATACTCTGCAATACCCTGGTGCAATACTCTGCAATACCCTGCGCAATACTCTGCAATACCCTGGTGCAATACTCTGCAATACCCTGCGCAATACTCTGCAATACCCTGTGCAATACTCTGCAATACTCTGGTGCAATACTCTGCAATACCCTGCGCAATACTCTGCAATACCCTGTGCAATACTCTGCAATACTCTGGTGCAATACTCTGCAATACCCTGCGCAATACTCTGCAATACCCTGCGCAATACCCTGCAAAATACTCTGCAATACCCTGGTGCAATACTCTGCAATACCCTGCGCAATACTCTGCAATACCCTGCGCAATACCCTGCAAAATACTCTGCAATACCCTGGTGCAATACTCTGCAATACTCTGGTGCAATACTCTGCAATACCCTGCGCAATACTCTGCAATACCCTGCGCAATACTCTGCAATACTCTGGTGCAATACTCTGCAATACCCTGGTGCAATACTCTGCAATACCCTGCGCAATACTCTGCAATACCCTGCGCAATACTCTGCAATACTCTGGTGCAATACTCTGCAATACCCTGGTGCAATACCCTGCGCAATACTCTGCAATACCCTGCGCAATACCCTGCAATACCCTGCGCAATACTCTGCAATACCCTGCGCAATACCCTGCAATACCCTGCGCAATACTCTGCAATACTCTGCAATACTCTGGTGCAATACTCTGCAATACCCTGCGCAATACCCTGCAAAATACTCTGCAATACCCTGGTGCAATACTCTGCAATACCCTGCGCAATACTCTGCAATACCCTGCGCAATACCCTGGTGCAATACTCTGCAATACTCTGGTGCAATACTCTGCAATACTCTGGTGCAATACTCTGCAATACCCTGCAAAATACTCTGCAATACCCTGCGCAATACTCTGCAATACCCTGCGCAATACCCTGTGCAATACCCTGCAAAATACTCTGCAATACCCTGGTGCAATACTCTGCAATACTCTGGTGCAATACCCTGCGCAATACTCTGCAATACCCTGCGCAATACCCTGCGCAATACTCTGCAATACCCTGCAAAATACTCTGCAATACCCTGCGCAATACCCTGCAAAATACTCTGCAATACCCTGGTGCAATACTCTGCAATACTCTGGTGCAATACCCTGCGCAATACTCTGCAATACCCTGCGCAATACCCTGCGCAATACTCTGCAATACCCTGCAATACCCTGCGCAATACTCTGCAATACCCTGCGCAATATTCTGCAATACCCTGCGCAATACTCTGCAATACTCTGCAATACCCTGCGCAATATTCTGCAATACCCTGCGCAATACTCTGCAATACCCTGCGCAATACCCTGGTGCAATACTCTGCAATACTCTGGTGCAATACTCTGCAATACCCTGCAAAATACTCTGCAATACCCTGCGCAATACCCTGCAAAATACTCTGCAATACCCTGGTGCAATACTCTGCAATACTCTGGTGCAATACTCTGCAATACCCTGCGCAATACTCTGCAATACCCTGCGCAATACCCTGCAATACCCTGCGCACTACTCTGCAATACTCTGGCGCAATACTCTGCAATACCCTGCGCAATACTCTGCAATACCCTGCGCAATACCCTGCGCAATACTCTGCAATACCCTGGTGCAATACTCTGCAATACTCTGGTGCAATACTCTGCAATACCCTGCGCAATACTCTGCAATACCCTGCGCAATACCCTGGTGCAATACTCTGCAATACCCTGGTGCAATACTCTGCAATACTCTGCAATACCCTGCGCAATACTCTGCAATACCCTGCGCAATACTCTGCAATACCCTGCGCAATACTCTGCAATACTCTGGTGCAATACTCTGCAATACCCTGGTGCAATACTCTGCAATACCCTGCGCAATACTCTGCAATACCCTGCGCAATACTCTGCAATACCCTGCGCAATACTCTGCAATACTCTGGTGCAATACTCTGCAATACCCTGGTGCAATACCCTGCAATACCCTGCGCAATACTCTGCAATACCCTGCGCAATACCCTGCAATACCCTGCGCAATACTCTGCAATACTCTGGTGCAATACTCTGCAATACCCTGGTGCAATACTCTGCAATACCCTGCGCAATACTCTGCAATACCCTGGTGCAATACTCTGCAATACTCTGGTGCAATACTCTGCAATACCCTGCGCAATACTCTGCAATACCCTGCGCAATACCCTGCAATACCCTGCGCAATACTCTGCAATACCCTGCGCAATACTCTGCAATACTCTGGTGCAATACTCTGCAATACCCTGGTGCAATACTCTGCAATACCCTGGTGCAATACTCTGCAATACCCTGCGCAATACTCTGCAATACCCTGGTGCAATACTCTGCAATACTCTGGTGCAATACTCTGCAATACCCTGCGCAATACTCTGCAATACCCTGCGCAATACTCTGCAATACCCTGCGCAATACTCTGCAATACTCTGGTGCAATACTCTGCAATACCCTGGTGCAATACTCTGCAATACCCTGCGCAATACCCTGCGCAATACCCTGCAATACCCTGCGCAATACTCTGCAATACTCTGGTGCAATACTCTGCAATACCCTGGTGCAATACTCTGCAATACCCTGCGCAATACTCTGCAATACCCTGCGCAATACTCTGCAATACCCTGGTGCAATACTCTGCAATACTCTGGTGCAATACTCTGCAATACCCTGCGCAATACTCTGCAATACCCTGCGCAATACCCTGGTGCAATACTCTGCAATACTCTGCAATACTCTGGTGCAATACTCTGCAATACTCTGGTGCAATACTCTGCAATACCCTGCGCAATATTCTGCAATACCCTGCGCAATACTCTGCAATACTCTGCAATACCCTGCGCAATATTCTGCAATACCCTGCGCAATACTCTGCAATACCCTGCGCAATACCCTGGTGCAATACTCTGCAATACTCTGGTGCAATACTCTGCAATACCCTGGTGCAATACTCTGCAATACCCTGCGCAATACTCTGCAATACCCTGCGCAATACCCTGCAATACCCTGCGCAATACTCTGCAATACTCTGGTGCAATACTCTGCAATACCCTGGTGCAATACTCTGCAATACCCTGCGCAATACTCTGCAATACCCTGGTGCAATACTCTGCAATACTCTGGTGCAATACTCTGCAATACCCTGCGCAATACTCTGCAATACCCTGCGCAATACCCTGGTGCAATACTCTGCAATACTCTGCAATACCCTGGTGCAATACTCTGCAATACTCTGGTGCAATACTCTGCAATACCCTGCGCAATACTCTGCAATACCCTGCGCAATACCCTGCAATACCCTGCGCAATACTCTGCAATACCCTGCGCAATACTCTGCAATACTCTGCAATACTCTGGTGCAATACTCTGCAATACCCTGGTGCAATACTCTGCAATACCCTGCGCAATACTCTGCAATACCCTGGTGCAATACTCTGCAATACCCTGGTGCAATACTCTGCAATACTCTGGTGCAATACTCTGCAATACCCTGCACAATACCCTGCAATACCCTGGTGCAATACTCTGCAATACCCTGCGCAATACTCTGCAATACCCTGCGCAATACCCTGCAAAATACTCTGCAATACCCTGGTGCAATACTCTGCAATACTCTGGTGCAATACTCTGCAATACCCTGCGCAATACTCTGCAATACCCTGCGCAATACCCTGCAATACCCTGCGCAATACTCTGCAATACTCTGGTGCAATACTCTGCAATACCCTGGTGCAATACTCTGCAATACCCTGTGCAATACTCTGCAATACCCTGGTGCAATACTCTGCAATACTCTGGTGCAATACTCTGCAATACCCTGCGCAATACTCTGCAATACCCTGCGCAATACCCTGCAATACCCTGCGCAATACTCTGCAATACCCTGGTGCAATACTCTGCAATACCCTGCGCAATACTCTGCAATACCCTGCGCAATACTCTGCAATACCCTGTGCAATACTCTGCAATACTCTGGTGCAATACTCTGCAATACCCTGCGCAATACTCTGCAATACCCTGTGCAATACTCTGCAATACTCTGGTGCAATACTCTGCAATACCCTGCGCAATACTCTGCAATACCCTGCGCAATACCCTGCAAAATACTCTGCAATACCCTGGTGCAATACTCTGCAATACCCTGCGCAATACTCTGCAATACCCTGCGCAATACCCTGCAAAATACTCTGCAATACCCTGGTGCAATACTCTGCAATACTCTGGTGCAATACTCTGCAATACCCTGCGCAATACTCTGCAATACCCTGCGCAATACCCTGCAATACCCTGCGCAATACTCTGCAATACTCTGGTGCAATACTCTGCAATACCCTGGTGCAATACTCTGCAATACCCTGCGCAATACTCTGCAATACCCTGCGCAATACTCTGCAATACTCTGGTGCAATACTCTGCAATACCCTGGTGCAATACTCTGCAATACCCTGCGCAATACTCTGCAATACCCTGCGCAATACTCTGCAATACTCTGGTGCAATACTCTGCAATACCCTGGTGCAATACCCTGCGCAATACTCTGCAATACCCTGCGCAATACCCTGCAATACCCTGCGCAATACTCTGCAATACCCTGCGCAATACTCTGCAATACTCTGCAATACTCTGGTGCAATACTCTGCAATACCCTGCGCAATACCCTGCAAAATACTCTGCAATACCCTGGTGCAATACTCTGCAATACCCTGCGCAATACTCTGCAATACCCTGCGCAATACCCTGGTGCAATACTCTGCAATACTCTGGTGCAATACTCTGCAATACCCTGCAAAATACTCTGCAATACCCTGCGCAATACTCTGCAATACCCTGCGCAATACCCTGCGCAATACCCTGCAAAATACTCTGCAATACCCTGGTGCAATACTCTGCAATACTCTGGTGCAATACCCTGCGCAATACTCTGCAATACCCTGCGCAATACCCTGCGCAATACTCTGCAATACCCTGCAAAATACTCTGCAATACCCTGCACAATACCCTGCAAAATACTCTGCAATACCCTGGTGCAATACTCTGCAATACTCTGGTGCAATACCCTGCGCAATACTCTGCAATACCCTGCGCAATACCCTGCGCAATACTCTGCAATACCCTGCAATACCCTGCGCAATACTCTGCAATACCCTGCGCAATATTCTGCAATACCCTGCGCAATACTCTGCAATACTCTGCAATACCCTGCGCAATATTCTGCAATACCCTGCGCAATACTCTGCAATACCCTGCGCAATACCCTGGTGCAATACTCTGCAATACTCTGGTGCAATACTCTGCAATACCCTGCAAAATACTCTGCAATACCCTGCGCAATACCCTGCAAAATACTCTGCAATACCCTGGTGCAATACTCTGCAATACTCTGGTGCAATACTCTGCAATACCCTGCGCAATACTCTGCAATACCCTGCGCAATACCCTGCAAAATACTCTGCAATACCCTGGTGCAATACTCTGCAATACTCTGGTGCAATACTCTGCAATACCCTGGTGCAATACTCTGCAATACCCTGCGCAATACTCTGCAATACCCTGCGCAATACTCTGCAATACTCTGGTGCAATACTCTGCAATACCCTGGTGCAATACCCTGCGCAATACTCTGCAATACCCTGCGCAATACCCTGCAATACCCTGCGCAATACTCTGCAATACCCTGCGCAATACTCTGCAATACTCTGGTGCAATACTCTGCAATACCCTGCGCAATACCCTGCAAAATACTCTGCAATACCCTGGTGCAATACTCTGCAATACTCTGGTGCAATACCCTGCGCAATACTCTGCAATACCCTGCGCAATACCCTGCGCAATACTCTGCAATACCCTGCAATACCCTGCGCAATACTCTGCAATACCCTGCGCAATATTCTGCAATACCCTGCGCAATACTCTGCAATACTCTGCAATACCCTGCGCAATATTCTGCAATACCCTGCGCAATACTCTGCAATACCCTGCGCAATACCCTGGTGCAATACTCTGCAATACTCTGGTGCAATACTCTGCAATACCCTGCAAAATACTCTGCAATACCCTGCGCAATACCCTGCAAAATACTCTGCAATACCCTGGTGCAATACTCTGCAATACTCTGGTGCAATACTCTGCAATACCCTGCGCAATACTCTGCAATACCCTGCGCAATACCCTGCAAAATACTCTGCAATACCCTGGTGCAATACTCTGCAATACTCTGCAATACCCTGCGCAATATTCTGCAATACCCTGCGCAATACTCTGCAATACCCTGCGCAATACCCTGGTGCAATACTCTGCAATACTCTGGTGCAATACTCTGCAATACCCTGCAAAATACTCTGCAATACCCTGCGCAATACCCTGCAAAATACTCTGCAATACCCTGGTGCAATACTCTGCAATACTCTGGTGCAATACTCTGCAATACCCTGCGCAATACTCTGCAATACCCTGCGCAATACCCTGCAAAATACTCTGCAATACCCTGGTGCAATACTCTGCAATACTCTGCAATACCCTGCGCAATATTCTGCAATACCCTGCGCAATACTCTGCAATACCCTGCGCAATACCCTGGTGCAATACTCTGCAATACTCTGGTGCAATACTCTGCAATACCCTGCAAAATACTCTGCAATACCCTGCGCAATACCCTGCAAAATACTCTGCAATACCCTGGTGCAATACTCTGCAATACTCTGGTGCAATACTCTGCAATACCCTGCGCAATACTCTGCAATACCCTGCGCAATACCCTGCAAAATACTCTGCAATACCCTGGTGCAATACTCTGCAATACTCTGGTGCAATACTCTGCAATACCCTGGTGCAATACTCTGCAATACCCTGCGCAATACTCTGCAATACCCTGCGCAATACTCTGCAATACTCTGGTGCAATACTCTGCAATACCCTGGTGCAATACCCTGCGCAATACTCTGCAATACCCTGCGCAATACCCTGCAATACCCTGCGCAATACTCTGCAATACCCTGCGCAATACTCTGCAATACTCTGGTGCAATACTCTGCAATACCCTGCGCAATACCCTGCAAAATACTCTGCAATACCCTGGTGCAATACTCTGCAATACTCTGGTGCAATACTCTGCAATACCCTGCAAAATACTCTGCAATACCCTGCGCAATACCCTGCAAAATACTCTGCAATACCCTGGTGCAATACTCTGCAATACTCTGGTGCAATACCCTGCGCAATACTCTGCAATACCCTGCGCAATACCCTGCGCAATACTCTGCAATACCCTGCAATACCCTGCGCAATACTCTGCAATACCCTGCGCAATATTCTGCAATACCCTGCGCAATACTCTGCAATACTCTGCAATACCCTGCGCAATATTCTGCAATACCCTGCGCAATACTCTGCAATACCCTGCGCAATACCCTGGTGCAATACTCTGCAATACTCTGGTGCAATACTCTGCAATACCCTGCAAAATACTCTGCAATACCCTGCGCAATACCCTGCAAAATACTCTGCAATACCCTGGTGCAATACTCTGCAATACTCTGGTGCAATACTCTGCAATACCCTGCGCAATACTCTGCAATACCCTGCGCAATACCCTGCAAAATACTCTGCAATACCCTGGTGCAATACTCTGCAATACTCTGGTGCAATACTCTGCAATACCCTGCGCAATACTCTGCAATACCCTGCGCAATACCCTGCAAAATACTCTGCAATACCCTGGTGCAATACTCTGCAATACTCTGGTGCAATACTCTGCAATACCCTGCGCAATACTCTGCAATACCCTGCGCAATACCCTGCAAAATACTCTGCAATACCCTGGTGCAATACTCTGCAATACACTGGTGCAATACTCTGCAATACCCTGCGCAATACTCTGCAATACCCTGCGCAATACTCTGCAATACTCTGGCGCAATACTCTGCAATACCCTGCGCAATACTCTGCAATACCCTGCGCAATACCCTGCGCAATACTCTGCAATACCCTGGTGCAATACTCTGCAATACTCTGGTGCAATACTCTGCAATACCCTGCGCAATACCCTGCAAAATACTCTGCAATACCCTGGTGCAATACTCTGCAATACCCTGCGCAATACCCTGCAAAATACTCTGCAATACCCTGGTGCAATACTCTACAATACCCTGCGCAATACTCTGCAATACCCTGCGCAATACTCTGCAATACCCTGCGCAATACCCTGGTGCAATACTCTGCAATACTCTGGTGCAATACTCTGCAATACCCTGCAAAATACTCTGCAATACCCTGCGCAATACCCTGCAAAATACTCTGCAATACCCTGGTGCAATACTCTGCAATACTCTGGTGCAATACCCTGCGCAATACTCTGCAATACCCTGCGCAATACCCTGCGCAATACTCTGCAATACCCTGCAATACCCTGCGCAATACTCTGCAATACCCTGCGCAATATTCTGCAATACCCTGCGCAATACTCTGCAATACTCTGCGCAATACCCTGGTGCAATACTCTGCAATACTCTGGTGCAATACTCTGCAATACCCTGCAAAATACTCTGCAATACCCTGCGCAATACCCTGCAAAATACTCTGCAATACCCTGGTGCAATACTCTGCAATACTCTGGTGCAATACTCTGCAATACCCTGCGCAATACTCTGCAATACCCTGCGCAATACCCTGCAAAATACTCTGCAATACCCTGGTGCAATACTCTGCAATACTCTGGTGCAATACTCTGCAATACCCTGGTGCAATACTCTGCAATACCCTGCGCAATACTCTGCAATACCCTGCGCAATACTCTGCAATACTCTGGTGCAATACTCTGCAATACCCTGGTGCAATACCCTGCGCAATACTCTGCAATACCCTGCGCAATACCCTGCAATACCCTGCGCAATACTCTGCAATACCCTGCGCAATACTCTGCAATACTCTGCAATACTCTGGTGCAATACTCTGCAATACCCTGCGCAATACCCTGCAAAATACTCTGCAATACCCTGGTGCAATACTCTGCAATACCCTGCGCAATACCCTGGTGCAATACTCTGCAATACTCTGGTGCAATACTCTGCAATACTCTGGTGCAATACTCTGCAATACCCTGCAAAATACTCTGCAATACCCTGCGCAATACCCTGCAAAATACTCTGCAATACCCTGGTGCAATACTCTGCAATACTCTGGTGCAATACCCTGCGCAATACTCTGCAATACCCTGCGCAATACCCTGCACAATACTCTGCAATACCCTGCAATACCCTGCGCAATACTCTGCAATACCCTGCGCAATATTCTGCAATACCCTGCGCAATACTCTGCAATACTCTGCAATACCCTGCGCAATATTCTGCAATACCCTGCGCAATACTCTGCAATACCCTGCGCAATACCCTGGTGCAATACTCTGCAATACTCTGGTGCAATACTCTGCAATACCCTGCAAAATACTCTGCAATACCCTGCGCAATACCCTGCAAAATACTCTGCAATACCCTGGTGCAATACTCTGCAATACTCTGGTGCAATACTCTGCAATACCCTGCGCAATACTCTGCAATACCCTGCGCAATACCCTGCAAAATACTCTGCAATACCCTGGTGCAATACTCTGCAATACTCTGGTGCAATACTCTGCAATACCCTGCGCAATACTCTGCAATACCCTGCGCAATACCCTGCAAAATACTCTGCAATACCCTGGTGCAATACTCTGCAATACTCTGGTGCAATACTCTGCAATACCCTGCAATACCCTGCGCAATACTCTGCAATACTCTGGCGCAATACTCTGCAATACCCTGCGCAATACTCTGCAATACCCTGCGCAATACCCTGCGCAATACTCTGCAATACCCTGGTGCAATACTCTGCAATACTCTGGTGCAATACTCTGCAATACCCTGCGCAATACTCTGCAATACCCTGCGCAATACTCTGCAATACTCTGGTGCAATACTCTGCAATACCCTGGTGCAATACTCTGCAATACTCTGCAATACCCTGCGCAATACTCTGCAATACCCTGCGCAATACTCTGCAATACCCTGCGCAATACTCTGCAATACCCTGCGCAATACCCTGCGCAATACTCTGCAATACCCTGGTGCAATACTCTGCAATACTCTGGTGCAATACCATGCGCAATACTCTGCAATACCCTGCGCAATACTCTGCAATACTCTGGTGCAATACTCTGCAATACCCTGGTGCAATACCCTGCACAATACTCTGCAATACCCTGCGCAATACTCTGCAATACCCTGCGCAATACTCTGCAATACTCTGGTGCAATACTCTGCAATACCCTGGTGCAATACTCTGCAATACCCTGCGCAATACTCTGCAATACCCTGCGCAATACTCTGCAATACTCTGGTGCAATACTCTGCAATACCCTGGTGCAATACCCTGCGCAATACTCTGCAATACCCTGCGCAATACTCTGCAATACTCTGGTGCAATACTCTGCAATACCCTGGTGCAATACCCTGCAATACCCTGCGCAATACTCTGCAATACCCTGCGCAATACTCTGCAATACCCTGCGCAATACTCTGCAATACTCTGGTGCAATACTCTGCAATACCCTGGTGCAATACTCTGCAATACCCTGCGCAATACTCTGCAATACCCTGCGCAATTCTCTGCAATACTCTGGTGCAATACTCTGCAATACCCTGGTGCAATACCCTGCGCAATACTCTGCAATACCCTGCGCAATACCCTGCAATACCCTGCGCAATACTCTGCAATACCCTGCGCAATACTCTGCAATACTCTGCAATACTCTGGTGCAATACTCTGCAATACCCTGCGCAATACCCTGCAAAATACTCTGCAATACCCTGCGCAATACTCTGCAATACTCTGCAATACCCTGCGCAATACCCTGGTGCAATACTCTGCAATACTCTGGTGCAATACTCTGCAATACTCTGGTGCAATACTCTGCAATACCCTGCAAAATACTCTGCAATACCCTGCGCAATACTCTGCAATACCCTGCGCAATACCCTGCGCAATACCCTGCAAAATACTCTGCAATACCCTGGTGCAATACTCTGCAATACTCTGGTGCAATACCCTGCGCAATACTCTGCAATACCCTGCGCAATACTCTGCAATACCCTGCAATACCCTGCGCAATACTCTGCAATACCCTGCGCAATATTCTGCAATACCCTGCGCAATACTCTGCAATACTCTGCAATACCCTGCGCAATATTCTGCAATACCCTGCGCAATACTCTGCAATACCCTGCGCAATACCCTGGTGCAATACTCTGCAATACTCTGGTGCAATACTCTGCAATACCCTGCAAAATACTCTGCAATACCCTGCGCAATACCCTGCAAAATACTCTGCAATACCCTGGTGCAATACTCTGCAATACTCTGGTGCAATACTCTGCAATACCCTGCGCAATACTCTGCAATACCCTGCGCAATACCCTGCAAAATACTCTGCAATACCCTGGTGCAATACTCTGCAATACACTGGTGCAATACTCTGCAATACCCTGCGCAATACTCTGCAATACCCTGCGCAATACTCTGCAATACTCTGGCGCAATACTCTGCAATACCCTGCGCAATACTCTGCAATACCCTGCGCAATACCCTGCGCAATACTCTGCAATACCCTGGTGCAATACTCTGCAATACCCTGCGCAATACTCTGCAATACCCTGCGCAATACTCTGCAATACTCTGGTGCAATACTCTGCAATACCCTGGTGCAATACTCTGCAATACCCTGCGCAATACTCTGCAATACCCTGCGCAATACTCTGCAATACTCTGGTGCAATACTCTGCAATACCCTGGTGCAATACTCTGCAATACCCTGCGCAATACTCTGCAATACCCTGCGCAATACCCTGCAATACCCTGCGCAATACTCTGCAATACTCTGGTGCAATACTCTGCAATACCCTGGTGCAATACTCTGCAATACCCTGCGCAATACTCTGCAATACCCTGGTGCAATACTCTGCAATACTCTGGTGCAATACTCTGCAATACCCTGCGCAATACTCTGCAATACCCTGCGCAATACCCTGCAATACCCTGCGCAATACTCTGCAATACCCTGGTGCAATACTCTGCAATACCCTGCGCAATACTCTGCAATACCCTGTGCAATACTCTGCAATACTCTGGTGCAATACTCTGCAATACCCTGCGCAATACTCTGCAATACCCTGCGCAATACTCTGCAATACCCTGCGCAATACTCTGCAATACCCTGTGCAATACTCTGCAATACTCTGGTGCAATACTCTGCAATACCCTGCGCAATACTCTGCAATACCCTGGTGCAATACCCTGCGCAATACTCTGCAATACCCTGCGCAATACCCTGCAATACCCTGCGCAATACTCTGCAATACCCTGCGCAATACTCTGCAATACTCTGCAATACTCTGGTGCAATACTCTGCAATACCCTGCGCAATACCCTGCAAAATACTCTGCAATACCCTGGTGCAATACTCTGCAATACCCTGCGCAATACTCTGCAATACCCTGCGCAATACCCTGGTGCAATACTCTGCAATACTCTGGTGCAATACTCTGCAATACCCTGCAAAATACTCTGCAATACCCTGCGCAATACTCTGCAATACCCTGCGCAATACCCTGCGCAATACCCTGCAAAATACTCTGCAATACCCTGGTGCAATACTCTGCAATACTCTGGTGCAATACCCTGCGCAATACTCTGCAATACCCTGCGCAATACCCTGCGCAATACTCTGCAATACCCTGCAAAATACTCTGCAATACCCTGCGCAATACCCTGCAAAATACTCTGCAATACCCTGGTGCAATACTCTGCAATACTCTGGTGCAATACCCTGCGCAATACTCTGCAATACCCTGCGCAATACCCTGCGCAATACTCTGCAATACCCTGCAATACCCTGCGCAATACTCTGCAATACCCTGCGCAATATTCTGCAATACCCTGCGCAATACTCTGCAATACTCTGCAATACCCTGCGCAATATTCTGCAATACCCTGCGCAATACTCTGCAATACCCTGCGCAATACCCTGGTGCAATACTCTGCAATACTCTGGTGCAATACTCTGCAATACCCTGCAAAATACTCTGCAATACCCTGCGCAATACCCTGCAAAATACTCTGCAATACCCTGGTGCAATACTCTGCAATACTCTGGTGCAATACTCTGCAATACCCTGCGCAATACTCTGCAATACCCTGCGCAATACCCTGCAAAATACTCTGCAATACCCTGGTGCAATACTCTGCAATACTCTGGTGCAATACTCTGCAATACCCTGGTGCAATACTCTGCAATACCCTGCGCAATACTCTGCAATACCCTGCGCAATACTCTGCAATACTCTGGTGCAATACTCTGCAATACCCTGGTGCAATACCCTGCGCAATACTCTGCAATACCCTGCGCAATACCCTGCAATACCCTGCGCAATACTCTGCAATACCCTGCGCAATACTCTGCAATACTCTGCAATACTCTGGTGCAATACTCTGGTGCAATACTCTGCAATACCCTGCGCAATACCCTGCAAAATACTCTGCAATACCCTGGTGCAATACTCTGCAATACTCTGGTGCAATACTCTGCAATACCCTGCAAAATACTCTGCAATACCCTGCGCAATACCCTGCAAAATACTCTGCAATACCCTGGTGCAATACTCTGCAATACTCTGGTGCAATACCCTGCGCAATACTCTGCAATACCCTGCGCAATACCCTGCGCAATACTCTGCAATACCCTGCAATACCCTGCGCAATACTCTGCAATACCCTGCGCAATATTCTGCAATACCCTGCGCAATACTCTGCAATACTCTGCAATACCCTGCGCAATATTCTGCAATACCCTGCGCAATACTCTGCAATACCCTGCGCAATACCCTGGTGCAATACTCTGCAATACTCTGGTGCAATACTCTGCAATACCCTGCAAAATACTCTGCAATACCCTGCGCAATACCCTGCAAAATACTCTGCAATACCCTGGTGCAATACTCTGCAATACTCTGGTGCAATACTCTGCAATACCCTGCGCAATACTCTGCAATACCCTGCGCAATACCCTGCAAAATACTCTGCAATACCCTGGTGCAATACTCTGCAATACTCTGGTGCAATACTCTGCAATACCCTGCGCAATACTCTGCAATACCCTGCGCAATACCCTGCAAAATACTCTGCAATACCCTGGTGCAATACTCTGCAATACTCTGGTGCAATACTCTGCAATACCCTGCGCAATACTCTGCAATACCCTGCGCAATACCCTGCAAAATACTCTGCAATACCCTGGTGCAATACTCTGCAATACACTGGTGCAATACTCTGCAATACCCTGCGCAATACTCTGCAATACCCTGCGCAATACTCTGCAATACTCTGGCGCAATACTCTGCAATACCCTGCGCAATACTCTGCAATACCCTGCGCAATACCCTGCGCAATACTCTGCAATACCCTGGTGCAATACTCTGCAATACTCTGGTGCAATACTCTGCAATACCCTGCGCAATACCCTGCAAAATACTCTGCAATACCCTGGTGCAATACTCTGCAATACCCTGCGCAATACCCTGCAAAATACTCTGCAATACCCTGGTGCAATACTCTGCAATACCCTGCGCAATACTCTGCAATACCCTGCGCAATACTCTGCAATACCCTGCGCAATACCCTGGTGCAATACTCTGCAATACTCTGGTGCAATACTCTGCAATACCCTGCAAAATACTCTGCAATACCCTGCGCAATACCCTGCAAAATACTCTGCAATACCCTGGTGCAATACTCTGCAATACTCTGGTGCAATACCCTGCGCAATACTCTGCAATACCCTGCGCAATACCCTGCGCAATACTCTGCAATACCCTGCAATACCCTGCGCAATACTCTGCAATACCCTGCGCAATATTCTGCAATACCCTGCGCAATACTCTGCAATACTCTGCGCAATACCCTGGTGCAATACTCTGCAATACTCTGGTGCAATACTCTGCAATACCCTGCAAAATACTCTGCAATACCCTGCGCAATACCCTGCAAAATACTCTGCAATACCCTGGTGCAATACTCTGCAATACTCTGGTGCAATACTCTGCAATACCCTGCGCAATACTCTGCAATACCCTGCGCAATACCCTGCAAAATACTCTGCAATACCCTGGTGCAATACTCTGCAATACTCTGGTGCAATACTCTGCAATACCCTGGTGCAATACTCTGCAATACCCTGCGCAATACTCTGCAATACCCTGCGCAATACTCTGCAATACTCTGGTGCAATACTCTGCAATACCCTGGTGCAATACCCTGCGCAATACTCTGCAATACCCTGCGCAATACCCTGCAATACCCTGCGCAATACTCTGCAATACCCTGCGCAATACTCTGCAATACTCTGCAATACTCTGCAATACTCTGGTGCAATACTCTGCAATACCCTG
This sequence comes from Rana muscosa, assembly GCA_029206835.1. Classification (NCBI taxonomy): domain Eukaryota; kingdom Metazoa; phylum Chordata; class Amphibia; order Anura; family Ranidae; genus Rana; species Rana muscosa. The sequence goes on from JARGYO010000230.1 coordinate 1,854,213, forward strand.
CGCAATACCCTGCAAAATACTCTGCAATACCCTGGTGCAATACTCTGCAATACCCTGCGCAATACCCTGGTGCAATACTCTGCAATACTCTGGTGCAATACTCTGCAATACTCTGGTGCAATACTCTGCAATACCCTGCAAAATACTCTGCAATACCCTGCGCAATACCCTGCAAAATACTCTGCAATACCCTGGTGCAATACTCTGCAATACTCTGGTGCAATACCCTGCGCAATACTCTGCAATACCCTGCGCAATACCCTGCACAATACTCTGCAATACCCTGCAATACCCTGCGCAATACTCTGCAATACCCTGCGCAATATTCTGCAATACCCTGCGCAATACTCTGCAATACTCTGCAATACCCTGCGCAATATTCTGCAATACCCTGCGCAATACTCTGCAATACCCTGCGCAATACCCTGGTGCAATACTCTGCAATACTCTGGTGCAATACTCTGCAATACCCTGCAAAATACTCTGCAATACCCTGCGCAATACCCTGCAAAATACTCTGCAATACCCTGGTGCAATACTCTGCAATACTCTGGTGCAATACTCTGCAATACCCTGCGCAATACTCTGCAATACCCTGCGCAATACCCTGCAAAATACTCTGCAATACCCTGGTGCAATACTCTGCAATACTCTGGTGCAATACTCTGCAATACCCTGCGCAATACTCTGCAATACCCTGCGCAATACCCTGCAAAATACTCTGCAATACCCTGGTGCAATACTCTGCAATACTCTGGTGCAATACTCTGCAATACCCTGCAATACCCTGCGCAATACTCTGCAATACTCTGGCGCAATACTCTGCAATACCCTGCGCAATACTCTGCAATACCCTGCGCAATACCCTGCGCAATACTCTGCAATACCCTGGTGCAATACTCTGCAATACTCTGGTGCAATACTCTGCAATACCCTGCGCAATACTCTGCAATACCCTGCGCAATACTCTGCAATACTCTGGTGCAATACTCTGCAATACCCTGGTGCAATACTCTGCAATACTCTGCAATACCCTGCGCAATACTCTGCAATACCCTGTGCAATACTCTGCAATACCCTGCGCAATACTCTGCAATACCCTGCGCAATACCCTGCGCAATACTCTGCAATACCCTGGTGCAATACTCTGCAATACTCTGGTGCAATACCCTGCGCAATACTCTGCAATACCCTGCGCAATACTCTGCAATACTCTGGTGCAATACTCTGCAATACCCTGGTGCAATACCCTGCGCAATACTCTGCAATACCCTGCGCAATACTCTGCAATACCCTGCGCAATACTCTGCAATACTCTGGTGCAATACTCTGCAATACCCTGGTGCAATACTCTGCAATACCCTGCGCAATACTCTGCAATACCCTGCGCAATACTCTGCAATACTCTGGTGCAATACTCTGCAATACCCTGGTGCAATACCCTGCGCAATACTCTGCAATACCCTGCGCAATACTCTGCAATACCCTGCGCAATACTCTGCAATACTCTGGTGCAATACTCTGCAATACCCTGGTGCAATACCCTGCAATACCCTGCGCAATACTCTGCAATACCCTGCGCAATACTCTGCAATACCCTGCGCAATACTCTGCAATACTCTGGTGCAATACTCTGCAATACCCTGGTGCAATACTCTGCAATACCCTGCGCAATACTCTGCAATACCCTGCGCAATTCTCTGCAATACTCTGGTGCAATACTCTGCAATACCCTGGTGCAATACCCTGCGCAATACTCTGCAATACCCTGCGCAATACCCTGCAATACCCTGCGCAATACTCTGCAATACCCTGCGCAATACTCTGCAATACTCTGCAATACTCTGGTGCAATACTCTGCAATACCATGCGCAATACCCTGCAAAATACTCTGCAATACCCTGCGCAATACTCTGCAATACTCTGCAATACCCTGCGCAATACCCTGGTGCAATACTCTGCAATACTCTGGTGCAATACTCTGCAATACTCTGGTGCAATACTCTGCAATACCCTGCAAAATACTCTGCAATACCCTGCGCAATACTCTGCAATACCCTGCGCAATACCCTGCGCAATACCCTGCAAAATACTCTGCAATACCCTGGTGCAATACTCTGCAATACTCTGGTGCAATACCCTGCGCAATACTCTGCAATACCCTGCGCAATACTCTGCAATACCCTGCAATACCCTGCGCAATACTCTGCAATACCCTGCGCAATATTCTGCAATACCCTGCGCAATACTCTGCAATACTCTGCAATACCCTGCGCAATATTCTGCAATACCCTGCGCAATACTCTGCAATACCCTGCGCAATACCCTGGTGCAATACTCTGCAATACTCTGGTGCAATACTCTGCAATACCCTGCAAAATACTCTGCAATACCCTGCGCAATACCCTGCAAAATACTCTGCAATACCCTGGTGCAATACTCTGCAATACTCTGGTGCAATACTCTGCAATACCCTGCGCAATACTCTGCAATACCCTGCGCAATACCCTGCAAAATACTCTGCAATACCCTGGTGCAATACTCTGCAATACACTGGTGCAATACTCTGCAATACCCTGCGCAATACTCTGCAATACCCTGCGCAATACTCTGCAATACTCTGGCGCAATACTCTGCAATACCCTGCGCAATACTCTGCAATACCCTGCGCAATACCCTGCGCAATACTCTGCAATACCCTGGTGCAATACTCTGCAATACCCTGCGCAATACTCTGCAATACCCTGCGCAATACTCTGCAATACTCTGGTGCAATACTCTGCAATACCCTGGTGCAATACTCTGCAATACCCTGCGCAATACTCTGCAATACCCTGCGCAATACTCTGCAATACTCTGGTGCAATACTCTGCAATACCCTGGTGCAATACTCTGCTATACCCTGCGCAATACTCTGCAATACCCTGCGCAATACCCTGCAATACCCTGCGCAATACTCTGCAATACTCTGGTGCAATACTCTGCAATACCCTGGTGCAATACTCTGCAATACCCTGCGCAATACTCTGCAATACCCTGGTGCAATACTCTGCAATACTCTGGTGCAATACTCTGCAATACCCTGCGCAATACTCTGCAATACCCTGCGCAATACCCTGCAATACCCTGCGCAATACTCTGCAATACCCTGGTGCAATACTCTGCAATACCCTGCGCAATACTCTGCAATACCCTGCGCAATACTCTGCAATACCCTGTGCAATACTCTGCAATACTCTGGTGCAATACTCTGCAATACCCTGCGCAATACTCTGCAATACCCTGCGCAATACTCTGCAATACCCTGCGCAATACTCTGCAATACCCTGTGCAATACTCTGCAATACTCTGGTGCAATACTCTGCAATACCCTGCGCAATACTCTGCAATACCCTGCGCAATACCCTGCAAAATACTCTGCAATACCCTGGTGCAATACTCTGCAATACCCTGCGCAATACTCTGCAATACCCTGCGCAATACCCTGCAATACTCTGGTGCAATACTCTGCAATACCCTGCAAAATACTCTGCAATACCCTGCGCAATACTCTGCAATACCCTGCGCAATACCCTGCGCAATACCCTGCAAAATACTCTGCAATACCCTGGTGCAATACTCTGCAATACTCTGGTGCAATACCCTGCGCAATACTCTGCAATACCCTGCGCAATACCCTGCGCAATACTCTGCAATACCCTGCAAAATACTCTGCAATACCCTGTGCAATACCCTGCAAAATACTCTGCAATACCCTGGTGCAATACTCTGCAATACTCTGGTGCAATACCCTGCGCAATACTCTGCAATACCCTGCGCAATACCCTGCGCAATACTCTGCAATACCCTGCAATACCCTGCGCAATACTCTGCAATACCCTGCGCAATATTCTGCAATACCCTGCGCAATACTCTGCAATACTCTGCAATACCCTGCGCAATATTCTGCAATACCCTGCGCAATACTCTGCAATACCCTGCGCAATACCCTGGTGCAATACTCTGCAATACTCTGGTGCAATACTCTGCAATACCCTGCAAAATACTCTGCAATACCCTGCGCAATACCCTGCAAAATACTCTGCAATACCCTGGTGCAATACTCTGCAATACTCTGGTGCAATACTCTGCAATACCCTGCGCAATACTCTGCAATACCCTGCGCAATACCCTGCAAAATACTCTGCAATACCCTGGTGCAATACTCTGCAATACTCTGGTGCAATACTCTGCAATACCCTGGTGCAATACTCTGCAATACCCTGCGCAATACTCTGCAATACCCTGCGCAATACTCTGCAATACTCTGGTGCAATACTCTGCAATACCCTGGTGCAATACCCTGCGCAATACTCTGCAATACCCTGCGCAATACCCTGCAATACCCTGCGCAATACTCTGCAATACCCTGCGCAATACTCTGCAATACTCTGCAATACTCTGGTGCAATACTCTGCAATACCCTGCGCAATACCCTGCAAAATACTCTGCAATACCCTGGTGCAATACTCTGCAATACCCTGCGCAATACTCTGCAATACCCTGCGCAATACCCTGGTGCAATACTCTGCAATACTCTGGTGCAATACTCTGCAATACTCTGGTGCAATACTCTGCAATACCCTGCAAAATACTCTGCAATACCCTGCGCAATACCCTGCAAAATACTCTGCAATACCCTGGTGCAATACTCTGCAATACTCTGGTGCAATACCCTGCGCAATACTCTGCAATACCCTGCGCAATACCCTGCGCAATACTCTGCAATACCCTGCAATACCCTGCGCAATACTCTGCAATACCCTGCGCAATATTCTGCAATACCCTGCGCAATACTCTGCAATACTCTGCAATACCCTGCGCAATATTCTGCAATACCCTGCGCAATACTCTGCAATACCCTGCGCAATACCCTGGTGCAATACTCTGCAATACTCTGGTGCAATACTCTGCAATACCCTGCAAAATACTCTGCAATACCCTGCGCAATACCCTGCAAAATACTCTGCAATACCCTGGTGCAATACTCTGCAATACTCTGGTGCAATACTCTGCAATACCCTGCGCAATACTCTGCAATACCCTGCGCAATACCCTGCAAAATACTCTGCAATACCCTGGTGCAATACTCTGCAATACTCTGGTGCAATACTCTGCAATACCCTGCGCAATACTCTGCAATACCCTGCGCAATACCCTGCAAAATACTCTGCAATACCCTGGTGCAATACTCTGCAATACTCTGGTGCAATACTCTGCAATACCCTGCGCAATACTCTGCAATACCCTGCGCAATACCCTGCAAAATACTCTGCAATACCCTGGTGCAATACTCTGCAATACACTGGTGCAATACTCTGCAATACCCTGCGCAATACTCTGCAATACCCTGCGCAATACTCTGCAATACTCTGGCGCAATACTCTGCAATACCCTGCGCAATACTCTGCAATACCCTGCGCAATACCCTGCGCAATACTCTGCAATACCCTGGTGCAATACTCTGCAATACTCTGGTGCAATACTCTGCAATACCCTGCGCAATACCCTGCAAAATACTCTGCAATACCCTGGTGCAATACTCTGCAATACCCTGCGCAATACCCTGCAAAATACTCTGCAATACCCTGGTGCAATACTCTGCAATACCCTGCGCAATACTCTGCAATACCCTGCGCAATACTCTGCAATACCCTGCGCAATACCCTGGTGCAATACTCTGCAATACTCTGGTGCAATACTCTGCAATACCCTGCAAAATACTCTGCAATACCCTGCGCAATACCCTGCAAAATACTCTGCAATACCCTGGTGCAATACTCTGCAATACTCTGGTGCAATACCCTGCGCAATACTCTGCAATACCCTGCGCAATACCCTGCGCAATACTCTGCAATACCCTGCAATACCCTGCGCAATACTCTGCAATACCCTGCGCAATATTCTGCAATACCCTGCGCAATACTCTGCAATACTCTGCGCAATACCCTGGTGCAATACTCTGCAATACTCTGGTGCAATACTCTGCAATACCCTGCAAAATACTCTGCAATACCCTGCGCAATACCCTGCAAAATACTCTGCAATACCCTGGTGCAATACTCTGCAATACTCTGGTGCAATACTCTGCAATACCCTGCGCAATACTCTGCAATACCCTGCGCAATACCCTGCAAAATACTCTGCAATACCCTGGTGCAATACTCTGCAATACTCTGGTGCAATACTCTGCAATACCCTGGTGCAATACTCTGCAATACCCTGCGCAATACTCTGCAATACCCTGCGCAATACTCTGCAATACTCTGGTGCAATACTCTGCAATACCCTGGTGCAATACCCTGCGCAATACTCTGCAATACCCTGCGCAATACCCTGAAATACCCTGCGCAATACTCTGCAATACCCTGCGCAATACTCTGCAATACTCTGCAATACTCTGGTGCAATACTCTGCAATACCCTGCGCAATACCCTGCAAAATACTCTGCAATACCCTGGTGCAATACTCTGCAATACCCTGCGCAATACCCTGGTGCAATACTCTGCAATACTCTGGTGCAATACTCTGCAATACTCTGGTGCAATACTCTGCAATACCCTGCAAAATACTCTGCAATACCCTGCGCAATACCCTGCAAAATACTCTGCAATACCCTGGTGCAATACTCTGCAATACTCTGGTGCAATACCCTGCGCAATACTCTGCAATACCCTGCGCAATACCCTGCACAATACTCTGCAATACCCTGCAATACCCTGCGCAATACTCTGCAATACCCTGCGCAATATTCTGCAATACCCTGCGCAATACTCTGGTGCAATACTCTGCAATACTCTGGTGCAATACTCTGCAATACCCTGCGCAATACCCTGCAAAATACTCTGCAATACCCTGGTGCAATACTCTGCAATACTCTGGTGCAATACTCTGCAATACCCTGCGCAATACTCTGCAATACCCTGCGCAATACCCTGCAAAATACTCTGCAATACCCTGGTGCAATACTCTGCAATACTCTGGTGCAATACTCTGCAATACCCTGCGCAATACTCTGCAATACCCTGCGCAATACCCTGCAAAATACTCTGCAATACCCTGGTGCAATACTCTGCAATACTCTGGTGCAATACTCTGCAATACCCTGCAATACCCTGCGCAATACTCTGCAATACTCTGGCGCAATACTCTGCAATACCCTGCGCAATACTCTGCAATACCCTGCGCAATACCCTGCGCAATACTCTGCAATACCCTGGTGCAATACTCTGCAATACTCTGGTGCAATACTCTGCAATACCCTGCGCAATACTCTGCAATACCCTGCGCAATACTCTGCAATACTCTGGTGCAATACTCTGCAATACCCTGGTGCAATACTCTGCAATACTCTGCAATACCCTGCGCAATACTCTGCAATACCCTGCGCAATACTCTGCAATACCCTGCGCAATACTCTGCAATACCCTGCGCAATACCCTGCGCAATACTCTGCAATACCCTGGTGCAATACTCTGCAATACTCTGGTGCAATACCCTGCGCAATACTCTGCAATACCCTGCGCAATACTCTGCAATACTCTGGTGCAATACTCTGCAATACCCTGGTGCAATACCCTGCGCAATACTCTGCAATACCCTGCGCAATACTCTGCAATACCCTGCGCAATACTCTGCAATACTCTGGTGCAATACTCTGCAATACCCTGGTGCAATACTCTGCAATACCCTGCGCAATACTCTGCAATACCCTGCGCAATACTCTGCAATACTCTGGTGCAATACTCTGCAATACCCTGGTGCAATACTCTGCAATACTCTGCAATACCCTGCGCAATACTCTGCAATACCCTGCGCAATACTCTGCAATACTCTGGTGCAATACTCTGCAATACCCTGGTGCAATACCCTGCAATACCCTGCGCAATACTCTGCAATACCCTGCGCAATACTCTGCAATACCCTGCGCAATACTCTGCAATACTCTGGTGCAATACTCTGCAATACCCTGGTGCAATACTCTGCAATACCCTGCGCAATACTCTGCAATACCCTGCGCAATTCTCTGCAATACTCTGGTGCAATACTCTGCAATACCCTGGTGCAATACCCTGCGCAATACTCTGCAATACCCTGCGCAATACCCTGCAATACCCTGCGCAATACTCTGCAATACCCTGCGCAATACTCTGCAATACTCTGCAATACTCTGGTGCAATACTCTGCAATACCCTGCGCAATACCCTGCAAAATACTCTGCAATACCCTGCGCAATACTCTGCAATACTCTGCAATACCCTGCGCAATACCCTGGTGCAATACTCTGCAATACTCTGGTGCAATACTCTGCAATACTCTGGTGCAATACTCTGCAATACCCTGCAAAATACTCTGCAATACCCTGCGCAATACTCTGCAATACCCTGCGCAATACCCTGCGCAATACCCTGCAAAATACTCTGCAATACCCTGGTGCAATACTCTGCAATACTCTGGTGCAATACCCTGCGCAATACTCTGCAATACCCTGCGCAATACTCTGCAATACCCTGCAATACCCTGCGCAATACTCTGCAATACCCTGCGCAATATTCTGCAATACCCTGCGCAATACTCTGCAATACTCTGCAATACCCTGCGCAATATTCTGCAATACCCTGCGCAATACTCTGCAATACCCTGCGCAATACCCTGGTGCAATACTCTGCAATACTCTGGTGCAATACTCTGCAATACCCTGCAAAATACTCTGCAATACCCTGCGCAATACCCTGCAAAATACTCTGCAATACCCTGGTGCAATACTCTGCAATACTCTGGTGCAATACTCTGCAATACCCTGCGCAATACTCTGCAATACCCTGCGCAATACCCTGCAAAATACTCTGCAATACCCTGGTGCAATACTCTGCAATACTCTGGTGCAATACTCTGCAATACCCTGCGCAATACTCTGCAATACCCTGCGCAATACCCTGCAAAATACTCTGCAATACCCTGGTGCAATACTCTGCAATACACTGGTGCAATACTCTGCAATACCCTGCGCAATACTCTGCAATACCCTGCGCAATACTCTGCAATACTCTGGCGCAATACTCTGCAATACCCTGCGCAATACTCTGCAATACCCTGCGCAATACCCTGCGCAATACTCTGCAATACCCTGGTGCAATACTCTGCAATACTCTGGTGCAATACTCTGCAATACCCTGCGCAATACCCTGCAAAATACTCTGCAATACCCTGGTGCAATACTCTGCAATACCCTGCGCAATACCCTGCAAAATACTCTGCAATACCCTGGTGCAATACTCTGCAATACCCTGCGCAATACTCTGCAATACCCTGCGCAATACTCTGCAATACCCTGCGCAATACCCTGGTGCAATACTCTGCAATACTCTGGTGCAATACTCTGCAATACCCTGCAAAATACTCTGCAATACCCTGCGCAATACCCTGCAAAATACTCTGCAATACCCTGGTGCAATACTCTGCAATACTCTGGTGCAATACCCTGCGCAATACTCTGCAATACCCTGCGCAATACCCTGCGCAATACTCTGCAATACCCTGCAATACCCTGCGCAATACTCTGCAATACCCTGCGCAATATTCTGCAATACCCTGCGCAATACTCTGCAATACTCTGCGCAATACCCTGGTGCAATACTCTGCAATACTCTGGTGCAATACTCTGCAATACCCTGCAAAATACTCTGCAATACCCTGCGCAATACCCTGCAAAATACTCTGCAATACACTGGTGCAATACTCTGCAATACTCTGGTGCAATACTCTGCAATACCCTGCGCAATACTCTGCAATACCCTGCGCAATACCCTGCAAAATACTCTGCAATACCCTGGTGCAATACTCTGCAATACTCTGGTGCAATACTCTGCAATACCCTGGTGCAATACTCTGCAATACCCTGCGCAATACTCTGCAATACCCTGCGCAATACTCTGCAATACTCTGGTGCAATACTCTGCAATACCCTGGTGCAATACCCTGCGCAATACTCTGCAATACCCTGCGCAATACCCTGCAATACCCTGCGCAATACTCTGCAATACCCTGCGCAATACTCTGCAATACTCTGCAATACTCTGGTGCAATACTCTGCAATACCCTGCGCAATACCCTGCAAAATACTCTGCAATACCCTGGTGCAATACTCTGCAATACCCTGCGCAATACCCTGGTGCAATACTCTGCAATACTCTGGTGCAATACTCTGCAATACTCTGGTGCAATACTCTGCAATACCCTGCAAAATACTCTGCAATACCCTGCGCAATACCCTGCAAAATACTCTGCAATACCCTGGTGCAATACTCTGCAATACTCTGGTGCAATACCCTGCGCAATACTCTGCAATACCCTGCGCAATACCCTGCACAATACTCTGCAATACCCTGCAATACCCTGCGCAATACTCTGCAATACCCTGCGCAATATTCTGCAATACCCTGCGCAATACTCTGCAATACTCTGCAATACCCTGCGCAATATTCTGCAATACCCTGCGCAATACTCTGCAATACCCTGCGCAATACCCTGGTGCAATACTCTGCAATACTCTGGTGCAATACTCTGCAATACCCTGCAAAATACTCTGCAATACCCTGCGCAATACCCTGCAAAATACTCTGCAATACCCTGGTGCAATACTCTGCAATACTCTGGTGCAATACTCTGCAATACCCTGCGCAATACTCTGCAATACCCTGCGCAATACCCTGCAAAATACTCTGCAATACCCTGGTGCAATACTCTGCAATACTCTGGTGCAATACTCTGCAATACCCTGCGCAATACTCTGCAATACCCTGCGCAATACCCTGCAAAATACTCTGCAATACCCTGGTGCAATACTCTGCAATACTCTGGTGCAATACTCTGCAATACCCTGCAATACCCTGCGCAATACTCTGCAATACTCTGGCGCAATACTCTGCAATACCCTGCGCAATACTCTGCAATACCCTGCGCAATACCCTGCGCAATACTCTGCAATACCCTGGTGCAATACTCTGCAATACTCTGGTGCAATACTCTGCAATACCCTGCGCAATACTCTGCAATACCCTGCGCAATACTCTGCAATACTCTGGTGCAATACTCTGCAATACCCTGGTGCAATACTCTGCAATACTCTGCAATACCCTGCGCAATACTCTGCAATACCCTGCGCAATACTCTGCAATACCCTGCGCAATACTCTGCAATACCCTGCGCAATACCCTGCGCAATACTCTGCAATACCCTGGTGCAATACTCTGCAATACTCTGGTGCAATACCCTGCGCAATACTCTGCAATACCCTGCGCAATACTCTGCAATACTCTGGTGCAATACTCTGCAATACCCTGGTGCAATACCCTGCGCAATACTCTGCAATACCCTGCGCAATACTCTGCAATACCCTGCGCAATACTCTGCAATACTCTGGTGCAATACTCTGCAATACCCTGGTGCAATACTCTGCAATACCCTGCGCAATACTCTGCAATACCCTGCGCAATACTCTGCAATACCCTGCGCAATACTCTGCAATACTCTGGTGCAATACTCTGCAATACCCTGGTGCAATACTCTGCAATACTCTGCAATACCCTGCGCAATACTCTGCAATACCCTGCGCAATACTCTGCAATACTCTGGTGCAATACTCTGCAATACCCTGGTGCAATACCCTGCAATACCCTGCGCAATACTCTGCAATACCCTGCGCAATACTCTGCAATACCCTGCGCAATACTCTGCAATACTCTGGTGCAATACTCTGCAATACCCTGGTGCAATACTCTGCAATACCCTGCGCAATACTCTGCAATACCCTGCGCAATTCTCTGCAATACTCTGGTGCAATACTCTGCAATACCCTGGTGCAATACCCTGCGCAATACTCTGCAATACCCTGCGCAATACCCTGCAATACCCTGCGCAATACTCTGCAATACCCTGCGCAATACTCTGCAATACTCTGCAATACTCTGGTGCAATACTCTGCAATACCCTGCGCAATACCCTGCAAAATACTCTGCAATACCCTGCGCAATACTCTGCAATACTCTGCAATACCCTGCGCAATACCCTGGTGCAATACTCTGCAATACTCTGGTGCAATACTCTGCAATACTCTGGTGCAATACTCTGCAATACCCTGCAAAATACTCTGCAATACCCTGCGCAATACTCTGCAATACCCTGCGCAATACCCTGCGCAATACCCTGCAAAATACTCTGCAATACCCTGGTGCAATACTCTGCAATACTCTGGTGCAATACCCTGCGCAATACTCTGCAATACCCTGCGCAATACTCTGCAATACCCTGCAATACCCTGCGCAATACTCTGCAATACCCTGCGCAATATTCTGCAATACCCTGCGCAATACTCTGCAATACTCTGCAATACCCTGCGCAATATTCTGCAATACCCTGCGCAATACTCTGCAATACCCTGCGCAATACCCTGGTGCAATACTCTGCAATACTCTGGTGCAATACTCTGCAATACCCTGCAAAATACTCTGCAATACCCTGCGCAATACCCTGCAAAATACTCTGCAATACCCTGGTGCAATACTCTGCAATACACTGGTGCAATACTCTGCAATACCCTGCGCAATACTCTGCAATACCCTGCGCAATACTCTGCAATACCCTGCGCAATACTCTGCAATACTCTGGCGCAATACTCTGCAATACCCTGCGCAATACTCTGCAATACCCTGCGCAATACCCTGCGCAATACTCTGCAATACCCTGCGCAATACCCTGCGCAATACTCTGCAATACTCTGCAATACCCTGCGCAATATTCTGCAATACCCTGCGCAATACTCTGCAATACCCTGCGCAATACCCTGGTGCAATACTCTGCAATACTCTGGTGCAATACTCTGCAATACCCTGCGCAATACTCTGCAATACCCTGCGCAATACCCTGCAAAATACTCTGCAATACCCTGGTGCAATACTCTGCAATACACTGGTGCAATACTCTGCAATACCCTGCACAATACTCTGTAATACCCTGCGCAATACTCTGCAATACCCTGCGCAATACTCTGCAATACCCTGCGCAATACTCTGCAATACCCTGCGCAATACTCTGCAATACCCTGCGCAATATTCTGCAATACCCTGCGCAAAACTCTGCAATACTCTGGTGCAATACTCTGCAATACCCTGCGCAATACTCTGCAATACCCTGCGCAATACTCTGCAATACCCTGCGCAATACTCTGCAATACCCTGCGCAATACTCTGCAATACTCTGGTGCAATACTCTGCAATACCCTGGTGCAATACTCTGCAATACCCTGCGCAATACTCTGCAATACCCTGGTGCAATACTCTGCAATACTCTGGTGCAATACTCTGCAATACCCTGCGCAATACTCTGCAATACCCTGTGCAATACTCTGCAATACCCTGCGCAATACTCTGCAATACCCTGCGCAATACTCTGCAATACTCTGGTGCAATACTCTGCAATACCCTGGTGCAATACTCTGCAATACCCTGCGCAATACTCTGCAATACCCTGCGCAATACCCTGCAATACCCTGCGCAATACTCTGCAATACCCTGCGCAATACTCTGCAATACCCTGCGCAATACTCTGCAATACCCTGCGCAATACTCTGCAATACCCTGGTGCAATACTCTGCAATACTCTGGTGCAATACCCTGCGCAATACTCTGCAATACCCTGCGCAATACTCTGCAATACTCTGGTGCAATACTCTGCAATACCCTGGTGCAATACCCTGCGCAATACTCTGCAATACCCTGCGCAATACTCTGCAATACCCTGCGCAATACTCTGCAATACTCTGGTGCAATACTCTGCAATACCCTGGTGCAATACTCTGCAATACCCTGCGCAATACTCTGCAATACCCTGCGCAATACTCTGCAATACCCTGCGCAATACTCTGCAATACTCTGGTGCAATACTCTGCAATACCCTGGTGCAATACTCTGCAATACTCTGCAATACCCTGCGCAATACTCTGCAATACCCTGCGCAATACTCTGCAATACTCTGGTGCAATACTCTGCAATACCCTGGTGCAATACCCTGCAATACCCTGCGCAATACTCTGCAATACCCTGCGCAATACTCTGCAATACCCTGCGCAATACTCTGCAATACTCTGGTGCAATACTCTGCAATACCCTGGTGCAATACTCTGCAATACCCTGCGCAATACTCTGCAATACCCTGCGCAATTCTCTGCAATACTCTGGTGCAATACTCTGCAATACCCTGGTGCAATACCCTGCGCAATACTCTGCAATACCCTGCGCAATACCCTGCAATACCCTGCGCAATACTCTGCAATACCCTGCGCAATACTCTGCAATACTCTGCAATACTCTGGTGCAATACTCTGCAATACCCTGCGCAATACCCTGCAAAATACTCTGCAATACCCTGCGCAATACTCTGCAATACTCTGCAATACCCTGCGCAATACCCTGGTGCAATACTCTGCAATACTCTGGTGCAATACTCTGCAATACTCTGGTGCAATACTCTGCAATACCCTGCAAAATACTCTGCAATACCCTGCGCAATACTCTGCAATACCCTGCGCAATACCCTGCGCAATACCCTGCAAAATACTCTGCAATACCCTGGTGCAATACTCTGCAATACTCTGGTGCAATACCCTGCGCAATACTCTGCAATACCCTGCGCAATACTCTGCAATACCCTGCAATACCCTGCGCAATACTCTGCAATACCCTGCGCAATATTCTGCAATACCCTGCGCAATACTCTGCAATACTCTGCAATACCCTGCGCAATATTCTGCAATACCCTGCGCAATACTCTGCAATACCCTGCGCAATACCCTGGTGCAATACTCTGCAATACTCTGGTGCAATACTCTGCAATACCCTGCAAAATACTCTGCAATACCCTGCGCAATACCCTGCAAAATACTCTGCAATACCCTGGTGCAATACTCTGCAATACACTGGTGCAATACTCTGCAATACCCTGCGCAATACTCTGCAATACCCTGCGCAATACTCTGCAATACCCTGCGCAATACTCTGCAATACTCTGGCGCAATACTCTGCAATACCCTGCGCAATACTCTGCAATACCCTGCGCAATACCCTGCGCAATACTCTGCAATACCCTGCGCAATACCCTGCGCAATACTCTGCAATACTCTGCAATACCCTGCGCAATATTCTGCAATACCCTGCGCAATACTCTGCAATACCCTGCGCAATACCCTGGTGCAATACTCTGCAATACTCTGGTGCAATACTCTGCAATACCCTGCGCAATACTCTGCAATACCCTGCGCAATACCCTGCAAAATACTCTGCAATACCCTGGTGCAATACTCTGCAATACACTGGTGCAATACTCTGCAATACCCTGCACAATACTCTGTAATACCCTGCGCAATACTCTGCAATACCCTGCGCAATACTCTGCAATACCCTGCGCAATACTCTGCAATACCCTGCGCAATACTCTGCAATACCCTGCGCAATATTCTGCAATACCCTGCGCAAAACTCTGCAATACTCTGGTGCAATACTCTGCAATACCCTGCGCAATACTCTGCAATACCCTGCGCAATACTCTGCAATACCCTGCGCAATACTCTGCAATACCCTGCGCAATACTCTGCAATACTCTGGTGCAATACTCTGCAATACCCTGGTGCAATACTCTGCAATACCCTGCGCAATACTCTGCAATACCCTGGTGCAATACTCTGCAATACTCTGGTGCAATACTCTGCAATACCCTGCGCAATACTCTGCAATACCCTGTGCAATACTCTGCAATACCCTGCGCAATACTCTGCAATACCCTGCGCAATACTCTGCAATACTCTGGTGCAATACTCTGCAATACCCTGGTGCAATACTCTGCAATACCCTGCGCAATACTCTGCAATACCCTGCGCAATACCCTGCAATACCCTGCGCAATACTCTGCAATACCCTGGTGCAATACTCTGCAATACCCTGCGCAATACTCTGCAATACCCTGGTGCAATACTCTGCAATACTCTGGTGCAATACTCTGCAATACCCTGCACAATACTCTGCAATACCCTGCGCAATACTCTGCAATACCCTGTGCAATACTCTGCAATACTCTGGTGCAATACTCTGCAATACCCTGCGCAATACTCTGCAATACCCTGCGCAATACCCTGCAAAATACTCTGCAATACCCTGGTGCAATACTCTGCAATACCCTGCGCAATACTCTGCAATACCCTGCGCAATACCCTGCAAAATACTCTGCAATACCCTGGTGCAATACTCTGCAATACTCTGGTGCAATACTCTGCAATACCCTGGTGCAATACTCTGCAATACCCTGCGCAATACTCTGCAATACCCTGCGCAATTCTCTGCAATACTCTGGTGCAATACTCTGCAATACCCTGGTGCAATACCCTGCGCAATACTCTGCAATACCCTGCGCAATACCCTGCAATACCCTGCGCAATACTCTGCAATACCCTGCGCAATACTCTGGTGCAATACTCTGCAATACCCTGCGCAATACCCTGCAAAATACTCTGCAATACCCTGGTGCAATTATCTGCAATACCCTGCGCAATACTCTGCAATACCCTGCGCAATACTCTGCAATACTCTGGTGCAATACTCTGCAATACCCTGGTGCAATACCCTGCGCAATACTCTGCAATACCCTGCGCAATACCCTGCAATACCCTGCGCAATACTCTGCAATACCCTGCGCAATACTCTGCAATACTCTGCAATACTCTGGTGCAATACTCTGCAATACCCTGCGCAATACCCTGCAAAATACTCTGCAATACCCTGGTGCAATACTCTGCAATACCCTGCGCAATACTCTGCAATACCCTGCGCAATACCCTGCGCAATACCCTGGTGCAATACTCTGCAATACTCTGGTGCAATACTCTGGTGCAATACTCTTCAATACCCTGCAAAATACTCTGCAATACCCTGTGCAATACCCTGCAAAATACTCTGCAATACCCTGGTGCAATACTCTGCAATACTCTGGTGCAATACCCTGCGCAATACTCTGCAATACCCTGCGCAATACCCTGCGCAATACTCTGCAATACCCTGCAATACCCTGCGCAATACTCTGCAATACCCTGCGCAATATTCTGCAATACCCTGCGCAATACTCTGCAATACTCTGCAATACCCTGCGCAATATTCTGCAATACCCTGCGCAATACTCTGCAATACTCTGGTGCAATACTCTGCAATACCCTGCAAAATACTCTGCAATACCCTGCGCAATACCCTGCAAAATACTCTGCAATACCCTGGTGCAATACTCTGCAATACTCTGGTGCAATACTCTGCAATACCCTGCGCAATACTCTGCAATACCCTGCGCAATACCCTGCAAAATACTCTGCAATACCCTGGTGCAATACTCTGCAATACTCTGGTGCAATACTCTGCAATACCCTGCGCAATACCCTGCGCAATACCCTGCAAAATACTCTGCAATACCCTGGTGCAATACTCTGCAATACTCTGGTGCAATACTCTGCAATACCCTGGTGCAATACTCTGCAATACTCTGGCGCAATACTCTGCAATACCCTGCGCAATACTCTGCAATACCCTGCGCAATACCCTGCGCAATACTCTGCAATACCCTGGTGCAATACTCTGCAATACTCTGGTGCAATACTCTGCAATACCCTGCGCAATACTCTGCAATACCCTGCGCAATACTCTGCAATACTCTGGTGCAATACTCTGCAATACCCTGGTGCAATACCCTGCGCAATACTCTGCAATACCCTGCGCAATACTCTGCAATACCCTGCGCAATACTCTGCAATACCCTGCGCAATACTCTGCAATACTCTGGTGCAATACTCTGCAATACCCTGGTGCAATACTCTGCAATACCCTGCGCAATACTCTGCAATACCCTGCGCAATTCTCTGCAATACTCTGGTGCAATACTCTGCAATACCCTGGTGCAATACCCTGCGCAATACTCTGCAATACCCTGCGCAATACCCTGCAATACCCTGCGCAATACTCTGCAATACCCTGCGCAATACTCTGCAATACTCTGCAATACTCTGGTGCAATACTCTGCAATACCCTGCGCAATACCCTGCAAAATACTCTGCAATACCCTGGTGCAATACTCTGCAATACCCTGCGCAATACTCTGCAATACCCTGCGCAATACCCTGGTGCAATACTCTGCAATACTCTGCAATACTCTGGTGCAATACTCTGCAATACCCTGCGCAATATTCTGCAATACCCTGCGCAATACTCTGCAATACTCTGCAATACCCTGCGCAATATTCTGCAATACCCTGCGCAATACTCTGCAATACCCTGCGCAATACCCTGGTGCAATACTCTGCAATACTCTGGTGCAATACTCTGCAATACCCTGCGCAATACTCTGCAATACCCTGCGCAATACCCTGCAAAATACTCTGCAATACCCTGGTGCAATACTCTGCAATACACTGGTGCAATACTCTGCAATACCCTGCGCAATACTCTGCAATACCCTGCGCAATACTCTGCAATACTCTGGCGCAATACTCTGCAATACCCTGCGCAATACTCTGCAATACCCTGCGCAATACCCTGCGCAATACTCTGCAATACCCTGGTGCAATACTCTGCAATACTCTGGTGCAATACTCTGCAATACCCTGCGCAATACCCTGCAAAATACTCTGCAATACCCTGGTGCAATACTCTGCAATACTCTGGTGCAATACTCTGCAATACCCTGCGCAATATTCTGCAATACCCTGCGCAATACTCTGCAATACTCTGCAATACCCTGCGCAATATTCTGCAATACCCTGCGCAATACTCTGCAATACCCTGCGCAATACCCTGGTGCAATACTCTGCAATACTCTGGTGCAATACTCTGCAATACCCTGCGCAATACTCTGCAATACCCTGCGCAATACCCTGCAAAATACTCTGCAATACCCTGGTGCAATACTCTGCAATACACTGGTGCAATACTCTGCAATACCCTGCGCAATACTCTGCAATACCCTGCGCAATACTCTGCAATACTCTGGTGCAATACTCTGCAATACCCTGCGCAATACTCTGCAATACTCTGGCGCAATACTCTGCAATACCCTGCGCAATACTCTGCAATACCCTGCGCAATACTCTGCAATACCCTGGTGCAATACTCTGCAATACTCTGGTGCAATACTCTGCAATACCCTGCGCAATACCCTGCAAAATACTCTGCAATACCCTGGTGCAATACTCTGCAATACCCTGCGCAATACCCTGCAAAATACTCTGCAATACCCTGGTGCAATACTCTGCAATACCCTGCACAATACTCTGCAATACCCTGCGCAATACTCTGCAATACCCTGCGCAATACCCTGGTGCAATACTCTGGTGCAATACTCTGCAATACCCTGCAAAATACTCTGCAATACCCTGCGCAATACCCTGCAAAATACTCTGCAATACCCTGGTGCAATACTCTGCAATACTCTGGTGCAATACCCTGCGCAATACTCTGCAATACCCTGCGCAATACCCTGCGCAATACTCTGCAATACCCTGCAATACCCTGCGCAATACTCTGCAATACCCTGCGCAATATTCTGCAATACCCTGCGCAATACTCTGCAATACTCTGCGCAATACCCTGGTGCAATACTCTGCAATACTCTGGTGCAATACTCTGCAATACCCTGCAAAATACTCTGCAATACCCTGCGCAATACCCTGCAAAATACTCTGCAATACCCTGGTGCAATACTCTGCAATACTCTGCAATACCCTGCGCAATACTCTGCAATACCCTGCGCAATACCCTGCAAAATACTCTGCAATACCCTGGTGCAATACTCTGCAATACTCTGGTGCAATACTCTGCAATACCCTGGTGCAATACTCTGCAATACCCTGCGCAATACTCTGCAATACCCTGCGCAATACTCTGCAATACTCTGGTGCAATACTCTGCAATACCCTGGTGCAATACCCTGCGCAATACTCTGCAATACCCTGCGCAATACCCTGCAATACCCTGCGCAATACTCTGCAATACCCTGCGCAATACTCTGCAATACTCTGCAATACTCTGGTGCAATACTCTGCAATACCCTGCAAAATACTCTGCAATACCCTGGTGCAATACTCTGCAATACCCTGCGCAATACTCTGCAATACCCTGCGCAATACCCTGGTGCAATACTCTGCAATACTCTGGTGCAATACTCTGCAATACTCTGG
The DNA here is from genome assembly GCA_029206835.1 of Rana muscosa. Classification (NCBI taxonomy): domain Eukaryota; kingdom Metazoa; phylum Chordata; class Amphibia; order Anura; family Ranidae; genus Rana; species Rana muscosa. Next base: position 1,874,509 of record JARGYO010000230.1, read on the forward strand.
TGCAATACTCTGCAATACCCTGCAAAATACTCTGCAATACCCTGCGCAATACCCTGCAAAATACTCTGCAATACCCTGGTGCAATACTCTGCAATACTCTGGTGCAATACTCTGCAATACCCTGCGCAATACTCTGCAATACCCTGCGCAATACCCTGCAAAATACTCTGCAATACCCTGGTGCAATACTCTGCAATACTCTGGTGCAATACTCTGCAATACCCTGCGCAATACTCTGCAATACCCTGCGCAATACCCTGCAAAATACTCTGCAATACCCTGGTGCAATACTCTGCAATACTCTGGTGCAATACTCTGCAATACCCTTCAATACCCTGCGCAATACTCTGCAATACTCTGGCGCAATACTCTGCAATACCCTGGTGCAATACTCTGCAATACCCTGCGCAATACTCTGCAATACCCTGCGCAATTCTCTGCAATACTCTGGTGCAATACTCTGCAATACCCTGGTGCAATACCCTGCGCAATACTCTGCAATACCCTGCGCAATACCCTGCAATACCCTGCGCAATACTCTGCAATACCCTGCGCAATACTCTGCAATACTCTGCAATACTCTGGTGCAATACTCTGCAATACCCTGCGCAATACCCTGCAAAATACTCTGCAATACCCTGGTGCAATACTCTGCAATACCCTGCGCAATACTCTGCAATACCCTGCGCAATACCTTGGTGCAATACTCTGCAATACTCTGCAATACTCTGGTGCAATACTCTGCAATACTCTGGTGCAATACTCTGCAATACCCTGCGCAATATTCTGCAATACCCTGCGCAATACTCTGCAATACTCTGCAATACCCTGCGCAATATTCTGCAATACCCTGCGCAATACTCTGCAATACCCTGCGCAATACCCTGGTGCAATACTCTGCAATACTCTGGTGCAATACTCTGCAATACTCTGCAATACCCTGCAAAATACTCTGCAATACCCTGCGCAATACCCTGCAAAATACTCTGCAATACCCTGGTGCAATACTCTGCAATACTCTGGTGCAATACTCTGCAATACCCTGCGCAATACTCTGCAATACCCTGCGCAATACCCTGCAAAATACTCTGCAATACCCTGGTGCAATACTCTGCAATACACTGGTGCAATACTCTGCAATACCCTGCGCAATACTCTGCAATACCCTGCGCAATACTCTGCAATACTCTGGCGCAATACTCTGCAATACCCTGCGCAATACTCTGCAATACCCTGCGCAATACCCTGCGCAATACTCTGCAATACCCTGGTGCAATACTCTGCAATACTCTGGTGCAATACCCTGCGCAATACTCTGCAATACCCTGCGCAATACTCTGCAATACTCTGGTGCAATACTCTGCAATACCCTGGTGCAATACCCTGCGCAATACTCTGCAATACCCTGTGCAATACTCTGCAATACCCTGCGCAATACTCTGCAATACTCTGGTGCAATACTCTGCAATACCCTGGTGCAATACTCTGCAATACCCTGCGCAATACTCTGCAATACCCTGCACAATACTCTGCAATACTCTGGTGCAATACTCTGCAATACCCTGGTGCAATACTCTGCAATACCCTGCGCAATACTCTGCAATACCCTGCGCAATACTCTGCAATACTCTGGTGCAATACTCTGCAATACCCTGGTGCAATACCCTGCAATACCCTGCGCAATACTCTGCAATACCCTGCGCAATACTCTGCAATACCCTGCGCAATACTCTGCAATACTCTGGTGCAATACTCTGCAATACCCTGGTGCAATACTCTGCAATACCCTGCGCAATACTCTGCAATACCCTGCGCAATTCTCTGCAATACTCTGGTGCAATACTCTGCAATACCCTGGTGCAATACCCTGCGCAATACTCTGCAATACCCTGCGCAATACCCTGCAATACCCTGCGCAATACTCTGCAATACCCTGCGCAATACTCTGCAATACTCTGCAATACTCTGGTGCAATACTCTGCAATACCCTGCGCAATACCCTGCAAAATACTCTGCAATACCCTGCGCAATACTCTGCAATACTCTGCAATACCCTGCGCAATACCCTGGTGCAATACTCTGCAATACTCTGGTGCAATACTCTGCAATACTCTGGTGCAATACTCTGCAATACCCTGCAAAATACTCTGCAATACCCTGCGCAATACTCTGCAATACCCTGCGCAATACCCTGCGCAATACCCTGCAAAATACTCTGCAATACCCTGGTGCAATACTCTGCAATACTCTGGTGCAATACCCTGCGCAATACTCTGCAATACCCTGCGCAATACTCTGCAATACCCTGCAATACCCTGCGCAATACTCTGCAATACCCTGCGCAATATTCTGCAATACCCTGCGCAATACTCTGCAATACTCTGCAATACCCTGCGCAATATTCTGCAATACCCTGCGCAATACTCTGCAATACCCTGCGCAATACCCTGGTGCAATACTCTGCAATACTCTGGTGCAATACTCTGCAATACCCTGCAAAATACTCTGCAATACCCTGCGCAATACCCTGCAAAATACTCTGCAATACCCTGGTGCAATACTCTGCAATACTCTGGTGCAATACTCTGCAATACCCTGCGCAATACTCTGCAATACCCTGCGCAATACCCTGCAAAATACTCTGCAATACCCTGGTGCAATACTCTGCAATACACTGGTGCAATACTCTGCAATACCCTGCGCAATACTCTGCAATACCCTGCGCAATACTCTGCAATACTCTGGCGCAATACTCTGCAATACCCTGTGCAATACTCTGCAATACCCTGCGCAATACCCTGCGCAATACTCTGCAATACCCTGGTGCAATACTCTGCAATACCCTGTGCAATACTCTGCAATACCCTGCGCAATACTCTGCAATACTCTGGTGCAATACTCTGCAATACCCTGGTGCAATACTCTGCAATACCCTGCGCAATACTCTGCAATACCCTGCACAATACTCTGCAATACTCTGGTGCAATACTCTGCAATACCCTGGTGCAATACTCTGCGCAATACTCTGCAATACCCTGCGCAATACCCTGCAATACCCTGCGCAATACTCTGCAATACTCTGGTGCAATACTCTGCAATACCCTGGTGCAATACTCTGCAATACCCTGCGCAATACCCTGCAATACCCTGCGCAATACTCTGCAATACCCTGGTGCAATACTCTGCAATACCCTGGTGCAATACTCTGCAATACCCTGCGCAATACTCTGCAATACCCTGCGCAATACCCTGCAATACCCTGCGCAATACTCTGCAATACTCTGGTGCAATACTCTGCAATACCCTGGTGCAATACTCTGCAATACCCTGCGCAATACCCTGCAATACCCTGCGCAATACTCTGCAATACCCTGGTGCAATACTCTGCAATACCCTGGTGCAATACTCTGCAATACCCTGCGCAATACTCTGCAATACCCTGCACAATACTCTGCAATACTCTGGTGCAATACTCTGCAATACCCTGGTGCAATACTCTGCGCAATACTCTGCAATACCCTGCGCAATACCCTGCAATACCCTGCGCAATACTCTGCAATACTCTGGTGCAATACTCTGCAATACCCTGGTGCAATACTCTGCAATACCCTGCGCAATACCCTGCAATACCCTGTGCAATACTCTGCAATACCCTGGTGCAATACTCTGCAATACCCTGGTGCAATACTCTGCAATACCCTGCGCAATACTCTGCAATACCCTGCGCAATACTCTGCAATACCCTGTGCAATACTCTGCAATACTCTGGTGCAATACTCTGCAATACCCTGCGCAATACTCTGCAATACCCTGCGCAATACTCTGCAATACCCTGTGCAATACTCTGCAATACTCTGGTGCAATACTCTGCAATACCCTGCGCAATACTCTGCAATACCCTGCGCAATACCCTGCAAAATACTCTGCAATACCCTGGTGCAATACTCTGCAATACCCTGCGCAATACTCTGCAATACCCTGCGCAATACCCTGCAATACTCTGGTGCAATACTCTGCAATACCCTGGTGCAATACTCTGCAATACCCTGCGCAATACTCTGCAATACCCTGCGCAATACTCTGCAATACCCTGTGCAATACTCTGCAATACCCTGTGCAATACTCTGCAATACCCTGCGCAATACTCTGCAATACCCTGTGCAATACTCTGCAATACTCTGGTGCAATACTCTGCAATACCCTGCAATACCCTGCGCAATACTCTGCAATACCCTGCGCAATACTCTGCAATACCCTGTGCAATACTCTGCAATACTCTGGTGCAATACTCTGCAATACCCTGCGCAATACTCTGCAATACCCTGCGCAATACCCTGCAAAATACTCTGCAATACCCTGGTGCAATACTCTGCAATACCCTGCGCAATACTCTGCAATACCCTGCGCAATACTCTGCAATACTCTGGTGCAATACTCTGCAATACCCTGGTGCAATACTCTGCAATACCCTGCGCAATACTCTGCAATACCCTGGTGCAATACTCTGCAATACCCTGCGCAATACTCTGCAATACCCTGTGCAATACTCTGCAATACTCTGGTGCAATACTCTGCAATACCCTGCGCAATACTCTGCAATACCCTGTGCAATACTCTGCAATACTCTGGTGCAATACTCTGCAATACCCTGCGCAATACTCTGCAATACCCTGCGCAATACCCTGCAAAATACTCTGCAATACCCTGGTGCAATACTCTGCAATACCCTGCGCAATACTCTGCAATACCCTGCGCAATACCCTGCAAAATACTCTGCAATACCCTGGTGCAATACTCTGCAATACTCTGGTGCAATACTCTGCAATACCCTGCGCAATACTCTGCAATACCCTGCGCAATACTCTGCAATACTCTGGTGCAATACTCTGCAATACCCTGGTGCAATACTCTGCAATACCCTGCGCAATACTCTGCAATACCCTGCGCAATACTCTGCAATACTCTGGTGCAATACTCTGCAATACCCTGGTGCAATACCCTGCGCAATACTCTGCAATACCCTGCGCAATACCCTGCAATACCCTGCGCAATACTCTGCAATACCCTGCGCAATACCCTGCAATACCCTGCGCAATACTCTGCAATACTCTGCAATACTCTGGTGCAATACTCTGCAATACCCTGCGCAATACCCTGCAAAATACTCTGCAATACCCTGGTGCAATACTCTGCAATACCCTGCGCAATACTCTGCAATACCCTGCGCAATACCCTGGTGCAATACTCTGCAATACTCTGGTGCAATACTCTGCAATACTCTGGTGCAATACTCTGCAATACCCTGCAAAATACTCTGCAATACCCTGCGCAATACTCTGCAATACCCTGCGCAATACCCTGTGCAATACCCTGCAAAATACTCTGCAATACCCTGGTGCAATACTCTGCAATACTCTGGTGCAATACCCTGCGCAATACTCTGCAATACCCTGCGCAATACCCTGCGCAATACTCTGCAATACCCTGCAAAATACTCTGCAATACCCTGCGCAATACCCTGCAAAATACTCTGCAATACCCTGGTGCAATACTCTGCAATACTCTGGTGCAATACCCTGCGCAATACTCTGCAATACCCTGCGCAATACCCTGCGCAATACTCTGCAATACCCTGCAATACCCTGCGCAATATTCTGCAATACCCTGCGCAATATTCTGCAATACCCTGCGCAATACTCTGCAATACTCTGCAATACCCTGCGCAATATTCTGCAATACCCTGCGCAATACTCTGCAATACCCTGCGCAATACCCTGGTGCAATACTCTGCAATACTCTGGTGCAATACTCTGCAATACCCTGCAAAATACTCTGCAATACCCTGCGCAATACCCTGCAAAATACTCTGCAATACCCTGGTGCAATACTCTGCAATACTCTGGTGCAATACTCTGCAATACCCTGCGCAATACTCTGCAATACCCTGCGCAATACCCTGCAAAATACTCTGCAATACCCTGGTGCAATACTCTGCAATACTCTGGTGCAATACTCTGCAATACCCTGCGCAATACTCTGCAATACCCTGCGCAATACTCTGCAATACCCTGCGCAATACCCTGCAATACCCTGCGCAATACTCTGCAATACCCTGCGCAATATTCTGCAATACCCTGCGCAATACTCTGCAATACCCTGCGCAATACTCTGCAATACCCTGCGCAATACTCTGCAATACCCTGCGCAATACTCTGCAATACCCTGTGCAATACTCTGCAATACCCTGTGCAATACTCTGCAATACCCTGCGCAATACTCTGCAATACCCTGTGCAATACTCTGCAATACTCTGGTGCAATACTCTGCAATACCCTGCAATACCCTGCGCAATACTCTGCAATACCCTGCGCAATACTCTGCAATACCCTGTGCAATACTCTGCAATACTCTGGTGCAATACTCTGCAATACCCTGCGCAATACTCTGCAATACCCTGCGCAATACCCTGCAAAATACTCTGCAATACCCTGGTGCAATACTCTGCAATACCCTGCGCAATACTCTGCAATACCCTGCGCAATACTCTGCAATACTCTGGTGCAATACTCTGCAATACCCTGGTGCAATACTCTGCAATACCCTGCGCAATACTCTGCAATACCCTGGTGCAATACTCTGCAATACCCTGCGCAATACTCTGCAATACCCTGTGCAATACTCTGCAATACTCTGGTGCAATACTCTGCAATACCCTGCGCAATACTCTGCAATACCCTGTGCAATACTCTGCAATACTCTGGTGCAATACTCTGCAATACCCTGCGCAATACTCTGCAATACCCTGCGCAATACCCTGCAAAATACTCTGCAATACCCTGGTGCAATACTCTGCAATACCCTGCGCAATACTCTGCAATACCCTGCGCAATACCCTGCAAAATACTCTGCAATACCCTGGTGCAATACTCTGCAATACTCTGGTGCAATACTCTGCAATACCCTGCGCAATACTCTGCAATACCCTGCGCAATACTCTGCAATACTCTGGTGCAATACTCTGCAATACCCTGGTGCAATACTCTGCAATACCCTGCGCAATACTCTGCAATACCCTGCGCAATACTCTGCAATACTCTGGTGCAATACTCTGCAATACCCTGGTGCAATACCCTGCGCAATACTCTGCAATACCCTGCGCAATACCCTGCAATACCCTGCGCAATACTCTGCAATACCCTGCGCAATACCCTGCAATACCCTGCGCAATACTCTGCAATACTCTGCAATACTCTGGTGCAATACTCTGCAATACCCTGCGCAATACCCTGCAAAATACTCTGCAATACCCTGGTGCAATACTCTGCAATACCCTGCGCAATACTCTGCAATACCCTGCGCAATACCCTGGTGCAATACTCTGCAATACTCTGGTGCAATACTCTGCAATACTCTGGTGCAATACTCTGCAATACCCTGCAAAATACTCTGCAATACCCTGCGCAATACTCTGCAATACCCTGCGCAATACCCTGCGCAATACCCTGCAAAATACTCTGCAATACCCTGGTGCAATACTCTGCAATACTCTGGTGCAATACCCTGCGCAATACTCTGCAATACCCTGCGCAATACCCTGCGCAATACTCTGCAATACCCTGCAAAATACTCTGCAATACCCTGCGCAATACCCTGCAAAATACTCTGCAATACCCTGGTGCAATACTCTGCAATACTCTGGTGCAATACCCTGCGCAATACTCTGCAATACCCTGCGCAATACCCTGCGCAATACTCTGCAATACCCTGCAATACCCTGCGCAATATTCTGCAATACCCTGCGCAATATTCTGCAATACCCTGCGCAATACTCTGCAATACTCTGCAATACCCTGCGCAATATTCTGCAATACCCTGCGCAATACTCTGCAATACCCTGCGCAATACCCTGGTGCAATACTCTGCAATACTCTGGTGCAATACTCTGCAATACCCTGCAAAATACTCTGCAATACCCTGCGCAATACCCTGCAAAATACTCTGCAATACCCTGGTGCAATACTCTGCAATACTCTGGTGCAATACTCTGCAATACCCTGCGCAATACTCTGCAATACCCTGCGCAATACCCTGCAAAATACTCTGCAATACCCTGGTGCAATACTCTGCAATACTCTGGTGCAATACTCTGCAATACCCTGCGCAATACTCTGCAATACCCTGCGCAATACTCTGCAATACCCTGCGCAATACCCTGCAATACCCTGCGCAATACTCTGCAATACCCTGCGCAATATTCTGCAATACCCTGCGCAATACTCTGCAATACCCTGCGCAATACTCTGCAATACCCTGCGCAATACTCTGCAATACCCTGCGCAATACCCTGGTGCAATACTCTGCAATACTCTGGTGCAATACTCTGCAATACCCTGCACAATACTCTGCAATACCCTGCGCAATACCCTGCAAAATACTCTGCAATACCCTGGTGCAATACTCTGCAATACACTGGTGCAATACTCTGCAATACCCTGCGCAATACTCTGCAATACCCTGCGCAATACTCTGCAATACTCTGGCGCAATACTCTGCAATACCCTGCGCAATACTCTGCAATACCCTGCGCAATACTCTGCAATACCCTGGTGCAATACTCTGCAATACTCTGGTGCAATACTCTGCAATACCCTGCGCAATACCCTGCAAAATACTCTGCAATACCCTGGTGCAATACTCTGCAATACCCTGCGCAATACCCTGCAAAATACTCTGCAATACCCTGGTGCAATACTCTGCAATACCCTGCGCAATACTCTGCAATACCCTGCGCAATACTCTGCAATACCCTGCGCAATACCCTGGTGCAATACTCTGCAATACTCTGGTGCAATACTCTGCAATACCCTGCAAAATACTCTGCAATACCCTGCGCAATACCCTGCAAAATACTCTGCAATACCCTGGTGCAATACTCTGCAATACTCTGGTGCAATACCCTGCGCAATACTCTGCAATACCCTGCGCAATACCCTGCGCAATACTCTGCAATACCCTGCAATACCCTGCGCAATACTCTGCAATACCCTGCGCAATATTCTGCAATACCCTGCGCAATACTCTGCAATACTCTGCGCAATACCCTGGTGCAATACTCTGCAATACTCTGGTGCAATACTCTGCAATACCCTGCGCAATACTCTGCAATACCCTGCGCAATACCCTGCAAAATACTCTGCAATACCCTGGTGCAATACTCTGCAATACTCTGGTGCAATACTCTGCAATACCCTGCGCAATACTCTGCAATACCCTGCGCAATACCCTGCAAAATACTCTGCAATACCCTGGTGCAATACTCTGCAATACTCTGGTGCAATACTCTGCAATACCCTGGTGCAATACTCTGCAATACCCTGCGCAATACTCTGCAATACCCTGCGCAATACTCTGCAATACTCTGGTGCAATACTCTGCAATACCCTGGTGCAATACCCTGCGCAATACTCTGCAATACCCTGCGCAATACCCTGCAATACCCTGCGCAATACTCTGCAATACCCTGCGCAATACTCTGCAATACCCTGCGCAATACTCTGCAATACTCTGCAATACTCTGGTGCAATACTCTGCAATACCCTGCGCAATACCCTGCAAAATACTCTGCAATACCCTGGTGCAATACTCTGCAATACCCTGCGCAATACTCTGCAATACCCTGCGCAATACCCTGGTGCAATACTCTGCAATACTCTGGTGCAATACTCTGCAATACTCTGGTGCAATACTCTGCAATACCCTGCAAAATACTCTGCAATACCCTGCGCAATACCCTGCAAAATACTCTGCAATACCCTGGTGCAATACTCTGCAATACTCTGGTGCAATACTCTGCAATACCCTGCGCAATACTCTGCAATACCCTGCGCAATACCCTGCAAAATACTCTGCAATACCCTGGTGCAATACTCTGCAATACTCTGGTGCAATACTCTGCAATACCCTGCGCAATACTCTGCAATACCCTGCGCAATACCCTGCAAAATACTCTGCAATACCCTGGTGCAATACTCTGCAATACTCTGGTGCAATACTCTGCAATACCCTGCAATACCCTGCGCAATACTCTGCAATACCCTGCGCAATACTCTGCAATACTCTGCAATACTCTGGTGCAATACTCTGCAATACCCTGCGCAATACCCTGCAAAATACTCTGCAATACCCTGGTGCAATACTCTGCAATACCCTGCGCAATACTCTGCAATACCCTGCGCAATACCCTGGTGCAATACTCTGCAATACTCTGGTGCAATACTCTGCAATACTCTGGTGCAATACTCTGCAATACCCTGCGCAATATTCTGCAATACCCTGAGCAATACTCTGCAATACTCTGCAATACCCTGCGCAATATTCTGCAATACCCTGCGCAATACTCTGCAATACCCTGCGCAATACCCTGGTGCAATACTCTGCAATACTCTGGTGCAATACTCTGCAATACCCTGCAAAATACTCTGCAATACCCTGCGCAATACCCTGCAAAATACTCTGCAATACCCTGGTGCAATACTCTGCAATACTCTGGTGCAATACTCTGCAATACCCTGCGCAATACTCTGCAATACCCTGCGCAATACCCTGCAAAATACTCTGCAATACCCTGGTGCAATACTCTGCAATACACTGGTGCAATACTCTGCAATACCCTGCGCAATACTCTGCAATACCCTGCGCAATACTCTGCAATACTCTGGCGCAATACTCTGCAATACCCTGCGCAATACTCTGCAATACCCTGCGCAATACCCTGCGCAATACTCTGCAATACCCTGGTGCAATACTCTGCAATACTCTGGTGCAATACCCTGCGCAATACTCTGCAATACCCTGCGCAATACTCTGCAATACTCTGGTGCAATACTCTGCAATACCCTGGTGCAATACCCTGCGCAATACTCTGCAATACCCTGCGCAATACTCTGCAATACCCTGCGCAATACTCTGCAATACTCTGGTGCAATACTCTGCAATACCCTGGTGCAATACTCTGCAATACTCTGCAATACCCTGCGCAATACTCTGCAATACCCTGCGCAATACTCTGCAATACTCTGGTGCAATACTCTGCAATACCCTGGTGCAATACCCTGCAATACCCTGCGCAATACTCTGCAATACCCTGCGCAATACTCTGCAATACCCTGCGCAATACTCTGCAATACTCTGGTGCAATACTCTGCAATACCCTGGTGCAATACTCTGCAATACCCTGCGCAATACTCTGCAATACCCTGCGCAATTCTCTGCAATACTCTGGTGCAATACTCTGCAATACCCTGGTGCAATACCCTGCGCAATACTCTGCAATACCCTGCGCAATACCCTGCAATACCCTGCGCAATACTCTGCAATACCCTGCGCAATACTCTGCAATACTCTGCAATACTCTGGTGCAATACTCTGCAATACCCTGCGCAATACCCTGCAAAATACTCTGCAATACCCTGCGCAATACTCTGCAATACTCTGCAATACCCTGCGCAATACCCTGGTGCAATACTCTGCAATACTCTGGTGCAATACTCTGCAATACTCTGGTGCAATACTCTGCAATACCCTGCAAAATACTCTGCAATACCCTGCGCAATACTCTGCAATACCCTGCGCAATACCCTGCGCAATACCCTGCAAAATACTCTGCAATACCCTGGTGCAATACTCTGCAATACTCTGGTGCAATACCCTGCGCAATACTCTGCAATACCCTGCGCAATACCCTGCAATACCCTGCGCAATACTCTGCAATACCCTGCGCAATACTCTGCAATACTCTGGTGCAATACTCTGCAATACCCTGGTGCAATACTCTGCAATACCCTGCGCAATACTCTGCAATACCCTGCGCAATACTCTGCAATACTCTGGTGCAATACTCTGCAATACCCTGGTGCAATACTCTGCAATACTCTGCAATACCCTGCGCAATACTCTGCAATACCCTGCGCAATACTCTGCAATACTCTGGTGCAATACTCTGCAATACCCTGGTGCAATACCCTGCAATACCCTGCGCAATACTCTGCAATACCCTGCGCAATACTCTGCAATACCCTGCGCAATACTCTGCAATACTATGGTGCAATACTCTGCAATACCCTGGTGCAATACTCTGCAATACCCTGCGCAATACTCTGCAATACCCTGCGCAATTCTCTGCAATACTCTGGTGCAATACTCTGCAATACCCTGGTGCAATACCCTGCGCAATACTCTGCAATACCCTGCGCAATACCCTGCAATACCCTGCGCAATACTCTGCAATACCCTGCGCAATACTCTGCAATACTCTGCAATACTCTGGTGCAATACTCTGCAATACCCTGCGCAATACCCTGCAAAATACTCTGCAATACCCTGCGCAATACTCTGCAATACTCTGCAATACCCTGCGCAATACCCTGGTGCAATACTCTGCAATACTCTGGTGCAATACTCTGCAATACTCTGGTGCAATACTCTGCAATACCCTGCAAAATACTCTGCAATACCCTGCGCAATACTCTGCAATACCCTGCGCAATACCCTGCGCAATACCCTGCAAAATACTCTGCAATACCCTGGTGCAATACTCTGCAATACTCTGGTGCAATACCCTGCGCAATACTCTGCAATACCCTGCGCAATACTCTGCAATACCCTGCAATACCCTGCGCAATACTCTGCAATACCCTGCGCAATATTCTGCAATACCCTGCGCAATACTCTGCAATACCCTGCGCAATACCCTGCGCAATACTCTGCAATACCCTGGTGCAATACTCTGCAATACCCTGCGCAATACTCTGCAATACCCTGCGCAATACTCTGGTGCAATACTCTGCAATACCCTGGTGCAATACTCTGCAATACCCTGCGCAATACTCTGCAATACCCTGCACAATACTCTGCAATACTCTGGTGCAATACTCTGCAATACCCTGGTGCAATACTCTGCAATACCCTGCGCAATACTCTGCAATACCCTGCGCAATACCCTGCAATACCCTGCGCAATACTCTGCAATACTCTGGTGCAATACTCTGCAATACCCTGGTGCAATACTCTGCAATACCCTGCGCAATACTCTGCAATACCCTGGTGCAATACTCTGCAATACTCTGGTGCAATACTCTGCAATACCCTGCGCAATACTCTGCAATACCCTGCGCAATACCCTGCAATACCCTGCGCAATACTCTGCAATACCCTGGTGCAATACTCTGCAATACCCTGCGCAATACTCTGCAATACCCTGCGCAATACTCTGCAATACCCTGTGCAATACTCTGCAATACTCTGGTGCAATACTCTGCAATACCCTGCGCAATACTCTGCAATACCCTGCGCAATACTCTGCAATACCCTGTGCAATACTCTGCAATACTCTGGTGCAATACTCTGCAATACCCTGCGCAATACTCTGCAATACCCTGCGCAATACCCTGCAAAATACTCTGCAATACCCTGGTGCAATACTCTGCAATACCCTGCGCAATACTCTGCAATACCCTGCGCAATACTCTGCAATACCCTGTGCAATACTCTGCAATACCCTGCGCAATACTCTGCAATACCCTGCGCAATACTCTGCAATACCCTGTGCAATACTCTGCAATACTCTGGTGCAATACTCTGCAATACCCTGCGCAATACTCTGCAATACCCTGCGCAATACTCTGCAATACCCTGCGCAATACTCTGCAATACCCTGCGCAATACTCTGCAATACCCTGTGCAATACTCTGCAATACTCTGGTGCAATACTCTGCAATACCCTGCGCAATACTCTGCAATACCCTGCGCAATACCCTGCAAAATACTCTGCAATACCCTGGTGCAATACTCTGCAATACCCTGCGCAATACTCTGCAATACCCTGCGCAATACTCTGCAATACTCTGGTGCAATACTCTGCAATACCCTGGTGCAATACTCTGCAATACCCTGCGCAATACTCTGCAATACCCTGGTGCAATACTCTGCAATACCCTGCGCAATACTCTGCAATACCCTGTGCAATACTCTGCAATACTCTGGTGCAATACTCTGCAATACCCTGCGCAATACTCTGCAATACCCTGTGCAATACTCTGCAATACTCTGGTGCAATACTCTGCAATACCCTGCGCAATACTCTGCAATACCCTGTGCAATACCCTGCAAAATACTCTGCAATACCCTGGTGCAATACTCTGCAATACCCTGCGCAATACTCTGCAATACCCTGCGCAATACCCTGCAAAATACTCTGCAATACCCTGGTGCAATACTCTGCAATACCCTGCGCAATACTCTGCAATACCCTGCGCAATACTCTGCAATACCCTGTGCAATACTCTGCAATACCCTGTGCAATACTCTGCAATACCCTGCGCAATACTCTGCAATACCCTGTGCAATACTCTGCAATACTCTGGTGCAATACTCTGCAATACCCTGCGCAATACTCTGCAATACCCTGCGCAATACTCTGCAATACCCTGCGCAATACTCTGCAATACCCTGCGCAATACTCTGCAATACCCTGTGCAATACTCTGCAATACTCTGGTGCAATACTCTGCAATACCCTGCGCAATACTCTGCAATACCCTGCGCAATACCCTGCAAAATACTCTGCAATACCCTGGTGCAATACTCTGCAATACCCTGCGCAATACTCTGCAATACCCTGCGCAATACTCTGCAATACTCTGGTGCAATACTCTGCAATACCCTGGTGCAATACTCTGCAATACCCTGCGCAATACTCTGCAATACCCTGGTGCAATACTCTGCAATACCCTGCGCAATACTCTGCAATACCATGTGCAATACTCTGCAATACTCTGGTGCAATACTCTGCAATACCCTGCGCAATACTCTGCAATACCCTGTGCAATACTCTGCAATACTCTGGTGCAATACTCTGCAATACCCTGCGCAATACTCTGCAATACCCTGTGCAATACCCTGCAAAATACTCTGCAATACCCTGGTGCAATACTCTGCAATACCCTGCGCAATACTCTGCAATACCCTGTGCAATACCCTGCAAAATACTCTGCAATACCCTGGTGCAATACTCTGCAATACTCTGGTGCAATACTCTGCAATACCCTGCGCAATACTCTGCAATACCCTGCGCAATACTCTGCAATACTCTGGTGCAATACTCTGCAATACCCTGGTGCAATACTCTGCAATACCCTGCGCAATACTCTGCAATACCCTGCGCAATACTCTGCAATACTCTGGTGCAATACTCTGCAATACCCTGGTGCAATACCCTGCGCAATACTCTGCAATACCCTGCGCAATACCCTGCAATACTCTGCAATACCCTGCGCAATACCCTGCAATACCCTGCGCAATACTCTGCAATACTCTGCAATACTCTGGTGCAATACTATGCAATACCCTGCGCAATACCCTGCAAAATACTCTGCAATACCCTGCAAAATACTCTGCAATACCCTGCGCAATACTCTGCAATACCCTGCGCAATACCCTGGTGCAATACTCTGCAATACTCTGGTGCAATACTCTGCAATACTCTGGTGCAATACTCTGCAATACCCTGCAAAATACTCTGCAATACCCTGCGCAATACTCTGCAATACCATGCGCAATACCCTGCGCAATACCCTGCAATACCCTGCAAAATACTCTGCAATACCCTGCGCAATACCCTGCAAAATACTCTGCAATACCCTGGTGCAATACTCTGCAATACTCTGGTGCAATACCCTGCGCAATACTCTGCAATACCCTGCGCAATACCCTGCGCAATACTCTGCAATACCCTGCAATACCCTGCGCAATATTCTGCAATACCCTGCGCAATATTCTGCAATACCCTGCGCAATACTCTGCAATACTCTGCAATACCCTGCGCAATATTCTGCAATACCCTGCGCAATACTCTGCAATACCCTGCGCAATACCCTGGTGCAATACTCTGCAATACTCTGGTGCAATACTCTGCAATACCCTGCAAAATACTCTGCAATACCCTGCGCAATACCCTGCAAAATACTCTGCAATACCCTGGTGCAATACTCTGCAATACTCTGGTGCAATACTCTGCAATACCCTGCGCAATACTCTGCAATACCCTGCGCAATACCCTGCAAAATACTCTGCAATACCCTGGTGCAATACTCTGCAATACTCTGGTGCAATACTCTGCAATACCCTGCGCAATACTCTGCAATACCCTGCGCAATACTCTGCAATACCCTGCGCAATACCCTGCAATACCCTGCGCAATACTCTGCAATACCCTGCGCAATATTCTGCAATACCCTGCGCAATACTCTGCAATACCCTGCGCAATACCCTGGTGCAATACTCTGCAATACTCTGGTGCAATACTCTGCAATACCCTGCAAAATACTCTGCAATACCCTGGTGCAATACTCTGCAATACTCTGGTGCAATACTCTGCAATACCCTGCGCAATACTCTGCAATACCCTGCGCAATACCCTGCAAAATACTCTGCAATACCCTGGTGCAATACTCTGCAATACTCTGGTGCAATACTCTGCAATACCCTGCGCAATACTCTGCAATACCCTGCGCAATACCCTGCAAAATACTCTGCAATACCCTGGTGCAATACTCTGCAATACTCTGGTGCAATACTCTGCAATACCCTGCGCAATACTCTGCAATACCCTGCGCAATACTCTGCAATACTCTGGCGCAATACTCTGCAATACCCTGCGCAATACTCTGCAATACCCTGCGCAATACCCTGCGCAATACTCTGCAATACCATGGTGCAATACTCTGCAATACTCTGGTGCAATACTCTGCAATACCCTGCGCAATACTCTGCAATACCCTGCGCAATACCCTGGTGCAATACTCTGCAATACCCTGGTGCAATACTCTGCAATACTCTGCAATACCCTGCGCAATACTCTGCAATACCCTGCGCAATACTCTGCAATACTCTGGTGCAATACTCTGCAATACCCTGGTGCAATACTCTGCAATACCCTGCGCAATACTCTGCAATACCCTGCGCAATACTCTGCAATACCCTGCGCAATACTCTGCAATACTCTGGTGCAATACTCTGCAATACCCTGGTGCAATACCCTGCAATACCCTGCGCAATACTCTGCAATACCCTGCGCAATACCCTGCAATACCCTGCGCAATACTCTGCAATACCCTGGTGCAATACTCTGCAATACCCTGGTGCAATACTCTGCAATACCCTGCGCAATACTCTGCAATACCCTGGTGCAATACTCTGCAATACTCTGGTGCAATACTCTGCAATACCCTGCGCAATACTCTGCAATACCCTGCGCAATACCCTGCAATACCCTGCGCAATACTCTGCAATACCCTGCGCAATACTCTGCAATACTCTGGTGCAATACTCTGCAATACCCTGGTGCAATACTCTGCAATACCCTGCGCAATACTCTGCAATACCCTGCGCAATACCCTGCAATACCCTGCGCAATACTCTGCAATACCCTGGTGCAATACTCTGCAATACTCTGGTGCAATACTCTGCAATACCCTGCGCAATACTCTGCAATACCCTGCGCAATACTCTGCAATACCCTGCGCAATACTCTGCAATACCCTGCGCAATACTCTGCAATACCCTGCGCAATACTCTGCAATACTCTGGTGCAATACTCTGCAATACCCTGGTGCAATACTCTGCAATACCCTGCGCAATACTCTGCAATACCCTGCGCAATACCCTGCAATACCCTGCGCAATACTCTGCAATACTCTGGTGCAATACTCTGCAATACCCTGGTGCAATACTCTGCAATACCCTGCGCAATACTCTGCAATACCCTGGTGCAATACTCTGCAATACTCTGGTGCAATACTCTGCAATACCCTGCGCAATACTCTGCAATACCCTGTGCAATACTCTGCAATACTCTGGTGCAATACTCTGCAATACCCTGCGCAATACTCTGCAATACCCTGCGCAATACCCTGCAAAATACTCTGCAATACCCTGGTGCAATACTCTGCAATACCCTGCGCAATACTCTGCAATACCCTGCGCAATACCCTGCAAAATACTCTGCAATACCCTGGTGCAATACTCTGCAATACTCTGGTGCAATACTCTGCAATACCCTGCGCAATACTCTGCAATACCCTGCGCAATACTCTGCAATACTCTGGTGCAATACTCTGCAATACCCTGGTGCAATACTCTGCAATACCCTGCGCAATACTCTGCAATACCCTGCGCAATACTCTGCAATACTCTGGTGCAATACTCTGCAATACCCTGGTGCAATACTCTGCAATACCCTGCGCAATACTCTGCAATACCCTGCGCAATACTCTGCAATACTCTGGTGCAATACTCTGCAATACCCTGGTGCAATACCCTGCGCAATACTCTGCAATACCCTGCGCAATACCCTGCAATACCCTGCGCAATACTCTGCAATACCCTGCGCAATACCCTGCAATACCCTGCGCAATACTCTGCAATACTCTGCAATACTCTGGTGCAATACTCTGCAATACCCTGCGCAATACCCTGCAAAATACTCTGCAATACCCTGGTGCAATACTCTGCAATACCCTGCGCAATACTCTGCAATACCCTGCGCAATACCCTGGTGCAATACTCTGCAATACTCTGGTGCAATACTCTGCAATACCCTGCGCAATACTCTGCAATACCCTGCGCAATACTCTGCAATACCCTGGTGCAATACTCTGCAATACCCTGGTGCAATACTCTGCAATACCCTGCGCAATACTCTGCAATACCCTGCGCAATACTCTGCAATACTCTGGTGCAATACTCTGCAATACCCTGGTGCAATACTCTGCAATACCCTGCGCAATACTCTGCAATACCCTGCGCAATACTCTGCAATACCCTGGTGCAATACCCTGCGCAATACTCTGCAATACCCTGCGCAATACCCTGCAATACCCTGCGCAATACTCTGCAATACCCTGCGCAATACCCTGCAATACCCTGCGCAATACTCTGCAATACTCTGCAATACTCTGGTGCAATACTCTGCAATACCCTGCGCAATACCCTGCAAAATACTCTGCAATACCCTGGTGCAATACTCTGCAATACCCTGCGCAATACTCTGCAATACCCTGCGCAATACCCTGGTGCAATACTCTGCAATACTCTGGTGCAATACTCTGCAATACTCTGGTGCAATACTCTGCAATACCCTGCAAAATACTCTGCAATACCCTGCGCAATACTCTGCAATACCCTGCGCAATACCCTGGTGCAATACTCTGCAATACTCTGGTGCAATACTCTGCAATACTCTGGTGCAATACTCTGCAATACCCTGCAAAATACTCTGCAATACCCTGCGCAATACCCTGCGCAATACCCTGCAAAATACTCTGCAATACCCTGGTGCAATACTCTGCAATACTCTGGTGCAATACCCTGCGCAATACTCTGCAATACCCTGCGCAATACCCTGCGCAATACTCTGCAATACCCTGCAAAATACTCTGCAATACCCTGCGCAATACCCTGCAAAATACTCTGCAATACCCTGGTGCAATACTCTGCAATACTCTGGTGCAATACCCTGCGCAATACTCTGCAATACCCTGCGCAATACCCTGCGCAATACTCTGCAATACCCTGGTGCAATACTCTGCAATACTCTGGTGCAATACTCTGCAATACTCTGGTGCAATACTCTGCAATACCCTGCGCAATACTCTGCAATACCCTGCGCAATATTCTGCAATACCCTGCGCAATACTCTGCAATACTCTGCAATACCCTGCGCAATATTCTGCAATACCCTGCGCAATACTCTGCAATACCCTGCGCAATACCCTGGTGCAATACTCTGCAATACTCTGGTGCAATACTCTGCAATACCCTGCAAAATACTCTGCAATACCCTGCGCAATACCCTGCAAAATACTCTGCAATACCCTGGTGCAATACTCTGCAATACTCTGGTGCAATACTCTGCAATACCCTGCGCAATACTCTGCAATACCCTGCGCAATACCCTGCAATACCCTGCGCAATACTCTGCAATACTCTGGCGCAATACTCTGCAATACCCTGCGCAATACTCTGCAATACCCTGCGCAATACCCTGCAAAATACTCTGCAATACCCTGGTGCAATACTCTGCAATACTCTGGTGCAATACTCTGCAATACCCTGCGCAATACTCTGCAATACCCTGCGCAATACTCTGCAATACTCTGGCGCAATACTCTGCAATACCCTGCGCAATACTCTGCAATACCCTGCGCAATACCCTGCGCAATACTCTGCAATACCCTGGTGCAATACTCTGCAATACTCTGGTGCAATACTCTGCAATACCCTGCGCAATACTCTGCAATACCCTGCGCAATACTCTGCAATACCCTGGTG
Organism: Rana muscosa; assembly: GCA_029206835.1. NCBI lineage: Eukaryota > Metazoa > Chordata > Amphibia > Anura > Ranidae > Rana > Rana muscosa. The sequence goes on from JARGYO010000230.1 coordinate 1,894,893, forward strand.
CAATACTCTGCAATACTCTGCAATACCCTGCGCAATACTCTGCAATACCCTGCGCAATACTCTGCAATACCCTGCGCAATACTCTGCAATACTCTGGTGCAATACTCTGCAATACCCTGGTGCAATACTCTGCAATACCCTGCGCAATACTCTGCAATACTCTGGTGCAATACTCTGCAATACCCTGGTGCAATACCCTGCAATACCCTGCGCAATACTCTGCAATACCCTGCGCAATACCCTGCAATACCCTGCGCAATACTCTGCAATACTCTGGTGCAATACTCTGCAATACCCTGGTGCAATACTCTGCAATACCCTGCAATACCCTGGTGCAATACTCTGCAATACTCTGGTGCAATACTCTGCAATACCCTGCGCAATACTCTGCAATACCCTGCGCAATACCCTGCAATACCCTGCGCAATACTCTGCAATACCCTGCGCAATACTCTGCAATACTCGGGTGCAATACTCTGCAATACCCTGGTGCAATACTCTGCAATACCCTGGTGCAATACTCTGCAATACCCTGCGCAATACTCTGCAATACTCTGGTGCAATACTCTGCAATACCCTGCGCAATACTCTGCAATACCCTGCGCAATACTCTGCAATACTCTGGTGCAATACTCTGCAATACCCTGGTGCAATACTCTGCAATACCCTGCGCAATACTCTGCAATACCCTGCGCAATACCCTGCAATACCCTGCGCAATACTCTGCAATACTCTGGTGCAATACTCTGCAATACCCTGGTGCAATACTCTGCAATACCCTGCGCAATACTCTGCAATACCCTGGTGCAATACTCTGCAATACTCTGGTGCAATACTCTGCAATACCCTGCGCAATACTCTGCAATACCCTGCGCAATACCCTGCAATACCCTGCGCAATACTCTGCAATACCCTGCGCAATACCCTGGTGCAATACTCTGCAATACTCTGGTGCAATACTCTGCAATACCCTGCAAAATACTCTGCAATACCCTGCGCAATACCCTGCAAAATACTCTGCAATACCCTGGTGCAATACTCTGCAATACTCTGGTGCAATACTCTGCAATACCCTGCGCAATACTCTGCAATACCCTGCGCAATACCCTGCAAAATACTCTGCAATACCCTGGTGCAATACTCTGCAATACACTGGTGCAATACTCTGCAATACCCTGCGCAATACTCTGCAATACCCTGCGCAATACTCTGCAATACTCTGGCGCAATACTCTGCAATACCCTGTGCAATACTCTGCAATACCCTGCGCAATACCCTGCGCAATACTCTGCAATACCCTGGTGCAATACTCTGCAATACCCTGCGCAATACTCTGCAATACCCTGCGCAATACTCTGCAATACTCTGGTGCAATACTCTGCAATACCCTGGTGCAATACTCTGCAATACCCTGCGCAATACTCTGCAATACCCTGCACAATACTCTGCAATACTCTGGTGCAATACTCTGCAATACCCTGGTGCAATACTCTGCGCAATACTCTGCAATACCCTGCGCAATACCCTGCAATACCCTGCGCAATACTCTGCAATACTCTGGTGCAATACTCTGCAATACCCTGGTGCAATACTCTGCAATACCCTGCGCAATACTCTGCAATACCCTGGTGCAATACTCTGCAATACTCTGGTGCAATACTCTGCAATACCCTGCGCAATACTCTGCAATACCCTGCGCAATACCCTGCAATACCCTGCGCAATACTCTGCAATACCCTGGTGCAATACTCTGCAATACCCTGGTGCAATACTCTGCAATACCCTGCGCAATACTCTGCAATACCCTGCGCAATACTCTGCAATACCCTGTGCAATACTCTGCAATACTCTGGTGCAATACTCTGCAATACCCTGCGCAATACTCTGCAATACCCTGCGCAATACTCTGCAATACCCTGTGCAATACTCTGCAATACTCTGGTGCAATACTCTGCAATACCCTGCGCAATACTCTGCAATACCCTGCGCAATACCCTGCAAAATACTCTGCAATACCCTGGTGCAATACTCTGCAATACCCTGCGCAATACTCTGCAATAACCTGCGCAATACCCTGCAATACTCTGGTGCAATACTCTGCAATACCCTGGTGCAATACTCTGCAATACCCTGCGCAATACTCTGCAATACCCTGCGCAATACTCTGCAATACCCTGTGCAATACTCTGCAATACCCTGCGCAATACTCTGCAATACCCTGCGCAATACTCTGCAATACCCTGTGCAATACTCTGCAATACTCTGGTGCAATACTCTGCAATACCCTGCGCAATACTCTGCAATACCCTGCGCAATACTCTGCAATACCCTGCGCAATACTCTGCAATACCCTGTGCAATACTCTGCAATACTCTGGTGCAATACTCTGCAATACCCTGCGCAATACTCTGCAATACCCTGCGCAATACCCTGCAAAATACTCTGCAATACCCTGGTGCAATACTCTGCAATACCCTGCGCAATACTCTGCAATACCCTGCGCAATACTCTGCAATACTCTGGTGCAATACTCTGCAATACCCTGGTGCAATACTCTGCAATACCCTGCGCAATACTCTGCAATACCCTGGTGCAATACTCTGCAATACCCTGCGCAATACTCTGCAATACCCTGTGCAATACTCTGCAATACTCTGGTGCAATACTCTGCAATACCCTGCGCAATACTCTGCAATACCCTGTGCAATACTCTGCAATACTCTGGTGCAATACTCTGCAATACCCTGCGCAATACTCTGCAATACCCTGCGCAATACCCTGCAAAATACTCTGCAATACCCTGGTGCAATACTCTGCAATACCCTGCGCAATACTCTGCAATACCCTGCGCAATACCCTGCAAAATACTCTGCAATACCCTGGTGCAATACTCTGCAATACTCTGGTGCAATACTCTGCAATACCCTGCGCAATACTCTGCAATACCCTGCGCAATACTCTGCAATACTCTGGTGCAATACTCTGCAATACCCTGGTGCAATACTCTGCAATACCCTGCGCAATACTCTGCAATACCCTGCACAATACTCTGCAATACTCTGGTGCAATACTCTGCAATACCCTGGTGCAATACCCTGCGCAATACTCTGCAATACCCTGCGCAATACCCTGCAATACCCTGCGCAATACTCTGCAATACCCTGCGCAATACCCTGCAATACCCTGCGCAATACTCTGCAATACTCTGCAATACTCTGGTGCAATACTCTGCAATACCCTGCGCAATACCCTGCAAAATACTCTGCAATACCCTGGTGCAATACTCTGCAATACCCTGCGCAATACTCTGCAATACCCTGCGCAATACCCTGGTGCAATACTCTGCAATACTCTGGTGCAATACTCTGCAATACTCTGGTGCAATACTCTGCAATACCCTGCAAAATACTCTGCAATACCCTGCGCAATACTCTGCAATACCCTGCGCAATACCCTGCGCAATACCCTGCAAAATACTCTGCAATACCCTGGTGCAATACTCTGCAATACTCTGGTGCAATACCCTGCGCAATACTCTGCAATACCCTGCGCAATACCCTGCGCAATACTCTGCAATACCCTGCAAAATACTCTGCAATACCCTGCGCAATACCCTGCAAAATACTCTGCAATACCCTGGTGCAATACTCTGCAATACTCTGGTGCAATACCCTGCGCAATACTCTGCAATACCCTGCGCAATACCCTGCGCAATACTCTGCAATACCCTGCAATACCCTGCGCAATATTCTGCAATACCCTGCGCAATATTCTGCAATACCCTGCGCAATACTCTGCAATACTCTGCAATACCCTGCGCAATATTCTGCAATACCCTGCGCAATACTCTGCAATACCCTGCGCAATACCCTGGTGCAATACTCTGCAATACTCTGGTGCAATACTCTGCAATACCCTGCAAAATACTCTGCAATACCCTGCGCAATACCCTGCAAAATACTCTGCAATACCCTGGTGCAATACTCTGCAATACTCTGGTGCAATACTCTGCAATACCCTGCGCAATACTCTGCAATACCCTGCGCAATACCCTGCAAAATACTCTGCAATACCCTGGTGCAATACTCTGCAATACTCTGGTGCAATACTCTGCAATACCCTGTGCAATACTCTGCAATACCCTGCGCAATACTCTGCAATACCCTGCGCAATACCCTGCAATACCCTGCGCAATACTCTGCAATACCCTGCGCAATATTCTGCAATACCCTGCGCAATACTCTGCAATACCCTGCGCAATACTCTGCAATACCCTGCGCAATACTCTGCAATACCCTGCGCAATACCCTGGTGCAATACTCTGCAATACTCTGGTGCAATACTCTGCAATACCCTGCACAATACTCTGCAATACCCTGCGCAATACCCTGCAAAATACTCTGCAATACCCTGGTGCAATACTCTGCAATACACTGGTGCAATACTCTGCAATACCCTGCGCAATACTCTGCAATACCCTGCGCAATACTCTGCAATACTCTGGCGCAATACTCTGCAATACCCTGCGCAATACTCTGCAATACCCTGCGCAATACTCTGCAATACCCTGGTGCAATACTCTGCAATACTCTGGTGCAATACTCTGCAATACCCTGCGCAATACCCTGCAAAATACTCTGCAATACCCTGGTGCAATACTCTGCAATACCCTGCGCAATACCCTGCAAAATACTCTGCAATACCCTGGTGCAATACTCTGCAATACCCTGCGCAATACTCTGCAATACCCTGCGCAATACTCTGCAATACCCTGCGCAATACCCTGGTGCAATACTCTGCAATACTCTGGTGCAATACTCTGCAATACCCTGCAAAATACTCTGCAATACCCTGCGCAATACCCTGCAAAATACTCTGCAATACCCTGGTGCAATACTCTGCAATACTCTGGTGCAATACCCTGCGCAATACTCTGCAATACCCTGCGCAATACCCTGCGCAATACTCTGCAATACCCTGCAATACCCTGCGCAATACTCTGCAATACCCTGCGCAATATTCTGCAATACCCTGCGCAATACTCTGCAATACTCTGCGCAATACCCTGGTGCAATACTCTGCAATACTCTGGTGCAATACTCTGCAATACCCTGCGCAATACTCTGCAATACCCTGCGCAATACCCTGCAAAATACTCTGCAATACCCTGGTGCAATACTCTGCAATACTCTGGTGCAATACTCTGCAATACCCTGTGCAATACTCTGCAATACCCTGCGCAATACCCTGCAAAATACTCTGCAATACCCTGGTGCAATACTCTGCAATACTCTGGTGCAATACTCTGCAATACCCTGGTGCAATACTCTGCAATACCCTGCGCAATACTCTGCAATACCCTGCGCAATACTCTGCAATACTCTGGTGCAATACTCTGCAATACCCTGGTGCAATACCCTGCGCAATACTCTGCAATACCCTGCGCAATACCCTGCAATACCCTGCGCAATACTCTGCAATACCCTGCGCAATACTCTGCAATACCCTGCGCAATACTCTGCAATACTCTGCAATACTCTGGTGCAATACTCTGCAATACCCTGCGCAATACCCTGCAAAATACTCTGCAATACCCTGGTGCAATACTCTGCAATACCCTGCGCAATACTCTGCAATACCCTGCGCAATACCCTGGTGCAATACTCTGCAATACTCTGGTGCAATACTCTGCAATACTCTGGTGCAATACTCTGCAATACCCTGCAAAATACTCTGCAATACCCTGCGCAATACCCTGCAAAATACTCTGCAATACCCTGGTGCAATACTCTGCAATACTCTGGTGCAATACTCTGCAATACCCTGCGCAATACTCTGCAATACCCTGCGCAATACCCTGCAAAATACTCTGCAATACCCTGGTGCAATACTCTGCAATACTCTGGTGCAATACTCTGCAATACCCTGCGCAATACTCTGCAATACCCTGCGCAATACCCTGCAAAATACTCTGCAATACCCTGGTGCAATACTCTGCAATACTCTGGTGCAATACTCTGCAATACCCTGCAATACCCTGTGCAATACTCTGCAATACTCTGGCGCAATACTCTGCAATACCCTGGTGCAATACTCTGCAATACCCTGCGCAATACTCTGCAATACCCTGCGCAATTCTCTGCAATACTCTGGTGCAATACTCTGCAATACCCTGGTGCAATACCCTGCGCAATACTCTGCAATACCCTGCGCAATACCCTGCAATACCCTGCGCAATACTCTGCAATACCCTGCGCAATACTCTGCAATACTCTGCAATACTCTGGTGCAATACTCTGCAATACCCTGCGCAATACCCTGCAAAATACTCTGCAATACCCTGGTGCAATACTCTGCAATACCCTGCGCAATACTCTGCAATACCCTGCGCAATACCCTGGTGCAATACTCTGCAATACTCTGGTGCAATACTCTGCAATACTCTGGTGCAATACTCTGCAATACCCTGCGCAATATTCTGCAATACCCTGCGCAATACTCTGCAATACTCTGCAATACCCTGCGCAATATTCTGCAATACCCTGCGCAATACTCTGCAATACCCTGCGCAATACCCTGGTGCAATACTCTGCAATACTCTGGTGCAATACTCTGCAATACCCTGCAAAATACTCTGCAATACCCTGCGCAATACCCTGCAAAATACTCTGCAATACCCTGGTGCAATACTCTGCAATACTCTGGTGCAATACTCTGCAATACCCTGCGCAATACTCTGCAATACCCTGCGCAATACCCTGCAAAATACTCTGCAATACCCTGGTGCAATACTCTGCAATACACTGGTGCAATACTCTGCAATACCCTGCGCAATACTCTGCAATACCCTGCGCAATACTCTGCAATACTCTGGCGCAATACTCTGCAATACCCTGCGCAATACTCTGCAATACCCTGCGCAATACCCTGCGCAATACTCTGCAATACCCTGGTGCAATACTCTGCAATACTCTGGTGCAATACCCTGCGCAATACTCTGCAATACCCTGCGCAATACTCTGCAATACTCTGGTGCAATACTCTGCAATACCCTGGTGCAATACCCTGCGCAATACTCTGCAATACCCTGCGCAATACTCTGCAATACCCTGCGCAATACTCTGCAATACTCTGGTGCAATACTCTGCAATACCCTGGTGCAATACTCTGCAATACTCTGCAATACCCTGCGCAATACTCTGCAATACCCTGCGCAATACTCTGCAATACTCTGGTGCAATACTCTGCAATACCCTGGTGCAATACCCTGCAATACCCTGCGCAATACTCTGCAATACCCTGCGCAATACTCTGCAATACCCTGCGCAATACTCTGCAATACTCTGGTGCAATACTCTGCAATACCCTGGTGCAATACTCTGCAATACCCTGCGCAATACTCTGCAATACCCTGCGCAATTCTCTGCAATACTCTGGTGCAATACTCTGCAATACCCTGGTGCAATACCCTGCGCAATACTCTGCAATACCCTGCGCAATACCCTGCAATACCCTGCGCAATACTCTGCAATACCCTGCGCAATACTCTGCAATACTCTGCAATACTCTGGTGCAATACTCTGCAATACCCTGCAAAATACTCTGCAATACCCTGCGCAATACTCTGCAATACTCTGCAATACCCTGCGCAATACCCTGGTGCAATACTCTGCAATACTCTGGTGCAATACTCTGCAATACTCTGGTGCAATACTCTGCAATACCCTGCAAAATACTCTGCAATACCCTGCGCAATACTCTGCAATACCCTGCGCAATACCCTGCGCAATACCCTGCAAAATACTCTGCAATACCCTGGTGCAATACTCTGCAATACTCTGGTGCAATACCCTGCGCAATACTCTGCAATACCCTGCGCAATACCCTGCAATACCCTGCGCAATACTCTGCAATACCCTGCGCAATACTCTGCAATACTCTGGTGCAATACTCTGCAATACCCTGGTGCAATACTCTGCAATACCCTGCGCAATACTCTGCAATACCCTGCGCAATACTCTGCAATACTCTGGTGCAATACTCTGCAATACCCTGGTGCAATACTCTGCAATACTCTGCAATACCCTGCGCAATACTCTGCAATACCCTGCGCAATACTCTGCAATACTCTGGTGCAATACTCTGCAATACCCTGGTGCAATACCCTGCAATACCCTGCGCAATACTCTGCAATACCCTGCGCAATACTCTGCAATACCCTGCGCAATACTCTGCAATACTCTGGTGCAATACTCTGCAATACCCTGGTGCAATACTCTGCAATACCCTGCGCAATACTCTGCAATACCCTGCGCAATTCTCTGCAATACTCTGGTGCAATACTCTGCAATACCCTGGTGCAATACCCTGCGCAATACTCTGCAATACCCTGCGCAATACCCTGCAATACCCTGCGCAATACTCTGCAATACCCTGCGCAATACTCTGCAATACTCTGCAATACTCTGGTGCAATACTCTGCAATACCCTGCGCAATACCCTGCAAAATACTCTGCAATACCCTGCGCAATACTCTGCAATACTCTGCAATACCCTGCGCAATACCCTGGTGCAATACTCTGCAATACTCTGGTGCAATACTCTGCAATACTCTGGTGCAATACTCTGCAATACCCTGCAAAATACTCTGCAATACCCTGCGCAATACTCTGCAATACCCTGCGCAATACCCTGCGCAATACCCTGCAAAATACTCTGCAATACCCTGGTGCAATACTCTGCAATACTCTGGTGCAATACCCTGCGCAATACTCTGCAATACCCTGCAATACCCTGCGCAATACTCTGCAATACCCTGCGCAATATTCTGCAATACCCTGCGCAATACTCTGCAATACCCTGCGCAATACCCTGCGCAATACTCTGCAATACCCTGGTGCAATACTCTGCAATACCCTGCGCAATACTCTGCAATACCCTGCGCAATACTCTGGTGCAATACTCTGCAATACCCTGGTGCAATACTCTGCAATACCCTGCGCAATACTCTGCAATACCCTGCACAATACTCTGCAATACTCTGGTGCAATACTCTGCAATACCCTGGTGCAATACTCTGCAATACCCTGCGCAATACTCTGCAATACCCTGTGCAATACCCTGCAATACCCTGCGCAATACTCTGCAATACTCTGGTGCAATACTCTGCAATACCCTGGTGCAATACTCTGCAATACCCTGCGCAATACTCTGCAATACCCTGGTGCAATACTCTGCAATACTCTGGTGCAATACTCTGCAATACCCTGCGCAATACTCTGCAATACCCTGCGCAATACCCTGCAATACCCTGCGCAATACTCTGCAATACCCTGGTGCAATACTCTGCAATACCCTGCGCAATACTCTGCAATACCCTGCGCAATACTCTGCAATACCCTGTGCAATACTCTGCAATACTCTGGTGCAATACTCTGCAATACCCTGCGCAATACTCTGCAATACCCTGCGCAATACTCTGCAATACCCTGTGCAATACTCTGCAATACTCTGGTGCAATACTCTGCAATACCCTGCGCAATACTCTGCAATACCCTGCGCAATACCCTGCAAAATACTCTGCAATACCCTGGTGCAATACTCTGCAATACCCTGCGCAATACTCTGCAATACCCTGCGCAATACTCTGCAATACCCTGTGCAATACTCTGCAATACCCTGCGCAATACTCTGCAATACCCTGCGCAATACTCTGCAATACCCTGTGCAATACTCTGCAATACTCTGGTGCAATACTCTGCAATACCCTGCGCAATACTCTGCAATACCCTGCGCAATACTCTGCAATACCCTGCGCAATACTCTGCAATACCCTGCGCAATACTCTGCAATACCCTGTGCAATACTCTGCAATACTCTGGTGCAATACTCTGCAATACCCTGCGCAATACTCTGCAATACCCTGCGCAATACCCTGCAAAATACTCTGCAATACCCTGGTGCAATACTCTGCAATACCCTGCGCAATACTCTGCAATACCCTGCGCAATACTCTGCAATACTCTGGTGCAATACTCTGCAATACCCTGGTGCAATACTCTGCAATACCCTGCGCAATACTCTGCAATACCCTGGTGCAATACTCTGCAATACCCTGCGCAATACTCTGCAATACCCTGTGCAATACTCTGCAATACTCTGGTGCAATACTCTGCAATACCCTGCGCAATACTCTGCAATACCCTGTGCAATACTCTGCAATACTCTGGTGCAATACTCTGCAATACCCTGCGCAATACTCTGCAATACCCTGTGCAATACCCTGCAAAATACTCTGCAATACCCTGGTGCAATACTCTGCAATACCCTGCGCAATACTCTGCAATACCCTGCGCAATACCCTGCAAAATACTCTGCAATACCCTGGTGCAATACTCTGCAATACCCTGCGCAATACTCTGCAATACCCTGCGCAATACTCTGCAATACCCTGTGCAATACTCTGCAATACCCTGCGCAATACTCTGCAATACCCTGCGCAATACTCTGCAATACCCTGTGCAATACTCTGCAATACTCTGGTGCAATACTCTGCAATACCCTGCGCAATACTCTGCAATACCCTGCGCAATACTCTGCAATACCCTGCGCAATACTCTGCAATACCCTGCGCAATACTCTGCAATACCCTGTGCAATACTCTGCAATACTCTGGTGCAATACTCTGCAATACCCTGCGCAATACTCTGCAATACCCTGCGCAATACCCTGCAAAATACTCTGCAATACCCTGGTGCAATACTCTGCAATACCCTGCGCAATACTCTGCAATACCCTGCGCAATACTCTGCAATACTCTGGTGCAATACTCTGCAATACCCTGGTGCAATACTCTGCAATACCCTGCGCAATACTCTGCAATACCCTGGTGCAATACTCTGCAATACCCTGCGCAATACTCTGCAATACCCTGTGCAATACTCTGCAATACTCTGGTGCAATACTCTGCAATACCCTGCGCAATACTCTGCAATACCCTGTGCAATACTCTGCAATACTCTGGTGCAATACTCTGCAATACCCTGCGCAATACTCTGCAATACCCTGTGCAATACCCTGCAAAATACTCTGCAATACCCTGGTGCAATACTCTGCAATACCCTGCGCAATACTCTGCAATACCCTGTGCAATACCCTGCAAAATACTCTGCAATACCCTGGTGCAATACTCTGCAATACTCTGGTGCAATACTCTGCAATACCCTGCGCAATACTCTGCAATACCCTGCGCAATACTCTGCAATACTCTGGTGCAATACTCTGCAATACCCTGGTGCAATACTCTGCAATACCCTGCGCAATACTCTGCAATACCCTGCGCAATACTCTGCAATACTCTGGTGCAATACTCTGCAATACCCTGGTGCAATACCCTGCGCAATACTCTGCAATACCCTGCGCAATACCCTGCAATACTCTGCAATACCCTGCGCAATACCCTGCAATACCCTGCGCAATACTCTGCAATACTCTGCAATACTCTGGTGCAATACTATGCAATACCCTGCGCAATACCCTGCAAAATACTCTGCAATACCCTGCAAAATACTCTGCAATACCCTGCGCAATACTCTGCAATACCCTGCGCAATACCCTGGTGCAATACTCTGCAATACTCTGGTGCAATACTCTGCAATACTCTGGTGCAATACTCTGCAATACCCTGCAAAATACTCTGCAATACCCTGCGCAATACTCTGCAATACCCTGCGCAATACCCTGCGCAATACCCTGCAATACCCTGCAAAATACTCTGCAATACCCTGCGCAATACCCTGCAAAATACTCTGCAATACCCTGGTGCAATACTCTGCAATACTCTGGTGCAATACCCTGCGCAATACTCTGCAATACCCTGCGCAATACCCTGCGCAATACTCTGCAATACCCTGCAATACCCTGCGCAATATTCTGCAATACCCTGCGCAATATTCTGCAATACCCTGCGCAATATTCTGCAATACCCTGCGCAATACTCTGCAATACTCTGCAATACCCTGCGCAATATTCTGCAATACCCTGCGCAATACTCTGCAATACCCTGCGCAATACCCTGGTGCAATACTCTGCAATACTCTGGTGCAATACTCTGCAATACCCTGCAAAATACTCTGCAATACCCTGCGCAATACCCTGCAAAATACTCTGCAATACCCTGGTGCAATACTCTGCAATACTCTGGTGCAATACTCTGCAATACCCTGCGCAATACTCTGCAATACCCTGCGCAATACCCTGCAAAATACTCTGCAATACCCTGGTGCAATACTCTGCAATACTCTGGTGCAATACTCTGCAATACCCTGCGCAATACTCTGCAATACCCTGCGCAATACTCTGCAATACCCTGCGCAATACCCTGCAATACCCTGCGCAATACTCTGCAATACCCTGCGCAATATTCTGCAATACCCTGCGCAATACTCTGCAATACCCTGCGCAATACCCTGGTGCAATACTCTGCAATACTCTGGTGCAATACTCTGCAATACCCTGCAAAATACTCTGCAATACCCTGGTGCAATACTCTGCAATACTCTGGTGCAATACTCTGCAATACCCTGCGCAATACTCTGCAATACCCTGCGCAATACCCTGCAAAATACTCTGCAATACCCTGGTGCAATACTCTGCAATACTCTGGTGCAATACTCTGCAATACCCTGCGCAATACTCTGCAATACCCTGCGCAATACCCTGCAAAATACTCTGCAATACCCTGGTGCAATACTCTGCAATACTCTGGTGCAATACTCTGCAATACCCTGCGCAATACTCTGCAATACCCTGTGCAATACTCTGCAATACTCTGGCGCAATACTCTGCAATACCCTGCGCAATACTCTGCAATACCCTGCGCAATACCCTGCGCAATACTCTGCAATACCATGGTGCAATACTCTGCAATACTCTGGTGCAATACTCTGCAATACCCTGCGCAATACTCTGCAATACCCTGCGCAATACCCTGGTGCAATACTCTGCAATACCCTGGTGCAATACTCTGCAATACTCTGCAATACCCTGCGCAATACTCTGCAATACCCTGCGCAATACTCTGCAATACTCTGGTGCAATACTCTGCAATACCCTGGTGCAATACTCTGCAATACCCTGCGCAATACTCTGCAATACCCTGCGCAATACTCTGCAATACCCTGCGCAATACTCTGCAATACTCTGGTGCAATACTCTGCAATACCCTGGTGCAATACCCTGCAATACCCTGCGCAATACTCTGCAATACCCTGCGCAATACCCTGCAATACCCTGCGCAATACTCTGCAATACCCTGGTGCAATACTCTGCAATACCCTGGTGCAATACTCTGCAATACCCTGCGCAATACTCTGCAATACCCTGGTGCAATACTCTGCAATACTCTGGTGCAATACTCTGCAATACCCTGCGCAATACTCTGCAATACCCTGCGCAATACCCTGCAATACCCTGCGCAATACTCTGCAATACCCTGCGCAATACTCTGCAATACTCTGGTGCAATACTCTGCAATACCCTGGTGCAATACTCTGCAATACCCTGCGCAATACTCTGCAATACCCTGCGCAATACCCTGCAATACCCTGCGCAATACTCTGCAATACCCTGGTGCAATACTCTGCAATACTCTGGTGCAATACTCTGCAATACCCTGCGCAATACTCTGCAATACCCTGCGCAATACTCTGCAATACCCTGCGCAATACTCTGCAATACCCTGCGCAATACTCTGCAATACTCTGGTGCAATACTCTGCAATACCCTGGTGCAATACTCTGCAATACCCTGCGCAATACTCTGCAATACCCTGCGCAATACCCTGCAATACCCTGCGCAATACTCTGCAATACTCTGGTGCAATACTCTGCAATACCCTGGTGCAATACTCTGCAATACCCTGCGCAATACTCTGCAATACCCTGGTGCAATACTCTGCAATACTCTGGTGCAATACTCTGCAATACCCTGCGCAATACTCTGCAATACCCTGTGCAATACTCTGCAATACTCTGGTGCAATACTCTGCAATACCCTGCGCAATACTCTGCAATACCCTGCGCAATACCCTGCAAAATACTCTGCAATACCCTGGTGCAATACTCTGCAATACCCTGCGCAATACTCTGCAATACCCTGCGCAATACCCTGCAAAATACTCTGCAATACCCTGGTGCAATACTCTGCAATACTCTGGTGCAATACTCTGCAATACCCTGCGCAATACTCTGCAATACCCTGCGCAATACTCTGCAATACTCTGGTGCAATACTCTGCAATACCCTGGTGCAATACTCTGCAATACCCTGCGCAATACTCTGCAATACCCTGCGCAATACTCTGCAATACTCTGGTGCAATACTCTGCAATACCCTGGTGCAATACTCTGCAATACCCTGCGCAATACTCTGCAATACCCTGCGCAATACTCTGCAATACTCTGGTGCAATACTCTGCAATACCCTGGTGCAATACCCTGCGCAATACTCTGCAATACCCTGCGCAATACCCTGCAATACCCTGCGCAATACTCTGCAATACCCTGCGCAATACCCTGCAATACCCTGCGCAATACTCTGCAATACTCTGCAATACTCTGGTGCAATACTCTGCAATACCCTGCGCAATACCCTGCAAAATACTCTGCAATACCCTGGTGCAATACTCTGCAATACCCTGCGCAATACTCTGCAATACCCTGCGCAATACCCTGGTGCAATACTCTGCAATACTCTGGTGCAATACTCTGCAATACCCTGCGCAATACTCTGCAATACCCTGCGCAATACTCTGCAATACCCTGGTGCAATACTCTGCAATACCCTGGTGCAATACTCTGCAATACCCTGCGCAATACTCTGCAATACCCTGCGCAATACTCTGCAATACTCTGGTGCAATACTCTGCAATACCCTGGTGCAATACTCTGCAATACCCTGCGCAATACTCTGCAATACCCTGCGCAATACTCTGCAATACCCTGGTGCAATACCCTGCGCAATACTCTGCAATACCCTGCGCAATACCCTGCAATACCCTGCGCAATACTCTGCAATACCCTGCGCAATACCCTGCAATACCCTGCGCAATACTCTGCAATACTCTGCAATACTCTGGTGCAATACTCTGCAATACCCTGCGCAATACCCTGCAAAATACTCTGCAATACCCTGGTGCAATACTCTGCAATACCCTGCGCAATACTCTGCAATACCCTGCGCAATACCCTGGTGCAATACTCTGCAATACTCTGGTGCAATACTCTGCAATACTCTGGTGCAATACTCTGCAATACCCTGCAAAATACTCTGCAATACCCTGCGCAATACTCTGCAATACCCTGCGCAATACCCTGGTGCAATACTCTGCAATACTCTGGTGCAATACTCTGCAATACTCTGGTGCAATACTCTGCAATACCCTGCAAAATACTCTGCAATACCCTGCGCAATACCCTGCGCAATACCCTGCAAAATACTCTGCAATACCCTGGTGCAATACTCTGCAATACTCTGGTGCAATACCCTGCGCAATACTCTGCAATACCCTGCGCAATACCCTGCGCAATACTCTGCAATACCCTGCAAAATACTCTGCAATACCCTGCGCAATACCCTGCAAAATACTCTGCAATACCCTGGTGCAATACTCTGCAATACTCTGGTGCAATACCCTGCGCAATACTCTGCAATACCCTGCGCAATACCCTGCGCAATACTCTGCAATACCCTGGTGCAATACTCTGCAATACTCTGGTGCAATACTCTGCAATACTCTGGTGCAATACTCTGCAATACCCTGCGCAATACTCTGCAATACCCTGCGCAATATTCTGCAATACCCTGCGCAATACTCTGCAATACTCTGCAATACCCTGCGCAATATTCTGCAATACCCTGCGCAATACTCTGCAATACCCTGCGCAATACCCTGGTGCAATACTCTGCAATACTCTGGTGCAATACTCTGCAAAATACTCTGCAATACCCTGCAAAATACTCTGCAATACCCTGCGCAATACCCTGCAAAATACTCTGCAATACCCTGGTGCAATACTCTGCAATACTCTGGTGCAATACTCTGCAATACCCTGCGCAATACTCTGCAATACCCTGCGCAATACCCTGCAAAATACTCTGCAATACCCTGGTGCAATACTCTGCAATACTCTGGTGCAATACTCTGCAATACCCTGCGCAATACTCTGCAATACCCTGCGCAATACCCTGCAATACCCTGCGCAATACTCTGCAATACTCTGGCGCAATACTCTGCAATACCCTGCGCAATACTCTGCAATACCCTGCGCAATACCCTGCAAAATACTCTGCAATACCCTGGTGCAATACTCTGCAATACTCTGGTGCAATACTCTGCAATACCCTGCGCAATACTCTGCAATACCCTGCGCAATACTCTGCAATACTCTGGCGCAATACTCTGCAATACCCTGCGCAATACTCTGCAATACCCTGCGCAATACCCTGCGCAATACTCTGCAATACCCTGGTGCAATACTCTGCAATACTCTGGTGCAATACTCTGCAATACCCTGCGCAATACTCTGCAATACCCTGCGCAATACTCTGCAATACCCTGGTGCAATACTCTGCAATACTCTGCAATACCCTGCGCAATACTCTGCAATACCCTGCGCAATACTCTGCAATACCCTGTGCAATACTCTGCAATACTCTGGTGCAATACTCTGCAATACCCTGGTGCAATACTCTGCAATACCCTGCGCAATACTCTGCAATACTCTGGTGCAATACTCTGCAATACCCTGGTGCAATACCCTGCAATACCCTGCGCAATACTCTGCAATACCCTGCGCAATACCCTGCAATACCCTGCGCAATACTCTGCAATACTCTGGTGCAATACTCTGCAATACCCTGGTGCAATACTCTGCAATACCCTGCAATACCCTGGTGCAATACTCTGCAATACTCTGGTGCAATACTCTGCAATACCCTGCGCAATACTCTGCAATACCCTGCGCAATACCCTGCAATACCCTGCGCAATACTCTACAATACTCTGGTGCAATACTCTGCAATACCCTGCGCAATACTCTGCAATACCCTGCGCAATACTCTGCAATACTCTGGTGCAATACTCTGCAATACCCTGCGCAATACTCTGCAATACCCTGCGCAATACCCTGCAATACCCTGTGCAATACTCTGCAATACCCTGCGCAATACTCTGCAATACCCTGCGCAATACTCTGCAATACCCTGTGCAATACTCTGCAATACTCTGGTGCAATACTCTGCAATACCCTGCGCAATACTCTGCAATACCCTGCGCAATACTCTGCAATACCCTGCGCAATACTCTGCAATACCCTGCGCAATACTCTGCAATACCCTGTGCAATACTCTGCAATACTCTGGTGCAATACTCTGCAATACCCTGCGCAATACTCTGCAATACCCTGCGCAATACCCTGCAAAATACTCTGCAATACCCTGGTGCAATACTCTGCAATACCCTGCGCAATACTCTGCAATACCCTGCGCAATACTCTGCAATACTCTGGTGCAATACTCTGCAATACCCTGGTGCAATACTCTGCAATACCCTGCGCAATACTCTGCAATACCCTGGTGCAATACTCTGCAATACCCTGCGCAATACTCTGCAATACCCTGTGCAATACTCTGCAATACTCTGGTGCAATACTCTGCAATACCCTGCGCAATACTCTGCAATACCCTGTGCAATACTCTGCAATACTCTGGTGCAATACTCTGCAATACCCTGCGCAATACTCTGCAATACCCTGTGCAATACCCTGCAAAATACTCTGCAATACCCTGGTGCAATACTCTGCAATACCCTGCGCAATACTCTGCAATACCCTGTGCAATACCCTGCAAAATACTCTGCAATACCCTGGTGCAATACTCTGCAATACTCTGGTGCAATACTCTGCAATACCCTGCGCAATACTCTGCAATACCCTGCGCAATACTCTGCAATACTCTGGTGCAATACTCTGCAATACCCTGGTGCAATACTCTGCAATACCCTGCGCAATACTCTGCAATACCCTGCGCAATACTCTGCAATACTCTGGTGCAATACTCTGCAATACCCTGGTGCAATACCCTGCGCAATACTCTGCAATACCCTGCGCAATACCCTGCAATACTCTGCAATACCCTGCGCAATACCCTGCAATACCCTGCGCAATACTCTGCAATACTCTGCAATACTCTGGTGCAATACTATGCAATACCCTGCGCAATACCCTGCAAAATACTCTGCAATACCCTGCAAAATACTCTGCAATACCCTGCGCAATACTCTGCAATACCCTGCGCAATACCCTGGTGCAATACTCTGCAATACTCTGGTGCAATACTCTGCAATACTCTGGTGCAATACTCTGCAATACCCTGCAAAATACTCTGCAATACCCTGCGCAATACTCTGCAATACCCTGCGCAATACCCTGCGCAATACCCTGCAATACCCTGCAAAATACTCTGCAATACCCTGCGCAATACCCTGCAAAATACTCTGCAATACCCTGGTGCAATACTCTGCAATACTCTGGTGCAATACCCTGCGCAATACTCTGCAATACCCTGCGCAATACCCTGCGCAATACTCTGCAATACCCTGCAATACCCTGCGCAATATTCTGCAATACCCTGCGCAATATTCTGCAATACCCTGCGCAATATTCTGCAATACCCTGCGCAATACTCTGCAATACTCTGCAATACCCTGCGCAATATTCTGCAATACCCTGCGCAATACTCTGCAATACCCTGCGCAATACCCTGGTGCAATACTCTGCAATACTCTGGTGCAATACTCTGCAATACCCTGCAAAATACTCTGCAATACCCTGCGCAATACCCTGCAAAATACTCTGCAATACCCTGGTGCAATACTCTGCAATACTCTGGTGCAATACTCTGCAATACCCTGCGCAATACTCTGCAATACCCTGCGCAATACCCTGCAAAATACTCTGCAATACCCTGGTGCAATACTCTGCAATACTCTGGTGCAATACTCTGCAATACCCTGCGCAATACTCTGCAATACCCTGCGCAATACTCTGCAATACCCTGCGCAATACCCTGCAATACCCTGCGCAATACTCTGCAATACCCTGCGCAATATTCTGCAATACCCTGCGCAATACTCTGCAATACCCTGCGCAATACCCTGGTGCAATACTCTGCAATACTCTGGTGCAATACTCTGCAATACCCTGCAAAATACTCTGCAATACCCTGGTGCAATACTCTGCAATACTCTGGTGCAATACTCTGCAATACCCTGCGCAATACTCTGCAATACCCTGCGCAATACCCTGCAAAATACTCTGCAATACCCTGGTGCAATACTCTGCAATACTCTGGTGCAATACTCTGCAATACCCTGCGCAATACTCTGCAATACCCTGCGCAATACCCTGCAAAATACTCTGCAATACCCTGGTGCAATACTCTGCAATACTCTGGTGCAATACTCTGCAATACCCTGCGCAATACTCTGCAATACCCTGTGCAATACTCTGCAATACTCTGGCGCAATACTCTGCAATACCCTGCGCAATACTCTGCAATACCCTGCGCAATACCCTGCGCAATACTCTGCAATACCATGGTGCAATACTCTGCAATACTCTGGTGCAATACTCTGCAATACCCTGCGCAATACTCTGCAATACCCTGCGCAATACCCTGGTGCAATACTCTGCAATACCCTGGTGCAATACTCTGCAATACTCTGCAATACCCTGCGCAATACTCTGCAATACCCTGCGCAATACTCTGCAATACTCTGGTGCAATACTCTGCAATACCCTGGTGCAATACTCTGCAATACCCTGCGCAATACTCTGCAATACCCTGCGCAATACTCTGCAATACCCTGCGCAATACTCTGCAATACTCTGGTGCAATACTCTGCAATACCCTGGTGCAATACCCTGCAATACCCTGCGCAATACTCTGCAATACCCTGCGCAATACCCTGCAATACCCTGCGCAATACTCTGCAATACCCTGGTGCAATACTCTGCAATACCCTGGTGCAATACTCTGCAATACCCTGCGCAATACTCTGCAATACCCTGGTGCAATACTCTGCAATACTCTGGTGCAATACTCTGCAATACCCTGCGCAATACTCTGCAATACCCTGCGCAATACCCTGCAATACCCTGCGCAATACTCTGCAATACCCTGCGCAATACTCTGCAATACTCTGGTGCAATACTCTGCAATACCCTGGTGCAATACTCTGCAATACCCTGCGCAATACTCTGCAATACCCTGCGCAATACCCTGCAATACCCTGCGCAATACTCTGCAATACCCTGGTGCAATACTCTGCAATACTCTGGTGCAATACTCTGCAATACCCTGCGCAATACTCTGCAATACCCTGCGCAATACTCTGCAATACCCTGCGCAATACTCTGCAATACCCTGCGCAATACTCTGCAATACTCTGGTGCAATACTCTGCAATACCCTGGTGCAATACTCTGCAATACCCTGCGCAATACTCTGCAATACCCTGCGCAATACCCTGCAATACCCTGCGCAATACTCTGCAATACTCTGGTGCAATACTCTGCAATACCCTGGTGCAATACTCTGCAATACCCTGCGCAATACTCTGCAATACCCTGGTGCAATACTCTGCAATACTCTGGTGCAATACTCTGCAATACCCTGCGCAATACTCTGCAATACCCTGTGCAATACTCTGCAATACTCTGGTGCAATACTCTGCAATACCCTGCGCAATACTCTGCAATACCCTGCGCAATACCCTGCAAAATACTCTGCAATACCCTGGTGCAATACTCTGCAATACCCTGCGCAATACTCTGCAATACCCTGCGCAATACCCTGCAAAATACTCTGCAATACCCTGGTGCAATACTCTGCAATACTCTGGTGCAATACTCTGCAATACCCTGCGCAATACTCTGCAATACCCTGCGCAATACTCTGCAATACTCTGGTGCAATACTCTGCAATACCCTGGTGCAATACTCTGCAATACCCTGCGCAATACTCTGCAATACCCTGCGCAATACTCTGCAATACTCTGGTGCAATACTCTGCAATACCCTGGTGCAATACTCTGCAATACCCTGCGCAATACTCTGCAATACCCTGCGCAATACTCTGCAATACTCTGGTGCAATACTCTGCAATACCCTGGTGCAATACCCTGCGCAATACTCTGCAATACCCTGCGCAATACCCTGCAATACCCTGCGCAATACTCTGCAATACCCTGCGCAATACCCTGCAATACCCTGCGCAATACTCTGCAATACTCTGCAATACTCTGGTGCAATACTCTGCAATACCCTGCGCAATACCCTGCAAAATACTCTGCAATACCCTGGTGCAATACTCTGCAATACCCTGCGCAATACTCTGCAATACCCTGCGCAATACCCTGGTGCAATACTCTGCAATACTCTGGTGCAATACTCTGCAATACCCTGCGCAATACTCTGCAATACCCTGCGCAATACTCTGCAATACCCTGGTGCAATACTCTGCAATACCCTGGTGCAATACTCTGCAATACCCTGCGCAATACTCTGCAATACCCTGCGCAATACTCTGCAATACTCTGGTGCAATACTCTGCAATACCCTGGTGCAATACTCTGCAATACCCTGCGCAATACTCTGCAATACCCTGCGCAATACTCTGCAATACCCTGGTGCAATACCCTGCGCAATACTCTGCAATACCCTGCGCAATACCCTGCAATACCCTGCGCAATACTCTGCAATACCCTGCGCAATACCCTGCAATACCCTGCGCAATACTCTGCAATACTCTGCAATACTCTGGTGCAATACTCTGCAATACCCTGCGCAATACCCTGCAAAATACTCTGCAATACCCTGGTGCAATACTCTGCAATACCCTGCGCAATACTCTGCAATACCCTGCGCAATACCCTGGTGCAATACTCTGCAATACTCTGGTGCAATACTCTGCAATACTCTGGTGCAATACTCTGCAATACCCTGCAAAATACTCTGCAATACCCTGCGCAATACTCTGCAATACCCTGCGCAATACCCTGGTGCAATACTCTGCAATACTCTGGTGCAATACTCTGCAATACTCTGGTGCAATACTCTGCAATACCCTGCAAAATACTCTGCAATACCCTGCGCAATACCCTGCGCAATACCCTGCAAAATACTCTGCAATACCCTGGTGCAATACTCTGCAATACTCTGGTGCAATACCCTGCGCAATACTCTGCAATACCCTGCGCAATACCCTGCGCAATACTCTGCAATACCCTGCAAAATACTCTGCAATACCCTGCGCAATACCCTGCAAAATACTCTGCAATACCCTGGTGCAATACTCTGCAATACTCTGGTGCAATACCCTGCGCAATACTCTGCAATACCCTGCGCAATACCCTGCGCAATACTCTGCAATACCCTGGTGCAATACTCTGCAATACTCTGGTGCAATACTCTGCAATACTCTGGTGCAATACTCTGCAATACCCTGCGCAATACTCTGCAATACCCTGCGCAATATTCTGCAATACCCTGCGCAATACTCTGCAATACTCTGCAATACCCTGCGCAATATTCTGCAATACCCTGCGCAATACTCTGCAATACCCTGCGCAATACCCTGGTGCAATACTCTGCAATACTCTGGTGCAATACTCTGCAAAATACTCTGCAATACCCTGCAAAATACTCTGCAATACCCTGCGCAATACCCTGCAAAATACTCTGCAATACCCTGGTGCAATACTCTGCAATACTCTGGTGCAATACTCTGCAATACCCTGCGCAATACTCTGCAATACCCTGCGCAATACCCTGCAAAATACTCTGCAATACCCTGGTGCAATACTCTGCAATACTCTGGTGCAATACTCTGCAATACCCTGCGCAATACTCTGCAATACCCTGCGCAATACCCTGCAATACCCTGCGCAATACTCTGCAATACTCTGGCGCAATACTCTGCAATACCCTGCGCAATACTCTGCAATACCCTGCGCAATACCCTGCAAAATACTCTGCAATACCCTGGTGCAATACTCTGCAATACTCTGGTGCAATACTCTGCAATACCCTGCGCAATACTCTGCAATACCCTGCGCAATACTCTGCAATACTCTGGCGCAATACTCTGCAATACCCTGCGCAATACTCTGCAATACCCTGCGCAATACCCTGCGCAATACTCTGCAATACCCTGGTGCAATACTCTGCAATACTCTGGTGCAATACTCTGCAATACCCTGCGCAATACTCTGCAATACCCTGCGCAATACTCTGCAATACCCTGGTGCAATACTCTGCAATACTCTGCAATACCCTGCGCAATACTCTGCAATACCCTGCGCAATACTCTGCAATACCCTGTGCAATACTCTGCAATACTCTGGTGCAATACTCTGCAATACCCTGGTGCAATACTCTGCAATACCCTGCGCAATACTCTGCAATACTCTGGTGCAATACTCTGCAATACCCTGGTGCAATACCCTGCAATACCCTGCGCAATACTCTGCAATACCCTGCGCAATACCCTGCAATACCCTGCGCAATACTCTGCAATACTCTGGTGCAATACTCTGCAATACCCTGGTGCAATACTCTGCAATACCCTGCAATACCCTGGTGCAATACTCTGCAATACTCTGGTGCAATACTCTGCAATACCCTGCGCAATACTCTGCAATACCCTGCGCAATACCCTGCAATACCCTGCGCAATACTCTACAATACTCTGGTGCAATACTCTGCAATACCCTGCGCAATACTCTGCAATACCCTGCGCAATACTCTGCAATACTCTGGTGCAATACTCTGCAATACCCTGCGCAATACTCTGCAATACCCTGCGCAATACCCTGCAATACCCTGCGCAATACTCTGCAATACCCTGCGCAATACTCTGCAATACCCTGCGCAATACTCTGCAATACCCTGTGCAATACTCTGCAATACTCTGGTGCAATACTCTGCAATACCCTGCGCAATACTCTGCAATACCCTGCGCAATACTCTGCAATACCCTGCGCAATACTCTGCAATACCCTGTGCAATACTCTGCAATACTCTGGTGCAATACTCTGCAATACCCTGCGCAATACTCTGCAATACCCTGCGCAATACCCTGCAAAATACTCTGCAATACCCTGGTGCAATACTCTGCAATACCCTGCGCAATACTCTGCAATACCCTGCGCAATACCCTGCAAAATACTCTGCAATACCCTGGTGCAATACTCTGCAATACTCTGGTGCAATACTCTGCAATACCCTGCGCAATACTCTGCAATACCCTGCGCAATACCCTGCAATACCCTGCGCAATACTCTGCAATACTCTGGTGCAATACTCTGCAATACCCTGGTGCAATACTCTGCAATACCCTGCGCAATACTCTGCAATACCCTGCGCAATACTCTGCAATACTCTGGTGCAATACTCTGCAATACCCTGGTGCAATACTCTGCAATACCCTGCGCAATACTCTGCAATACCCTGCGCAATACTCTGCAATACTCTGGTGCAATACTCTGCAATACCCTGCGCAATACCCTGCAATACCCTGCGCAATACTCTGCAATACTCTGCAATACTCTGGTGCAATACTCTGCAATACCCTGCGCAATACCCTGCAAAATACTCTGCAATACCCTGGTGCAATACTCTGCAATACCCTGCGCAATACTCTGCAATACCCTGCGCAATACTCTGCAATACCCTGCGCAATACTCTGCAATACTCTGGTGCAATACTCTGCAATACCCTGCAAAATACTCTGCAATACCCTGCGCAATACCCTGCAAAATACTCTGCAATACCCTGGTGCAATACTCTGCAATACTCTGGTGCAATACCCTGCGCAATACTCTGCAATACCCTGCGCAATACCCTGCGCAATACTCTGCAATACCCTGCAATACCCTGCGCAATACTCTGCAATACCCTGCGCAATATTCTGCAATACCCTGCGCAATACTCTGCAATACTCTGCAATACCCTGCGCAATATTCTGCAATACCCTGCACAATACTCTGCAATACCCTGCGCAATACCCTGGTGCAATACTCTGCAATACTCTGGTGCAATACTCTGCAATACCCTGCAAAATACTCTGCAATACCCTGCGCAATACCCTGCAAAATACTCTGCAATACCCTGGTGCAATACTCTGCAATACTCTGGTGCAATACTCTGCAATACCCTGCGCAATACTCTGCAATACCCTGCGCAATACCCTGCAAAATACTCTGCAATACCCTGGTGCAATACTCTGCAATACTCTGGTGCAATACTCTGCAATACCCTGGTGCAATACTCTGCAATACCCTGCGCAATACTCTGCAATACCCTGCGCAATACTCTGCAATACTCTGGTGCAATACTCTGCAATACCCTGGTGCAATACCCTGCGCAATACTCTGCAATACCCTGCGCAATACCCTGCAATACCCTGCGCAATACTCTGCAATACCCTGCGCAATACTCTGCAATACTCTGCAATACTCTGGTGCAATACTCTGCAATACCCTGCGCAATACCCTGCAAAATACTCTGCAATACCCTGGTGCAATACTCTGCAATACCCTGCGCAATACTCTGCAATACCCTGCGCAATACCCTGGTGCAATACTCTGCAATACTCTGGTGCAATACTCTGCAATACTCTGGTGCAATACTCTGCAATACCCTGCAAAATACTCTGCAATACCCTGCGCAATACCCTGCAAAATACTCTGCAATACCCTGGTGCAATACTCTGCAATACTCTGGTGCAATACCCTGCGCAATACTCTGCAATACCCTGCGCAATACCCTGCGCAATACTCTGCAATACCCTGCAATACCCTGCGCAATACTCTGCAATACCCTGCGCAATATTCTGCAATACCCTGCGCAATACTCTGCAATACTCTGCAATACCCTGCGCAATATTCTGCAATACCCTGCGCAATACTCTTCAATACCCTGCGCAATACCCTGGTGCAATACTCTGCAATACTCTGGTGCAATACTCTGCAATACCCTGCAAAATACTCTGCAATACCCTGCGCAATACCCTGCAAAATACTCTGCAATACCCTGGTGCAATACTCTGCAATACTCTGGTGCAATACTCTGCAATACCCTGCGCAATACTCTGCAATACCCTGCGCAATACCCTGCAAAATACTCTGCAATACCCTGGTGCAATACTCTGCAATACTCTGGTGCAATACTCTGCAATACCCTGCGCAATACTCTGCAATACCCTGCGCAATACCCTGCAAAATACTCTGCAATACCCTGGTGCAATACTCTGCAATACTCTGGTGCAATACTCTGCAATACCCTGCGCAATACTCTGCAATACCCTGCGCAATACCCTGCAAAATACTCTGCAATACCCTGGTGCAATACTCTGCAATACACTGGTGCAATACTCTGCAATACCCTGCGCAATACTCTGCAATACCCTGCGCAATACTCTGCAATACTCTGGCGCAATACTCTGCAATACCCTGCGCAATACTCTGCAATACCCTGCGCAATACCCTGCGCAATACTCTGCAATACCCTGGTGCAATACTCTGCAATACTCTGGTGCAATACTCTGCAATACCCTGCGCAATACCCTGCAAAATACTCTGCAATACCCTGGTGCAATACTCTGCAATACCCTGCGCAATACCCTGCAAAATACTCTGCAATACCCTGGTGCAATACTCTGCAATACCCTGCGCAATACTCTGCAATACCCTGCGCAATACTCTGCAATACCCTGCGCAATACCCTGGTGCAATACTCTGCAATACTCTGGTGCAATACTCTGCAATACCCTGCAAAATACTCTGCAATACCCTGCGCAATACCCTGCAAAATACTCTGCAATACCCTGGTGCAATACTCTGCAATACTCTGGTGCAATACCCTGCGCAATACTCTGCAATACCCTGTGCAATACCCTGCGCAATACTCTGCAATACCCTGCAATACCCTGCGCAATACTCTGCAATACCCTGCGCAATATTCTGCAATACCCTGCGCAATACTCTGCAATACTCTGCGCAATACCCTGGTGCAATACTCTGCAATACTCTGGTGCAATACTCTGCAATACCCTGCAAAATACTCTGCAATACCCTGCGCAATACCCTGCAAAATACTCTGCAATACCCTGGTGCAATACTCTGCAATACTCTGGTGCAATACTCTGCAATACCCTGCGCAATACTCTGCAATACCCTGCGCAATACCCTGCAAAATACTCTGCAATACCCTGGTGCAATACTCTGCAATACTCTGGTGCAATACTCTGCAATACCCTGGTGCAATACTCTGCAATACCCTGCGCAATACTCTGCAATACCCTGCGCAATACTCTGCAATACTCTGGTGCAATACTCTGCAATACCCTGGTGCAATACCCTGCGCAATACTCTGCAATACCCTGCGCAATACCCTGCAATACCCTGCGCAATACTCTGCAATACCCTGCGCAATACTCTGCAATACTCTGCAATACTCTGGTGCAATACTCTGCAATACCCTGCGCAATACCCTGCAAAATACTCTGCAATACCCTGGTGCAATACTCTGCAATACCCTGCGCAATACCCTGGTGCAATACTCTGCAATACTCTGGTGCAATACTCTGCAATACTCTGGTGCAATACTCTGCAATACCCTGCAAAATACTCTGCAATACCCTGCGCAATACCCTGCAAAATACTCTGCAATACCCTGGTGCAATACTCTGCAATACTCTGGTGCAATACCCTGCGCAATACTCTGCAATACCCTGCGCAATACCCTGCACAATACTCTGCAATACCCTGCAATACCCTGCGCAATACTCTGCAATACCCTGCGCAATATTCTGCAATACCCTGCGCAATACTCTGCAATACTCTGCAATACCCTGCGCAATATTCTGCAATACCCTGCGCAATACTCTGCAATACCCTGCGCAATACCCTGGTGCAATACTCTGCAATACTCTGGTGCAATACTCTGCAATACCCTGCGCAATACCCTGCAAAATACTCTGCAATACCCTGGTGCAATACTCTGCAATACTCTGGTGCAATACTCTGCAATACCCTGCGCAATACTCTGCAATACCCTGCGCAATACCCTGCAAAATACTCTGCAATACCCTGGTGCAATACTCTGCAATACTCTGGTGCAATACTCTGCAATACCCTGCGCAATACTCTGCAATACCCTGCGCAATACCCTGCAAAATACTCTGCAATACCCTGGTGCAATACTCTGCAATACTCTGGTGCAATACTCTGCAATACCCTGCGCAATACTCTGCAATACCCTGCGCAATACCCTGCAAAATACTCTGCAATACCCTGGTGCAATACTCTGCAATACTCTGGTGCAATACTCTGCAATACCCTGCACAATACTCTGCAATACCCTGCGCAATACCCTGCGCAATACCCTGCAAAATACTCTGCAATACCCTGGTGCAATACTCTGCAATACTCTGGTGCAATACTCTGCAATACCCTGCAATACCCTGCGCAATACTCTGCAATACTCTGGCGCAATACTCTGCAATACCCTGCGCAATACTCTGCAATACCCTGCGCAATACCCTGCGCAATACTCTGCAATACCCTGGTGCAATACTCTGCAATACTCTGGTGCAATACTCTGCAATACCCTGGTGCAATACTCTGCAATACTCTGCAATACCCTGCGCAATACTCTGCAATACCCTGCGCAATACTCTGCAATACCCTGCGCAATACTCTGCAATACCCTGCGCAATACCCTGCGCAATACTCTGCAATACCCTGGTGCAATACTCTGCAATACTCTGGTGCAATACCCTGCGCAATACTCTGCAATACCCTGCGCAATACTCTGCAATACTCTGGTGCAATACTCTGCAATACCCTGGTGCAATACCCTGCGCAATACTCTGCAATACCCTGCGCAATACTCTGCAATACCCTGCGCAATACTCTGCAATACTCTGGTGCAATACTCTGCAATACCCTGGTGCAATACTCTGCAATACCCTGCACAATACTCTGCAATACCCTGCGCAATACTCTGCAATACTCTGGTGCAATACTCTGCAATACCCTGGTGCAATACTCTGCAATACCCTGGTGCAATACTCTGCAATACTCTGCAATACCCTGCGCAATACTCTGCAATACCCTGCGCAATACTCTGCAATGTTCTGGTGCAATACTCTGCAATACCCTGGTGCAATACCCTGCAATACCCTGCGCAATACTCTGCAATACCCTGCGCAATACTCTGCAATACCCTGCGCAATACTCTGCAATACTCTGGTGCAATACTCTGCAATACCCTGGTGCAATACTCTGCAATACCCTGCGCAATACTCTGCAATACCCTGCGCAATTCTCTGCAATACTCTGGTGCAATACTCTGCAATACCCTGGTGCAATACCCTGCGCAATACTCTGCAATACCCTGCGCAATACCCTGCAATACCCTGCGCAATACTCTGCAATACCCTGCGCAATACTCTGCAATACTCTGCAATACTCTGGTGCAATACTCTGCAATACCCTGCGCAATACCCTGCAAAATACTCTGCAATACCCTGCGCAATACTCTGCAATACTCTGCAATACCCTGCGCAATACCCTGGTGCAATACTCTGCAATACTCTGGTGCAATACTCTGCAATACTCTGGTGCAATACTCTGCAATACCCTGCAAAATACTCTGCAATACCCTGCACAATACTCTGCAATACCCTGCGCAATACCCTGCGCAATACCCTGCAAAATACTCTGCAATACCCTGGTGCAATACTCTGCAATACTCTGGTGCAATACCCTGCGCAATACTCTGCAATACCCTGCGCAATACTCTGCAATACCCTGCAATACCCTGCGCAATACTCTGCAATACCCTGCGCAATATTCTGCAATACCCTGCGCAATACTCTGCAATACTCTGCAATACCCTGCGCAATATTCTGCAATACCCTGCGCAATACTCTGCAATACCCTGCGCAATACCCTGGTGCAATACTCTGCAATACTCTGGTGCAATACTCTGCAATACCCTGCAAAATACTCTGCAATACCCTGCGCAATACCCTGCAAAATACTCTGCAATACCCTGGTGCAATACTCTGCAATACTCTGGTGCAATACTCTGCAATACCCTGCGCAATACTCTGCAATACCCTGCGCAATACCCTGCAAAATACTCTGCAATACCCTGGTGCAATACTCTGCAATACACTGGTGCAATACTCTGCAATACCCTGCGCAATACTCTGCAATACCCTGCGCAATACTCTGCAATACTCTAGCGCAATACTCTGCAATACCCTGCGCAATACTCTGCAATACCCTGCGCAATACCCTGCGCAATACTCTGCAATACCCTGGTGCAATACTCTGCAATACCCTGCGCAATACTCTGCAATACCCTGCGCAATACTCTGCAATACTCTGGTGCAATACTCTGCAATACCCTGGTGCAATACTCTGCAATACCCTGCGCAATACTCTGCAATACCCTGCGCAATACTCTGCAATACTCTGGTGCAATACTCTGCAATACCCTGCGCAATACTCTGCAATACCCTGCGCAATACCCTGCAATACCCTGCGCAATACTCTGCAATACTCTGGTGCAATACTCTGCAATACCCTGGTGCAATACTCTGCAATACCCTGCGCAATACTCTGCAATACCCTGGTGCAATACTCTGCAATACTCTGGTGCAATACTCTGCAATACCCTGCGCAATACCCTGCAATACCCTGCGCAATACCCTGCAATACCCTGCGCAATACTCTGCAATACCCTGGTGCAATACTCTGCAATACCCTGCGCAATACTCTGCAATACCCTGCGCAATACTCTGCAATACCCTGCGCAATACTCTGCAATACCCTGTGCAATACTCTGCAATACTCTGGTGCAATACTCTGCAATACCCTGCGCAATACTCTGCAATACCCTGCGCAATACTCTGCAATACCCTGCGCAATACTCTGCAATACCCTGTGCAATACTCTGCAATACTCTGGTGCAATACTCTGCAATACCCTGCGCAATACTCTGCAATACCCTGCGCAATACCCTGCAAAATACTCTGCAATACCCTGGTGCAATACTCTGCAATACCCTGCGCAATACTCTGCAATACCCTGCGCAATACCCTGCAATACTCTGGTGCAATACTCTGCAATACCCTGGTGCAATACTCTGCAATACCCTGCGCAATACTCTGCAATACCCTGCGCAATACTCTGCAATACCCTGTGCAATACTCTGCAATACCCTGCGCAATACTCTGCAATACCCTGTGCAATACTCTGCAATACTCTGGTGCAATACTCTGCAATACCCTGCGCAATACTCTGCAATACCCTGCGCAATACTCTGCAATACCCTGCGCAATACTCTGCAATACCCTGTGCAATACTCTGCAATACTCTGGTGCAATACTCTGCAATACCCTGCGCAATACTCTGCAATACCCTGCACAATACCCTGCAAAATACTCTGCAATACCCTGGTGCAATACTCTGCAATACCCTGCGCAATACTCTGCAATACCCTGCGCAATACTCTGCAATACTCTGGTGCAATACTCTGCAATACCCTGGTGCAATACTCTGCAATACCCTGCGCAATACTCTGCAATACCCTGGTGCAATACTCTGCAATACCCTGCGCAATACTCTGCAATACCCTGTGCAATACTCTGCAATACCCTGTGCAATACTCTGCAATACTCTGGTGCAATACTCTGCAATACCCTGTGCAATACTCTGCAATACCCTGTGCAATACTCTGCAATACTCTGGTGCAATACTCTGCAATACCCTGCGCAATACTCTGCAATACCCTGCGCAATACACTGCAAAATACTCTGCAATACCCTGGTGCAATACTCTGCAATACCCTGCGCAATACTCTGCAATACCCTGCGCAATACCCTGCAAAATACTCTGCAATACCCTGGTGCAATACTCTGCAATACTCTGGTGCAATACTCTGCAATACCCTGCGCAATACTCTGCAATACCCTGCGCAATACTCTGCAATACTCTGGTGCAATACTCTGCAATACCCTGGTGCAATACTCTGCAATACCCTGCGCAATACTCTGCAATACCCTGCGCAATACTCTGCAATACTCTGGTGCAATACTCTGCAATACCCTGGTGCAATACCCTGCGCAATACTCTGCAATACCCTGCGCAATACCCTGCAATACCCTGCGCAATACTCTGCAATACCCTGCGCAATACCCTGCAATACCCTGCGCAATACTCTGCAATACTCTGCAATACTCTGGTGCAATACTCTGCAATACCCTGCGCAATACCCTGCAAAATACTCTGCAATACCCTGGTGCAATACTCTGCAATACCCTGCGCAATACTCTGCAATACCCTGCGCAATACCCTGGTGCAATACTCTGCAATACTCTGGTGCAATACTCTGCAATACTCTGGTGCAATACTCTGCAATACCCTGCAAAATACTCTGCAATACCCTGCGCAATACTCTGCAATACCCTGCGCAATACCCTGCGCAATACCCTGCAAAATACTCTGCAATACCCTGGTGCAATACTCTGCAATACTCTGGTGCAATACCCTGCGCAATACTCTGCAATACCCTGCGCAATACCCTGCGCAATACTCTGCAATACCCTGCAATACCCTGCGCAATACTCTGCAATACCCTGCGCAATATTCTGCAATACCCTGCGCAATACTCTGCAATACTCTGCAATACCCTGCGCAATATTCTGCAATACCCTGCGCAATACTCTGCAATACCCTGCGCAATACCCTGGTGCAATACTCTGCAATACTCTGGTGCAATACTCTGCAATACCCTGCAAAATACTCTGCAATACCCTGCGCAATACCCTGCAAAATACTCTGCAATACCCTGGTGCAATACTCTGCAATACTCTGGTGCAATACTCTGCAATACCCTGCGCAATACTCTGCAATACCCTGCGCAATACCCTGCAATACCCTGCGCACTACTCTGCAATACTCTGGCGCAATACTCTGCAATACCCTGCGCAATACTCTGCAATACCCTGCGCAATACCCTGCGCAATACTCTGCAATACCCTGGTGCAATACTCTGCAATACTCTGGTGCAATACTCTGCAATACCCTGCGCAATACTCTGCAATACCCTGCGCAATACCCTGGTGCAATACTCTGCAATACCCTGGTGCAATACTCTGCAATACTCTGCAATACCCTGCGCAATACTCTGCAATACCCTGCGCAATACTCTGCAATACCCTGCGCAATACTCTGCAATACTCTGGTGCAATACTCTGCAATACCCTGGTGCAATACTCTGCAATACCCTGCGCAATACTCTGCAATACCCTGCGCAATACTCTGCAATACCCTGCGCAATACTCTGCAATACTCTGGTGCAATACTCTGCAATACCCTGGTGCAATACCCTGCAATACCCTGCGCAATACTCTGCAATACCCTGCGCAATACCCTGCAATACCCTGCGCAATACTCTGCAATACTCTGGTGCAATACTCTGCAATACCCTGGTGCAATACTCTGCAATACCCTGCGCAATACTCTGCAATACCCTGGTGCAATACTCTGCAATACTCTGGTGCAATACTCTGCAATACCCTGCGCAATACTCTGCAATACCCTGCGCAATACCCTGCAATACCCTGCGCAATACTCTGCAATACCCTGCGCAATACTCTGCAATACTCTGGTGCAATACTCTGCAATACCCTGGTGCAATACTCTGCAATACCCTGGTGCAATACTCTGCAATACCCTGCGCAATACTCTGCAATACCCTGGTGCAATACTCTGCAATACTCTGGTGCAATACTCTGCAATACCCTGCGCAATAATCTGCAATACCCTGCGCAATACTCTGCAATACCCTGCGCAATACTCTGCAATACTCTGGTGCAATACTCTGCAATACCCTGGTGCAATACTCTGCAATACCCTGCGCAATACTCTGCAATACCCTGCGCAATACCCTGCAATACCCTGCGCAATACTCTGCAATACTCTGGTGCAATACTCTGCAATACCCTGGTGCAATACTCTGCAATACCCTGCGCAATACTCTGCAATACCCTGCGCAATACTCTGCAATACCCTGGTGCAATACTCTGCAATACTCTGGTGCAATACTCTGCAATACCCTGCGCAATACTCTGCAATACCCTGCGCAATACCCTGGTGCAATACTCTGCAATACTCTGCAATACTCTGGTGCAATACTCTGCAATACTCTGGTGCAATACTCTGCAATACCCTGCGCAATATTCTGCAATACCCTGCGCAATACTCTGCAATACTCTGCAATACTCTGCAATACCCTGCGCAATATTCTGCAATACCCTACGCAATACTCTGCAATACCCTGCGCAATACCCTGGTGCAATACTCTGCAATACTCTGGTGCAATACTCTGCAATACCCTGGTGCAATACTCTGCAATACCCTGGTGCAATACTCTGCAATACCCTGCGCAATACCCTGCAATACCCTGCGCAATACTCTGCAATACTCTGGTGCAATACTCTGCAATACCCTGGTGCAATACTCTGCAATACCCTGGTGCAATACTCTGCAATACCCTGCGCAATACTCTGCAATACCCTGGTGCAATACTCTGCAATACTCTGGTGCAATACTCTGCAATACCCTGCGCAATACTCTGCAATACCCTGCGCAATACCCTGGTGCAATACTCTGCAATACTCTGCAATACCCTGGTGCAATACTCTGCAATACTCTGGTGCAATACTCTGCAATACCCTGCGCAATACTCTGCAATACCCTGCGCAATACCCTGCAATACCCTGCGCAATACCCTGCAATACCCTGCGCAATACTCTGCAATACTCTGGTGCAATACTCTGCAATACCCTGGTGCAATACTCTGCAATACCCTGCGCAATACTCTGCAATACCCTGGTGCAATACTCTGCAATACTCTGGTGCAATACTCTGCAATACCCTGCGCAATACCCTGCAAAATACTCTGCAATACCCTGGTGCAATACTCTGCAATACCCTGCACAATACTCTGCAATACCCTGCGCAATACCCTGCAAAATACTCTGCAATACCCTGGTGCAATACTCTGCAATACTCTGGTGCAATACTCTGCAATACCCTGCGCAATACTCTGCAATACCCTGCGCAATACCCTGCAATACCCTGCGCAATACTCTGCAATACTCTGGTGCAATACTCTGCAATACCCTGGTGCAATACTCTGCAATACCCTGTGCAATACTCTGCAATACCCTGGTGCAATACTCTGCAATACTCTGGTGCAATACTCTGCAATACCCTGCGCAATACTCTGCAATACCCTGCGCAATACCCTGCAATACCCTGCGCAATACTCTGCAATACCCTGGTGCAATACTCTGCAATACCCTGCGCAATACTCTGCAATACCCTGCGCAATACTCTGCAATACCCTGTGCAATACTCTGCAATACTCTGCAATACCCTGCACAATACTCTGCAATACCCTGTGCAATACTCTGCAATACTCTGGTGCAATACTCTGCAATACCCTGCGCAATACTCTGCAATACCCTGCGCAATACCCTGCAAAATACTCTGCAATACCCTGGTGCAATACTCTGCAATACCCTGCGCAATACTCTGCAATACCCTGCGCAATACCCTGCAAAATACTCTGCAATACCCTGGTGCAATACTCTGCAATACTCTGGTGCAATACTCTGCAATACCCTGCGCAATACTCTGCAATACCCTGCGCAATACCCTGCAATACCCTGCGCAATACTCTGCAATACTCTGGTGCAATACTCTGCAATACCCTGGTGCAATACTCTGCAATACCATGCGCAATACTCTGCAATACCCTGCGCAATACTCTGCAATACTCTGGTGCAATACTCTGCAATACCCTGGTGCAATACTCTGCAATACCCTGCGCAATACTCTGCAATACCCTGCGCAATACTCTGCAATACTCTGGTGCAATACTCTGCAATACCCTGGTGCAATACCCTGCGCAATACTCTGCAATACCCTGCGCAATACCCTGCAATACCCTGCGCAATACTCTGCAATACCCTGCGCAATACTCTGCAATACTCTGCAATACTCTGGTGCAATACTCTGCAATACCCTGCGCAATACCCTGCAAAATACTCTGCAATACCCTGGTGCAATACTCTGCAATACCCTGCGCAATACTCTGCAATACCCTGCGCAATACCCTGGTGCAATACTCTGCAATACTCTGGTGCAATACTCTGCAATACTCTGGTGCAATACTCTGCAATACCCTGCAAAATACTCTGCAATACCCTGCGCAATACTCTGCAATACCCTGCGCAATACCCTGCGCAATACCCTGCAAAATACTCTGCAATACCCTGGTGCAATACTCTGCAATACTCTGGTGCAATACCCTGCGCAATACTCTGCAATACCCTGCGCAATACCCTGCGCAATACTCTGCAATACCCTGCAAAATACTCTGCAATACCCTGCGCAATACCCTGCAAAATACTCTGCAATACCCTGGTGCAATACTCTGCAATACTCTGGTGCAATACCCTGCGCAATACTCTGCAATACCCTGCGCAATACCCTGCGCAATACTCTGCAATACCCTGCAATACCCTGCGCAATACTCTGCAATACCCTGCGCAATATTCTGCAATACCCTGCGCAATACTCTGCAATACTCTGCAATACCCTGCACAATATTCTGCAATACCCTGCGCAATACTCTGCAATACCCTGCGCAATACCCTGGTGCAATACTCTGCAATACTCTGGTGCAATACTCTGCAATACCCTGCAAAATACTCTGCAATACCCTGCGCAATACCCTGCAAAATACTCTGCAATACCCTGGTGCAATACTCTGCAATACTCTGGTGCAATACTCTGCAATACCCTGCGCAATACTCTGCAATACCCTGCGCAATACCCTGCAAAATACTCTGCAATACCCTGGTGCAATACTCTGCAATACTCTGGTGCAATACTCTGCAATACCCTGGTGCAATACTCTGCAATACCCTGCGCAATACTCTGCAATACCCTGCGCAATACTCTGCAATACTCTGGTGCAATACTCTGCAATACCCTGGTGCAATACCCTGCGCAATACTCTGCAATACCCTGCGCAATACCCTGCAATACCCTGCGCAATACTCTGCAATACCCTGCGCAATACTCTGCAATACTCTGCAATACTCTGGTGCAATACTCTGCAATACCCTGCGCAATACCCTGCAAAATACTCTGCAATACCCTGGTGCAATACTCTGCAATACCCTGCGCAATACTCTGCAATACCCTGCGCAATACCCTGGTGCAATACTCTGCAATACTCTGGTGCAATACTCTGCAATACTCTGGTGCAATACTCTGCAATACCCTGCAAAATACTCTGCAATACCCTGCGCAATACCCTGCAAAATACTCTGCAATACCCTGGTGCAATACTCTGCAATACTCTGGTGCAATACCCTGCGCAATACTCTGCAATACCCTGCGCAATACTCTGCAATACCCTGCAATACCCTGCGCAATACTCTGCAATACCCTGCGCAATATTCTGCAATACCCTGCGCAATACTCTGCAATACCCTGCAATACCCTGCGCAATATTCTGCAATACCCTGCGCAATACTCTGCAATACCCTGCGCAATACTCTGCAATACTCTGGTGCAATACTCTGCAATACCCTGCGCAATACTCTGCAATACCCTGTGCAATACTCTGCAATACTCTGGTGCAATACTCTGCAATACCCTGCGCAATACTCTGCAATACCCTGTGCAATACTCTGCAATACCCTGGTGCAATACTCTGCAATACCCTGCGCAATACTCTGCAATACCCTGCGCAATACCCTGCAAAATACTCTGCAATACCCTGGTGCAATACTCTGCAATACCCTGCGCAATACTCTGCAATACCCTGCGCAATACTCTGCAATACTCTGGTGCAATACTCTGCAATACCCTGGTGCAATACTCTGCAATACCCTGCGCAATACTCTGCAATACCCTGGTGCAATACTCTGCAATACCCTGCGCAATACTCTGCAATACCCTGTGCAATACTCTGCAATACTCTGGTGCAATACTCTGCAATACCCTGCGCAATACTCTGCAATACCCTGTGCAATACTCTGCAATACTCTGGTGCAATACTCTGCAATACCCTGCGCAATACTCTGCAATACCCTGTGCAATACCCTGCAAAATACTCTGCAATACCCTGGTGCAATACTCTGCAATACCCTGCGCAATACTCTGCAATACCCTGTGCAATACCCTGCAAAATACTCTGCAATACCCTGGTGCAATACTCTGCAATACTCTGGTGCAATACTCTGCAATACCCTGCGCAATACTCTGCAATACCCTGCGCAATACTCTGCAATACTCTGGTGCAATACTCTGCAATACCCTGGTGCAATACTCTGCAATACCCTGCGCAATACTCTGCAATACCCTGCGCAATACTCTGCAATACTCTGGTGCAATACTCTGCAATACCCTGGTGCAATACCCTGCGCAATACTCTGCAATACCCTGCGCAATACCCTGCAATACTCTGCAATACCCTGCGCAATACCCTGCAATACCCTGCGCAATACTCTGCAATACTCTGCAATACTCTGGTGCAATACTATGCAATACCCTGCGCAATACCCTGCAAAATACTCTGCAATACCCTGCAAAATACTCTGCAATACCCTGCGCAATACTCTGCAATACCCTGCGCAATACCCTGGTGCAATACTCTGCAATACTCTGGTGCAATACTCTGCAATACTCTGGTGCAATACTCTGCAATACCCTGCAAAATACTCTGCAATACCCTGCGCAATACTCTGCAATACCCTGCGCAATACCCTGCGCAATACCCTGCAATACCCTGCAAAATACTCTGCAATACCCTGCGCAATACCCTGCAAAATACTCTGCAATACCCTGGTGCAATACTCTGCAATACTCTGGTGCAATACCCTGCGCAATACTCTGCAATACCCTGCGCAATACCCTGCGCAATACTCTGCAATACCCTGCAATACCCTGCGCAATATTCTGCAATACCCTGCGCAATATTCTGCAATACCCTGCGCAATATTCTGCAATACCCTGCGCAATACTCTGCAATACTCTGCAATACCCTGCGCAATATTCTGCAATACCCTGCGCAATACTCTGCAATACCCTGCGCAATACCCTGGTGCAATACTCTGCAATACTCTGGTGCAATACTCTGCAATACCCTGCAAAATACTCTGCAATACCCTGCGCAATACCCTGCAAAATACTCTGCAATACCCTGGTGCAATACTCTGCAATACTCTGGTGCAATACTCTGCAATACCCTGCGCAATACTCTGCAATACCCTGCGCAATACCCTGCAAAATACTCTGCAATACCCTGGTGCAATACTCTGCAATACTCTGGTGCAATACTCTGCAATACCCTGCGCAATACTCTGCAATACCCTGCGCAATACTCTGCAATACCCTGCGCAATACCCTGCAATACCCTGCGCAATACTCTGCAATACCCTGCGCAATATTCTGCAATACCCTGCGCAATACTCTGCAATACCCTGCGCAATACCCTGGTGCAATACTCTGCAATACTCTGGTGCAATACTCTGCAATACCCTGCAAAATACTCTGCAATACCCTGGTGCAATACTCTGCAATACTCTGGTGCAATACTCTGCAATACCCTGCGCAATACTCTGCAATACCCTGCGCAATACCCTGCAAAATACTCTGCAATACCCTGGTGCAATACTCTGCAATACTCTGGTGCAATACTCTGCAATACCCTGCGCAATACTCTGCAATACCCTGCGCAATACCCTGCAAAATACTCTGCAATACCCTGGTGCAATACTCTGCAATACTCTGGTGCAATACTCTGCAATACCCTGCGCAATACTCTGCAATACCCTGTGCAATACTCTGCAATACTCTGGCGCAATACTCTGCAATACCCTGCGCAATACTCTGCAATACCCTGCGCAATACCCTGCGCAATACTCTGCAATACCATGGTGCAATACTCTGCAATACTCTGGTGCAATACTCTGCAATACCCTGCGCAATACTCTGCAATACCCTGCGCAATACCCTGGTGCAATACTCTGCAATACCCTGGTGCAATACTCTGCAATACTCTGCAATACCCTGCGCAATACTCTGCAATACCCTGCGCAATACTCTGCAATACTCTGGTGCAATACTCTGCAATACCCTGGTGCAATACTCTGCAATACCCTGCGCAATACTCTGCAATACCCTGCGCAATACTCTGCAATACCCTGCGCAATACTCTGCAATACTCTGGTGCAATACTCTGCAATACCCTGGTGCAATACCCTGCAATACCCTGCGCAATACTCTGCAATACCCTGCGCAATACCCTGCAATACCCTGCGCAATACTCTGCAATACCCTGGTGCAATACTCTGCAATACCCTGGTGCAATACTCTGCAATACCCTGCGCAATACTCTGCAATACCCTGGTGCAATACTCTGCAATACTCTGGTGCAATACTCTGCAATACCCTGCGCAATACTCTGCAATACCCTGCGCAATACCCTGCAATACCCTGCGCAATACTCTGCAATACCCTGCGCAATACTCTGCAATACTCTGGTGCAATACTCTGCAATACCCTGGTGCAATACTCTGCAATACCCTGCGCAATACTCTGCAATACCCTGCGCAATACCCTGCAATACCCTGCGCAATACTCTGCAATACCCTGGTGCAATACTCTGCAATACTCTGG
Organism: Rana muscosa; assembly: GCA_029206835.1. NCBI lineage: Eukaryota > Metazoa > Chordata > Amphibia > Anura > Ranidae > Rana > Rana muscosa. The sequence continues at coordinate 1,935,791 of JARGYO010000230.1, forward strand.
TGCAATACTCTGCAATACCCTGCGCAATACTCTGCAATACCCTGCGCAATACTCTGCAATACCCTGCGCAATACTCTGCAATACCCTGCGCAATACTCTGCAATACTCTGGTGCAATACTCTGCAATACCCTGGTGCAATACTCTGCAATACCCTGCGCAATACTCTGCAATACCCTGCGCAATACCCTGCAATACCCTGCGCAATACTCTGCAATACTCTGGTGCAATACTCTGCAATACCCTGGTGCAATACTCTGCAATACCCTGCGCAATACTCTGCAATACCCTGGTGCAATACTCTGCAATACTCTGGTGCAATACTCTGCAATACCCTGCGCAATACTCTGCAATACCCTGTGCAATACTCTGCAATACTCTGGTGCAATACTCTGCAATACCCTGCGCAATACTCTGCAATACCCTGCGCAATACCCTGCAAAATACTCTGCAATACCCTGGTGCAATACTCTGCAATACCCTGCGCAATACTCTGCAATACCCTGCGCAATACCCTGCAAAATACTCTGCAATACCCTGGTGCAATACTCTGCAATACTCTGGTGCAATACTCTGCAATACCCTGCGCAATACTCTGCAATACCCTGCGCAATACTCTGCAATACTCTGGTGCAATACTCTGCAATACCCTGGTGCAATACTCTGCAATACCCTGCGCAATACTCTGCAATACCCTGCGCAATACTCTGCAATACTCTGGTGCAATACTCTGCAATACCCTGGTGCAATACTCTGCAATACCCTGCGCAATACTCTGCAATACCCTGCGCAATACTCTGCAATACTCTGGTGCAATACTCTGCAATACCCTGGTGCAATACCCTGCGCAATACTCTGCAATACCCTGCGCAATACCCTGCAATACCCTGCGCAATACTCTGCAATACCCTGCGCAATACCCTGCAATACCCTGCGCAATACTCTGCAATACTCTGCAATACTCTGGTGCAATACTCTGCAATACCCTGCGCAATACCCTGCAAAATACTCTGCAATACCCTGGTGCAATACTCTGCAATACCCTGCGCAATACTCTGCAATACCCTGCACAATACCCTGGTGCAATACTCTGCAATACTCTGGTGCAATACTCTGCAATACCCTGCGCAATACTCTGCAATACCCTGCGCAATACTCTGCAATACCCTGGTGCAATACTCTGCAATACCCTGGTGCAATACTCTGCAATACCCTGCGCAATACTCTGCAATACCCTGCGCAATACTCTGCAATACTCTGGTGCAATACTCTGCAATACCCTGGTGCAATACTCTGCAATACCCTGCGCAATACTCTGCAATACCCTGCGCAATACTCTGCAATACCCTGGTGCAATACCCTGCGCAATACTCTGCAATACCCTGCGCAATACCCTGCAATACCCTGCGCAATACTCTGCAATACCCTGCGCAATACCCTGCAATACCCTGCGCAATACTCTGCAATACTCTGCAATACTCTGGTGCAATACTCTGCAATACCCTGCGCAATACCCTGCAAAATACTCTGCAATACCCTGGTGCAATACTCTGCAATACCCTGCGCAATACTCTGCAATACCCTGCGCAATACCCTGGTGCAATACTCTGCAATACTCTGGTGCAATACTCTGCAATACTCTGGTGCAATACTCTGCAATACCCTGCAAAATACTCTGCAATACCCTGCGCAATACTCTGCAATACCCTGCGCAATACCCTGGTGCAATACTCTGCAATACTCTGGTGCAATACTCTGCAATACTCTGGTGCAATACTCTGCAATACCCTGCAAAATACTCTGCAATACCCTGCGCAATACCCTGCGCAATACCCTGCAAAATACTCTGCAATACCCTGGTGCAATACTCTGCAATACTCTGGTGCAATACCCTGCGCAATACTCTGCAATACCCTGCGCAATACCCTGCGCAATACTCTGCAATACCCTGCAAAATACTCTGCAATACCCTGCGCAATACCCTGCAAAATACTCTGCAATACCCTGGTGCAATACTCTGCAATACTCTGGTGCAATACCCTGCGCAATACTCTGCAATACCCTGCGCAATACCCTGCGCAATACTCTGCAATACCCTGGTGCAATACTCTGCAATACTCTGGTGCAATACTCTGCAATACTCTGGTGCAATACTCTGCAATACCCTGCGCAATACTCTGCAATACCCTGCGCAATATTCTGCAATACCCTGCGCAATACTCTGCAATACTCTGCAATACCCTGTGCAATATTCTGCAATACCCTGCGCAATACTCTGCAATACCCTGCGCAATACCCTGGTGCAATACTCTGCAATACTCTGGTGCAATACTCTGCAAAATACTCTGCAATACCCTGCAAAATACTCTGCAATACCCTGCGCAATACCCTGCAAAATACTCTGCAATACCCTGGTGCAATACTCTGCAATACTCTGGTGCAATACTCTGCAATACCCTGCGCAATACTCTGCAATACCCTGCGCAATACCCTGCAAAATACTCTGCAATACCCTGGTGCAATACTCTGCAATACTCTGGTGCAATACTCTGCAATACCCTGCGCAATACTCTGCAATACCCTGCGCAATACCCTGCAATACCCTGCGCAATACTCTGCAATACTCTGGCGCAATACTCTGCAATACCCTGCGCAATACTCTGCAATACCCTGCGCAATACCCTGCAAAATACTCTGCAATACCCTGGTGCAATACTCTGCAATACTCTGGTGCAATACTCTGCAATACCCTGCGCAATACTCTGCAATACCCTGCGCAATACTCTGCAATACTCTGGCGCAATACTCTGCAATACCCTGCGCAATACTCTGCAATACCCTGCGCAATACCCTGCGCAATACTCTGCAATACCCTGGTGCAATACTCTGCAATACTCTGGTGCAATACTCTGCAATACCCTGCGCAATACTCTGCAATACCCTGCGCAATACTCTGCAATACCCTGGTGCAATACTCTGCAATACTCTGCAATACCCTGCGCAATACTCTGCAATACCCTGCGCAATACTCTGCAATACCCTGTGCAATACTCTGCAATACTCTGGTGCAATACTCTGCAATACCCTGGTGCAATACTCTGCAATACCCTGCGCAATACTCTGCAATACTCTGGTGCAATACTCTGCAATACCCTGGTGCAATACCCTGCAATACCCTGCGCAATACTCTGCAATACCCTGCGCAATACCCTGCAATACCCTGCGCAATACTCTGCAATACTCTGGTGCAATACTCTGCAATACCCTGGTGCAATACTCTGCAATACCCTGCAATACCCTGGTGCAATACTCTGCAATACTCTGGTGCAATACTCTGCAATACCCTGCGCAATACTCTGCAATACCCTGCGCAATACCCTGCAATACCCTGCGCAATACTCTGCAATACTCTGGTGCAATACTCTGCAATACCCTGCGCAATACTCTGCAATACCCTGCGCAATACTCTGCAATACTCTGGTGCAATACTCTGCAATACCCTGTGCAATACTCTGCAATACCCTGCGCAATACCCTGCAATACCCTGCGCAATACTCTGCAATACCCTGCGCAATACTCTGCAATACCCTGCGCAATACTCTGCAATACCCTGTGCAATACTCTGCAATACTCTGGTGCAATACTCTGCAATACCCTGCGCAATACTCTGCAATACCCTGCGCAATACTCTGCAATACCCTGCGCAATACTCTGCAATACCCTGTGCAATACTCTGCAATACTCTGGTGCAATACTCTGCAATACCCTGCGCAATACTCTGCAATACCCTGCGCAATACCCTGCAAAATACTCTGCAATACCCTGGTGCAATACTCTGCAATACCCTGCGCAATACTCTGCAATACCCTGCGCAATACCCTGCAAAATACTCTGCAATACCCTGGTGCAATACTCTGCAATACTCTGGTGCAATACTCTGCAATACCCTGCGCAATACTCTGCAATACCCTGCGCAATACCCTGCAATACCCTGCGCAATACTCTGCAATACTCTGGTGCAATACTCTGCAATACCCTGGTGCAATACTCTGCAATACCCTGCGCAATACTCTGCAATACCCTGCGCAATACTCTGCAATACTCTGGTGCAATACTCTGCAATACCCTGGTGCAATACTCTGCAATACCCTGCGCAATACTCTGCAATACCCTGCGCAATACTCTGCAATACTCTGGTGCAATACTCTGCAATACCCTGCGCAATACCCTGCAATACCCTGCGCAATACTCTGCAATACTCTGCAATACTCTGGTGCAATACTCTGCAATACCCTGCGCAATACCCTGCAAAATACTCTGCAATACCCTGGTGCAATACTCTGCAATACCCTGCGCAATACTCTGCAATACCCTGCGCAATACTCTGCAATACCCTGCGCAATACTCTGCAATACTCTGGTGCAATACTCTGCAATACCCTGCAAAATACTCTGCAATACCCTGCGCAATACCCTGCAAAATACTCTGCAATACCCTGGTGCAATACTCTGCAATACTCTGGTGCAATACCCTGCGCAATACTCTGCAATACCCTGCGCAATACCCTGCGCAATACTCTGCAATACCCTGCAATACCCTGCGCAATACTCTGCAATACCCTGCGCAATATTCTGCAATACCCTGCGCAATACTCTGCAATACTCTGCAATACCCTGCGCAATATTCTGCAATACCCTGCACAATACTCTGCAATACCCTGCGCAATACCCTGGTGCAATACTCTGCAATACTCTGGTGCAATACTCTGCAATACCCTGCAAAATACTCTGCAATACCCTGCGCAATACCCTGCAAAATACTCTGCAATACCCTGGTGCAATACTCTGCAATACTCTGGTGCAATACTCTGCAATACCCTGCGCAATACTCTGCAATACCCTGCGCAATACCCTGCAAAATACTCTGCAATACCCTGGTGCAATACTCTGCAATACTCTGGTGCAATACTCTGCAATACCCTGGTGCAATACTCTGCAATACCCTGCGCAATACTCTGCAATACCCTGCGCAATACTCTGCAATACTCTGGTGCAATACTCTGCAATACCCTGGTGCAATACCCTGCGCAATACTCTGCAATACCCTGCGCAATACCCTGCAATACCCTGCGCAATACTCTGCAATACCCTGCGCAATACTCTGCAATACTCTGCAATACTCTGGTGCAATACTCTGCAATACCCTGCGCAATACCCTGCAAAATACTCTGCAATACCCTGGTGCAATACTCTGCAATACCCTGCGCAATACTCTGCAATACCCTGCGCAATACCCTGGTGCAATACTCTGCAATACTCTGGTGCAATACTCTGCAATACTCTGGTGCAATACTCTGCAATACCCTGCAAAATACTCTGCAATACCCTGCGCAATACCCTGCAAAATACTCTGCAATACCCTGGTGCAATACTCTGCAATACTCTGGTGCAATACCCTGCGCAATACTCTGCAATACCCTGCGCAATACCCTGCGCAATACTCTGCAATACCCTGCAATACCCTGCGCAATACTCTGCAATACCCTGCGCAATATTCTGCAATACCCTGCGCAATACTCTGCAATACTCTGCAATACCCTGCGCAATATTCTGCAATACCCTGCGCAATACTCTGCAATACCCTGCGCAATACCCTGGTGCAATACTCTGCAATACTCTGGTGCAATACTCTGCAATACCCTGCAAAATACTCTGCAATACCCTGCGCAATACCCTGCAAAATACTCTGCAATACCCTGGTGCAATACTCTGCAATACTCTGGTGCAATACTCTGCAATACCCTGCGCAATACTCTGCAATACCCTGCGCAATACCCTGCAAAATACTCTGCAATACCCTGGTGCAATACTCTGCAATACTCTGGTGCAATACTCTGCAATACCCTGCGCAATACTCTGCAATACCCTGCGCAATACCCTGCAAAATACTCTGCAATACCCTGGTGCAATACTCTGCAATACTCTGGTGCAATACTCTGCAATACCCTGCGCAATACTCTGCAATACCCTGCGCAATACCCTGCAAAATACTCTGCAATACCCTGGTGCAATACTCTGCAATACACTGGTGCAATACTCTGCAATACCCTGCGCAATACTCTGCAATACCCTGCGCAATACTCTGCAATACTCTGGCGCAATACTCTGCAATACCCTGCGCAATACTCTGCAATACCCTGCGCAATACCCTGCGCAATACTCTGCAATACCCTGGTGCAATACTCTGCAATACTCTGGTGCAATACTCTGCAATACCCTGCGCAATACCCTGCAAAATACTCTGCAATACCCTGGTGCAATACTCTGCAATACCCTGCGCAATACCCTGCAAAATACTCTGCAATACCCTGGTGCAATACTCTGCAATACCCTGCGCAATACTCTGCAATACCCTGCGCAATACTCTGCAATACCCTGCGCAATACCCTGGTGCAATACTCTGCAATACTCTGGTGCAATACTCTGCAATACCCTGCAAAATACTCTGCAATACCCTGCGCAATACCCTGCAAAATACTCTGCAATACCCTGGTGCAATACTCTGCAATACTCTGGTGCAATACCCTGCGCAATACTCTGCAATACCCTGTGCAATACCCTGCGCAATACTCTGCAATACCCTGCAATACCCTGCGCAATACTCTGCAATACCCTGCGCAATATTCTGCAATACCCTGCGCAATACTCTGCAATACTCTGCGCAATACCCTGGTGCAATACTCTGCAATACTCTGGTGCAATACTCTGCAATACCCTGCAAAATACTCTGCAATACCCTGCGCAATACCCTGCAAAATACTCTGCAATACCCTGGTGCAATACTCTGCAATACTCTGGTGCAATACTCTGCAATACCCTGCGCAATACTCTGCAATACCCTGCGCAATACCCTGCAAAATACTCTGCAATACCCTGGTGCAATACTCTGCAATACTCTGGTGCAATACTCTGCAATACCCTGGTGCAATACTCTGCAATACCCTGCGCAATACTCTGCAATACCCTGCGCAATACTCTGCAATACTCTGGTGCAATACTCTGCAATACCCTGGTGCAATACCCTGCGCAATACTCTGCAATACCCTGCGCAATACCCTGCAATACCCTGCGCAATACTCTGCAATACCCTGCGCAATACTCTGCAATACTCTGCAATACTCTGGTGCAATACTCTGCAATACCCTGCGCAATACCCTGCAAAATACTCTGCAATACCCTGGTGCAATACTCTGCAATACCCTGCGCAATACCCTGGTGCAATACTCTGCAATACTCTGGTGCAATACTCTGCAATACTCTGGTGCAATACTCTGCAATACCCTGCAAAATACTCTGCAATACCCTGCGCAATACCCTGCAAAATACTCTGCAATACCCTGGTGCAATACTCTGCAATACTCTGGTGCAATACCCTGCGCAATACTCTGCAATACCCTGCGCAATACCCTGCACAATACTCTGCAATACCCTGCAATACCCTGCGCAATACTCTGCAATACCCTGCGCAATATTCTGCAATACCCTGCGCAATACTCTGCAATACTCTGCAATACCCTGCGCAATATTCTGCAATACCCTGCGCAATACTCTGCAATACCCTGCGCAATACCCTGGTGCAATACTCTGCAATACTCTGGTGCAATACTCTGCAATACCCTGCGCAATACCCTGCAAAATACTCTGCAATACCCTGGTGCAATACTCTGCAATACTCTGGTGCAATACTCTGCAATACCCTGCGCAATACTCTGCAATACCCTGCGCAATACCCTGCAAAATACTCTGCAATACCCTGGTGCAATACTCTGCAATACTCTGGTGCAATACTCTGCAATACCCTGCGCAATACTCTGCAATACCCTGCGCAATACCCTGCAAAATACTCTGCAATACCCTGGTGCAATACTCTGCAATACTCTGGTGCAATACTCTGCAATACCCTGCGCAATACTCTGCAATACCCTGCGCAATACCCTGCAAAATACTCTGCAATACCCTGGTGCAATACTCTGCAATACTCTGGTGCAATACTCTGCAATACCCTGCACAATACTCTGCAATACCCTGCGCAATACCCTGCGCAATACCCTGCAAAATACTCTGCAATACCCTGGTGCAATACTCTGCAATACTCTGGTGCAATACTCTGCAATACCCTGCAATACCCTGCGCAATACTCTGCAATACTCTGGCGCAATACTCTGCAATACCCTGCGCAATACTCTGCAATACCCTGCGCAATACCCTGCGCAATACTCTGCAATACCCTGGTGCAATACTCTGCAATACTCTGGTGCAATACTCTGCAATACCCTGGTGCAATACTCTGCAATACTCTGCAATACCCTGCGCAATACTCTGCAATACCCTGCGCAATACTCTGCAATACCCTGCGCAATACTCTGCAATACCCTGCGCAATACCCTGCGCAATACTCTGCAATACCCTGGTGCAATACTCTGCAATACTCTGGTGCAATACCCTGCGCAATACTCTGCAATACCCTGCGCAATACTCTGCAATACTCTGGTGCAATACTCTGCAATACCCTGGTGCAATACCCTGCGCAATACTCTGCAATACCCTGCGCAATACTCTGCAATACCCTGCGCAATACTCTGCAATACTCTGGTGCAATACTCTGCAATACCCTGGTGCAATACTCTGCAATACCCTGCACAATACTCTGCAATACCCTGCGCAATACTCTGCAATACTCTGGTGCAATACTCTGCAATACCCTGGTGCAATACTCTGCAATACTCTGCAATACCCTGCGCAATACTCTGCAATACCCTGCGCAATACTCTGCAATGTTCTGGTGCAATACTCTGCAATACCCTGGTGCAATACCCTGCAATACCCTGCGCAATACTCTGCAATACCCTGCGCAATACTCTGCAATACCCTGCGCAATACTCTGCAATACTCTGGTGCAATACTCTGCAATACCCTGGTGCAATACTCTGCAATACCCTGCGCAATACTCTGCAATACCCTGCGCAATTCTCTGCAATACTCTGGTGCAATACTCTGCAATACCCTGGTGCAATACCCTGCGCAATACTCTGCAATACCCTGCGCAATACCCTGCAATACCCTGCGCAATACTCTGCAATACCCTGCGCAATACTCTGCAATACTCTGCAATACTCTGGTGCAATACTCTGCAATACCCTGCGCAATACCCTGCAAAATACTCTGCAATACCCTGCGCAATACTCTGCAATACTCTGCAATACCCTGCGCAATACCCTGGTGCAATACTCTGCAATACTCTGGTGCAATACTCTGCAATACTCTGGTGCAATACTCTGCAATACCCTGCAAAATACTCTGCAATACCCTGCACAATACTCTGCAATACCCTGCGCAATACCCTGCGCAATACCCTGCAAAATACTCTGCAATACCCTGGTGCAATACTCTGCAATACTCTGGTGCAATACCCTGCGCAATACTCTGCAATACCCTGCGCAATACTCTGCAATACCCTGCAATACCCTGCGCAATACTCTGCAATACCCTGCGCAATATTCTGCAATACCCTGCGCAATACTCTGCAATACTCTGCAATACCCTGCGCAATATTCTGCAATACCCTGCGCAATACTCTGCAATACCCTGCGCAATACCCTGGTGCAATACTCTGCAATACTCTGGTGCAATACTCTGCAATACCCTGCAAAATACTCTGCAATACCCTGCGCAATACCCTGCAAAATACTCTGCAATACCCTGGTGCAATACTCTGCAATACTCTGGTGCAATACTCTGCAATACCCTGCGCAATACTCTGCAATACCCTGCGCAATACCCTGCAAAATACTCTGCAATACCCTGGTGCAATACTCTGCAATACACTGGTGCAATACTCTGCAATACCCTGCGCAATACTCTGCAATACCCTGCGCAATACTCTGCAATACTCTAGCGCAATACTCTGCAATACCCTGCGCAATACTCTGCAATACCCTGCGCAATACCCTGCGCAATACTCTGCAATACCCTGGTGCAATACTCTGCAATACCCTGCGCAATACTCTGCAATACCCTGCGCAATACTCTGCAATACTCTGGTGCAATACTCTGCAATACCCTGGTGCAATACTCTGCAATACCCTGCGCAATACTCTGCAATACCCTGCGCAATACTCTGCAATACTCTGGTGCAATACTCTGCAATACCCTGCGCAATACTCTGCAATACCCTGCGCAATACCCTGCAATACCCTGCGCAATACTCTGCAATACTCTGGTGCAATACTCTGCAATACCCTGGTGCAATACTCTGCAATACCCTGCGCAATACTCTGCAATACCCTGGTGCAATACTCTGCAATACTCTGGTGCAATACTCTGCAATACCCTGCGCAATACCCTGCAATACCCTGCGCAATACCCTGCAATACCCTGCGCAATACTCTGCAATACCCTGGTGCAATACTCTGCAATACCCTGCGCAATACTCTGCAATACCCTGCGCAATACTCTGCAATACCCTGCGCAATACTCTGCAATACCCTGTGCAATACTCTGCAATACTCTGGTGCAATACTCTGCAATACCCTGCGCAATACTCTGCAATACCCTGCGCAATACTCTGCAATACCCTGCGCAATACTCTGCAATACCCTGTGCAATACTCTGCAATACTCTGGTGCAATACTCTGCAATACCCTGCGCAATACTCTGCAATACCCTGCGCAATACCCTGCAAAATACTCTGCAATACCCTGGTGCAATACTCTGCAATACCCTGCGCAATACTCTGCAATACCCTGCGCAATACCCTGCAATACTCTGGTGCAATACTCTGCAATACCCTGGTGCAATACTCTGCAATACCCTGCGCAATACTCTGCAATACCCTGCGCAATACTCTGCAATACCCTGTGCAATACTCTGCAATACCCTGCGCAATACTCTGCAATACCCTGTGCAATACTCTGCAATACTCTGGTGCAATACTCTGCAATACCCTGCGCAATACTCTGCAATACCCTGCGCAATACTCTGCAATACCCTGCGCAATACTCTGCAATACCCTGTGCAATACTCTGCAATACTCTGGTGCAATACTCTGCAATACCCTGCGCAATACTCTGCAATACCCTGCACAATACCCTGCAAAATACTCTGCAATACCCTGGTGCAATACTCTGCAATACCCTGCGCAATACTCTGCAATACCCTGCGCAATACTCTGCAATACTCTGGTGCAATACTCTGCAATACCCTGGTGCAATACTCTGCAATACCCTGCGCAATACTCTGCAATACCCTGGTGCAATACTCTGCAATACCCTGCGCAATACTCTGCAATACCCTGTGCAATACTCTGCAATACCCTGTGCAATACTCTGCAATACTCTGGTGCAATACTCTGCAATACCCTGTGCAATACTCTGCAATACCCTGTGCAATACTCTGCAATACTCTGGTGCAATACTCTGCAATACCCTGCGCAATACTCTGCAATACCCTGCGCAATACACTGCAAAATACTCTGCAATACCCTGGTGCAATACTCTGCAATACCCTGCGCAATACTCTGCAATACCCTGCGCAATACCCTGCAAAATACTCTGCAATACCCTGGTGCAATACTCTGCAATACTCTGGTGCAATACTCTGCAATACCCTGCGCAATACTCTGCAATACCCTGCGCAATACTCTGCAATACTCTGGTGCAATACTCTGCAATACCCTGGTGCAATACTCTGCAATACCCTGCGCAATACTCTGCAATACCCTGCGCAATACTCTGCAATACTCTGGTGCAATACTCTGCAATACCCTGGTGCAATACCCTGCGCAATACTCTGCAATACCCTGCGCAATACCCTGCAATACCCTGCGCAATACTCTGCAATACCCTGCGCAATACCCTGCAATACCCTGCGCAATACTCTGCAATACTCTGCAATACTCTGGTGCAATACTCTGCAATACCCTGCGCAATACCCTGCAAAATACTCTGCAATACCCTGGTGCAATACTCTGCAATACCCTGCGCAATACTCTGCAATACCCTGCGCAATACCCTGGTGCAATACTCTGCAATACTCTGGTGCAATACTCTGCAATACTCTGGTGCAATACTCTGCAATACCCTGCAAAATACTCTGCAATACCCTGCGCAATACTCTGCAATACCCTGCGCAATACCCTGCGCAATACCCTGCAAAATACTCTGCAATACCCTGGTGCAATACTCTGCAATACTCTGGTGCAATACCCTGCGCAATACTCTGCAATACCCTGCGCAATACCCTGCGCAATACTCTGCAATACCCTGCAATACCCTGCGCAATACTCTGCAATACCCTGCGCAATATTCTGCAATACCCTGCGCAATACTCTGCAATACTCTGCAATACCCTGCGCAATATTCTGCAATACCCTGCGCAATACTCTGCAATACCCTGCGCAATACCCTGGTGCAATACTCTGCAATACTCTGGTGCAATACTCTGCAATACCCTGCAAAATACTCTGCAATACCCTGCGCAATACCCTGCAAAATACTCTGCAATACCCTGGTGCAATACTCTGCAATACTCTGGTGCAATACTCTGCAATACCCTGCGCAATACTCTGCAATACCCTGCGCAATACCCTGCAATACCCTGCGCACTACTCTGCAATACTCTGGCGCAATACTCTGCAATACCCTGCGCAATACTCTGCAATACCCTGCGCAATACCCTGCGCAATACTCTGCAATACCCTGGTGCAATACTCTGCAATACTCTGGTGCAATACTCTGCAATACCCTGCGCAATACTCTGCAATACCCTGCGCAATACCCTGGTGCAATACTCTGCAATACCCTGGTGCAATACTCTGCAATACTCTGCAATACCCTGCGCAATACTCTGCAATACCCTGCGCAATACTCTGCAATACCCTGCGCAATACTCTGCAATACTCTGGTGCAATACTCTGCAATACCCTGGTGCAATACTCTGCAATACCCTGCGCAATACTCTGCAATACCCTGCGCAATACTCTGCAATACCCTGCGCAATACTCTGCAATACTCTGGTGCAATACTCTGCAATACCCTGGTGCAATACCCTGCAATACCCTGCGCAATACTCTGCAATACCCTGCGCAATACCCTGCAATACCCTGCGCAATACTCTGCAATACTCTGGTGCAATACTCTGCAATACCCTGGTGCAATACTCTGCAATACCCTGCGCAATACTCTGCAATACCCTGGTGCAATACTCTGCAATACTCTGGTGCAATACTCTGCAATACCCTGCGCAATACTCTGCAATACCCTGCGCAATACCCTGCAATACCCTGCGCAATACTCTGCAATACCCTGCGCAATACTCTGCAATACTCTGGTGCAATACTCTGCAATACCCTGGTGCAATACTCTGCAATACCCTGGTGCAATACTCTGCAATACCCTGCGCAATACTCTGCAATACCCTGGTGCAATACTCTGCAATACTCTGGTGCAATACTCTGCAATACCCTGCGCAATACTCTGCAATACCCTGCGCAATACTCTGCAATACCCTGCGCAATACTCTGCAATACTCTGGTGCAATACTCTGCAATACCCTGGTGCAATACTCTGCAATACCCTGCGCAATACTCTGCAATACCCTGCGCAATACCCTGCAATACCCTGCGCAATACTCTGCAATACTCTGGTGCAATACTCTGCAATACCCTGGTGCAATACTCTGCAATACCCTGCGCAATACTCTGCAATACCCTGCGCAATACTCTGCAATACCCTGGTGCAATACTCTGCAATACTCTGGTGCAATACTCTGCAATACCCTGCGCAATACTCTGCAATACCCTGCGCAATACCCTGGTGCAATACTCTGCAATACTCTGCAATACTCTGGTGCAATACTCTGCAATACTCTGGTGCAATACTCTGCAATACCCTGCGCAATATTCTGCAATACCCTGCGCAATACTCTGCAATACTCTGCAATACTCTGCAATACCCTGCGCAATATTCTGCAATACCCTGCGCAATACTCTGCAATACCCTGCGCAATACCCTGGTGCAATACTCTGCAATACTCTGGTGCAATACTCTGCAATACCCTGGTGCAATACTCTGCAATACCCTGGTGCAATACTCTGCAATACCCTGCGCAATACCCTGCAATACCCTGCGCAATACTCTGCAATACTCTGGTGCAATACTCTGCAATACCCTGGTGCAATACTCTGCAATACCCTGGTGCAATACTCTGCAATACCCTGCGCAATACTCTGCAATACCCTGGTGCAATACTCTGCAATACTCTGGTGCAATACTCTGCAATACCCTGCGCAATACTCTGCAATACCCTGCGCAATACCCTGGTGCAATACTCTGCAATACTCTGCAATACCCTGGTGCAATACTCTGCAATACTCTGGTGCAATACTCTGCAATACCCTGCGCAATACTCTGCAATACCCTGCGCAATACCCTGCAATACCCTGCGCAATACTCTGCAATACCCTGCGCAATACTCTGCAATACTCTGGTGCAATACTCTGCAATACCCTGGTGCAATACTCTGCAATACCCTGCGCAATACTCTGCAATACCCTGGTGCAATACTCTGCAATACTCTGGTGCAATACTCTGCAATACCCTGCGCAATACCCTGCAAAATACTCTGCAATACCCTGGTGCAATACTCTGCAATACCCTGCACAATACTCTGCAATACCCTGCGCAATACCCTGCAAAATACTCTGCAATACCCTGGTGCAATACTCTGCAATACTCTGGTGCAATACTCTGCAATACCCTGCGCAATACTCTGCAATACCCTGCGCAATACCCTGCAATACCCTGCGCAATACTCTGCAATACTCTGGTGCAATACTCTGCAATACCCTGGTGCAATACTCTGCAATACCCTGTGCAATACTCTGCAATACCCTGGTGCAATACTCTGCAATACTCTGGTGCAATACTCTGCAATACCCTGCGCAATACTCTGCAATACCCTGCGCAATACCCTGCAATACCCTGCGCAATACTCTGCAATACCCTGGTGCAATACTCTGCAATACCCTGCGCAATACTCTGCAATACCCTGCGCAATACTCTGCAATACCCTGTGCAATACTCTGCAATACTCTGCAATACCCTGCACAATACTCTGCAATACCCTGTGCAATACTCTGCAATACTCTGGTGCAATACTCTGCAATACCCTGCGCAATACTCTGCAATACCCTGCGCAATACCCTGCAAAATACTCTGCAATACCCTGGTGCAATACTCTGCAATACCCTGCGCAATACTCTGCAATACCCTGCGCAATACCCTGCAAAATACTCTGCAATACCCTGGTGCAATACTCTGCAATACTCTGGTGCAATACTCTGCAATACCCTGCGCAATACTCTGCAATACCCTGCGCAATACCCTGCAATACCCTGCGCAATACTCTGCAATACTCTGGTGCAATACTCTGCAATACCCTGGTGCAATACTCTGCAATACCATGCGCAATACTCTGCAATACCCTGCGCAATACTCTGCAATACTCTGGTGCAATACTCTGCAATACCCTGGTGCAATACTCTGCAATACCCTGCGCAATACTCTGCAATACCCTGCGCAATACTCTGCAATACTCTGGTGCAATACTCTGCAATACCCTGGTGCAATACCCTGCGCAATACTCTGCAATACCCTGCGCAATACCCTGCAATACCCTGCGCAATACTCTGCAATACCCTGCGCAATACTCTGCAATACTCTGCAATACTCTGGTGCAATACTCTGCAATACCCTGCGCAATACCCTGCAAAATACTCTGCAATACCCTGGTGCAATACTCTGCAATACCCTGCGCAATACTCTGCAATACCCTGCGCAATACCCTGGTGCAATACTCTGCAATACTCTGGTGCAATACTCTGCAATACTCTGGTGCAATACTCTGCAATACCCTGCAAAATACTCTGCAATACCCTGCGCAATACTCTGCAATACCCTGCGCAATACCCTGCGCAATACCCTGCAAAATACTCTGCAATACCCTGGTGCAATACTCTGCAATACTCTGGTGCAATACCCTGCGCAATACTCTGCAATACCCTGCGCAATACCCTGCGCAATACTCTGCAATACCCTGCAAAATACTCTGCAATACCCTGCGCAATACCCTGCAAAATACTCTGCAATACCCTGGTGCAATACTCTGCAATACTCTGGTGCAATACCCTGCGCAATACTCTGCAATACCCTGCGCAATACCCTGCGCAATACTCTGCAATACCCTGCAATACCCTGCGCAATACTCTGCAATACCCTGCGCAATATTCTGCAATACCCTGCGCAATACTCTGCAATACTCTGCAATACCCTGCACAATATTCTGCAATACCCTGCGCAATACTCTGCAATACCCTGCGCAATACCCTGGTGCAATACTCTGCAATACTCTGGTGCAATACTCTGCAATACCCTGCAAAATACTCTGCAATACCCTGCGCAATACCCTGCAAAATACTCTGCAATACCCTGGTGCAATACTCTGCAATACTCTGGTGCAATACTCTGCAATACCCTGCGCAATACTCTGCAATACCCTGCGCAATACCCTGCAAAATACTCTGCAATACCCTGGTGCAATACTCTGCAATACTCTGGTGCAATACTCTGCAATACCCTGGTGCAATACTCTGCAATACCCTGCGCAATACTCTGCAATACCCTGCGCAATACTCTGCAATACTCTGGTGCAATACTCTGCAATACCCTGGTGCAATACCCTGCGCAATACTCTGCAATACCCTGCGCAATACCCTGCAATACCCTGCGCAATACTCTGCAATACCCTGCGCAATACTCTGCAATACTCTGCAATACTCTGGTGCAATACTCTGCAATACCCTGCGCAATACCCTGCAAAATACTCTGCAATACCCTGGTGCAATACTCTGCAATACCCTGCGCAATACTCTGCAATACCCTGCGCAATACCCTGGTGCAATACTCTGCAATACTCTGGTGCAATACTCTGCAATACTCTGGTGCAATACTCTGCAATACCCTGCAAAATACTCTGCAATACCCTGCGCAATACCCTGCAAAATACTCTGCAATACCCTGGTGCAATACTCTGCAATACTCTGGTGCAATACCCTGCGCAATACTCTGCAATACCCTGCGCAATACTCTGCAATACCCTGCAATACCCTGCGCAATACTCTGCAATACCCTGCGCAATATTCTGCAATACCCTGCGCAATACTCTGCAATACCCTGCAATACCCTGCGCAATATTCTGCAATACCCTGCGCAATACTCTGCAATACCCTGCGCAATACTCTGCAATACTCTGGTGCAATACTCTGCAATACCCTGCAAAATACTCTGCAATACCCTGCGCAATACCCTGCAAAATACTCTGCAATACCCTGGTGCAATACTCTGCAATACTCTGGTGCAATACTCTGCAATACCCTGCGCAATACTCTGCAATACCCTGCGCAATACCCTGCAAAATACTCTGCAATACCCTGGTGCAATACTCTGCAATACTCTGGTGCAATACTCTGCAATACCCTGCGCAATACTCTGCAATACCCTGCGCAATACCCTGCAAAATACTCTGCAATACCCTGGTGCAATACTCTGCAATACCCTGCGCAATACTCTGCAATACCCTGCGCAATACTCTGCAATACTCTGGCGCAATACTCTGCAATACCCTGCAAAATACTCTGCAATACCCTGCGCAATACCCTGCAAAATACTCTGCAATACCCTGGTGCAATACTCTGCAATACTCTGGTGCAATACCCTGCGCAATACTCTGCAATACCCTGCGCAATACCCTGCGCAATACTCTGCAATACCCTGCAATACCCTGCGCAATACTCTGCAATACCCTGCGCAATATTCTGCAATACCCTGCGCAATACTCTGCAATACTCTGCAATACCCTGCGCAATATTCTGCAATACCCTGCGCAATACTCTGCAATACCCTGCGCAATACTCTGCAATACTCTGGTGCAATACTCTGCAATACCCTGCAAAATACTCTGCAATACCCTGCGCAATACCCTGCAAAATACTCTGCAATACCCTGGTGCAATACTCTGCAATACTCTGGTGCAATACTCTGCAATACCCTGCGCAATACTCTGCAATACCCTGCGCAATACCCTGCAAAATACTCTGCAATACCCTGGTGCAATACTCTGCAATACTCTGGTGCAATACTCTGCAATACCCTGCGCAATACTCTGCAATACCCTGCGCAATACCCTGCAAAATACTCTGCAATACCCTGGTGCAATACTCTGCAATACACTGGTGCAATACTCTGCAATACCCTGCGCAATACTCTGCAATACCCTGCGCAATACTCTGCAATACTCTGGCGCAATACTCTGCAATACCCTGCGCAATACTCTGCAATACCCTGCGCAATACCCTGCGCAATACTCTGCAATACCCTGGTGCAATACTCTGCAATACTCTGGTGCAATACTCTGCAATACCCTGCGCAATACCCTGCAAAATACTCTGCAATACCCTGGTGCAATACTCTGCAATACCCTGCGCAATACCCTGCAAAATACTCTGCAATACCCTGGTGCAATACTCTGCAATACCCTGCGCAATACTCTGCAATACCCTGCGCAATACTCTGCAATACCCTGCGCAATACCCTGGTGCAATACTCTGCAATACTCTGGTGCAATACTCTGCAATACCCTGCAAAATACTCTGCAATACCCTGCGCAATACCCTGCAAAATACTCTGCAATACCCTGGTGCAATACTCTGCAATACTCTGGTGCAATACCCTGCGCAATACTCTGCAATACCCTGCGCAATACCCTGCGCAATACTCTGCAATACCCTGCAATACCCTGCGCAATACTCTGCAATACCCTGCGCAATATTCTGCAATACCCTGCGCAATACTCTGCAATACTCTGCGCAATACCCTGGTGCAATACTCTGCAATACTCTGGTGCAATACTCTGCAATACCCTGCAAAATACTCTGCAATACCCTGCGCAATACCCTGCAAAATACTCTGCAATACCCTGGTGCAATACTCTGCAATACTCTGGTGCAATACTCTGCAATACCCTGCGCAATACTCTGCAATACCCTGCGCAATACCCTGCAAAATACTCTGCAATACCCTGGTGCAATACTCTGCAATACTCTGGTGCAATACTCTGCAATACCCTGGTGCAATACTCTGCAATACCCTGCGCAATACTCTGCAATACCCTGCGCAATACTCTGCAATACTCTGGTGCAATACTCTGCAATACCCTGGTGCAATACCCTGCACAATACTCTGCAATACCCTGCGCAATACCCTGCAATACCCTGCGCAATACTCTGCAATACCCTGCGCAATACTCTGCAATACTCTGCAATACTCTGGTGCAATACCCTGCGCAATACCCTGCAAAATACTCTGCAATACCCTGGTGCAATACTCTGCAATACTCTGCAATACCCTGCGCAATACCCTGGTGCAATACTCTGCAATACTCTGGTGCAATACTCTGCAATACTCTGGTGCAATACTCTGCAATACCCTGCGCAATACTCTGCAATACCCTGCGCAATACTCTGCAATACCCTGCGCAATACTCTGCAATACTCTGGTGCAATACTCTGCAATACCCTGGTGCAATACTCTGCAATACCCTGCGCAATACTCTGCAATACCCTGCGCAATACTCTGCAATACCCTGCGCAATACTCTGCAATACTCTGGTGCAATACTCTGCAATACCCTGGTGCAATACCCTGCAATACCCTGCGCAATACTCTG
Organism: Rana muscosa; assembly: GCA_029206835.1. Taxonomy (NCBI): domain Eukaryota; kingdom Metazoa; phylum Chordata; class Amphibia; order Anura; family Ranidae; genus Rana; species Rana muscosa. Next base: position 1,955,626 of record JARGYO010000230.1, read on the forward strand.
CAATACCCTGCGCAATACCCTGCAATACCCTGCGCAATACTCTGCAATACTCTGGTGCAATACTCTGCAATACCCTGGTGCAATACTCTGCAATACCCTGGTGCAATACTCTGCAATACCCTGCGCAATACTCTGCAATACCCTGGTGCAATACTCTGCAATACTCTGGTGCAATACTCTGCAATACCCTGCGCAATACTCTGCAATACCCTGCGCAATACTCTGCAATACCCTGTGCAATACTCTGCAATACCCTGCGCAATACTCTGCAATACTCTGGTGCAATACTCTGCAATACCCTGGTGCAATACTCTGCAATACCCTGCGCAATACTCTGCAATACCCTGCGCAATACCCTGCGCAATACTCTGCAATACCCTGGTGCAATACTCTGCAATACCCTGCGCAATACTCTGCAATACCCTGCGCAATACTCTGCAATACCCTGGTGCAATACTCTGCAATACTCTGGTGCAATACTCTGCAATACCCTGTGCAATACTCTGCAATACTCTGGTGCAATACTCTGCAATACCCTGCGCAATACTCTGCAATACCCTGCGCAATACCCTGCAAAATACTCTGCAATACCCTGGTGCAATACTCTGCAATACCCTGCGCAATACTCTGCAATACCCTGCGCAATACCCTGCAAAATACTCTGCAATACCCTGGTGCAATACTCTGCAATACTCTGGTGCAATACTCTGCAATACCCTGGTGCAATACTCTGCAATACCCTGCGCAATACTCTGCAATACTCTGGTGCAATACTCTGCAATACCCTGGTGCAATACTCTGCAATACCCTGGTGCAATACTCTGCAATACCCTGCGCAATACTCTGCAATACCCTGGTGCAATACTCTGCAATACTCTGGTGCAATACTCTGCAATACCCTGCGCAATACTCTGCAATACCCTGCGCAATACTCTGCAATACCCTGCGCAATACTCTGCAATACCCTGCGCAATACTCTGCAATACTCTGGTGCAATACTCTGCAATACCCTGGTGCAATACTCTGCAATACCCTGCGCAATACTCTGCAATACCCTGCGCAATACTCTGCAATACTCTGGTGCAATACTCTGCAATACCCTGCGCAATACTCTGCAATACCCTGGTGCAATACTCTGCAATACTCTGGTGCAATACTCTGCAATACCCTGCGCAATACTCTGCAATACCCTGCGCAATACTCTGCAATACCCTGTGCAATACTCTGCAATACTCTGGTGCAATACTCTGCAATACCCTGCGCAATACTCTGCAATACCCTGCGCAATACCCTGCAAAATACTCTGCAATACCCTGGTGCAATACTCTGCAATACCCTGCGCAATACTCTGCAATACCCTGCGCAATACCCTGCAAAATACTCTGCAATACCCTGGTGCAATACTCTGCAATACTCTGGTGCAATACTCTGCAATACCCTGGTGCAATACTCTGCAATACCCTGCGCAATACTCTGCAATACCCTGCACAATTCTCTGCAATACTCTGGTGCAATACTCTGCAATACCCTGGTGCAATACCCTGCGCAATACTCTGCAATACCCTGCGCAATACCCTGCAATACCCTGCGCAATACTCTGCAATACCCTGCGCAATACTCTGGTGCAATACTCTGCAATACCCTGCGCAATACCCTGCAAAATACTCTGCAATACCCTGGTGCAATTATCTGCAATACCCTGCGCAATACTCTGCAATACCCTGCGCAATACTCTGCAATACTCTGGTGCAATACTCTGCAATACCCTGGTGCAATACCCTGCGCAATACTCTGCAATACCCTGCGCAATACCCTGCAATACCCTGCGCAATACTCTGCAATACCCTGCACAATACTCTGCAATACTCTGCAATACTCTGGTGCAATACTCTGCAATACCCTGCGCAATACCCTGCAAAATACTCTGCAATACACTGGTGCAATACTCTGCAATACCCTGCGCAATACTCTGCAATACCCTGCGCAATACCCTGGTGCAATACTCTGCAATACTCTGGTGCAATACTCTGCAATACTCTGGTGCAATACTCTTCAATACCCTGCAAAATACTCTGCAATACCCTGCGCAATACCCTGCAAAATACTCTGCAATACCCTGGTGCAATACTCTGCAATACTCTGGTGCAATACCCTGCGCAATACTCTGCAATACCCTGCGCAATACCCTGCGCAATACTCTGCAATACCCTGCAATACCCTGCGCAATACTCTGCAATACCCTGCGCAATATTCTGCAATACCCTGCGCAATACTCTGCAATACTCTGCAATACCCTGCGCAATATTCTGCAATACCCTGCGCAATACTCTGCAATACTCTGGTGCAATACTCTGCAATACCCTGCAAAATACTCTGCAATACTCTGCAATACCCTGCGCAATATTCTGCAATACCCTGCGCAATACTCTGCAATACCCTGGTGCAATACTCTGCAATACTCTGGTGCAATACTCTGCAATACCCTGCGCAATACTCTGCAATACCCTGCGCAATACCCTGCAAAATACTCTGCAATACCCTGGTGCAATACTCTGCAATACTCTGGTGCAATACTCTGCAATACCCTGCGCAATACTCTGCAATACCCTGCGCAATACCCTGCAAAATACTCTGCAATACCCTGGTGCAATACTCTGCAATACTCTGGTGCAATACTCTGCAATACCCTGGTGCAATACTCTGCAATACTCTGGCGCAATACTCTGCAATACCCTGCACAATACTCTGCAATACCCTGCGCAATACCCTGCGCAATACTCTGCAATACCCTGGTGCAATACTCTGCAATACTCTGGTGCAATACTCTGCAATACCCTGCGCAATACTCTGCAATACTCTGGTGCAATACTCTGCAATACCCTGGTGCAATACCCTGCGCAATACTCTGCAATACCCTGCGCAATACTCTGCAATACCCTGCGCAATACTCTGCAATACCCTGCGCAATACTCTGCAATACCCTGCGCAATACTCTGCAATACTCTGGTGCAATACTCTGCAATACCCTGGTGCAATACTCTGCAATACCCTGCGCAATACTCTGCAATACCCTGCGCAATTCTCTGCAATACTCTGGTGCAATACTCTGCAATACCCTGGTGCAATACCCTGCGCAATACTCTGCAATACCCTGCGCAATACCCTGCAATACCCTGCGCAATACTCTGCAATACCCTGCGCAATACTCTGCAATACTCTGCAATACTCTGGTGCAATACTCTGCAATACCCTGCGCAATACCCTGCAAAATACTCTGCAATACCCTGGTGCAATACTCTGCAATACCCTGCGCAATACTCTGCAATACCCTGCGCAATACCCTGGTGCAATACTCTGCAATACTCTGGTGCAATACTCTGCAATACCCTGCGCAATACTCTGCAATACTCTGCAATACCCTGCGCAATATTCTGCAATACCCTGCGCAATATTCTGCAATACCCTGCGCAATACTCTGCAATACCCTGCGCAATACCCTGGTGCAATACTCTGCAATACTCTGGTGCAATACTCTGCAATACCCTGCGCAATACTCTGCAATACCCTGCGCAATACCCTGCAAAATACTCTGCAATACCCTGGTGCAATACTCTGCAATACACTGGTGCAATACTCTGCAATACCCTGCGCAATACTCTGCAATACCCTGCGCAATACTCTGCAATACTCTGGCGCAATACTCTGCAATACCCTGCGCAATACTCTGCAATACCCTGCGCAATACCCTGCGCAATACTCTGCAATACCCTGGTGCAATACTCTGCAATACTCTGGTGCAATACTCTGCAATACCCTGCGCAATACCCTGCAAAATACTCTGCAATACCCTGGTGCAATACTCTGCAATACTCTGGTGCAATACTCTGCAATACCCTGCGCAATATTCTGCAATACCCTGCGCAATACTCTGCAATACTCTGCAATACCCTGCGCAATATTCTGCAATACCCTGCGCAATACTCTGCAATACCCTGCGCAATACCCTGGTGCAATACTCTGCAATACTCTGGTGCAATACTCTGCAATACCCTGCGCAATACTCTGCAATACCCTGCGCAATACCCTGCAAAATACTCTGCAATACCCTGGTGCAATACTCTGCAATACACTGGTGCAATACTCTGCAATACCCTGCGCAATACTCTGCAATACCCTGCGCAATACTCTGCAATACTCTGGCGCAATACTCTGCAATACCCTGCGCAATACTCTGCAATACCCTGCGCAATACCCTGCGCAATACTCTGCAATACCCTGGTGCAATACTCTGCAATACTCTGCAATACCCTGCGCAATACCCTGCAAAATACTCTGCAATACCCTGGTGCAATACTCTGCAATACCCTGCGCAATACCCTGCAAAATACTCTGCAATACCCTGGTGCAATACTCTGCAATACCCTGCGCAATACTCTGCAATACCCTGCGCAATACTCTGCAATACCCTGCGCAATACCCTGCAAAATACTCTGCAATACCCTGGTGCAATACTCTGCAATACTCTGGTGCAATACCCTGCGCAATACTCTGCAATACCCTGCGCAATACCCTGCGCAATACTCTGCAATACCCTGCAATACCCTGCGCAATATTCTGCAATACCCTGCGCAATATTCTGCAATACCCTGCGCAATACTCTGCAATACTCTGCGCAATACCCTGGTGCAATACTCTGCAATACTCTGGTGCAATACTCTGCAATACCCTGCAAAATACTCTGCAATACCCTGCGCAATACCCTGCAAAATACTCTGCAATACCCTGGTGCAATACTCTGCAATACTCTGGTGCAATACTCTGCAATACCCTGCGCAATACTCTGCAATACCCTGCGCAATACCCTGCAAAATACTCTGCAATACCCTGGTGCAATACTCTGCAATACTCTGGTGCAATACTCTGCAATACCCTGCGCAATACTCTGCAATACCCTGCGCAATACTCTGCAATACCCTGCGCAATACCCTGCAATACCCTGCGCAATACTCTGCAATACCCTGCGCAATATTCTGCAATACCCTGCGCAATACTCTGCAATACCCTGCGCAATACTCTGCAATACCCTGCGCAATACTCTGCAATACCCTGCGCAATACCCTGGTGCAATACTCTGCAATACTCTGGTGCAATACTCTGCAATACCCTGCAAAATACTCTGCAATACCCTGCGCAATACCCTGCAAAATACTCTGCAATACCCTGGTGCAATACTCTGCAATACTCTGGTGCAATACCCTGCGCAATACTCTGCAATACCCTGCGCAATACCCTGCGCAATACTCTGCAATACCCTGCAATACCCTGCGCAATACTCTGCAATACCCTGCGCAATATTCTGCAATACCCTGCGCAATACTCTGCAATACTCTGCGCAATACCCTGGTGCAATACTCTGCAATACTCTGGTGCAATACTCTGCAATACCCTGCGCAATACCCTGCAAAATACTCTGCAATACCCTGGTGCAATACTCTGCAATACTCTGGTGCAATACTCTGCAATACCCTGCGCAATACTCTGCAATACCCTGCGCAATACCCTGCAAAATACTCTGCAATACCCTGGTGCAATACTCTGCAATACTCTGGTGCAATACTCTGCAATACCCTGGTGCAATACTCTGCAATACCCTGCGCAATACTCTGCAATACCCTGCGCAATACTCTGCAATACTCTGGTGCAATACTCTGCAATACCCTGGTGCAATACCCTGCGCAATACTCTGCAATACCCTGCGCAATACCCTGCAATACCCTGCGCAATACTCTGCAATACCCTGCGCAATACTCTGCAATACCCTGCGCAATACTCTGCAATACTCTGCAATACTCTGGTGCAATACTCTGCAATACCCTGCGCAATACCCTGCAAAATACTCTGCAATACCCTGGTGCAATACTCTGCAATACCCTGCACAATACTCTGCAATACCCTGCGCAATACCCTGGTGCAATACTCTGCAATACTCTGGTGCAATACTCTGCAATACTCTGGTGCAATAATCTGCAATACCCTGCAAAATACTCTGCAATACCCTGCGCAATACCCTGCAAAATACTCTGCAATACCCTGGTGCAATACTCTGCAATACTCTGGTGCAATACTCTGCAATACCCTGCGCAATACTCTGCAATACCCTGCGCAATACCCTGCAAAATACTCTGCAATACCCTGGTGCAATACTCTGCAATACTCTGGTGCAATACTCTGCAATACCCTGCGCAATACTCTGCAATACCCTGCGCAATACCCTGCAAAATACTCTGCAATACCCTGGTGCAATACTCTGCAATACTCTGGTGCAATACTCTGCAATACCCTGCAATACCCTGCGCAATACTCTGCAATACTCTGGCGCAATACTCTGCAATACCCTGGTGCAATACTCTGCAATACCCTGCGCAATACTCTGCAATACCCTGCGCAATTCTCTGCAATACTCTGGTGCAATACTCTGCAATACCCTGGTGCAATACCCTGTGCAATACTCTGCAATACCCTGCGCAATACCCTGCAATACCCTGCGCAATACTCTGCAATACCCTGCACAATACTCTGCAATACTCTGGTGCAATACTCTGCAATACCCTGCGCAATACCCTGCAAAATACTCTGCAATACCCTGGTGCAATACTCTGCAATACCCTGCGCAATACTCTGCAATACCCTGCGCAATACCCTGGTGCAATACTCTGCAATACTCTGGTGCAATACTCTGCAATACTCTGGTGCAATACTCTGCAATACCCTGCGCAATATTCTGCAATACCCTGCGCAATACTCTGCAATACTCTGCAATACCCTGCGCAATATTCTGCAATACCCTGCGCAATACTCTGCAATACCCTGCGCAATACCCTGGTGCAATACTCTGCAATACTCTGGTGCAATACTCTGCAATACCCTGCAAAATACTCTGCAATACCCTGCGCAATACCCTGCAAAATACTCTGCAATACCCTGGTGCAATACTCTGCAATACTCTGGTGCAATACTCTGCAATACCCTGCGCAATACTCTGCAATACCCTGCGCAATACCCTGCAAAATACTCTGCAATACCCTGGTGCAATACTCTGCAATACACTGGTGCAATACTCTGCAATACCCTGCGCAATACTCTGCAATACCCTGCGCAATACTCTGCAATACTCTGGCGCAATACTCTGCAATACCCTGCGCAATACTCTGCAATACCCTGCGCAATACCCTGCGCAATACTCTGCAATACCCTGGTGCAATACTCTGCAATACTCTGGTGCAATACCCTGCGCAATACTCTGCAATACCCTGCGCAATACTCTGCAATACTCTGGTGCAATACTCTGCAATACCCTGGTGCAATACCCTGCGCAATACTCTGCAATACCCTGCGCAATACTCTGCAATACCCTGCGCAATACTCTGCAATACTCTGGTGCAATACTCTGCAATACCCTGGTGCAATACTCTGCAATACCCTGCGCAATACTCTGCAATACCCTGCGCAATACTCTGCAATACTCTGGTGCAATACTCTGCAATACCCTGGTGCAATACTCTGCAATACTCTGCAATACCCTGCGCAATACTCTGCAATACCCTGCGCAATACTCTGCAATACTCTGGTGCAATACTCTGCAATACCCTGGTGCAATACCCTGCAATACCCTGCGCAATACTCTGCAATACCCTGCGCAATACTCTGCAATACCCTGCGCAATACTCTGCAATACTCTGGTGCAATACTCTGCAATACCCTGGTGCACTACTCTGCAATACCCTGCGCAATACTCTGCAATACCCTGCGCAATTCTCTGCAATACTCTGGTGCAATACTCTGCAATACCCTGGTGCAATACCCTGCGCAATACTCTGCAATACCCTGCGCAATACCCTGCAATACCCTGCGCAATACTCTGCAATACCCTGCGCAATACTCTGCAATACTCTGCAATACTCTGGTGCAATACTCTGCAATACCCTGCGCAATACCCTGCAAAATACTCTGCAATACCCTGCGCAATACTCTGCAATACTCTGCAATACCCTGCGCAATACCCTGGTGCAATACTCTGCAATACTCTGGTGCAATACTCTGCAATACTCTGGTGCAATACTCTGCAATACCCTGCAAAATACTCTGCAATACCCTGTGCAATACTCTGCAATACCCTGCGCAATACCCTGCGCAATACCCTGCAAAATACTCTGCAATACCCTGGTGCAATACTCTGCAATACTCTGGTGCAATACCCTGCGCAATACTCTGCAATACCCTGCGCAATACTCTGCAATACCCTGCAATACCCTGCGCAATACTCTGCAATACCCTGCGCAATATTCTGCAATACCCTGCGCAATACTCTGCAATACCCTGCGCAATACCCTGCGCAATACTCTGCAATACCCTGGTGCAATACTCTGCAATACCCTGCGCAATACTCTGCAATACCCTGCGCAATACTCTGCAATACTCTGGTGCAATACTCTGCAATACCCTGGTGCAATACTCTGCAATACCCTGCGCAATACTCTGCAATACCCTGCGCAATACTCTGCAATACTCTGGTGCAATACTCTGCAATACCCTGGTGCAATACTCTGCAATACCCTGCGCAATACTCTGCAATACCCTGCGCAATACCCTGCAATACCCTGCGCAATACTCTGCAATACTCTGGTGCAATACTCTGCAATACCCTGGTGCAATACTCTGCAATACCCTGCGCAATACTCTGCAATACCCTGGTGCAATACTCTGCAATACTCTGGTGCAATACTCTGCAATACCCTGCGCAATACTCTGCAATACCCTGCGCAATACCCTGCAATACCCTGCGCAATACTCTGCAATACCCTGGTGCAATACTCTGCAATACCCTGCGCAATACTCTGCAATACCCTGCGCAATACTCTGCAATACCCTGTGCAATACTCTGCAATACTCTGGTGCAATACTCTGCAATACCCTGCGCAATACTCTGCAATACCCTGCGCAATACTCTGCAATACCCTGTGCAATACTCTGCAATACTCTGGTGCAATACTCTGCAATACCCTGCGCAATACTCTGCAATACCCTGCGCAATACCCTGCAAAATACTCTGCAATACCCTGGTGCAATACTCTGCAATACCCTGCGCAATACTCTGCAATACCCTGCGCAATACTCTGCAATACCCTGTGCAATACTCTGCAATACCCTGCGCAATACTCTGCAATACCCTGCGCAATACTCTGCAATACCCTGTGCAATACTCTGCAATACTCTGGTGCAATACTCTGCAATACCCTGCGCAATACTCTGCAATACCCTGCGCAATACTCTGCAATACCCTGCGCAATACTCTGCAATACCCTGCGCAATACTCTGCAATACCCTGTGCAATACTCTGCAATACTCTGGTGCAATACTCTGCAATACCCTGCGCAATACTCTGCAATACCCTGCGCAATACCCTGCAAAATACTCTGCAATACCCTGGTGCAATACTCTGCAATACCCTGCGCAATACTCTGCAATACCCTGCGCAATACTCTGCAATACTCTGGTGCAATACTCTGCAATACCCTGGTGCAATACTCTGCAATACCCTGCGCAATACTCTGCAATACCCTGGTGCAATACTCTGCAATACCCTGCGCAATACTCTGCAATACCCTGTGCAATACTCTGCAATACTCTGGTGCAATACTCTGCAATACCCTGCGCAATACTCTGCAATACCCTGTGCAATACTCTGCAATACTCTGGTGCAATACTCTGCAATACCCTGCGCAATACTCTGCAATACCCTGCGCAATACCCTGCAAAATACTCTGCAATACCCTGGTGCAATACTCTGCAATACCCTGCGCAATACTCTGCAATACCCTGCGCAATACCCTGCAAAATACTCTGCAATACCCTGGTGCAATACTCTGCAATACTCTGGTGCAATACTCTGCAATACCCTGCGCAATACTCTGCAATACCCTGCGCAATACTCTGCAATACTCTGGTGCAATACTCTGCAATACCCTGGTGCAATACTCTGCAATACCCTGCGCAATACTCTGCAATACCCTGCGCAATACTCTGCAATACTCTGGTGCAATACTCTGCAATACCCTGGTGCAATACCCTGCGCAATACTCTGCAATACCCTGCGCAATACCCTGCAATACCCTGCGCAATACTCTGCAATACCCTGCGCAATACCCTGCAATACCCTGCGCAATACTCTGCAATACTCTGCAATACTCTGGTGCAATACTCTGCAATACCCTGCGCAATACCCTGCAAAATACTCTGCAATACCCTGGTGCAATACTCTGCAATACCCTGCGCAATACTCTGCAATACCCTGCGCAATACCCTGGTGCAATACTCTGCAATACTCTGGTGCAATACTCTGCAATACTCTGGTGCAATACTCTGCAATACCCTGCAAAATACTCTGCAATACCCTGCGCAATACTCTGCAATACCCTGCGCAATACCCTGCGCAATACCCTGCAATACCCTGCAAAATACTCTGCAATACCCTGCGCAATACCCTGCAAAATACTCTGCAATACCCTGGTGCAATACTCTGCAATACTCTGGTGCAATACCCTGCGCAATACTCTGCAATACCCTGCGCAATACCCTGCGCAATACTCTGCAATACCCTGCAATACCCTGCGCAATATTCTGCAATACCCTGCGCAATATTCTGCAATACCCTGCGCAATACTCTGCAATACTCTGCAATACCCTGCGCAATATTCTGCAATACCCTGCGCAATACTCTGCAATACCCTGCGCAATACCCTGGTGCAATACTCTGCAATACTCTGGTGCAATACTCTGCAATACCCTGCAAAATACTCTGCAATACCCTGCGCAATACCCTGCAAAATACTCTGCAATACCCTGGTGCAATACTCTGCAATACTCTGGTGCAATACTCTGCAATACCCTGCGCAATACTCTGCAATACCCTGCGCAATACCCTGCAAAATACTCTGCAATACCCTGGTGCAATACTCTGCAATACTCTGGTGCAATACTCTGCAATACCCTGCGCAATACTCTGCAATACCCTGCGCAATACTCTGCAATACCCTGCGCAATACCCTGCAATACCCTGCGCAATACTCTGCAATACCCTGCGCAATATTCTGCAATACCCTGCGCAATACTCTGCAATACCCTGCGCAATACCCTGGTGCAATACTCTGCAATACTCTGGTGCAATACTCTGCAATACCCTGCAAAATACTCTGCAATACCCTGGTGCAATACTCTGCAATACTCTGGTGCAATACTCTGCAATACCCTGCGCAATACTCTGCAATACCCTGCGCAATACCCTGCAAAATACTCTGCAATACCCTGGTGCAATACTCTGCAATACTCTGGTGCAATACTCTGCAATACCCTGCGCAATACTCTGCAATACCCTGCGCAATACCCTGCAAAATACTCTGCAATACCCTGGTGCAATACTCTGCAATACTCTGGTGCAATACTCTGCAATACCCTGCGCAATACTCTGCAATACCCTGCGCAATACTCTGCAATACTCTGGCGCAATACTCTGCAATACCCTGCGCAATACTCTGCAATACCCTGCGCAATACCCTGCGCAATACTCTGCAATACCCTGGTGCAATACTCTGCAATACTCTGGTGCAATACTCTGCAATACCCTGCGCAATACTCTGCAATACCCTGCGCAATACCCTGGTGCAATACTCTGCAATACCCTGGTGCAATACTCTGCAATACTCTGCAATACCCTGCGCAATACTCTGCAATACCCTGCGCAATACTCTGCAATACTCTGGTGCAATACTCTGCAATACCCTGGTGCAATACTCTGCAATACCCTGCGCAATACTCTGCAATACCCTGTGCAATACTCTGCAATACCCTGCGCAATACTCTGCAATACTCTGGTGCAATACTCTGCAATACCCTGGTGCAATACCCTGCAATACCCTGCGCAATACTCTGCAATACCCTGCGCAATACCCTGCAATACCCTGCGCAATACTCTGCAATACCCTGGTGCAATACTCTGCAATACCCTGGTGCAATACTCTGCAATACCCTGCGCAATACTCTGCAATACCCTGGTGCAATACTCTGCAATACTCTGGTGCAATACTCTGCAATACCCTGCGCAATACTCTGCAATACCCTGCGCAATACCCTGCAATACCCTGCGCAATACTCTGCAATACCCTGCGCAATACTCTGCAATACTCTGGTGCAATACTCTGCAATACCCTGGTGCAATACTCTGCAATACCCTGCGCAATACTCTGCAATACCCTGCGCAATACCCTGCAATACCCTGCGCAATACTCTGCAATACCCTGGTGCAATACTCTGCAATACTCTGGTGCAATACTCTGCAATACCCTGCGCAATACTCTGCAATACCATGCGCAATACTCTGCAATACCATGCGCAATACTCTGCAATACCCTGCGCAATACTCTGCAATACTCTGGTGCAATACTCTGCAATACCCTGGTGCAATACTCTGCAATACCCTGTGCAATACTCTGCAATACCCTGCGCAATACCCTGCAATACCCTGCGCAATACTCTGCAATACTCTGGTGCAATACTCTGCAATACCCTGGTGCAATACTCTGCAATACCCTGCGCAATACTCTGCAATACCCTGGTGCAATACTCTGCAATACTCTGGTGCAATACTCTGCAATACCCTGCGCAATACCCTGTGCAATACCCTGTGCAATACTCTGCAATACTCTGGTGCAATACTCTGCAATACCCTGCGCAATACTCTGCAATACCCTGCGCAATACCCTGCAAAATACTCTGCAATACCCTGGTGCAATACTCTGCAATACCCTGCGCAATACTCTGCAATACCCTGCGCAATACCCTGCAAAATACTCTGCAATACCCTGGTGCAATACTCTGCAATACTCTGGTGCAATACTCTGCAATACCCTGCGCAATACTCTGCAATACCCTGCGCAATACTCTGCAATACTCTGGTGCAATACTCTGCAATACCCTGGTGCAATACTCTGCAATACCCTGCGCAATACTCTGCAATACCCTGCGCAATACTCTGCAATACTCTGGTGCAATACTCTGCAATACCCTGGTGCAATACTCTGCAATACCCTGCGCAATACTCTGCAATACCCTGCGCAATACTCTGCAATACTCTGGTGCAATACTCTGCAATACCCTGGTGCAATACCCTGCGCAATACTCTGCAATACCCTGCGCAATACCCTGCAATACCCTGCGCAATACTCTGCAATACCCTGCGCAATACCCTGCAATACCCTGCGCAATACTCTGCAATACTCTGCAATACTCTGGTGCAATACTCTGCAATACCCTGCGCAATACCCTGCAAAATACTCTGCAATACCCTGGTGCAATACTCTGCAATACCCTGCGCAATACTCTGCAATACCCTGCGCAATACCCTGGTGCAATACTCTGCAATACTCTGGTGCAATACTCTGCAATACCCTGCGCAATACTCTGCAATACCCTGCGCAATACTCTGCAATACCCTGGTGCAATACTCTGCAATACCCTGGTGCAATACTCTGCAATACCCTGCGCAATACTCTGCAATACCCTGCGCAATACTCTGCAATACTCTGGTGCAATACTCTGCAATACCCTGGTGCAATACTCTGCAATACCCTGCGCAATACTCTGCAATACCCTGTGCAATACTCTGCAATACCCTGGTGCAATACCCTGCGCAATACTCTGCAATACCCTGCGCAATACCCTGCAATACCCTGCGCAATACTCTGCAATACCCTGCGCAATACCCTGCAATACCCTGCGCAATACTCTGCAATACTCTGCAATACTCTGGTGCAATACTCTGCAATACCCTGCGCAATACCCTGCAAAATACTCTGCAATACCCTGGTGCAATACTCTGCAATACCCTGCGCAATACTCTGCAATACCCTGCGCAATACCCTGGTGCAATACTCTGCAATACTCTGGTGCAATACTCTGCAATACTCTGGTGCAATACTCTGCAATACCCTGCAAAATACTCTGCAATACCCTGCGCAATACTCTGCAATACCCTGCGCAATACCCTGGTGCAATACTCTGCAATACTCTGGTGCAATACTCTGCAATACTCTGGTGCAATACTCTGCAATACCCTGCAAAATACTCTGCAATACCCTGCGCAATACCCTGCGCAATACCCTGCAAAATACTCTGCAATACCCTGGTGCAATACTCTGCAATACTCTGGTGCAATACCCTGCGCAATACTCTGCAATACCCTGCGCAATACCCTGCGCAATACTCTGCAATACCCTGCAAAATACTCTGCAATACCCTGCGCAATACCCTGCAAAATACTCTGCAATACCATGGTGCAATACTCTGCAATACTCTGGTGCAATACCCTGCGCAATACTCTGCAATACCCTGCGCAATACCCTGCGCAATACTCTGCAATACCCTGGTGCAATACTCTGCAATACTCTGGTGCAATACTCTGCAATACTCTGGTGCAATACTCTGCAATACCCTGCGCAATACTCTGCAATACCCTGCGCAATATTCTGCAATACCCTGCGCAATACTCTGCAATACTCTGCAATACCCTGCGCAATATTCTGCAATACCCTGCGCAATACTGCGCAATACCCTGGTGCAATACTCTGCAATACTCTGGTGCAATACTCTGCAATACTCTGGTGCAATACTCTGCAATACCCTGCAAAATACTCTGCAATACCCTGCGCAATACTCTGCAATACCCTGCGCAATACCCTGCGCAATACCCTGCAAAATACTCTGCAATACCCTGGTGCAATACTCTGCAATACTCTGGTGCAATACCCTGCGCAATACTCTGCAATACCCTGCGCAATACTCTGCAATACCCTGCAATACCATGCGCAATACTCTGCAATACCCTGCGCAATATTCTGCAATACCCTGCGCAATACTCTGCAATACCCTGCGCAATACCCTGCGCAATACTCTGCAATACCCTGGTGCAATACTCTGCAATACCCTGCGCAATACTCTGCAATACCCTGCGCAATACTCTGCAATACTCTGGTGCAATACTCTGCAATACCCTGGTGCAATACTCTGCAATACCCTGCGCAATACTCTGCAATACCCTGCGCAATACTCTGCAATACTCTGGTGCAATACTCTGCAATACCCTGGTGCAATACTCTGCAATACCCTGCGCAATACTCTGCAATACCCTGCGCAATACCCTGCAATACCCTGCGCAATACTCTGCAATACTCTGGTGCAATACTCTGCAATACCCTGGTGCAATACTCTGCAATACCCTGCGCAATACTCTGCAATACCCTGGTGCAATACTCTGCAATACTCTGGTGCAATACTCTGCAATACCCTGCGCAATACCCTGCAATACCCTGCGCAATACTCTGCAATACCCTGGTGCAATACTCTGCAATACCCTGCGCAATACTCTGCAATACCCTGCGCAATACTCTGCAATACCCTGTGCAATACTCTGCAATACTCTGGTGCAATACTCTGCAATACCCTGCGCAATACTCTGCAATACCCTGCGCAATACTCTGCAATACCCTGTGCAATACTCTGCAATACTCTGGTGCAATACTCTGCAATACCCTGTGCAATACTCTGCAATACCCTGCGCAATACCCTGCAAAATACTCTGCAATACCCTGGTGCAATACTCTGCAATACCCTGCGCAATACTCTGCAATACCCTGCGCAATACTCTGCAATACCCTGTGCAATACTCTGCAATACCCTGCGCAATACTCTGCAATACCCTGCGCAATACTCTGCAATACCCTGTGCAATACTCTGCAATACTCTGGTGCAATACTCTGCAATACCCTGCGCAATACTCTGCAATACCCTGCGCAATACTCTGCAATACCCTGCGCAATACTCTGCAATACCCTGCGCAATACTCTGCAATACCCTGTGCAATACTCTGCAATACTCTGGTGCAATACTCTGCAATACCCTGCGCAATACTCTGCAATACCCTGCGCAATACCCTGCAAAATACTCTGCAATACCCTGGTGCAATACTCTGCAATACCCTGCGCAATACTCTGCAATACCCTGCGCAATACTCTGCAATACTCTGGTGCAATACTCTGCAATACCCTGGTGCAATACTCTGCAATACCCTGCGCAATACTCTGCAATACCCTGGTGCAATACTCTGCAATACCCTGCGCAATACTCTGCAATACCCTGTGCAATACTCTGCAATACTCTGGTGCAATACTCTGCAATACCCTGCGCAATACTCTGCAATACCCTGTGCAATACTCTGCAATACTCTGGTGCAATACTCTGCAATACCCTGCGCAATACTCTGCAATACCCTGCGCAATACCCTGCAAAATACTCTGCAATACCCTGGTGCAATACTCTGCAATACCCTGCGCAATACTCTGCAATACCCTGCGCAATACCCTGCAAAATACTCTGCAATACCCTGGTGCAATACTCTGCAATACTCTGGTGCAATACTCTGCAATACCCTGCGCAATACTCTGCAATACCCTGCGCAATACTCTGCAATACTCTGGTGCAATACTCTGCAATACCCTGGTGCAATACTCTGCAATACCCTGCGCAATACTCTGCAATACCCTGCGCAATACTCTGCAATACTCTGGTGCAATACTCTGCAATACCCTGGTGCAATACCCTGCGCAATACTCTGCAATACCCTGCGCAATACCCTGCAATACCCTGCGCAATACTCTGCAATACCCTGCGCAATACCCTGCAATACCCTGCGCAATACTCTGCAATACTCTGCAATACTCTGGTGCAATACTCTGCAATACCCTGCGCAATACCCTGCAAAATACTCTGCAATACCCTGGTGCAATACTCTGCAATACCCTGCGCAATACTCTGCAATACCCTGCGCAATACCCTGGTGCAATACTCTGCAATACTCTGGTGCAATACTCTGCAATACTCTGGTGCAATACTCTGCAATACCCTGCAAAATACTCTGCAATACCCTGCGCAATACTCTGCAATACCCTGCGCAATACCCTGCGCAATACCCTGCAATACCCTGCAAAATACTCTGCAATACCCTGCGCAATACCCTGCAAAATACTCTGCAATACCCTGGTGCAATACTCTGCAATACTCTGGTGCAATACCCTGCGCAATACTCTGCAATACCCTGCGCAATACCCTGCGCAATACTCTGCAATACCCTGCAATACCCTGCGCAATATTCTGCAATACCCTGCGCAATATTCTGCAATACCCTGCGCAATACTCTGCAATACTCTGCAATACCCTGCGCAATATTCTGCAATACCCTGCGCAATACTCTGCAATACCCTGCGCAATACCCTGGTGCAATACTCTGCAATACTCTGGTGCAATACTCTGCAATACCCTGCAAAATACTCTGCAATACCCTGCGCAATACCCTGCAAAATACTCTGCAATACCCTGGTGCAATACTCTGCAATACTCTGGTGCAATACTCTGCAATACCCTGCGCAATACTCTGCAATACCCTGCGCAATACCCTGCAAAATACTCTGCAATACCCTGGTGCAATACTCTGCAATACTCTGGTGCAATACTCTGCAATACCCTGTGCAATACTCTGCAATACCCTGCGCAATACTCTGCAATACCCTGCGCAATACCCTGCAATACCCTGCGCAATACTCTGCAATACCCTGCGCAATATTCTGCAATACCCTGCGCAATACTCTGCAATACCCTGCGCAATACCCTGGTGCAATACTCTGCAATACTCTGGTGCAATACTCTGCAATACCCTGCAAAATACTCTGCAATACCCTGGTGCAATACTCTGCAATACTCTGGTGCAATACTCTGCAATACCCTGCGCAATACTCTGCAATACCCTGCGCAATACCCTGCAAAATACTCTGCAATACCCTGGTGCAATACTCTGCAATACTCTGGTGCAATACTCTGCAATACCCTGCGCAATACTCTGCAATACCCTGCGCAATACCCTGCAAAATACTCTGCAATACCCTGGTGCAATACTCTGCAATACTCTGGTGCAATACTCTGCAATACCCTGCGCAATACTCTGCAATACCCTGCGCAATACTCTGCAATACTCTGGCGCAATACTCTGCAATACCCTGCGCAATACTCTGCAATACCCTGCGCAATACCCTGCGCAATACTCTGCAATACCCTGGTGCAATACTCTGCAATACTCTGGTGCGATACTCTGCAATACCCTGCGCAATACTCTGCAATACCCTGCGCAATACCCTGGTGCAATACTCTGCAATACCCTGGTGCAATACTCTGCAATACTCTGCAATACCCTGCGCAATACTCTGCAATACCCTGCGCAATACTCTGCAATACTCTGGTGCAATACTCTGCAATACCCTGGTGCAATACTCTGCAATACCCTGCGCAATACTCTGCAATACCCTGCGCAATACTCTGCAATACCCTGCGCAATACTCTGCAATACTCTGGTGCAATACTCTGCAATACCCTGGTGCAATACCCTGCAATACCCTGCGCAATACTCTGCAATACCCTGCGCAATACCCTGCAATACCCTGCGCAATACTCTGCAATACCCTGGTGCAATACTCTGCAATACCCTGGTGCAATACTCTGCAATACCCTGCGCAATACTCTGCAATACCCTGGTGCAATACTCTGCAATACTCTGGTGCAATACTCTGCAATACCCTGCGCAATACTCTGCAATACCCTGTGCAATACCCTGCAATACCCTGCGCAATACTCTGCAATACCCTGCGCAATACTCTGCAATACTCTGGTGCAATACTCTGCAATACCCTGGTGCAATACTCTGCAATACCCTGCGCAATACTCTGCAATACCCTGCGCAATACCCTGCAATACCCTGCGCAATACTCTGCAATACCCTGGTGCAATACTCTGCAATACTCTGGTGCAATACTCTGCAATACCCTGCGCAATACTCTGCAATACCATGCGCAATACTCTGCAATACCCTGCGCAATACTCTGCAATACCCTGCGCAATACTCTGCAATACTCTGGTGCAATACTCTGCAATACCCTGGTGCAATACTCTGCAATACCCTGTGCAATACTCTGCAATACCCTGCGCAATACCCTGCAATACCCTGCGCAATACTCTGCAATACTCTGGTGCAATACTCTGCAATACCCTGGTGCAATACTCTGCAATACCCTGCGCAATACTCTGCAATACCCTGGTGCAATACTCTGCAATACTCTGGTGCAATACTCTGCAATACCCTGCGCAATACTCTGCAATACCCTGTGCAATACTCTGCAATACTCTGGTGCAATACTCTGCAATACCCTGCGCAATACTCTGCAATACCCTGCGCAATACCCTGCAAAATACTCTGCAATACCCTGGTGCAATACTCTGCAATACCCTGCGCAATACTCTGCAATACCCTGCGCAATACCCTGCAAAATACTCTGCAATACCCTGGTGCAATACTCTGCAATACTCTGGTGCAATACTCTGCAATACCCTGCGCAATACTCTGCAATACCCTGCGCAATACTCTGCAATACTCTGGTGCAATACTCTGCAATACCCTGGTGCAATACTCTGCAATACCCTGCGCAATACTCTGCAATACCCTGCGCAATACTCTGCAATACTCTGGTGCAATACTCTGCAATACCCTGGTGCAATACTCTGCAATACCCTGCGCAATACTCTGCAATACCCTGCGCAATACTCTGCAATACTCTGGTGCAATACTCTGCAATACCCTGGCGCAATACCCTGCGCAATACTCTGCAATACCCTGCGCAATACCCTGCAATACCCTGCGCAATACTCTGCAATACCCTGCGCAATACCCTGCAATACCCTGCGCAATACTCTGCAATACTCTGCAATACTCTGGTGCAATACTCTGCAATACCCTGCGCAATACCCTGCAAAATACTCTGCAATACCCTGGTGCAATACTCTGCAATACCCTGCGCAATACTCTGCAATACCCTGCGCAATACCCTGGTGCAATACTCTGCAATACTCTGGTGCAATACTCTGCAATACCCTGCGCAATACTCTGCAATACCCTGCGCAATACTCTGCAATACCCTGGTGCAATACTCTGCAATACCCTGGTGCAATACTCTGCAATACCCTGCGCAATACTCTGCAATACCCTGCGCAATACTCTGCAATACTCTGGTGCAATACTCTGCAATACCCTGGTGCAATACTCTGCAATACCCTGCGCAATACTCTGCAATACCCTGCGCAATACTCTGCAATACCCTGGTGCAATACCCTGCGCAATACTCTGCAATACCCTGCGCAATACCCTGCAATACCCTGCGCAATACTCTGCAATACCCTGCGCAATACCCTGCAATACCCTGCGCAATACTCTGCAATACTCTGCAATACTCTGGTGCAATACTCTGCAATACCCTGCGCAATACCCTGCAAAATACTCTGCAATACCCTGGTGCAATACTCTGCAATACCCTGCGCAATACTCTGCAATACCCTGCGCAATACCCTGGTGCAATACTCTGCAATACTCTGGTGCAATACTCTGCAATACTCTGGTGCAATACTCTGCAATACCCTGCAAAATACTCTGCAATACCCTGCGCAATACTCTGCAATACCCTGCGCAATACCCTGGTGCAATACTCTGCAATACTCTGGTGCAATACTCTGCAATACTCTGGTGCAATACTCTGCAATACCCTGCAAAATACTCTGCAATACCCTGCGCAATACCCTGCGCAATACCCTGCAAAATACTCTGCAATACCCTGGTGCAATACTCTGCAATACTCTGGTGCAATACCCTGCGCAATACTCTGCAATACCCTGCGCAATACCCTGCGCAATACTCTGCAATACCCTGCAAAATACTCTGCAATACCCTGCGCAATACCCTGCAAAATACTCTGCAATACCCTGGTGCAATACTCTGCAATACTCTGGTGCAATACCCTGCGCAATACTCTGCAATACCCTGCGCAATACCCTGCGCAATACTCTGCAATACCCTGGTGCAATACTCTGCAATACTCTGGTGCAATACTCTGCAATACTCTGGTGCAATACTCTGCAATACCCTGCGCAATACTCTGCAATACCCTGCGCAATATTCTGCAATACCCTGCGCAATACTCTGCAATACTCTGCAATACCCTGCGCAATATTCTGCAATACCCTGCGCAATACTGCGCAATACCCTGGTGCAATACTCTGCAATACTCTGGTGCAATACTCTGCAAAATACTCTGCAATACCCTGCAAAATACTCTGCAATACCCTGTGCAATACCCTGCAAAATACTCTGCAATACCCTGGTGCAATACTCTGCAATACTCTGGTGCAATACTCTGCAATACCCTGCGCAATACTCTGCAATACCCTGCGCAATACCCTGCAAAATACTCTGCAATACCCTGGTGCAATACTCTGCAATACTCTGGTGCAATACTCTGCAATACCCTGCGCAATACTCTGCAATACCCTGCGCAATACCCTGCAATACCCTGCGCAATACTCTGCAATACTCTGGCGCAATACTCTGCAATACCCTGCGCAATACTCTGCAATACCCTGCGCAATACCCTGCAAAATACTCTGCAATACCCTGGTGCAATACTCTGCAATACTCTGGTGCAATACTCTGCAATACCCTGTGCAATACTCTGCAATACCCTGCGCAATACTCTGCAATACTCTGGCGCAATACTCTGCAATACCCTGCGCAATACTCTGCAATACCCTGCGCAATACCCTGCGCAATACTCTGCAATACCCTGGTGCAATACTCTGCAATACTCTGGTGCAATACTCTGCAATACCCTGCGCAATACTCTGCAATACCCTGCGCAATACTCTGCAATACCCTGGTGCAATACTCTGCAATACTCTGCAATACCCTGTGCAATACTCTGCAATACCCTGCGCAATACTCTGCAATACCCTGCGCAATACTCTGCAATACTCTGGTGCAATACTCTGCAATACCCTGGTGCAATACTCTGCAATACCCTGCGCAATACTCTGCAATACTCTGGTGCAATACTCTGCAATACCCTGGTGCAATACCCTGCAATACCCTGCGCAATACTCTGCAATACCCTGCGCAATACCCTGCAATACCCTGCGCAATACTCTGCAATACTCTGGTGCAATACTCTGCAATACCCTGGTGCAATACTCTGCAATACCCTGCAATACCCTGGTGCAATACTCTGCAATACTCTGGTGCAATACTCTGCAATACCCTGCGCAATACTCTGCAATACCCTGCGCAATACCCTGCAATACCCTGCACAATACTCTGCAATACCCTGCGCAATACTCTGCAATACTCTGGTGCAATACTCTGCAATACCCTGGTGCAATACTCTGCAATACCCTGGTGCAATACTCTGCAATACCCTGCGCAATACTCTGCAATACTCTGGTGCAATACTCTGCAATACCCTGCGCAATACTCTGCAATACCCTGCGCAATACTCTGCAATACTCTGGTGCAATACTCTGCAATACCCTGGTGCAATACTCTGCAATACCCTGCGCAATACTCTGCAATACCCTGCGCAATACCCTGCAATACCCTGCGCAATACTCTGCAATACTCTGGTGCAATACTCTGCAATACCCTGGTGCAATACTCTGCAATACCCTGCGCAATACTCTGCAATACCCTGGTGCAATACTCTGCAATACTCTGGTGCAATACTCTGCAATACCCTGCGCAATACTCTGCAATACCCTGCGCAATACCCTGCAATACCCTGCGCAATACTCTGCAATACCCTGCGCAATACTCTGCAATACCCTGCGCAATACTCTGCAATACCCTGTGCAATACTCTGCAATACTCTGGTGCAATACTCTGCAATACCCTGCGCAATACTCTGCAATACCCTGCGCAATACTCTGCAATACCCTGCGCAATACTCTGCAATACCCTGTGCAATACTCTGCAATACTCTGGTGCAATACTCTGCAATACCCTGCGCAATACTCTGCAATACCCTGCGCAATACCCTGGTGCAATACTCTGCAATACCCTGGTGCAATACTCTGCAATACCCTGCGCAATACTCTGCAATACCCTGCGCAATACCCTGCAAAATACTCTGCAATACCCTGGTGCAATACTCTGCAATACTCTGGTGCAATACTCTGCAATACCCTGCGCAATACTCTGCAATACCCTGCGCAATACCCTGCAATACCCTGCGCAATACTCTGCAATACTCTGGTGCAATACTCTGCAATACCCTGGTGCAATACTCTGCAATACCCTGCGCAATACTCTGCAATACCCTGCGCAATACTCTGCAATACTCTGGTGCAATACTCTGCAATACCCTGGTGCAATACTCTGCAATACCCTGCGCAATACTCTGCAATACCCTGCGCAATACTCTGCAATACTCTGGTGCAATACTCTGCAATACCCTGCGCAATACCCTGCAATACTCTGGTGCAATACTCTGCAATACCCTGCGCAATACTCTGCAATACTCTGCAATACTCTGGTGCAATACTCTGCAATACCCTGCGCAATACCCTGCAAAATACTCTGCAATACCCTGGTGCAATACTCTGCAATACCCTGCGCAATACTCTGCAATACCCTGCGCAATACTCTGCAATACCCTGCGCAATACTCTGCAATACTCTGGTGCAATACTCTGCAATACCCTGCAAAATACTCTGCAATACCCTGCGCAATACCCTGCAAAATACTCTGCAATACCCTGGTGCAATACTCTGCAATACTCTGGTGCAATACCCTGCGCAATACTCTGCAATACCCTGCGCAATACCCTGCGCAATACTCTGCAATACCCTGCAATACCCTGCGCAATACTCTGCAATACCCTGCGCAATATTCTGCAATACCCTGCGCAATACTCTGCAATACTCTGCAATACCCTGCGCAATATTCTGCAATACCCTGCACAATACTCTGCAATACCCTGCGCAATACCCTGGTGCAATACTCTGCAATACTCTGGTGCAATACTCTGCAATACCCTGCAAAATACTCTGCAATACCCTGCGCAATACCCTGCAAAATACTCTGCAATACCCTGGTGCAATACTCTGCAATACTCTGGTGCAATACTCTGCAATACCCTGCGCAATACTCTGCAATACCCTGCGCAATACCCTGCAAAATACTCTGCAATACCCTGGTGCAATACTCTGCAATACTCTGGTGCAATACTCTGCAATACCCTGGTGCAATACTCTGCAATACCCTGCGCAATACTCTGCAATACCCTGCGCAATACTCTGCAATACTCTGGTGCAATACTCTGCAATACCCTGGTGCAATACCCTGCGCAATACTCTGCAATACCCTGCGCAATACCCTGCAATACCCTGCGCAATACTCTGCAATACCCTGCGCAATACTCTGCAATACTCTGCAATACTCTGGTGCAATACTCTGCAATACCCTGCGCAATACCCTGCAAAATACTCTGCAATACCCTGGTGCAATACTCTGCAATACCCTGCGCAATACTCTGCAATACCCTGCGCAATACCCTGGTGCAATACTCTGCAATACTCTGGTGCAATACTCTGCAATACTCTGGTGCAATACTCTGCAATACCCTGCAAAATACTCTGCAATACCCTGCGCAATACCCTGCAAAATACTCTGCAATACCCTGGTGCAATACTCTGCAATACTCTGGTGCAATACCCTGCGCAATACTCTGCAATACCCTGCGCAATACCCTGCGCAATACTCTGCAATACCCTGCAATACCCTGCGCAATACTCTGCAATACCCTGCGCAATATTCTGCAATACCCTGCGCAATACTCTGCAATACTCTGCAATACCCTGCGCAATATTCTGCAATACCCTGCGCAATACTCTGCAATACCCTGCGCAATACCCTGGTGCAATACTCTGCAATACTCTGGTGCAATACTCTGCAATACCCTGCAAAATACTCTGCAATACCCTGCGCAATACCCTGCAAAATACTCTGCAATACCCTGGTGCAATACTCTGCAATACTCTGGTGCAATACTCTGCAATACCCTGCGCAATACTCTGCAATACCCTGCGCAATACCCTGCAAAATACTCTGCAATACCCTGGTGCAATACTCTGCAATACTCTGGTGCAATACTCTGCAATACCCTGCGCAATACTCTGCAATACCCTGCGCAATACCCTGCAAAATACTCTGCAATACCCTGGTGCAATACTCTGCAATACTCTGGTGCAATACTCTGCAATACCCTGCGCAATACTCTGCAATACCCTGCGCAATACCCTGCAAAATACTCTGCAATACCCTGGTGCAATACTCTGCAATACACTGGTGCAATACTCTGCAATACCCTGCGCAATACTCTGCAATACCCTGCGCAATACTCTGCAATACTCTGGCGCAATACTCTGCAATACCCTGCGCAATACTCTGCAATACCCTGCGCAATACCCTGCGCAATACTCTGCAATACCCTGGTGCAATACTCTGCAATACACTGGTGCAATACTCTGCAATACCCTGCGCAATACTCTGCAATACCCTGCGCAATACTCTGCAATACTCTGGCGCAATACTCTGCAATACCCTGCGCAATACTCTGCAATACCCTGCGCAATACCCTGCGCAATACTCTGCAATACCCTGGTGCAATACTCTGCAATACTCTGGTGCAATACTCTGCAATACCCTGCGCAATACCCTGCAAAATACTCTGCAATACCCTGGTGCAATACTCTGCAATACCCTGCGCAATACCCTGCAAAATACTCTGCAATACCCTGGTGCAATACTCTGCAATACCCTGCGCAATACTCTGCAATACCCTGCGCAATACTCTGCAATACCCTGCGCAATACCCTGGTGCAATACTCTGCAATACTCTGGTGCAATACTCTGCAATACCCTGCAAAATACTCTGCAATACCCTGCGCAATACCCTGCAAAATACTCTGCAATACCCTGGTGCAATACTCTGCAATACTCTGGTGCAATACCCTGCGCAATACTCTGCAATACCCTGCGCAATACCCTGCGCAATACTCTGCAATACCCTGCAATACCCTGCACAATACTCTGCAATACCCTGCGCAATATTCTGCAATACCCTGCGCAATACTCTGCAATACTCTGCGCAATACCCTGGTGCAATACTCTGCAATACTCTGGTGCAATACTCTGCAATACCCTGCAAAATACTCTGCAATACCCTGCGCAATACCCTGCAAAATACTCTGCAATACCCTGGTGCAATACTCTGCAATACTCTGGTGCAATACTCTGCAATACCCTGCGCAATACTCTGCAATACCCTGCGCAATACCCTGCAAAATACTCTGCAATACCCTGGTGCAATACTCTGCAATACTCTGGTGCAATACTCTGCAATACCCTGGTGCAATACTCTGCAATACCCTGCGCAATACTCTGCAATACCCTGCGCAATACTCTGCAATACTCTGGTGCAATACTCTGCAATACCCTGGTGCAATACCCTGCGCAATACTCTGCAATACCCTGCGCAATACCCTGCAATACCCTGCGCAATACTCTGCAATACCCTGCGCAATACTCTGCAATACTCTGCAATACTCTGGTGCAATACTCTGCAATACCCTGCGCAATACCCTGCAAAATACTCTGCAATACCCTGGTGCAATACTCTGCAATACCCTGCGCAATACCCTGGTGCAATACTCTGCAATACTCTGGTGCAATACTCTGCAATACTCTGGTGCAATACTCTGCAATACCCTGCAAAATACTCTGCAATACCCTGCGCAATACCCTGCAAAATACTCTGCAATACCCTGGTGCAATACTCTGCAATACTCTGGTGCAATACCCTGCGCAATACTCTGCAATACCCTGCGCAATACCCTGCACAATACTCTGCAATACCCTGCAATACCCTGCGCAATACTCTGCAATACCCTGCGCAATATTCTGCAATACCCTGCGCAATACTCTGCAATACTCTGCAATACCCTGCGCAATATTCTGCAATACCCTGCGCAATACTCTGCAATACCCTGCGCAATACCCTGGTGCAATACTCTGCAATACTCTGGTGCAATACTCTGCAATACCCTGCGCAATACCCTGCAAAATACTCTGCAATACCCTGGTGCAATACTCTGCAATACTCTGGTGCAATACTCTGCAATACCCTGTGCAATACTCTGCAATACCCTGCGCAATACCCTGCAAAATACTCTGCAATACCCTGGTGCAATACTCTGCAATACTCTGGTGCAATACTCTGCAATACCCTGCGCAATACTCTGCAATACCCTGCGCAATACCCTGCAAAATACTCTGCAATACCCTGGTGCAATACTCTGCAATACTCTGGTGCAATACTCTGCAATACCCTGCGCAATACTCTGCAATACCCTGCGCAATACCCTGCAAAATACTCTGCAATACCCTGGTGCAATACTCTGCAATACTCTGGTGCAATACTCTGCAATACCCTGCACAATACTCTGCAATACCCTGCGCAATACCCTGCGCAATACCCTGCAAAATACTCTGCAATACCCTGGTGCAATACTCTGCAATACTCTGGTGCAATACTCTGCAATACCCTGCAATACCCTGCGCAATACTCTGCAATACTCTGGCGCAATACTCTGCAATACCCTGCGCAATACTCTGCAATACCCTGCGCAATACCCTGCGCAATACTCTGCAATACCCTGGTGCAATACTCTGCAATACTCTGGTGCAATACTCTGCAATACCCTGGTGCAATACTCTGCAATACTCTGCAATACCCTGCGCAATACTCTGCAATACCCTGCGCAATACTCTGCAATACCCTGCGCAATACTCTGCAATACCCTGCGCAATACCCTGCGCAATACTCTGCAATACCCTGGTGCAATACTCTGCAATACTCTGGTGCAATACCCTGCGCAATACTGCGCAATACTCTGCAATACTCTGGTGCAATACTCTGCAATACCCTGGTGCAATACCCTGCGCAATACTCTGCAATACCCTGCGCAATACTCTGCAATACCCTGCGCAATACTCTGCAATACTCTGGTGCAATACTCTGCAATACCCTGGTGCAATACTCTGCAATACCCTGCACAATACTCTGCAATACCCTGCGCAATACTCTGCAATACTCTGGTGCAATACTCTGCAATACCCTGGTGCAATACTCTGCAATACTCTGCAATACCATGCGCAATACTCTGCAATACCCTGCGCAATACTCTGCAATACTCTGGTGCAATACTCTGCAATACCCTGGTGCAATACCCTGCAATACCCTGCGCAATACTCTGCAATACCCTGCGCAATACTCTGCAATACCCTGCGCAATACTCTGCAATACTCTGGTGCAATACTCTGCAATACCCTGGTGCAATACTCTGCAATACCCTGCGCAATACTCTGCAATACCCTGCGCAATTCTCTGCAATACTCTGGTGCAATACTCTGCAATACCCTGGTGCAATACCATGCGCAATACTCTGCAATACCCTGCGCAATACCCTGCAATACCCTGCGCAATACTCTGCAATACCCTGCGCAATACTCTGCAATACTCTGCAATACTCTGGTGCAATACTCTGCAATACCCTGCGCAATACCCTGCAAAATACTCTGCAATACCCTGCGCAATACTCTGCAATACTCTGCAATACCCTGCGCAATACCCTGGTGCAATACTCTGCAATACTCTGGTGCAATACTCTGCAATACTCTGGTGCAATACTCTGCAATACCCTGCAAAATACTCTGCAATACCCTGCGCAATACTCTGCAATACCCTGCGCAATACCCTGCGCAATACCCTGCAAAATACTCTGCAATACCCTGGTGCAATACTCTGCAATACTCTGGTGCAATACCCTGCGCAATACTCTGCAATACCCTGCACAATACTCTGCAATACCCTGCAATACCCTGCGCAATACTCTGCAATACCCTGCGCAATATTCTGCAATACCCTGCGCAATACTCTGCAATACTCTGCAATACCCTGCGCAATATTCTGCAATACCCTGCGCAATACTCTGCAATACCCTGCGCAATACCCTGGTGCAATACTCTGCAATACTCTGGTGCAATACTCTGCAATACCCTGCAAAATACTCTGCAATACCCTGCGCAATACCCTGCAAAATACTCTGCAATACCCTGGTGCAATACTCTGCAATACTCTGGTGCAATACTCTGCAATACCCTGCGCAATACTCTGCAATACCCTGCGCAATACCCTGCAAAATACTCTGCAATACCCTGGTGCAATACTCTGCAATACACTGGTGCAATACTCTGCAATACCCTGCGCAATACTCTGCAATACCCTGCGCAATACTCTGCAATACTCTGGCGCAATACTCTGCAATACCCTGCGCAATACTCTGCAATACCCTGCGCAATACCCTGCGCAATACTCTGCAATACCCTGGTGCAATACTCTGCAATACCCTGCGCAATACTCTGCAATACCCTGCGCAATACTCTGCAATACTCTGGTGCAATACTCTGCAATACCCTGGTGCAATACTCTGCAATACCCTGCGCAATACTCTGCAATACCCTGCGCAATACTCTGCAATACTCTGGTGCAATACTCTGCAATACCCTGCGCAATACTCTGCAATACCCTGCGCAATACCCTGCAATACCCTGCGCAATACTCTGCAATACTCTGGTGCAATACTCTGCAATACCCTGCGCAATACCCTGCAATACCCTGCGCAATACCCTGCAATACCCTGCGCAATACTCTGCAATACCCTGGTGCAATACTCTGCAATACCCTGCGCAATACTCTGCAATACCCTGCGCAATACTCTGCAATACCCTGCGCAATACTCTGCAATACCCTGCGCAATACTCTGCAATACTCTGGTGCAATACTCTGCAATACCCTGCGCAATACTCTGCAATACCCTGCGCAATACCCTGCAATACCCTGCGCAATACTCTGCAATACTCTGGTGCAATACTCTGCAATACCCTGCGCAATACCCTGCAATACCCTGCGCAATACCCTGCAATACCCTGCGCAATACTCTGCAATACCCTGGTGCAATACTCTGCAATACCCTGCGCAATACTCTGCAATACCCTGCGCAATACTCTGCAATACCCTGCGCAATACTCTGCAATACCCTGTGCAATACTCTGCAATACTCTGGTGCAATACTCTGCAATACCCTGCGCAATACTCTGCAATACCCTGCGCAATACTCTGCAATACCCTGCGCAATACTCTGCAATACCCTGTGCAATACTCTGCAATACTCTGGTGCAATACTCTGCAATACCCTGCGCAATACTCTGCAATACCCTGCGCAATACCCTGCAAAATACTCTGCAATACCCTGGTGCAATACTCTGCAATACCCTGCGCAATACTCTGCAATACCCTGCGCAATACCCTGCAATACTCTGGTGCAATACTCTGCAATACTCTGGTGCAATACTCTGCAATACCCTGCGCAATACTCTGCAATACCTTGCGCAATACCCTGCAATACCCTGCGCACTACTCTGCAATACTCTGGCGCAATACTCTGCAATACCCTGCGCAATACTCTGCAATACCCTGCGCAATACCCTGCGCAATACTCTGCAATACCCTGGTGCAATACTCTGCAATACTCTGGTGCAATACTCTGCAATACCCTGCGCAATACTCTGCAATACCCTGCGCAATACCCTGGTGCAATACTCTGCAATACCCTGGTGCAATACTCTGCAATACTCTGCAATACCCTGCGCAATACTCTGCAATACCCTGCGCAATACTCTGCAATACCCTGCGCAATACTCTGCAATACCCTGCGCAATACTCTGCAATACTCTGGTGCAATACTCTGCAATACCCTGGTGCAATACTCTGCAATACCCTGCGCAATACTCTGCAATACCCTGCGCAATACTCTGCAATACCCTGCGCAATACTCTGCAATACTCTGGTGCAATACTCTGCAATACCCTGGTGCAATACCCTGCAATACCCTGCGCAATACTCTGCAATACCCTGCGCAATACCCTGCAATACCCTGCGCAATACTCTGCAATACTCTGGTGCAATACTCTGCAATACCCTGGTGCAATACTCTGCAATACCCTGCGCAATACTCTGCAATACCCTGGTGCAATACTCTGCAATACTCTGGTGCAATACTCTGCAATACCCTGCGCAATACTCTGCAATACCCTGCGCAATACCCTGCAATACCCTGCGCAATACTCTGCAATACCCTGCGCAATACTCTGCAATACTCTGGTGCAATACTCTGCAATACCCTGGTGCAATACTCTGCAATACCCTGGTGCAATACTCTGCAATACCCTGCGCAATACTCTGCAATACCCTGGTGCAATACTCTGCAATACTCTGGTGCAATACTCTGCAATACCCTGCGCAATACTCTGCAATACCCTGCGCAATACTCTGCAATACCCTGCGCAATACTCTGCAATACTCTGGTGCAATACTCTGCAATACCCTGGTGCAATACTCTGCAATACCCTGCGCAATACTCTGCAATACCATGCGCAATACCCTGCAATACCCTGCGCAATACTCTGCAATACTCTGGTGCAATACTCTGCAATACCCTGGTGCAATACTCTGCAATACCCTGCGCAATACTCTGCAATACCCTGCGCAATACTCTGCAATACCCTGGTGCAATACTCTGCAATACTCTGGTGCAATACTCTGCAATACCCTGCGCAATACTCTGCAATACCCTGCGCAATACCCTGGTGCAATACTCTGCAATACTCTGCAATACTCTGGTGCAATACTCTGCAATACTCTGGTGCAATACTCTGCAATACCCTGCGCAATATTCTGCAATACCCTGCGCAATACTCTGCAATACTCTGCAATACTCTGCAATACCCTGCGCAATATTCTGCAATACCCTGCGCAATACTCTGCAATACCCTGCGCAATACCCTGGTGCAATACTCTGCAATACTCTGGTGCAATACTCTGCAATACCCTGGTGCAATACTCTGCAATACCCTGGTGCAATACTCTGCAATACCCTGCGCAATACCCTGCAATACCCTGCGCAATACTCTGCAATACTCTGGTGCAATACTCTGCAATACCCTGGTGCAATACTCTGCAATACCCTGGTGCAATACTCTGCAATACCCTGCGCAATACTCTGCAATACCCTGGTGCAATACTCTGCAATACTCTGGTGCAATACTCTGCAATACCCTGCGCAATACTCTGCAATACCCTGCGCAATACCCTGGTGCAATACTCTGCAATACTCTGCAATACCCTGGTGCAATACTCTGCAATACTCTGGTGCAATACTCTGCAATACCCTGCGCAATACTCTGCAATACCCTGCGCAATACCCTGCAATACCCTGCGCAATACTCTGCAATACCCTGCGCAATACTCTGCAATACTCTGGTGCAATACTCTGCAATACCCTGGTGCAATACTCTGCAATACCCTGCGCAATACTCTGCAATACCCTGGTGCAATACTCTGCAATACTCTGGTGCAATACTCTGCAATACCCTGCGCAATACCCTGCAAAATACTCTGCAATACCCTGGTGCAATACTCTGCAATACCCTGCGCAATACTCTGCAATACCCTGCGCAATACCCTGCAAAATACTCTGCAATACCCTGGTGCAATACTCTGCAATACTCTGGTGCAATACTCTGCAATACCCTGCGCAATACTCTGCAATACCCTGCGCAATACCCTGCAATACCCTGCGCAATACTCTGCAATACTCTGGTGCAATACTCTGCAATACCCTGGTGCAATACTCTGCAATACCCTGTGCAATACTCTGCAATACCCTGGTGCAATACTCTGCAATACTCTGGTGCAATACTCTGCAATACCCTGCGCAATACTCTGCAATACCCTGCGCAATACCCTGCAATACCCTGCGCAATACTCTGCAATACCCTGGTGCAATACTCTGCAATACCCTGCGCAATACTCTGCAATACCCTGCGCAATACTCTGCAATACCCTGTGCAATACTCTGCAATACTCTGCAATACCCTGCACAATACTCTGCAATACCCTGTGCAATACTCTGCAATACTCTGGTGCAATACTCTGCAATACCCTGCGCAATACTCTGCAATACCCTGCGCAATACCCTGCAAAATACTCTGCAATACCCTGGTGCAATACTCTGCAATACCCTGCGCAATACTCTGCAATACCCTGCGCAATACCCTGCAAAATACTCTGCAATACCCTGGTGCAATACTCTGCAATACTCTGGTGCAATACTCTGCAATACCCTGCGCAATACTCTGCAATACCCTGCGCAATACCCTGCAATACCCTGCGCAATACTCTGCAATACTCTGGTGCAATACTCTGCAATACCCTGGTGCAATACTCTGCAATACCCTGCGCAATACTCTGCAATACCCTGCGCAATACTCTGCAATACTCTGGTGCAATACTCTGCAATACCCTGGTGCAATACTCTGCAATACCCTGCGCAATACTCTGCAATACCCTGCGCAATACTCTGCAATACTCTGGTGCAATACTCTGCAATACCCTGGTGCAATACCCTGCGCAATACTCTGCAATACCCTGCACAATACCCTGCAATACCCTGCGCAATACTCTGCAATACCCTGCGCAATACTCTGCAATACTCTGCAATACTCTGGTGCAATACTCTGCAATACCCTGCGCAATACCCTGCAAAATACTCTGCAATACCCTGGTGCAATACTCTGCAATACCCTGTGCAATACTCTGCAATACCCTGCGCAATACCCTGGTGCAATACTCTGCAATACTCTGGTGCAATACTCTGCAATACTCTGGTGCAATACTCTGCAATACCCTGCAAAATACTCTGCAATACCCTGCGCAATACTCTGCAATACCCTGCGCAATACCCTGCGCAATACCCTGCAAAATACTCTGCAATACCCTGGTGCAATACTCTGCAATACTCTGGTGCAATACCCTGCGCAATACTCTGCAATACCCTGCGCAATACCCTGCGCAATACTCTGCAATACCCTGCAAAATACTCTGCAATACCCTGCGCAATACCCTGCAAAATACTCTGCAATACCCTGGTGCAATACTCTGCAATACTCTGGTGCAATACCCTGCGCAATACTCTGCAATACCCTGCGCAATACCCTGCGCAATACTCTGCAATACCCTGCAATACCCTGCGCAATACTCTGCAATACCCTGCGCAATATTCTGCAATACCCTGCGCAATACTCTGCAATACTCTGCAATACCCTGCGCAATATTCTGCAATACCCTGCGCAATACTCTGCAATACCCTGCGCAATACCCTGGTGCAATACTCTGCAATACTCTGGTGCAATACTCTGCAATACCCTGCAAAATACTCTGCAATACCCTGCGCAATACCCTGCAAAATACTCTGCAATACCCTGGTGCAATACTCTGCAATACTCTGGTGCAATACTCTGCAATACCCTGCGCAATACTCTGCAATACCCTGCGCAATACCCTGCAAAATACTCTGCAATACCCTGGTGCAATACTCTGCAATACTCTGGTGCAATACTCTGCAATACCCTGGTGCAATACTCTGCAATACCCTGCGCAATACTCTGCAATACCCTGCGCAATACTCTGCAATACTCTGGTGCAATACTCTGCAATACCCTGGTGCAATACCCTGCACAATACTCTGCAATACCCTGCGCAATACCCTGCAATACCCTGCGCAATACTCTGCAATACCCTGCGCAATACTCTGCAATACTCTGCAATACTCTGGTGCAATACTCTGCAATACCCTGCGCAATACCCTGCAAAATACTCTGCAATACCCTGGTGCAATACTCTGCAATACCCTGCGCAATACTCTGCAATACCCTGCGCAATACCCTGGTGCAATACTCTGCAATACTCTGGTGCAATACTCTGCAATACTCTGGTGCAATACTCTGCAATACCCTGCAAAATACTCTGCAATACCCTGCGCAATACCCTGCAAAATACTCTGCAATACCCTGGTGCAATACTCTGCAATACTCTGGTGCAATACCCTGCGCAATACTCTGCAATACCCTGCGCAATACCCTGCGCAATACTCTGCAATACCCTGCAATACCCTGCGCAATACTCTGCAATACCCTGCGCAATATTCTGCAATACCCTGCGCAATACTCTGCAATACTCTGCAATACCCTGCGCAATATTCTGCAATACCCTGCGCAATACTCTGCAATACCCTGCGCAATACTCTGCAATACTCTGGTGCAATACTCTGCAATACCCTGCAAAATACTCTGCAATACCCTGCGCAATACCCTGCAAAATACTCTGCAATACCCTGGTGCAATACTCTGCAATACTCTGGTGCAATACTCTGCAATACCCTGCGCAATACTCTGCAATACCCTGCGCAATACCCTGCAAAATACTCTGCAATACCCTGGTGCAATACTCTGCAATACTCTGGTGCAATACTCTGCAATACCCTGCGCAATACTCTGCAATACCCTGCGCAATACCCTGCAAAATACTCTGCAATACCCTGGTGCAATACTCTGCAATACACTGGTGCAATACTCTGCAATACCCTGCGCAATACTCTGCAATACCCTGCGCAATACT
Source organism: Rana muscosa (assembly GCA_029206835.1). NCBI lineage: Eukaryota > Metazoa > Chordata > Amphibia > Anura > Ranidae > Rana > Rana muscosa. Next base: position 1,991,283 of record JARGYO010000230.1, read on the forward strand.
CTGCAATACTCTGGCGCAATACTCTGCAATACCCTGCGCAATACTCTGCAATACCCTGCGCAATACCCTGCGCAATACTCTGCAATACCCTGGTGCAATACTCTGCAATACTCTGGTGCAATACTCTGCAATACCCTGCGCAATACCCTGCAAAATACTCTGCAATACCCTGGTGCAATACTCTGCAATACCCTGCGCAATACCCTGCAAAATACTCTGCAATACCCTGGTGCAATACTCTGCAATACCCTGCGCAATACTCTGCAATACCCTGCGCAATACTCTGCAATACCCTGCGCAATACCCTGGTGCAATACTCTGCAATACTCTGGTGCAATACTCTGCAATACCCTGCAAAATACTCTGCAATACCCTGCGCAATACCCTGCAAAATACTCTGCAATACCCTGGTGCAATACTCTGCAATACTCTGGTGCAATACCCTGCGCAATACTCTGCAATACCCTGCGCAATACCCTGCGCAATACTCTGCAATACCCTGCAATACCCTGCGCAATACTCTGCAATACCCTGCGCAATATTCTGCAATACCCTGCGCAATACTCTGCAATACTCTGCGCAATACCCTGGTGCAATACTCTGCAATACCCTGCAAAATACTCTGCAATACCCTGCGCAATACCCTGCAAAATACTCTGCAATACCCTGGTGCAATACTCTGCAATACTCTGGTGCAATACTCTGCAATACCCTGCGCAATACTCTGCAATACCCTGCGCAATACCCTGCAAAATACTCTGCAATACCCTGGTGCAATACTCTGCAATACTCTGGTGCAATACTCTGCAATACCCTGGTGCAATACTCTGCAATACCCTGCGCAATACTCTGCAATACCCTGCGCAATACTCTGCAATACTCTGGTGCAATACTCTGCAATACCCTGGTGCAATACCCTGCACAATACTCTGCAATACCCTGCGCAATACCCTGCAATACCCTGCGCAATACTCTGCAATACCCTGCGCAATACTCTGCAATACTCTGCAATACTCTGGTGCAATACCCTGCAAAATACCCTGCAAAATACTCTGCAATACCCTGGTGCAATACTCTGCAATACTCTGCAATACCCTGCGCAATACCCTGGTGCAATACTCTGCAATACTCTGGTGCAATACTCTGCAATACTCTGGTGCAATACTCTGCAATACCCTGCGCAATACTCTGCAATACCCTGCGCAATACTCTGCAATACCCTGCGCAATACTCTGCAATACTCTGGTGCAATACTCTGCAATACCCTGGTGCAATACTCTGCAATACCCTGCGCAATACTCTGCAATACCCTGCGCAATACTCTGCAATACCCTGCGCAATACTCTGCAATACTCTGGTGCAATACTCTGCAATACCCTGGTGCAATACCCTGCAATACCCTGCGCAATACTCTGCAATACCCTGCGCAATACCCTGCAATACCCTGCGCAATACTCTGCAATACTCTGGTGCAATACTCTGCAATACCCTGGTGCAATACTCTGCAATACCCTGCGCAATACTCTGCAATACCCTGGTGCAATACTCTGCAATACTCTGGTGCAATACTCTGCAATACCCTGCGCAATACTCTGCAATACCCTGCGCAATACTCTGCAATACCCTGCGCAATACTCTGCAATACCCTGCGCAATACTCTGCAATACTCTGGTGCAATACTCTGCAATACCCTGGTGCAATACTCTGCAATACCCTGCGCAATACTCTGCAATACCCTGCGCAATACCCTGCAATACCCTGCGCAATACTCTGCAATACCCTGGTGCAATACTCTGCAATACCCTGCGCAATACTCTGCAATACCCTGCGCAATACTCTGCAATACCCTGGTGCAATACTCTGCAATACTCTGGTGCAATACTCTGCAATACCCTGCGCAATACTCTGCAATACCCTGTGCAATACTCTGCAATACTCTGGTGCAATACTCTGCAATACCCTGCGCAATACTCTGCAATACCCTGCGCAATACCCTGCAAAATACTCTGCAATACCCTGGTGCAATACTCTGCAATACCCTGCGCAATACTCTGCAATACCCTGCGCAATACCCTGCAAAATACTCTGCAATACCCTGGTGCAATACTCTGCAATACTCTGGTGCAATACTCTGCAATACCCTGGTGCAATACTCTGCAATACCCTGCGCAATACTCTGCAATACTCTGGTGCAATACTCTGCAATACCCTGGTGCAATACTCTGCAATACCCTGGTGCAATACTCTGCAATACCCTGCGCAATACTCTGCAATACCCTGGTGCAATACTCTGCAATACTCTGGTGCAATACTCTGCAATACCCTGCGCAATACTCTGCAATACCCTGCGCAATACTCTGCAATACCCTGCGCAATACTCTGCAATACCCTGCGCAATACTCTGCAATACTCTGGTGCAATACTCTGCAATACCCTGGTGCAATACTCTGCAATACCCTGCGCAATACTCTGCAATACCCTGCGCAATACTCTGCAATACTCTGGTGCAATACTCTGCAATACCCTGCGCAATACTCTGCAATACCCTGGTGCAATACTCTGCAATACTCTGGTGCAATACTCTGCAATACCCTGCGCAATACTCTGCAATACCCTGCGCAATACTCTGCAATACCCTGTGCAATACTCTGCAATACTCTGGTGCAATACTCTGCAATACCCTGCGCAATACTCTGCAATACCCTGCGCAATACCCTGCAAAATACTCTGCAATACCCTGGTGCAATACTCTGCAATACCCTGCGCAATACTCTGCAATACCCTGCGCAATACCCTGCAAAATACTCTGCAATACCCTGGTGCAATACTCTGCAATACTCTGGTGCAATACTCTGCAATACCCTGGTGCAATACTCTGCAATACCCTGCGCAATACTCTGCAATACCCTGCGCAATTCTCTGCAATACTCTGGTGCAATACTCTGCAATACCCTGGTGCAATACCCTGCGCAATACTCTGCAATACCCTGCGCAATACCCTGCAATACCCTGCGCAATACTCTGCAATACCCTGCGCAATACTCTGGTGCAATACTCTGCAATACCCTGCGCAATACCCTGCAAAATACTCTGCAATACCCTGGTGCAATTATCTGCAATACCCTGCGCAATACTCTGCAATACCCTGCGCAATACTCTGCAATACTCTGGTGCAATACTCTGCAATACCCTGGTGCAATACCCTGCGCAATACTCTGCAATACCCTGCGCAATACCCTGCAATACCCTGCGCAATACTCTGCAATACCCTGCACAATACTCTGCAATACTCTGCAATACTCTGGTGCAATACTCTGCAATACCCTGCGCAATACCCTGCAAAATACTCTGCAATACCCTGGTGCAATACTCTGCAATACCCTGCGCAATACTCTGCAATACCCTGCGCAATACCCTGGTGCAATACTCTGCAATACTCTGGTGCAATACTCTGCAATACTCTGGTGCAATACTCTTCAATACCCTGCAAAATACTCTGCAATACCCTGCGCAATACCCTGCAAAATACTCTGCAATACCCTGGTGCAATACTCTGCAATACTCTGGTGCAATACCCTGCGCAATACTCTGCAATACCCTGCGCAATACCCTGCGCAATACTCTGCAATACCCTGCAATACCCTGCGCAATACTCTGCAATACCCTGCGCAATATTCTGCAATACCCTGCGCAATACTCTGCAATACTCTGCAATACCCTGCGCAATATTCTGCAATACCCTGCGCAATACTCTGCAATACTCTGGTGCAATACTCTGCAATACCCTGCAAAATACTCTGCAATACTCTGCAATACCCTGCGCAATATTCTGCAATACCCTGTGCAATACTCTGCAATACCCTGGTGCAATACTCTGCAATACTCTGGTGCAATACTCTGCAATACCCTGCGCAATACTCTGCAATACCCTGCGCAATACCCTGCAAAATACTCTGCAATACCCTGGTGCAATACTCTGCAATACTCTGGTGCAATACTCTGCAATACCCTGCGCAATACTCTGCAATACCCTGCGCAATACCCTGCAAAATACTCTGCAATACCCTGGTGCAATACTCTGCAATAATCTGGTGCAATACTCTGCAATACCCTGGTGCAATACTCTGCAATACCCTGGTGCAATACTCTGCAATACTCTGGCGCAATACTCTGCAATACCCTGCGCAATACTCTGCAATACCCTGCGCAATACCCTGCGCAATACTCTGCAATACCCTGGTGCAATACTCTGCAATACTCTGGTGCAATACTCTGCAATACCCTGCGCAATACTCTGCAATACTCTGGTGCAATACTCTGCAATACCCTGGTGCAATACCCTGCGCAATACTCTACAATACCCTGCGCAATACTCTGCAATACCCTGCGCAATACTCTGCAATACCCTGCGCAATACTCTGCAATACCCTGCGCAATACTCTGCAATACTCTGGTGCAATACTCTGCAATACCCTGGTGCAATACTCTGCAATACCCTGCGCAATACTCTGCAATACCCTGCGCAATTCTCTGCAATACTCTGGTGCAATACTCTGCAATACCCTGGTGCAATACCCTGCGCAATACTCTGCAATACCCTGCGCAATACCCTGCAATACCCTGCGCAATACTCTGCAATACCCTGCGCAATACTCTGCAATACTCTGCAATACTCTGGTGCAATACTCTGCAATACCCTGCGCAATACCCTGCAAAATACTCTGCAATACCCTGGTGCAATACTCTGCAATACCCTGCGCAATACTCTGCAATACCCTGCGCAATACCCTGGTGCAATACTCTGCAATACTCTGGTGCAATACTCTGCAATACCCTGCGCAATACTCTGCAATACTCTGCAATACCCTGCGCAATATTCTGCAATACCCTGCGCAATATTCTGCAATACCCTGCGCAATACTCTGCAATACCCTGCGCAATACCCTGGTGCAATACTCTGCAATACTCTGGTGCAATACTCTGCAATACCCTGCGCAATACTCTGCAATACCCTGCGCAATACCCTGCAAAATACTCTGCAATACCCTGGTGCAATACTCTGCAATACACTGGTGCAATACTCTGCAATACCCTGCGCAATACTCTGCAATACCCTGCGCAATACTCTGCAATACTCTGGCGCAATACTCTGCAATACCCTGCGCAATACTCTGCAATACCCTGCGCAATACCCTGCGCAATACTCTGCAATACCCTGGTGCAATACTCTGCAATACTCTGGTGCAATACTCTGCAATACCCTGCGCAATACCCTGCAAAATACTCTGCAATACCCTGGTGCAATACTCTGCAATACTCTGGTGCAATACTCTGCAATACCCTGCGCAATATTCTGCAATACCCTGCACAATACTCTGCAATACTCTGCAATACCCTGCGCAATATTCTGCAATACCCTGCGCAATACTCTGCAATACCCTGCGCAATACCCTGGTGCAATACTCTGCAATACTCTGGTGCAATACTCTGCAATACCCTGCACAATACTCTGCAATACCCTGCGCAATACCCTGCAAAATACTCTGCAATACCCTGGTGCAATACTCTGCAATACACTGGTGCAATACTCTGCAATACCCTGCGCAATACTCTGCAATACCCTGCGCAATACTCTGCAATACTCTGGCGCAATACTCTGCAATACCCTGCGCAATACTCTGCAATACCCTGCGCAATACCCTGCGCAATACTCTGCAATACCCTGGTGCAATACTCTGCAATACTCTGGTGCAATACTCTGCAATACCCTGCGCAATACCCTGCAAAATACTCTGCAATACCCTGGTGCAATACTCTGCAATACCCTGCGCAATACCCTGCAAAATACTCTGCAATACCCTGGTGCAATACTCTGCAATACCCTGCGCAATACTCTGCAATACCCTGCGCAATACTCTGCAATACCCTGCGCAATACCCTGCAAAATACTCTGCAATACCCTGGTGCAATACTCTGCAATACTCTGGTGCAATACCCTGCGCAATACTCTGCAATACCCTGCGCAATACCCTGCGCAATACTCTGCAATACCCTGCAATACCCTGCGCAATACTCTGCAATACCCTGCGCAATATTCTGCAATACCCTGCGCAATACTCTGCAATACTCTGCGCAATACCCTGGTGCAATACTCTGCAATACTCTGGTGCAATACTCTGCAATACCCTGCAAAATACTCTGCAATACCCTGCGCAATACCCTGCAAAATACTCTGCAATACCCTGGTGCAATACTCTGCAATACTCTGGTGCAATACTCTGCAATACCCTGCGCAATACTCTGCAATACCCTGCGCAATACCCTGCAAAATACTCTGCAATACCCTGGTGCAATACTCTGCAATACTCTGGTGCAATACTCTGCAATACCCCGGTGCAATACTCTGCAATACCCTGCGCAATACTCTGCAATACCCTGCACAATACTCTGCAATACTCTGGTGCAATACTCTGCAATACCCTGGTGCAATACCCTGCGCAATACTCTGCAATGCCCTGCGCAATACCCTGCAATACCCTGCGCAATACTCTGCAATACCCTGCGCAATACTCTGCAATACTCTGGTGCAATACTCTGCAATACCCTGCGCAATACCCTGCAAAATACTCTGCAATACCCTGGTGCAATACTCTGCAATACCCTGCGCAATACTCTGCAATACCCTGCGCAATACCCTGGTGCAATACTCTGCAATACTCTGGTGCAATACTCTGCAATACTCTGGTGCAATACTCTGCAATACCCTGCAAAATACTCTGCAATACCCTGCGCAATACCCTGCAAAATACTCTGCAATACCCTGGTGCAATACTCTGCAATACTCTGGTGCAATACTCTGCAATACCCTGTGCAATACTCTGCAATACCCTGCGCAATACCCTGCAAAATACTCTGCAATACCCTGGTGCAATACTCTGCAATACTCTGGTGCAATACTCTGCAATACCCTGCGCAATACTCTGCAATACCCTGCGCAATACCCTGCAAAATACTCTGCAATACCCTGGTGCAATACTCTGCAATACTCTGGTGCAATACTCTGCAATACCCTGCAATACCCTGCGCAATACTCTGCAATACTCTGGCGCAATACTCTGCAATACCCTGGTGCAATACTCTGCAATACCCTGCGCAATACTCTGCAATACCCTGCGCAATTCTCTGCAATACTCTGGTGCAATACTCTGCAATACCCTGGTGCAATACCCTGCGCAATACTCTGCAATACCCTGCGCAATACCCTGCAATACCCTGCGCAATACTCTGCAATACCCTGCGCAATACTCTGCAATACTCTGCAATACTCTGGTGCAATACTCTGCAATACCCTGCGCAATACCCTGCAAAATACTCTGCAATACCCTGGTGCAATACTCTGCAATACCCTGCGCAATACTCTGCAATACCCTGCGCAATACCCTGGTGCAATACTCTGCAATACTCTGCAATACTCTGGTGCAATACTCTGCAATACTCTGGTGCAATACTCTGCAATACCCTGCGCAATATTCTGCAATACCCTGCGCAATACTCTGCAATACTCTGCAATACCCTGCGCAATATTCTGCAATACCCTGCACAATACTCTGCAATACCCTGCGCAATACCCTGGTGCAATACTCTGCAATACTCTGGTGCAATACTCTGCAATACCCTGCAAAATACTCTGCAATACCCTGCGCAATACCCTGCAAAATACTCTGCAATACCCTGGTGCAATACTCTGCAATACTCTGGTGCAATACTCTGCAATACCCTGCGCAATACTCTGCAATACCCTGCGCAATACCCTGCAAAATACTCTGCAATACCCTGGTGCAATACTCTGCAATACACTGGTGCAATACTCTGCAATACCCTGCGCAATACTCTGCAATACCCTGCGCAATACTCTGCAATACTCTGGCGCAATACTCTGCAATACCCTGCGCAATACTCTGCAATACCCTGCGCAATACCCTGCGCAATACTCTGCAATACCCTGGTGCAATACTCTGCAATACTCTGGTGCAATACCCTGCGCAATACTCTGCAATACCCTGCGCAATACTCTGCAATACTCTGGTGCAATACTCTGCAATACCCTGGTGCAATACCCTGCGCAATACTCTGCAATACCCTGCGCAATACTCTGCAATACCCTGCGCAATACTCTGCAATACTCTGGTGCAATACTCTGCAATACCCTGGTGCAATACTCTGCAATACCCTGCGCAATACTCTGCAATACTCTGGTGCAATACTCTGCAATACCCTGGTGCAATACTCTGCAATACTCTGCAATACCCTGCGCAATACTCTGCAATACCCTGCGCAATACTCTGCAATACTCTGGTGCAATACTCTGCAATACCCTGGTGCAATACCCTGCAATACCCTGCGCAATACTCTGCAATACCCTGCGCAATACTCTGCAATACCCTGCGCAATACTCTGCAATACTCTGGTGCAATACTCTGCAATACCCTGGTGCAATACTCTGCAATACCCTGCGCAATACTCTGCAATACCCTGCGCAATTCTCTGCAATACTCTGGTGCAATACTCTGCAATACCCTGGTGCAATACCCTGCGCAATACTCTGCAATACCCTGCGCAATACCCTGCAATACCCTGCGCAATACTCTGCAATACCCTGCGCAATACTCTGCAATACTCTGCAATACTCTGGTGCAATACTCTGCAATACCCTGCGCAATACCCTGCAAAATACTCTGCAATACCCTGCGCAATACTCTGCAATACTCTGCAATACCCTGCGCAATATTCTGCAATACCCTGCGCAATACTCTGCAATACCCTGCGCAATACCCTGGTGCAATACTCTGCAATACTCTGGTGCAATACTCTGCAATACCCTGCAAAATACTCTGCAATACCCTGCGCAATACCCTGCAAAATACTCTGCAATACCCTGGTGCAATACTCTGCAATACTCTGGTGCAATACTCTGCAATACCCTGCGCAATACTCTGCAATACCCTGCGCAATACCCTGCAAAATACTCTGCAATACCCTGGTGCAATACTCTGCAATACACTGGTGCAATACTCTGCAATACCCTGCGCAATACTCTGCAATACCCTGCGCAATACTCTGCAATACTCTGGCGCAATACTCTGCAATACCCTGCGCAATACTCTGCAATACCCTGCGCAATACCCTGCGCAATACTCTGCAATACCCTGGTGCAATACTCTGCAATACTCTGGTGCAATACCCTGCGCAATACTCTGCAATACCCTGTGCAATACTCTGCAATACTCTGGTGCAATACTCTGCAATACCCTGGTGCAATACCCTGCGCAATACTCTGCAATACCCTGCGCAATACTCTGCAATACCCTGCGCAATACTCTGCAATACTCTGGTGCAATACTCTGCAATACCCTGGTGCAATACTCTGCAATACCCTGCGCAATACTCTGCAATACTCTGGTGCAATACTCTGCAATACCCTGGTGCAATACTCTGCAATACTCTGCAATACCCTGCGCAATACTCTGCAATACCCTGCGCAATACTCTGCAATACTCTGGTGCAATACTCTGCAATACCCTGGTGCAATACCCTGCAATACCCTGCGCAATACTCTGCAATACCCTGCGCAATACTCTGCAATACCCTGCGCAATACTCTGCAATACTCTGGTGCAATACTCTGCAATACCCTGGTGCAATACTCTGCAATACCCTGCGCAATACTCTGCAATACCCTGCGCAATTCTCTGCAATACTCTGGTGCAATACTCTGCAATACCCTGGTGCAATACCCTGCGCAATACTCTGCAATACCCTGCGCAATACCCTGCAATACCCTGCGCAATACTCTGCAATACCCTGCGCAATACTCTGCAATACTCTGCAATGCTCTGGTGCAATACTCTGCAATACCCTGCGCAATACCCTGCAAAATACTCTGCAATACCCTGCGCAATACTCTGCAATACTCTGCAATACCCTGCGCAATACCCTGGTGCAATACTCTGCAATACTCTGGTGCAATACTCTGCAATACTCTGGTGCAATACTCTGCAATACCCTGCAAAATACTCTGCAATACCCTGCGCAATACTCTGCAATACCCTGCGCAATACCCTGCAAAATACTCTGCAATACCCTGGTGCAATACTCTGCAATACTCTGGTGCAATACCCTGCGCAATACTCTGCAATACCCTGCGCAATACTCTGCAATACCCTGCAATACCCTGCGCAATACTCTGCAATACCCTGCGCAATACTCTGCAATACCCTGCGCAATATTCTGCAATACCCTGCGCAATACTCTGCAATACTCTGCAATACCCTGCGCAATATTCTGCAATACCCTGCGCAATACTCTGCAATACCCTGCGCAATACCCTGGTGCAATACTCTGCAATACTCTGGTGCAATACTCTGCAATACCCTGCAAAATACTCTGCAATACCCTGTGCAATACCCTGCAAAATACTCTGCAATACCCTGGTGCAATACTCTGCAATACACTGGTGCAATACTCTGCAATACCCTGCGCAATACTCTGCAATACCCTGCGCAATACTCTGCAATACTCTGGCGCAATACTCTGCAATACCCTGCGCAATACTCTGCAATACCCTGCGCAATACCCTGCGCAATACTCTGCAATACCCTGGTGCAATACTCTGCAATACCCTGCGCAATACTCTGCAATACCCTGCGCAATACTCTGCAATACTCTGGTGCAATACTCTGCAATACCCTGGTGCAATACTCTGCAATACCCTGCGCAATACTCTGCAATACCCTGCGCAATACTCTGCAATACTCTGGTGCAATACTCTGCAATACCCTGGTGCAATACTCTGCAATACCCTGCGCAATACTCTGCAATACCCTGCGCAATACCCTGCAATACCCTGCGCAATACTCTGCAATACTCTGGTGCAATACTCTGCAATACCCTGGTGCAATACTCTGCAATACCCTGCGCAATACTCTGCAATACCCTGGTGCAATACTCTGCAATACTCTGGTGCAATACTCTGCAATACCCTGCGCAATACTCTGCAATACCCTGCGCAATACCCTGCAATACCCTGCGCAATACTCTGCAATACCCTGGTGCAATACTCTGCAATACCCTGTGCAATACTCTGCAATACCCTGCGCAATACTCTGCAATACCCTGTGCAATACTCTGCAATACTCTGGTGCAATACTCTGCAATACCCTGCGCAATACTCTGCAATACCCTGCGCAATACTCTGCAATACCCTGTGCAATACTCTGCAATACTCTGGTGCAATATTCTGCAATACCCTGCGCAATACTCTGCAATACCCTGCGCAATACCCTGCAAAATACTCTGCAATACCCTGGTGCAATACTCTGCAATACCCTGCGCAATACTCTGCAATACCCTGCGCAATACCCTGCAATACTCTGGTGCAATACTCTGCAATACCCTGGTGCAATACTCTGCAATACCCTGCGCAATACTCTGCAATACCCTGCGCAATACTCTGCAATACCCTGTGCAATACTCTGCAATACCCTGCGCAATACTCTGCAATACCCTGCGCAATACTCTGCAATACCCTGTGCAATACTCTGCAATACTCTGGTGCAATACTCTGCAATACCCTGCGCAATACTCTGCAATACCCTGCACAATACTCTGCAATACCCTGCGCAATACTCTGCAATACCCTGCGCAATACTCTGCAATACTCTGGTGCAATACTCTGCAATACCCTGCGCAATACTCTGCAATACCCTGCGCAATACCCTGCAAAATACTCTGCAATACCCTGGTGCAATACTCTGCAATACCCTGCGCAATACTCTGCAATACCCTGCGCAATACTCTGCAATACTCTGGTGCAATACTCTGCAATACCCTGGTGCAATACTCTGCAATACCCTGCGCAATACTCTGCAATACCCTGGTGCAATACTCTGCAATACCCTGCGCAATACTCTGCAATACCCTGTGCAATACTCTGCAATACTCTGGTGCAATACTCTGCAATACCCTGCGCAATACTCTGCAATACCCTGTGCAATACTCTGCAATACTCTGGTGCAATACTCTGCAATACCCTGCGCAATACTCTGCAATACCCTGCGCAATACCCTGCAAAATACTCTGCAATACCCTGGTGCAATACTCTGCAATACCCTGCGCAATACTCTGCAATACCCTGCGCAATACCCTGCAAAATACTCTGCAATACCCTGGTGCAATACTCTGCAATACTCTGGTGCAATACTCTGCAATACCCTGCGCAATACTCTGCAATACCCTGCGCAATACTCTGCAATACTCTGGTGCAATACTCTGCAATACCCTGGTGCAATACTCTGCAATACCCTGCGCAATACTCTGCAATACCCTGCGCAATACTCTGCAATACTCTGGTGCAATACTCTGCAATACCCTGGTGCAATACCCTGTGCAATACTCTGCAATACCCTGCGCAATACCCTGCAATACCCTGCGCAATACTCTGCAATACCCTGCGCAATACCCTGCAATACCCTGCGCAATACTCTGCAATACTCTGCAATACTCTGGTGCAATACTCTGCAATACCCTGCGCAATACCCTGCAAAATACTCTGCAATACCCTGGTGCAATACTCTGCAATACCCTGCGCAATACTCTGCAATACCCTGCGCAATACCCTGGTGCAATACTCTGCAATACTCTGGTGCAATACTCTGCAATACCCTGCAAAATACTCTGCAATACCCTGCGCAATACTCTGCAATACCCTGCGCAATACCCTGCGCAATACCCTGCAAAATACTCTGCAATACCCTGGTGCAATACTCTGCAATACTCTGGTGCAATACCCTGCGCAATACTCTGCAATACCCTGCGCAATACCCTGCGCAATACTCTGCAATACCCTGCAAAATACTCTGCAATACCCTGCGCAATACCCTGCAAAATACTCTGCAATACCCTGGTGCAATACTCTGCAATACTCTGGTGTAATACCCTGCGCAATACTCTGCAATACCCTGCGCAATACTCTGCAATACCCTGCGCAATACCCTGCACAATACTCTGCAATACCCTGCAATACCCTGCGCAATATTCTGCAATACCCTGCGCAATATTCTGCAATACCCTGCGCAATACTCTGCAATACTCTGCAATACCCTGCGCAATATTCTGCAATACACTGCGCAATACTCTGCAATACCCTGCGCAATACCCTGGTGCAATACTCTGCAATACTCTGGTGCAATACTCTGCAATACCCTGCAAAATACTCTGCAATACCCTGCGCAATACCCTGCAAAATACTCTGCAATACCCTGGTGCAATACTCTGCAATACTCTGGTGCAATACTCTGCAATACCCTGCGCAATACTCTGCAATACCCTGCGCAATACCCTGCAAAATACTCTGCAATACCCTGGTGCAATACTCTGCAATACTCTGGTGCAATACTCTGCAATACCCTGCGCAATACTCTGCAATACCCTGCGCAATACTCTGCAATACCCTGCGCAATACCCTGCAATACCCTGCGCAATACTCTGCAATACCCTGCGCAATATTCTGCAATACCCTGCGCAATACTCTGCAATACCCTGCGCAATACTCTGCAATACCCTGCGCAATACTCTGCAATACCCTGTGCAATACCCTGGTGCAATACTCTGCAATACTCTGGTGCAATACTCTGCAATACCCTGCACAATACTCTGCAATACCCTGCGCAATACCCTGCAAAATACTCTGCAATACCCTGGTGCAATACTCTGCAATACACTGGTGCAATACTCTGCAATACCCTGCGCAATACTCTGCAATACCCTGCGCAATACTCTGCAATACTCTGGCGCAATACTCTGCAATACCCTGCGCAATACTCTGCAATACCCTGCGCAATACCCTGCGCAATACTCTGCAATACCCTGGTGCAATACTCTGCAATACTCTGGTGCAATACTCTGCAATACCCTGCGCAATACCCTGCAAAATACTCTGCAATACCCTGGTGCAATACTCTGCAATACCCTGCGCAATACCCTGCAAAATACTCTGCAATACCCTGGTGCAATACTCTGCAATACCCTGCGCAATACTCTGCAATACCCTGCGCAATACCCTGGTGCAATACTCTGCAATACTCTGGTGCAATACTCTGCAATACCCTGCAAAATACTCTGCAATACCCTGCGCAATACTCTGCAATACCCTGCGCAATACCCTGCGCAATACCCTGCAAAATACTCTGCAATACCCTGGTGCAATACTCTGCAATACTCTGGTGCAATACCCTGCGCAATACTCTGCAATACCCTGCGCAATACCCTGCGCAATACTCTGCAATACCCTGCAAAATACTCTGCAATACCCTGCGCAATACCCTGCAAAATACTCTGCAATACCCTGGTGCAATACTCTGCAATACTCTGGTGTAATACCCTGCGCAATACTCTGCAATACCCTGCGCAATACTCTGCAATACCCTGCGCAATACCCTGCGCAATACTCTGCAATACCCTGCAATACCCTGCGCAATATTCTGCAATACCCTGCGCAATATTCTGCAATACCCTGCGCAATACTCTGCAATACTCTGCAATACCCTGCGCAATATTCTGCAATACACTGCGCAATACTCTGCAATACCCTGCGCAATACCCTGGTGCAATACTCTGCAATACTCTGGTGCAATACTCTGCAATACCCTGCAAAATACTCTGCAATACCCTGCGCAATACCCTGCAAAATACTCTGCAATACCCTGGTGCAATACTCTGCAATACTCTGGTGCAATACTCTGCAATACCCTGCGCAATACTCTGCAATACCCTGCGCAATACCCTGCAAAATACTCTGCAATACCCTGGTGCAATACTCTGCAATACTCTGGTGCAATACTCTGCAATACCCTGCGCAATACTCTGCAATACCCTGCGCAATACTCTGCAATACCCTGCGCAATACCCTGCAATACCCTGCGCAATACTCTGCAATACCCTGCGCAATATTCTGCAATACCCTGCGCAATACTCTGCAATACCCTGCGCAATACTCTGCAATACCCTGCGCAATACTCTGCAATACCCTGTGCAATACCCTGGTGCAATACTCTGCAATACTCTGGTGCAATACTCTGCAATACCCTGCGCAATACTCTGCAATACCCTGCGCAATACCCTGCAAAATACTCTGCAATACCCTGGTGCAATACTCTGCAATACACTGGTGCAATACTCTGCAATACCCTGCGCAATACTCTGCAATACCCTGCGCAATACTCTGCAATACTCTGGCGCAATACTCTGCAATACCCTGCGCAATACTCTGCAATACCCTGCGCAATACCCTGCGCAATACTCTGCAATACCCTGGTGCAATACTCTGCAATACTCTGGTGCAATACTCTGCAATACCCTGCGCAATACCCTGCAAAATACTCTGCAATACCCTGGTGCAATACTCTGCAATACCCTGCGCAATACCCTGCAAAATACTCTGCAATACCCTGGTGCAATACTCTGCAATACCCTGCGCAATACTCTGCAATACCCTGCGCAATACTCTGCAATACCCTGCGCAATACCCTGGTGCAATACTCTGCAATACTCTGGTGCAATACTCTGCAATACCCTGCAAAATACTCTGCAATACCCTGCGCAATACCCTGCAAAATACTCTGCAATACCCTGGTGCAATACTCTGCAATACTCTGGTGCAATACCCTGCGCAATACTCTGCAATACCCTGCGCAATACCCTGCGCAATACTCTGCAATACCCTGCAATACCCTGCGCAATACTCTGCAATACCCTGCGCAATATTCTGCAATACCCTGCGCAATACTCTGCAATACTCTGCGCAATACCCTGGTGCAATACTCTGCAATACTCTGGTGCAATACTCTGCAATACCCTGCAAAATACTCTGCAATACCCTGCACAATACCCTGCAAAATACTCTGCAATACTCTGGTGCAATACTCTGCAATACCCTGCGCAATACTCTGCAATACCCTGCGCAATACTCTGCAATACCCTGCGCAATACCCTGCAAAATACTCTGCAATACCCTGGTGCAATACTCTGCAATACTCTGGTGCAATACTCTGCAATACCCTGGTGCAATACTCTGCAATACCCTGCGCAATACTCTGCAATACCCTGCGCAATACTCTGCAATACTCTGGTGCAATACTCTGCAATACCCTGGTGCAATACCCTGCGCAATACTCTGCAATACCCTGCGCAATACCCTGCAATACCCTGCGCAATACTCTGCAATACCCTGCGCAATACTCTGCAATACTCTGCAATACTCTGGTGCAATACTCTGCAATACCCTGCGCAATACCCTGCAAAATACTCTGCAATACCCTGGTGCAATACTCTGCAATACCCTGCGCAATACTCTGCAATACCCTGCGCAATACCCTGGTGCAATACTCTGCAATACTCTGGTGCAATACTCTGCAATACTCTGGTGCAATACTCTGCAATACCCTGCAAAATACTCTGCAATACCCTGTGCAATACCCTGCAAAATACTCTGCAATACCCTGGTGCAATACTCTGCAATACTCTGGTGCAATACTCTGCAATACCCTGCGCAATACTCTGCAATACCCTGCGCAATACCCTGCAAAATACTCTGCAATACCCTGGTGCAATACTCTGCAATAATCTGGTGCAATACTCTGCAATACCCTGCGCAATACTCTGCAATACCCTGCGCAATACCCTGCAAAATACTCTGCAATACCCTGGTGCAATACTCTGCAATACTCTGGTGCAATACCCTGCAATACCCTGCGCAATACTCTGCAATACTCTGGCGCAATACTCTGCAATACCCTGGTGCAATACTCTGCAATACCCTGCGCAATACTCTGCAATACCCTGCGCAATTCTCTGCAATACTCTGGTGCAATACTCTGCAATACCCTGGTGCAATACCCTGCGCAATACTCTGCAATACCCTGCGCAATACCCTGCAATACCCTGCGCAATACTCTGCAATACCCTGCGCAATACTCTGCAATACTCTGCAATACTCTGGTGCAATACTCTGCAATACCCTGCGCAATACCCTGCAAAATACTCTGCAATACCCTGGTGCAATACTCTGCAATACCCTGCGCAATACTCTGCAATACCCTGCGCAATACCCTGGTGCAATACTCTGCAATACTCTGCAATACTCTGGTGCAATACTCTGCAATACTCTGGTGCAATACTCTGCAATACTCTGGTGCAATACTCTGCAATACCCTGCGCAATACTCTGCAATATTCTGCAATACCCTGCGCAATACTCTGCAATACCCTGCGCAATACCCTGGTGCAATACTCTGCAATACTCTGGTGCAATACTCTGCAATACCCTGCAAAATACTCTGCAATACCCTGCGCAATACCCTGCAAAATACTCTGCAATACCATGGTGCAATACTCTGCAATACTCTGGTGCAATACTCTGCAATACCCTGCGCAATACTCTGCAATACCCTGCGCAATACCCTGCAAAATACTCTGCAATACCCTGGTGCAATACTCTGCAATACACTGGTGCAATACTCTGCAATACCCTGCGCAATACTCTGCAATACCCTGCGCAATACTCTGCAATACTCTGGCGCAATACTCTGCAATACCCTGCGCAATACTCTGCAATACCCTGCGCAATACCCTGCGCAATACTCTGCAATACCCTGGTGCAATACTCTGCAATACTCTGGTGCAATACCCTGCGCAATACTCTGCAATACCCTGCGCAATACTCTGCAATACTCTGGTGCAATACTCTGCAATACCCTGGTGCAATACCCTGCGCAATACTCTGCAATACCCTGCGCAATACTCTGCAATACCCTGCGCAATACTCTGCAATACTCTGGTGCAATACTCTGCAATACCCTGGTGCAATACTCTGCAATACCCTGCGCAATACTCTGCAATACCCTGCGCAATACTCTGCAATACTCTGGTGCAATACTCTGCAATACCCTGGTGCAATACTCTGCAATACTCTGCAATACCCTGCGCAATACTCTGCAATACCCTGCGCAATACTCTGCAATACTCTGGTGCAATACTCTGCAATACCCTGGTGCAATACCCTGCAATACCCTGCGCAATACTCTGCAATACCCTGCGCAATACTCTGCAATACCCTGCGCAATACTCTGCAATACTCTGGTGCAATACTCTGCAATACCCTGGTGCAATACTCTGCAATACCCTGCGCAATACTCTGCAATACCCTGCGCAATTCTCTGCAATACTCTGGTGCAATACTCTGCAATACCCTGGTGCAATACCCTGCGCAATACTCTGCAATACCCTGCGCAATACCCTGCAATACCCTGCGCAATACTCTGCAATACCCTGCGCAATACTCTGCAATACTCTGCAATACTCTGGTGCAATACTCTGCAATACCCTGCGCAATACCCTGCAAAATACTCTGCAATACCCTGCGCAATACTCTGCAATACTCTGCAATACCCTGCGCAATACCCTGGTGCAATACTCTGCAATACTCTGGTGCAATACTCTGCAATACTCTGGTGCAATACTCTGCAATACCCTGCAAAATACTCTGCAATACCCTGCGCAATACTCTGCAATACCCTGCGCAATACCCTGCGCAATACCCTGCAAAATACTCTGCAATACCCTGGTGCAATACTCTGCAATACTCTGGTGCAATACCCTGCGCAATACTCTGCAATACCCTGCGCAATACTCTGCAATACCCTGCAATACCATGCGCAATACTCTGCAATACCCTGCGCAATATTCTGCAATACCCTGCGCAATACTCTGCAATACTCTGCAATACCCTGCGCAATATTCTGCAATACCCTGCGCAATACTCTGCAATACCCTGCGCAATACCCTGGTGCAATACTCTGCAATACTCTGGTGCAATACTCTGCAATACCCTGCAAAATACTCTGCAATACCCTGCGCAATACCCTGCAAAATACTCTGCAATACCCTGGTGCAATACTCTGCAATACTCTGGTGCAATACTCTGCAATACCCTGCGCAATACTCTGCAATACCCTGCGCAATACCCTGCAAAATACTCTGCAATACCCTGGTGCAATACTCTGCAATACACTGGTGCAATACTCTGCAATACCCTGCGCAATACTCTGCAATACCCTGCGCAATACTCTGCAATACTCTGGCGCAATACTCTGCAATACCCTGCGCAATACTCTGCAATACCCTGCGCAATACCCTGCGCAATACTCTGCAATACCCTGGTGCAATACTCTGCAATACCCTGCGCAATACTCTGCAATACCCTGCGCAATACTCTGCAATACTCTGGTGCAATACTCTGCAATACCCTGGTGCAATACTCTGCAATACCCTGCGCAATACTCTGCAATACCCTGCGCAATACTCTGCAATACTCTGGTGCAATACTCTGCAATACCCTGGTGCAATACTCTGCAATACCCTGCGCAATACTCTGCAATACCCTGCGCAATACCCTGCAATACCCTGCGCAATACTCTGCAATACTCTGGTGCAATACTCTGCAATACCCTGGTGCAATACTCTGCAATACCCTGCGCAATACTCTGCAATACCCTGGTGCAATACTCTGCAATACTCTGGTGCAATACTCTGCAATACCCTGCGCAATACTCTGCAATACCCTGCGCAATACCCTGCAATACCCTGCGCAATACTCTGCAATACCCTGGTGCAATACTCTGCAATACCCTGCGCAATACTCTGCAATACCCTGCGCAATACTCTGCAATACCCTGTGCAATACTCTGCAATACTCTGGTGCAATACTCTGCAATACCCTGCGCAATACTCTGCAATACCCTGCGCAATACTCTGCAATACCCTGTGCAATACTCTGCAATACTCTGGTGCAATACTCTGCAATACCCTGCGCAATACTCTGCAATACCCTGCGCAATACCCTGCAAAATACTCTGCAATACCCTGCGCAATACTCTGCAATACCCTGCGCAATACTCTGCAATACCCTGCGCAATACCCTGCAATACTCTGGTGCAATACTCTGCAATACCCTGGTGCAATACTCTGCAATACCCTGCGCAATACTCTGCAATACCCTGCGCAATACTCTGCAATACCCTGTGCAATACTCTGCAATACCCTGCGCAATACTCTGCAATACCCTGCGCAATACTCTGCAATACCCTGTGCAATACTCTGCAATACTCTGGTGCAATACTCTGCAATACCCTGCGCAATACTCTGCAATACCCTGCGCAATACTCTGCAATACCCTGTGCAATACTCTGCAATACTCTGGTGCAATACTCTGCAATACCCTGCGCAATACTCTGCAATACCCTGCGCAATACCCTGCAAAATACTCTGCAATACCCTGGTGCAATACTCTGCAATACCCTGCGCAATACTCTGCAATACCCTGCGCAATACTCTGCAATACTCTGGTGCAATACTCTGCAATACCCTGGTGCAATACTCTGCAATACCCTGCGCAATACTCTGCAATACCCTGGTGCAATACTCTGCAATACCCTGCGCAATACTCTGCAATACCCTGTGCAATACTCTGCAATACTCTGGTGCAATACTCTGCAATACCCTGCGCAATACTCTGCAATACCCTGTGCAATACTCTGCAATACTCTGGTGCAATACTCTGCAATACCCTGCGCAATACTCTGCAATACCCTGCGCAATACCCTGCAAAATACTCTGCAATACCCTGGTGCAATACTCTGCAATACCCTGCGCAATACTCTGCAATACCCTGCGCAATACCCTGCAAAATACTCTGCAATACCCTGGTGCAATACTCTGCAATACTCTGGTGCAATACTCTGCAATACCCTGCGCAATACTCTGCAATACCCTGCGCAATACTCTGCAATACTCTGGTGCAATACTCTGCAATACCCTGGTGCAATACTCTGCAATACCCTGCGCAATACTCTGCAATACCCTGCGCAATACTCTGCAATACTCTGGTGCAATACTCTGCAATACCCTGGTGCAATACCCTGCGCAATACTCTGCAATACCCTGCGCAATACCCTGCAATACCCTGCGCAATACTCTGCAATACCCTGCGCAATACCCTGCAATACCCTGCGCAATACTCTGCAATACTCTGCAATACTCTGGTGCAATACTCTGCAATACCCTGCAAAATACTCTGCAATACCCTGCGCAATACCCTGCAAAATACTCTGCAATACCCTGGTGCAATACTCTGCAATACTCTGGTGCAATACTCTGCAATACCCTGCGCAATACTCTGCAATACCCTGCGCAATACCCTGCAAAATACTCTGCAATACCCTGGTGCAATACTCTGCAATACTCTGGTGCAATACTCTGCAATACCCTGCGCAATACTCTGCAATACCCTGCGCAATACCCTGCAATACCCTGCGCAATACTCTGCAATACTCTGGCGCAATACTCTGCAATACCCTGCGCAATACTCTGCAATACCCTGCGCAATACCCTGCAAAATACTCTGCAATACCCTGGTGCAATACTCTGCAATACTCTGGTGCAATACTCTGCAATACCCTGCGCAATACTCTGCAATACCCTGCGCAATACTCTGCAATACTCTGGCGCAATACTCTGCAATACCCTGCGCAATACTCTGCAATACCCTGCGCAATACCCTGCGCAATACTCTGCAATACCCTGGTGCAATACTCTGCAATACTCTGGTGCAATACTCTGCAATACCCTGCGCAATACTCTGCAATACCCTGCGCAATACTCTGCAATACCCTGGTGCAATACTCTGGTGCAATACTCTGCAATACCCTGCGCAATACTCTGCAATACCCTGCGCAATACTCTGCAATACCCTGCGCAATACTCTGCAATACTCTGGTGCAATACTCTGCAATACCCTGGTGCAATACTCTGCAATACCCTGCGCAATACTCTGCAATACCCTGCGCAATACTCTGCAATACCCTGCGCAATACTCTGCAATACTCTGGTGCAATACTCTGCAATACCCTGGTGCAATACCCTGCAATACCCTGCGCAATACTCTGCAATACCCTGCGCAATACCCTGCAATACCCTGCGCAATACTCTGCAATACTCTGGTGCAATACTCTGCAATACCCTGGTGCAATACTCTGCAATACCCTGGTGCAATACTCTGCAATACCCTGCGCAATACTCTGCAATACCCTGGTGCAATACTCTGCAATACTCTGGTGCAATACTCTGCAATACCCTGCGCAATACTCTGCAATACCCTGCGCAATACTCTGCAATACCCTGCGCAATACTCTGCAATACCCTGGTGCAATACTCTGCAATACCCTGGTGCAATACTCTGCAATACCCTGCACAATACTCTGCAATACCCTGCGCAATACCCTGCAATACCCTGCGCAATACTCTGCAATACCCTGGTGCAATACTCTGCAATACCCTGCGCAATACTCTGCAATACCCTGGTGCAATACTCTGCAATACTCTGGTGCAATACTCTGCAATACCCTGCGCAATACTCTGCAATACCCTGTGCAATACTCTGCAATACTCTGGTGCAATACTCTGCAATACCCTGCGCAATACTCTGCAATACCCTGCGCAATACCCTGCAAAATACTCTGCAATACCCTGGTGCAATACTCTGCAATACCCTGCGCAATACTCTGCAATACCCTGCGCAATACCCTGCAAAATACTCTGCAATACCCTGGTGCAATACTCTGCAATACTCTGGTGCAATACTCTGCAATACCCTGGTGCAATACTCTGCAATACCCTGCGCAATACTCTGCAATACTCTGGTGCAATACTCTGCAATACCCTGGTGCAATACTCTGCAATACCCTGGTGCAATACTCTGCAATACCCTGCGCAATACTCTGCAATACCCTGCGCAATACTCTGCAATACTCTGGTGCAATACTCTGCAATACCCTGGTGCAATACTCTGCAATACCCTGCGCAATACTCTGCAATACCCTGCGCAATACCCTGCAATACCCTGCGCAATACTCTGCAATACCCTGGTGCAATACTCTGCAATACCCTGCGCAATACTCTGCAATACCCTGGTGCAATACTCTGCAATACTCTGGTGCAATACTCTGCAATACCCTGCGCAATACTCTGCAATACCCTGCGCAATACTCTGCAATACCCTGTGCAATACTCTGCAATACTCTGGTGCAATACTCTGCAATACCCTGCGCAATACTCTGCAATACCCTGCGCAATACCCTGCAAAATACTCTGCAATACCCTGGTGCAATACTCTGCAATACCCTGCGCAATACTCTGCAATACCCTGCGCAATACCCTGCAAAATACTCTGCAATACCCTGGTGCAATACTCTGCAATACTCTGGTGCAATACTCTGCAATACCCTGGTGCAATACTCTGCAATACCCTGCGCAATACTCTGCAATACCCTGCGCAATTCTCTGCAATACTCTGGTGCAATACTCTGCAATACCCTGGTGCAATACCCTGCGCAATACTCTGCAATACCCTGCGCAATACCCTGCAATACCCTGCGCAATACTCTGCAATACCCTGCGCAATACTCTGGTGCAATACTCTGCAATACCCTGCGCAATACCCTGCAAAATACTCTGCAATACCCTGGTGCAATTATCTGCAATACCCTGCGCAATACTCTGCAATACCCTGCGCAATACTCTGCAATACTCTGGTGCAATACTCTGCAATACCCTGGTGCAATACCCTGCGCAATACTCTGCAATACCCTGCGCAATACCCTGCAATACCCTGCGCAATACTCTGCAATACCCTGCGCAATACTCTGCAATACTCTGCAATACTCTGGTGCAATACTCTGCAATACCCTGCGCAATACCCTGCAAAATACTCTGCAATACCCTGGTGCAATACTCTGCAATACCCTGCGCAATACTCTGCAATACCCTGCGCAATACCCTGGTGCAATACTCTGCAATACTCTGGTGCAATACTCTGCAATACTCTGGTGCAATACTCTGCAATACCCTGCAAAATACTCTGCAATACCCTGCGCAATACCCTGCAAAATACTCTGCAATACCCTGGTGCAATACTCTGCAATACTCTGGTGCAATACCCTGCGCAATACTCTGCAATACCCTGCGCAATACCCTGCGCAATACTCTGCAATACCCTGCAATACCCTGCGCAATACTCTGCAATACCCTGCGCAATATTCTGCAATACCCTGCGCAATACTCTGCAATACTCTGCAATACCCTGCGCAATATTCTGCAATACCCTGCGCAATACTCTGCAATACTCTGGTGCAATACTCTGCAATACCCTGCAAAATACTCTGCAATACCCTGCGCAATACCCTGCAAAATACTCTGCAATACCCTGGTGCAATACTCTGCAATACTCTGGTGCAATACTCTGCAATACCCTGCGCAATACTCTGCAATACCCTGCGCAATACCCTGCAAAATACTCTGCAATACCCTGGTGCAATACTCTGCAATACTCTGGTGCAATACTCTGCAATACCCTGCGCAATACTCTGCAATACTCTGGCGCAATACTCTGCAATACCCTGCGCAATACTCTGCAATACCCTGCGCAATACCCTGCGCAATACTCTGCAATACCCTGGTGCAATACTCTGCAATACTCTGGTGCAATACTCTGCAATACCCTGCGCAATACTCTGCAATACCCTGCGCAATACTCTGCAATACTCTGGTGCAATACTCTGCAATACCCTGGTGCAATACTCTGCAATACTCTGCAATACCCTGCGCAATACTCTGCAATACCCTGCGCAATACTCTGCAATACCCTGCGCAATACTCTGCAATACCCTGCGCAATACTCTGCAATACTCTGGTGCAATACTCTGCAATACCCTGGTGCAATACTCTGCAATACCCTGCGCAATACGCAATTCTCTGCAATACTCTGGTGCAATACTCTGCAATACCCTGGTGCAATACCCTGCGCAATACTCTGCAATACCCTGCGCAATACCCTGCGCAATACTCTGCAATACCCTGCGCAATACTCTGCAATACTCTGCAATACTCTGGTGCAATACTCTGCAATACCCTGCGCAATACCCTGCAAAATACTCTGCAATACCCTGGTGCAATACTCTGCAATACCCTGCACAATACTCTGCAATACCCTGCGCAATACCCTGGTGCAATACTCTGCAATACTCTGGTGCAATACTCTGCAATACCCTGCACAATATTCTGCAATACCCTGCGCAATACTCTGCAATACTCTGCAATACCCTGCGCAATATTCTGCAATACCCTGCGCAATACTCTGCAATACCCTGCGCAATACCCTGGTGCAATACTCTGCAATACTCTGGTGCAATACTCTGCAATACCCTGCGCAATACTCTGCAATACCCTGCGCAATACCCTGCAAAATACTCTGCAATACCCTGGTGCAATACTCTGCAATACACTGGTGCAATACTCTGCAATACCCTGCGCAATACTCTGCAATACCCTGCGCAATACTCTGCAATACTCTGGCGCAATACTCTGCAATACCCTGCGCAATACTCTGCAATACCCTGCGCAATACCCTGCGCAATACTCTGCAATACCCTGGTGCAATACTCTGCAATACTCTGGTGCAATACTCTGCAATACCCTGCGCAATACCCTGCAAAATACTCTGCAATACCCTGGTGCAATACTCTGCAATACTCTGGTGCAATACTCTGCAATACCCTGCGCAATATTCTGCAATACCCTGCGCAATACTCTGCAATACTCTGCAATTCCCTGCGCAATATTCTGCAATACCCTGCGCAATACTCTGCAATACCCTGCGCAATACCCTGGTGCAATACTCTGCAATACTCTGGTGCAATACTCTGCAATACCCTGCGCAATACTCTGCAATACCCTGCGCAATACCCTGCAAAATACTCTGCAATACCCTGGTGCAATACTCTGCAATACACTGGTGCAATACTCTGCAATACCCTGCGCAATACTCTGCAATACCCTGCGCAATACTCTGCAATACTCTGGCGCAATACTCTGCAATACCCTGCGCAATACTCTGCAATACCCTGCGCAATACCCTGCGCAATACTCTGCAATACCCTGGTGCAATACTCTGCAATACTCTGGTGCAATACTCTGCAATACCCTGCGCAATACCCTGCAAAATACTCTGCAATACCCTGGTGCAATACTCTGCAATACCCTGCGCAATACCCTGCAAAATACTCTGCAATACCCTGGTGCAATACTCTGCAATACCCTGCGCAATACTCTGCAATACCCTGCGCAATACTCTGCAATACCCTGCGCAATACCCTGGTGCAATACTCTGCAATACTCTGGTGCAATACTCTGCAATACCCTGCAAAATACTCTGCAATACCCTGCGCAATACCCTGCAAAATACTCTGCAATACCCTGGTGCAATACTCTGCAATACTCTGGTGCAATACCCTGCGCAATACTCTGCAATACCCTGCGCAATACCCTGCGCAATACTCTGCAATACCCTGCAATACCCTGCGCAATACTCTGCAATACCCTGCGCAATATTCTGCAATACCCTGCGCAATACTCTGCAATACTCTGCGCAATACCCTGGTGCAATACTCTGCAATACTCTGGTGCAATACTCTGCAATACCCTGCAAAATACTCTGCAATACCCTGCGCAATACCCTGCAAAATACTCTGCAATACCCTGGTGCAATACTCTGCAATACTCTGGTGCAATACTCTGCAATACCCTGCGCAATACTCTGCAATACCCTGCGCAATACCCTGCAAAATACTCTGCAATACCCTGGTGCAATACTCTGCAATACTCTGGTGCAATACTCTGCAATACCCTGGTGCAATACTCTGCAATACCCTGCGCAATACTCTGCAATACCCTGCGCAATACTCTGCAATACTCTGGTGCAATACTCTGCAATACCCTGGTGCAATACCCTGCGCAATACTCTGCAATACCCTGCGCAATACCCTGCAATACCCTGCGCAATACTCTGCAATACCCTGCGCAATACTCTGCAATACTCTGCAATACTCTGGTGCAATACTCTGCAATACCCTGCGCAATACCCTGCAAAATACTCTGCAATACCCTGGTGCAATACTCTGCAATACCCTGCGCAATACTCTGCAATACCCTGCGCAATACCCTGGTGCAATACTCTGCAATACTCTGGTGCAATACTCTGCAATACTCTGGTGCAATACTCTGCAATACCCTGCAAAATACTCTGCAATACCCTGCGCAATACCCTGCAAAATACTCTGCAATACCCTGGTGCAATACTCTGCAATACTCTGGTGCAATACTCTGCAATACCCTGCGCAATACTCTGCAATACCCTGCGCAATACCCTGCAAAATACTCTGCAATACCCTGGTGCAATACTCTGCAATACTCTGGTGCAATACTCTGCAATACCCTGCGCAATACTCTGCAATACCCTGCGCAATACCCTGCAAAATACTCTGCAATACCCTGGTGCAATACTCTGCAATACTCTGGTGCAATACTCTGCAATACCCTGCAATACCCTGCGCAATACTCTGCAATACTCTGGCGCAATACTCTGCAATACCCTGGTGCAATACTCTGCAATACCCTGCGCAATACTCTGCAATACCCTGCGCAATTCTCTGCAATACTCTGGTGCAATACTCTGCAATACCCTGGTGCAATACCCTGCGCAATACTCTGCAATACCCTGCGCAATACCCTGCAATACCCTGCGCAATACTCTGCAATACCCTGCGCAATACTCTGCAATACTCTGCAATACTCTGGTGCAATACTCTGCAATACCCTGCGCAATACCCTGCAAAATACTCTGCAATACCCTGGTGCAATACTCTGCAATACCCTGCGCAATACTCTGCAATACCCTGCGCAATACCCTGGTGCAATACTCTGCAATACTCTGCAATACTCTGGTGCAATACTCTGCAATACTCTGGTGCAATACTCTGCAATACCCTGCGCAATATTCTGCAATACCCTGCGCAATACTCTGCAATACTCTGCAATACCCTGCGCAATATTCTGCAATACCCTGCGCAATACTCTGCAATACCCTGCGCAATACCCTGGTGCAATACTCTGCAATACTCTGGTGCAATACTCTGCAATACCCTGCAAAATACTCTGCAATACCCTGCGCAATACCCTGCAAAATACTCTGCAATACCCTGGTGCAATACTCTGCAATACTCTGGTGCAATACTCTGCAATACCCTGCGCAATACTCTGCAATACCCTGCGCAATACCCTGCAAAATACTCTGCAATACCCTGGTGCAATACTCTGCAATACACTGGTGCAATACTCTGCAATACCCTGCGCAATACTCTGCAATACCCTGCGCAATACTCTGCAATACTCTGGCGCAATACTCTGCAATACCCTGCGCAATACTCTGCAATACCCTGCGCAATACCCTGCGCAATACTCTGCAATACCCTGGTGCAATACTCTGCAATACTCTGGTGCAATACCCTGCGCAATACTCTGCAATACCCTGCGCAATACTCTGCAATACTCTGGTGCAATACTCTGCAATACCCTGGTGCAATACCCTGCGCAATACTCTCCAATACCCTGCGCAATACTCTGCAATACCCTGCGCAATACTCTGCAATACTCTGGTGCAATACTCTGCAATACCCTGGTGCAATACTCTGCAATACCCTGCGCAATACTCTGCAATACCCTGCGCAATACTCTGCAATACTCTGGTGCAATACTCTGCTATACCCTGGTGCAATACTCTGCAATACTCTGCAATACCCTGCGCAATACTCTGCAATACCCTGCGCAATACTCTGCAATACTCTGGTGCAATACTCTGCAATACCCTGGTGCAATACCCTGCAATACCCTGCGCAATACTCTGCAATACCCTGCGCAATACTCTGCAATACCCTGCGCAATACTCTGCAATACTCTGGTGCAATACTCTGCAATACCCTGGTGCAATACTCTGCAATACCCTGCGCAATACTCTGCAATACCCTGCGCAATTCTCTGCAATACTCTGGTGCAATACTCTGCAATACCCTGGTGCAATACCCTGCGCAATACTCTGCAATACCCTGCGCAATACCCTGCAATACCCTGCGCAATACTCTGCAATACCCTGCGCAATACTCTGCAATACTCTGCAATACTCTGGTGCAATACTCTGCAATACCCTGCGCAATACCCTGCAAAATACTCTGCAATACCCTGCGCAATACTCTGCAATACTCTGCAATACCCTGCGCAATACCCTGGTGCAATACTCTGCAATACTCTGGTGCAATACTCTGCAATACTCTGGTGCAATACTCTGCAATACCCTGCAAAATACTCTGCAATACCCTGCGCAATACTCTGCAATACCCTGCGCAATACCCTGCGCAATACCCTGCAAAATACTCTGCAATACCCTGGTGCAATACTCTGCAATACTATGGTGCAATACCCTGCGCAATACTCTGCAATACCCTGTGCAATACTCTGCAATACCCTGCAATACCCTGCGCAATACTCTGCAATACCCTGCGCAATATTCTGCAATACCCTGCGCAATACTCTGCAATACTCTGCAATACCCTGCGCAATATTCTGCAATACCCTGCGCAATACTCTGCAATACCCTGCGCAATACCCTGGTGCAATACTCTGCAATACTCTGGTGCAATACTCTGCAATACCCTGCAAAATACTCTGCAATACCCTGCGCAATACCCTGCAAAATACTCTGCAATACCCTGGTGCAATACTCTGCAATACTCTGGTGCAATACTCTGCAATACTCTGCAATACCCTGCGCAATACCCTGCAAAATACTCTGCAATACCCTGGTGCAATACTCTGCAATACACTGGTGCAATACTCTGCAATACCCTGCGCAATACTCTGCAATACCCTGCGCAATACTCTGCAATACTCTGGCGCAATACTCTGCAATACCCTGCGCAATACTCTGCAATACCCTGCGCAATACCCTGCGCAATACACTGCAATACCCTGGTGCAATACTCTGCAATACCCTGCGCAATACTCTGCAATACCCTGCGCAATACTCTGCAATACTCTGGTGCAATACTCTGCAATACCCTGGTGCAATACTCTGCAATACCCTGCGCAATACTCTGCAATACCCTGCGCAATACTCTGCAATACTCTGGTGCAATACTCTGCAATACCCTGGTGCAATACTCTGCGCAATACTCTGCAATACCCTGCGCAATACCCTGCAATACCCTGCGCAATACTCTGCAATACTCTGGTGCAATACTCTGCAATACCCTGGTGCAATACTCTGCAATACCCTGCGCAATACTCTGCAATACCCTGGTGCAATACTCTGCAATACTCTGGTGCAATACTCTGCAATACCCTGCGCAATACTCTGCAATACCCTGCGCAATACTCTGCAATACCCTGTGCAATACTCTGCAATACTCTGGTGCAATACTCTGCAATACCCTGCGCAATACTCTGCAATACCCTGCGCAATACTCTGCAATACCCTGTGCAATACTCTGCAATACACTGGTGCAATACTCTGCAATACCCTGCGCAATACTCTGCAATACCCTGCGCAATACTCTGCAATACTCTGGCGCAATACTCTGCAATACCCTGCGCAATACTCTGCAATACCCTGCGCAATACCCTGCGCAATACTCTGCAATACCCTGGTGCAATACTCTGCAATACTCTGGTGCAATACCCTGCGCAATACTCTGCAATACCCTGCGCAATACTCTGCAATACTCTGGTGCAATACTCTGCAATACCCTGGTGCAATACCCTGCGCAATACTCTCCAATACCCTGCGCAATACTCTGCAATACCCTGCGCAATACTCTGCAATACTCTGGTGCAATACTCTGCAATACCCTGGTGCAATACTCTGCAATACCCTGCGCAATACTCTGCAATACCCTGCGCAATACTCTGCAATACTCTGGTGCAATACTCTGCAATACCCTGGTGCAATACTCTGCAATACTCTGCAATACCCTGCGCAATACTCTGCAATACCCTGCGCAATACTCTGCAATACTCTGGTGCAATACTCTGCAATACCCTGGTGCAATACCCTGCAATACCCTGCGCAATACTCTGCAATACCCTGCGCAATACTCTGCAATACCCTGCGCAATACTCTGCAATACCCTGGTGCAATACTCTGCAATACCCTGCGCAATACTCTGCAATACCCTGCGCAATTCTCTGCAATACTCTGGTGCAATACTCTGCAATACCCTGGTGCAATACCCTGCGCAATACTCTGCAATACCCTGCGCAATACCCTGCAATACCCTGCGCAATACTCTGCAATACCCTGCGCAATACTCTGCAATACTCTGCAATACTCTGGTGCAATACTCTGCAATACCCTGCGCAATACCCTGCAAAATACTCTGCAATACCCTGCGCAATACTCTGCAATACTCTGCAATACCCTGCGCAATACCCTGGTGCAATACTCTGCAATACTCTGGTGCAATACTCTGCAATACTCTGGTGCAATACTCTGCAATACCCTGCAAAATACTCTGCAATACCCTGCGCAATACTCTGCAATACCCTGCGCAATACCCTGCGCAATACCCTGCAAAATACTCTGCAATACCCTGGTGCAATACTCTGCAATACTCTGGTGCAATACCCTGCGCAATACTCTGCAATACCCTGTGCAATACTCTGCAATACCCTGCAATACCCTGCGCAATACTCTGCAATACCCTGCGCAATATTCTGCAATACCCTGCGCAATACTCTGCAATACTCTGCAATACCCTGCGCAATATTCTGCAATACCCTGCGCAATACTCTGCAATACCCTGCGCAATACCCTGGTGCAATACTCTGCAATACTCTGGTGCAATACTCTGCAATACCCTGCAAAATACTCTGCAATACCCTGCGCAATACCCTGCAAAATACTCTGCAATACCCTGGTGCAATACTCTGCAATACTCTGGTGCAATACTCTGCAATACCCTGTGCAATACTCTGCAATACCCTGCGCAATACCCTGCAAAATACTCTGCAATACCCTGGTGCAATACTCTGCAATACACTGGTGCAATACTCTGCAATACCCTGCGCAATACTCTGCAATACCCTGCGCAATACTCTGCAATACTCTGGCGCAATACTCTGCAATACCCTGCGCAATACTCTGCAATACCCTGCGCAATACCCTGCGCAATACACTGCAATACCCTGGTGCAATACTCTGCAATACCCTGCGCAATACTCTGCAATACCCTGCGCAATACTCTGCAATACTCTGGTGCAATACTCTGCAATACCCTGGTGCAATACTCTGCAATACCCTGCGCAATACTCTGCAATACCCTGCGCAATACTCTGCAATACTCTGGTGCAATACTCTGCAATACCCTGGTGCAATACTCTGCGCAATACTCTGCAATACCCTGCGCAATACCCTGCAATACCCTGCGCAATACTCTGCAATACTCTGGTGCAATACTCTGCAATACCCTGGTGCAATACTCTGCAATACCCTGTGCAATACTCTGCAATACCCTGGTGCAATACTCTGCAATACTCTGGTGCAATACTCTGCAATACCCTGCGCAATACTCTGCAATACCCTGCGCAATACCCTGCAATACCCTGCGCAATACTCTGCAATACCCTGGTGCAATACTCTGCAATACCCTGCGCAATACTCTGCAATACCCTGCGCAATACTCTGCAATACCCTGTGCAATACTCTGCAATACTCTGGTGCAATACTCTGCAATACCCTGCGCAATACTCTGCAATACCCTGCGCAATACTCTGCAATACCCTGTGCAATACTCTGCAATACTCTGGTGCAATACTCTGCAATACCCTGCGCAATACCCTGCAAAATACTCTGCAATACCCTGGTGCAATACTCTGCAATACCCTGCGCAATACTCTGCAATACCCTGCGCAATACCCTGCAATACTCTGGTGCAATACTCTGCAATACCCTGGTGCAATACTCTGCAATACCCTGCGCAATACTCTGCAATACCCTGCGCAATACTCTGCAATACCCTGTGCAATACTCTGCAATACCCTGCGCAATACTCTGCAATACCCTGCGCAATACTCTGCAATACCCTGCGCAATACTCTGCAATACCCTGTGCAATACTCTGCAATACTCTGGTGCAATACTCTGCAATACCCTGCGCAATACTCTGCAATACCCTGCGCAATACTCTGCAATACCCTGCGCAATACTCTGCAATACCCTGTGCAATACTCTGCAATACTCTGGTGCAATACTCTGCAATACCCTGCGCAATACTCTGCAATACCCTGCGCAATACCCTGCAAAATACTCTGCAATACCCTGGTGCAATACTCTGCAATACCCTGCGCAATACTCTGCAATACCCTGCGCAATACTCTGCAATACTCTGGTGCAATACTCTGCAATACCCTGGTGCAATACTCTGCAATACCCTGCGCAATACTCTGCAATACCCTGGTGCAATACTCTGCAATACCCTGCGCAATACTCTGCAATACCCTGTGCAATACTCTGCAATACTCTGGTGCAATACTCTGCAATACCCTGCGCAATACTCTGCAATACCCTGTGCAATACTCTGCAATACTCTGGTGCAATACTCTGCAATACCCTGCGCAATACTCTGCAATACCCTGCGCAATACCCTGCAAAATACTCTGCAATACCCTGGTGCAATACTCTGCAATACCCTGCGCAATACTCTGCAATACCCTGCGCAATACCCTGCAAAATACTCTGCAATACCCTGGTGCAATACTCTGCAATACTCTGGTGCAATACTCTGCAATACCCTGCGCAATACTCTGCAATACCCTGCGCAATACTCTGCAATACTCTGGTGCAATACTCTGCAATACCCTGGTGCAATACTCTGCAATACCCTGCGCAATACTCTGCAATACCCTGCGCAATACTCTGCAATACTCTGGTGCAATACTCTGCAATACCCTGGTGCAATACCCTGCGCAATACTCTGCAATACCCTGCGCAATACCCTGCGCAATACTCTGCAATACCCTGCGCAATACCCTGCAATACCCTGCGCAATACTCTGCAATACTCTGCAATACTCTGGTGCAATACTCTGCAATACCCTGCGCAATACCCTGCAAAATACTCTGCAATACCCTGGTGCAATACTCTGCAATACCCTGCGCAATACTCTGCAATACCCTGCGCAATACCCTGGTGCAATACTCTGCAATACTCTGGTGCAATACTCTGCAATACTCTGGTGCAATACTCTGCAATACCCTGCAAAATACTCTGCAATACCCTGCGCAATACTCTGCAATACCCTGCGCAATACCATGCGCAATACCCTGCAAAATACTCTGCAATACCCTGGTGCAATACTCTGCAATACTCTGGTGCAATACCCTGCGCAATACTCTGCAATACCCTGCGCAATACCCTGCGCAATACTCTGCAATACCCTGCAAAATACTCTGCAATACCCTGCGCAATACCCTGCAAAATACTCTGCAATACCCTGGTGCAATACTCTGCAATACTCTGGTGCAATACCCTGCGCAATACTCTGCAATACCCTGCGCAATACCCTGCGCAATACTCTGCAATACCCTGCAATACCCTGCGCAATATTCTGCAATACCCTGCGCAATATTCTGCAATACCCTGCGCAATACTCTGCAATACTCTGCAATACCCTGCGCAATATTCTGCAATACCCTGCGCAATACTCTGCAATACCCTGCGCAATACCCTGGTGCAATACTCTGCAATACTCTGGTGCAATACTCTGCAATACCCTGCAAAATACTCTGCAATACCCTGCGCAATACCCTGCAAAATACTCTGCAATACCCTGGTGCAATACTCTGCAATACTCTGGTGCAATACTCTGCAATACCCTGCGCAATACTCTGCAATACCCTGCGCAATACCCTGCAAAATACTCTGCAATACCCTGGTGCAATACTCTGCAATACTCTGGTGCAATACTCTGCAATACCCTGCGCAATACTCTGCAATACCCTGCGCAATACTCTGCAATACCCTGCGCAATACCCTGCAATACCCTGCACAATACTCTGCAATACCCTGCGCAATATTCTGCAATACCCTGCGCAATACTCTGCAATACCCTGCGCAATACTCTGCAATACCCTGCGCAATACTCTGCAATACCCTGCGCAATACCCTGGTGCAATACTCTGCAATACTCTGGTGCAATACTCTGCAATACCCTGCGCAATACTCTGCAATACCCTGCGCAATACCCTGCAAAATACTCTGCAATACCCTGGTGCAATACTCTGCAATACACTGGTGCAATACTCTGCAATACCCTGCGCAATACTCTGCAATACCCTGCGCAATACTCTGCAATACTCTGGCGCAATACTCTGCAATACCCTGCGCAATACTCTGCAATACCCTGCGCAATACCCTGCAATACTCTGGTGCAATACTCTGCAATACCCTGGTGCAATACTCTGCAATACCCTGCGCAATACTCTGCAATACCCTGCGCAATACTCTGCAATACCCTGTGCAATACTCTGCAATACCCTGCGCAATACTCTGCAATACCCTGCACAATACTCTGCAATACCCTGTGCAATACTCTGCAATACCCTGTGCAATACTCTGCAATACTCTGGTGCAATACTCTGCAATACCCTGCGCAATACTCTGCAATACCCTGCGCAATACTCTGCAATACCCTGTGCAATACTCTGCAATACTCTGGTGCAATACTCTGCAATACCCTGCGCAATACTCTGCAATACCCTGCGCAATACCCTGCAAAATACTCTGCAATACCCTGGTGCAATACTCTGCAATACCCTGCGCAATACTCTGCAATACCCTGCGCAATACTCTGCAATACTCTGGTGCAATACTCTGCAATACCCTGGTGCAATACTCTGCAATACCCTGCGCAATACTCTGCAATACCCTGGTGCAATACTCTGCAATACCCTGCGCAATACTCTGCAATACTCTGGTGCAATACTCTGCAATACTCTGGTGCAATACTCTGCAATACCCTGCGCAATACTCTGCAATACCCTGTGCAATACTCTGCAATACTCTGGTGCAATACTCTGCAATACCCTGCGCAATACTCTGCAATACCCTGCGCAATACCCTGCAAAATACTCTGCAATACCCTGGTGCAATACTCTGCAATACCCTGTGCAATACTCTGCAATACCCTGCGCAATACCCTGCAAAATACTCTGCAATACCCTGGTGCAATACTCTGCAATACTCTGGTGCAATACTCTGCAATACCCTGCGCAATACTCTGCAATACCCTGCGCAATACTATGCAATACTCTGGTGCAATACTCTGCAATACCCTGGTGCAATACTCTGCAATACCATGCGCAATACTCTGCAATACCCTGCGCAATACTCTGCAATACTCTGGTGCAATACTCTGCAATACCCTGGTGCAATACCCTGCGCAATACTCTGCAATACCCTGCGCAATACCCTGCAATACCCTGCGCAATACTCTGCAATACCCTGCGCAATACCCTGCAATACCCTGCGCAATACTCTGCAATACTCTGCAATACTCTGGTGCAATACTCTGCAATACCCTGCGCAATACCCTGCAAAATACTCTGCAATACCCTGGTGCAATACTCTGCAATACCCTGCGCAATACTCTGCAATACCCTGCGCAATACCCTGGTGCAATACTCTGCAATACTCTGGTGCAATACTCTGCAATACTCTGGTGCAATACTCTGCAATACCCTGCAAAATACTCTGCAATACCCTGCGCAATACTCTGCAATACCCTGCGCAATACCATGCGCAATACCCTGCAAAATACTCTGCAATACCCTGGTGCAATACTCTGCAATACTCTGGTGCAATACCCTGCGCAATACTCTGCAATACCCTGCGCAATACCCTGCGCAATACTCTGCAATACCCTGCAAAATACTCTGCAATACCCTGCGCAATACCCTGCAAAATACTCTGCAATACCCTGGTGCAATACTCTGCAATACTCTGGTGCAATACCCTGCGCAATACTCTGCAATACCCTGCGCAATACCCTGCGCAATACTCTGCAATACCCTGCAATACCCTGCGCAATATTCTGCAATACCCTGCGCAATATTCTGCAATACCCTGCGCAATACTCTGCAATACTCTGCAATACCCTGCGCAATATTCTGCAATACCCTGCGCAATACTCTGCAATACCCTGCGCAATACCCTGGTGCAATACTCTGCAATACTCTGGTGCAATACTCTGCAATACCCTGCAAAATACTCTGCAATACCCTGCGCAATACCCTGCAAAATACTCTGCAATACCCTGGTGCAATACTCTGCAATACTCTGGTGCAATACTCTGCAATACCCTGCGCAATACTCTGCAATACCCTGCGCAATACCCTGCAAAATACTCTGCAATACCCTGGTGCAATACTCTGCAATACTCTGGTGCAATACTCTGCAATACCCTGCGCAATACTCTGCAATACCCTGCGCAATACTCTGCAATACCCTGCGCAATACCCTGCAATACCCTGCGCAATACTCTGCAATACCCTGCGCAATATTCTGCAATACCCTGCGCAATACTCTGCAATACCCTGCGCAATACTCTGCAATACCCTGCGCAATACCCTGGTGCAATACTCTGCAATACTCTGGTGCAATACTCTGCAATACCCTGCGCAATACTCTGCAATACCCTGCGCAATACCCTGCAAAATACTCTGCAATACCCTGGTGCAATACTCTGCAATACACTGGTGCAATACTCTGCAATACCCTGCGCAATACTCTGCAATACCCTGCGCAATACTCTGCAATACTCTGGCGCAATACTCTGCAATACCCTGCGCAATACTCTGCAATACCCTGCGCAATACCCTGCGCAATACTCTGCAATACCCTGGTGCAATACTCTGCAATACTCTGGTGCAATACTCTGCAATACCCTGCGCAATACCCTGCAAAATACTCTGCAATACCCTGGTGCAATACTCTGCAATACCCTGCGCAATACCCTGCAAAATACTCTGCAATACCCTGGTGCAATACTCTGCAATACCCTGCGTAATACTCTGCAATACCCTGCGCAATACTCTGCAATACCCTGCGCAATACCCTGGTGCAATACTCTGCAATACTCTGGTGCAATACTCTGCAATACCCTGCAAAATACTCTGCAATACCCTGCGCAATACCCTGCAAAATACTCTGCAATACCCTGGTGCAATACTCTGCAATACTCTGGTGCAATACCCTGCGCAATACTCTGCAATACCCTGCGCAATACCCTGCGCAATACTCTGCAATACCCTGCAATACCCTGCGCAATACTCTGCAATACCCTGCGCAATATTCTGCAATACCCTGCGCAATACTCTGCAATACTCTGCGCAATACCCTGGTGCAATACTCTGCAATACTCTGGTGCAATACTCTGCAATACCCTGCAAAATACTCTGCAATACCCTGCGCAATACCCTGCAAAATACTCTGCAATACCCTGGTGCAATACTCTGCAATACTCTGCAATACCCTGCGCAATACTCTGCAATACCCTGCGCAATACCCTGCAAAATACTCTGCAATACCCTGGTGCAATACTCTGCAATACTCTGGTGCAATACTCTGCAATACCCTGGTGCAATACTCTGCAATACCCTGCGCAATACTCTGCAATACCCTGCGCAATACTCTGCAATACTCTGGTGCAATACTCTGCAATACCCTGCGCAATACCCTGCAATACCCTGCGCAATACTCTGCAATACCCTGCGCAATACTCTGCAATACTCTGCAATACTCTGGTGCAATACTCTGCAATACCCTGCGCAATACCCTGCAAAATACTCTGCAATACCCTGGTGCAATACTCTGCAATACCCTGCGCAATACTCTGCAATACCCTGCGCAATACCCTGGTGCAATACTCTGCAATACTCTGGTGCAATACTCTGCAATACTCTGGTGCAATACTCTGCAATACCCTGCAAAATACTCTGCAATACCCTGCGCAATACCCTGCAAAATACTCTGCAATACCCTGGTGCAATACTCTGCAATACTCTGGTGCAATACTCTGCAATACCCTGCGCAATACTCTGCAATACCCTGCGCAATACCCTGCGCAATACCCTGCAATACCCTGGTGCAATACTCTGCAATACTCTGGTGCAATACTCTGCAATACCCTGCGCAATACTCTGCAATACCCTGCGCAATACCCTGCAAAATACTCTGCAATACCCTGGTGCAATACTCTGCAATACTCTGGTGCAATACTCTGCAATACCCTGCAATACCCTGCGCAATACTCTGCAATACTCTGGCGCAATACTCTGCAATACCCTGGTGCAATACTCTGCAATACCCTGCGCAATACTCTGCAATACCCTGCGCAATTCTCTGCAATACTCTGGTGCAATACTCTGCAATACCCTGGTGCAATACCCTGCGCAATACTCTGCAATACCCTGCGCAATACCCTGCAATACCCTGCACAATACTCTGCAATACCCTGCGCAATACTCTGCAATACTCTGCAATACTCTGGTGCAATACTCTGCAATACCCTGCGCAATACCCTGCAAAATACTCTGCAATACCCTGGTGCAATACTCTGCAATACCCTGCGCAATACTCTGCAATACCCTGCGCAATACCCTGGTGCAATACTCTGCAATACTCTGCAATACTCTGGTGCAATACTCTGCAATACTCTGGTGCAATACTCTGCAATACCCTGCGCAATATTCTGCAATACCCTGCGCAATACTCTGCAATACTCTGCAATACCCTGCGCAATATTCTGCAATACCCTGCGCAATACTCTGCAATACCCTGCGCAATACCCTGGTGCAATACTCTGCAATACTCTGGTGCAATACTCTGCAATACCCTGCAAAATACTCTGCAATACCCTGCGCAATACCCTGCAAAATACTCTGCAATACCCTGGTGCAATACTCTGCAATACTCTGGTGCAATACTCTGCAATACCCTGCGCAATACTCTGCAATACCCTGCGCAATACCCTGCAAAATACTCTGCAATACCCTGGTGCAATACTCTGCAATACACTGGTGCAATACTCTGCAATACCCTGCGCAATACTCTGCAATACCCTGCGCAATACTCTGCAATACTCTGGCGCAATACTCTGCAATACCCTGCGCAATACTCTGCAATACCCTGCGCAATACCCTGCGCAATACTCTGCAATACCCTGGTGCAATACTCTGCAATACTCTGGTGCAATACCCTGCGCAATACTCTGCAATACCCTGCGCAATACTCTGCAATACTCTGGTGCAATACTCTGCAATACCCTGGTGCAATACCCTGCGCAATACTCTGCAATACCCTGCGCAATACTCTGCAATACCCTGCACAATACTCTGCAATACTCTGGTGCAATACTCTGCAATACCCTGGTGCAATACTCTGCAATACCCTGCGCAATACTCTGCAATACCATGCGCAATACTCTGCAATACTCTGGTGCAATACTCTGCAATACCCTGGTGCAATACTCTGCAATACTCTGCAATACCCTGCGCAATACTCTGCAATACCATGCGCAATACTCTGCAATACTCTGGTGCAATACTCTGCAATACCCTGGTGCAATACCCTGCAATACCCTGCGCAATACTCTGCAATACCCTGCGCAATACTCTGCAATACCCTGCGCAATACTCTGCAATACTCTGGTGCAATACTCTGCAATACCCTGGTGCAATACTCTGCAATACCCTGCGCAATACTCTGCAATACCCTGCGCAATTCTCTGCAATACTCTGGTGCAATACTCTGGTGCAATACTCTGCAATACCCTGGTGCAATACCCTGCGCAATACTCTGCAATACCCTGCGCAATACCCTGCAATACCCTGCGCAATACTCTGCAATACCCTGCGCAATACTCTGCAATACTCTGCAATACTCTGGTGCAATACTCTGCAATACCCTGCGCAATACCCTGCAAAATACTCTGCAATACCCTGCGCAATACTCTGCAATACTCTGCAATACCCTGTGCAATACCCTGGTGCAATACTCTGCAATACTCTGGTGCAATACTCTGCAATACTCTGGTGCAATACTCTGCAATACCCTGCAAAATACTCTGCAATACCCTGCGCAATACTCTGCAATACCCTGCGCAATACCCTGCAAAATACTCTGCAATACCCTGGTGCAATACTCTGCAATACTCTGGTGCAATACCCTGCGCAATACTCTGCAATACCCTGCGCAATACTCTGCAATACCCTGCAATACCCTGCGCAATACTCTGCAATACCCTGCGCAATATTCTGCAATACCCTGCGCAATACTCTGCAATACTCTGCAATACCCTGCGCAATATTCTGCAATACCCTGCGCAATACTCTGCAATACCCTGCGCAATACCCTGGTGCAATACTCTGCAATACTCTGGTGCAATACTCTGCAATACCCTGCAAAATACTCTGCAATACCCTGCGCAATACCCTGCAAAATACTCTGCAATACCCTGGTGCAATACTCTGCAATACTCTGGTGCAATACTCTGCAATACCCTGCGCAATACTCTGCAATACCCTGCGCAATACCCTGCAAAATACTCTGCAATACCCTGGTGCAATACTCTGCAATACACTGGTGCAATACTCTGCAATACCCTGCGCAATACTCTGCAATACCCTGCGCAATACTCTGCAATACTCTGGCGCAATACTCTGCAATACCCTGTGCAATACTCTGCAATACCCTGCGCAATACCCTGCGCAATACTCTGCAATACCCTGGTGCAATACTCTGCAATACCCTGCGCAATACTCTGCAATACCCTGCGCAATACTCTGCAATACTCTGGTGCAATACTCTGCAATACCCTGGTGCAATACTCTGCAATACCCTGCGCAATACTCTGCAATACCCTGCGCAATACTCTGCAATACTCTGGTGCAATACCCTGGTGCAATACTCTGCAATACCCTGCGCAATACCCTGCAATACCCTGCGCAATACTCTGCAATACCCTGGTGCAATACTCTGCAATACCCTGCGCAATACTCTGCAATACCCTGCGCAATACTCTGCAATACCCTGTGCAATACTCTGCAATACTCTGGTGCAATACTCTGCAATACCCTGCGCAATACTCTGCAATACCCTGCGCAATACTCTGCAATACCCTGTGCAATACTCTGCAATACTCTGGTGCAATACTCTGCAATACCCTGCGCAATACTCTGCAATACCCTGCGCAATACCCTGCAAAATACTCTGCAATACCCTGGTGCAATACTCTGCAATACCCTGCGCAATACTCTGCAATACCCTGCGCAATACTCTGCAATACCCTGCGCAATACTCTGCAATACCCTGCGCAATACTCTGCAATACCCTGTGCAATACTCTGCAATACCCTGCGCAATACTCTGCAATACCCTGCGCAATACTCTGCAATACCCTGCGCAATACTCTGCAATACCCTGTGCAATACTCTGCAATACTCTGGTGCAATACTCTGCAATACCCTGCGCAATACTCTGCAATACCCTGCGCAATACCCTGCAAAATACTCTGCAATACCCTGGTGCAATACTCTGCAATACCCTGCGCAATACTCTGCAATACCCTGCGCAATACTCTGCAATACTCTGGTGCAATACTCTGCAATACCCTGGTGCAATACTCTGCAATACCCTGCGCAATACTCTGCAATACCCTGGTGCAATACTCTGCAATACCCTGCGCAATACTCTGCAATACCCTGTGCAATACTCTGCAATACTCTGGTGCAATACTCTGCAATACCCTGCGCAATACTCTGCAATACCCTGTGCAATACTCTGCAATACTCTGGTGCAATACTCTGCAATACCCTGCGCAATACTCTGCAATACCCTGCGCAATACCCTGCAAAATACTCTGCAATACCCTGGTGCAATACTCTGCAATACCCTGCGCAATACTCTGCAATACCCTGCGCAATACCCTGCAAAATACTCTGCAATACCCTGGTGCAATACTCTGCAATACTCTGGTGCAATACTCTGCAATACCCTGCGCAATACTCTGCAATACCCTGCGCAATACTCTGCAATACTCTGGTGCAATACTCTGCAATACCCTGGTGCAATACTCTGCAATACCCTGCGCAATACTCTGCAATACCCTGCGCAATACTCTGCAATACTCTGGTGCAATACTCTGCAATACCCTGGTGCAATACCCTGCGCAATACTCTGCAATACCCTGCGCAATACCCTGCAATACCCTGCGCAATACTCTGCAATACCCTGCGCAATACCCTGCAATACCCTGCGCAATACTCTGCAATACTCTGCAATACTCTGGTGCAATACTCTGCAATACCCTGCGCAATACCCTGCAAAATACTCTGCAATACCCTGGTGCAATACTCTGCAATACCCTGCGCAATACTCTGCAATACCCTGCGCAATACCCTGGTGCAATACTCTGCAATACTCTGGTGCAATACTCTGCAATACTCTGGTGCAATACTCTGCAATACCCTGCAAAATACTCTGCAATACCCTGCGCAATACTCTGCAATACCCTGCGCAATACCCTGCGCAATACCCTGCAAAATACTCTGCAATACCCTGGTGCAATACTCTGCAATACTCTGGTGCAATACCCTGCGCAATACTCTGCAATACCCTGCGCAATACCCTGCGCAATACTCTGCAATACCCTGCAAAATACTCTGCAATACCCTGCGCAATACCCTGCAAAATACTCTGCAATACCCTGGTGCAATACTCTGCAATACTCTGGTGCAATACCCTGCGCAATACTCTGCAATACCCTGCGCAATACCCTGCGCAATACTCTGCAATACCCTGCAATACCATGCGCAATATTCTGCAATACCCTGCGCAATATTCTGCAATACCCTGCGCAATACTCTGCAATACTCTGCAATACCCTGCGCAATATTCTGCAATACCCTGCGCAATACTCTGCAATACCCTGCGCAATACCCTGGTGCAATACTCTGCAATACTCTGGTGCAATACTCTGCAATACCCTGCAAAATACTCTGCAATACCCTGCGCAATACCCTGCAAAATACTCTGCAATACCCTGGTGCAATACTCTGCAATACTCTGTTGCAATACTCTGCAATACCCTGCGCAATACTCTGCAATACCCTGCGCAATACCCTGCAAAATACTCTGCAATACCCTGGTGCAATACTCTGCAATACTCTGGTGCAATACTCTGCAATACCCTGCGCAATACTCTGCAATACCCTGCGCAATACTCTGCAATACCCTGCGCAATACCCTGCAATACCCTGCGCAATACTCTGCAATACCCTGCGCAATATTCTGCAATACCCTGCGCAATTCTCTGCAATACCCTGCGCAATACCCTGGTGCAATACTCTGCAATACTCTGGTGCAATACTCTGCAATACCCTGCAAAATACTCTGCAATACCCTGCGCAATACCCTGCAAAATACTCTGCAATACCCTGGTGCAATACTCTGCAATACTCTGGTGCAATACTCTGCAATACCCTGCGCAATACTCTGCAATACCCTGCGCAATACCCTGCAAAATACTCTGCAATACCCTGGTGCAATACTCTGCAATACTCTGGTGCAATACTCTGCAATACTCTGCAATACCCTGCGCAATACCCTGCAAAATACTCTGCAATACCCTGGTGCAATACTCTGCAATACTCTGGTGCAATACTCTGCAATACCATTCGCAATACT
Organism: Rana muscosa; assembly: GCA_029206835.1. NCBI lineage: Eukaryota > Metazoa > Chordata > Amphibia > Anura > Ranidae > Rana > Rana muscosa. The sequence goes on from JARGYO010000230.1 coordinate 2,036,070, forward strand.
CTGCAATACCCTGCGCAATACTCTGCAATACTCTGGCGCAATACTCTGCAATACCCTGCGCAATACTCTGCAATACCCTGCGCAATACCCTGCGCAATACTCTGCAATACCCTGGTGCAATACTCTGCAATACTCTGGTGCAATACTCTGCAATACCCTGCGCAATACTCTGCAATACCCTGCGCAATACCCTGGTGCAATACTCTGCAATACCCTGGTGCAATACTCTGCAATACTCTGCAATACCCTGCGCAATACTCTGCAATACCCTGCGCAATACTCTGCAATACCCTGCGCAATACTCTGCAATACTCTGGTGCAATACTCTGCAATACCCTGGTGCAATACTCTGCAATACCCTGCGCAATACTCTGCAATACCCTGCGCAATACTCTGCAATACCCTGCGCAATACTCTGCAATACTCTGGTGCAATACTCTGCAATACCCTGGTGCAATACCCTGCAATACCCTGCGCAATACTCTGCAATACCCTGCGCAATACCCTGCAATACCCTGCGCAATACTCTGCAATACCCTGGTGCAATACTCTGCAATACCCTGGTGCAATACTCTGCAATACCCTGCGCAATACTCTGCAATACCCTGGTGCAATACTCTGCAATACTCTGGTGCAATACTCTGCAATACCCTGCGCAATACTCTGCAATACCCTGCGCAATACCCTGCAATACCCTGCGCAATACTCTGCAATACCCTGCGCAATACTCTGCAATACTCTGGTGCAATACTCTGCAATACCCTGGTGCAATACTCTGCAATACCCTGCGCAATACTCTGCAATACCCTGCGCAATACCCTGCAATACCCTGCGCAATACTCTGCAATACCCTGGTGCAATACTCTGCAATACTCTGGTGCAATACTCTGCAATACCCTGCGCAATACTCTGCAATACCCTGCGCAATACTCTGCAATACCCTGCGCAATACTCTGCAATACCCTGCGCAATACTCTGCAATACTCTGGTGCAATACTCTGCAATACCCTGGTGCAATACTCTGCAATACCCTGCGCAATACTCTGCAATACCCTGCGCAATACCCTGCAATACCCTGCGCAATACTCTGGTGCAATACTCTGCAATACCCTGGTGCAATACTCTGCAATACCCTGCGCAATACTCTGCAATACCCTGGTGCAATACTCTGCAATACTCTGGTGCAATACTCTGCAATACCCTGCACAATACTCTGCAATACCCTGTGCAATACTCTGCAATACTCTGGTGCAATACTCTGCAATACCCTGCGCAATACTCTGCAATACCCTGCGCAATACCCTGCAAAATACTCTGCAATACCCTGGTGCAATACTCTGCAATACCCTGCGCAATACTCTGCAATACCCTGCGCAATACCCTGCAAAATACTCTGCAATACCCTGGTGCAATACTCTGCAATACTCTGGTGCAATACTCTGCAATACCCTGCGCAATACTCTGCAATACCCTGCGCAATACTCTGCAATACTCTGGTGCAATACTCTGCAATACCCTGGTGCAATACTCTGCAATACCCTGCGCAATACTCTGCAATACCCTGCGCAATACTCTGCAATACTCTGGTGCAATACTCTGCAATACCCTGGTGCAATACTCTGCAATACCCTGCGCAATACTCTGCAATACCCTGCGCAATACTCTGCAATACTCTGGTGCAATACTCTGCAATACCCTGGTGCAATACCCTGCGCAATACTCTGCAATACCCTGGTGCAATACCCTGCGCAATACCCTGCAATACCCTGCGCAATACTCTGCAATACCCTGCGCAATACCCTGCAATACCCTGCGCAATACTCTGCAATACTCTGCAATACTCTGCAATACTCTGGTGCAATACTCTGCAATACCCTGCAATACCCTGGTGCAATACTCTGCAATACCCTGCGCAATACTCTGCAATACCCTGCGCAATACCCTGGTGCAATACTCTGCAATACTCTGGTGCAATACTCTGCAATACCCTGCGCAATACTCTGCAATACCCTGCGCAATACTCTGCAATACCCTGGTGCAATACTCTGCAATACCCTGGTGCAATACTCTGCAATACCCTGCGCAATACTCTGCAATACCCTGCGCAATACTCTGCAATACTCTGGTGCAATACTCTGCAATACCCTGGTGCAATACTCTGCAATACCCTGCGCAATACTCTGCAATACCCTGCGCAATACTCTGCAATACCCTGGTGCAATACCCTGCGCAATACTCTGCAATACCCTGCGCAATACCCTGCAATACCCTGCGCAATACTCTGCAATACCCTGCGCAATACCCTGCAATACCCTGCGCAATACTCTGCAATACTCTGCAATACTCTGGTGCAATACTCTGCAATACCCTGCGCAATACCCTGCAAAATACTCTGCAATACCCTGGTGCAATACTCTGCAATACCCTGCGCAATACTCTGCAATACTCTGGTGCAATACTCTGCAATACTCTGGTGCAATACTCTGCAATACCCTGCAAAATACTCTGCAATACCCTGCGCAATACTCTGCAATACCCTGCGCAATACCCTGGTGCAATACTCTGCAATACTCTGGTGCAATACTCTGCAATACTCTGGTGCAATACTCTGCAATACCCTGCAAAATACTCTGCAATACCCTACGCAATACCCTGCGCAATACCCTGCAAAATACTCTGCAATACCCTGGTGCAATACTCTGCAATACTCTGGTGCAATACCCTGCGCAATACTCTGCAATACCCTGCGCAATACCCTGCGCAATACTCTGCAATACCCTGCAAAATACTCTGCAATACCCTGTGCAATACCCTGCAAAATACTCTGCAATACCCTGGTGCAATACTCTGCAATACTCTGGTGCAATACCCTGCGCAATACTCTGCAATACCCTGCGCAATACCCTGCGCAATACTCTGCAATACCCTGGTGCAATACTCTGCAATACTCTGGTGCAATACTCTGCAATACTCTGGTGCAATACTCTGCAATACCCTGCGCAATACTCTGCAATACCCTGCGCAATATTCTGCAATACCCTGCGCAATACTCTGCAATACTCTGCAATACCCTGCGCAATATTCTGCAATACCCTGCGCAATACTCTGCAATACCCTGCGCAATACCCTGGTGCAATACTCTGCAATACTCTGGTGCAATACTCTGCAATACTCTGCAATACCCTGCAAAATACTCTGCAATACCCTGCGCAATACCCTGCAAAATACTCTGCAATACCCTGGTGCAATACTCTGCAATACTCTGGTGCAATACTCTGCAATACCCTGCGCAATACTCTGCAATACCCTGCGCAATACCCTGCAAAATACTCTGCAATACCCTGGTGCAATACTCTGCAATACTCTGGTGCAATACTCTGCAATACCCTGCGCAATACTCTGCAATACCCTGCGCAATACCCTGCAATACCCTGCGCAATACTCTGCAATACTCTGGCGCAATACTCTGCAATACCCTGCGCAATACTCTGCAATACCCTGCGCAATACCCTGCAAAATACTCTGCAATACCCTGGTGCAATACTCTGCAATACTCTGGTGCAATACTCTGCAATACCCTGCGCAATACTCTGCAATACCCTGCACAATACTCTGCAATACTCTGGCGCAATACTCTGCAATACCCTGCGCAATACTCTGCAATACCCTGCGCAATACCCTGCGCAATACTCTGCAATACCCTGGTGCAATACTCTGCAATACTCTGGTGCAATACTCTGCAATACCCTGCGCAATACTCTGCAATACCCTGCGCAATACTCTGCAATACCCTGGTGCAATACTCTGCAATACTCTGCAATACCCTGCGCAATACTCTGCAATACCCTGTGCAATACTCTGCAATACCCTGCGCAATACTCTGCAATACTCTGGTGCAATACTCTGCAATACCCTGGTGCAATACTCTGCAATACCCTGCGCAATACTCTGCAATACTCTGGTGCAATACTCTGCAATACCCTGGTGCAATACCCTGCAATACCCTGCGCAATACTCTGCAATACCCTGCGCAATACCCTGCAATACCCTGCGCAATACTCTGCAATACTCTGGTGCAATACTCTGCAATACCCTGGTGCAATACTCTGCAATACCCTGGTGCAATACTCTGCAATACCCTGCAATACCCTGGTGCAATACTCTGCAATACTCTGGTGCAATACTCTGCAATACCCTGCGCAATACTCTGCAATACCCTGCGCAATACCCTGCAATACCCTGCGCAATACTCTGCAATACCCTGCGCAATACTCTGCAATACTCTGGTGCAATACTCTGCAATACCCTGGTGCAATACTCTGCAATACCCTGGTGCAATACTCTGCAATACCCTGCGCAATACTCTGCAATACTCTGGTGCAATACTCTGCAATACCCTGCGCAATACTCTGCAATACCCTGCGCAATACTCTGCAATACTCTGGTGCAATACTCTGCAATACCCTGGTGCAATACTCTGCAATACCCTGCGCAATACTCTGCAATACCCTGGTGCAATACTCTGCAATACTCTGGTGCAATACTCTGCAATACCCTGCGCAATACTCTGCAATACCCTGCGCAATACCCTGCAATACCCTGCGCAATACTCTGCAATACCCTGCGCAATACTCTGCAATACCCTGTGCAATACTCTGCAATACTCTGGTGCAATACTCTGCAATACCCTGCGCAATACTCTGCAATACCCTGCGCAATACTCTGCAATACCCTGCGCAATACTCTGCAATACCCTGTGCAATACTCTGCAATACTCTGGTGCAATACTCTGCAATACCCTGCGCAATACTCTGCAATACCCTGCGCAATACCCTGCAAAATACTCTGCAATACCCTGGTGCAATACTCTGCAATACCCTGCGCAATACTCTGCAATACCCTGCGCAATACCCTGCAAAATACTCTGCAATACCCTGGTGCAATACTCTGCAATACTCTGGTGCAATACTCTGCAATACCCTGCGCAATACTCTGCAATACCCTGCGCAATACCCTGCAATACCCTGCGCAATACTCTGCAATACTCTGGTGCAATACTCTGCAATACCCTGGTGCAATACTCTGCAATACCCTGCGCAATACTCTGCAATACCCTGCGCAATACTCTGCAATACTCTGGTGCAATACTCTGCAATACCCTGGTGCAATACTCTGCAATACCCTGCGCAATACTCTGCAATACCCTGCGCAATACTCTGCAATACTCTGGTGCAATACTCTGCAATACCCTGCGCAATACCCTGCAATACCCTGCGCAATACTCTGCAATACCCTGCGCAATACTCTGCAATACTCTGCAATACTCTGGTGCAATACTCTGCAATACCCTGCGCAATACCCTGCAAAATACTCTGCAATACCCTGGTGCAATACTCTGCAATACCCTGCGCAATACTCTGCAATACCCTGCGCAATACTCTGCAATACCCTGCGCAATACTCTGCAATACTCTGGTGCAATACTCTGCAATACCCTGCGCAATACCCTGCAAAATACTCTGCAATACCCTGGTGCAATACTCTGCAATACTCTGGTGCAATACCCTGCGCAATACTCTGCAATACCCTGCGCAATACCCTGCGCAATACCCTGCAATACCCTGCGCAATACTCTGCAATACCCTGCGCAATATTCTGCAATACCCTGCGCAATACTCTGCAATACCCTGCGCAATACTCTGCAATACCCTGCGCAATACTCTGCAATACTCTGGTGCAATACTCTGCAATACCCTGGTGCAATACTCTGCAATACCCTGCGCAATACTCTGCAATACCCTGCGCAATACTCTGCAATACCCTGCGCAATACCCTGCAATACCCTGCGCAATACTCTGCAATACCCTGCGCAATACTCTGCAATACTCTGCAATACCCTGCGCAATATTCTGCAATACTCTGGCGCAATACTCTGCAATACCCTGCGCAATACCCTGGTGCAATACTCTGCAATACTCTGGTGCAATACTCTGCAATACCCTGGTGCAATACTCTGCAATACCCTGCGCAATACTCTGCAATACCCTGCGCAATACCCTGGTGCAATACTCTGCAATACTCTGGTGCAATACTCTGCAATACCCTGCAAAATACTCTGCAATACCCTGCGCAATACCCTGCAAAATACTCTGCAATACCCTGGTGCAATACTCTGCAATACTCTGGTGCAATACTCTGCAATACCATGCGCAATACTCTGCAATACCCTGCGCAATACCCTGCAATACCCTGCGCAATACTCTGCAATACTCTGGCGCAATACTCTGCAATACCCTGCGCAATACTCTGCAATACCCTGCGCAATACCCTGCGCAATACTCTGCAATACCCTGGTGCAATACTCTGCAATACTCTGGTGCAATACTCTGCAATACCCTGCGCAATACTCTGCAATACCCTGCGCAATACCCTGGTGCAATACTCTGCAATACCCTGGTGCAATACCCTGCGCAATACTCTGCAATACCCTGCGCAATACTCTGCAATACCCTGCGCAATACTCTGCAATACTCTGGTGCAATACTCTGCAATACTCTGGTGCAATACTCTGCAATACCCTGGTGCAATACTCTGCAATACCCTGGTGCAATACTCTGCAATACCCTGCGCAATACTCTGCAATACCCTGCGCAATACTCTGCAATACTCTGGTGCAATACTCTGCAATACCCTGGTGCAATACCCTGCAATACCCTGCGCAATACTCTGCAATACCCTGCGCAATACCCTGCAATACCCTGCGCAATACTCTGCAATACTCTGGTGCAATACTCTGCAATACCCTGGTGCAATACTCTGCAATACCCTGCACAATACTCTGCAATACCCTGGTGCAATACTCTGCAATACTCTGGTGCAATACTCTGCAATACCCTGCGCAATACTCTGCAATACCCTGCGCAATACCCTGCAATACCCTGCGCAATACTCTGCAATACCCTGCGCAATACTCTGCAATACTCTGGTGCAATACTCTGCAATACCCTGGTGCAATACTCTGCAATACCCTGGTGCAATACTCTGCAATACCCTGCGCAATACTCTGCAATACCCTGGTGCAATACTCTGCAATACTCTGGTGCAATACTCTGCAATACCCTGCGCAATACTCTGCAATACCCTGCGTAATACTCTGCAATACCCTGCGCAATACTCTGCAATACCCTGCGCAATACTCTGCAATACTCTGGTGCAATACTCTGCAATACCCTGGTGCAATACTCTGCAATACCCTGCGCAATACTCTGCAATACCCTGCGCAATACCCTGCAATACCCTGCGCAATACTCTGCAATACTCTGGTGCAATACTCTGCAATACCCTGGTGCAATACTCTGCAATACCCTGCGCAATACTCTGCAATACCCTGGTGCAATACTCTGCAATACTCTGGTGCAATACTCTGCAATACCCTGCGCAATACTCTGCAATACCCTGTGCAATACCCTGGTGCAATACTCTGCAATACTCTGCAATACTCTGGTGCAATACTCTGCAATACTCTGGTGCAATACTCTGCAATACCCTGCGCAATATTCTGCAATACCCTGCGCAATACTCTGCAATACTCTGCAATACCCTGCGCAATATTCTGCAATACCCTGCGCAATACTCTGCAATACCCTGCGCAATACCCTGGTGCAATACTCTGCAATACTCTGGTGCAATACTCTGCAATACCCTGCGCAATACTCTGCAATACCCTGCGCAATACCCTGCAAAATACTCTGCAATACCCTGGTGCAATACTCTGCAATACTCTGGTGCAATACTCTGCAATACCCTGCGCAATACTCTGCAATACTCTGGTGCAATACTCTGCAATACCCTGGTGCAATACTCTGCAATACTCTGCAATACCCTGCGCAATACTCTGCAATACCCTGCGCAATACTCTGCAATACCCTGCGCAATACTCTGCAATACTCTGGTGCAATACTCTGCAATACCCTGGTGCAATACTCTGCAATACCCTGCGCAATACTCTGCAATACCCTGCGCAATACTCTGCAATACCCTGCGCAATACTCTGCAATACTCTGGTGCAATACTCTGCAATACCCTGGTGCAATACCCTGCAATACCCTGCGCAATACTCTGCAATACCCTGCGCAATACCCTGCAATACCCTGCGCAATACTCTGCAATACTCTGGTGCAATACTCTGCAATACCCTGGTGCAATACTCTGCAATACCCTGCGCAATACTCTGCAATACCCTGGTGCAATACTCTGCAATACTCTGGTGCAATACTCTGCAATACCCTGCGCAATACTCTGCAATACCCTGCGCAATACCCTGCAATACCCTGCGCAATACTCTGCAATACCCTGCGCAATACTCTGCAATACTCTGCAATACTCTGGTGCAATACTCTGCAATACCCTGCGCAATACCCTGCAAAATACTCTGCAATACCCTGCGCAATACCCTGGTGCAATACTCTGCAATACTCTGCAATACTCTGGTGCAATACTCTGCAATACTCTGGTGCAATACTCTGCAATACCCTGCGCAATATTCTGCAATACCCTGCGCAATACTCTGCAATACTCTGCAATACCCTGCGCAATATTCTGCAATACCCTGCGCAATACTCTGCAATACCCTGCGCAATACCCTGGTGCAATACTCTGCAATACTCTGGTGCAATACTCTGCAATACCCTGCAAAATACTCTGCAATACCCTGCGCAATACCCTGCAAAATACTCTGCAATACCCTGGTGCAATACTCTGCAATACTCTGGTGCAATACTCTGCAATACCCTGCGCAATACTCTGCAATACCCTGCGCAATACCCTGCAAAATACTCTGCAATACCCTGGTGCAATACTCTGCAATACACTGGTGCAATACTCTGCAATACCCTGCGCAATACTCTGCAATACCCTGCGCAATACTCTGCAATACTCTGGCGCAATACTCTGCAATACCCTGCACAATACTCTGCAATACCCTGCGCAATACCCTGCGCAATACTCTGCAATACCCTGGTGCAATACTCTGCAATACTCTGGTGCAATACTCTGCAATACCCTGCGCAATACTCTGCAATACCCTGCGCAATACTCTGCAATACTCTGGTGCAATACTCTGCAATACCCTGGTGCAATACTCTGCAATACTCTGCAATACCCTGCGCAATACTCTGCAATACCCTGCGCAATACTCTGCAATACTCTGGTGCAATACTCTGCAATACCCTGGTGCAATACCCTGCAATACCCTGCAATACCCTGCGCAATACTCTGCAATACCCTGCGCAATACTCTGCAATACTCTGGTGCAATACTCTGCAATACCCTGGTGCAATACTCTGCAATACCCTGCGCAATACTCTGCAATACTCTGGCGCAATACTCTGCAATACCCTGCGCAATACTCTGCAATACCCTGCGCAATACCCTGCGCAATACTCTGCAATACCCTGGTGCAATACTCTGCAATACTCTGGTGCAATACTCTGCAATACCCTGCGCAATACTCTGCAATACCCTGCGCAATACTCTGCAATACCCTGGTGCAATACTCTGCAATACTCTGCAATACCCTGCGCAATACTCTGCAATACCCTGCGCAATACTCTGCAATACCCTGCGCAATACTCTGCAATACTCTGGTGCAATACTCTGCAATACCCTGGTGCAATACTCTGCAATACCCTGCGCAATACTCTGCAATACTCTGGTGCAATACTCTGCAATACCCTGGTGCAATACCCTGCAATACCCTGCGCAATACTCTGCAATACCCTGCGCAATACCCTGCAATACCCTGCGCAATACTCTGCAATACTCTGGTGCAATACTCTGCAATACCCTGGTGCAATACTCTGCAATACCCTGCAATACCCTGGTGCAATACTCTGCAATACTCTGGTGCAATACTCTGCAATACCCTGCGCAATACTCTGCAATACCCTGCGCAATACCCTGCAATACCCTGCGCAATACTCTGCAATACCCTGCGCAATACTCTGCAATACTCTGGTGCAATACTCTGCAATACCCTGGTGCAATACTCTGCAATACCCTGGTGCAATACTCTGCAATACCCTGCGCAATACTCTGCAATACTCTGGTGCAATACTCTGCAATACCCTGCGCAATACTCTGCAATACCCTGCGCAATACTCTGCAATACTCTGGTGCAATACTCTGCAATACCCTGGTGCAATACTCTGCAATACCCTGCGCAATACTCTGCAATACCCTGGTGCAATACTCTGCAATACTCTGGTGCAATACTCTGCAATACCCTGCGCAATACTCTGCAATACCCTGCGCAATACCCTGCAATACCCTGCGCAATACTCTGCAATACCCTGCGCAATACTCTGCAATACCCTGTGCAATACTCTGCAATACCCTGCGCAATACTCTGCAATACCCTGCAAAATACTCTGCAATACCCTGCGCAATACCCTGCAAAATACTCTGCAATACCCTGGTGCAATACTCTGCAATACTCTGGTGCAATACTCTGCAATACCCTGTGCAATACTCTGCAATACCCTGCGCAATACTCTGCAATACCCTGCGCAATACTCTGCAATACCCTGCGCAATACCCTGCAAAATACTCTGCAATACCCTGGTGCAATACTCTGCAATACCCTGCGCAATACTCTGCAATACCCTGCGCAATACCCTGCAATACTCTGGTGCAATACTCTGCAATACCCTGGTGCAATACTCTGCAATACCCTGCGCAATACTCTGCAATACCCTGCGCAATACTCTGCAATACCCTGTGCAATACTCTGCAATACCCTGCGCAATACTCTGCAATACCCTGCGCAATACTCTGCAATACCCTGTGCAATACTCTGCAATACTCTGGTGCAATACTCTGCAATACCCTGCGCAATACTCTGCAATACCCTGCGCAATACTCTGCAATACCCTGCGCAATACTCTGCAATACCCTGCGCAATACTCTGCAATACCCTGTGCAATACTCTGCAATACTCTGGTGCAATACTCTGCAATACCCTGCGCAATACTCTGCAATACCCTGCGCAATACCCTGCAAAATACTCTGCAATACCCTGGTGCAATACTCTGCAATACCCTGCGCAATACTCTGCAATACCCTGCGCAATACTCTGCAATACTCTGGTGCAATACTCTGCAATACCCTGGTGCAATACTCTGCAATACCCTGCGCAATACTCTGCAATACCCTGGTGCAATACTCTGCAATACCCTGCGCAATACTCTGCAATACCCTGTGCAATACTCTGCAATACTCTGGTGCAATACTCTGCAATACCCTGCGCAATACTCTGCAATACCCTGCGCAATACCCTGCAAAATACTCTGCAATACCCTGGTGCAATACTCTGCAATACCCTGCGCAATACTCTGCAATACCCTGCGCAATACCCTGCAAAATACTCTGCAATACCCTGGTGCAATACTCTGCAATACTCTGGTGCAATACTCTGCAATACCCTGCGCAATACTCTGCAATACCCTGCGCAATACTCTGCAATACTCTGGTGCAATACTCTGCAATACCCTGGTGCAATACTCTGCAATACCCTGCGCAATACTCTGCAATACCCTGCGCAATACTCTGCAATACTCTGGTGCAATACTCTGCAATACCCTGGTGCAATACCCTGCGCAATACTCTGCAATACCCTGCGCAATACCCTGCAATACCCTGCGCAATACCCTGCAATACCCTGCACAATACTCTGCAATACTCTGCAATACCCTGCGCAATACCCTGCAAAATACTCTGCAATACCCTGGTGCAATACTCTGCAATACCCTGCGCAATACTCTGCAATACCCTGCGCAATACCCTGGTGAAATACTCTGCAATACTCTGGTGCAATACTCTGCAATACTCTGGTGCAATACTCTGCAATACCCTGCAAAATACTCTGCAATACCCTGCGCAATACTCTGCAATACCCTGCGCAATACCCTGCGCAATACCCTGCAAAATACTCTGCAATACCCTGGTGCAATACTCTGCAATACTCTGGTGCAATACCCTGCGCAATACTCTGCAATACCCTGCGCAATACCCTGCGCAATACTCTGCAATACCCTGCAAAATACTCTGCAATACCCTGCGCAATACCCTGCAAAATACTCTGCAATACCCTGGTGCAATACTCTGCAATACTCTGGTGCAATACTCTGCAATACTCTGGTGCAATACCCTGCGCAATACTCTGCAATACCCTGCGCAATACTCTGCAATACCCTGCGCAATACCCTGCGCAATACTCTGCAATACCCTGCAATACCCTGCGCAATATTCTGCAATACCCTGCGCAATATTCTGCAATACCCTGCGCAATACTCTGCAATACTCTGCAATACCCTGCGCAATATTCTGCAATACACTGCGCAATACTCTGCAATACCCTGCGCAATACCCTGGTGCAATACTCTGCAATACTCTGGTGCAATACTCTGCAATACCCTGCAAAATACTCTGCAATACCCTGCGCAATACCCTGCAAAATACTCTGCAATACCCTGGTGCAATACTCTGCAATACTCTGGTGCAATACTCTGCAATACCCTGCGCAATACTCTGCAATACCCTGCGCAATACCCTGCAAAATACTCTGCAATACCCTGGTGCAATACTCTGCAATACTCTGGTGCAATACTCTGCAATACCCTGCGCAATACTCTGCAATACCCTGCGCAATACTCTGCAATACCCTGCGCAATACCCTGCGCAATACCCTGCAATACCCTGCGCAATACTCTGCAATACCCTGCGCAATATTCTGCAATACCCTGCGCAATACTCTGCAATACCCTGCGCAATACTCTGCAATACCCTGCGCAATACCCTGGTGCAATACTCTGCAATACTCTGGTGCAATACTCTGCAATACCCTGCGCAATACTCTGCAATACCCTGCGCAATACCCTGCAAAATACTCTGCAATACCCTGGTGCAATACTCTGCAATACACTGGTGCAATACTCTGCAATACCCTGCGCAATACTCTGAAATACCCTGCGCAATACTCTGCAATACTCTGGCGCAATACTCTGCAATACCCTGCGCAATACTCTGCAATACCCTGCGCAATACCCTGCGCAATACTCTGCAATACCCTGGTGCAATACTCTGCAATACTCTGGTGCAATACTCTGCAATACCCTGCGCAATACCCTGCAAAATACTCTGCAATACCCTGGTGCAATACTCTGCAATACCCTGCGCAATACCCTGCAAAATACTCTGCAATACCCTGGTGCAATACTCTGCAATACCCTGCGCAATACTCTGCAATACCCTGCGCAATACTCTGCAATACCCTGCGCAATACCCTGGTGCAATACTCTGCAATACTCTGGTGCAATACTCTGCAATACCCTGCAAAATACTCTGCAATACCCTGCGCAATACCCTGCAAAATACTCTGCAATACCCTGGTGCAATACTCTGCAATACTCTGGTGCAATACCCTGCTCAATACTCTGCAATACCCTGCGCAATACCCTGCGCAATACTCTGCAATACCCTGCAATACCCTGTGCAATACTCTGCAATACCCTGTGCAATATTCTGCAATACCCTGCGCAATACTCTGCAATACTCTGCGCAATACCCTGGTGCAATACTCTGCAATACTCTGGTGCAATACTCTGCAATACCCTGCAAAATACTCTGCAATACCCTGCGCAATACCCTGCAAAATACTCTGCAATACCCTGGTGCAATACTCTGCAATACTCTGGTGCAATACTCTGCAATACCCTGCGCAATACTCTGCAATACGGTGCGCAATACCCTGCAAAATACTCTGCAATACCCTGGTGCAATACTCTGCAATACTCTGGTGCAATACTCTGCAATACCCTGGTGCAATACTCTGCAATACCCTGCGCAATACTCTGCAATACCCTGCGCAATACTCTGCAATACTCTGGTGCAATACTCTGCAATACCCTGGTGCAATACCCTGCGCAATACTCTGCAATACCCTGCGCAATACCCTGCAATACCCTGCGCAATACTCTGCAATACCCTGCGCAATACTCTGCAATACTCTGCAATACTCTGGTGCAATACTCTGCAATACCCTGCGCAATACCCTGCAAAATACTCTGCAATACCCTGGTGCAATACTCTGCAATACCCTGCGCAATACTCTGCAATACCCTGCGCAATACCCTGGTGCAATACTCTGCAATACTCTGGTGCAATACTCTGCAATACTCTGGTGCAATACTCTGCAATACCCTGCAAAATACTCTGCAATACCCTGCGCAATACCCTGCAAAATACTCTGCAATACCCTGGTGCAATACTCTGCAATACTCTGGTGCAATACTCTGCAATACCATGCGCAATACTCTGCAATACCCTGCGCAATACCCTGCAAAATACTCTGCAATACCCTGGTGCAATACTCTGCAATACTCTGGTGCAATACTCTGCAATACCCTGCGCAATACTCTGCAATACCCTGCGCAATACCCTGCAAAATACTCTGCAATACCCTGGTGCAATACTCTGCAATACTCTGGTGCAATACCCTGCAATACCCTGCGCAATACTCTGCAATACTCTGGCGCAATACTCTGCAATACCCTGGTGCAATACTCTGCAATACCCTGCGCAATACTCTGCAATACTCTGGTGCAATACTCTGCAATACCCTGGTGCAATACCCTGCGCAATACTCTGCAATACTCTGCAATACTCTGGTGCAATACTCTGCAATACCCTGCGCAATACCCTGCAAAATACTCTGCAATACCCTGGTGCAATACTCTGCAATACCCTGCGCAATACTCTGCAATACCCTGCGCAATACCCTGGTGCAATACTCTGCAATACTCTGGTGCAATACTCTGCAATACTCTGGTGCAATACTCTTCAATACCCTGCAAAATACTCTGCAATACCCTGCGCAATACCCTGCAAAATACTCTGCAATACCCTGGTGCAATACTCTGCAATACTCTGGTGCAATACCCTGCGCAATACTCTGCAATACCCTGCGCAATACCCTGCGCAATACTCTGCAATACCCTGCAATACCCTGCGCAATACTCTGCAATACCCTGCGCAGTATTCTGCAATACCCTGCGCAATACTCTGCAATACTCTGCAATACCCTGCGCAATATTCTGCAATACCCTGCGCAATACTCTGCAATACTCTGGTGCAATACTCTGTAATACCCTGCAAAATACTCTGCAATACCCTGCGCAATACCCTGCAAAATACTCTGCAATACCCTGGTGCAATACTCTGCAATACTCTGGTGCAATACTCTGCAATACCCTGCGCAATACTCTGCAATACCCTGCGCAATACCCTGCAAAATACTCTGCAATACCCTGGTGCAATACTCTGCAATACTCTGGTGCAATACTCTGCAATACCCTGCGCAATACTCTGCAATACCCTGCGCAATACCCTGCAAAATACTCTGCAATACCCTGGTGCAATACTCTGCAATACTCTGGTGCAATACTCTGCAATACCCTGGTGCAATACTCTGCAATACTCTGGCGCAATACTCTGCAATACCCTGCGCAATACTCTGCAATACCCTGCGCAATACCCTGCGCAATACTCTGCAATACCCTGGTGCAATACTCTGCAATACTCTGGTGCAATACTCTGCAATACCCTGCGCAATACTCTGCAATACCCTGCGCAATACTCTGCAATACTCTGGTGCAATACTCTGCAATACTCTGCAATACCCTGCGCAATACTCTGCAATACCCTGCGCAATACTCTGCAATACCCTGCGCAATACTCTGCAATACCCTGCGCAATACTCTGCAATACTCTGGTGCAATACTCTGCAATACCCTGGTGCAATACTCTGCAATACCCTGCGCAATACTCTGCAATACCCTGCGCAATTCTCTGCAATACTCTGGTGCAATACTCTGCAATACCCTGGTGCAATACCCTGCGCAATACTCTGCAATACCCTGCGCAATACCCTGCAATACCCTGCGCAATACTCTGCAATACCCTGCGCAATACTCTGCAATACTCTGCAATACTCTGGTGCAATACTCTGCAATACCCTGCGCAATACCCTGCAAAATACTCTGCAATACCCTGGTGCAATACTCTGCAATACCCTGCGCAATACTCTGCAATACCCTGCGCAATACCCTGGTGCAATACTCTGCAATACTCTGGTGCAATACTCTGCAATACCCTGCGCAATATTCTGCAATACCCTGCGCAATACTCTGCAATACTCTGCAATACCCTGCGCAATATTCTGCAATACCCTGCGCAATACTCTGCAATACCCTGCGCAATACCCTGGTGCAATACTCTGCAATACTCTGGTGCAATACTCTACAGTACCCTGCGCAATACTCTGCAATACCCTGCGCAATACCCTGCAAAATACTCTGCAATACCCTGGTGCAATACTCTGCAATACACTGGTGCAATACTCTGCAATACCCTGCGCAATACTCTGCAATACCCTGCGCAATACTCTGCAATACTCTGGCGCAATACTCTGCAATACCCTGCGCAATACTCTGCAATACCCTGCGCAATACCCTGCGCAATACTCTGCAATACCCTGGTGCAATACTCTGCAATACTCTGGTGCAATACTCTGCAATACCCTGCGCAATACCCTGCAAAATACTCTGCAATACCCTGGTGCAATACTCTGCAATACTCTGGTGCAATACTCTGCAATACCCTGCGCAATATTCTGCAATACCCTGCGCAATACTCTGCAATACTCTGCAATACCCTGCGCAATATTCTGCAATACCCTGCGCAATACTCTGCAATACCCTGCGCAATACCCTGGTGCAATACTCTGCAATACTCTGGTGCAATACTCTGCAATACCCTGCGCAATACTCTGCAATACCCTGCGCAATACCCTGCAAAATACTCTGCAATACCCTGGTGCAATACTCTGCAATACACTGGTGCAATACTCTGCAATACCCTGCGCAATACTCTGCAATACCCTGCGCAATACTCTGCAATACTCTGGCGCAATACTCTGCAATACCCTGCGCAATACTCTGCAATACCCTGCGCAATACCCTGCGCAATACTCTGCAATACCCTGGTGCAATACTCTGCAATACTCTGGTGCAATACTCTGCAATACCCTGCGCAATACCCTGCAAAATACTCTGCAATACCCTGGTGCAATACTCTGCAATACCCTGCGCAATACCCTGCAAAATACTCTGCAATACCCTGGTGCAATACTCTGCAATACCCTGCGCAATACTCTGCAATACCCTGCGCAATACTCTGCAATACCCTGCGCAATACCCTGGTGCAATACTCTGCAATACTCTGGTGCAATACTCTGCAATACCCTGCAAAATAATCTGCAATACCCTGCGCAATACCCTGCAAAATACTCTGCAATACCCTGGTGCAATACTCTGCAATACTCTGGTGCAATACCCTGCGCAATACTCTGCAATACCCTGCGCAATACCCTGCGCAATACTCTGCAATACCCTGCAATACCCTGCGCAATACTCTGCAATACCCTGCGCAATATTCTGCAATACCCTGCGCAATACTCTGCAATACCCTGCGCAATACCCTGCAAAATACTCTGCAATACCCTGGTGCAATACTCTGCAATACTCTGGTGCAATACTCTGCAATACCCTGCGCAATACCCTGCAATACCCTGCGCAATACTCTGCAATACTCTGGTGCAATACTCTGCAATACCCTGGTGCAATACTCTGCAATACCCTGCGCAATACTCTGCAATACCCTGCGCAATACTCTGCAATACCCTGCGCAATACCCTGCGCAATACCCTGCGCAATACCCTGCGCAATACCCTGCGCAATACTCTGCAATACCCTGCGCAATACTCTGCAATACCCTGCGCAATACCCTGGTGCAATACTCTGCAATACTCTGGTGCAATACTCTGCAATACCCTGCGCAATACTCTGCAATACCCTGCGCAATACCCTGCAAAATACTCTGCAATACCCTGGTGCAATACTCTGCAATACACTGGTGCAATACTCTGCAATACCCTGCGCAATACTCTGAAATACCCTGCGCAATACTCTGCAATACTATGGCGCAATACTCTGCAATACCCTGCGCAATACTCTGCAATACCCTGCGCAATACCCTGCGCAATACTCTGCAATACCCTGGTGCAATACTCTGCAATACTCTGGTGCAATACTCTGCAATACCCTGCGCAATACCCTGCAAAATACTCTGCAATACCCTGGTGCAATACTCTGCAATACCCTGCGCAATACCCTGCAAAATACTCTGCAATACCCTGGTGCAATACTCTGCAATACCCTGCGCAATACTCTGCAATACCCTGCGCAATACTCTGCAATACCCTGTGCAATACCCTGGTGCAATACTCTGCAATACTCTGGTGCAATACTCTGCAATACCCTGCAAAATACTCTGCAATACCCTGCGCAATACCCTGCAAAATACTCTGCAATACCCTGGTGCAATACTCTGCAATACTCTGGTGCAATACCCTGCGCAATACTCTGCAATACCCTGCGCAATACCCTGCGCAATACTCTGCAATACCCTGCAATACCCTGCGCAATACTCTGCAATACCCTGCGCAATATTCTGCAATACCCTGCGCAATACTCTGCAATACTCTGCGCAATACCCTGGTGCAATACTCTGCAATACTCTGGTGCAATACTCTGCAATACCCTGCAAAATACTCTGCAATACCCTGCGCAATACCCTGCAAAATACTCTGCAATACCCTGGTGCAATACTCTGCAATACTCTGGTGCAATACTCTGCAATACCCTGCGCAATACTCTGCAATACCCTGCGCAATACCCTGCAAAATACTCTGCAATACCCTGGTGCAATACTCTGCAATACTCTGGTGCAATACTCTGCAATACCCTGGTGCAATACTCTGCAATACCCTGCGCAATACTCTGCAATACCCTGCGCAATACTCTGCAATACTCTGGTGCAATACTCTGCAATACCCTGGTGCAATACCCTGCGCAATACTCTGCAATACCCTGCGCAATACCCTGCAATACCCTGCGCAATACTCTGCAATACCCTGCGCAATACTCTGCAATACTCTGCAATACTCTGGTGCAATACTCTGCAATACCCTGCGCAATACCCTGCAAAATACTCTGCAATACCCTGGTGCAATACTCTGCAATACCCTGCGCAATACTCTGCAATACCCTGCGCAATACCCTGGTGCAATACTCTGCAATACTCTGGTGCAATACTCTGCAATACTCTGGTGCAATACTCTGCAATACCCTGCAAAATACTCTGCAATACCCTGCACAATACCCTGCAAAATACTCTGCAATACCCTGGTGCAATACTCTGCAATACTCTGGTGCAATACTCTGCAATACCCTGCGCAATACTCTGCAATACCCTGCGCAATACCCTGCAAAATACTCTGCAATACCCTGGTGCAATACTCTGCAATACTCTGGTGCAATACTCTGCAATACCCTGCGCAATACTCTGCAATACCCTGCGCAATACCCTGCAAAATACTCTGCAATACCCTGGTGCAATACTCTGCAATACTCTGGTGCAATACCCTGCAATACCCTGCGCAATACTCTGCAATACTCTGGCGCAATACTCTGCAATACCCTGGTGCAATACTCTGCAATACCCTGCGCAATACTCTGCAATACCCTGCGCAATTCTCTGCAATACTCTGGTGCAATACTCTGCAATACCCTGGTGCAATACCCTGCGCAATACTCTGCAATACCCTGCGCAATACCCTGCAATACCCTGCGCAATACTCTGCAATACCCTGCGCAATACTCTGCAATACTCTGCAATACTCTGGTGCAATACTCTGCAATACCCTGCGCAATACCCTGCAAAATACTCTGCAATACCCTGGTGCAATACTCTGCAATACCCTGCGCAATACTCTGCAATACCCTGCGCAATACCCTGGTGCAATACTCTGCAATACTCTGCAATACTCTGGTGCAATACTCTGCAATACTCTGGTGCAATACTCTGCAATACCCTGCGCAATATTCTGCAATACCCTGCGCAATACTCTGCAATACTCTGCAATACCCTGCGCAATATTCTGCAATACCCTGCGCAATACTCTGCAATACCCTGCGCAATACCCTGGTGCAATACTCTGCAATACTCTGGTGCAATACTCTGCAATACCCTGCAAAATAATCTGCAATACCCTGCGCAATACCCTGCAAAATACTCTGCAATACCCTGGTGCAATACTCTGCAATACTCTGGTGCAATACTCTGCAATACCCTGCGCAATACTCTGCAATACCCTGCGCAATACCCTGCAAAATACTCTGCAATACCCTGGTGCAATACTCTGCAATACACTGGTGCAATACTCTGCAATACCCTGCGCAATACTCTGCAATACCCTGCGCAATACTCTGCAATACTCTGGCGCAATACTCTGCAATACCCTGCGCAATACTCTGCAATACCCTGCGCAATACCCTGCGCAATACTCTGCAATACCCTGGTGCAATACTCTGCAATACTCTGGTGCAATACCCTGCGCAATACTCTGCAATACCCTGCGCAATACTCTGCAATACTCTGGTGCAATACTCTGCAATACCCTGGTGCAATACCCTGCGCAATACTCTGCAATACCCTGCGCAATACTCTGCAATACCCTGCGCAATACTCTGCAATACTCTGGTGCAATACTCTGCAATACCCTGGTGCAATACTCTGCAATACCCTGCGCAATACTCTGCAATACCCTGCGCAATACTCTGCAATACTCTGGTGCAATACTCTGCAATACCCTGGTGCAATACTCTGCAATACTCTGCAATACCCTGCGCAATACTCTGCAATACCCTGCGCAATACTCTGCAATACTCTGGTGCAATACTCTGCAATACCCTGGTGCAATACCCTGCAATACCCTGCGCAATACTCTGCAATACCCTGCGCAATACTCTGCAATACCCTGCGCAATACTCTGCAATACTCTGGTGCAATACTCTGCAATACCCTGGTGCAATACTCTGCAATACCCTGCGCAATACTCTGCAATACCCTGCGCAATTCTCTGCAATACTCTGGTGCAATACTCTGCAATACCCTGGTGCAATACCCTGCGCAATACTCTGCAATACCCTGCGCAATACCCTGCAATACCCTGCGCAATACTCTGCAATACCCTGCGCAATACTCTGCAATACTCTGCAATACTCTGGTGCAATACTCTGCAATACCCTGCGCAATACCCTGCAAAATACTCTGCAATACCCTGCGCAATACTCTGCAATACTCTGCAATACCCTGCGCAATACCCTGGTGCAATACTCTGCAATACTCTGGTGCAATACTCTGCAATACTCTGGTGCAATACTCTGCAATACCCTGCAAAATACTCTGCAATACCCTGCGCAATACTCTGCAATACCCTGCGCAATACCCTGCGCAATACCCTGCAAAATACTCTGCAATACCCTGGTGCAATACTCTGCAATACTCTGGTGCAATACCCTGCGCAATACTCTGCAATACCCTGCGCAATACTCTGCAATACCCTGCAATACCCTGCGCAATACTCTGCAATACCCTGCGCAATATTCTGCAATACCCTGCGCAATACTCTGCAATACTCTGCAATACCCTGCGCAATATTCTGCAATACCCTGCGCAATACTCTGCAATACCCTGCGCAATACCCTGGTGCAATACTCTGCAATACTCTGGTGCAATACTCTGCAATACCCTGCAAAATACTCTGCAATACCCTGCGCAATACCCTGCAAAATACTCTGCAATACCCTGGTGCAATACTCTGCAATACTCTGGTGCAATACTCTGCAATACCCTGCGCAATACTCTGCAATACCCTGCGCAATACCCTGCAAAATACTCTGCAATACCCTGGTGCAATACTCTGCAATACACTGGTGCAATACTCTGCAATACCCTGCGCAATACTCTGCAATACCCTGCGCAATACTCTGCAATACTCTGGCGCAATACTCTGCAATACCCTGTGCAATACTCTGCAATACCCTGCGCAATACCCTGCGCAATACTCTGCAATACCCTGGTGCAATACTCTGCAATACCCTGCGCAATACTCTGCAATACCCTGCGCAATACTCTGCAATACTCTGGTGCAATACTCTGCAATACCCTGGTGCAATACTCTGCAATACCCTGCGCAATACTCTGCAATACCCTGCGCAATACTCTGCAATACTCTGGTGCAATACTCTGCAATACCCTGGTGCAATACTCTGCGCAATACTCTGCAATACCCTGCGCAATACCCTGCAATACCCTGCGCAATACTCTGCAATACTCTGGTGCAATACTCTGCAATACCCTGGTGCAATACTCTGCAATACCCTGCGCAATACTCTGCAATACCCTGGTGCAATACTCTGCAATACTCTGGTGCAATACTCTGCAATACCCTGCGCAATACTCTGCAATACCCTGCGCAATACCCTGCAATACCCTGCGCAATACTCTGCAATACCCTGGTGCAATACTCTGCAATACCCTGGTGCAATACTCTGCAATACCCTGCGCAATACTCTGCAATACCCTGCGCAATACTCTGCAATACCCTGTGCAATACTCTGCAATACTCTGGTGCAATACTCTGCAATACCCTGCGCAATACTCTGCAATACCCTGCGCAATACTCTGCAATACCCTGTGCAATACTCTGCAATACTCTGGTGCAATACTCTGCAATACCCTGCGCAATACTCTGCAATACCCTGCGCAATACCCTGCAAAATACTCTGCAATACCCTGGTGCAATACTCTGCAATACCCTGCGCAATACTCTGCAATACCCTGCGCAATACCCTGCAATACTCTGGTGCAATACTCTGCAATACCCTGGTGCAATACTCTGCAATACCCTGCGCAATACTCTGCAATACCCTGCGCAATACTCTGCAATACCCTGTGCAATACTCTGCAATACCCTGCGCAATACTCTGCAATACCCTGCGCAATACTCTGCAATACCCTGTGCAATACTCTGCAATACTCTGGTGCAATACTCTGCAATACCCTGCGCAATACTCTGCAATACCCTGCGCAATACTATGCAATACCCTGCGCAATACTCTGCAATACCCTGTGCAATACTCTGCAATACTCTGGTGCAATACTCTGCAATACCCTGCGCAATACTCTGCAATACCCTGCGCAATACCCTGCAAAATACTCTGCAATACCCTGGTGCAATACTCTGCAATACCCTGCGCAATACTCTGCAATACCCTGCGCAATACTCTGCAATACTCTGGTGCAATACTCTGCAATACCCTGGTGCAATACTCTGCAATACCCTGCGCAATACTCTGCAATACCCTGGTGCAATACTCTGCAATACCCTGCGCAATACTCTGCAATACCCTGTGCAATACTCTGCAATACTCTGGTGCAATACTCTGCAATACCCTGCGCAATACTCTGCAATACCCTGTGCAATACTCTGCAATACTCTGGTGCAATACTCTGCAATACCCTGCGCAATACTCTGCAATACCCTGCGCAATACCCTGCAAAATACTCTGCAATACCCTGGTGCAATACTCTGCAATACCCTGCGCAATACTCTGCAATACCCTGCGCAATACCCTGCAAAATACTCTGCAATACCCTGGTGCAATACTCTGCAATACTCTGGTGCAATACTCTGCAATACCCTGCGCAATACTCTGCAATACCCTGCGCAATACTCTGCAATACTCTGGTGCAATACTCTGCAATACCCTGGTGCAATACTCTGCAATACCCTGCGCAATACTCTGCAATACCCTGCGCAATACTCTGCAATACTCTGGTGCAATACTCTGCAATACCCTGGTGCAATACCCTGCGCAATACTCTGCAATACCCTGCGCAATACCCTGCAATACCCTGCGCAATACTCTGCAATACCCTGCGCAATACCCTGCAATACCCTGCGCAATACTCTGCAATACTCTGCAATACTCTGGTGCAATACTCTGCAATACCCTGCGCAATACCCTGCAAAATACTCTGCAATACCCTGGTGCAATACTCTGCAATACCCTGCGCAATACTCTGCAATACCCTGCGCAATACCCTGGTGCAATACTCTGCAATACTCTGGTGCAATATTCTGCAATACTCTGGTGCAATACTCTGCAATACCCTGCAAAATACTCTGCAATACCCTGCGCAATACTCTGCAATACCCTGCGCAATACCCTGCGCAATACCCTGCAAAATACTCTGCAATACCCTGGTGCAATACTCTGCAATACTCTGGTGCAATACCCTGCGCAATACTCTGCAATACCCTGCGCAATACCCTGCAAAATACTCTGCAATACCCTGCAAAATACTCTGCAATACCCTGCGCAATACCCTGCAAAATACTCTGCAATACCCTGGTGCAATACTCTGCAATACTCTGGTGCAATACCCTGCGCAATACTCTGCAATACCCTGCGCAATACCCTGCGCAATACTCTGCAATACCCTGCAATACCCTGCGCAATATTCTGCAATACCCTGCGCAATATTCTGCAATACCCTGCGCAATACTCTGCAATACTCTGCAATACCCTGCGCAATATTCTGCAATACCCTGCGCAATACTCTGCAATACCCTGCGCAATACCCTGGTGCAATACTCTGCAATACTCTGGTGCAATACTCTGCAATACCCTGCAAAATACTCTGCAATACCCTGCGCAATACCCTGCAAAATACTCTGCAATACCCTGGTGCAATACTCTGCAATACTCTGGTGCAATACTCTGCAATACCCTGCGCAATACTCTGCAATACCCTGCACAATACCCTGCAAAATACTCTGCAATACCCTGGTGCAATACTCTGCAATACTCTGGTGCAATACTCTGCAATACCCTGCGCAATACTCTGCAATACCCTGCGCAATACTCTGCAATACCCTGCGCAATACCCTGCAATACCCTGCGCAATACTCTGCAATACCCTGCGCAATATTCTGCAATACCCTGCGCAATACTCTGCAATACCCTGCGCAATACTCTGCAATACCCTGCGCAATACTCTGCAATACCCTGCGCAATACCCTGGTGCAATACTCTGCAATACTCTGGTGCAATACTCTGCAATACCCTGCACAATACTCTGCAATACCCTGCGCAATACCCTGCAAAATACTCTGCAATACCCTGGTGCAATACTCTGCAATACACTGGTGCAATACTCTGCAATACCCTGCGCAATACTCTGCAATACCCTGCGCAATACTCTGCAATACTCTGGCGCAATACTCTGCAATACCCTGCGCAATACTCTGCAATACCCTGCGCAATACTCTGCAATACCCTGGTGCAATACTCTGCAATACTCTGGTGCAATACTCTGCAATACCCTGCTCAATACCCTGCAAAATACTCTGCAATACCCTGGTGCAATACTCTGCAATACCCTGCGCAATACCCTGCAAAATACTCTGCAATACCCTGGTGCAATACTCTGCAATACCCTGCGCAATACTCTGCAATACCCTGCGCAATACTCTGCAATACCCTGCGCAATACCCTGGTGCAATACTCTGCAATACTCTGGTGCAATACTCTGCAATACCCTGCAAAATACTCTGCAATACCCTGCGCAATACCCTGCAAAATACTCTGCAATACCCTGGTGCAATACTCTGCAATACTCTGGTGCAATACCCTGCGCAATACTCTGCAATACCCTGCGCAATACCCTGCGCAATACTCTGCAATACCCTGCAATACCCTGCGCAATACTCTGCAATACCCTGCGCAATATTCTGCAATACCCTGCGCAATACTCTGCAATACTCTGCGCAATACCCTGGTGCAATACTCTGCAATACTCTGGTGCAATACTCTGCAATACCCTGCGCAATACTCTGCAATACCCTGCGCAATACCCTGCAAAATACTCTGCAATACCCTGGTGCAATACTCTGCAATACTCTGGTGCAATACTCTGCAATACCCTGCGCAATACTCTGCAATACCCTGCGCAATACCCTGCAAAATACTCTGCAATACCCTGGTGCAATACTCTGCAATACTCTGGTGCAATACTCTGCAATACCCTGGTGCAATACTCTGCAATACCCTGCGCAATACTCTGCAATACCCTGCGCAATACTCTGCAATACTCTGGTGCAATACTCTGCAATACCCTGGTGCAATACCCTGCGCAATACTCTGCAATACCCTGCGCAATACCCTGCAATACCCTGCGCAATACTCTGCAATACCCTGCGCAATACTCTGCAATACCCTGCGCAATACTCTGCAATACTCTGCAATACTCTGGTGCAATACTCTGCAATACCCTGCGCAATACCCTGCAAAATACTCTGCAATACCCTGGTGCAATACTCTGCAATACCCTGCGCAATACTCTGCAATACCCTGCGCAATACCCTGGTGCAATACTCTGCAATACTCTGGTGCAATACTCTGCAATACTCTGGTGCAATACTCTGCAATACCCTGCAAAATACTCTGCAATACCCTGCGCAATACCCTGCAAAATACTCTGCAATACCCTGCGCAATACTCTGCAATACCCTGCGCAATACCCTGCAAAATACTCTGCAATACCCTGGTGCAATACTCTGCAATACTCTGGTGCAATACTCTGCAATACCCTGCGCAATACTCTGCAATACCCTGCGCAATACCCTGCAAAATACTCTGCAATACCCTGGTGCAATACTCTGCAATACTCTGGTGCAATACTCTGCAATACCCTGCAATACCCTGCGCAATACTCTGCAATACTCTGGCGCAATACTCTGCAATACCCTGGTGCAATACTCTGCAATACCCTGCGCAATACTCTGCAATACCCTGCGCAATTCTCTGCAATACTCTGGTGCAATACTCTGCAATACCCTGGTGCAATACCCTGCGCAATACTCTGCAATACCCTGCACAATACCCTGCAATACCCTGCGCAATACTCTGCAATACCCTGCGCAATACTCTGCAATACTCTGCAATACTCTGGTGCAATACTCTGCAATACCCTGCGCAATACTCTGCAATACCCTGCGCAATACCCTGGTGCAATACTCTGCAATACTCTGGTGCAATACTCTGCAATACTCTGGTGCAATACTCTGCAATACCCTGCGCAATATTCTGCAATACCCTGCGCAATACTCTGCAATACTCTGCAATACCCTGCGCAATATTCTGCAATACCCTGCGCAATACTCTGCAATACCCTGCGCAATACCCTGGTGCAATACTCTGCAATACTCTGGTGCAATACTCTGCAATACCCTGCAAAATACTCTGCAATACCCTGCGCAATACCCTGCAAAATACTCTGCAATACCCTGGTGCAATACTCTGCAATACTCTGGTGCAATACTCTGCAATACCCTGCGCAATACTCTGCAATACCCTGCGCAATACCCTGCAAAATACTCTGCAATACCCTGGTGCAATACTCTGCAATACACTGGTGCAATACTCTGCAATACCCTGCGCAATACTCTGCAATACCCTGCGCAATACTCTGCAATACTCTGGCGCAATACTCTGCAATACCCTGCACAATACTCTGCAATACCCTGCGCAATACCCTGCGCAATACTCTGCAATACCCTGGTGCAATACTCTGCAATACTCTGGTGCAATACCCTGCGCAATACTCTGCAATACCCTGCGCAATACTCTGCAATACTCTGGTGCAATACTCTGCAATACCCTGGTGCAATACCCTGCGCAATACTCTGCAATACCCTGCGCAATACTCTGCAATACCCTGCGCAATACTCTGCAATACTCTGGTGCAATACTCTGCAATACCCTGGTGCAATACTCTGCAATACCCTGCGCAATACTCTGCAATACCCTGCGCAATACTCTGCAATACTCTGGTGCAATACTCTGCAATACCCTGGTGCAATACTCTGCAATACTCTGCAATACCCTGCGCAATACTCTGCAATACCCTGCGCAATACTCTGCAATACTCTGGTGCAATACTCTGCAATACCCTGGTGCAATACCCTGCAATACCCTGCGCAATACTCTGCAATACCCTGCGCAATACTCTGCAATACCCTGCGCAATACTCTGCAATACTCTGGTGCAATACTCTGCAATACCCTGGTGCAATACTCTGCAATACCCTGCGCAATACTCTGCAATACCCTGCGCAATTCTCTGCAATACTCTGGTGCAATACTCTGCAATACCCTGGTGCAATACCCTGCGCAATACTCTGCAATACCCTGCGCAATACCCTGCAATACCCTGCGCAATACTCTGCAATACCCTGCGCAATACTCTGCAATACTCTGCAATACTCTGGTGCAATACTCTGCAATACCCTGCGCAATACCCTGCAAAATACTCTGCAATACCCTGCGCAATACTCTGCAATACTCTGCAATACCCTGCGCAATACCCTGGTGCAATACTCTGCAATACTCTGGTGCAATACTCTGCAATACTCTGGTGCAATACTCTGCAATACCCTGCAAAATACTCTGCAATACCCTGCGCAATACTCTGCAATACCCTGCGCAATACCCTGCGCAATACCCTGCAAAATACTCTGCAATACCCTGGTGCAATACTCTGCAATACTCTGGTGCAATACCCTGCGCAATACTCTGCAATACCCTGCGCAATACTCTGCAATACCCTGCAATACCCTGCGCAATACTCTGCAATACCCTGCGCAATATTCTGCAATACCCTGCGCAATACTCTGCAATACCCTGCGCAATACCCTGCGCAATACTCTGCAATACCCTGGTGCAATACTCTGCAATACCCTGCGCAATACTCTGCAATACCCTGCGCAATACTCTGCAATACTCTGGTGCAATACTCTGCAATACCCTGGTGCAATACTCTGCAATACCCTGCGCAATACTCTGCAATACCCTGCGCAATACTCTGCAATACTCTGGTGCAATACTCTGCAATACCCTGGTGCAATACTCTGCAATACCCTGCGCAATACTCTGCAATACCCTGCGCAATACCCTGCGCAATACTCTGCAATACTCTGGTGCAATACTCTGCAATACCCTGGTGCAATACTCTGCAATACCCTGCGCAATACTCTGCAATACCCTGGTGCAATACTCTGCAATACTCTGGTGCAATACTCTGCAATACCCTGCGCAATACTCTGCAATACCCTGCGCAATACCCTGCAATACCCTGCGCAATACTCTGCAATACCCTGGTGCAATACTCTGCAATACCCTGCGCAATACTCTGCAATACCCTGCGCAATACTCTGCAATACCCTGTGCAATACTCTGCAATACTCTGGTGCAATACTCTGCAATACCCTGCGCAATACTCTGCAATACCCTGCGCAATACTCTGCAATACCCTGTGCAATACTCTGCAATACTCTGGTGCAATACTCTGCAATACCCTGCGCAATACTCTGCAATACCCTGCGCAATACCCTGCAAAATACTCTGCAATACCCTGGTGCAATACTCTGCAATACCCTGCGCAATACTCTGCAATACCCTGCGCAATACTCTGCAATACCCTGTGCAATACTCTGCAATACCCTGCGCAATACTCTACAATACCCTGCGCAATACTCTGCAATACCCTGTGCAATACTCTGCAATACTCTGGTGCAATACTCTGCAATACCCTGCGCAATACTCTGCAATACCCTGCGCAATACTCTGCAATACCCTGCGCAATACTCTGCAATACCCTGTGCAATACTCTGCAATACTCTGGTGCAATACTCTGCAATACCCTGCGCAATACTCTGCAATACCCTGCGCAATACCCTGCAAAATACTCTGCAATACCCTGGTGCAATACTCTGCAATACCCTGCGCAATACTCTGCAATACCCTGCGCAATACTCTGCAATACTCTGGTGCAATACTCTGCAATACCCTGGTGCAATACTCTGCAATACCCTGCGCAATACTCTGCAATACCCTGGTGCAATACTCTGCAATACCCTGCGCAATACTCTGCAATACCCTGTGCAATACTCTGCAATACTCTGGTGCAATACTCTGCAATACCCTGCGCAATACTCTGCAATACCCTGTGCAATACTCTGCAATACTCTGGTGCAATACTCTGCAATACCCTGCGCAATACTCTGCAATACCCTGCGCAATACCCTGCAAAATACTCTGCAATACCCTGGTGCAATACTCTGCAATACCCTGCGCAATACTCTGCAATACCCTGCGCAATACCCTGCAAAATACTCTGCAATACCCTGGTGCAATACTCTGCAATACTCTGGTGCAATACTCTGCAATACCCTGCGCAATACTCTGCAATACCCTGCGCAATACTCTGCAATACTCTGGTGCAATACTCTGCAATACCCTGGTGCAATACTCTGCAATACCCTGCGCAATACTCTGCAATACCCTGCGCAATACTCTGCAATACTCTGGTGCAATACTCTGCAATACCCTGGTGCAATACCCTGCGCAATACTCTGCAATACCCTGCGCAATACCCTGCAATACCCTGCGCAATACTCTGCAATACCCTGCGCAATACCCTGCAATACCCTGCGCAATACTCTGCAATACTCTGCAATACTCTGGTGCAATACTCTGCAATACCCTGCGCAATACCCTGCAAAATACTCTGCAATACCCTGGTGCAATACTCTGCAATACCCTGCGCAATACTCTGCAATACCCTGCGCAATACCCTGGTGCAATACTCTGCAATACTCTGGTGCAATACTCTGCAATACTCTGGTGCAATACTCTGCAATACCCTGCAAAATACTCTGCAATACCCTGCGCAATACTCTGCAATACCCTGCGCAATACCCTGCGCAATACCCTGCAATACCCTGCAAAATACTCTGCAATACCCTGCGCAATACCCTGCAAAATACTCTGCAATACCCTGGTGCAATACTCTGCAATACTCTGGTGCAATACCCTGCGCAATACTCTGCAATACCCTGCGCAATACCCTGCGCAATACTCTGCAATACCCTGCAATACCCTGCGCAATATTCTGCAATACCCTGCGCAATATTCTGCAATACCCTGCGCAATACTCTGCAATACTCTGCAATACCCTGCGCAATATTCTGCAATACCCTGCGCAATACTCTGCAATACCCTGCGCAATACCCTGGTGCAATACTCTGCAATACTCTGGTGCAATACTCTGCAATACCCTGCAAAATACTCTGCAATACCCTGCGCAATACCCTGCAAAATACTCTGCAATACCCTGGTGCAATACTCTGCAATACTCTGGTGCAATACTCTGCAATACCCTGCGCAATACTCTGCAATACCCTGCGCAATACCCTGCAAAATACTCTGCAATACCCTGGTGCAATACTCTGCAATACTCTGGTGCAATACTCTGCAATACCCTGCGCAATACTCTGCAATACCCTGCGCAATACTCTGCAATACCCTGCGCAATACCCTGCAATACCCTGCGCAATACTCTGCAATACCCTGCGCAATATTCTGCAATACCCTGCGCAATACTCTGCAATACCCTGCGCAATACCCTGGTGCAATACTCTGCAATACTCTGGTGCAATACTCTGCAATACCCTGCAAAATACTCTGCAATACCCTGGTGCAATACTCTGCAATACTCTGGTGCAATACTCTGCAATACCCTGCGCAATACTCTGCAATACCCTGCGCAATACCCTGCAAAATACTCTGCAATACCCTGGTGCAATACTCTGCAATACTCTGGTGCAATACTCTGCAATACCCTGCGCAATACTCTGCAATACCCTGCGCAATACCCTGCAAAATACTCTGCAATACCCTGGTGCAATACTCTGCAATACTCTGGTGCAATACTCTGCAATACCCTGCGCAATACTCTGCAATACCCTGCGCAATACTCTGCAATACTCTGGCGCAATACTCTGCAATACCCTGCGCAATACTCTGCAATACCCTGCGCAATACCCTGCGCAATACTCTGCAATACCCTGGTGCAATACTCTGCAATACTCTGGTGCAATACTCTGCAATACCCTGCGCAATACTCTGCAATACCCTGCGCAATACCCTGGTGCAATACTCTGCAATACCCTGGTGCAATACTCTGCAATACTCTGCAATACTATGCAATACCCTGCGCAATACTCTGCAATACTCTGGTGCAATACTCTGCAATACCCTGGTGCAATACTCTGCAATACCCTGCGCAATACTCTGCAATACCCTGCGCAATACTCTGCAATACCCTGCGCAATACTCTGCAATACTCTGGTGCAATACTCTGCAATACCCTGGTGCAATACCCTGCAATACCCTGCGCAATACTCTGCAATACCCTGCGCAATACCCTGCAATACCCTGCGCAATACTCTGCAATACCCTGGTGCAATACTCTGCAATACCCTGGTGCAATACTCTGCAATACCCTGCGCAATACTCTGCAATACCCTGGTGCAATACTCTGCAATACTCTGGTGCAATACTCTGCAATACCCTGCGCAATACTCTGCAATACCCTGCGCAATACCCTGCAATACCCTGCGCAATACTCTGCAATACCCTGCGCAATACTCTGCAATACTCTGGTGCAATACTCTGCAATACCCTGGTGCAATACTCTGCAATACCCTGCGCAATACTCTGCAATACCCTGCGCAATACCCTGCAATACCCTGCGCAATACTCTGCAATACCCTGGTGCAATACTCTGCAATACTCTGGTGCAATACTCTGCAATACCCTGCGCAATACTCTGCAATACCCTGCGCAATACTCTGCAATACCCTGCGCAATACTCTGCAATACCCTGCGCAATACTCTGCAATACTCTGGTGCAATACTCTGCAATACCCTGGTGCAATACTCTGCAATACCCTGCGCAATACTCTGCAATACCCTGCGCAATACCCTGCAATACCCTGCGCAATACTCTGCAATACTCTGGTGCAATACTCTGCAATACCCTGGTGCAATACTCTGCAATACCCTGCGCAATACTCTGCAATACCCTGGTGCAATACTCTGCAATACTCTGGTGCAATACTCTGCAATACCCTGCGCAATACTCTGCAATACCCTGTGCAATACTCTGCAATACTCTGGTGCAATACTCTGCAATACCCTGCGCAATACTCTGCAATACCCTGCGCAATACCCTGCAAAATACTCTGCAATACCCTGGTGCAATACTCTGCAATACCCTGCGCAATACTCTGCAATACCCTGCGCAATACCCTGCAAAATACTCTGCAATACCCTGGTGCAATACTCTGCAATACTCTGGTGCAATACTCTGCAATACCCTGCGCAATACTCTGCAATACCCTGCGCAATACTCTGCAATACTCTGGTGCAATACTCTGCAATACCCTGGTGCAATACTCTGCAATACCCTGCGCAATACTCTGCAATACCCTGCGCAATACTCTGCAATACTCTGGTGCAATACTCTGCAATACCCTGGTGCAATACTCTGCAATACCCTGCGCAATACTCTGCAATACCCTGCGCAATACTCTGCAATACTCTGGTGCAATACTCTGCAATACCCTGGTGCAATACCCTGCGCAATACTCTGCAATACCCTGCGCAATACCCTGCAATACCCTGCGCAATACTCTGCAATAC
This sequence comes from Rana muscosa, assembly GCA_029206835.1. Classification (NCBI taxonomy): domain Eukaryota; kingdom Metazoa; phylum Chordata; class Amphibia; order Anura; family Ranidae; genus Rana; species Rana muscosa. The sequence goes on from JARGYO010000230.1 coordinate 2,069,697, forward strand.
CCTGCGCAATACCCTGCAATACCCTGCGCAATACTCTGCAATACTCTGCAATACTCTGGTGCAATACTCTGCAATACCCTGCGCAATACCCTGCAAAATACTCTGCAATACCCTGGTGCAATACTCTGCAATACCCTGCGCAATACTCTGCAATACCCTGCGCAATACCCTGGTGCAATACTCTGCAATACTCTGGTGCAATACTCTGCAATACCCTGCGCAATACTCTGCAATACCCTGCGCAATACTCTGCAATACCCTGGTGCAATACTCTGCAATACCCTGGTGCAATACTCTGCAATACCCTGCGCAATACTCTGCAATACCCTGCGCAATACTCTGCAATACTCTGGTGCAATACTCTGCAATACCCTGGTGCAATACTCTGCAATACCCTGCGCAATACTCTGCAATACCCTGCGCAATACTCTGCAATACCCTGGTGCAATACCCTGCGCAATACTCTGCAATACCCTGCGCAATACCCTGCAATACCCTGCGCAATACTCTGCAATACCCTGCGCAATACCCTGCAATACCCTGCGCAATACTCTGCAATACTCTGCAATACTCTGGTGCAATACTCTGCAATACCCTGCGCAATACCCTGCAAAATACTCTGCAATACCCTGGTGCAATACTCTGCAATACCCTGCGCAATACTCTGCAATACCCTGCGCAATACCCTGGTGCAATACTCTGCAATACTCTGGTGCAATACTCTGCAATACTCTGGTGCAATACTCTGCAATACCCTGCAAAATACTCTGCAATACCCTGCGCAATACTCTGCAATACCCTGCGCAATACCCTGGTGCAATACTCTGCAATACTCTGGTGCAATACTCTGCAATACTCTGGTGCAATACTCTGCAATACCCTGCAAAATACTCTGCAATACCCTGCAAAATACTCTGCAATACCCTGGTGCAATACTCTGCAATACTCTGGTGCAATACCCTGCGCAATACTCTGCAATACCCTGCACAATACCCTGCGCAATACTCTGCAATACCCTGCAAAATACTCTGCAATACCCTGCGCAATACCCTGCAAAATACTCTGCAATACCCTGGTGCAATACTCTGCAATACTCTGGTGCAATACCCTGCGCAATACTCTGCAATACCCTGCGCAATACCCTGCGCAATACTCTGCAATACCCTGGTGCAATACTCTGCAATACTCTGGTGCAATACTCTGCAATACTCTGGTGCAATACTCTGCAATACCCTGCGCAATACTCTGCAATACCCTGCGCAATATTCTGCAATACCCTGCGCAATACTCTGCAATACTCTGCAATACCCTGCGCAATATTCTGCAATACCCTGCGCAATACTCTGCAATACCCTGCGCAATACCCTGGTGCAATACTCTGCAATACTCTGGTGCAATACTCTGCAAAATACTCTGCAATACCCTGCAAAATACTCTGCAATACCCTGCGCAATACCCTGCAAAATACTCTGCAATACCCTGGTGCAATACTCTGCAATACTCTGGTGCAATACTCTGCAATACCCTGCGCAATACTCTGCAATACCCTGCGCAATACCCTGCAAAATACTCTGCAATACCCTGGTGCAATACTCTGCAATACTCTGGTGCAATACTCTGCAATACCCTGCGCAATACTCTGCAATACCCTGCGCAATACCCTGCAATACCCTGCGCAATACTCTGCAATACTCTGGCGCAATACTCTGCAATACCCTGCGCAATACTCTGCAATACCCTGCGCAATACCCTGCAAAATACTCTGCAATACCCTGGTGCAATACTCTGCAATACTCTGGTGCAATACTCTGCAATACCCTGCGCAATACTCTGCAATACCCTGCGCAATACTCTGCAATACTCTGGCGCAATACTCTGCAATACCCTGCGCAATACTCTGCAATACCCTGCGCAATACCCTGCGCAATACTCTGCAATACCCTGGTGCAATACTCTGCAATACTCTGGTGCAATACTCTGCAATACCCTGCGCAATACTCTGCAATACCCTGCGCAATACTCTGCAATACCCTGGTGCAATACTCTGCAATACTCTGCAATACCCTGCGCAATACTCTGCAATACCCTGCGCAATACTCTGCAATACCCTGCGCAATACTCTGCAATACTCTGGTGCAATACTCTGCAATACCCTGGTGCAATACTCTGCAATACCCTGCGCAATACTCTGCAATACTCTGGTGCAATACTCTGCAATACCCTGGTGCAATACCCTGCAATACCCTGCGCAATACTCTGCAATACCCTGCGCAATACCCTGCAATACCCTGCGCAATACTCTGCAATACTCTGGTGCAATACTCTGCAATACCCTGGTGCAATACTCTGCAATACCCTGCAATACCCTGGTGCAATACTCTGCAATACTCTGGTGCAATACTCTGCAATACCCTGCGCAATACTCTGCAATACCCTGCGCAATACCCTGCAATACCCTGCGCAATACTCTGCAATACCCTGCGCAATACTCTGCAATACTCTGGTGCAATACTCTGCAATACCCTGGTGCAATACTCTGCAATACCCTGGTGCAATACTCTGCAATACCCTGCGCAATACTCTGCAATACTCTGGTGCAATACTCTGCAATACCCTGCGCAATACTCTGCAATACCCTGCGCAATACTCTGCAATACTCTGGTGCAATACTCTGCAATACCCTGGTGCAATACTCTGCAATACCCTGCGCAATACTCTGCAATACCCTGCGCAATACCCTGCAATACCCTGCGCAATACTCTGCAATACTCTGGTGCAATACTCTGCAATACCCTGGTGCAATACTCTGCAATACCCTGCGCAATACTCTGCAATACCCTGGTGCAATACTCTGCAATACTCTGGTGCAATACTCTGCAATACCCTGCGCAATACTCTGCAATACCCTGCGCAATACCCTGCAATACCCTGCGCAATACTCTGCAATACCCTGCGCAATACTCTGCAATACCCTGCGCAATACTCTGCAATACCCTGTGCAATACTCTGCAATACTCTGGTGCAATACTCTGCAATACCCTGCGCAATACTCTGCAATACCCTGCGCAATACTCTGCAATACCCTGCGCAATACTCTGCAATACCCTGTGCAATACTCTGCAATACTCTGGTGCAATACTCTGCAATACCCTGCGCAATACTCTGCAATACCCTGCGCAATACCCTGCAAAATACTCTGCAATACCCTGGTGCAATACTCTGCAATACCCTGCGCAATACTCTGCAATACCCTGCGCAATACCCTGCAAAATACTCTGCAATACCCTGGTGCAATACTCTGCAATACTCTGGTGCAATACTCTGCAATACCCTGCGCAATACTCTGCAATACCCTGCGCAATACCCTGCAATACCCTGCGCAATACTCTGCAATACTCTGGTGCAATACTCTGCAATACCCTGGTGCAATACTCTGCAATACCCTGCGCAATACTCTGCAATACCCTGCGCAATACTCTGCAATACTCTGGTGCAATACTCTGCAATACCCTGGTGCAATACTCTGCAATACCCTGCGCAATACTCTGCAATACCCTGCGCAATACTCTGCAATACTCTGCAATACCCTGCGCAATACCCTGCAATACTCTGGTGCAATACTCTGCAATACCCTGCGCAATACTCTGCAATACTCTGCAATACTCTGGTGCAATACTCTGCAATACCCTGCGCAATACCCTGCAAAATACTCTGCAATACCCTGGTGCAATACTCTGCAATACCCTGCGCAATACTCTGCAATACCCTGCGCAATACTCTGCAATACCCTGCGCAATACTCTGCAATACTCTGGTGCAATACTCTGCAATACCCTGCAAAATACTCTGCAATACCCTGCGCAATACCCTGCAAAATACTCTGCAATACCCTGGTGCAATACTCTGCAATACTCTGGTGCAATACCCTGCGCAATACTCTGCAATACCCTGCGCAATACCCTGCGCAATACTCTGCAATACCCTGCAATACCCTGCGCAATACTCTGCAATACCCTGCGCAATATTCTGCAATACCCTGCGCAATACTCTGCAATACTCTGCAATACCCTGCGCAATATTCTGCAATACCCTGCACAATACTCTGCAATACCCTGCGCAATACCCTGGTGCAATACTCTGCAATACTCTGGTGCAATACTCTGCAATACCCTGCAAAATACTCTGCAATACCCTGCGCAATACCCTGCAAAATACTCTGCAATACCCTGGTGCAATACTCTGCAATACTCTGGTGCAATACTCTGCAATACCCTGTGCAATACTCTGCAATACCCTGCGCAATACCCTGCAAAATACTCTGCAATACCCTGGTGCAATACTCTGCAATACTCTGGTGCAATACTCTGCAATACCCTGGTGCAATACTCTGCAATACCCTGCGCAATACTCTGCAATACCCTGCGCAATACTCTGCAATACTCTGGTGCAATACTCTGCAATACCCTGGTGCAATACCCTGCGCAATACTCTGCAATACCCTGCGCAATACCCTGCAATACCCTGCGCAATACTCTGCAATACCCTGCGCAATACTCTGCAATACTCTGCAATACTCTGGTGCAATACTCTGCAATACCCTGCGCAATACCCTGCAAAATACTCTGCAATACCCTGGTGCAATACTCTGCAATACCCTGCGCAATACTCTGCAATACCCTGCGCAATACCCTGGTGCAATACTCTGCAATACTCTGGTGCAATACTCTGCAATACTCTGGTGCAATACTCTGCAATACCCTGCAAAATACTCTGCAATACCCTGCGCAATACCCTGCAAAATACTCTGCAATACCCTGGTGCAATACTCTGCAATACTCTGGTGCAATACCCTGCGCAATACTCTGCAATACCCTGCGCAATACCCTGCGCAATACTCTGCAATACCCTGCAATACCCTGCGCAATACTCTGCAATACCCTGCGCAATATTCTGCAATACCCTGCGCAATACTCTGCAATACTCTGCAATACCCTGCGCAATATTCTGCAATACCCTGCGCAATACTCTGCAATACCCTGCGCAATACCCTGGTGCAATACTCTGCAATACTCTGGTGCAATACTCTGCAATACCCTGCAAAATACTCTGCAATACCCTGCGCAATACCCTGCAAAATACTCTGCAATACCCTGGTGCAATACTCTGCAATACTCTGGTGCAATACTCTGCAATACCCTGCGCAATACTCTGCAATACCCTGCGCAATACCCTGCAAAATACTCTGCAATACCCTGGTGCAATACTCTGCAATACTCTGGTGCAATACTCTGCAATACCCTGCGCAATACTCTGCAATACCCTGCGCAATACCCTGCAAAATACTCTGCAATACCCTGGTGCAATACTCTGCAATACTCTGGTGCAATACTCTGCAATACCCTGCGCAATACTCTGCAATACCCTGCGCAATACCCTGCGCAATACTCTGCAATACCCTGGTGCAATACTCTGCAATACTCTGGTGCAATACTCTGCAATACCCTGCGCAATACCCTGCAAAATACTCTGCAATACCCTGGTGCAATACTCTGCAATACCCTGCGCAATACCCTGCAAAATACTCTGCAATACCCTGGTGCAATACTCTGCAATACCCTGCGCAATACTCTGCAATACCCTGCGCAATACTCTGCAATACCCTGCGCAATACCCTGGTGCAATACTCTGCAATACTCTGGTGCAATACTCTGCAATACCCTGCAAAATACTCTGCAATACCCTGCGCAATACCCTGCAAAATACTCTGCAATACCCTGGTGCAATACTCTGCAATACTCTGGTGCAATACCCTGCGCAATACTCTGCAATACCCTGCGCAATACCCTGCGCAATACTCTGCAATACCCTGCAATACCCTGCGCAATACTCTGCAATACCCTGCGCAATATTCTGCAATACCCTGCGCAATACTCTGCAATACTCTGCGCAATACCCTGGTGCAATACTCTGCAATACTCTGGTGCAATACTCTGCAATACCCTGCAAAATACTCTGCAATACCCTGCGCAATACCCTGCAAAATACTCTGCAATACCCTGGTGCAATACTCTGCAATACTCTGGTGCAATACTCTGCAATACCCTGCGCAATACTCTGCAATACCCTGCGCAATACCCTGCAAAATACTCTGCAATACCCTGGTGCAATACTCTGCAATACTCTGGTGCAATACTCTGCAATACCCTGGTGCAATACTCTGCAATACCCTGCGCAATACTCTGCAATACCCTGCGCAATACTCTGCAATACTCTGGTGCAATACTCTGCAATACCCTGGTGCAATACCCTGCGCAATACTCTGCAATACCCTGCGCAATACCCTGCAATACCCTGCGCAATACTCTGCAATACCCTGCGCAATACTCTGCAATACTCTGCAATACTCTGGTGCAATACTCTGCAATACCCTGCGCAATACCCTGCAAAATACTCTGCAATACCCTGGTGCAATACTCTGCAATACCCTGCGCAATACCCTGGTGCAATACTCTGCAATACTCTGGTGCAATACTCTGCAATACTCTGGTGCAATACTCTGCAATACCCTGCAAAATACTCTGCAATACCCTGCGCAATACCCTGCAAAATACTCTGCAATACCCTGGTGCAATACTCTGCAATACTCTGGTGCAATACCCTGCGCAATACTCTGCAATACCCTGCGCAATACCCTGCACAATACTCTGCAATACCCTGCAATACCCTGCGCAATACTCTGCAATACCCTGCGCAATATTCTGCAATACCCTGCGCAATACTCTGCAATACTCTGCAATACCCTGCGCAATATTCTGCAATACCCTGCGCAATACTCTGCAATACCCTGCGCAATACCCTGGTGCAATACTCTGCAATACTCTGGTGCAATACTCTGCAATACCCTGCGCAATACCCTGCAAAATACTCTGCAATACCCTGGTGCAATACTCTGCAATACTCTGGTGCAATACTCTGCAATACCCTGCGCAATACTCTGCAATACCCTGCGCAATACCCTGCAAAATACTCTGCAATACCCTGGTGCAATACTCTGCAATACTCTGGTGCAATACTCTGCAATACCCTGCACAATACTCTGCAATACCCTGCGCAATACCCTGCAAAATACTCTGCAATACCCTGGTGCAATACTCTGCAATACTCTGGTGCAATACTCTGCAATACCCTGCGCAATACTCTGCAATACCCTGCGCAATACCCTGCAAAATACTCTGCAATACCCTGGTGCAATACTCTGCAATACTCTGGTGCAATACTCTGCAATACCCTGCGCAATACTCTGCAATACCCTGCGCAATACCCTGCGCAATACCCTGCAAAATACTCTGCAATACCCTGGTGCAATACTCTGCAATACTCTGGTGCAATACTCTGCAATACCCTGCAATACCCTGCGCAATACTCTGCAATACTCTGGCGCAATACTCTGCAATACCCTGCGCAATACTCTGCAATACCCTGCGCAATACCCTGCGCAATACTCTGCAATACCCTGGTGCAATACTCTGCAATACTCTGGTGCAATACTCTGCAATACCCTGGTGCAATACTCTGCAATACTCTGCAATACCCTGCGCAATACTCTGCAATACCCTGCGCAATACTCTGCAATACCCTGCGCAATACTCTGCAATACCCTGCGCAATACCCTGCGCAATACTCTGCAATACCCTGGTGCAATACTCTGCAATACTCTGGTGCAATACCCTGCGCAATACTCTGCAATACCCTGCGCAATACTCTGCAATACTCTGGTGCAATACTCTGCAATACCCTGGTGCAATACCCTGCGCAATACTCTGCAATACCCTGCGCAATACTCTGCAATACCCTGCGCAATACTCTGCAATACTCTGGTGCAATACTCTGCAATACCCTGGTGCAATACTCTGCAATACCCTGGTGCAATACTCTGCAATACTCTGCAATACCCTGCGCAATACTCTGCAATACCCTGCGCAATACTCTGCAATACTCTGGTGCAATACTCTGCAATACCCTGGTGCAATACCCTGCAATACCCTGCGCAATACTCTGCAATACCCTGCGCAATACTCTGCAATACCCTGCGCAATACTCTGCAATACTCTGGTGCAATACTCTGCAATACCCTGGTGCAATACTCTGCAATACCCTGCGCAATACTCTGCAATACCCTGCGCAATTCTCTGCAATACTCTGGTGCAATACTCTGCAATACCCTGGTGCAATACCCTGCGCAATACTCTGCAATACCCTGCGCAATACCCTGCAATACCCTGCGCAATACTCTGCAATACCCTGCGCAATACTCTGCAATACTCTGCAATACTCTGGTGCAATACTCTGCAATACCCTGCGCAGTACCCTGCAAAATACTCTGCAATACCCTGCGCAATACTCTGCAATACTCTGCAATACCCTGCGCAATACCCTGGTGCAATACTCTGCAATACTCTGGTGCAATACTCTGCAATACTCTGGTGCAATACTCTGCAATACCCTGCAAAATACTCTGCAATACCCTGCGCAATACTCTGCAATACCCTGCGCAATACCCTGCGCAATACCCTGCAAAATACTCTGCAATACCCTGGTGCAATACTCTGCAATACTCTGGTGCAATACCCTGCGCAATACTCTGCAATACCCTGCGCAATACTCTGCAATACCCTGCAATACCCTGCGCAATACTCTGCAATACCCTGCGCAATATTCTGCAATACCCTGCGCAATACTCTGCAATACTCTGCAATACCCTGCGCAATATTCTGCAATACCCTGCGCAATACTCTGCAATACCCTGCGCAATACCCTGGTGCAATACTCTGCAATACTCTGGTGCAATACTCTGCAATACCCTGCAAAATACTCTGCAATACCCTGCGCAATACCCTGCAAAATACTCTGCAATACCCTGGTGCAATACTCTGCAATACTCTGGTGCAATACTCTGCAATACCCTGCGCAATACTCTGCAATACCCTGCGCAATACCCTGCAAAATACTCTGCAATACCCTGGTGCAATACTCTGCAATACACTGGTGCAATACTCTGCAATACCCTGCGCAATACTCTGCAATACCCTGCGCAATACTCTGCAATACTCTGGCACAATACTCTGCAATACCCTGCGCAATACTCTGCAATACCCTGCGCAATACCCTGCGCAATACTCTGCAATACCCTGGTGCAATACTCTGCAATACCCTGCGCAATACTCTGCAATACCCTGCGCAATACTCTGCAATACTCTGGTGCAATACTCTGCAATACCCTGGTGCAATACTCTGCAATACCCTGCGCAATACTCTACAATACCCTGCGCAATACTCTGCAATACTCTGGTGCAATACTCTGCAATACCCTGCGCAATACTCTGCAATACCCTGCGCAATACCCTGCAATACCCTGCGCAATACTCTGCAATACTCTGGTGCAATACTCTGCAATACCCTGGTGCAATACTCTGCAATACCCTGCGCAATACTCTGCAATACCCTGGTGCAATACTCTGCAATACTCTGGTGCAATACTCTGCAATACCCTGCGCAATACCCTGCAATACCCTGCGCAATACCCTGCAATACCCTGCGCAATACTCTGCAATACCCTGGTGCAATACTCTGCAATACCCTGCGCAATACTCTGCAATACCCTGCGCAATACTCTGCAATACCCTGCGCAATACTCTGCAATACCCTGTGCAATACTCTGCAATACTCTGGTGCAATACTCTGCAATACCCTGCGCAATACTCTGCAATACCCTGCGCAATACTCTGCAATACCCTGCGCAATACTCTGCAATACCCTGTGCAATACTCTGCAATACTCTGGTGCAATACTCTGCAATACCCTGCGCAATACTCTGCAATACCCTGTGCAATACCCTGCAAAATACTCTGCAATACCCTGGTGCAATACTCTGCAATACCCTGCGCAATACTCTGCAATACCCTGCGCAATACCCTGCAATACTCTGGTGCAATACTCTGCAATACCCTGGTGCAATACTCTGCAATACCCTGCACAATACTCTGCAATACCCTGCGCAATACTCTGCAATACCCTGTGCAATACTCTGCAATACCCTGCGCAATACTCTGCAATACCCTGCGCAATACTCTGCAATACTCTGGTGCAATACTCTGCAATACCCTGCGCAATACTCTGCAATACCCTGCGCAATACTCTGCAATACCCTGCGCAATACTCTGCAATACCCTGTGCAATACTCTGCAATACTCTGGTGCAATACTCTGCAATACCCTGCGCAATACTCTGCAATACCCTGCACAATACCCTGCAAAATACTCTGCAATACCCTGGTGCAATACTCTGCAATACCCTGCGCAATACTCTGCAATACCCTGCGCAATACTCTGCAATACTCTGGTGCAATACTCTGCAATACCCTGGTGCAATACTCTGCAATACCCTGCGCAATACTCTGCAATACCCTGGTGCAATACTCTGCAATACCCTGCGCAATACTCTGCAATACCATGTGCAATACTCTGCAATACCCTGTGCAATACTCTGCAATACTCTGGTGCAATACTCTGCAATACCCTGCGCAATACTCTGCAATACCCTGTGCAATACTCTGCAATACTCTGGTGCAATACTCTGCAATACCCTGCGCAATACTCTGCAATACCCTGCGCAATACCCTGCAAAATACTCTGCAATACCCTGGTGCAATACTCTGCAATACCCTGCGCAATACTCTGCAATACCCTGCGCAATACCCTGCAAAATACTCTGCAATACCCTGGTGCAATACTCTGCAATACTCTGGTGCAATACTCTGCAATACCCTGCGCAATACTCTGCAATACCCTGCGCAATACTCTGCAATACTCTGGTGCAATACTCTGCAATACCCTGGTGCAATACTCTGCAATACCCTGCGCAATACTCTGCAATACCCTGCGCAATACTCTGCAATACTCTGGTGCAATACTCTGCAATACCCTGGTGCAATACCCTGCGCAATACTCTGCAATACCCTGCGCAATACCCTGCAATACCCTGCGCAATACTCTGCAATACCCTGCGCAATACCCTGCAATACCCTGCGCAATACTCTGCAATACTCTGCAATACTCTGGTGCAATACTCTGCAATACCCTGCGCAATACCCTGCAAAATACTCTGCAATACCCTGGTGCAATACTCTGCAATACCCTGCGCAATACTCTGCAATACCCTGCGCAATACCCTGGTGCAATACTCTGCAATACTCTGGTGCAATACTCTGCAATACTCTGGTGCAATACTCTGCAATACCCTGCAAAATACTCTGCAATACCCTGCGCAATACTCTGCAATACCCTGCGCAATACCCTGCGCAATACCCTGCAAAATACTCTGCAATACCCTGGTGCAATACTCTGCAATACTCTGGTGCAATACCCTGCGCAATACTCTGCAATACCCTGCGCAATACCCTGCGCAATACTCTGCAATACCCTGCAATACCCTGCGCAATACTCTGCAATACCCTGCGCAATATTCTGCAATACCCTGCGCAATACTCTGCAATACTCTGCAATACCCTGCGCAATATTCTGCAATACCCTGCGCAATACTCTGCAATACCCTGCGCAATACCCTGGTGCAATACTCTGCAATACTCTGGTGCAATACTCTGCAATACCCTGCAAAATACTCTGCAATACCCTGCGCAATACCCTGCAAAATACTCTGCAATACCCTGGTGCAATACTCTGCAATACTCTGGTGCAATACTCTGCAATACCCTGCGCAATACTCTGCAATACCCTGCGCAATACCCTGCAATACCCTGCGCACTACTCTGCAATACTCTGGCGCAATACTCTGCAATACCCTGCGCAATACTCTGCAATACCCTGCGCAATACCCTGCGCAATACTCTGCAATACCCTGGTGCAATACTCTGCAATACTCTGGTGCAATACTCTGCAATACCCTGCGCAATACTCTGCAATACCCTGCGCAATACCCTGGTGCAATACTCTGCAATACCCTGGTGCAATACTCTGCAATACTCTGCAATACCCTGCGCAATACTCTGCAATACCCTGCGCAATACTCTGCAATACCCTGCGCAATACTCTGCAATACTCTGGTGCAATACTCTGCAATACCCTGGTGCAATACTCTGCAATACCCTGCGCAATACTCTGCAATACCCTGCGCAATACTCTGCAATACCCTGCGCAATACTCTGCAATACCCTGCGCAATACTCTGCAATACCCTGCGCAATACTCTGCAATACCCTGCGCAATACTCTGCAATACCCTGCGCAATACTCTGCAATACTCTGGCGCAATACTCTGCAATACCCTGCGCAATACTCTGCAATACCCTGCGCAATACCCTGCGCAATACTCTGCAATACCCTGGTGCAATACTCTGCAATACTCTGGTGCAATACTCTGCAATACCCTGCGCAATACTCTGCAATACCCTGCGCAATACTCTGCAATACCCTGGTGCAATACTCTGCAATACTCTGCAATACCCTGCGCAATACTCTGCAATACCCTGCGCAATACTCTGCAATACCCTGCGCAATACTCTGCAATACTCTGGTGCAATACTCTGCAATACCCTGGTGCAATACTCTGCAATACCCTGCGCAATACTCTGCAATACTCTGGTGCAATACTCTGCAATACCCTGGTGCAATACCCTGCAATACCCTGCGCAATACTCTGCAATACCCTGCGCAATACCCTGCAATACCCTGCGCAATACTCTGCAATACTCTGGTGCAATACTCTGCAATACCCTGGTGCAATACTCTGCAATACCCTGCAATACCCTGGTGCAATACTCTGCAATACTCTGGTGCAATACTCTGCAATACCCTGCGCAATACTCTGCAATACCCTGCGCAATACCCTGCAATACCCTGCGCAATACTCTGCAATACCCTGCGCAATACTCTGCAATACTCTGGTGCAATACTCTGCAATACCCTGGTGCAATACTCTGCAATACCCTGGTGCAATACTCTGCAATACCCTGCGCAATACTCTGCAATACTCTGGTGCAATACTCTGCAATACCCTGCGCAATACTCTGCAATACCCTGCGCAATACTCTGCAATACTCTGGTGCAATACTCTGCAATACCCTGGTGCAATACTCTGCAATACCCTGCGCAATACTCTGCAATACCCTGCGCAATACCCTGCAATACCCTGCGCAATACTCTGCAATACTCTGGTGCAATACTCTGCAATACCCTGGTGCAATACTCTGCAATACCCTGCGCAATACTCTGCAATACCCTGGTGCAATACTCTGCAATACTCTGGTGCAATACTCTGCAATACCCTGCGCAATACTCTGCAATACCCTGCGCAATACCCTGCAATACCCTGCGCAATACTCTGCAATACCCTGCGCAATACTCTGCAATACCCTGCGCAATACTCTGCAATACCCTGTGCAATACTCTGCAATACTCTGGTGCAATACTCTGCAATACCCTGCGCAATACTCTGCAATACCCTGCGCAATACTCTGCAATACCCTGCGCAATACTCTGCAATACCCTGTGCAATACTCTGCAATACTCTGGTGCAATACTCTGCAATACCCTGCGCAATACTCTGCAATACCCTGCGCAATACCCTGCAAAATACTCTGCAATACCCTGGTGCAATACTCTGCAATACCCTGCGCAATACTCTGCAATACCCTGCGCAATACCCTGCAAAATACTCTGCAATACCCTGGTGCAATACTCTGCAATACTCTGGTGCAATACTCTGCAATACCCTGCGCAATACTCTGCAATACCCTGCGCAATACCCTGCAATACCCTGCGCAATACTCTGCAATACTCTGGTGCAATACTCTGCAATACCCTGGTGCAATACTCTGCAATACCCTGCGCAATACTCTGCAATACCCTGCGCAATACTCTGCAATACTCTGGTGCAATACTCTGCAATACCCTGGTGCAATACTCTGCAATACCCTGCGCAATACTCTGCAATACCCTGCGCAATACTCTGCAATACTCTGGTGCAATACTCTGCAATACCCTGCGCAATACCCTGCAATACTCTGGTGCAATACTCTGCAATACCCTGCGCAATACTCTGCAATACTCTGCAATACTCTGGTGCAATACTCTGCAATACCCTGCGCAATACCCTGCAAAATACTCTGCAATACCCTGGTGCAATACTCTGCAATACCCTGCGCAATACTCTGCAATACCCTGCGCAATACTCTGCAATACCCTGCGCAATACTCTGCAATACTCTGGTGCAATACTCTGCAATACCCTGCAAAATACTCTGCAATACCCTGCGCAATACCCTGCAAAATACTCTGCAATACCCTGGTGCAATACTCTGCAATACTCTGGTGCAATACCCTGCGCAATACTCTGCAATACCCTGCGCAATACCCTGCGCAATACTCTGCAATACCCTGCAATACCCTGCGCAATACTCTGCAATACCCTGCGCAATATTCTGCAATACCCTGCGCAATACTCTGCAATACTCTGCAATACCCTGCGCAATATTCTGCAATACCCTGCACAATACTCTGCAATACCCTGCGCAATACCCTGGTGCAATACTCTGCAATACTCTGGTGCAATACTCTGCAATACCCTGCAAAATACTCTGCAATACCCTGCGCAATACCCTGCAAAATACTCTGCAATACCCTGGTGCAATACTCTGCAATACTCTGGTGCAATACTCTGCAATACCCTGTGCAATACTCTGCAATACCCTGCGCAATACCCTGCAAAATACTCTGCAATACCCTGGTGCAATACTCTGCAATACTCTGGTGCAATACTCTGCAATACCCTGGTGCAATACTCTGCAATACCCTGCGCAATACTCTGCAATACCCTGCGCAATACTCTGCAATACTCTGGTGCAATACTCTGCAATACCCTGGTGCAATACCCTGCGCAATACTCTGCAATACCCTGCGCAATACCCTGCAATACCCTGCGCAATACTCTGCAATACCCTGCGCAATACTCTGCAATACTCTGCAATACTCTGGTGCAATACTCTGCAATACCCTGCGCAATACCCTGCAAAATACTCTGCAATACCCTGGTGCAATACTCTGCAATACCCTGCGCAATACTCTGCAATACCCTGCGCAATACCCTGGTGCAATACTCTGCAATACTCTGGTGCAATACTCTGCAATACTCTGGTGCAATACTCTGCAATACCCTGCAAAATACTCTGCAATACCCTGCGCAATACCCTGCAAAATACTCTGCAATACCCTGGTGCAATACTCTGCAATACTCTGGTGCAATACCCTGCGCAATACTCTGCAATACCCTGCGCAATACCCTGCGCAATACTCTGCAATACCCTGCAATACCCTGCGCAATACTCTGCAATACCCTGCGCAATATTCTGCAATACCCTGCGCAATACTCTGCAATACTCTGCAATACCCTGCGCAATATTCTGCAATACCCTGCGCAATACTCTGCAATACCCTGCGCAATACCCTGGTGCAATACTCTGCAATACTCTGGTGCAATACTCTGCAATACCCTGCAAAATACTCTGCAATACCCTGCGCAATACCCTGCAAAATACTCTGCAATACCCTGGTGCAATACTCTGCAATACTCTGGTGCAATACTCTGCAATACCCTGCGCAATACTCTGCAATACCCTGCGCAATACCCTGCAAAATACTCTGCAATACCCTGGTGCAATACTCTGCAATACTCTGGTGCAATACTCTGCAATACCCTGCGCAATACTCTGCAATACCCTGCGCAATACCCTGCAAAATACTCTGCAATACCCTGGTGCAATACTCTGCAATACTCTGGTGCAATAATCTGCAATACCCTGCGCAATACTCTGCAATACCCTGCGCAATACCCTGCGCAATACTCTGCAATACCCTGGTGCAATACTCTGCAATACTCTGGTGCAATACTCTGCAATACCCTGCGCAATACCCTGCAAAATACTCTGCAATACCCTGGTGCAATACTCTGCAATACCCTGCGCAATACCCTGCAAAATACTCTGCAATACCCTGGTGCAATACTCTGCAATACCCTGCGCAATACTCTGCAATACCCTGCGCAATACTCTGCAATACCCTGCGCAATACCCTGGTGCAATACTCTGCAATACTCTGGTGCAATACTCTGCAATACCCTGCAAAATACTCTGCAATACCCTGCGCAATACCCTGCAAAATACTCTGCAATACCCTGGTGCAATACTCTGCAATACTCTGGTGCAATACCCTGCGCAATACTCTGCAATACCCTGCGCAATACCCTGCACAATACTCTGCAATACCCTGCAATACCCTGCGCAATACTCTGCAATACCCTGCGCAATATTCTGCAATACCCTGCGCAATACTCTGCAATACTCTGCGCAATACCCTGGTGCAATACTCTGCAATACTCTGGTGCAATACTCTGCAATACCCTGCAAAATACTCTGCAATACCCTGCGCAATACCCTGCAAAATACTCTGCAATACCCTGGTGCAATACTCTGCAATACTCTGGTGCAATACTCTGCAATACCCTGCGCAATACTCTGCAATACCCTGCGCAATACCCTGCAAAATACTCTGCAATACCCTGGTGCAATACTCTGCAATACTCTGGTGCAATACTCTGCAATACCCTGGTGCAATACTCTGCAATACCCTGCGCAATACTCTGCAATACCCTGCGCAATACTCTGCAATACTCTGGTGCAATACTCTGCAATACCCTGGTGCAATACCCTGCGCAATACTCTGCAATACCCTGCGCAATACCCTGCAATACCCTGCGCAATACTCTGCAATACCCTGCGCAATACTCTGCAATACTCTGCAATACTCTGGTGCAATACTCTGCAATACCCTGCGCAATACCCTGCAAAATACTCTGCAATACCCTGGTGCAATACTCTGCAATACCCTGCGCAATACCCTGGTGCAATACTCTGCAATACTCTGGTGCAATACTCTGCAATACTCTGGTGCAATACTCTGCAATACCCTGCAAAATACTCTGCAATACCCTGCGCAATACCCTGCAAAATACTCTGCAATACCCTGGTGCAATACTCTGCAATACTCTGGTGCAATACCCTGCGCAATACTCTGCAATACCCTGCGCAATACCCTGCACAATACTCTGCAATACCCTGCAATACCCTGCGCAATACTCTGCAATACCCTGCGCAATATTCTGCAATACCCTGCGCAATACTCTGCAATACTCTGCAATACCCTGCGCAATATTCTGCAATACCCTGCGCAATACTCTGCAATACCCTGCGCAATACCCTGGTGCAATACTCTGCAATACTCTGGTGCAATACTCTGCAATACCCTGCGCAATACCCTGCAAAATACTCTGCAATACCCTGGTGCAATACTCTGCAATACTCTGGTGCAATACTCTGCAATACCCTGCGCAATACTCTGCAATACCCTGCGCAATACCCTGCAAAATACTCTGCAATACCCTGGTGCAATACTCTGCAATACTCTGGTGCAATACTCTGCAATGCCCTGCGCAATACTCTGCAATACCCTGCGCAATACCCTGCAAAATACTCTGCAATACCCTGGTGCAATACTCTGCAATACTCTGGTGCAATACTCTGCAATACCCTGCGCAATACTCTGCAATACCCTGCGCAATACCCTGCAAAATACTCTGCAATACCCTGGTGCAATACTCTGCAATACTCTGGTGCAATACTCTGCAATACCCTGCGCAATACTCTGCAATACCCTGCGCAATACCCTGCGCAATACCCTGCAAAATACTCTGCAATACCCTGGTGCAATACTCTGCAATACTCTGGTGCAATACTCTGCAATACCCTGCAATACCCTGCGCAATACTCTGCAATACTCTGGCGCAATACTCTGCAATACCCTGCGCAATACTCTGCAATACCCTGCGCAATACCCTGCGCAATACTCTGCAATACCCTGGTGCAATACTCTGCAATACTCTGGTGCAATACTCTGCAATACCCTGGTGCAATACTCTGCAATACTCTGCAATACCCTGCGCAATACTCTGCAATACCCTGCGCAATACTCTGCAATACCCTGCGCAATACTCTGCAATACCCTGCGCAATACCCTGCGCAATACTCTGCAATACCCTGGTGCAATACTCTGCAATACTCTGGTGCAATACCCTGCGCAATACTCTGCAATACCCTGCGCAATACTCTGCAATACTCTGGTGCAATACTCTGCAATACCCTGGTGCAATACCCTGCGCAATACTCTGCAATACCCTGCGCAATACTCTGCAATACCCTGCGCAATACTCTGCAATACTCTGGTGCAATACTCTGCAATACCCTGGTGCAATACTCTGCAATACCCTGCACAATACTCTGCAATACCCTGCGCAATACTCTGCAATACTCTGGTGCAATACTCTGCAATACCCTGGTGCAATACTCTGCAATACTCTGCAATACCCTGCGCAATACTCTGCAATACCCTGCGCAATACTCTGCAATACTCTGGTGCAATACTCTGCAATACCCTGGTGCAATACCCTGCAATACCCTGCGCAATACTCTGCAATACCCTGCGCAATACTCTGCAATACCCTGCGCAATACTCTGCAATACTCTGGTGCAATACTCTGCAATACCCTGGTGCAATACTCTGCAATACCCTGCGCAATACTCTGCAATACCCTGCGCAATTCTCTGCAATACTCTGGTGCAATACTCTGCAATACCCTGGTGCAATACCCTGCGCAATACTCTGCAATACCCTGCGCAATACCCTGCAATACCCTGCGCAATACTCTGCAATACCCTGCGCAATACTCTGCAATACTCTGCAATACTCTGGTGCAATACTCTGCAATACCCTGCGCAGTACCCTGCAAAATACTCTGCAATACCCTGCGCAATACTCTGCAATACTCTGCAATACCCTGCGCAATACCCTGGTGCAATACTCTGCAATACTCTGGTGCAATACTCTGCAATACTCTGGTGCAATACTCTGCAATACCCTGCAAAATACTCTGCAATACCCTGCGCAATACTCTGCAATACCCTGCGCAATACCCTGCGCAATACCCTGCAAAATACTCTGCAATACCCTGGTGCAATACTCTGCAATACTCTGGTGCAATACCCTGCGCAATACTCTGCAATACCCTGCGCAATACTCTGCAATACCCTGCAATACCCTGCGCAATACTCTGCAATACCCTGCGCAATATTCTGCAATACCCTGCGCAATACTCTGCAATACTCTGCAATACCCTGCGCAATATTCTGCAATACCCTGCGCAATACTCTGCAATACCCTGCGCAATACCCTGGTGCAATACTCTGCAATACTCTGGTGCAATACTCTGCAATACCCTGCAAAATACTCTGCAATACCCTGCGCAATACCCTGCAAAATACTCTGCAATACCCTGGTGCAATACTCTGCAATACTCTGGTGCAATACTCTGCAATACCCTGCGCAATACTCTGCAATACCCTGCGCAATACCCTGCAAAATACTCTGCAATACCCTGGTGCAATACTCTGCAATACACTGGTGCAATACTCTGCAATACCCTGCGCAATACTCTGCAATACCCTGCGCAATACTCTGCAATACTCTGGCACAATACTCTGCAATACCCTGCGCAATACTCTGCAATACCCTGCGCAATACCCTGCGCAATACTCTGCAATACCCTGGTGCAATACTCTGCAATACCCTGCGCAATACTCTGCAATACCCTGCGCAATACTCTGCAATACTCTGGTGCAATACTCTGCAATACCCTGGTGCAATACTCTGCAATACCCTGCGCAATACTCTACAATACCCTGCGCAATACTCTGCAATACTCTGGTGCAATACTCTGCAATACCCTGCGCAATACTCTGCAATACCCTGCGCAATACCCTGCAATACCCTGCGCAATACTCTGCAATACTCTGGTGCAATACTCTGCAATACCCTGGTGCAATACTCTGCAATACCCTGCGCAATACTCTGCAATACCCTGGTGCAATACTCTGCAATACTCTGGTGCAATACTCTGCAATACCCTGCGCAATACCCTGCAATACCCTGCGCAATACCCTGCAATACCCTGCGCAATACTCTGCAATACCCTGGTGCAATACTCTGCAATACCCTGCGCAATACTCTGCAATA
This sequence comes from Rana muscosa, assembly GCA_029206835.1. Classification (NCBI taxonomy): domain Eukaryota; kingdom Metazoa; phylum Chordata; class Amphibia; order Anura; family Ranidae; genus Rana; species Rana muscosa. The sequence continues at coordinate 2,089,885 of JARGYO010000230.1, forward strand.
CCCTGCGCAATACTCTGCAATACCCTGCGCAATACTCTGCAATACCCTGTGCAATACTCTGCAATACTCTGGTGCAATACTCTGCAATACCCTGCGCAATACTCTGCAATACCCTGCGCAATACTCTGCAATACCCTGCGCAATACTCTGCAATACCCTGTGCAATACTCTGCAATACTCTGGTGCAATACTCTGCAATACCCTGCGCAATACTCTGCAATACCCTGTGCAATACCCTGCAAAATACTCTGCAATACCCTGGTGCAATACTCTGCAATACCCTGCGCAATACTCTGCAATACCCTGCGCAATACCCTGCAATACTCTGGTGCAATACTCTGCAATACCCTGGTGCAATACTCTGCAATACCCTGCACAATACTCTGCAATACCCTGCGCAATACTCTGCAATACCCTGTGCAATACTCTGCAATACCCTGCGCAATACTCTGCAATACCCTGTGCAATACTCTGCAATACTCTGGTGCAATACTCTGCAATACCCTGCGCAATACTCTGCAATACCCTGCGCAATACTCTGCAATACCCTGCGCAATACTCTGCAATACCCTGTGCAATACTCTGCAATACTCTGGTGCAATACTCTGCAATACCCTGCGCAATACTCTGCAATACCCTGCACAATACCCTGCAAAATACTCTGCAATACCCTGGTGCAATACTCTGCAATACCCTGCGCAATACTCTGCAATACCCTGCGCAATACTCTGCAATACTCTGGTGCAATACTCTGCAATACCCTGGTGCAATACTCTGCAATACCCTGCGCAATACTCTGCAATACCCTGGTGCAATACTCTGCAATACCCTGCGCAATACTCTGCAATACCATGTGCAATACTCTGCAATACCCTGTGCAATACTCTGCAATACTCTGGTGCAATACTCTGCAATACCCTGCGCAATACTCTGCAATACCCTGTGCAATACTCTGCAATACTCTGGTGCAATACTCTGCAATACCCTGCGCAATACTCTGCAATACCCTGCGCAATACCCTGCAAAATACTCTGCAATACCCTGGTGCAATACTCTGCAATACCCTGCGCAATACTCTGCAATACCCTGCGCAATACCCTGCAAAATACTCTGCAATACCCTGGTGCAATACTCTGCAATACTCTGGTGCAATACTCTGCAATACCCTGCGCAATACTCTGCAATACCCTGCGCAATACTCTGCAATACTCTGGTGCAATACTCTGCAATACCCTGGTGCAATACTCTGCAATACCCTGCGCAATACTCTGCAATACCCTGCGCAATACTCTGCAATACTCTGGTGCAATACTCTGCAATACCCTGGTGCAATACCCTGCGCAATACTCTGCAATACCCTGCGCAATACCCTGCAATACCCTGCGCAATACTCTGCAATACCCTGCGCAATACCCTGCAATACCCTGCGCAATACTCTGCAATACTCTGCAATACTCTGGTGCAATACTCTGCAATACCCTGCGCAATACCCTGCAAAATACTCTGCAATACCCTGGTGCAATACTCTGCAATACCCTGCGCAATACTCTGCAATACCCTGCGCAATACCCTGGTGCAATACTCTGCAATACTCTGGTGCAATACTCTGCAATACTCTGGTGCAATACTCTGCAATACCCTGCAAAATACTCTGCAATACCCTGCGCAATACTCTGCAATACCCTGCGCAATACCCTGCGCAATACCCTGCAAAATACTCTGCAATACCCTGGTGCAATACTCTGCAATACTCTGGTGCAATACCCTGCGCAATACTCTGCAATACCCTGCGCAATACCCTGCGCAATACTCTGCAATACCCTGCAATACCCTGCGCAATACTCTGCAATACCCTGCGCAATATTCTGCAATACCCTGCGCAATACTCTGCAATACTCTGCAATACCCTGCGCAATATTCTGCAATACCCTGCGCAATACTCTGCAATACCCTGCGCAATACCCTGGTGCAATACTCTGCAATACTCTGGTGCAATACTCTGCAATACCCTGCAAAATACTCTGCAATACCCTGCGCAATACCCTGCAAAATACTCTGCAATACCCTGGTGCAATACTCTGCAATACTCTGGTGCAATACTCTGCAATACCCTGCGCAATACTCTGCAATACCCTGCGCAATACCCTGCAATACCCTGCGCACTACTCTGCAATACTCTGGCGCAATACTCTGCAATACCCTGCGCAATACTCTGCAATACCCTGCGCAATACCCTGCGCAATACTCTGCAATACCCTGGTGCAATACTCTGCAATACTCTGGTGCAATACTCTGCAATACCCTGCGCAATACTCTGCAATACCCTGCGCAATACCCTGGTGCAATACTCTGCAATACCCTGGTGCAATACTCTGCAATACTCTGCAATACCCTGCGCAATACTCTGCAATACCCTGCGCAATACTCTGCAATACCCTGCGCAATACTCTGCAATACTCTGGTGCAATACTCTGCAATACCCTGGTGCAATACTCTGCAATACCCTGCGCAATACTCTGCAATACCCTGCGCAATACTCTGCAATACCCTGCGCAATACTCTGCAATACTCTGGTGCAATACTCTGCAATACCCTGGTGCAATACCCTGCAATACCCTGCGCAATACTCTGCAATACCCTGCGCAATACCCTGCAATACCCTGCGCAATACTCTGCAATACTCTGGTGCAATACTCTGCAATACCCTGGTGCAATACTCTGCAATACCCTGCGCAATACTCTGCAATACCCTGCGCAATACTCTGCAATACCCTGGTGCAATACTCTGCAATACTCTGGTGCAATACTCTGCAATACCCTGCGCAATACTCTGCAATACCCTGCGCAATACCCTGGTGCAATACTCTGCAATACTCTGCAATACTCTGGTGCAATACTCTGCAATACTCTGGTGCAATACTCTGCAATACCCTGCGCAATATTCTGCAATACCCTGCGCAATACTCTGCAATACTCTGCAATACTCTGCAATACCCTGCACAATATTCTGCAATACCCTGCGCAATACTCTGCAATACCCTGCGCAATACCCTGGTGCAATACTCTGCAATACTCTGGTGCAATACTCTGCAATACCCTGGTGCAATACTCTGCAATACCCTGGTGCAATACTCTGCAATACCCTGCGCAATACCCTGCAAAATACTCTGCAATACCCTGGTGCAATACTCTGCAATACTCTGGTGCAATACTCTGCAATACCCTGGTGCAATACTCTGCAATACCCTGCGCAATACTCTGCAATACCCTGCGCAATACTCTGCAATACTCTGGTGCAATACTCTGCAATACCCTGGTGCAATACCCTGCGCAATACTCTGCAATACCCTGCGCAATACCCTGCAATACCCTGCGCAATACTCTGCAATACCCTGCGCAATACTCTGCAATACTCTGCAATACTCTGGTGCAATACTCTGCAATACCCTGCGCAATACCCTGCAAAATACTCTGCAATACCCTGGTGCAATACTCTGCAATACCCTGCGCAATACTCTGCAATACCCTGCGCAATACCCTGGTGCAATACTCTGCAATACTCTGGTGCAATACTCTGCAATACTCTGGTGCAATACTCTGCAATACCCTGCAAAATACTCTGCAATACCCTGCGCAATACCCTGCAAAATACTCTGCAATACCCTGGTGCAATACTCTGCAATACTCTGGTGCAATACCCTGCGCAATACTCTGCAATACCCTGCGCAATACCCTGCGCAATACTCTGCAATACCCTGCAATACCCTGCGCAATACTCTGCAATACCCTGCGCAATATTCTGCAATACCCTGCGCAATACTCTGCAATACTCTGCAATACCCTGCGCAATATTCTGCAATACCCTGCGCAATACTCTGCAATACCCTGCGCAATACCCTGGTGCAATACTCTGCAATACTCTGGTGCAATACTCTGCAATACCCTGCAAAATACTCTGCAATACCCTGCGCAATACCCTGCAAAATACTCTGCAATACCCTGGTGCAATACTCTGCAATACTCTGGTGCAATACTCTGCAATACCCTGCGCAATACTCTGCAATACCCTGCGCAATACCCTGCAAAATACTCTGCAATACCCTGGTGCAATACTCTGCAATACTCTGGTGCAATACTCTGCAATACCCTGCGCAATACTCTGCAATACCCTGTGCAATACCCTGCAAAATACTCTGCAATACCCTGGTGCAATACTCTGCAATACTCTGGTGCAATACTCTGCAATACCCTGCGCAATACTCTGCAATACCCTGCGCAATACCCTGCAAAATACTCTGCAATACCCTGGTGCAATACTCTGCAATACACTGGTGCAATACTCTGCAATACCCTGCGCAATACTCTGCAATACCCTGTGCAATACTCTGCAATACTCTGGCGCAATACTCTGCAATACCCTGCGCAATACTCTGCAATACCCTGCGCAATACCCTGCGCAATACTCTGCAATACCCTGGTGCAATACTCTGCAATACTCTGGTGCAATACTCTGCAATACCCTGCGCAATACCCTGCAAAATACTCTGCAATACCCTGGTGCAATACTCTGCAATACCCTGCGCAATACCCTGCAAAATACTCTGCAATACCCTGGTGCAATACTCTGCAATACCCTGCGCAATACTCTGCAATACCCTGCGCAATACTCTGCAATACCCTGCGCAATACCCTGGTGCAATACTCTGCAATACTCTGGTGCAATACTCTGCAATACCCTGCAAAATACTCTGCAATACCCTGCGCAATACCCTGCAAAATACTCTGCAATACCCTGGTGCAATACTCTGCAATACTCTGGTGCAATACCCTGCGCAATACTCTGCAATACCCTGCGCAATACCCTGCGCAATACTCTGCAATACCCTGCAATACCCTGCGCAATACTCTGCAATACCCTGCGCAATATTCTGCAATACCCTGCGCAATACTCTGCAATACTCTGCGCAATACCCTGGTGCAATACTCTGCAATACTCTGGTGCAATACTCTGCAATACCCTGCAAAATACTCTGCAATACCCTGCGCAATACCCTGCAAAATACTCTGCAATACCCTGGTGCAATACTCTGCAATACTCTGGTGCAATACTCTGCAATACCCTGCGCAATACTCTGCAATACCCTGCGCAATACCCTGCAAAATACTCTGCAATACCCTGGTGCAATACTCTGCAATACTCTGGTGCAATACTCTGCAATACCCTGGTGCAATACTCTGCAATACCCTGCGCAATACTCTGCAATACCCTGCGCAATACTCTGCAATACTCTGGTGCAATACTCTGCAATACCCTGGTGCAATACCCTGCGCAATACTCTGCAATACCCTGCGCAATACCCTGCAATACCCTGCGCAATACTCTGCAATACCCTGCGCAATACTCTGCAATACTCTGCAATACTCTGGTGCAATACTCTGCAATACCCTGCGCAATACCCTGCAAAATACTCTGCAATACCCTGGTGCAATACTCTGCAATACCCTGCGCAATACCCTGGTGCAATACTCTGCAATACTCTGGTGCAATACTCTGCAATACTCTGGTGCAATACTCTGCAATACCCTGCAAAATACTCTGCAATACCCTGCGCAATACCCTGCAAAATACTCTGCAATACCCTGGTGCAATACTCTGCAATACTCTGGTGCAATACCCTGCGCAATACTCTGCAATACCCTGCGCAATACCCTGCACAATACTCTGCAATACCCTGCAATACCCTGCGCAATACTCTGCAATACCCTGCGCAATATTCTGCAATACCCTGCGCAATACTCTGCAATACTCTGCAATACCCTGCGCAATATTCTGCAATACCCTGCGCAATACTCTGCAATACCCTGCGCAATACCCTGGTGCAATACTCTGCAATACTCTGGTGCAATACTCTGCAATACCCTGCGCAATACCCTGCAAAATACTCTGCAATACCCTGGTGCAATACTCTGCAATACTCTGGTGCAATACTCTGCAATACCCTGCGCAATACTCTGCAATACCCTGCGCAATACCCTGCAAAATACTCTGCAATACCCTGGTGCAATACTCTGCAATACTCTGGTGCAATACTCTGCAATACCCTGCGCAATACTCTGCAATACCCTGCGCAATACCCTGCAAAATACTCTGCAATACCCTGGTGCAATACTCTGCAATACTCTGGTGCAATACTCTGCAATACCCTGCGCAATACTCTGCAATACCCTGCGCAATACCCTGCAAAATACTCTGGTGCAATACTCTGCAATACTCTGGTGCAATACTCTGCAATACCCTGCACAATACTCTGCAATACCCTGCGCAATACCCTGCGCAATACCCTGCAAAATACTCTGCAATACCCTGGTGCAATACTCTGCAATACTCTGGTGCAATACTCTGCAATACCCTGCAATACCCTGCGCAATACTCTGCAATACTCTGGCGCAATACTCTGCAATACCCTGCGCAATACTCTGCAATACCCTGCGCAATACCCTGCGCAATACTCTGCAATACCCTGGTGCAATACTCTGCAATACTCTGGTGCAATACTCTGCAATACCCTGGTGCAATACTCTGCAATACTCTGCAATACCCTGCGCAATACTCTGCAATACCCTGCGCAATACTCTGCAATACCCTGCGCAATACTCTGCAATACCCTGCGCAATACCCTGCGCAATACTCTGCAATACCCTGGTGCAATACTCTGCAATACTCTGGTGCAATACCCTGCGCAATACTCTGCAATACCCTGCGCAATACTCTGCAATACTCTGGTGCAATACTCTGCAATACCCTGGTGCAATACCCTGCGCAATACTCTGCAATACCCTGCGCAATACTCTGCAATACCCTGCGCAATACTCTGCAATACTCTGGTGCAATACTCTGCAATACCCTGGTGCAATACTCTGCAATACCCTGCACAATACTCTGCAATACCCTGCGCAATACTCTGCAATACTCTGGTGCAATACTCTGCAATACCCTGGTGCAATACTCTGCAATACCCTGCGCAATACTCTGCAATACCCTGCGCAATACTCTGCAATACTCTGGTGCAATACTCTGCAATACCCTGGTGCAATACCCTGCAATACCCTGCGCAATACTCTGCAATACCCTGCGCAATACTCTGCAATACCCTGCGCAATACTCTGCAATACTCTGGTGCAATACTCTGCAATACCCTGGTGCAATACTCTGCAATACCCTGCGCAATACTCTGCAATACCCTGCGCAATTCTCTGCAATACTCTGGTGCAATACTCTGCAATACCCTGGTGCAATACCCTGCGCAATACTCTGCAATACCCTGCGCAATACCCTGCGCAATACTCTGCAATACCCTGCGCAATACTCTGCAATACTCTGCAATACTCTGGTGCAATACTCTGCAATACCCTGCGCAATACCCTGCAAAATACTCTGCAATACCCTGCGCAATACTCTGCAATACTCTGCAATACCCTGCGCAATACCCTGGTGCAATACTCTGCAATACTCTGGTGCAATACTCTGCAATACTCTGGTGCAATACTCTGCAATACCCTGCAAAATACTCTGCAATACCCTGCGCAATACTCTGCAATACCCTGCGCAATACCCTGCGCAATACCCTGCAAAATACTCTGCAATACCCTGGTGCAATACTCTGCAATACTCTGGTGCAATACCCTGCGCAATACTCTGCAATACCCTGCGCAATACTCTGCAATACCCTGCAATACCCTGCGCAATACTCTGCAATACCCTGCGCAATATTCTGCAATACCCTGCGCAATACTCTGCAATACTCTGCAATACCCTGCGCAATATTCTGCAATACCCTGCGCAATACCCTGGTGCAATACTCTGCAATACTCTGGTGCAATACTCTGCAATACCCTGCAAAATACTCTGCAATACCCTGCGCAATACCCTGCAAAATACTCTGCAATACCCTGGTGCAATACTCTGCAATACTCTGGTGCAATACTCTGCAATACCCTGCGCAATACTCTGCAATACCCTGCGCAATACCCTGCAAAATACTCTGCAATACCCTGGTGCAATACTCTGCAATACACTGGTGCAATACTCTGCAATACCCTGCGCAATACTCTGCAATACCCTGCGCAATACTCTGCAATACTCTGGCGCAATACTCTGCAATACCCTGCGCAATACTCTGCAATACCCTGCGCAATACCCTGCGCAATACTCTGCAATACCCTGGTGCAATACTCTGCAATACCCTGCGCAATACTCTGCAATACCCTGCGCAATACTCTGCAATACTCTGGTGCAATACTCTGCAATACCCTGGTGCAATACTCTGCAATACCCTGCGCAATACTCTGCAATACCCTGCGCAATACTCTGCAATACTCTGGTGCAATACTCTGCAATACCCTGCGCAATACTCTGCAATACCCTGCGCAATACCCTGCAATACCCTGCGCAATACTCTGCAATACTCTGGTGCAATACTCTGCAATACCCTGGTGCAATACTCTGCAATACCCTGCGCAATATTCTGCAATACCCTGGTGCAATACTCTGCAATACTCTGGTGCAATACTCTGCAATACCCTGCGCAATACCCTGCAATACCCTGCGCAATACCCTGCAATACCCTGCGCAATACTCTGCAATACCCTGGTGCAATACTCTGCAATACCCTGCGCAATACTCTGCAATACCCTGCGCAATACTCTGCAATACCCTGTGCAATACTCTGCAATACTCTGGTGCAATACTCTGCAATACCCTGCGCAATACTCTGCAATACCCTGCGCAATACTCTGCAATACCCTGCGCAATACTCTGCAATACCCTGTGCAATACTCTGCAATACTCTGGTGCAATACTCTGCAATACCCTGCGCAATACTCTGCAATACCCTGCGCAATACCCTGCAAAATACTCTGCAATACCCTGGTGCAATACTCTGCAATACCCTGCGCAATACTCTGCAATACCCTGCGCAATACCCTGCAATACTCTGGTGCAATACTCTGCAATACCCTGGTGCAATACTCTGCAATACCCTGCGCAATACTCTGCAATACCCTGCGCAATACTCTGCAATACCCTGCGCAATACTCTGCAATACCCTGCGCAATACTCTGCAATACCCTGTGCAATACTCTGCAATACTCTGGTGCAATACTCTGCAATACCCTGCGCAATACTCTGCAATACCCTGCGCAATACTCTGCAATACCCTGCGCAATACTCTGCAATACCCTGTGCAATACTCTGCAATACTCTGGTGCAATACTCTGCAATACCCTGCGCAATACTCTGCAATACCCTGCACAATACCCTGCAAAATACTCTGCAATACCCTGGTGCAATACTCTGCAATACCCTGCGCAATACTCTGCAATACCCTGCGCAATACTCTGCAATACTCTGGTGCAATACTCTGCAATACCCTGGTGCAATACTCTGCAATACCCTGCGCAATACTCTGCAATACCCTGGTGCAATACTCTGCAATACCCTGCGCAATACTCTGCAATACCCTGTGCAATACTCTGCAATACCCTGTGCAATACTCTGCAATACTCTGGTGCAATACTCTGCAATACCCTGCGCAATACTCTGCAATACCCTGTGCAATACTCTGCAATACTCTGGTGCAATACTCTGCAATACCCTGCGCAATACTCTGCAATACCCTGCGCAATACCCTGCAAAATACTCTGCAATACCCTGGTGCAATACTCTGCAATACCCTGCGCAATACTCTGCAATACCCTGCGCAATACCCTGCAAAATACTCTGCAATACCCTGGTGCAATACTCTGCAATACTCTGGTGCAATACTCTGCAATACCCTGCGCAATACTCTGCAATACCCTGCGCAATACTCTGCAATACTCTGGTGCAATACTCTGCAATACCCTGGTGCAATACTCTGCAATACCCTGCGCAATACTCTGCAATACCCTGCGCAATACTCTGCAATACTCTGGTGCAATACTCTGCAATACCCTGGTGCAATACCCTGCGCAATACTCTGCAATACCCTGCGCAATACCCTGCAATACCCTGCGCAATACTCTGCAATACCCTGCGCAATACCCTGCGCAATACTCTGCAATACTCTGCAATACTCTGGTGCAATACTCTGCAATACCCTGCGCAATACCCTGCAAAATACTCTGCAATACCCTGGTGCAATACTCTGCAATACCCTGCGCAATACTCTGCAATACCCTGCGCAATACCCTGGTGCAATACTCTGCAATACTCTGGTGCAATACTCTGCAATACTCTGGTGCAATACTCTGCAATACCCTGCAAAATACTCTGCAATACCCTGCGCAATACTCTGCAATACCCTGCGCAATACCCTGCGCAATACCCTGCAAAATACTCTGCAATACCCTGGTGCAATACTCTGCAATACTCTGGTGCAATACCCTGCGCAATACTCTGCAATACCCTGCGCAATACCCTGCGCAATACTCTGCAATACCCTGCAATACCCTGCGCAATACTCTGCAATACCCTGCGCAATATTCTGCAATACCCTGCGCAATACTCTGCAATACTCTGCAATACCCTGCGCAATATTCTGCAATACCCTGCGCAATACTCTGCAATACCCTGCGCAATACCCTGGTGCAATACTCTGCAATACTCTGGTGCAATACTCTGCAATACCCTGCAAAATACTCTGCAATACCCTGCGCAATACCCTGCAAAATACTCTGCAATACCCTGGTGCAATACTCTGCAATACTCTGGTGCAATACTCTGCAATACCCTGCGCAATACTCTGCAATACCCTGCGCAATACCCTGCAATACCCTGCGCACTACTCTGCAATACTCTGGCGCAATACTCTGCAATACCCTGCGCAATACTCTGCAATACCCTGCGCAATACCCTGCGCAATACTCTGCAATACCCTGGTGCAATACTCTGCAATACTCTGGTGCAATACTCTGCAATACCCTGCGCAATACTCTGCAATACCCTGCGCAATACCCTGGTGCAATACTCTGCAATACCCTGGTGCAATACTCTGCAATACTCTGCAATACCCTGCGCAATACTCTGCAATACCCTGCGCAATACTCTGCAATACCCTGCGCAATACTCTGCAATACTCTGGTGCAATACTCTGCAATACCCTGGTGCAATACTCTGCAATACCCTGCGCAATACTCTGCAATACCCTGCGCAATACTCTGCAATACCCTGCGCAATACTCTGCAATACTCTGGTGCAATACTCTGCAATACCCTGGTGCAATACCCTGCAATACCCTGCGCAATACTCTGCAATACCCTGCGCAATACCCTGCAATACCCTGCGCAATACTCTGCAATACTCTGGTGCAATACTCTGCAATACCCTGGTGCAATACTCTGCAATACCCTGCGCAATACTCTGCAATACCCTGGTGCAATACTCTGCAATACTCTGGTGCAATACTCTGCAATACCCTGCGCAATACTCTGCAATACCCTGCGCAATACCCTGCAATACCCTGCGCAATACTCTGCAATACCCTGCGCAATACTCTGCAATACTCTGGTGCAATACTCTGCAATACCCTGGTGCAATACTCTGCAATACCCTGGTGCAATACTCTGCAATACCCTGCGCAATACTCTGCAATACCCTGGTGCAATACTCTGCAATACTCTGGTGCAATACTCTGCAATACCCTGCGCAATACTCTGCAATACCCTGCGCAATACTCTGCAATACCCTGCGCAATACTCTGCAATACTCTGGTGCAATACTCTGCAATACCCTGGTGCAATACTCTGCAATACCCTGCGCAATACTCTGCAATACCCTGCGCAATACCCTGCAATACCCTGCGCAATACTCTGCAATACTCTGGTGCAATACTCTGCAATACCCTGGTGCAATACTCTGCAATACCCTGCGCAATACTCTGCAATACCCTGCGCAATACTCTGCAATACCCTGGTGCAATACTCTGCAATACTCTGGTGCAATACTCTGCAATACCCTGCGCAATACTCTGCAATACCCTGCGCAATACCCTGGTGCAATACTCTGCAATACTCTGCAATACTCTGGTGCAATACTCTGCAATACTCTGGTGCAATACTCTGCAATACCCTGCGCAATATTCTGCAATACCCTGCGCAATACTCTGCAATACTCTGCAATACTCTGCAATACCCTGCGCAATATTCTGCAATACCCTGCGCAATACTCTGCAATACCCTGCGCAATACCCTGGTGCAATACTCTGCAATACTCTGGTGCAATACTCTGCAATACCCTGGTGCAATACTCTGCAATACCCTGGTGCAATACTCTGCAATACCCTGCGCAATACCCTGCAATACCCTGCGCAATACTCTGCAATACTCTGGTGCAATACTCTGCAATACCCTGGTGCAATACTCTGCAATACCCTGGTGCAATACTCTGCAATACCCTGCGCAATACTCTGCAATACCCTGGTGCAATACTCTGCAATACTCTGGTGCAATACTCTGCAATACCCTGCGCAATACTCTGCAATACCCTGCGCAATACCCTGGTGCAATACTCTGCAATACTCTGCAATACCCTGGTGCAATACTCTGCAATACTCTGGTGCAATACTCTGCAATACCCTGCGCAATACTCTGCAATACCCTGCGCAATACCCTGCAATACCCTGCGCAATACTCTGCAATACCCTGCGCAATACTCTGCAATACTCTGGTGCAATACTCTGCAATACCCTGGTGCAATACTCTGCAATACCCTGCGCAATACTCTGCAATACCCTGGTGCAATACTCTGCAATACTCTGGTGCAATACTCTGCAATACCCTGCGCAATACCCTGCAAAATACTCTGCAATACCCTGGTGCAATACTCTGCAATACCCTGCGCAATACTCTGCAATACCCTGCGCAATACCCTGCAAAATACTCTGCAATACCCTGGTGCAATACTCTGCAATACTCTGGTGCAATACTCTGCAATACCCTGCGCAATACTCTGCAATACCCTGCGCAATACCCTGCAATACCCTGCGCAATACTCTGCAATACTCTGGTGCAATACTCTGCAATACCCTGGTGCAATACTCTGCAATACCCTGTGCAATACTCTGCAATACCCTGGTGCAATACTCTGCAATACTCTGGTGCAATACTCTGCAATACCCTGCGCAATACTCTGCAATACCCTGCGCAATACCCTGCAATACCCTGCGCAATACTCTGCAATACCCTGGTGCAATACTCTGCAATACCCTGCGCAATACTCTGCAATACCCTGCGCAATACTCTGCAATACCCTGTGCAATACTCTGCAATACCCTGCGCAATACCCTGCAAAATACTCTGCAATACCCTGGTGCAATACTCTGCAATACTCTGGTGCAATACTCTGCAATACCCTGCGCAATACTCTGCAATACCCTGCGCAATACCCTGCAATACCCTGCACAATACTCTGCAATACTCTGGTGCAATACTCTGCAATACCCTGGTGCAATACTCTGCAATACCCTGCGCAATACTCTGCAATACCCTGCGCAATACTCTGCAATACTCTGGTGCAATACTCTGCAATACCCTGGTGCAATACTCTGCAATACCCTGCGCAATACTCTGCAATACCCTGCGCAATACTCTGCAATACTCTGGTGCAATACTCTGCAATACCCTGGTGCAATACCCTGCGCAATACTCTGCAATACCCTGCGCAATACCCTGCAATACCCTGCGCAATACTCTGCAATACCCTGCGCAATACTCTGCAATACTCTGCAATACTCTGGTGCAATACTCTGCAATACCCTGCGCAATACCCTGCAAAATACTCTGCAATACCCTGGTGCAATACTCTGCAATACCCTGCGCAATACTCTGCAATACCCTGCGCAATACCCTGGTGCAATACTCTGCAATACTCTGGTGCAATACTCTGCAATACTCTGGTGCAATACTCTGCAATACCCTGCAAAATACTCTGCAATACCCTGCGCAATACTCTGCAATACCCTGCGCAATACCCTGCGCAATACCCTGCAAAATACTCTGCAATACCCTGGTGCAATACTCTGCAATACTCTGGTGCAATACCCTGCGCAATACTCTGCAATACCCTGCGCAATACCCTGCGCAATACTCTGCAATACCCTGCAAAATACTCTGCAATACCCTGCGCAATACCCTGCAAAATACTCTGCAATACCCTGGTGCAATACTCTGCAATACTCTGGTGCAATACCCTGCGCAATACTCTGCAATACCCTGCGCAATACCCTGCGCAATACTCTGCAATACCCTGCAATACCCTGCGCAATACTCTGCAATACCCTGCGCAATATTCTGCAATACCCTGCGCAATACTCTGCAATACTCTGCAATACCCTGCGCAATATTCTGCAATACCCTGCGCAATACTCTGCAATACCCTGCGCAATACCCTGGTGCAATACTCTGCAATACTCTGGTGCAATACTCTGCAATACCCTGCAAAATACTCTGCAATACCCTGCGCAATACCCTGCAAAATACTCTGCAATACCCTGGTGCAATACTCTGCAATACTCTGGTGCAATACTCTGCAATACCCTGCGCAATACTCTGCAATACCCTGCGCAATACCCTGCAAAATACTCTGCAATACCCTGGTGCAATACTCTGCAATACTCTGGTGCAATACTCTGCAATACCCTGGTGCAATACTCTGCAATACCCTGCGCAATACTCTGCAATACCCTGCGCAATACTCTGCAATACTCTGGTGCAATACTCTGCAATACCCTGGTGCAATACCCTGCGCAATACTCTGCAATACCCTGCGCAATACCCTGCAATACCCTGCGCAATACTCTGCAATACCCTGCGCAATACTCTGCAATACTCTGCAATACTCTGGTGCAATACTCTGCAATACCCTGCGCAATACCCTGCAAAATACTCTGCAATACCCTGGTGCAATACTCTGCAATACCCTGCGCAATACTCTGCAATACCCTGCGCAATACCCTGGTGCAATACTCTGCAATACTCTGGTGCAATACTCTGCAATACTCTGGTGCAATACTCTGCAATACCCTGCAAAATACTCTGCAATACCCTGCGCAATACCCTGCAAAATACTCTGCAATACCCTGGTGCAATACTCTGCAATACTCTGGTGCAATACCCTGCGCAATACTCTGCAATACCCTGCGCAATACCCTGCGCAATACTCTGCAATACCCTGCAATACCCTGCGCAATACTCTGCAATACCCTGCGCAATATTCTGCAATACCCTGCGCAATACTCTGCAATACTCTGCAATACCCTGCGCAATATTCTGCAATACCCTGCGCAATACTCTGCAATACCCTGCGCAATACTCTGCAATACCCTGCGCAATACTCTGCAATACTCTGGTGCAATACTCTGCAATACCCTGCGCAATACCCTGCAAAATACTCTGCAATACCCTGGTGCAATACTCTGCAATACTCTGGTGCAATACTCTGCAATACCCTGCGCAATACTCTGCAATACCCTGCGCAATACCCTGCAAAATACTCTGCAATACCCTGGTGCAATACTCTGCAATACTCTGGTGCAATACTCTGCAATACCCTGCGCAATACTCTGCAATACCCTGCGCAATACCCTGCAAAATACTCTGCAATACCCTGGTGCAATACTCTGCAATACACTGGTGCAATACTCTGCAATACCCTGCGCAATACTCTGCAATACCCTGCGCAATACTCTGCAATACTCTGGCGCAATACTCTGCAATACCCTGCGCAATACTCTGCAATACCCTGCGCAATACCCTGTGCAATACTCTGCAATACCCTGGTGCAATACTCTGCAATACTCTGGTGCAATACTCTGCAATACCCTGCGCAATACCCTGCAAAATACTCTGCAATACCCTGGTGCAATACTCTGCAATACCCTGCGCAATACCCTGCAAAATACTCTGCAATACCCTGGTGCAATACTCTGCAATACCCTGCGCAATACTCTGCAATACCCTGCGCAATACTCTGCAATACCCTGCGCAATACCCTGGTGCAATACTCTGCAATACTCTGGTGCAATACTCTGCAATACCCTGCAAAATACTCTGCAATACCCTGCGCAATACCCTGCAAAATACTCTGCAATACCCTGGTGCAATACTCTGCAATACTCTGGTGCAATACCCTGCGCAATACTCTGCAATACCCTGCGCAATACCCTGCGCAATACTCTGCAATACCCTGCAATACCCTGCGCAATACTCTGCAATACCCTGCGCAATATTCTGCAATACCCTGCGCAATACTCTGCAATACTCTGCGCAATACCCTGGTGCAATACTCTGCAATACTCTGGTGCAATACTCTGCAATACCCTGCAAAATACTCTGCAATACCCTGCGCAATACCCTGCAAAATACTCTGCAATACCCTGGTGCAATACTCTGCAATACTCTGGTGCAATACTCTGCAATACCCTGCGCAATACTCTGCAATACCCTGCGCAATACCCTGCAAAATACTCTGCAATACCCTGGTGCAATACTCTGCAATACTCTGGTGCAATACTCTGCAATACCCTGGTGCAATACTCTGCAATACCCTGCGCAATACTCTGCAATACCCTGCGCAATACTCTGCAATACTCTGGTGCAATACTCTGCAATACCCTGGTGCAATACCCTGCGCAATACTCTGCAATACCCTGCGCAATACCCTGCAATACCCTGCGCAATACTCTGCAATACCCTGCGCAATACTCTGCAATACTCTGCAATACTCTGGTGCAATACTCTGCAATACCCTGCGCAATACCCTGCAAAATACTCTGCAATACCCTGGTGCAATACTCTGCAATACCCTGCGCAATACCCTGGTGCAATACTCTGCAATACTCTGGTGCAATACTCTGCAATACTCTGGTGCAATACTCTGCAATACCCTGCGCAATACTCTGCAATACCCTGCGCAATACTCTGCAATACCCTGCGCAATACTCTGCAATACTCTGGTGCAATACTCTGCAATACCCTGGTGCAATACTCTGCAATACCCTGCGCAATACTCTGCAATACCCTGCGCAATACTCTGCAATACCCTGCGCAATACTCTGCAATACTCTGGTGCAATACTCTGCAATACCCTGGTGCAATACCCTGCAATACCCTGCGCAATACTCTGCAATACCCTGCGCAATACCCTGCAATACCCTGCGCAATACTCTGCAATACTCTGGTGCAATACTCTGCAATACCCTGGTGCAATACTCTGCAATACCCTGGTGCAATACTCTGCAATACCCTGCGCAATACTCTGCAATACCCTGGTGCAATACTCTGCAATACTCTGGTGCAATACTCTGCAATACCCTGCGCAATACTCTGCAATACCCTGCGCAATACTCTGCAATACCCTGCGCAATACTCTGCAATACCCTGCGCAATACTCTGCAATACTCTGGTGCAATACTCTGCAATACCCTGGTGCAATACTCTGCAATACCCTGCGCAATACTCTGCAATACCCTGCGCAATACCCTGCAATACCCTGCGCAATACTCTGCAATACCCTGGTGCAATACTCTGCAATACCCTGCGCAATACTCTGCAATACCCTGCGCAATACTCTGCAATACCCTGGTGCAATACTCTGCAATACTCTGGTGCAATACTCTGCAATACCCTGCGCAATACTCTGCAATACCCTGTGCAATACTCTGCAATACTCTGGTGCAATACTCTGCAATACCCTGCGCAATACTCTGCAATACCCTGCGCAATACCCTGCAAAATACTCTGCAATACCCTGGTGCAATACTCTGCAATACCCTGCGCAATACTCTGCAATACCCTGCGCAATACCCTGCAAAATACTCTGCAATACCCTGGTGCAATACTCTGCAATACTCTGGTGCAATACTCTGCAATACCCTGGTGCAATACTCTGCAATACCCTGCGCAATACTCTGCAATACTCTGGTGCAATACTCTGCAATACCCTGGTGCAATACTCTGCAATACCCTGGTGCAATACTCTGCAATACCCTGTGCAATACTCTGCAATACCCTGGTGCAATACTCTGCAATACTCTGGTGCAATACTCTGCAATACCCTGCGCAATACTCTGCAATACCCTGCGCAATACTCTGCAATACCCTGCACAATACTCTGCAATACCCTGCGCAATACTCTGCAATACTCTGGTGCAATACTCTGCAATACCCTGGTGCAATACTCTGCAATACCCTGCGCAATACTCTGCAATACCCTGCGCAATACTCTGCAATACTCTGGTGCAATACTCTGCAATACCCTGCGCAATACTCTGCAATACCCTGGTGCAATACTCTGCAATACTCTGGTGCAATACTCTGCAATACCCTGCGCAATACTCTGCAATACCCTGCGCAATACTCTGCAATACCCTGTGCAATACTCTGCAATACTCTGGTGCAATACTCTGCAATACCCTGCGCAATACTCTGCAATACCCTGCGCAATACCCTGCAAAATACTCTGCAATACCCTGGTGCAATACTCTGCAATACCCTGCGCAATACTCTGCAATACCCTGCGCAATACCCTGCAAAATACTCTGCAATACCCTGGTGCAATACTCTGCAATACTCTGGTGCAATACTCTGCAATACCCTGGTGCAATACTCTGCAATACCCTGCGCAATACTCTGCAATACCCTGCGCAATTCTCTGCAATACTCTGGTGCAATACTCTGCAATACCCTGGTGCAATACCCTGCGCAATACTCTGCAATACCCTGCGCAATACCCTGCAATACCCTGCACAATACTCTGCAATACCCTGCGCAATACTCTGGTGCAATACTCTGCAATACCCTGCGCAATACCCTGCAAAATACTCTGCAATACCCTGGTGCAATTATCTGCAATACCCTGCGCAATACTCTGCAATACCCTGCGCAATACTCTGCAATACTCTGGTGCAATACTCTGCAATACCCTGGTGCAATACCCTGCGCAATACTCTGCAATACCCTGCGCAATACCCTGCAATACCCTGCGCAATACTCTGCAATACCCTGCACAATACTCTGCAATACTCTGCAATACTCTGGTGCAATACTCTGCAATACCCTGCGCAATACCCTGCAAAATACTCTGCAATACCCTGGTGCAATACTCTGCAATACCCTGCGCAATACTCTGCAATACCATGCGCAATACCCTGGTGCAATACTCTGCAATACTCTGGTGCAATACTCTTCAATACCCTGCAAAATACTCTGCAATACCCTGCGCAATACCCTGCAAAATACTCTGCAATACCCTGGTGCAATACTCTGCAATACTCTGGTGCAATACCCTGCGCAATACTCTGCAATACCCTGCGCAATACCCTGCGCAATACTCTGCAATACCCTGCAATACCCTGCGCAATACTCTGCAATACCCTGCGCAATATTCTGCAATACCCTGCGCAATACTCTGCAATACTCTGCAATACCCTGCGCAATATTCTGCAATACCCTGCGCAATACTCTGCAATACTCTGGTGCAATACTCTGCAATACCCTGCAAAATACTCTGCAATACTCTGCAATACCCTGCGCAATATTCTGCAATACCCTGCGCAATACTCTGCAATACCCTGGTGCAATACTCTGCAATACTCTGGTGCAATACTCTGCAATACCCTGCGCAATACTCTGCAATACCCTGCGCAATACCCTGCAAAATACTCTGCAATACCCTGGTGCAATACTCTGCAATACTCTGGTGCAATACTCTGCAATACCCTGCGCAATACTCTGCAATACCCTGCGCAATACCCTGCAAAATACTCTGCAATACCCTGGTGCAATACTCTGCAATACTCTGGTGCAATACTCTGCAATACCCTGGTGCAATACTCTGCAATACTCTGGCGCAATACTCTGCAATACCCTGCGCAATACTCTGCAATACCCTGCGCAATACCCTGCGCAATACTCTGCAATACCCTGGTGCAATACTCTGCAATACTCTGGTGCAATACTCTGCAATACCCTGCGCAATACTCTGCAATACTCTGGTGCAATACTCTGCAATACCCTGGTGCAATACCCTGCGCAATACTCTGCAATACCCTGCGCAATACTCTGCAATACCCTGCGCAATACTCTGCAATACCCTGCGCAATACTCTGCAATACCCTGCGCAATACTCTGCAATACTCTGGTGCAATACTCTGCAATACCCTGGTGCAATACTCTGCAATACCCTGCGCAATACTCTGCAATACCCTGCGCAATTCTCTGCAATACTCTGGTGCAATACTCTGCAATACCCTGGTGCAATACCCTGCGCAATACTCTGCAATACCCTGCGCAATACCCTGCAATACCCTGCGCAATACTCTGCAATACCCTGCGCAATACTCTGCAATACTCTGCAATACTCTGGTGCAATACTCTGCAATACCCTGCGCAATACCCTGCAAAATACTCTGCAATACCCTGGTGCAATACTCTGCAATACCCTGCGCAATACTCTGCAATACCCTGCGCAATACCCTGGTGCAATACTCTGCAATACTCTGGTGCAATACTCTGCAATACCCTGCGCAATACTCTGCAATACTCTGCAATACCCTGCGCAATATTCTGCAATACCCTGCGCAATATTCTGCAATACCCTGCGCAATACTCTGCAATACCCTGCGCAATACCCTGGTGCAATACTCTGCAATACTCTGGTGCAATACTCTGCAATACCCTGCGCAATACTCTGCAATACCCTGCGCAATACCCTGCAAAATACTCTGCAATACCCTGGTGCAATACTCTGCAATACACTGGTGCAATACTCTGCAATACCCTGCGCAATACTCTGCAATACCCTGCGCAATACTCTGCAATACTCTGGCGCAATACTCTGCAATACCCTGCGCAATACTCTGCAATACCCTGCGCAATACCCTGCGCAATACTCTGCAATACCCTGGTGCAATACTCTGCAATACTCTGGTGCAATACTCTGCAATACCCTGTGCAATACCCTGCAAAATACTCTGCAATACCCTGGTGCAATACTCTGCAATACTCTGGTGCAATACTCTGCAATACCCTGCGCAATATTCTGCAATACCCTGCGCAATACTCTGCAATACTCTGCAATACCCTGCGCAATATTCTGCAATACCCTGCGCAATACTCTGCAATACCCTGCGCAATACCCTGGTGCAATACTCTGCAATACTCTGGTGCAATACTCTGCAATACCCTGCGCAATACTCTGCAATACCCTGCGCAATACCCTGCAAAATACTCTGCAATACCCTGGTGCAATACTCTGCAATACACTGGTGCAATACTCTGCAATACCCTGCGCAATACTCTGCAATACCCTGCGCAATACTCTGCAATACTCTGGCGCAATACTCTGCAATACCCTGCGCAATACTCTGCAATACCCTGCGCAATACCCTGCGCAATACTCTGCAATACCCTGGTGCAATACTCTGCAATACTCTGGTGCAATACTCTGCAATACCCTGCGCAATACCCTGCAAAATACTCTGCAATACCCTGGTGCAATACTCTGCAATACCCTGCGCAATACCCTGCAAAATACTCTGCAATACCCTGGTGCAATACTCTGCAATACCCTGCGCAATACTCTGCAATACCCTGCGCAATACTCTGCAATACCCTGCGCAATACCCTGCAAAATACTCTGCAATACCCTGGTGCAATACTCTGCAATACTCTGGTGCAATACCCTGCGCAATACTCTGCAATACCCTGCGCAATACCCTGCGCAATACTCTGCAATACCCTGCAATACCCTGCGCAATACTCTGCAATACCATGCGCAATATTCTGCAATACCCTGCGCAATACTCTGCAATACTCTGCGCAATACCCTGGTGCAATACTCTGCAATACTCTGGTGCAATACTCTGCAATACCCTGCAAAATACTCTGCAATACCCTGCGCAATACCCTGCAAAATACTCTGCAATACCCTGGTGCAATACTCTGCAATACTCTGGTGCAATACTCTGCAATACCCTGCGCAATACTCTGCAATACCCTGCGCAATACCCTGCAAAATACTCTGCAATACCCTGGTGCAATACTCTGCAATACTCTGGTGCAATACTCTGCAATACCCTGGTGCAATACTCTGCAATACCCTGCGCAATACTCTGCAATACCCTGCGCAATACTCTGCAATACTCTGGTGCAATACTCTGCAATACCCTGGTGCAATACCCTGCGCAATACTCTGCAATACCCTGCGCAATACCCTGCAATACCCTGCGCAATACTCTGCAATACCCTGCGCAATACTCTGCAATACTCTGCAATACTCTGGTGCAATACTCTGCAATACCCTGCGCAATACCCTGCAAAATACTCTGCAATACCCTGGTGCAATACTCTGCAATACCCTGCGCAATACTCTGCAATACCCTGCGCAATACCCTGGTGCAATACTCTGCAATACTCTGGTGCAATACTCTGCAATACTCTGGTGCAATACTCTGCAATACCCTGCAAAATACTCTGCAATACCCTGCGCAATACCCTGCAAAATACTCTGCAATACCCTGGTGCAATACTCTGCAATACTCTGGTGCAATACTCTGCAATACCCTGCGCAATACTCTGCAATACCCTGCGCAATACCCTGCAAAATACTCTGCAATACCCTGGTGCAATACTCTGCAATACTCTGGTGCAATACTCTGCAATACCCTGCGCAATACTCTGCAATACCCTGCGCAATACCCTGCAAAATACTCTGCAATACCCTGGTGCAATACTCTGCAATACTCTGGTGCAATACTCTGCAATACCCTGCAATACCCTGCGCAATACTCTGCAATACTCTGGCGCAATACTCTGCAATACCCTGGTGCAATACTCTGCAATACCCTGCGCAATACTCTGCAATACCCTGCGCAATTCTCTGCAATACTCTGGTGCAATACTCTGCAATACCCTGGTGCAATACCCTGCGCAATACTCTGCAATACCCTGCGCAATACCCTGCAATACCCTGCACAATACTCTGCAATACCCTGCGCAATACTCTGCAATACTCTGCAATACTCTGGTGCAATACTCTGCAATACCCTGCGCAATACCCTGCAAAATACTCTGCAATACCCTGGTGCAATACTCTGCAATACCCTGCGCAATACTCTGCAATACCCTGCGCAATACCCTGGTGCAATACTCTGCAATACTCTGCAATACTCTGGTGCAATACTCTGCAATACTCTGGTGCAATACTCTGCAATACCCTGCGCAATATTCTGCAATACCCTGCGCAATACTCTGCAATACTCTGCAATACCCTGCGCAATATTCTGCAATACCCTGCGCAATACTCTGCAATACCCTGCGCAATACCCTGGTGCAATACTCTGCAATACTCTGGTGCAATACTCTGCAATACCCTGCAAAATACTCTGCAATACCCTGCGCAATACCCTGCAAAATACTCTGCAATACCCTGGTGCAATACTCTGCAATACTCTGGTGCAATACTCTGCAATACCCTGCGCAATACTCTGCAATACCCTGCGCAATACCCTGCAAAATACTCTGCAATACCCTGGTGCAATACTCTGCAATACACTGGTGCAATACTCTGCAATACCCTGCGCAATACTCTGCAATACCCTGCGCAATACTCTGCAATACTCTGGCGCAATACTCTGCAATACCCTGCGCAATACTCTGCAATACCCTGCGCAATACCCTGCGCAATACTCTGCAATACCCTGGTGCAATACTCTGCAATACTCTGGTGCAATACCCTGCGCAATACTCTGCAATACCCTGCGCAATACTCTGCAATACTCTGGTGCAATACTCTGCAATACCCTGGTGCAATACCCTGCGCAATACTCTGCAATACCCTGCGCAATACTCTGCAATACCCTGCGCAATACTCTGCAATACTCTGGTGCAATACTCTGCAATACCCTGGTGCAATACTCTGCAATACCCTGCGCAATACTCTGCAATACCCTGCGCAATACTCTGCAATACTTTGGTGCAATACTCTGCAATACCCTGGTGCAATACTCTGCAATACTCTGCAATACCCTGCGCAATACTCTGCAATACCCTGCGCAATACTCTGCAATACTCTGGTGCAATACTCTGCAATACCCTGGTGCAATACCCTGCAATACCCTGCGCAATACTCTGCAATACCCTGCGCAATACTCTGCAATACCCTGCGCAATACTCTGCAATACTCTGGTGCAATACTCTGCAATACCCTGGTGCAATACTCTGCAATACCCTGCGCAATACTCTGCAATACCCTGCGCAATTCTCTGCAATACTCTGGTGCAATACTCTGCAATACCCTGGTGCAATACCCTGCGCAATACTCTGCAATACCCTGCGCAATACCCTGCAATACCCTGTGCAATACTCTGCAATACCCTGCGCAATACTCTGCAATACTCTGCAATACTCTGGTGCAATACTCTGCAATACCCTGTGCAATACCCTGCAAAATACTCTGCAATACCCTGCGCAATACTCTGCAATACTCTGCAATACCCTGCGCAATACCCTGGTGCAATACTCTGCAATACTCTGGTGCAATACTCTGCAATACTCTGGTGCAATACTCTGCAATACCCTGCAAAATACTCTGCAATACCCTGCGCAATACTCTGCAATACCCTGCGCAATACCCTGCAAAATACTCTGCAATACCCTGGTGCAATACTCTGCAATACTCTGGTGCAATACCCTGCGCAATACTCTGCAATACCCTGCGCAATACTCTGCAATACCCTGCAATACCCTGCGCAATACTCTGCAATACCCTGCGCAATACTCTGCAATACCCTGCGCAATATTCTGCAATACCCTGCGCAATACTCTGCAATACTCTGCAATACCCTGCGCAATATTCTGCAATACCCTGCGCAATACTCTGCAATACCCTGCGCAATACCCTGGTGCAATACTCTGCAATACTCTGGTGCAATACTCTGCAATACCCTGCAAAATACTCTGCAATACCCTGCGCAATACCCTGCAAAATACTCTGCAATACCCTGGTGCAATACTCTGCAATACACTGGTGCAATACTCTGCAATACCCTGCGCAATACTCTGCAATACCCTGCGCAATACTCTGCAATACTCTGGCGCAATACTCTGCAATACCCTGCGCAATACTCTGCAATACCCTGCGCAATACCCTGCGCAATACTCTGCAATACCCTGGTGCAATACTCTGCAATACCCTGCGCAATACTCTGCAATACCCTGCGCAATACTCTGCAATACTCTGGTGCAATACTCTGCAATACCCTGGTGCAATACTCTGCAATACCCTGCGCAATACTCTGCAATACCCTGCGCAATACTCTGCAATACTCTGGTGCAATACTCTGCAATACCCTGGTGCAATACTCTGCAATACCCTGCGCAATACTCTGCAATACCCTGCGCAATACCCTGCAATACCCTGCGCAATACTCTGCAATACTCTGGTGCAATACTCTGCAATACCCTGGTGCAATACTCTGCAATACCCTGCGCAATACTCTGCAATACCCTGGTGCAATACTCTGCAATACTCTGGTGCAATACTCTGCAATACCCTGCGCAATACTCTGCAATACCCTGCGCAATACCCTGCAATACCCTGCGCAATACTCTGCAATACCCTTGTGCAATACTCTGCAATACCCTGCGCAATACTCTGCAATACCCTGCGCAATACTCTGCAATACCCTGTGCAATACTCTGCAATACTCTGGTGCAATACTCTGCAATACCCTGCGCAATACTCTGCAATACCCTGCGCAATACTCTGCAATACCCTGTGCAATACTCTGCAATACTCTGGTGCAATATTCTGCAATACCCTGCGCAATACTCTGCAATACCCTGCGCAATACCCTGCAAAATACTCTGCAATACCCTGGTGCAATACTCTGCAATACCCTGCGCAATACTCTGCAATACCCTGCGCAATACCCTGCAATACTCTGGTGCAATACTCTGCAATACCCTGGTGCAATACTCTGCAATACCCTGCGCAATACTCTGCAATACCCTGCGCAATACTCTGCAATACCCTGTGCAATACTCTGCAATACCCTGCGCAATACTCTGCAATACCCTGCGCAATACTCTGCAATACCCTGTGCAATACTCTGCAATACTCTGGTGCAATACTCTGCAATACCCTGCGCAATACTCTGCAATACCCTGCGCAATACTCTGCAATACCCTGCGCAATACTCTGCAATACCCTGCGCAATACTCTGCAATACTCTGGTGCAATACTCTGCAATACCCTGCGCAATACTCTGCAATACCCTGCGCAAT
Organism: Rana muscosa; assembly: GCA_029206835.1. NCBI lineage: Eukaryota > Metazoa > Chordata > Amphibia > Anura > Ranidae > Rana > Rana muscosa. The sequence continues at coordinate 2,116,204 of JARGYO010000230.1, forward strand.
ACCCTGCAAAATACTCTGCAATACCCTGGTGCAATACTCTGCAATACCCTGCGCAATACTCTGCAATACCCTGCGCAATACTCTGCAATACTCTGGTGCAATACTCTGCAATACCCTGGTGCAATACTCTGCAATACCCTGCGCAATACTCTGCAATACCCTGGTGCAATACTCTGCAATACCCTGCGCAATACTCTGCAATACCCTGTGCAATACTCTGCAATACTCTGGTGCAATACTCTGCAATACCCTGCGCAATACTCTGCAATACCCTGTGCAATACTCTGCAATACTCTGGTGCAATACTCTGCAATACCATGCGCAATACTCTGCAATACCCTGCGCAATACCCTGCAAAATACTCTGCAATACCCTGGTGCAATACTCTGCAATACCCTGCGCAATACTCTGCAATACCCTGCGCAATACCCTGCAAAATACTCTGCAATACCCTGGTGCAATACTCTGCAATACTCTGGTGCAATACTCTGCAATACCCTGCGCAATACTCTGCAATACCCTGCGCAATACTCTGCAATACTCTGGTGCAATACTCTGCAATACCCTGGTGCAATACTCTGCAATACCCTGCGCAATACTCTGCAATACCCTGCGCAATACTCTGCAATACTCTGGTGCAATACTCTGCAATACCCTGGTGCAATACCCTGCGCAATACTCTGCAATACCCTGCGCAATACCCTGCAATACCCTGCGCAATACTCTGCAATACCCTGCGCAATACCCTGCAATACCCTGCGCAATACTCTGCAATACTCTGCAATACTCTGGTGCAATACTCTGCAATACCCTGCGCAATACCCTGCAAAATACTCTGCAATACCCTGGTGCAATACTCTGCAATACCCTGCGCAATACTCTGCAATACCCTGCGCAATACCCTGGTGCAATACTCTGCAATACTCTGGTGCAATACTCTGCAATACTCTGGTGCAATACTCTGCAATACCCTGCAAAATACTCTGCAATACCCTGCGCAATACTCTGCAATACCCTGCGCAATACCCTGCGCAATACCCTGCAAAATACTCTGCAATACCCTGGTGCAATACTCTGCAATACTCTGGTGCAATACCCTGCGCAATACTCTGCAATACCCTGCGCAATACCCTGCGCAATACTCTGCAATACCCTGCAAAATACTCTGCAATACCCTGCGCAATACCCTGCAAAATACTCTGCAATACCCTGGTGCAATACTCTGCAATACTCTGGTGCAATACCCTGCGCAATACTCTGCAATACCCTGCGCAATACTCTGCAATACCCTGCGCAATACCCTGCGCAATACTCTGCAATACCCTGCAATACCCTGCGCAATATTCTGCAATACCCTGCGCAATATTCTGCAATACCCTGCGCAATACTCTGCAATACTCTGCAATACCCTGCGCAATATTCTGCAATACACTGCGCAATACTCTGCAATACCCTGCGCAATACCCTGGTGCAATACTCTGCAATACTCTGGTGCAATACTCTGCAATACCCTGCAAAATACTCTGCAATACCCTGCGCAATACCCTGCAAAATACTCTGCAATACCCTGGTGCAATACTCTGCAATACTCTGGTGCAATACTCTGCAATACCCTGCGCAATACTCTGCAATACCCTGCGCAATACCCTGCAAAATACTCTGCAATACCCTGGTGCAATACTCTGCAATACTCTGGTGCAATACTCTGCAATACCCTGCGCAATACTCTGCAATACCCTGCGCAATACTCTGCAATACCCTGCGCAATACCCTGCAATACCCTGCGCAATACTCTGCAATACCCTGCGCAATATTCTGCAATACCCTGCGCAATACTCTGCAATACCCTGCGCAATACTCTGCAATACCCTGCGCAATACTCTGCAATACCCTGTGCAATACCCTGGTGCAATACTCTGCAATACTCTGGTGCAATACTCTGCAATACCCTGCGCAATACTCTGCAATACCCTGCGCAATACCCTGCGCAATACTCTGCAATACCCTGGTGCAATACTCTGCAATACTCTGGTGCAATACTCTGCAATACCCTGCGCAATACCCTGCAAAATACTCTGCAATACCCTGGTGCAATACTCTGCAATACCCTGCGCAATACCCTGCAAAATACTCTGCAATACCCTGGTGCAATACTCTGCAATACCCTGCGCAATACTCTGCAATACCCTGCGCAATACTCTGCAATACCCTGCGCAATACCCTGGTGCAATACTCTGCAATACTCTGGTGCAATACTCTGCAATACCCTGCAAAATACTCTGCAATACCCTGCGCAATACCCTGCAAAATACTCTGCAATACCCTGGTGCAATACTCTGCAATACTCTGGTGCAATACCCTGCGCAATACTCTGCAATACCCTGCGCAATACCCTGCGCAATACTCTGCAATACCCTGCAATACCCTGCGCAATACTCTGCAATACCCTGCGCAATATTCTGCAATACCCTGCGCAATACTCTGCAATACTCTGCGCAATACCCTGGTGCAATACTCTGCAATACTCTGGTGCAATACTCTGCAATACCCTGCAAAATACTCTGCAATACCCTGCGCAATACCCTGCAAAATACTCTGCAATACCCTGGTGCAATACTCTGCAATACTCTGGTGCAATACTCTGCAATACCCTGCGCAATACTCTGCAATACCCTGCGCAATACCCTGCAAAATACTCTGCAATACCCTGGTGCAATACTCTGCAATACTCTGGTGCAATACTCTGCAATACCCTGGTGCAATACTCTGCAATACCCTGCGCAATACTCTGCAATACCCTGCGCAATACTCTGCAATACTCTGGTGCAATACTCTGCAATACCCTGGTGCAATACCCTGCGCAATACTCTGCAATACCCTGCGCAATACCCTGCAATACCCTGCGCAATACTCTGCAATACCCTGCGCAATACTCTGCAATACTCTGCAATACTCTGGTGCAATACTCTGCAATACCCTGCGCAATACCCTGCAAAATACTCTGCAATACCCTGGTGCAATACTCTGCAATACCCTGCGCAATACTCTGCAATACCCTGCGCAATACCCTGGTGCAATACTCTGCAATACTCTGGTGCAATACTCTGCAATACTCTGGTGCAATACTCTGCAATACCCTGCAAAATACTCTGCAATACCCTGCGCAATACCCTGCAAAATACTCTGCAATACCCTGGTGCAATACTCTGCAATACTCTGGTGCAATACTCTGCAATACCCTGCGCAATACTCTGCAATACCCTGCGCAATACCCTGCAAAATACTCTGCAATACCCTGGTGCAATACTCTGCAATACTCTGGTGCAATACCCTGCAATACCCTGCGCAATACTCTGCAATACTCTGGCGCAATACTCTGCAATACCCTGGTGCAATACTCTGCAATACCCTGCGCAATACTCTGCAATACCCTGCGCAATTCTCTGCAATACTCTGGTGCAATACTCTGCAATACCCTGGTGCAATACCCTGCGCAATACTCTGCAATACCCTGCGCAATACCCTGCAATACCCTGCGCAATACTCTGCAATACCCTGCGCAATACTCTGCAATACTCTGCAATACTCTGGTGCAATACTCTGCAATACCCTGCGCAATACCCTGCAAAATACTCTGCAATACCCTGGTGCAATACTCTGCAATACTCTGGTGCAATACCCTGCGCAATACTCTGCAATACCCTGCGCAATACCCTGCGCAATACTCTGCAATACCCTGCAAAATACTCTGCAATACCCTGCGCAATACCCTGCAAAATACTCTGCAATACCCTGGTGCAATACTCTGCAATACTCTGGTGCAATACTCTGCAATACTCTGGTGCAATACCCTGCGCAATACTCTGCAATACCCTGCGCAATACTCTGCAATACCCTGCGCAATACCCTGCGCAATACTCTGCAATACCCTGCAATACCCTGCGCAATATTCTGCAATACCCTGCGCAATATTCTGCAATACCCTGCGCAATACTCTGCAATACTCTGCAATACCCTGCGCAATATTCTGCAATACACTGCGCAATACTCTGCAATACCCTGCGCAATACCCTGGTGCAATACTCTGCAATACTCTGGTGCAATACTCTGCAATACCCTGCAAAATACTCTGCAATACCCTGCGCAATACCCTGCAAAATACTCTGCAATACCCTGGTGCAATACTCTGCAATACTCTGGTGCAATACTCTGCAATACCCTGCGCAATACTCTGCAATACCCTGCGCAATACCCTGCAAAATACTCTGCAATACCCTGGTGCAATACTCTGCAATACTCTGGTGCAATACTCTGCAATACCCTGCGCAATACTCTGCAATACCCTGCGCAATACTCTGCAATACCCTGCGCAATACCCTGCGCAATACCCTGCAATACCCTGCGCAATACTCTGCAATACCCTGCGCAATATTCTGCAATACCCTGCGCAATACTCTGCAATACCCTGCGCAATACTCTGCAATACCCTGCGCAATACCCTGGTGCAATACTCTGCAATACTCTGGTGCAATACTCTGCAATACCCTGCGCAATACTCTGCAATACCCTGCGCAATACTCTGCAATACCCTGGTGCAATACTCTGCAATACACTGGTGCAATACTCTGCAATACCCTGCGCAATACTCTGAAATACCCTGCGCAATACTCTGCAATACTCTGGCGCAATACTCTGCAATACCCTGCGCAATACTCTGCAATACCCTGCGCAATACCCTGCGCAATACTCTGCAATACCCTGGTGCAATACTCTGCAATACTCTGGTGCAATACTCTGCAATACCCTGCGCAATACCCTGCAAAATACTCTGCAATACCCTGGTGCAATACTCTGCAATACCCTGCGCAATACCCTGCAAAATACTCTGCAATACCCTGGTGCAATACTCTGCAATACCCTGCGCAATACTCTGCAATACCCTGCGCAATACTCTGCAATACCCTGCGCAATACCCTGGTGCAATACTCTGCAATACTCTGGTGCAATACTCTGCAATACCCTGCAAAATACTCTGCAATACCCTGCGCAATACCCTGCAAAATACTCTGCAATACCCTGGTGCAATACTCTGCAATACTCTGGTGCAATACTCTGCAATACCCTGGTGCAATACCCTGCAATACCCTGCGCAATACTCTGCAATACCCTGCGCAATACCCTGCAATACCCTGCGCAATACTCTGCAATACTCTGGTGCAATACTCTGCAATACCCTGGTGCAATACTCTGCAATACCCTGGTGCAATACTCTGCAATACCCTGCGCAATACTCTGCAATACCCTGGTGCAATACTCTGCAATACTCTGGTGCAATACTCTGCAATACCCTGCGCAATACTCTGCAATACCCTGCGCAATACTCTGCAATACCCTGCGCAATACTCTGCAATACCCTGCGCAATACTCTGCAATACTCTGGTGCAATACTCTGCAATACCCTGGTGCAATACTCTGCAATACCCTGCGCAATACTCTGCAATACCCTGCGCAATACCCTGCAATACCCTGCGCAATACTCTGCAATACCCTGGTGCAATACTCTGCAATACCCTGCGCAATACTCTGCAATACCCTGCGCAATACTCTGCAATACCCTGGTGCAATACTCTGCAATACTCTGGTGCAATACTCTGCAATACCCTGCGCAATACTCTGCAATACCCTGTGCAATACTCTGCAATACTCTGGTGCAATACTCTGCAATACCCTGCGCAATACTCTGCAATACCCTGCGCAATACCCTGCAAAATACTCTGCAATACCCTGGTGCAATACTCTGCAATACCCTGCGCAATACTCTGCAATACCCTGCGCAATACCCTGCAAAATACTCTGCAATACCCTGGTGCAATACTCTGCAATACTCTGGTGCAATACTCTGCAATACCCTGGTGCAATACTCTGCAATACCCTGCGCAATACTCTGCAATACTCTGGTGCAATACTCTGCAATACCCTGGTGCAATACTCTGCAATACCCTGGTGCAATACTCTGCAATACCCTGCGCAATACTCTGCAATACCCTGGTGCAATACTCTGCAATACTCTGGTGCAATACTCTGCAATACCCTGCGCAATACTCTGCAATACCCTGCGCAATACTCTGCAATACCCTGCGCAATACTCTGCAATACCCTGCGCAATACTCTGCAATACTCTGGTGCAATACTCTGCAATACCCTGGTGCAATACTCTGCAATACCCTGCGCAATACTCTGCAATACCCTGCGCAATACTCTGCAATACTCTGGTGCAATACTCTGCAATACCCTGCGCAATACTCTGCAATACCCTGGTGCAATACTCTGCAATACTCTGGTGCAATACTCTGCAATACCCTGCGCAATACTCTGCAATACCCTGCGCAATACTCTGCAATACCCTGTGCAATACTCTGCAATACTCTGGTGCAATACTCTGCAATACCCTGCGCAATACTCTGCAATACCCTGCGCAATACCCTGCAAAATACTCTGCAATACCCTGGTGCAATACTCTGCAATACCCTGCGCAATACTCTGCAATACCCTGCGCAATACCCTGCAAAATACTCTGCAATACCCTGGTGCAATACTCTGCAATACTCTGGTGCAATACTCTGCAATACCCTGGTGCAATACTCTGCAATACCCTGCGCAATACTCTGCAATACCCTGCGCAATTCTCTGCAATACTCTGGTGCAATACTCTGCAATACCCTGGTGCAATACCCTGCGCAATACTCTGCAATACCCTGCGCAATACCCTGCAATACCCTGCACAATACTCTGCAATACCCTGCGCAATACTCTGGTGCAATACTCTGCAATACCCTGCAAAATACTCTGCAATACCCTGGTGCAATTATCTGCAATACCCTGCGCAATACTCTGCAATACCCTGCGCAATACTCTGCAATACTCTGGTGCAATACTCTGCAATACCCTGGTGCAATACCCTGCGCAATACTCTGCAATACCCTGCGCAATACCCTGCAATACCCTGCGCAATACTCTGCAATACCCTGCACAATACTCTGCAATACTCTGCAATACTCTGGTGCAATACTCTGCAATACCCTGCGCAATACCCTGCAAAATACTCTGCAATACCCTGGTGCAATACTCTGCAATACCCTGCGCAATACTCTGCAATACCATGCGCAATACCCTGGTGCAATACTCTGCAATACTCTGGTGCAATACTCTGCAATACTCTGGTGCAATACTCTTCAATACCCTGCAAAATACTCTGCAATACCCTGCGCAATACCCTGCAAAATACTCTGCAATACCCTGGTGCAATACTCTGCAATACTCTGGTGCAATACCCTGCGCAATACTCTGCAATACCCTGCGCAATACCCTGCGCAATACTCTGCAATACCCTGCAATACCCTGCGCAATACTCTGCAATACCCTGCGCAATATTCTGCAATACCCTGCGCAATACTCTGCAATACTCTGCAATACCCTGCGCAATATTCTGCAATACCCTGCGCAATACTCTGCAATACTCTGGTGCAATACTCTGCAATACCCTGCAAAATACTCTGCAATACTCTGCAATACCCTGCGCAATATTCTGCAATACCCTGCGCAATACTCTGCAATACCCTGGTGCAATACTCTGCAATACTCTGGTGCAATACTCTGCAATACCCTGCGCAATACTCTGCAATACCCTGCGCAATACCCTGCAAAATACTCTGCAATACCCTGGTGCAATACTCTGCAATACTCTGGTGCAATACTCTGCAATACCCTGCGCAATACTCTGCAATACCCTGCGCAATACCCTGCAAAATACTCTGCAATACCCTGGTGCAATACTCTGCAATACTCTGGTGCAATACTCTGCAATACCCTGGTGCAATACTCTGCAATACTCTGGCGCAATACTCTGCAATACCCTGCGCAATACTCTGCAATACCCTGCGCAATACCCTGCGCAATACTCTGCAATACCCTGGTGCAATACTCTGCAATACTCTGGTGCAATACTCTGCAATACCCTGCGCAATACTCTGCAATACTCTGGTGCAATACTCTGCAATACCCTGGTGCAATACCCTGCGCAATACTCTGCAATACCCTGCGCAATACTCTGCAATACCCTGCGCAATACTCTGCAATACCCTGCGCAATACTCTGCAATACCCTGCGCAATACTCTGCAATACTCTGGTGCAATACTCTGCAATACCCTGGTGCAATACTCTGCAATACCCTGCGCAATACTCTGCAATACCCTGCGCAATTCTCTGCAATACTCTGGTGCAATACTCTGCAATACCCTGGTGCAATACCCTGCGCAATACTCTGCAATACCCTGCGCAATACCCTGCAATACCCTGCGCAATACTCTGCAATACCCTGCGCAATACTCTGCAATACTCTGCAATACTCTGGTGCAATACTCTGCAATACCCTGCGCAATACCCTGCAAAATACTCTGCAATACCCTGGTGCAATACTCTGCAATACCCTGCGCAATACTCTGCAATACCCTGCGCAATACCCTGGTGCAATACTCTGCAATACTCTGGTGCAATACTCTGCAATACCCTGCGCAATACTCTGCAATACTCTGCAATACCCTGCGCAATATTCTGCAATACCCTGCGCAATATTCTGCAATACCCTGCGCAATACTCTGCAATACCCTGCGCAATACCCTGGTGCAATACTCTGCAATACTCTGGTGCAATACTCTGCAATACCCTGCGCAATACTCTGCAATACCCTGCGCAATACCCTGCAAAATACTCTGCAATACCCTGGTGCAATACTCTGCAATACACTGGTGCAATACTCTGCAATACCCTGCGCAATACTCTGCAATACCCTGCGCAATACTCTGCAATACTCTGGCGCAATACTCTGCAATACCCTGCGCAATACTCTGCAATACCCTGCGCAATACCCTGCGCAATACTCTGCAATACCCTGGTGCAATACTCTGCAATACTCTGGTGCAATACTCTGCAATACCCTGCGCAATACCCTGCAAAATACTCTGCAATACCCTGGTGCAATACTCTGCAATACTCTGGTGCAATACTCTGCAATACCCTGCGCAATATTCTGCAATACCCTGCGCAATACTCTGCAATACTCTGCAATACCCTGCGCAATATTCTGCAATACCCTGCGCAATACTCTGCAATACCCTGCGCAATACCCTGGTGCAATACTCTGCAATACTCTGGTGCAATACTCTGCAATACCCTGCGCAATACTCTGCAATACCCTGCGCAATACCCTGCAAAATACTCTGCAATACCCTGGTGCAATACTCTGCAATACACTGGTGCAATACTCTGCAATACCCTGCGCAATACTCTGCAATACCCTGCGCAATACTCTGCAATACTCTGGCGCAATACTCTGCAATACCCTGCGCAATACTCTGCAATACCCTGCGCAATACCCTGCGCAATACTCTGCAATACCCTGGTGCAATACTCTGCAATACTCTGGTGCAATACTCTGCAATACCCTGCGCAATACCCTGCAAAATACTCTGCAATACCCTGGTGCAATACTCTGCAATACCCTGCGCAATACCCTGCAAAATACTCTGCAATACCCTGGTGCAATACTCTGCAATACCCTGCGCAATACTCTGCAATACCCTGCGCAATACTCTGCAATACCCTGCGCAATACCCTGCAAAATACTCTGCAATACCCTGGTGCAATACTCTGCAATACTCTGGTGCAATACCCTGCGCAATACTCTGCAATACCCTGCGCAATACCCTGCGCAATACTCTGCAATACCCTGCAATACCCTGCGCAATACTCTGCAATACCCTGCGCAATATTCTGCAATACCCTGCGCAATACTCTGCAATACTCTGCGCAATACCCTGGTGCAATACTCTGCAATACTCTGGTGCAATACTCTGCAATACCCTGCAAAATACTCTGCAATACCCTGCGCAATACCCTGCAAAATACTCTGCAATACCCTGGTGCAATACTCTGCAATACTCTGGTGCAATACTCTGCAATACCCTGCGCAATACTCTGCAATACCCTGCGCAATACCCTGCAAAATACTCTGCAATACCCTGGTGCAATACTCTGCAATACTCTGGTGCAATACTCTGCAATACCCTGGTGCAATACTCTGCAATACCCTGCGCAATACTCTGCAATACCCTGCGCAATACTCTGCAATACTCTGGTGCAATACTCTGCAATACCCTGGTGCAATACCCTGCGCAATACTCTGCAATACCCTGCGCAATACCCTGCAATACCCTGCGCAATACTCTGCAATACCCTGCGCAATACTCTGCAATACTCTGCAATACTCTGGTGCAATACTCTGCAATACCCTGCGCAATACCCTGCAAAATACTCTGCAATACCCTGGTGCAATACTCTGCAATACCCTGCGCAATACTCTGCAATACCCTGCGCAATACCCTGGTGCAATACTCTGCAATACTCTGGTGCAATACTCTGCAATACTCTGGTGCAATACTCTGCAATACCCTGCAAAATACTCTGCAATACCCTGCGCAATACCCTGCAAAATACTCTGCAATACCCTGGTGCAATACTCTGCAATACTCTGGTGCAATACTCTGCAATACCCTGCGCAATACTCTGCAATACCCTGCGCAATACCCTGCAAAATACTCTGCAATACCCTGGTGCAATACTCTGCAATACTCTGGTGCAATACTCTGCAATACCCTGCGCAATACTCTGCAATACCCTGCGCAATACCCTGCAAAATACTCTGCAATACCCTGGTGCAATACTCTGCAATACTCTGGTGCAATACTCTGCAATACCCTGCAATACCCTGCGCAATACTCTGCAATACTCTGGCGCAATACTCTGCAATACCCTGGTGCAATACTCTGCAATACCCTGCGCAATACTCTGCAATACCCTGCGCAATTCTCTGCAATACTCTGGTGCAATACTCTGCAATACCCTGGTGCAATACCCTGCGCAATACTCTGCAATACCCTGCGCAATACCCTGCAATACCCTGCACAATACTCTGCAATACCCTGCGCAATACTCTGCAATACTCTGCAATACTCTGGTGCAATACTCTGCAATACCCTGCGCAATACCCTGCAAAATACTCTGCAATACCCTGGTGCAATACTCTGCAATACCCTGCGCAATACTCTGCAATACCCTGCGCAATACCCTGGTGCAATACTCTGCAATACTCTGCAATACTCTGGTGCAATACTCTGCAATACTCTGGTGCAATACTCTGCAATACCCTGCGCAATATTCTGCAATACCCTGCGCAATACTCTGCAATACTCTGCAATACCCTGCGCAATATTCTGCAATACCCTGCGCAATACTCTGCAATACCCTGCGCAATACCCTGGTGCAATACTCTGCAATACTCTGGTGCAATACTCTGCAATACCCTGCAAAATACTCTGCAATACCCTGCGCAATACCCTGCAAAATACTCTGCAATACCCTGGTGCAATACTCTGCAATACTCTGGTGCAATACTCTGCAATACCCTGCGCAATACTCTGCAATACCCTGCGCAATACCCTGCAAAATACTCTGCAATACCCTGGTGCAATACTCTGCAATACACTGGTGCAATACTCTGCAATACCCTGCGCAATACTCTGCAATACCCTGCGCAATACTCTGCAATACTCTGGCGCAATACTCTGCAATACCCTGCGCAATACTCTGCAATACCCTGCGCAATACCCTGCGCAATACTCTGCAATACCCTGGTGCAATACTCTGCAATACTCTGGTGCAATACCCTGCGCAATACTCTGCAATACCCTGCGCAATACTCTGCAATACTCTGGTGCAATACTCTGCAATACCCTGGTGCAATACCCTGCGCAATACTCTGCAATACCCTGCGCAATACTCTGCAATACCCTGCGCAATACTCTGCAATACTCTGGTGCAATACTCTGCAATACCCTGGTGCAATACTCTGCAATACCCTGCGCAATACTCTGCAATACCCTGCGCAATACTCTGCAATACTTTGGTGCAATACTCTGCAATACCCTGGTGCAATACTCTGCAATACTCTGCAATACCCTGCGCAATACTCTGCAATACCCTGCGCAATACTCTGCAATACTCTGGTGCAATACTCTGCAATACCCTGGTGCAATACCCTGCAATACCCTGCGCAATACTCTGCAATACCCTGCGCAATACTCTGCAATACCCTGCGCAATACTCTGCAATACTCTGGTGCAATACTCTGCAATACCCTGGTGCAATACTCTGCAATACCCTGCGCAATACTCTGCAATACCCTGCGCAATTCTCTGCAATACTCTGGTGCAATACTCTGCAATACCCTGGTGCAATACCCTGCGCAATACTCTGCAATACCCTGCGCAATACCCTGCAATACCCTGTGCAATACTCTGCAATACCCTGCGCAATACTCTGCAATACTCTGCAATACTCTGGTGCAATACTCTGCAATACCCTGTGCAATACCCTGCAAAATACTCTGCAATACCCTGCGCAATACTCTGCAATACTCTGCAATACCCTGCGCAATACCCTGGTGCAATACTCTGCAATACTCTGGTGCAATACTCTGCAATACTCTGGTGCAATACTCTGCAATACCCTGCAAAATACTCTGCAATACCCTGCGCAATACTCTGCAATACCCTGCGCAATACCCTGCAAAATACTCTGCAATACCCTGGTGCAATACTCTGCAATACTCTGGTGCAATACCCTGCGCAATACTCTGCAATACCCTGCGCAATACTCTGCAATACCCTGCAATACCCTGCGCAATACTCTGCAATACCCTGCGCAATACTCTGCAATACCCTGCGCAATATTCTGCAATACCCTGCGCAATACTCTGCAATACTCTGCAATACCCTGCGCAATATTCTGCAATACCCTGCGCAATACTCTGCAATACCCTGCGCAATACCCTGGTGCAATACTCTGCAATACTCTGGTGCAATACTCTGCAATACCCTGCAAAATACTCTGCAATACCCTGCGCAATACCCTGCAAAATACTCTGCAATACCCTGGTGCAATACTCTGCAATACACTGGTGCAATACTCTGCAATACCCTGCGCAATACTCTGCAATACCCTGCGCAATACTCTGCAATACTCTGGCGCAATACTCTGCAATACCCTGCGCAATACTCTGCAATACCCTGCGCAATACCCTGCGCAATACTCTGCAATACCCTGGTGCAATACTCTGCAATACCCTGCGCAATACTCTGCAATACCCTGCGCAATACTCTGCAATACCCTGGTGCAATACTCTGCAATACCCTGCGCAATACTCTGCAATACCCTGCGCAATACTCTGCAATACTCTGGTGCAATACTCTGCAATACCCTGGTGCAATACTCTGCAATACCCTGCGCAATACTCTGCAATACCCTGCGCAATACCCTGCAATACCCTGCGCAATACTCTGCAATACTCTGGTGCAATACTCTGCAATACCCTGGTGCAATACTCTGCAATACCCTGCGCAATACTCTGCAATACCCTGGTGCAATACTCTGCAATACTCTGGTGCAATACTCTGCAATACCCTGCGCAATACTCTGCAATACCCTGCGCAATACCCTGCAATACCCTGCGCAATACTCTGCAATACCCTTGTGCAATACTCTGCAATACCCTGCGCAATACTCTGCAATACCCTGCGCAATACTCTGCAATACCCTGTGCAATACTCTGCAATACTCTGGTGCAATACTCTGCAATACCCTGCGCAATACTCTGCAATACCCTGCGCAATACTCTGCAATACCCTGTGCAATACTCTGCAATACTCTGGTGCAATATTCTGCAATACCCTGCGCAATACTCTGCAATACCCTGCGCAATACCCTGCAAAATACTCTGCAATACCCTGGTGCAATACTCTGCAATACCCTGCGCAATACTCTGCAATACCCTGCGCAATACCCTGCAATACTCTGGTGCAATACTCTGCAATACCCTGGTGCAATACTCTGCAATACCCTGCGCAATACTCTGCAATACCCTGCGCAATACTCTGCAATACCCTGTGCAATACTCTGCAATACCCTGCGCAATACTCTGCAATACCCTGCGCAATACTCTGCAATACCCTGTGCAATACTCTGCAATACTCTGGTGCAATACTCTGCAATACCCTGCGCAATACTCTGCAATACCCTGCGCAATACTCTGCAATACCCTGCGCAATACTCTGCAATACCCTGCGCAATACTCTGCAATACTCTGGTGCAATACTCTGCAATACCCTGCGCAATACTCTGCAATACCCTGCGCAATACCCTGCAAAATACTCTGCAATACCCTGGTGCAATACTCTGCAATACCCTGCGCAATACTCTGCAATACCCTGCGCAATACTCTGCAATACTCTGGTGCAATACTCTGCAATACCCTGGTGCAATACTCTGCAATACCCTGCGCAATACTCTGCAATACCCTGGTGCAATACTCTGCAATACCCTGCGCAATACTCTGCAATACCCTGTGCAATACTCTGCAATACTCTGGTGCAATACTCTGCAATACCCTGCGCAATACTCTGCAATACCCTGTGCAATACTCTGCAATACTCTGGTGCAATACTCTGCAATACCATGCGCAATACTCTGCAATACCCTGCGCAATACCCTGCAAAATACTCTGCAATACCCTGGTGCAATACTCTGCAATACCCTGCGCAATACTCTGCAATACCCTGCGCAATACCCTGCAAAATACTCTGCAATACCCTGGTGCAATACTCTGCAATACTCTGGTGCAATACTCTGCAATACCCTGCGCAATACTCTGCAATACCCTGCGCAATACTCTGCAATACTCTGGTGCAATACTCTGCAATACCCTGGTGCAATACTCTGCAATACCCTGCGCAATACTCTGCAATACCCTGCGCAATACTCTGCAATACTCTGGTGCAATACTCTGCAATACCCTGGTGCAATACCCTGCGCAATACTCTGCAATACCCTGCGCAATACCCTGCAATACCCTGCGCAATACTCTGCAATACCCTGCGCAATACCCTGCAATACCCTGCGCAATACTCTGCAATACTCTGCAATACTCTGGTGCAATACTCTGCAATACCCTGCGCAATACCCTGCAAAATACTCTGCAATACCCTGGTGCAATACTCTGCAATACCCTGCGCAATACTCTGCAATACCCTGCGCAATACCCTGGTGCAATACTCTGCAATACTCTGGTGCAATACTCTGCAATACTCTGGTGCAATACTCTGCAATACCCTGCAAAATACTCTGCAATACCCTGCGCAATACTCTGCAATACCCTGCGCAATACCCTGCGCAATACCCTGCAAAATACTCTGCAATACCCTGGTGCAATACTCTGCAATACTCTGGTGCAATACCCTGCGCAATACTCTGCAATACCCTGCGCAATACCCTGCGCAATACTCTGCAATACCCTGCAAAATACTCTGCAATACCCTGCGCAATACCCTGCAAAATACTCTGCAATACCCTGGTGCAATACTCTGCAATACTCTGGTGCAATACCCTGCGCAATACTCTGCAATACCCTGCGCAATACTCTGCAATACCCTGCGCAATACCCTGCGCAATACTCTGCAATACCCTGCAATACCCTGCGCAATATTCTGCAATACCCTGCGCAATATTCTGCAATACCCTGCGCAATACTCTGCAATACTCTGCAATACCCTGCGCAATATTCTGCAATACACTGCGCAATACTCTGCAATACCCTGCGCAATACCCTGGTGCAATACTCTGCAATACTCTGGTGCAATACTCTGCAATACCCTGCAAAATACTCTGCAATACCCTGCGCAATACCCTGCAAAATACTCTGCAATACCCTGGTGCAATACTCTGCAATACTCTGGTGCAATACTCTGCAATACCCTGCGCAATACTCTGCAATACCCTGCGCAATACCCTGCAAAATACTCTGCAATACCCTGGTGCAATACTCTGCAATACTCTGGTGCAATACTCTGCAATACCCTGCGCAATACTCTGCAATACCCTGCGCAATACTCTGCAATACCCTGCGCAATACCCTGCAATACCCTGTGCAATACTCTGCAATACCCTGCGCAATATTCTGCAATACCCTGCGCAATACTCTGCAATACCCTGCGCAATACTCTGCAATACCCTGCGCAATACTCTGCAATACCCTGTGCAATACCCTGGTGCAATACTCTGCAATACTCTGGTGCAATACTCTGCAATACCCTGCGCAATACTCTGCAATACCCTGCGCAATACCCTGCGCAATACTCTGCAATACCCTGGTGCAATACTCTGCAATACTCTGGTGCAATACTCTGCAATACCCTGCGCAATACCCTGCAAAATACTCTGCAATACCCTGGTGCAATACTCTGCAATACCCTGCGCAATACCCTGCAAAATACTCTGCAATACCCTGGTGCAATACTCTGCAATACCCTGCGCAATACTCTGCAATACCCTGCGCAATACTCTGCAATACCCTGCGCAATACCCTGGTGCAATACTCTGCAATACTCTGGTGCAATACTCTGCAATACCCTGCAAAATACTCTGCAATACCCTGCGCAATACCCTGCAAAATACTCTGCAATACCCTGGTGCAATACTCTGCAATACTCTGGTGCAATACCCTGCGCAATACTCTGCAATACCCTGCGCAATACCCTGCGCAATACTCTGCAATACCCTGCAATACCCTGCGCAATACTCTGCAATACCCTGCGCAATATTCTGCAATACCCTGCGCAATACTCTGCAATACTCTGCGCAATACCCTGGTGCAATACTCTGCAATACTCTGGTGCAATACTCTGCAATACCCTGCAAAATACTCTGCAATACCCTGCGCAATACCCTGCAAAATACTCTGCAATACCCTGGTGCAATACTCTGCAATACTCTGGTGCAATACTCTGCAATACCCTGCGCAATACTCTGCAATACCCTGCGCAATACCCTGCAAAATACTCTGCAATACCCTGGTGCAATACTCTGCAATACTCTGGTGCAATACTCTGCAATACCCTGGTGCAATACTCTGCAATACCCTGCGCAATACTCTGCAATACCCTGCGCAATACTCTGCAATACTCTGGTGCAATACTCTGCAATACCCTGGTGCAATACTCTGCAATACCCTGCGCAATACCCTGCAATACCCTGCGCAATACTCTGCAATACCCTGCGCAATACTCTGCAATACTCTGCAATACTCTGGTGCAATACTCTGCAATACCCTGCGCAATACCCTGCAAAATACTCTGCAATACCCTGGTGCAATACTCTGCAATACCCTGCGCAATACTCTGCAATACCCTGCGCAATACCCTGGTGCAATACTCTGCAATACTCTGGTGCAATACTCTGCAATACTCTGGTGCAATACTCTGCAATACCCTGCAAAATACTCTGCAATACCCTGCGCAATACCCTGCAAAATACTCTGCAATACCCTGGTGCAATACTCTGCAATACTCTGGTGCAATACTCTGCAATACCCTGCGCAATACTCTGCAATACCCTGCGCAATACCCTGCAAAATACTCTGCAATACCCTGGTGCAATACTCTGCAATACTCTGGTGCAATACCCTGCAATACCCTGCGCAATACTCTGCAATACTCTGGCGCAATACTCTGCAATACCCTGGTGCAATACTCTGCAATACCCTGCGCAATACTCTGCAATACCCTGCGCAATTCTCTGCAATACTCTGGTGCAATACTCTGCAATACCCTGGTGCAATACCCTGCGCAATACTCTGCAATACCCTGCGCAATACCCTGCAATACCCTGCGCAATACTCTGCAATACCCTGCGCAATACTCTGCAATACTCTGCAATACTCTGGTGCAATACTCTGCAATACCCTGCGCAATACCCTGCAAAATACTCTGCAATACCCTGGTGCAATACTCTGCAATACTCTGGTGCAATACCCTGCGCAATACTCTGCAATACCCTGCGCAATACCCTGCGCAATACTCTGCAATACCCTGCAAAATACTCTGCAATACCCTGCGCAATACCCTGCAAAATACTCTGCAATACCCTGGTGCAATACTCTGCAATACTCTGGTGCAATACTCTGCAATACTCTGGTGCAATACCCTGCGCAATACTCTGCAATACCCTGCGCAATACTCTGCAATACCCTGCGCAATACCCTGCGCAATACTCTGCAATACCCTGCAATACCCTGCGCAATATTCTGCAATACCCTGCGCAATATTCTGCAATACCCTGCGCAATACTCTGCAATACTCTGCAATACCCTGCGCAATATTCTGCAATACACTGCGCAATACTCTGCAATACCCTGCGCAATACCCTGGTGCAATACTCTGCAATACTCTGGTGCAATACTCTGCAATACCCTGCAAAATACTCTGCAATACCCTGCGCAATACCCTGCAAAATACTCTGCAATACCCTGGTGCAATACTCTGCAATACTCTGGTGCAATACTCTGCAATACCCTGCGCAATACTCTGCAATACCCTGCGCAATACCCTGCAAAATACTCTGCAATACCCTGGTGCAATACTCTGCAATACTCTGGTGCAATACTCTGCAATACCCTGCGCAATACTCTGCAATACCCTGCGCAATACTCTGCAATACCCTGCGCAATACCCTGCGCAATACCCTGCAATACCCTGCGCAATACTCTGCAATACCCTGCGCAATATTCTGCAATACCCTGCGCAATACTCTGCAATACCCTGCGCAATACTCTGCAATACCCTGCGCAATACCCTGGTGCAATACTCTGCAATACTCTGGTGCAATACTCTGCAATACCCTGCGCAATACTCTGCAATACCCTGCGCAATACTCTGCAATACCCTGGTGCAATACTCTGCAATACACTGGTGCAATACTCTGCAATACCCTGCGCAATACTCTGAAATACCCTGCGCAATACTCTGCAATACTCTGGCGCAATACTCTGCAATACCCTGCGCAATACTCTGCAATACCCTGCGCAATACCCTGCGCAATACTCTGCAATACCCTGGTGCAATACTCTGCAATACTCTGGTGCAATACTCTGCAATACCCTGCGCAATACCCTGCAAAATACTCTGCAATACCCTGGTGCAATACTCTGCAATACCCTGCGCAATACCCTGCAAAATACTCTGCAATACCCTGGTGCAATACTCTGCAATACCCTGCGCAATACTCTGCAATACCCTGCGCAATACTCTGCAATACCCTGCGCAATACCCTGGTGCAATACTCTGCAATACTCTGGTGCAATACTCTGCAATACCCTGCAAAATACTCTGCAATACCCTGCGCAATACCCTGCAAAATACTCTGCAATACCCTGGTGCAATACTCTGCAATACTCTGGTGCAATACCCTGCGCAATACTCTGCAATACCCTGCGCAATACCCTGCGCAATACTCTGCAATACCCTGCAATACCCTGCGCAATACTCTGCAATACCCTGCGCAATATTCTGCAATACTCTGCAATACTCTGCGCAATACCCTGGTGCAATACTCTGCAATACTCTGGTGCAATACTCTGCAATACCCTGCAAAATACTCTGCAATACCCTGCGCAATACCCTGCAAAATACTCTGCAATACCCTGGTGCAATACTCTGCAATACTCTGGTGCAATACTCTGCAATACCCTGCGCAATACTCTGCAATACCCTGCACAATACCCTGCAAAATACTCTGCAATACCCTGGTGCAATACTCTGCAATACTCTGGTGCAATACTCTGCAATACCCTGGTGCAATACTCTGCAATACCCTGCGCAATACTCTGCAATACCCTGTGCAATACTCTGCAATACTCTGGTGCAATACTCTGCAATACCCTGGTGCAATACCCTGCGCAATACTCTGCAATACCCTGCGCAATACCCTGCAATACCCTGCGCAATACTCTGCAATACCCTGCGCAATACTCTGCAATACTCTGCAATACTCTGGTGCAATACTCTGCAATACCCTGCGCAATACCCTGCAAAATACTCTGCAATACCCTGGTGCAATACTCTGCAATACCCTGCGCAATACTCTGCAATACCATGCGCAATACCCTGGTGCAATACTCTGCAATACTCTGGTGCAATACTCTGCAATACTCTGGTGCAATACTCTGCAATACCCTGCAAAATACTCTGCAATACCCTGCAAAATACCCTGCAAAATACTCTGCAATACCCTGGTGCAATACTCTGCAATACTCTGGTGCAATACTCTGCAATACCATGCGCAATACTCTGCAATACCCTGCGCAATACCCTGCAAAATACTCTGCAATACCCTGGTGCAATACTCTGCAATACTCTGGTGCAATACTCTGCAATACCCTGCGCAATACTCTGCAATACCCTGCGCAATACCCTGCAAAATACTCTGCAATACCCTGGTGCAATACTCTGCAATACTCTGGTGCAATACCCTGCAATACCCTGCGCAATACTCTGCAATACTCTGGCGCAATACTCTGCAATACCCTGGTGCAATACTCTGCAATACCCTGCGCAATACTCTGCAATACTCTGGTGCAATACTCTGCAATACCCTGGTGCAATACCCTGCGCAATACTCTGCAATACTCTGCAATACTCTGGTGCAATACTCTGCAATACCCTGCGCAATACCCTGCAAAATACTCTGCAATACCCTGGTGCAATACTCTGCAATACCCTGCGCAATACTCTGCAATACCCTGCGCAATACCCTGGTGCAATACTCTGCAATACTCTGGTGCAATACTCTGCAATACTCTGGTGCAATACTCTTCAATACCCTGCAAAATACTCTGCAATACCCTGCGCAATACCCTGCAAAATACTCTACAATACCCTGGTGCAATACTCTGCAATACTCTGGTGCAATACCCTGCGCAATACTCTGCAATACCCTGCGCAATACCCTGCGCAATACTCTGCAATACCCTGCAATACCCTGCGCAATACTCTGCAATACCCTGCGCAGTATTCTGCAATACCCTGCGCAATACTCTGCAATACTCTGCAATACCCTGCGCAATATTCTGCAATACCCTGCGCAATACTCTGCAATACTCTGGTGCAATACTCTGCAATACCCTGCAAAATACTCTGCAATACCCTGCGCAATACCCTGCAAAATACTCTGCAATACCCTGGTGCAATACTCTGCAATACTCTGGTGCAATACTCTGCAATACCCTGCGCAATACTCTGCAATACCCTGCGCAATACCCTGCAAAATACTCTGCAATACCCTGGTGCAATACTCTGCAATACTCTGGTGCAATACTCTGCAATACCCTGCGCAATACTCTGCAATACCCTGCGCAATACCCTGCAAAATACTCTGCAATACCCTGGTGCAATACTCTGCAATACTCTGGTGCAATACTCTGCAATACCCTGGTGCAATACTCTGCAATACTCTGGCGCAATACTCTGCAATACCCTGCGCAATACTCTGCAATACCCTGCGCAATACCCTGCGCAATACTCTGCAATACCCTGGTGCAATACTCTGCAATACTCTGGTGCAATACTCTGCAATACCCTGCGCAATACTCTGCAATACCCTGCGCAATACTCTGCAATACTCTGGTGCAATACTCTGCAATACTCTGCAATACCCTGCGCAATACTCTGCAATACCCTGCGCAATACTCTGCAATACCCTGCGCAATACTCTGCAATACCCTGCGCAATACTCTGCAATACTCTGGTGCAATACTCTGCAATACCCTGGTGCAATACTCTGCAATACCCTGCGCAATACTCTGCAATACCCTGCGCAATTCTCTGCAATACTCTGGTGCAATACTCTGCAATACCCTGGTGCAATACCCTGCGCAATACTCTGCAATACCCTGCGCAATACCCTGCAATACCCTGCGCAATACTCTGCAATACCCTGCGCAATACTCTGCAATACTCTGCAATACTCTGGTGCAATACTCTGCAATACCCTGCGCAATACCCTGCAAAATACTCTGCAATACCCTGGTGCAATACTCTGCAATACCCTGCGCAATACTCTGCAATACCCTGCGCAATACCCTGGTGCAATACTCTGCAATACTCTGGTGCAATACTCTGCAATACCCTGCGCAATATTCTGCAATACCCTGCGCAATACTCTGCAATACTCTGCAATACCCTGCGCAATATTCTGCAATACCCTGCGCAATACTCTGCAATACCATGCGCAATACCCTGGTGCAATACTCTGCAATACTCTGGTGCAATACTCTGCAATACCCTGCGCAATACTCTGCAATACCCTGCGCAATACCCTGCAAAATACTCTGCAATACCCTGGTGCAATACTCTGCAATACACTGGTGCAATACTCTGCAATACCCTGCGCAATACTCTGCAATACCCTGCGCAATACTCTGCAATACTCTGGCGCAATACTCTGCAATACCCTGCGCAATACTCTGCAATACCCTGCGCAATACCCTGCGCAATACTCTGCAATACCCTGGTGCAATACTCTGCAATACTCTGGTGCAATACTCTGCAATACCCTGCGCAATACCCTGCAAAATACTCTGCAATACCCTGGTGCAATACTCTGCAATACTCTGGTGCAATACTCTGCAATACCCTGCGCAATATTCTGCAATACCCTGCGCAATACTCTGCAATACTCTGCAATACCCTGCGCAATATTCTGCAATACCCTGCGCAATACTCTGCAATACCCTGCGCAATACCCTGGTGCAATACTCTGCAATACTCTGGTGCAATACTCTGCAATACCCTGCGCAATACTCTGCAATACCCTGCGCAATACCCTGCAAAATACTCTGCAATACCCTGGTGCAATACTCTGCAATACACTGGTGCAATACTCTGCAATACCCTGCGCAATACTCTGCAATACCCTGCGCAATACTCTGCAATACTCTGGCGCAATACTCTGCAATACCCTGCGCAATACTCTGCAATACCCTGCGCAATACCCTGCGCAATACTCTGCAATACCCTGGTGCAATACTCTGCAATACTCTGGTGCAATACTCTGCAATACCCTGCGCAATACCCTGCAAAATACTCTGCAATACCCTGGTGCAATACTCTGCAATACCCTGCGCAATACCCTGCAAAATACTCTGCAATACCCTGGTGCAATACTCTGCAATACCCTGCGCAATACTCTGCAATACCCTGCGCAATACTCTGCAATACCCTGCGCAATACCCTGGTGCAATACTCTGCAATACTCTGGTGCAATACTCTGCAATACCCTGCAAAATAATCTGCAATACCCTGCGCAATACCCTGCAAAATACTCTGCAATACCCTGGTGCAATACTCTGCAATACTCTGGTGCAATACCCTGCGCAATACTCTGCAATACCCTGCGCAATACCCTGCGCAATACTCTGCAATACCCTGCAATACCCTGCGCAATACTCTGCAATACCCTGCGCAATATTCTGCAATACCCTGCGCAATACTCTGCAATACCCTGCGCAATACCCTGCAAAATACTCTGCAATACCCTGGTGCAATACTCTGCAATACTCTGGTGCAATACTCTGCAATACCCTGCGCAATACCCTGCAATACCCTGCGCAATACTCTGCAATACTCTGGTGCAATACTCTGCAATACCCTGGTGCAATACTCTGCAATACCCTGCGCAATACTCTGCAATACCCTGCGCAATACTCTGCAATACCCTGCGCAATACCCTGTGCAATACCCTGCGCAATACCCTGCGCAATACCCTGCGCAATACTCTGCAATACCCTGCGCAATACTCTGCAATACCCTGCGCAATACCCTGGTGCAATACTCTGCAATACTCTGGTGCAATACTCTGCAATACCCTGTGCAATACTCTGCAATACCCTGCGCAATACCCTGCAAAATACTCTGCAATACCCTGGTGCAATACTCTGCAATACACTGGTGCAATACTCTGCAATACCCTGCGCAATACTCTGAAATACCCTGCGCAATACTCTGCAATACTCTGGCGCAATACTCTGCAATACCCTGCGCAATACTCTGCAATACCCTGCGCAATACCCTGCGCAATACTCTGCAATACCCTGGTGCAATACTCTGCAATACTCTGGTGCAATACTCTGCAATACCCTGCGCAATACCCTGCAAAATACTCTGCAATACCCTGGTGCAATACTCTGCAATACCCTGCGCAATACCCTGCAAAATACTCTGCAATACCCTGGTGCAATACTCTGCAATACCCTGCGCAATACTCTGCAATACCCTGCGCAATACTCTGCAATACCCTGCGCAATACCCTGGTGCAATACTCTGCAATACTCTGGTGCAATACTCTGCAATACCCTGCAAAATACTCTGCAATACCCTGCGCAATACCCTGCAAAATACTCTGCAATACCCTGGTGCAATACTCTGCAATACTCTGGTGCAATACCCTGCGCAATACTCTGCAATACCCTGCGCAATACCCTGCGCAATACTCTGCAATACCCTGCAATACCCTGCGCAATACTCTGCAATACCCTGCGCAATATTCTGCAATACCCTGCGCAATACTCTGCAATACTCTGCGCAATACCCTGGTGCAATACTCTGCAATACTCTGGTGCAATACTCTGCAATACCCTGCAAAATACTCTGCAATACCCTGCGCAATACCCTGCAAAATACTCTGCAATACCCTGGTGCAATACTCTGCAATACTCTGGTGCAATACTCTGCAATACCCTGCGCAATACTCTGCAATACCCTGCGCAATACCCTGCAAAATACTCTGCAATACCCTGGTGCAATACTCTGCAATACTCTGGTGCAATACTCTGCAATACCCTGGTGCAATACTCTGCAATACCCTGCGCAATACTCTGCAATACCCTGCGCAATACTCTGCAATACTCTGGTGCAATACTCTGCAATACCCTGGTGCAATACCCTGCGCAATACTCTGCAATACCCTGCGCAATACCCTGCAATACCCTGCGCAATACTCTGCAATACCCTGCGCAATACTCTGCAATACTCTGCAATACTCTGGTGCAATACTCTGCAATACCCTGCGCAATACCCTGCAAAATACTCTGCAATACCCTGGTGCAATACTCTGCAATACCCTGCGCAATACTCTGCAATACCCTGCGCAATACCCTGGTGCAATACTCTGCAATACTCTGGTGCAATACTCTGCAATACTCTGGTGCAATACTCTGCAATACCCTGCAAAATACTCTGCAATACCCTGCACAATACCCTGCAAAATACTCTGCAATACCCTGGTGCAATACTCTGCAATACTCTGGTGCAATACTCTGCAATACCCTGCGCAATACTCTGCAATACCCTGCGCAATACCCTGCAAAATACTCTGCAATACCCTGGTGCAATACTCTGCAATACTCTGGTGCAATACTCTGCAATACCCTGCGCAATACTCTGCAATACCCTGCGCAATACCCTGCAAAATACTCTGCAATACCCTGGTGCAATACTCTGCAATACTCTGGTGCAATACCCTGCAATACCCTGCGCAATACTCTGCAATACTCTGGCGCAATACTCTGCAATACCCTGGTGCAATACTCTGCAATACCCTGCGCAATACTCTGCAATACCCTGCGCAATTCTCTGCAATACTCTGGTGCAATACTCTGCAATACCCTGGTGCAATACCCTGCGCAATACTCTGCAATACCCTGCGCAATACCCTGCAATACCCTGCGCAATACTCTGCAATACCCTGCGCAATACTCTGCAATACTCTGCAATACTCTGGTGCAATACTCTGCAATACCCTGCGCAATACCCTGCAAAATACTCTGCAATACCCTGGTGCAATACTCTGCAATACCCTGCGCAATACTCTGCAATACCCTGCGCAATACCCTGGTGCAATACTCTGCAATACTCTGCAATACTCTGGTGCAATACTCTGCAATACTCTGGTGCAATACTCTGCAATACCCTGCGCAATATTCTGCAATACCCTGCGCAATACTCTGCAATACTCTGCAATACCCTGCGCAATATTCTGCAATACCCTGCGCAATACTCTGCAATACTCTGGTGCAATACTCTGCAATACCCTGCAAAATACTCTGCAATACCCTGCGCAATACCCTGCAAAATACTCTGCAATACCCTGGTGCAATACTCTGCAATACTCTGGTGCAATACTCTGCAATACCCTGCGCAATACTCTGCAATACCCTGCGCAATACCCTGCAAAATACTCTGCAATACCCTGGTGCAATACTCTGCAATACACTGGTACAATACTCTGCAATACCCTGCGCAATACTCTGCAATACCCTGCGCAATACTCTGCAATACTCTGGCGCAATACTCTGCAATACCCTGCGCAATACTCTGCAATACCCTGCGCAATACCCTGCGCAATACTCTGCAATACCCTGGTGCAATACTCTGCAATACTCTGGTGCAATACCCTGCGCAATACTCTGCAATACCCTGCGCAATACTCTGCAATACTCTGGTGCAATACTCTGCAATACCCTGGTGCAATACCCTGCGCAATACTCTGCAATACCCTGCGCAATACTCTGCAATACCCTGCGCAATACTCTGCAATACTCTGGTGCAATACTCTGCAATACCCTGGTGCAATACTCTGCAATACCCTGCGCAATACTCTGCAATACCCTGCACAATACTCTGCAATACTCTGGTGCAATACTCTGCAATACCCTGGTGCAATACTCTGCAATACTCTGCAATACCCTGCGCAATACTCTGCAATACCCTGCGCAATACTCTGCAATACTCTGGTGCAATACTCTGCAATACCCTGGTGCAATACCCTGCAATACCCTGCGCAATACTCTGCAATACCCTGCGCAATACTCTGCAATACCCTGCGCAATACTCTGCAATACTCTGGTGCAATACTCTGCAATACCCTGGTGCAATACTCTGCAATACCCTGCGCAATACTCTGCAATACCCTGCGCAATTCTCTGCAATACTCTGGTGCAATACTCTGCAATACCCTGGTGCAATACCCTGCGCAATACTCTGCAATACCCTGCGCAATACCCTGCAATACCCTGCGCAATACTCTGCAATACCCTGCGCAATACTCTGCAATACTCTGCAATACTCTGGTGCAATACTCTGCAATACCCTG
The DNA here is from genome assembly GCA_029206835.1 of Rana muscosa. Taxonomy (NCBI): domain Eukaryota; kingdom Metazoa; phylum Chordata; class Amphibia; order Anura; family Ranidae; genus Rana; species Rana muscosa. The sequence goes on from JARGYO010000230.1 coordinate 2,143,352, forward strand.
CGCAATACCCTGCAAAATACTCTGCAATACCCTGCGCAATACTCTGCAATACTCTGCAATACCCTGCGCAATACCCTGGTGCAATACTCTGCAATACTCTGGTGCAATACTCTGCAATACTCTGGTGCAATACTCTGCAATACCCTGCAAAATACTCTGCAATACCCTGCGCAATACTCTGCAATACCCTGCGCAATACCCTGCGCAATACCCTGCAAAATACTCTGCAATACCCTGGTGCAATACTCTGCAATACTCTGGTGCAATACCCTGCGCAATACTCTGCAATACCCTGCGCAATACTCTGCAATACCCTGCGCAATACTCTGCAATACCCTGCGCAATATTCTGCAATACCCTGCGCAATACTCTGCAATACTCTGCAATACCCTGCGCAATATTCTGCAATACCCTGCGCAATACTCTGCAATACCCTGCGCAATACCCTGGTGCAATACTCTGCAATACTCTGGTGCAATACTCTGCAATACCCTGCAAAATACTCTGCAATACCCTGCGCAATACCCTGCAAAATACTCTGCAATACCCTGGTGCAATACTCTGCAATACTCTGGTGCAATACTCTGCAATACCCTGCGCAATACTCTGCAATACCCTGCGCAATACCCTGCAAAATACTCTGCAATACCCTGGTGCAATACTCTGCAATACACTGGTGCAATACTCTGCAATACCCTGCGCAATACTCTGCAATACCCTGCGCAATACTCTGCAATACTCTGGCGCAATACTCTGCAATACCCTGCGCAATACTCTGCAATACCCTGCGCAATACCCTGCGCAATACTCTGCAATACCCTGGTGCAATACTCTGCAATACCCTGCGCAATACTCTGCAATACCCTGCGCAATACTCTGCAATACTCTGGTGCAATACTCTGCAATACCCTGGTGCAATACTCTGCAATACCCTGCGCAATACTCTGCAATACCCTGCGCAATACTCTGCAATACTCTGGTGCAATACTCTGCAATACCCTGGTGCAATACTCTGCAATACCCTGCGCAATACTCTGCAATACCCTGCGCAATACCCTGCAATACCCTGCGCAATACTCTGCAATACTCTGGTGCAATACTCTGCAATACCCTGGTGCAATACTCTGCAATACCCTGCGCAATACTCTGCAATACCCTGGTGCAATACTCTGCAATACTCTGGTGCAATACTCTGCAATACCCTGCGCAATACTCTGCAATACCCTGCGCAATACCCTGCAATACCCTGCGCAATACTCTGCAATACCCTGGTGCAATACTCTGCAATACCCTGCGCAATACTCTGCAATACCCTGCGCAATACTCTGCAATACCCTGTGCAATACTCTGCAATACTCTGGTGCAATACTCTGCAATACCCTGTGCAATACTCTGCAATACCCTGCGCAATACTCTGCAATACCCTGCGCAATACCCTGCAAAATACTCTGCAATACCCTGGTGCAATACTCTGCAATACCCTGCGCAATACTCTGCAACACCCTGCGCAATACCCTGCAATACTCTGGTGCAATACTCTGCAATACCCTGGTGCAATACTCTGCAATACCCTGCGCAATACTCTGCAATACCATGCGCAATACTCTGCAATACCCTGTGCAATACTCTGCAATACCCTGCGCAATACTCTGCAATACCCTGCGCAATACTCTGCAATACCCTGTGCAATACTCTGCAATACTCTGGTGCAATACTCTGCAATACCCTGCGCAATACTCTGCAATACCCTGAGCAATACTCTGCAATACCCTGTGCAATACTCTGCAATACTCTGGTGCAATACTCTGCAATACCCTGCGCAATACTCTGCAATACCCTGCGCAATACCCTGCAAAATACTCTGCAATACCCTGGTGCAATACTCTGCAATACCCTGCGCAATACTCTGCAATACCCTGCGCAATACTCTGCAATACTCTGGTGCAATACTCTGCAATACCCTGGTGCAATACTCTGCAATACCCTGCGCAATACTCTGCAATACCCTGGTGCAATACTCTGCAATACCCTGCGCAATACTCTGCAATACCCTGTGCAATACTCTGCAATACTCTGGTGCAATACTCTGCAATACCCTGCGCAATACTCTGCAATACCCTGTGCAATACTCTGCAATACTCTGGTGCAATACTCTGCAATACCCTGCGCAATACTCTGCAATACCCTGCGCAATACCCTGCAAAATACTCTGCAATACCCTGGTGCAATACTCTGCAATACTCTGGTGCAATACTCTGCAATACCCTGCGCAATACTCTGCAATACTCTGGTGCAATACTCTGCAATACCCTGGTGCAATACTCTGCAATACCCTGCGCAATACTCTGCAATACCCTGCGCAATACTCTGCAATACTCTGGTGCAATACTCTGCAATACCCTGGTGCAATACCCTGCGCAATACTCTGCAATACCCTGCGCAATACCCTGCAATACCCTGCGCAATACTCTGCAATACCCTGCGCAATACCCTGCAATACCCTGCGCAATACTCTGCAATACTCTGCAATACTCTGGTGCAATACTCTGCAATACCCTGCAAAATACTCTGCAATACCCTGCGCAATACCCTGCAAAATACTCTGCAATACCCTGGTGCAATACTCTGCAATACTCTGGTGCAATACTCTGCAATACCCTGCGCAATACTCTGCAATACCCTGCGCAATACCCTGCAAAATACTCTGCAATACCCTGGTGCAATACTCTGCAATACTCTGGTGCAATACTCTGCAATACCCTGCGCAATACTCTGCAATACCCTGCGCAATACCCTGCAATACCCTGCGCAATACTCTGCAATACTCTGGCGCAATACTCTGCAATACCCTGCGCAATACTCTGCAATACCCTGCGCAATACCCTGCAAAATACTCTGCAATACCCTGGTGCAATACTCTGCAATACTCTGGTGCAATACTCTGCAATACCCTGCGCAATACTCTGCAATACCCTGCGCAATACTCTGCAATACTCTGGCGCAATACTCTGCAATACCCTGCGCAATACTCTGCAATACCCTGCGCAATACCCTGCGCAATACTCTGCAATACCCTGGTGCAATACTCTGCAATACTCTGGTGCAATACTCTGCAATACCCTGCGCAATACTCTGCAATACCCTGCGCAATACCCTGCGCAATACTCTGCAATACCCTGGTGCAATACTCTGCAATACTCTGGTGCAATACTCTGCAATACCCTGCACAATACTCTGCAATACTCTGGTGCAATACTCTGCAATACTCTGGTGCAATACTCTGCAATACCCTGGTGCAATACTCTGCAATACCCTGCGCAATACTCTGCAATACCCTGCGCAATACTCTGCAATACCCTGCGCAATACTCTGCAATACCCTGGTGCAATACTCTGCAATACCCTGGTGCAATACCCTGCAATACCCTGCGCAATACTCTGCAATACCCTGCGCAATACCCTGCAATACCCTGCGCAATACTCTGCAATACTCTGGTGCAATACTCTGCAATACCCTGGTGCAATACTCTGCAATACCCTGCGCAATACTCTGCAATACCCTGGTGCAATACTCTGCAATACTCTGGTGCAATACTCTGCAATACCCTGCGCAATACTCTGCAATACCCTGCGCAATACTCTGCAATACCCTGCGCAATACTCTGCAATACTCTGGTGCAATACTCTGCAATACCCTGGTGCAATACTCTGCAATACCCTGCGCAATACTCTGCAATACCCTGCGCAATACCCTGCAATACCCTGCGCAATACTCTGCAATACCCTGGTGCAATACTCTGCAATACCCTGCGCAATACTCTGCAATACCCTGGTGCAATACTCTGCAATACTCTGGTGCAATACTCTGCAATACCCTGCGCAATACTCTGCAATACCCTGTGCAATACTCTGCAATACTCTGGTGCAATACTCTGCAATACCCTGCGCAATACTCTGCAATACCCTGCGCAATACCCTGCAAAATACTCTGCAATACCCTGGTGCAATACTCTGCAATACCCTGCGCAATACTCTGCAATACCCTGCGCAATACCCTGCAAAATACTCTGCAATACCCTGGTGCAATACTCTGCAATACCCTGGTGCAATACTCTGCAATACCCTGGTGCAATACTCTGCAATACCCTGCGCAATACTCTGCAATACTCTGGTGCAATACTCTGCAATACCCTGGTGCAATACTCTGCAATACCCTGGTGCAATACTCTGCAATACCCTGCGCAATACTCTGCAATACCCTGGTGCAATACTCTGCAATACTCTGGTGCAATACTCTGCAATACCCTGCGCAATACTCTGCAATACCCTGCGCAATACTCTGCAATACCCTGCGCAATACTCTGCAATACCCTGCGCAATACTCTGCAATACTCTGGTGCAATACTCTGCAATACCCTGGTGCAATACTCTGCAATACCCTGCGCAATACTCTGCAATACCCTGCGCAATACCCTGCAATACCCTGCGCAATACTCTGCAATACCCTGGTGCAATACTCTGCAATACCCTGCGCAATACTCTGCAATACCCTGGTGCAATACTCTGCAATACTCTGGTGCAATACTCTGCAATACCCTGCGCAATACTCTGCAATACCCTGCGCAATACTCTGCAATACCCTGTGCAATACTCTGCAATACTCTGGTGCAATACTCTGCAATACCCTGCGCAATACTCTGCAATACCCTGCGCAATACCCTGCAAAATACTCTGCAATACCCTGGTGCAATACTCTGCAATACCCTGCGCAATACTCTGCAATACCCTGCGCAATACCCTGCAAAATACTCTGCAATACCCTGGTGCAATACTCTGCAATACTCTGGTGCAATACTCTGCAATACCCTGGTGCAATACTCTGCAATACCCTGCGCAATACTCTGCAATACCCTGCGCAATTCTCTGCAATACTCTGGTGCAATACTCTGCAATACCCTGGTGCAATACCCTGCGCAATACTCTGCAATACCCTGCGCAATACCCTGCAATACCCTGCGCAATACTCTGCAATACCCTGCGCAATACTCTGGTGCAATACTCTGCAATACCCTGCGCAATACCCTGCAAAATACTCTGCAATACCCTGGTGCAATTATCTGCAATACCCTGCGCAATACTCTGCAATACCCTGCGCAATACTCTGCAATACTCTGGTGCAATACTCTGCAATACCCTGGTGCAATACCCTGCGCAATACTCTGCAATACCCTGCGCAATACCCTGCAATACCCTGCGCAATACTCTGCAATACCCTGCGCAATACTCTGCAATACTCTGCAATACTCTGGTGCAATACTCTGCAATACCCTGCGCAATACCCTGCAAAATACTCTGCAATACCCTGGTGCAATACTCTGCAATACCCTGCGCAATACTCTGCAATACCCTGCGCAATACCCTGGTGCAATACTCTGCAATACTCTGGTGCAATACTCTGCAATACTCTGGTGCAATACTCTTCAATACCCTGCAAAATACTCTGCAATACCCTGCGCAATACCCTGCAAAATACTCTGCAATACCCTGGTGCAATACTCTGCAATACTCTGGTGCAATACCCTGCGCAATACTCTGCAATACCCTGCGCAATACCCTGCGCAATACTCTGCAATACCCTGCAATACCCTGCGCAATACTCTGCAATACCCTGCGCAATATTCTGTAATACCCTGCGCAATACTCTGCAATACTCTGCAATACCCTGCGCACTATTCTGCAATACCCTGCGCAATACTCTGCAATACTCTGGTGCAATACTCTGCAATACCCTGCAAAATACTCTGCAATACCCTGCGCAATACCCTGCAAAATACTCTGCAATACCCTGGTGCAATACTCTGCAATACTCTGGTGCAATACTCTGCAATACCCTGCGCAATACTCTGCAATACCCTGCAATACCCTGGTGCAATACTCTGCAATACTCTGGTGCAATACTCTGCAATACCCTGCGCAATACCCTGCAAAATACTCTGCAATACCCTGGTGCAATACTCTGCAATACTCTGGTGCAATACTCTGCAATACCCTGGTGCAATACTCTGCAATACTCTGGCGCAATACTCTGCAATACCCTGCGCAATACTCTGCAATACCCTGCGCAATACCCTGCGCAATACTCTGCAATACCCTGGTGCAATACTCTGCAATACTCTGGTGCAATACTCTGCAATACCCTGCGCAATACTCTGCAATACCCTGCGCAATACTCTGCAATACTCTGGTGCAATACTCTGCAATACCCTGGTGCAATACTCTGCAATACTCTGCAATACCCTGCGCAATACTCTGCAATACCCTGCGCAATACTCTGCAATACCCTGCGCAATACTCTGCAATACCCTGCGCAATACTCTGCAATACTCTGGTGCAATACTCTGCAATACCCTGGTGCAATACTCTGCAATACCCTGCGCAATACTCTGCAATACCCTGCGCAATTCTCTGCAATACTCTGGTGCAATACTCTGCAATACCCTGGTGCAATACCCTGCGCAATACTCTGCAATACCCTGCGCAATACCCTGCAATACCCTGCGCAATACTCTGCAATACCCTGCGCAATACTCTGCAATACTCTGGTGCAATACTCTGCAATACCCTGCGCAATACCCTGCAAAATACTCTGCAATACCCTGGTGCAATACTCTGCAATACCCTGCGCAATACTCTGCAATACCCTGCGCAATACCCTGGTGCAATACTCTGCAATACTCTGCAATACTCTGGTGCAATACTCTGCAATACCCTGCGCAATATTCTGCAATACCCTGCGCAATACTCTGCAATACTCTGCAATACCCTGCGCAATATTCTGCAATACCCTGCGCAATACTCTGCAATACCCTGCGCAATACCCTGGTGCAATACTCTGCAATACTCTGGTGCAATACTCTGCAATACCCTGCGCAATACTCTGCAATACCCTGCGCAATACTCTGCAATACCCTGCGCAATACCCTGCGCAATACTCTGCAATACCCTGGTGCAATACTCTGCAATACTCTGGTGCAATACCCTGCGCAATACTCTGCAATACCCTGCGCAATACTCTGCAATACTCTGGTGCAATACTCTGCAATACCCTGGTGCAATACCCTGCGCAATACTCTGCAATACCCTGCGCAATACTCTGCAATACCCTGCGCAATACTCTGCAATACTCTGGCGCAATACTCTGCAATACCCTGCGCAATACTCTGCAATACCCTGCGCAATACCCTGCAAAATACTCTGCAATACCCTGGTGCAATACTCTGCAATACTCTGGTGCAATACTCTGCAATACCCTGCGCAATACTCTGCAATACCCTGCGCAATACCCTGCAAAATACTCTGCAATACCCTGGTGCAATACTCTGCAATACACTGGTACAATACTCTGCAATACCCTGCGCAATACTCTGCAATACCCTGCGCAATACTCTGCAATACTCTGGCGCAATACTCTGCAATACCCTGCGCAATACTCTGCAATACCCTGCGCAATACCCTGCGCAATACTCTGCAATACCCTGGTGCAATACTCTGCAATACTCTGGTGCAATACCCTGCGCAATACTCTGCAATACCCTGCGCAATACTCTGCAATACTCTGGTGCAATACTCTGCAATACCCTGGTGCAATACCCTGCGCAATACTCTGCAATACCCTGTGCAATACTCTGCAATACCCTGCGCAATACTCTGCAATACTCTGGTGCAATACTCTGCAATACCCTGGTGCAATACTCTGCAATACCCTGCGCAATACTCTGCAATACCCTGCACAATACTCTGCAATACTCTGGTGCAATACTCTGCAATACCCTGGTGCAATACTCTGCAATACTCTGCAATACCCTGCGCAATACTCTGCAATACCCTGCGCAATACTCTGCAATACTCTGGTGCAATACTCTGCAATACCCTGGTGCAATACCCTGCAATACCCTGCGCAATACTCTGCAATACCCTGCGCAATACTCTGCAATACCCTGCGCAATACTCTGCAATACTCTGGTGCAATACTCTGCAATACCCTGGTGCAATACTCTGCAATACCCTGCGCAATACTCTGCAATACCCTGCGCAATTCTCTGCAATACTCTGGTGCAATACTCTGCAATACCCTGGTGCAATACCCTGCGCAATACTCTGCAATACCCTGCGCAATACCCTGCAATACCCTGCGCAATACTCTGCAATACCCTGCGCAATACTCTGCAATACTCTGCAATACTCTGGTGCAATACTCTGCAATACCCTGCGCAATACCCTGCAAAATACTCTGCAATACCCTGCGCAATACTCTGCAATACTCTGCAATACCCTGCGCAATACCCTGGTGCAATACTCTGCAATACTCTGGTGCAATACTCTGCAATACTCTGGTGCAATACTCTGCAATACCCTGCAAAATACTCTGCAATACCCTGCGCAATACTCTGCAATACCCTGCGCAATACCCTGCGCAATACCCTGCAAAATACTCTGCAATACCCTGGTGCAATACTCTGCAATACTCTGGTGCAATACCCTGCGCAATACTCTGCAATACCCTGCGCAATACTCTGCAATACCCTGCGCAATACTCTGCAATACCCTGCGCAATATTCTGCAATACCCTGCGCAATACTCTGCAATACTCTGCAATACCCTGCGCAATATTCTGCAATACCCTGCGCAATACTCTGCAATACCCTGCGCAATACCCTGGTGCAATACTCTGCAATACTCTGGTGCAATACTCTGCAATACCCTGCAAAATACTCTGCAATACCCTGCGCAATACCCTGCAAAATACTCTGCAATACCCTGGTGCAATACTCTGCAATACTCTGGTGCAATACTCTGCAATACCCTGCGCAATACTCTGCAATACCCTGCGCAATACCCTGCAAAATACTCTGCAATACCCTGGTGCAATACTCTGCAATACACTGGTGCAATACTCTGCAATACCCTGCGCAATACTCTGCAATACCCTGCGCAATACTCTGCAATACTCTGGCGCAATACTCTGCAATACCCTGCGCAATACTCTGCAATACCCTGCGCAATACCCTGCGCAATACTCTGCAATACCCTGGTGCAATACTCTGCAATACCCTGCGCAATACTCTGCAATACCCTGCGCAATACTCTGCAATACCCTGCGCAATACTCTGCAATACTCTGGTGCAATACTCTGCAATACCCTGGTGCAATACTCTGCAATACCCTGCGCAATACTCTGCAATACCCTGCGCAATACTCTGCAATACTCTGGTGCAATACTCTGCAATACCCTGGTGCAATACTCTGCAATACCCTGTGCAATACTCTGCAATACCCTGCGCAATACCCTGCAATACCCTGCGCAATACTCTGCAATACTCTGGTGCAATACTCTGCAATACCCTGGTGCAATACTCTGCAATACCCTGCGCAATACTCTGCAATACCCTGGTGCAATACTCTGCAATACTCTGGTGCAATACTCTGCAATACCCTGCGCAATACTCTGCAATACCCTGCGCAATACCCTGCAATACCCTGCGCAATACTCTGCAATACCCTGGTGCAATACTCTGCAATACCCTGCGCAATACTCTGCAATACCCTGCGCAATACTCTGCAATACCCTGTGCAATACTCTGCAATACTCTGGTGCAATACTCTGCAATACCCTGTGCAATACTCTGCAATACCCTGCGCAATACTCTGCAATACCCTGCGCAATACCCTGCAAAATACTCTGCAATACCCTGGTGCAATACTCTGCAATACCCTGCGCAATACTCTGCAACACCCTGCGCAATACCCTGCAATACTCTGGTGCAATACTCTGCAATACCCTGGTGCAATACTCTGCAATACCCTGCGCAATACTCTGCAATACCCTGCGCAATACTCTGCAATACCCTGTGCAATACTCTGCAATACCCTGCGCAATACTCTGCAATACCCTGCGCAATACTCTGCAATACCCTGTGCAATACTCTGCAATACTCTGGTGCAATACTCTGCAATACCCTGCGCAATACTCTGCAATACCCTGCGCAATACTCTGCAATACCCTGTGCAATACTCTGCAATACTCTGGTGCAATACTCTGCAATACCCTGCGCAATACTCTGCAATACCCTGCGCAATACCCTGCAAAATACTCTGCAATACCCTGGTGCAATACTCTGCAATACCCTGCGCAATACTCTGCAATACCCTGCGCAATACTCTGCAATACTCTGGTGCAATACTCTGCAATACCCTGGTGCAATACTCTGCAATACCCTGCGCAATACTCTGCAATACCCTGGTGCAATACTCTGCAATACCCTGCGCAATACTCTGCAATACCCTGTGCAATACTCTGCAATACTCTGGTGCAATACTCTGCAATACCCTGCGCAATACTCTGCAATACCCTGTGCAATACTCTGCAATACTCTGGTGCAATACTCTGCAATACCCTGCGCAATACTCTGCAATACCCTGCGCAATACCCTGCAAAATACTCTGCAATACCCTGGTGCAATACTCTGCAATACCCTGCGCAATACTCTGCAATACCCTGCGCAATACCCTGCAAAATACTCTGCAATACCCTGGTGCAATACTCTGCAATACTCTGGTGCAATACTCTGCAATACCCTGCGCAATACTCTGCAATACTCTGGTGCAATACTCTGCAATACCCTGGTGCAATACTCTGCAATACCCTGCGCAATACTCTGCAATACCCTGCGCAATACTCTGCAATACTCTGGTGCAATACTCTGCAATACCCTGGTGCAATACCCTGCGCAATACTCTGCAATACCCTGCGCAATACCCTGCAATACCCTGCGCAATACTCTGCAATACCCTGCGCAATACCCTGCAATACCCTGCGCAATACTCTGCAATACTCTGCAATACTCTGGTGCAATACTCTGCAATACCCTGCAAAATACTCTGCAATACCCTGCGCAATACCCTGCAAAATACTCTGCAATACCCTGGTGCAATACTCTGCAATACTCTGGTGCAATACTCTGCAATACCCTGCGCAATACTCTGCAATACCCTGCGCAATACCCTGCAAAATACTCTGCAATACCCTGGTGCAATACTCTGCAATACTCTGGTGCAATACTCTGCAATACCCTGCGCAATACTCTGCAATACCCTGCGCAATACCCTGCAATACCCTGCGCAATACTCTGCAATACTCTGGCGCAATACTCTGCAATACCCTGCGCAATACTCTGCAATACCCTGCGCAATACCCTGCAAAATACTCTGCAATACCCTGGTGCAATACTCTGCAATACTCTGGTGCAATACTCTGCAATACCCTGCGCAATACTCTGCAATACCCTGCGCAATACTCTGCAATACTCTGGCGCAATACTCTGCAATACCCTGCGCAATACTCTGCAATACCCTGCGCAATACCCTGCGCAATACTCTGCAATACCCTGGTGCAATACTCTGCAATACTCTGGTGCAATACTCTGCAATACCCTGCGCAATACTCTGCAATACCCTGCGCAATACCCTGCGCAATACTCTGCAATACCCTGGTGCAATACTCTGCAATACTCTGGTGCAATACTCTGCAATACCCTGCACAATACTCTGCAATACTCTGGTGCAATACTCTGCAATACTCTGGTGCAATACTCTGCAATACCCTGGTGCAATACTCTGCAATACCCTGCGCAATACTCTGCAATACCCTGCGCAATACTCTGCAATACCCTGCGCAATACTCTGCAATACCCTGGTGCAATACTCTGCAATACCCTGGTGCAATACCCTGCAATACCCTGCGCAATACTCTGCAATACCCTGCGCAATACCCTGCAATACCCTGCGCAATACTCTGCAATACTCTGGTGCAATACTCTGCAATACCCTGGTGCAATACTCTGCAATACCCTGCGCAATACTCTGCAATACCCTGGTGCAATACTCTGCAATACTCTGGTGCAATACTCTGCAATACCCTGCGCAATACTCTGCAATACCCTGCGCAATACTCTGCAATACCCTGCGCAATACTCTGCAATACTCTGGTGCAATACTCTGCAATACCCTGGTGCAATACTCTGCAATACCCTGCGCAATACTCTGCAATACCCGGCGCAATACCCTGCAATACCCTGCGCAATACTCTGCAATACCCTGGTGCAATACTCTGCAATACCCTGCGCAATACTCTGCAATACCCTGGTGCAATACTCTGCAATACTCTGGTGCAATACTCTGCAATACCCTGCGCAATACTCTGCAATACCCTGTGCAATACTCTGCAATACTCTGGTGCAATACTCTGCAATACCCTGCGCAATACTCTGCAATACCCTGCGCAATACCCTGCAAAATACTCTGCAATACCCTGGTGCAATACTCTGCAATACCCTGCGCAATACTCTGCAATACCCTGCGCAATACCCTGCAAAATACTCTGCAATACCCTGGTGCAATACTCTGCAATACCCTGGTGCAATACTCTGCAATACCCTGGTGCAATACTCTGCAATACCCTGCGCAATACTCTGCAATACTCTGGTGCAATACTCTGCAATACCCTGGTGCAATACTCTGCAATACCCTGGTGCAATACTCTGCAATACCCTGCGCAATACTCTGCAATACCCTGGTGCAATACTCTGCAATACTCTGGTGCAATACTCTGCAATACCCTGCGCAATACTCTGCAATACCCTGCGCAATACTCTGCAATACCCTGCGCAATACTCTGCAATACCCTGCGCAATACTCTGCAATACTCTGGTGCAATACTCTGCAATACCCTGGTGCAATACTCTGCAATACCCTGCGCAATACTCTGCAATACCCTGCGCAATACCCTGCAATACCCTGCGCAATACTCTGCAATACCCTGGTGCAATACTCTGCAATACCCTGCGCAATACTCTGCAATACCCTGGTGCAATACTCTGCAATACTCTGGTGCAATACTCTGCAATACCCTGCGCAATACTCTGCAATACCCTGCGCAATACTCTGCAATACCCTGTGCAATACTCTGCAATACTCTGGTGCAATACTCTGCAATACCCTGCGCAATACTCTGCAATACCCTGCGCAATACCCTGCAAAATACTCTGCAATACCCTGGTGCAATACTCTGCAATACCCTGCGCAATACTCTGCAATACCCTGCGCAATACCCTGCAAAATACTCTGCAATACCCTGGTGCAATACTCTGCAATACTCTGGTGCAATACTCTGCAATACCCTGGTGCAATACTCTGCAATACCCTGCGCAATACTCTGCAATACCCTGCGCAATTCTCTGCAATACTCTGGTGCAATACTCTGCAATACCCTGGTGCAATACCCTGCGCAATACTCTGCAATACCCTGCGCAATACCCTGCGCAATACTCTGCAATACCCTGCGCAATACTCTGGTGCAATACTCTGCAATACCCTGCGCAATACCCTGCAAAATACTCTGCAATACCCTGGTGCAATTATCTGCAATACCCTGCGCAATACTCTGCAATACCCTGCGCAATACTCTGCAATACTCTGGTGCAATACTCTGCAATACCCTGGTGCAATACCCTGCGCAATACTCTGCAATACCCTGCGCAATACCCTGCAATACCCTGCGCAATACTCTGCAATACCCTGCGCAATACTCTGCAATACTCTGCAATACTCTGGTGCAATACTCTGCAATACCCTGCGCAATACCCTGCAAAATACTCTGCAATACCCTGGTGCAATACTCTGCAATACCCTGCGCAATACTCTGCAATACCCTGCGCAATACCCTGGTGCAATACTCTGCAATACTCTGGTGCAATACTCTGCAATACTCTGGTGCAATACTCTTCAATACCCTGCAAAATACTCTGCAATACCCTGCGCAATACCCTGCAAAATACTCTGCAATACCCTGGTGCAATACTCTGCAATACTCTGGTGCAATACCCTGCGCAATACTCTGCAATACCCTGCGCAATACCCTGCGCAATACTCTGCAATACCCTGCAATACCCTGCGCAATACTCTGCAATACCCTGCGCAATATTCTGTAATACCCTGCGCAATACTCTGCAATACTCTGCAATACCCTGCGCAATATTCTGCAATACCCTGCGCAATACTCTGCAATACTCTGGTGCAATACTCTGCAATACCCTGCAAAATACTCTGCAATACCCTGCGCAATACCCTGCAAAATACTCTGCAATACCCTGGTGCAATACTCTGCAATACTCTGGTGCAATACTCTGCAATACCCTGCGCAATACTCTGCAATACCCTGCGCAATACCCTGCAAAATACTCTGCAATACCCTGGTGCAATACTCTGCAATACTCTGGTGCAATACTCTGCAATACCCTGCGCAATACCCTGCGCAATACCCTGCAAAATACTCTGCAATACCCTGGTGCAATACTCTGCAATACTCTGGTGCAATACTCTGCAATACCCTGGTGCAATACTCTGCAATACTCTGGCGCAATACTCTGCAATACCCTGCGCAATACTCTGCAATACCCTGCGCAATACCCTGCGCAATACTCTGCAATACCCTGGTGCAATACTCTGCAATACTCTGGTGCAATACTCTGCAATACCCTGCGCAATACTCTGCAATACCCTGCGCAATACTCTGCAATACTCTGGTGCAATACTCTGCAATACCCTGGTGCAATACTCTGCAATACTCTGCAATACCCTGCGCAATACTCTGCAATACCCTGCGCAATACTCTGCAATACCCTGCGCAATACTCTGCAATACCCTGCGCAATACTCTGCAATACTCTGGTGCAATACTCTGCAATACCCTGGTGCAATACTCTGCAATACCCTGCGCAATACTCTGCAATACCCTGCGCAATTCTCTGCAATACTCTGGTGCAATACTCTGCAATACCCTGGTGCAATACCCTGCGCAATACTCTGCAATACCCTGCGCAATACCCTGCAATACCCTGCGCAATACTCTGCAATACCCTGCGCAATACTCTGCAATACTCTGGTGCAATACTCTGCAATACCCTGCGCAATACCCTGCAAAATACTCTGCAATACCCTGGTGCAATACTCTGCAATACCCTGCGCAATACTCTGCAATACCCTGCGCAATACCCTGGTGCAATACTCTGCAATACTCTGCAATACTCTGGTGCAATACTCTGCAATACCCTGCGCAATATTCTGCAATACCCTGCGCAATACTCTGCAATACTCTGCAATACCCTGCGCAATATTCTGCAATACCCTGCGCAATACTCTGCAATACCCTGCGCAATACCCTGGTGCAATACTCTGCAATACTCTGGTGCAATACTCTGCAATACCCTGCGCAATACTCTGCAATACCCTGCGCAATACCCTGCAAAATACTCTGCAATACCCTGGTGCAATACTCTGCAATACACTGGTGCAATACTCTGCAATACCCTGCGCAATACTCTGCAATACCCTGCGCAATACTCTGCAATACTCTGGCGCAATACTCTGCAATACCCTGCGCAATACTCTGCAATACCCTGCGCAATACCCTGCGCAATACTCTGCAATACCCTGGTGCAATACTCTGCAATACTCTGGTGCAATACTCTGCAATACCCTGCGCAATACCCTGCAAAATACTCTGCAATACCCTGGTGCAATACTCTGCAATACTCTGGTGCAATACTCTGCAATACCCTGCGCAATATTCTGCAATACCCTGCGCAATACTCTGCAATACTCTGCAATACCCTGCGCAATATTCTGCAATACCCTGCGCAATACTCTGCAATACCCTGCGCAATACCCTGGTGCAATACTCTGCAATACTCTGGTGCAATACTCTGCAATACCCTGCGCAATACTCTGCAATACCCTGCGCAATACCCTGCAAAATACTCTGCAATACCCTGGTGCAATACTCTGCAATACACTGGTGCAATACTCTGCAATACCCTGCGCAATACTCTGCAATACCCTGCGCAATACTCTGCAATACTCTGGCGCAATACTCTGCAATACCCTGCGCAATACTCTGCAATACCCTGCGCAATACTCTGCAATACCCTGGTGCAATACTCTGCAATACTCTGGTGCAATACTCTGCAATACCCTGCGCAATACCCTGCAAAATACTCTGCAATACCCTGGTGCAATACTCTGCAATACCCTGCGCAATACCCTGCAAAATACTCTGCAATACCCTGGTGCAATACTCTGCAATACCCTGCGCAATACTCTGCAATACCCTGCGCAATACTCTGCAATACCCTGCGCAATACCCTGGTGCAATACTCTGGTGCAATACTCTGCAATACCCTGCAAAATACTCTGCAATACCCTGCGCAATACCCTGCAAAATACTCTGCAATACCCTGGTGCAATACTCTGCAATACTCTGGTGCAATACCCTGCGCAATACTCTGCAATACCCTGCGCAATACCCTGCGCAATACTCTGCAATACCCTGCAATACCCTGCGCAATACTCTGCAATACCCTGCGCAATATTCTGCAATACCCTGCGCAATACTCTGCAATACTCTGCGCAATACCCTGGTGCAATACTCTGCAATACTCTGGTGCAATACTCTGCAATACCCTGCAAAATACTCTGCAATACCCTGCGCAATACCCTGCAAAATACTCTGCAATACCCTGGTGCAATACTCTGCAATACTCTGGTGCAATACTCTGCAATACCCTGCGCAATACTCTGCAATACCCTGCGCAATACCCTGCAAAATACTCTGCAATACCCTGGTGCAATACTCTGCAATACTCTGGTGCAATACCCTGCAATACCCTGCGCAATACTCTGCAATACTCTGGCGCAATACTCTGCAATACCCTGGTGCAATACTCTGCAATACCCTGCGCAATACTCTGCAATACTCTGGTGCAATACTCTGCAATACCCTGGTGCAATACCCTGCGCAATACTCTGCAATACTCTGCAATACTCTGGTGCAATACTCTGCAATACCCTGCGCAATACCCTGCAAAATACTCTGCAATACCCTGGTGCAATACTCTGCAATACCCTGCGCAATACTCTGCAATACCCTGCGCAATACCCTGGTGCAATACTCTGCAATACTCTGGTGCAATACTCTGCAATACTCTGGTGCAATACTCTTCAATACCCTGCAAAATACTCTGCAATACCCTGCGCAATACCCTGCAAAATACTCTGCAATACCCTGGTGCAATACTCTGCAATACTCTGGTGCAATACCCTGCGCAATACTCTGCAATACCCTGCGCAATACCCTGCGCAATACTCTGCAATACCCTGCAATACCCTGCGCAATACTCTGCAATACCCTGCGCAGTATTCTGCAATACCCTGCGCAATACTCTGCAATACTCTGCAATACCCTGCGCAATATTCTGCAATACCCTGCGCAATACTCTGCAATACTCTGGTGCAATACTCTGCAATACCCTGCAAAATACTCTGCAATACCCTGCGCAATACCCTGCAAAATACTCTGCAATACCCTGGTGCAATACTCTGCAATCCTCTGGTGCAATACTCTGCAATACCCTGCGCAATACTCTGCAATACCCTGCGCAATACCCTGCAAAATACTCTGCAATACCCTGGTGCAATACTCTGCAATACTCTGGTGCAATACTCTGCAATACCCTGCGCAATACTCTGCAATACCCTGCGCAATACCCTGCAAAATACTCTGCAATACCCTGGTGCAATACTCTGCAATACTCTGGTGCAATACTCTGCAATACCCTGGTGCAATACTCTGCAATACTCTGGCGCAATACTCTGCAATACCCTGCGCAATACTCTGCAATACCCTGCGCAATACCCTGCGCAATACTCTGCAATACCCTGGTGCAATACTCTGCAATACTCTGGTGCAATACTCTGCAATACCCTGCGCAATACTCTGCAATACCCTGCGCAATACTCTGCAATACTCTGGTGCAATACTCTGCAATACTCTGCAATACCCTGCGCAATACTCTGCAATACCCTGCGCAATACTCTGCAATACCCTGCGCAATACTCTGCAATACCCTGCGCAATACTCTGCAATACTCTGGTGCAATACTCTGCAATACCCTGGTGCAATACTCTGCAATACCCTGCGCAATACTCTGCAATACCCTGCGCAATTCTCTGCAATACTCTGGTGCAATACTCTGCAATACCCTGGTGCAATACCCTGCGCAATACTCTGCAATACCCTGCGCAATACCCTGCAATACCCTGCGCAATACTCTGCAATACCCTGCGCAATACTCTGCAATACTCTGCAATACTCTGGTGCAATACTCTGCAATACCCTGCGCAATACCCTGCAAAATACTCTGCAATACCCTGCGCAATACTCTGCAATACCCTGCGCAATACCCTGGTGCAATACTCTGCAATACTCTGGTGCAATACTCTGCAATACCCTGCGCAATATTCTGCAATACCCTGCGCAATACTCTGCAATACTCTGCAATACCCTGCGCAATATTCTGCAATACCCTGCGCAATACTCTGCAATACCCTGCGCAATACCCTGGTGCAATACTCTGCAATACTCTGGTGCAATACTCTGCAATACCCTGCGCAATACTCTGCAATACCCTGCGCAATACCCTGCAAAATACTCTGCAATACCCTGGTGCAATACTCTGCAATACACTGGTGCAATACTCTGCAATACCCTGCGCAATACTCTGCAATACCCTGCGCAATACTCTGCAATACTCTGGCGCAATACTCTGCAATACCCTGCGCAATACTCTGCAATACCCTGCGCAATACCCTGCGCAATACTCTGCAATACCCTGGTGCAATACTCTGCAATACTCTGGTGCAATACTCTGCAATACCCTGCGCAATACCCTGCAAAATACTCTGCAATACCCTGGTGCAATACTCTGCAATACTCTGGTGCAATACTCTGCAATACCCTGCGCAATATTCTGCAATACCCTGCGCAATACTCTGCAATACTCTGCAATACCCTGCGCAATATTCTGCAATACCCTGCGCAATACTCTGCAATACCCTGCGCAATACCCTGGTGCAATACTCTGCAATACTCTGGTGCAATACTCTGCAATACCCTGCGCAATACTCTGCAATACCCTGCGCAATACCCTGCAAAATACTCTGCAATACCCTGGTGCAATACTCTGCAATACACTGGTGCAATACTCTGCAATACCCTGCGCAATACTCTGCAATACCATGCGCAATACTCTGCAATACTCTGGCGCAATACTCTGCAATACCCTGCGCAATACTCTGCAATACCCTGCGCAATACCCTGCGCAATACTCTGCAATACCCTGGTGCAATACTCTGCAATACTCTGGTGCAATACTCTGCAATACCCTGCGCAATACCCTGCAAAATACTCTGCAATACCCTGGTGCAATACTCTGCAATACCCTGCGCAATACCCTGCAAAATACTCTGCAATACCCTGGTGCAATACTCTGCAATACCCTGCGCAATACTCTGCAATACCCTGCGCAATACTCTGCAATACCCTGCGCAATACCCTGGTGCAATACTCTGCAATACTCTGGTGCAATACTCTGCAATACCCTGCAAAATAATCTGCAATACCCTGCGCAATACCCTGCAAAATACTCTGCAATACCCTGGTGCAATACTCTGCAATACTCTGGTGCAATACCCTGGTGCAATACTCTGCAATACCCTGCGCAATACTCTGCAATACCCTGCGCAATACTCTGCAATACTCTGGTGCAATACTCTGCAATACCCTGGTGCAATACCCTGCGCAATACTCTGCAATACCCTGCGCAATACCCTGCAATACCCTGCGCAATACTCTGCAATACCCTGCGCAATACTCTGCAATACTCTGCAATACTCTGGTGCAATACTCTGCAATACCCTGCGCAATACCCTGCAAAATACTCTGCAATACCCTGGTGCAATACTCTGCAATACCCTGCGCAATACTCTGCAATACCCTGCGCAATACCCTGGTGCAATACTCTGCAATACTCTGGTGCAATACTCTGCAATACTCTGGTGCAATACTATGCAATACCCTGCAAAATACTCTGCAATACCCTGCGCAATACCCTGCAAAATACTCTGCAATACCCTGGTGCAATACTCTGCAATACTCTGGTGCAATACTCTGCAATACCCTGCGCAATACTCTGCAATACCCTGCGCAATACCCTGCAAAATACTCTGCAATACCCTGGTGCAATACTCTGCAATACTCTGGTGCAATACTCTGCAATACCCTGCGCAATACTCTGCAATACCCTGCGCAATACCCTGCAAAATACTCTGCAATACCCTGGTGCAATACTCTGCAATACTCTGGTGCAATACTCTGCAATACCCTGCAATACCCTGCGCAATACTCTGCAATACTCTGGCGCAATACTCTGCAATACCCTGGTGCAATACTCTGCAATACCCTGCGCAATACTCTGCAATACCCTGCGCAATTCTCTGCAATACTCTGGTGCAATACTCTGCAATACCCTGGTGCAATACCCTGCGCAATACTCTGCAATACCCTGCGCAATACCCTGCAATACCCTGCGCAATACTCTGCAATACCCTGCGCAATACTCTGCAATACTCTGCAATACTCTGGTGCAATACTCTGCAATACCCTGCGCAATACCCTGCAAAATACTCTGCAATACCCTGGTGCAATACTCTGCAATACCCTGCGCAATACTCTGCAATACCCTGCGCAATACCCTGGTGCAATACTCTGCAATACTCTGCAATACTCTGGTGCAATACTCTGCAATACTCTGGTGCAATACTCTGCAATACCCTGCGCAATATTCTGCAATACCCTGCGCAATACTCTGCAATACTCTGCAATACCCTGCGCAATATTCTGCAATACCCTGTGCAATACTCTGCAATACCCTGCGCAATACCCTGGTGCAATACTCTGCAATACTCTGGTGCAATACTCTGCAATACCCTGCAAAATACTCTGCAATACCCTGCGCAATACCCTGCAAAATACTCTGCAATACCCTGGTGCAATACTCTGCAATACTCTGGTGCAATACTCTGCAATACCCTGCGCAATACTCTGCAATACCCTGCGCAATACCCTGCAAAATACTCTGCAATACCCTGGTGCAATACTCTGCAATACACTGGTGCAATACTCTGCAATACCCTGCGCAATACTCTGCAATACCCTGCGCAATACTCTGCAATACTCTGGCGCAATACTCTGCAATACCCTGCGCAATACTCTGCAATACCCTGCGCAATACCCTGCGCAATACTCTGCAATACCCTGGTGCAATACTCTGCAATACTCTGGTGCAATACCCTGCGCAATACTCTGCAATACCCTGCGCAATACTCTGCAATACTCTGGTGCAATACTCTGCAATACCCTGGTGCAATACCCTGCGCAATACTCTGCAATACCCTGCGCAATACTCTGCAATACCCTGCGCAATACTCTGCAATACTCTGGTGCAATACTCTGCAATACCCTGGTGCAATACTCTGCAATACCCTGCGCAATACTCTGCAATACCCTGCGCAATACTCTGCAATACTCTGGTGCAATACTCTGCAATACCCTGGTGCAATACTCTGCAATACTCTGCAATACCCTGCGCAATACTCTGCAATACCCTGCGCAATACTCTGCAATACTCTGGTGCAATACTCTGCAATACCCTGGTGCAATACCCTGCAATACCCTGCGCAATACTCTGCAATACCCTGCGCAATACTCTGCAATACCCTGCGCAATACTCTGCAATACTCTGGTGCAATACTCTGCAATACCCTGGTGCAATACTCTGCAATACCCTGCGCAATACTCTGCAATACCCTGCGCAATTCTCTGCAATACTCTGGTGCAATACTCTGCAATACCCTGGTGCAATACCCTGTGCAATACTCTGCAATACCCTGCGCAATACCCTGCAATACCCTGCGCAATACTCTGCAATACCCTGCGCAATACTCTGCAATACTCTGCAATACTCTGGTGCAATACTCTGCAATACCCTGCGCAATACCCTGCAAAATACTCTGCAATACCCTGCGCAATACTCTGCAATACTCTGCAATACCCTGCGCAATACCCTGGTGCAATACTCTGCAATACTCTGGTGCAATACTCTGCAATACTCTGGTGCAATACTCTGCAATACCCTGCAAAATACTCTGCAATACCCTGCGCAATACTCTGCAATACCCTGCGCAATACCCTGCAAAATACTCTGCAATACCCTGGTGCAATACTCTGCAATACTCTGGTGCAATACCCTGCGCAATACTCTGCAATACCCTGCGCAATACTCTGCAATACCCTGCAATACCCTGCGCAATACTCTGCAATACCCTGCGCAATACTCTGCAATACCCTGCGCAATATTCTGCAATACCCTGCGCAATACTCTGCAATACTCTGCAATACCCTGCGCAATATTCTGCAATACCCTGCGCAATACTCTGCAATACCCTGCACAATACCCTGGTGCAATACTCTGCAATACTCTGGTGCAATACTCTGCAATACCCTGCAAAATACTCTGCAATACCCTGCGCAATACCCTGCAAAATACTCTGCAATACCCTGGTGCAATACTCTGCAATACACTGGTGCAATACTCTGCAATACCCTGCGCAATACTCTGCAATACCCTGCGCAATACTCTGCAATACTCTGGCGCAATACTCTGCAATACCCTGCGCAATACTCTGCAATACCCTGCGCAATACCCTGCGCAATACTCTGCAATACCCTGGTGCAATACTCTGCAATACCCTGCGCAATACTCTGCAATACCCTGCGCAATACTCTGCAATACTCTGGTGCAATACTCTGCAATACCCTGGTGCAATACTCTGCAATACCCTGCGCAATACTCTGCAATACCCTGCGCAATACTCTGCAATACTCTGGTGCAATACTCTGCAATACCCTGGTGCAATACTCTGCAATACCCTGCGCAATACTCTGCAATACCCTGCGCAATACCCTGCAATACCCTGCGCAATACTCTGCAATACTCTGGTGCAATACTCTGCAATACCCTGGTGCAATACTCTGCAATACCCTGCGCAATACTCTGCAATACCCTGGTGCAATACTCTGCAATACTCTGGTGCAATACTCTGCAATACCCTGCGCAATACTCTGCAATACCCTGCGCAATACCCTGCAATACCCTGCGCAATACTCTGCAATACCCTTGTGCAATACTCTGCAATACCCTGCGCAATACTCTGCAATACCCTGCGCAATACTCTGCAATACCCTGTGCAATACTCTGCAATACTCTGGTGCAATACTCTGCAATACCCTGCGCAATACTCTGCAATACCCTGCGCAATACTCTGCAATACCCTGTGCAATACTCTGCAATACTCTGGTGCAATATTCTGCAATACCCTGCGCAATACTCTGCAATACCCTGCGCAATACCCTGCAAAATACTCTGCAATACCCTGGTGCAATACTCTGCAATACCCTGCGCAATACTCTGCAATACCCTGCGCAATACCCTGCAATACTCTGGTGCAATACTCTGCAATACCCTGGTGCAATACTCTGCAATACCCTGCGCAATACTCTGCAATACCCTGCGCAATACTCTGCAATACCCTGTGCAATACTCTGCAATACCCTGCGCAATACTCTGCAATACCCTGCGCAATACTCTGCAATACCCTGTGCAATACTCTGCAATACTCTGGTGCAATACTCTGCAATACCCTGCGCAATACTCTGCAATACCCTGCGCAATACTCTGCAATACCCTGCGCAATACTCTGCAATACCCTGCGCAATACTCTGCAATACTCTGGTGCAATACTCTGCAATACCCTGCGCAATACTCTGCAATACCCTGCGCAATACCCTGCAAAATACTCTGCAATACCCTGGTGCAATACTCTGCAATACCCTGCGCAATACTCTGCAATACCCTGCGCAATACTCTGCAATACTCTGGTGCAATACTCTGCAATACCCTGGTGCAATACTCTGCAATACCCTGCGCAATACTCTGCAATACCCTGGTGCAATACTCTGCAATACCCTGCGCAATACTCTGCAATACCCTGTGCAATACTCTGCAATACTCTGGTGCAATACTCTGCAATACCCTGCGCAATACTCTGCAATACCCTGTGCAATACTCTGCAATACTCTGGTGCAATACTCTGCAATACCCTGCGCAATACTCTGCAATACCCTGCGCAATACCCTGCAAAATACTCTGCAATACCCTGGTGCAATACTCTGCAATACCCTGCGCAATACTCTGCAATACCCTGCGCAATACCCTGCAAAATACTCTGCAATACCCTGGTGCAATACTCTGCAATACTCTGGTGCAATACTCTGCAATACCCTGCGCAATACTCTGCAATACCCTGCGCAATACTCTGCAATACTCTGGTGCAATACTCTGCAATACCCTGGTGCAATACTCTGCAATACCCTGCACAATACTCTGCAATACCCTGCGCAATACTCTGCAATACTCTGGTGCAATACTCTGCAATACCCTGGTGCAATACCCTGCGCAATACTCTGCAATACCCTGCGCAATACCCTGCAATACCCTGCGCAATACTCTGCAATACCCTGCGCAATACCCTGCAATACCCTGCGCAATACTCTGCAATACTCTGCAATACTCTGGTGCAATACTCTGCAATACCCTGCGCAATACCCTGCAAAATACTCTGCAATACCCTGGTGCAATACTCTGCAATACCCTGCGCAATACTCTGCAATACCCTGCGCAATACCCTGGTGCAATACTCTGCAATACTCTGGTGCAATACTCTGCAATACCCTGCAAAATACTCTGCAATACCCTGCGCAATACTCTGCAATACCCTGCGCAATACCCTGCGCAATACCCTGCAAAATACTCTGCAATACCCTGGTGCAATACTCTGCAATACTCTGGTGCAATACCCTGCGCAATACTCTGCAATACCCTGCGCAATACCCTGCGCAATACTCTGCAATACCCTGCAAAATACTCTGCAATACCCTGCGCAATACCCTGCAAAATACTCTGCAATACCCTGGTGCAATACTCTGCAATACTCTGGTGCAATACCCTGCGCAATACTCTGCAATACCCTGCGCAATACTCTGCAATACCCTGCGCAATACCCTGCGCAATACTCTGCAATACCCTGCAATACCCTGCGCAATATTCTGCAATACCCTGCGCAATATTCTGCAATACCCTGCGCAATACTCTGCAATACTCTGCAATACCCTGCGCAATATTCTGCAATACACTGCGCAATACTCTGCAATACCCTGCGCAATACCCTGGTGCAATACTCTGCAATACTCTGGTGCAATACTCTGCAATACCCTGCAAAATACTCTGCAATACCCTGCGCAATACCCTGCAAAATACTCTGCAATACCCTGGTGCAATACTCTGCAATACTCTGGTGCAATACTCTGCAATACCCTGCGCAATACCCTGCAAAATACTCTGCAATACCCTGGTGCAATACTCTGCAATACTCTGGTGCAATACTCTGCAATACCCTGCGCAATACTCTGCAATACCCTGTGCAATACTCTGCAATACCCTGCGCAATACCCTGCAATACCCTGCGCAATACTCTGCAATACCCTGCGCAATATTCTGCAATACCCTGCGCAATACTCTGCAATACCCTGCGCAATACTCTGCAATACCCTGCGCAATACTCTGCAATACCCTGTGCAATACCCTGGTGCAATACTCTGCAATACTCTGGTGCAATACTCTGCAATACCCTGCGCAATACTCTGCAATACCCTGCGCAATACCCTGCAAAATACTCTGCAATACCCTGGTGCAATACTCTGCAATACACTGGTGCAATACTCTGCAATACCCTGCGCAATACTCTGCAATACCCTGCGCAATACTCTGCAATACTCTGGTGCAATACTCTGCAATACCCTGCAAAATACTCTGCAATACCCTGCGCAATACCCTGCAAAATACTCTGCAATACCCTGGTGCAATACTCTGCAATACTCTGGTGCAATACCCTGCGCAATACTCTGCAATACCCTGCGCAATACCCTGCGCAATACTCTGCAATACCCTGCAATACCCTGCGCAATACTCTGCAATACCCTGCGCAATATTCTGCAATACCCTGCGCAATACTCTGCAATACTCTGCGCAATACCCTGGTGCAATACTCTGCAATACTCTGGTGCAATACTCTGCAATACCCTGCAAAATACTCTGCAATACCCTGCGCAATACCCTGCAAAATACTCTGCAATACCCTGGTGCAATACTCTGCAATACTCTGGTGCAATACTCTGCAATACCCTGCGCAATACTCTGCAATACCCTGCGCAATACCCTGCAAAATACTCTGCAATACCCTGGTGCAATACTCTGCAATACTCTGGTGCAATACTCTGCAATACCCTGGTGCAATACTCTGCAATACCCTGCGCAATACTCTGCAATACCCTGCGCAATACTCTGCAATACTCTGGTGCAATACTCTGCAATACCCTGGTGCAATACCCTGCGCAATACTCTGCAATACCCTGCGCAATACCCTGCAATACCCTGCGCAATACTCTGCAATACCCTGCGCAATACTCTGCAATACTCTGCAATACTCTGGTGCAATACTCTGCAATACCCTGCGCAATACCCTGCAAAATACTCTGCAATACCCTGGTGCAATACTCTGCAATACCCTGCGCAATACTCTGCAATACCCTGCGCAATACCCTGGTGCAATACTCTGCAATACTCTGGTGCAATACTCTGCAATACTCTGGTGCAATACTCTGCAATACCCTGCAAAATACTCTGCAATACCCTGCGCAATACCCTGCAAAATACTCTGCAATACCCTGGTGCAATACTCTGCAATACTCTGGTGCAATACTCTGCAATACCCTGCGCAATACTCTGCAATACCCTGCGCAATACCCTGCAAAATACTCTGCAATACCCTGGTGCAATACTCTGCAATACTCTGGTGCAATACCCTGCAATACCCTGCGCAATACTCTGCAATACTCTGGCGCAATACTCTGCAATACCCTGGTGCAATACTCTGCAATACCCTGCGCAATACTCTGCAATACCCTGCGCAATTCTCTGCAATACTCTGGTGCAATACTCTGCAATACCCTGGTGCAATACCCTGCGCAATACTCTGCAATACCCTGCGCAATACCCTGCAATACCCTGCGCAATACTCTGCAATACCCTGCGCAATACTCTGCAATACTCTGCAATACTCTGGTGCAATACTCTGCAATACCCTGCGCAATACCCTGCAAAATACTCTGCAATACCCTGGTGCAATACTCTGCAATACTCTGGTGCAATACCCTGCGCAATACTCTGCAATACCCTGCGCAATACCCTGCGCAATACTCTGCAATACCCTGCAAAATACTCTGCAATACCCTGCGCAATACCCTGCAAAATACTCTGCAATACCCTGGTGCAATACTCTGCAATACTCTGGTGCAATACTCTGCAATACTCTGGTGCAATACCCTGCGCAATACTCTGCAATACCCTGCGCAATACTCTGCAATACCCTGTGCAATACCCTGCGCAATACTCTGCAATACCCTGCAATACCCTGCGCAATATTCTGCAATACCCTGCGCAATATTCTGCAATACCCTGCGCAATACTCTGCAATACTCTGCAATACCCTGCGCAATATTCTGCAATACACTGCGCAATACTCTGCAATACCCTGCGCAATACCCTGGTGCAATACTCTGCAATACTCTGGTGCAATACTCTGCAATACCCTGCAAAATACTCTGCAATACCCTGCGCAATACCCTGCAAAATACTCTGCAATACCCTGGTGCAATACTCTGCAATACTCTGGTGCAATACTCTGCAATACCCTGCGCAATACTCTGCAATACCCTGCGCAATACCCTGCAAAATACTCTGCAATACCCTGGTGCAATACTCTGCAATACTCTGGTGCAATACTCTGCAATACCCTGCGCAATACTCTGCAATACCCTGCGCAATACTCTGCAATACCCTGCGCAATACCCTGCGCAATACCCTGCAATACCCTGCGCAATACTCTGCAATACCCTGCGCAATATTCTGCAATACCCTGCGCAATACTCTGCAATACCCTGCGCAATACTCTGCAATACCCTGCGCAATACCCTGGTGCAATACTCTGCAATACTCTGGTGCAATACTCTGCAATACCCTGCGCAATACTCTGCAATACCCTGCGCAATACCCTGCAAAATACTCTGCAATACCCTGGTGCAATACTCTGCAATACACTGGTGCAATACTCTGCAATACCCTGCGCAATACTCTGAAATACCCTGCGCAATACTCTGCAATACTCTGGTGCAATACTCTGCAATACCCTGCACAATACTCTGCAATACCCTGCGCAATACCCTGCGCAATACTCTGCAATACCCTGGTGCAATACTCTGCAATACTCTGGTGCAATACTCTGCAATACCCTGCGCAATACCCTGCAAAATACTCTGCAATACCCTGGTGCAATACTCTGCAATACCCTGCGCAATACCCTGCAAAATACTCTGCAATACCCTGGTGCAATACTCTGCAATACCCTGCGCAATACTCTGCAATACCCTGCGCAATACTCTGCAATACCCTGCGCAATACCCTGGTGCAATACTCTGCAATACTCTGGTGCAATACTCTGCAATACCCTGCAAAATACTCTGCAATACCCTGCGCAATACCCTGCAAAATACTCTGCAATACCCTGGTGCAATACTCTGCAATACTCTGGTGCAATACCCTGCGCAATACTCTGCAATACCCTGCGCAATACCCTGCGCAATACTCTGCAATACCCTGCAATACCCTGCGCAATACTCTGCAATACCCTGCGCAATATTCTGCAATACCCTGCGCAATACTCTGCAATACTCTGCGCAATACCCTGGTGCAATACTCTGCAATACTCTGGTGCAATACTCTGCAATACCCTGCAAAATACTCTGCAATACCCTGCGCAATACCCTGCAAAATACTCTGCAATACCCTGGTGCAATACTCTGCAATACTCTGGTGCAATACTCTGCAATACCCTGCGCAATACTCTGCAATACCCTGCGCAATACCCTGCAAAATACTCTGCAATACCCTGGTGCAATACTCTGCAATACTCTGGTGCAATACTCTGCAATACCCTGGTGCAATACTCTGCAATACCCTGCGCAATACTCTGCAATACCCTGCGCAATACTCTGCAATACTCTGGTGCAATACTCTGCAATACCCTGGTGCAATACCCTGCGCAATACTCTGCAATACCCTGCGCAATACCCTGCAATACCCTGCGCAATACTCTGCAATACCCTGCGCAATACTCTGCAATACTCTGCAATACTCTGGTGCAATACTCTGCAATACCCTGCGCAATACCCTGCAAAATACTCTGCAATACCCTGGTGCAATACTCTGCAATACCCTGCGCAATACTCTGCAATACCCTGCGCAATACCCTGGTGCAATACTCTGCAATACTCTGGTGCAATACTCTGCAATACTCTGGTGCAATACTCTGCAATACCCTGCAAAATACTCTGCAATACCCTGCAAAATACCCTGCAAAATACTCTGCAATACCCTGGTGCAATACTCTGCAATACTCTGGTGCAATACTCTGCAATACCATGCGCAATACTCTGCAATACCCTGCGCAATACCCTGCAAAATACTCTGCAATACCCTGGTGCAATACTCTGCAATACTCTGGTGCAATACTCTGCAATACCCTGCGCAATACTCTGCAATACCCTGCGCAATACCCTGCAAAATACTCTGCAATACCCTGGTGCAATACTCTGCAATACTCTGGTGCAATACCCTGCAATACCCTGCGCAATACTCTGCAATACTCTGGCGCAATACTCTGCAATACCCTGGTGCAATACTCTGCAATACCCTGCGCAATACTCTGCAATACTCTGGTGCAATACTCTGCAATACCCTGGTGCAATACCCTGCGCAATACTCTGCAATACTCTGCAATACTCTGGTGCAATACTCTGCAATACCCTGCGCAATACCCTGCAAAATACTCTGCAATACCCTGGTGCAATACTCTGCAATACCCTGCGCAATACTCTGCAATACCCTGCGCAATACCCTGGTGCAATACTCTGCAATACTCTGGTGCAATACTCTGCAATACTCTGGTGCAATACTCTTCAATACCCTGCAAAATACTCTGCAATACCCTGCGCAATACCCTGCAAAATACTCTGCAATACCCTGGTGCAATACTCTGCAATACTCTGGTGCAATACCCTGCGCAATACTCTGCAATACCCTGCGCAATACCCTGCGCAATACTCTGCAATACCCTGCAATACCCTGCGCAATACTCTGCAATACCCTGCGCAGTATTCTGCAATACCCTGCGCAATACTCTGCAATACTCTGCAATACCCTGCGCAATATTCTGCAATACCCTGCGCAATACTCTGCAATACTCTGGTGCAATACTCTGCAATACCCTGCAAAATACTCTGCAATACCCTGCGCAATACCCTGCAAAATACTCTGCAATACCCTGGTGCAATACTCTGCAATACTCTGGTGCAATACTCTGCAATACCCTGCGCAATACTCTGCAATACCCTGCGCAATACCCTGCAAAATACTCTGCAATACCCTGGTGCAATACTCTGCAATACTCTGGTGCAATACTCTGCAATACCCTGCGCAATACTCTGCAATACCCTGCGCAATACCCTGCAAAATACTCTGCAATACCCTGGTGCAATACTCTGCAATACTCTGGTGCAATACTCTGCAATACCCTGGTGCAATACTCTGCAATACTCTGGCGCAATACTCTGCAATACCCTGCGCAATACTCTGCAATACCCTGCGCAATACCCTGTGCAATACTCTGCAATACCCTGGTGCAATACTCTGCAATACTCTGGTGCAATACTCTGCAATACCCTGCGCAATACTCTGCAATACCCTGCACAATACTCTGCAATACTCTGGTGCAATACTCTGCAATACTCTGCAATACCCTGCGCAATACTCTGCAATACCCTGCGCAATACTCTGCAATACCCTGCGCAATACTCTGCAATACTCTGGTGCAATACTCTGCAATACCCTGGTGCAATACTCTGCAATACCCTGCGCAATACTCTGCAATACCCTGCGCAATTCTCTGCAATACTCTGGTGCAATACTCTGCAATACCCTGGTGCAATACCCTGCGCAATACTCTGCAATACCCTGCGCAATACCCTGCAATACCCTGCGCAATACTCTGCAATACCCTGCGCAATACTATGCAATACTCTGCAATACTCTGGTGCAATACTCTGCAATACCCTGCGCAATACCCTGCAAAATACTCTGCAATACCCTGGTGCAATACTCTGCAATACCCTGCGCAATACTCTGCAATACCCTGCGCAATACCCTGGTGCAATACTCTGCAATACTCTGGTGCAATACTCTGCAATACCCTGCGCAATATTCTGCAATACCCTGCGCAATACTCTGCAATACTCTGCAATACCCTGCGCAATATTCTGCAATACCCTGCGCAATACTCTGCAATACCCTGCGCAATACCCTGGTGCAATACTCTGCAATACTCTGGTGCAATACTCTGCAATACCCTGCGCAATACTCTGCAATACCCTGCGCAATACCCTGCAAAATACTCTGCAATACCCTGGTGCAATACTCTGCAATACACTGGTGCAATACTCTGCAATACCCTGCGCAATACTCTGCAATACCCTGCGCAATACTCTGCAATACTCTGGCGCAATACTCTGCAATACCCTGCGCAATACTCTGCAATACCCTGCGCAATACCCTGCGCAATACTCTGCAATACCCTGGTGCAATACTCTGCAATACTCTGGTGCAATACTCTGCAATACCCTGCGCAATACCCTGCAAAATACTCTGCAATACCCTGGTGCAATACTCTGCAATACTCTGGTGCAATACTCTGCAATACCCTGCGCAATATTCTGCAATACCCTGCGCAATACTCTGCAATACTCTGCAATACCCTGCGCAATATTCTGCAATACCCTGCGCAATACTCTGCAATACCCTGCGCAATACCCTGGTGCAATACTCTGCAATACTCTGGTGCAATACTCTGCAATACCCTGCGCAATACTCTGCAATACCCTGCGCAATACCCTGCAAAATACTCTGCAATACCCTGGTGCAATACTCTGCAATACACTGGTGCAATACTCTGCAATACCCTGCGCAATACTCTGCAATACCCTGCGCAATACTCTGGCGCAATACTCTGCAATACCCTGCGCAATACTCTGCAATACCCTGCGCAATACCCTGCGCAATACTCTGCAATACCCTGGTGCAATACTCTGCAATACTCTGGTGCAATACTCTGCAATACCCTGCGCAATACCCTGCAAAATACTCTGCAATACCCTGGTGCAATACTCTGCAATACCCTGCGCAATACCCTGCAAAATACTCTGCAATACCCTGGTGCAATACTCTGCAATACCCTGCGCAATACTCTGCAATACCCTGCGCAATACTCTGCAATACCCTGCGCAATACCCTGGTGCAATACTCTGCAATACTCTGGTGCAATACTCTGCAATACCCTGCAAAATAATCTGCAATACCCTGCGCAATACCCTGCAAAATACTCTGCAATACCCTGGTGCAATACTCTGCAATACTCTGGTGCAATACCCTGCGCAATACTCTGCAATACCCTGCGCAATACCCTGCGCAATACTCTGCAATACCCTGCAATACCCTGCGCAATACTCTGCAATACCCTGCGCAATATTCTGCAATACCCTGCGCAATACTCTGCAATACCCTGCGCAATACCCTGCAAAATACTCTGCAATACCCTGGTGCAATACTCTGCAATACTCTGGTGCAATACTCTGCAATACCATGCGCAATACCCTGCAATACCCTGCGCAATACTCTGCAATACTCTGGTGCAATACTCTGCAATACCCTGGTGCAATACTCTGCAATACCCTGCGCAATACTCTGCAATACCCTGCGCAATACCCTGCGCAATACCCTGCGCAATACCCTGCGCAATACCCTGCGCAATACCCTGCGCAATACCCTGCAATACCCTGCGCAATACTCTGCAATACCCTGCGCAATACCCTGGTGCAATACTCTGCAATACTCTGGTGCAATACTCTGCAATACCCTGCGCAATACTCTGCAATACCCTGCGCAATACCCTGCAAAATACTCTGCAATACCCTGGTGCAATACTCTGCAATACACTGGTGCAATACTCTGCAATACCCTGCGCAATACTCTGAAATACCCTGCGCAATACTCTGCAATACTCTGGCGCAATACTCTGCAATACCCTGCGCAATACTCTGCAATACCCTGCGCAATACCCTGCGCAATACTCTGCAATACCCTGGTGCAATACTCTGCAATACTCTGGTGCAATACTCTGCAATACCCTGCGCAATACCCTGCAAAATACTCTGCAATACCCTGGTGCAATACTCTGCAATACCCTGCGCAATACCCTGCAAAATACTCTGCAATACCCTGGTGCAATACTCTGCAATACCCTGCGCAATACTCTGCAATACCCTGCGCACTACTCTGCAATACCCTGCGCAATACCCTGGTGCAATACTCTGCAATACTCTGGTGCAATACTCTGCAATACCCTGCAAAATACTCTGCAATACCCTGCGCAATACCCTGCAAAATACTCTGCAATACCCTGGTGCAATACTCTGCAATACTCTGGTGCAATACCCTGCGCAATACTCTGCAATACCCTGCGCAATACCCTGCGCAATACTCTGCAATACCCTGCAATACCCTGCGCAATACTCTGCAATACCCTGCGCAATATTCTGCAATACCCTGCGCAATACTCTGCAATACTCTGCGCAATACCCTGGTGCAATACTCTGCAATACTCTGGTGCAATACTCTGCAATACCCTGCAAAATACTCTGCAATACCCTGCGCAATACCCTGCAAAATACTCTGCAATACCCTGGTGCAATACTCTGCAATACTCTGGTGCAATACTCTGCAATACCCTGCGCAATACTCTGCAATACCCTGCGCAATACCCTGCAAAATACTCTGCAATACCCTGGTGCAATACTCTGCAATACTCTGGTGCAATACTCTGCAATACCCTGGTGCAATACTCTGCAATACCCTGCGCAATACTCTGCAATACCCTGCGCAATACTCTGCAATACTCTGGTGCAATACTCTGCAATACCCTGGTGCAATACCCTGCGCAATACTCTGCAATACCCTGCGCAATACCCTGCAATACCCTGCGCAATACTCTGCAATACCCTGCGCAATACTCTGCAATACTCTGCAATACTCTGGTGCAATACTCTGCAATACCCTGCGCAATACCCTGCAAAATACTCTGCAATACCCTGGTGCAATACTCTGCAATACCCTGCGCAATACTCTGCAATACCCTGCGCAATACCCTGGTGCAATACTCTGCAATACTCTGGTGCAATACTCTGCAATACTCTGGTGCAATACTCTGCAATACCCTGCAAAATACTCTGCAATACCCTGCACAATACCCTGCAAAATACTCTGCAATACCCTGGTGCAATACTCTGCAATACTCTGGTGCAATACTCTGCAATACCCTGCGCAATACTCTGCAATACCCTGCGCAATACCCTGCAAAATACTCTGCAATACCCTGGTGCAATACTCTGCAATACTCTGGTGCAATACTCTGCAATACCCTGCGCAATACTCTGCAATACCCTGCGCAATACCCTGCAAAATACTCTGCAATACCCTGGTGCAATACTCTGCAATACTCTGGTGCAATACCCTGCAATACCCTGCGCAATACTCTGCAATACTCTGGCGCAATACTCTGCAATACCCTGGTGCAATACTCTGCAATACCCTGCGCAATACTCTGCAATACCCTGCGCAATTCTCTGCAATACTCTGGTGCAATACTCTGCAATACCCTGGTGCAATACCCTGCGCAATACTCTGCAATACCCTGCGCAATACCCTGCAATACCCTGCGCAATACTCTGCAATACCCTGCGCAATACTCTGCAATACTCTGCAATACTCTGGTGCAATACTCTGCAATACCCTGCGCAATACCCTGCAAAATACTCTGCAATACCCTGGTGCAATACTCTGCAATACCCTGCGCAATACTCTGCAATACCCTGCGCAATACCCTGGTGCAATACTCTGCAATACTCTGCAATACTCTGGTGCAATACTCTGCAATACTCTGGTGCAATACTCTGCAATACCCTGCGCAATATTCTGCAATACCCTGCGCAATACTCTGCAATACTCTGCAATACCCTGCGCAATATTCTGCAATACCCTGCGCAATACTCTGCAATACCCTGCGCAATACCCTGGTGCAATACTCTGCAATACTCTGGTGCAATACTCTGCAATACCCTGCAAAATACTCTGCAATACCCTGCGCAATACCCTGCAAAATACTCTGCAATACCCTGGTGCAATACTCTGCAATACTCTGGTGCAATACTCTGCAATACCCTGCGCAATACTCTGCAATACCCTGCGCAATACCCTGCAAAATACTCTGCAATACCCTGGTGCAATACTCTGCAATACACTGGTGCAATACTCTGCAATACCCTGCGCAATACTCTGCAATACCCTGCGCAATACTCTGCAATACTCTGGCGCAATACTCTGCAATACCCTGCGCAATACTCTGCAATACCCTGCGCAATACCCTGCGCAATACTCTGCAATACCCTGGTGCAATACTCTGCAATACTCTGGTGCAATACCCTGCGCAATACTCTGCAATACCCTGCGCAATACTCTGCAATACTCTGGTGCAATACTCTGCAATACCCTGGTGCAATACCCTGCGCAATACTCTGCAATACCCTGCGCAATACTCTGCAATACCCTGCGCAATACTCTGCAATACTCTGGTGCAATACTCTGCAATACCCTGGTGCAATACTCTGCAATACCCTGCGCAATACTCTGCAATACCCTGCGCAATACTCTGCAATACTCTGGTGCAATACTCTGCAATACCCTGGTGCAATACTCTGCAATACTCTGCAATACCCTGCGCAATACTCTGCAATACCCTGCGCAATACTCTGCAATACTCTGGTGCAATACTCTGCAATACCCTGGTGCAATACCCTGCAATACCCTGCGCAATACTCTGCAATACCCTGCGCAATACTCTGCAATACCCTGCGCAATACTCTGCAATACTCTGGTGCAATACTCTGCAATACCCTGGTGCAATACTCTGCAATACCCTGCGCAATACTCTGCAATACCCTGCGCAATTCTCTGCAATACTCTGGTGCAATACTCTGCAATACCCTGGTGCAATACCCTGCGCAATACTCTGCAATACCCTGCGCAATACCCTGCAATACCCTGCGCAATACTCTGCAATACCCTGCGCAATACTCTGCAATACTCTGCAATACTCTGGTGCAATACTCTGCAATACCCTGCGCAATACCCTGCAAAATACTCTGCAATACCCTGCGCAATACTCTGCAATACTCTGCAATACCCTGCGCAATACCCTGGTGCAATACTCTGCAATACTCTGGTGCAATACTCTGCAATACTCTGGTGCAATACTCTGCAATACCCTGCAAAATACTCTGCAATACCCTGCGCAATACT
Organism: Rana muscosa; assembly: GCA_029206835.1. Lineage (NCBI taxonomy): Eukaryota > Metazoa > Chordata > Amphibia > Anura > Ranidae > Rana > Rana muscosa. The sequence continues at coordinate 2,180,054 of JARGYO010000230.1, forward strand.
CTGCAATACCCTGCGCAATACCCTGCGCAATACCCTGCAAAATACTCTGCAATACCCTGGTGCAATACTCTGCAATACTCTGGTGCAATACCCTGCGCAATACTCTGCAATACCCTGCGCAATACTCTGCAATACCCTGCGCAATACTCTGCAATACCCTGCGCAATATTCTGCAATACCCTGTGCAATACTCTGCAATACTCTGCAATACCCTGCGCAATATTCTGCAATACCCTGCGCAATACTCTGCAATACCCTGCGCAATACCCTGGTGCAATACTCTGCAATACTCTGGTGCAATACTCTGCAATACCCTGCAAAATACTCTGCAATACCCTGCGCAATACCCTGCAAATACTCTGCAATACCCTGGTGCAATACTCTGCAATACTCTGGTGCAATACTCTGCAATACCCTGCGCAATACTCTGCAATACCCTGCGCAATACCCTGCAAAATACTCTGCAATACCCTGGTGCAATACTCTGCAATACACTGGTGCAATACTCTGCAATACCCTGCGCAATACTCTGCAATACCCTGCGCAATACTCTGCAATACTCTGGTGCAATACTCTGCAATACCCTGCGCAATACTCTGCAATACCCTGCGCAATACCCTGCGCAATACTCTGCAATACCCTGGTGCAATACTCTGCAATACCCTGCGCAATACTCTGCAATACCCTGCGCAATACTCTGCAATACTCTGGTGCAATACTCTGCAATACCCTGGTGCAATACTCTGCAATACCCTGCGCAATACTCTGCAATACCCTGCGCAATACTCTGCAATACTCTGGTGCAATACTCTGCAATACCCTGGTGCAATACTCTGCAATACCCTGCGCAATACTCTGCAATACCCTGCGCAATACCCTGCAATACCCTGCGCAATACTCTGCAATACTCTGGTGCAATACTCTGCAATACCCTGGTGCAATACTCTGCAATACCCTGCGCAATACTCTGCAATACCCTGCGCAATACCCTGCAAAATACTCTGCAATACCCTGGTGCAATACTCTGCAATACCCTGCGCAATACTCTGCAACACCCTGCGCAATACCCTGCAATACTCTGGTGCAATACTCTGCAATACCCTGGTGCAATACTCTGCAATACCCTGCGCAATACTCTGCAATACCCTGCGCAATACTCTGCAATACCCTGTGCAATACTCTGCAATACCCTGCGCAATACTCTGCAATACCCTGCGCAATACTCTGCAATACCCTGTGCAATACTCTGCAATACTCTGGTGCAATACTCTGCAATACCCTGCGCAATACTCTGCAATACCCTGCGCAATACTCTGCAATACCCTGTGCAATACTCTGCAATACTCTGGTGCAATACTCTGCAATACCCTGCGCAATACTCTGCAATACCCTGCGCAATACCCTGCAAAATACTCTGCAATACCCTGGTGCAATACTCTGCAATACCCTGCGCAATACTCTGCAATACCCTGCGCAATACTCTGCAATACTCTGGTGCAATACTCTGCAATACCCTGGTGCAATACTCTGCAATACCCTGCGCAATACTCTGCAATACCCTGGTGCAATACTCTGCAATACCCTGCGCAATACTCTGCAATACCCTGTGCAATACTCTGCAATACTCTGGTGCAATACTCTGCAATACCCTGCGCAATACTCTGCAATACCCTGTGCAATACTCTGCAATACTCTGGTGCAATACTCTGCAATACCCTGCGCAATACTCTGCAATACCCTGCGCAATACCCTGCAAAATACTCTGCAATACCCTGGTGCAATACTCTGCAATACCCTGCGCAATACTCTGCAATACCCTGCGCAATACCCTGCAAAATACTCTGCAATACCCTGGTGCAATACTCTGCAATACTCTGGTGCAATACTCTGCAATACCCTGCGCAATACTCTGCAATACTCTGGTGCAATACTCTGCAATACCCTGGTGCAATACTCTGCAATACCCTGCGCAATACTCTGCAATACCCTGCGCAATACTCTGCAATACTCTGGTGCAATACTCTGCAATACCCTGGTGCAATACCCTGCGCAATACTCTGCAATACCCTGCGCAATACCCTGCAATACCCTGCGCAATACTCTGCAATACCCTGCGCAATACCCTGCAATACCCTGCGCAATACTCTGCAATGCTCTGTAATACTCTGGTGCAATACTCTGCAATACCCTGCAAAATACTCTGCAATACCCTGCGCAATACCCTGCAAAATACTCTGCAATACCCTGGTGCAATACTCTGCAATACTCTGGTGCAATACTCTGCAATACCCTGCGCAATACTCTGCAATACCCTGCGCAATACCCTGCAAAATACTCTGCAATACCCTGGTGCAATACTCTGCAATACTCTGGTGCAATACTCTGCAATACCCTGCGCAATACTCTGCAATACCCTGCGCAATACCCTGCAATACCCTGCGCAATACTCTGCAATACTCTGGCGCAATACTCTGCAATACCCTGCGCAATACTCTGCAATACCCTGCGCAATACCCTGCAAAATACTCTGCAATACCCTGGTGCAATACTCTGCAATACTCTGGTGCAATACTCTGCAATACCCTGCGCAATACTCTGCAATACCCTGCGCAATACTCTGCAATACTCTGGCGCAATACTCTGCAATACCCTGCGCAATACTCTGCAATACCCTGCGCAATACCCTGCGCAATACTCTGCAATACCCTGGTGCAATACTCTGCAATACTCTGGTGCAATACTCTGCAATACCCTGCGCAATACTCTGCAATACCCTGCGCAATACCCTGCGCAATACTCTGCAATACCCTGGTGCAATACTCTGCAATACTCTGGTGCAATACTCTGCAATACCCTGCGCAATACTCTGCAATACTCTGGTGCAATACTCTGCAATACTCTGGTGCAATACTCTGCAATACCCTGGTGCAATACTCTGCAATACCCTGCGCAATACTCTGCAATACCCTGCGCAATACTCTGCAATACCCTGCGCAATACTCTGCAATACCCTGGTGCAATACTCTGCAATACCCTGGTGCAATACCCTGCAATACCCTGCGCAATACTCTGCAATACCCTGCGCAATACCCTGCAATACCATGCGCAATACTCTGCAATACTCTGGTGCAATACTCTGCAATACCCTGGTGCAATACTCTGCAATACCCTGGTGCAATACTCTGCAATACCCTGCGCAATACTCTGCAATACCCTGGTGCAATACTCTGCAATACTCTGGTGCAATACTCTGCAATACCCTGCGCAATACTCTGCAATACCCTGCGCAATACTCTGCAATACCCTGCGCAATACTCTGCAATACTCTGGTGCAATACTCTGCAATACCCTGGTGCAATACTCTGCAATACCCTGCGCAATACTCTGCAATACCCTGCGCAATACCCTGCAATACCCTGCGCAATACTCTGCAATACCCTGGTGCAATACTCTGCAATACCCTGCGCAATACTCTGCAATACCCTGGTGCAATACTCTGCAATACTCTGGTGCAATACTCTGCAATACCCTGCGCAATACTCTGCAATACCCTGTGCAATACTCTGCAATACTCTGGTGCAATACTCTGCAATACCCTGCGCAATACTCTGCAATACCCTGCGCAATACCCTGCAAAATACTCTGCAATACCCTGGTGCAATACTCTGCAATACCCTGCGCAATACTCTGCAATACCCTGCGCAATACCCTGCAAAATACTCTGCAATACCCTGGTGCAATACTCTGCAATACCCTGGTGCAATACTCTGCAATACCCTGGTGCAATACTCTGCAATACCCTGCGCAATACTCTGCAATACTCTGGTGCAATACTCTGCAATACCCTGGTGCAATACTCTGCAATACCCTGGTGCAATACTCTGCAATACCCTGCGCAATACTCTGCAATACCCTGGTGCAATACTCTGCAATACTCTGGTGCAATACTCTGCAATACCCTGCGCAATACTCTGCAATACCCTGCGCAATACTCTGCAATACCCTGCGCAATACTCTGCAATACCCTGCGCAATACTCTGCAATACTCTGGTGCAATACTCTGCAATACCCTGGTGCAATACTCTGCAATACCCTGCGCAATACTCTGCAATACCCTGCGCAATACCCTGCAATACCCTGCGCAATACTCTGCAATACCCTGGTGCAATACTCTGCAATACCCTGCGCAATACTCTGCAATACCCTGGTGCAATACTCTGCAATACTCTGGTGCAATACTCTGCAATACCCTGCGCAATACTCTGCAATACCCTGCGCAATACTCTGCAATACCCTGTGCAATACTCTGCAATACTCTGGTGCAATACTCTGCAATACCCTGCGCAATACTCTGCAATACCCTGCGCAATACCCTGCAAAATACTCTGCAATACCCTGGTGCAATACTCTGCAATACCCTGCGCAATACTCTGCAATACCCTGCGCAATACCCTGCAAAATACTCTGCAATACCCTGGTGCAATACTCTGCAATACTCTGGTGCAATACTCTGCAATACCCTGGTGCAATACTCTGCAATACCCTGCGCAATACTCTGCAATACCCTGCGCAATTCTCTGCAATACTCTGGTGCAATACTCTGCAATACCCTGGTGCAATACCCTGCGCAATACTCTGCAATACCCTGCGCAATACCCTGCAATACCCTGCGCAATACTCTGCAATACCCTGCGCAATACTCTGGTGCAATACTCTGCAATACCCTGCGCAATACCCTGCAAAATACTCTGCAATACCCTGGTGCAATTATCTGCAATACCCTGCGCAATACTCTGCAATACCCTGCGCAATACTCTGCAATACTCTGGTGCAATACTCTGCAATACCCTGGTGCAATACCCTGCGCAATACTCTGCAATACCCTGCGCAATACCCTGCAATACCCTGCGCAATACTCTGCAATACCCTGCGCAATACTCTGCAATACTCTGCAATACTCTGGTGCAATACTCTGCAATACCCTGCGCAATACCCTGCAAAATACTCTGCAATACCCTGGTGCAATACTCTGCAATACCCTGCGCAATACTCTGCAATACCCTGCGCAATACCCTGGTGCAATACTCTGCAATACTCTGGTGCAATACTCTGCAATACTCTGGTGCAATACTCTTCAATACCCTGCAAAATACTCTGCAATACCCTGCGCAATACCCTGCAAAATACTCTGCAATACCCTGGTGCAATACTCTGCAATACTCTGGTGCAATACCCTGCGCAATACTCTGCAATACCCTGCGCAATACCCTGCGCAATACTCTGCAATACCCTGCAATACCCTGCGCAATACTCTGCAATACCCTGTGCAATATTCTGCAATACCCTGCGCAATACTCTGCAATACTCTGCAATACCCTGCGCAATATTCTGCAATACCCTGCGCAATACTCTGCAATACTCTGGTGCAATACTCTGCAATACCCTGCAAAATACTCTGCAATACCCTGCGCAATACCCTGCAAAATACTCTGCAATACCCTGGTGCAATACTCTGCAATACTCTGGTGCAATACTCTGCAATACCCTGCGCAATACTCTGCAATACCCTGCGCAATACCCTGCAAAATACTCTGCAATACCCTGGTGCAATACTCTGCAATACTCTGGTGCAATACTCTGCAATACCCTGCGCAATACCCTGCGCAATACCCTGCAAAATACTCTGCAATACCCTGGTGCAATACTCTGCAATACTCTGGTGCAATACTCTGCAATACCCTGGTGCAATACTCTGGCGCAATACTCTGCAATACCCTGCGCAATACTCTGCAATACCCTGCGCAATACCCTGCGCAATACTCTGCAATACCCTGGTGCAATACTCTGCAATACTCTGGTGCAATACTCTGCAATACCCTGCGCAATACTCTGCAATACCCTGCGCAATACTCTGCAATACTCTGGTGCAATACTCTGCAATACCCTGGTGCAATACTCTGCAATACTCTGCAATACCCTGCGCAATACTCTGCAATACCCTGCGCAATACTCTGCAATACCCTGCGCAATACTCTGCAATACCCTGCGCAATACTCTGCAATACTCTGGTGCAATACTCTGCAATACCCTGGTGCAATACTCTGCAATACCCTGCGCAATACTCTGCAATACCCTGCGCAATTCTCTGCAATACTCTGGTGCAATACTCTGCAATACCCTGGTGCAATACCCTGCGCAATACTCTGCAATACCCTGCGCAATACCCTGCAATACCCTGCGCAATACTCTGCAATACCCTGCGCAATACTCTGCAATACTCTGGTGCAATACTCTGCAATACCCTGCGCAATACCCTGCAAAATACTCTGCAATACCCTGGTGCAATACTCTGCAATACCCTGCGCAATACTCTGCAATACCCTGCGCAATACCCTGGTGCAATACTCTGCAACACTCTGCAATACTCTGGTGCAATACTCTGCAATACCCTGCGCAATATTCTGCAATACCCTGCGCAATACTCTGCAATACTCTGCAATACCCTGCGCAATATTCTGCAATACCCTGCGCAATACTCTGCAATACCCTGCGCAATACCCTGGTGCAATACTCTGCAATACTCTGGTGCAATACTCTGCAATACCCTGCGCAATACTCTGCAATACCCTGCGCAATACCCTGCAAAATACTCTGCAATACCCTGGTGCAATACTCTGCAATACACTGGTGCAATACTCTGCAATACCCTGCGCAATACTCTGCAATACCCTGCGCAATACTCTGCAATACTCTGGCGCAATACTCTGCAATACCCTGCGCAATACTCTGCAATACCCTGCGCAATACCCTGCGCAATACTCTGCAATACCCTGGTGCAATACTCTGCAATACTCTGGTGCAATACTCTGCAATACCCTGCGCAATACCCTGCAAAATACTCTGCAATACCCTGGTGCAATACTCTGCAATACTCTGGTGCAATACTCTGCAATACCCTGCGCAATATTCTGCAATACCCTGCGCAATACTCTGCAATACTCTGCAATACCCTGCGCAATATTCTGCAATACCCTGCGCAATACTCTGCAATACCCTGCGCAATACCCTGGTGCAATACTCTGCAATACTCTGGTGCAATACTCTGCAATACCCTGCGCAATACTCTGCAATACCCTGCGCAATACCCTGCAAAATACTCTGCAATACCCTGGTGCAATACTCTGCAATACACTGGTGCAATACTCTGCAATACCCTGCGCAATACTCTGCAATACCCTGCGCAATACTCTGCAATACTCTGGCGCAATACTCTGCAATACCCTGCGCAATACTCTGCAATACCCTGCGCAATACTCTGCAATACCCTGGTGCAATACTCTGCAATACTCTGGTGCAATACTCTGCAATACCCTGCGCAATACCCTGCAAAATACTCTGCAATACCCTGGTGCAATACTCTGCAATACCCTGCGCAATACCCTGCAAAATACTCTGCAATACCCTGGTGCAATACTCTGCAATACCCTGCGCAATACTCTGCAATACCCTGCGCAATACTCTGCAATACCCTGCGCAATACCCTGGTGCAATACTCTGGTGCAATACTCTGCAATACCCTGCAAAATACTCTGCAATACCCTGCGCAATACCCTGCAAAATACTCTGCAATACCCTGGTGCAATACTCTGCAATACTCTGGTGCAATACCCTGCGCAATACTCTGCAATACCCTGCGCAATACCCTGCGCAATACTCTGCAATACCCTGCAATACCCTGCGCAATACTCTGCAATACCCTGCGCAATATTCTGCAATACCCTGCGCAATACTCTGCAATACTCTGCGCAATACCCTGGTGCAATACTCTGCAATACTCTGGTGCAATACTCTGCAATACCCTGCAAAATACTCTGCAATACCCTGCGCAATACCCTGCAAAATACTCTGCAATACCCTGGTGCAATACTCTGCAATACTCTGGTGCAATACTCTGCAATACCCTGCGCAATACTCTGCAATACCCTGCGCAATACCCTGCAAAATACTCTGCAATACCCTGGTGCAATACTCTGCAATACTCTGGTGCAATACCCTGCAATACCCTGCGCAATACTCTGCAATACCCTGGTGCAATACTCTGCAATACCCTGCGCAATACTCTGCAATACTCTGGTGCAATACTCTGCAATACCCTGGTGCAATACCCTGCGCAATACTCTGCAATACTCTGCAATACTCTGGTGCAATACTCTGCAATACCCTGCGCAATACCCTGCAAAATACTCTGCAATACCCTGGTGCAATACTCTGCAATACCCTGCGCAATACTCTGCAATACCCTGCGCAATACCCTGGTGCAATACTCTGCAATACTCTGGTGCAATACTCTGCAATACTCTGGTGCAATACTCTTCAATACCCTGCAAAATACTCTGCAATACCCTGCGCAATACCCTGCAAAATACTCTGCAATACCCTGGTGCAATACTCTGCAATACTCTGGTGCAATACCCTGCGCAATACTCTGCAATACCCTGCGCAATACCCTGCGCAATACTCTGCAATACCCTGCAATACCCTGCGCAATACTCTGCAATACCCTGCGCAGTATTCTGCAATACCCTGCGCAATACTCTGCAATACTCTGCAATACCCTGCGCAATATTCTGCAATACCCTGCGCAATACTCTGCAATACTCTGGTGCAATACTCTGCAATACCCTGCAAAATACTCTGCAATACCCTGCGCAATACCCTGCAAAATACTCTGCAATACCCTGGTGCAATACTCTGCAATACTCTGGTGCAATACTCTGCAATACCCTGCGCAATACTCTGCAATACCCTGCGCAATACCCTGCAAAATACTCTGCAATACCCTGGTGCAATACTCTGCAATACTCTGGTGCAATACTCTGCAATACCCTGCGCAATACTCTGCAATACCCTGCGCAATACCCTGCAAAATACTCTGCAATACCCTGGTGCAATACTCTGCAATACTCTGGTGCAATACTCTGCAATACCCTGGTGCAATACTCTGCAATACTCTGGCGCAATACTCTGCAATACCCTGCGCAATACTCTGCAATACCCTGCGCAATACCCTGCGCAATACTCTGCAATACCCTGGTGCAATACTCTGCAATACTCTGGTGCAATACTCTGCAATACCCTGCGCAATACTCTGCAATACCCTGCGCAATACTCTGCAATACTCTGGTGCAATACTCTGCAATACTCTGCAATACCCTGCGCAATACTCTGCAATACCCTGCGCAATACTCTGCAATACCCTGCGCAATACTCTGCAATACCCTGCGCAATACTCTGCAATACTCTGGTGCAATACTCTGCAATACCCTGGTGCAATACTCTGCAATACCCTGCGCAATACTCTGCAATACCCTGCGCAATTCTCTGCAATACTCTGGTGCAATACTCTGCAATACCCTGGTGCAATACCCTGCGCAATACTCTGCAATACCCTGCGCAATACCCTGCAATACCCTGCGCAATACTCTGCAATACCCTGCGCAATACTCTGCAATACTCTGCAATACTCTGGTGCAATACTCTGCAATACCCTGCGCAATACCCTGCAAAATACTCTGCAATACCCTGGTGCAATACTCTGCAATACCCTGCGCAATACTCTGCAATACCCTGCGCAATACCCTGGTGCAATACTCTGCAATACTCTGGTGCAATACTCTGCAATACCCTGCGCAATATTCTGCAATACCCTGCGCAATACTCTGCAATACTCTGCAATACCCTGCGCAATATTCTGCAATACCCTGCGCAATACTCTGCAATACCCTGCGCAATACCCTGGTGCAATACTCTGCAATACTCTGGTGCAATACTCTGCAATACCCTGCGCAATACTCTGCAATACCCTGCGCAATACCCTGCAAAATACTCTGCAATACCCTGGTGCAATACTCTGCAATACACTGGTGCAATACTCTGCAATACCCTGCGCAATACTCTGCAATACCCTGCGCAATACTCTGCAATACTCTGGCGCAATACTCTGCAATACCCTGCGCAATACTCTGCAATACCCTGCGCAATACCCTGCGCAATACTCTGCAATACCCTGGTGCAATACTCTGCAATACTCTGGTGCAATACTCTGCAATACCCTGCGCAATACCCTGCAAAATACTCTGCAATACCCTGGTGCAATACTCTGCAATACTCTGGTGCAATACTCTGCAATACCCTGCGCAATATTCTGCAATACCCTGCGCAATACTCTGCAATACTCTGCAATACCCTGCGCAATATTCTGCAATACCCTGCGCAATACTCTGCAATACCCTGCGCAATACCCTGGTGCAATACTCTGCAATACTCTGGTGCAATACTCTGCAATACCCTGCGCAATACTCTGCAATACCCTGCGCAATACCCTGCAAAATACTCTGCAATACCCTGGTGCAATACTCTGCAATACACTGGTGCAATACTCTGCAATACCCTGCGCAATACTCTGCAATACCCTGCGCAATACTCTGGCGCAATACTCTGCAATACCCTGCGCAATACTCTGCAATACCCTGCGCAATACCCTGCGCAATACTCTGCAATACCCTGGTGCAATACTCTGCAATACTCTGGTGCAATACTCTGCAATACCCTGCGCAATACCCTGCAAAATACTCTGCAATACCCTGGTGCAATACTCTGCAATACCCTGCGCAATACCCTGCAAAATACTCTGCAATACCCTGGTGCAATACTCTGCAATACCCTGCGCAATACTCTGCAATACCCTGCGCAATACTCTGCAATACCCTGCGCAATACCCTGGTGCAATACTCTGCAATACTCTGGTGCAATACTCTGCAATACCCTGCAAAATAATCTGCAATACCCTGCGCAATACCCTGCAAAATACTCTGCAATACCCTGGTGCAATACTCTGCAATACTCTGGTGCAATACCCTGCGCAATACTCTGCAATACCCTGCGCAATACCCTGCGCAATACTCTGCAATACCCTGCAATACCCTGCGCAATACTCTGCAATACCCTGCGCAATATTCTGCAATACCCTGCGCAATACTCTGCAATACCCTGCGCAATACCCTGCAAAATACTCTGCAATACCCTGGTGCAATACTCTGCAATACTCTGGTGCAATACTCTGCAATACCCTGCGCAATACCCTGCAATACCCTGCGCAATACTCTGCAATACTCTGGTGCAATACTCTGCAATACCCTGGTGCAATACTCTGCAATACCCTGCGCAATACTCTGCAATACCCTGCGCAATACTCTGCAATACCCTGCGCAATACCCTGCGCAATACCCTGCGCAATACCCTGCGCAATACCCTGCGCAATACTCTGCAATACCCTGCGCAATACTCTGCAATACCCTGCGCAATACCCTGGTGCAATACTCTGCAATACTCTGGTGCAATACTCTGCAATACCCTGCGCAATACTCTGCAATACCCTGCGCAATACCCTGCAAAATACTCTGCAATACCCTGGTGCAATACTCTGCAATACACTGGTGCAATACTCTGCAATACCCTGCGCAATACTCTGAAATACCCTGCGCAATACTCTGCAATACTCTGGCGCAATACTCTGCAATACCCTGCGCAATACTCTGCAATACCCTGCGCAATACCCTGCGCAATACTCTGCAATACCCTGGTGCAATACTCTGCAATACTCTGGTGCAATACTCTGCAATACCCTGCGCAATACCCTGCAAAATACTCTGCAATACCCTGGTGCAATACTCTGCAATACCCTGCGCAATACCCTGCAAAATACTCTGCAATACCCTGGTGCAATACTCTGCAATACCCTGCGCAATACTCTGCAATACCCTGCGCAATACTCTGCAATACCCTGCGCAATACCCTGGTGCAATACTCTGCAATACTCTGGTGCAATACTCTGCAATACCCTGCAAAATACTCTGCAATACCCTGCGCAATACCCTGCAAAATACTCTGCAATACCCTGGTGCAATACTCTGCAATACTCTGGTGCAATACCCTGCGCAATACTCTGCAATACCCTGCGCAATACCCTGCGCAATACTCTGCAATACCCTGCAATACCCTGCGCAATACTCTGCAATACCCTGCGCAATATTCTGCAATACCCTGCGCAATACTCTGCAATACTCTGCGCAATACCCTGGTGCAATACTCTGCAATACTCTGGTGCAATACTCTGCAATACCCTGCAAAATACTCTGCAATACCCTGCGCAATACCCTGCAAAATACTCTGCAATACCCTGGTGCAATACTCTGCAATACTCTGGTGCAATACTCTGCAATACCCTGCGCAATACTCTGCAATACCCTGCGCAATACCCTGCAAAATACTCTGCAATACCCTGGTGCAATACTCTGCAATACTCTGGTGCAATACTCTGCAATACCCTGGTGCAATACTCTGCAATACCCTGCGCAATACTCTGCAATACCCTGCGCAATACTCTGCAATACTCTGGTGCAATACTCTGCAATACCCTGGTGCAATACCCTGCGCAATACTCTGCAATACCCTGCGCAATACCCTGCAATACCCTGCGCAATACTCTGCAATACCCTGCGCAATACTCTGCAATACTCTGCAATACTCTGGTGCAATACTCTGCAATACCCTGCGCAATACCCTGCAAAATACTCTGCAATACCCTGGTGCAATACTCTGCAATACCCTGCGCAATACTCTGCAATACCCTGTGCAATACCCTGGTGCAATACTCTGCAATACTCTGGTGCAATACTCTGCAATACTCTGGTGCAATACTCTGCAATACCCTGCAAAATACTCTGCAATACCCTGCACAATACCCTGCAAAATACTCTGCAATACCCTGGTGCAATACTCTGCAATACTCTGGTGCAATACTCTGCAATACCCTGCGCAATACTCTGCAATACCCTGCGCAATACCCTGCAAAATACTCTGCAATACCCTGGTGCAATACTCTGCAATACTCTGGTGCAATACTCTGCAATACCCTGCGCAATACTCTGCAATACCCTGCGCAATACCCTGCAAAATACTCTGCAATACCCTGGTGCAATACTCTGCAATACTCTGGTGCAATACCCTGCAATACCCTGCGCAATACTCTGCAATACTCTGGCGCAATACTCTGCAATACCCTGGTGCAATACTCTGCAATACCCTGCGCAATACTCTGCAATACCCTGCGCAATTCTCTGCAATACTCTGGTGCAATACTCTGCAATACCCTGGTGCAATACCCTGCGCAATACCCTGCAATACCCTGCGCAATACTCTGCAATACCCTGTGCAATACTCTGCAATACTCTGCAATACTCTGGTGCAATACTCTGCAATACCCTGCGCAATACCCTGCAAAATACTCTGCAATACCCTGGTGCAATACTCTGCAATACCCTGCGCAATACTCTGCAATACCCTGCGCAATACCCTAGTGCAATACTCTGCAATACTCTGCAATACTCTGGTGCAATACTCTGCAATACTCTGGTGCAATACTCTGCAATACCCTGCGCAATATTCTGCAATACCCTGCGCAATACTCTGCAATACTCTGCAATACCCTGCGCAATATTCTGCAATACCCTGCGCAATACTCTGCAATACCCTGCGCAATACCCTGGTGCAATACTCTGCAATACTCTGGTGCAATACTCTGCAATACCCTGCAAAATACTCTGCAATACCCTGCGCAATACCCTGCAAAATACTCTGCAATACCCTGGTGCAATACTCTGCAATACTCTGGTGCAATACTCTGCAATACCCTGCGCAATACTCTGCAATACCCTGCGCAATACCCTGCAAAATACTCTGCAATACCCTGGTGCAATACTCTGCAATACACTGGTGCAATACTCTGCAATACCCTGCGCAATACTCTGCAATACCCTGCGCAATACTCTGCAATACTCTGGCGCAATACTCTGCAATACCCTGCGCAATACTCTGCAATACCCTGCGCAATACCCTGCGCAATACTCTGCAATACCCTGGTGCAATACTCTGCAATACTCTGGTGCAATACCCTGCGCAATACTCTGCAATACCCTGCGCAATACTCTGCAATACTCTGGTGCAATACTCTGCAATACCCTGGTGCAATACCCTGCGCAATACTCTGCAATACCCTGCGCAATACTCTGCAATACCCTGCGCAATACTCTGCAATACTCTGGTGCAATACTCTGCAATACCCTGGTGCAATACTCTGCAATACCCTGCGCAATACTCTGCAATACCCTGCGCAATACTCTGCAATACTCTGGTGCAATACTCTGCAATACCCTGGTGCAATACTCTGCAATACTCTGCAATACCCTGCGCAATACTCTGCAATACCCTGCGCAATACTCTGCAATACTCTGGTGCAATACTCTGCAATACCCTGGTGCAATACCCTGCAATACCCTGCGCAATACTCTGCAATACCCTGCGCAATACTCTGCAATACCCTGCGCAATACTCTGCAATACTCTGGTGCAATACTCTGCAATACCCTGGTGCAATACTCTGCAATACCCTGCGCAATACTCTGCAATACCCTGCGCAATTCTCTGCAATACTCTGGTGCAATACTCTGCAATACCCTGGTGCAATACCCTGCGCAATACTCTGCAATACCCTGCGCAATACCCTGCAATACCCTGCGCAATACTCTGCAATACCCTGCGCAATACTCTGCAATACTCTGCAATACTCTGGTGCAATACTCTGCAATACCCTGTGCAATACCCTGCAAAATACTCTGCAATACCCTGCGCAATACTCTGCAATACTCTGCAATACCCTGCGCAATACCCTGGTGCAATACTCTGCAATACTCTGGTGCAATACTCTGCAATACTCTGGTGCAATACTCTGCAATACCCTGCAAAATACTCTGCAATACCCTGCGCAATACTCTGCAATACCCTGCGCAATACCCTGCGCAATACCCTGCAAAATACTCTGCAATACCCTGGTGCAATACTCTGCAATACTCTGGTGCAATACCCTGCGCAATACTCTGCAATACCCTGCGCAATACTCTGCAATACCCTGCGCAATACTCTGCAATACTCTGCAATACCCTGCGCAATATTCTGCAATACCCTGCGCAATACTCTGCAATACCCTGCGCAATACCCTGGTGCAATACTCTGCAATACTCTGGTGCAATACTCTGCAATACCCTGCAAAATACTCTGCAATACCCTGCGCAATACCCTGCAAAATACTCTGCAATACCCTGGTGCAATACTCTGCAATACTCTGGTGCAATACTCTGCAATACCCTGCGCAATACTCTGCAATACCCTGCGCAATACCCTGCAAAATACTCTGCAATACCCTGGTGCAATACTCTGCAATACACTGGTGCAATACTCTGCAATACCCTGCGCAATACTCTGCAATACCCTGCGCAATACTCTGCAATACTCTGGCGCAATACTCTGCAATACCCTGCGCAATACTCTGCAATACCCTGCGCAATACCCTGCGCAATACTCTGCAATACCCTGGTGCAATACTCTGCAATACCCTGCGCAATACTCTGCAATACCCTGCGCAATACTCTGCAATACTCTGGTGCAATACTCTGCAATACCCTGGTGCAATACTCTGCAATACCCTGCGCAATACTCTGCAATACCCTGCGCAATACTCTGCAATACTCTGGTGCAATACTCTGCAATACCCTGGTGCAATACTCTGCAATACCCTGCGCAATACTCTGCAATACCCTGCGCAATACCCTGCAATACCCTGCGCAATACTCTGCAATACTCTGGTGCAATACTCTGCAATACCCTGGTGCAATACTCTGCAATACCCTGCGCAATACTCTGCAATACCCTGGTGCAATACTCTGCAATACTCTGGTGCAATACTCTGCAATACCCTGCGCAATACTCTGCAATACCCTGCGCAATACCCTGCAATACCCTGCGCAATACTCTGCAATACCCTGGTGCAATACTCTGCAATACCCTGCGCAATACTCTGCAATACCCTGCGCAATACTCTGCAATACCCTGTGCAATACTCTGCAATACTCTGGTGCAATACTCTGCAATACCCTGTGCAATACTCTGCAATACCCTGCGCAATACTCTGCAATACCCTGCGCAATACCCTGCAAAATACTCTGCAATACCCTGGTGCAATACTCTGCAATACCCTGCGCAATACTCTGCAACACCCTGCGCAATACCCTGCAATACTCTGGTGCAATACTCTGCAATACCCTGGTGCAATACTCTGCAATACCCTGCGCAATACTCTGCAATACCCTGCGCAATACTCTGCAATACCCTGTGCAATACTCTGCAATACCCTGCGCAATACTCTGCAATACCC
This sequence comes from Rana muscosa, assembly GCA_029206835.1. Lineage (NCBI taxonomy): Eukaryota > Metazoa > Chordata > Amphibia > Anura > Ranidae > Rana > Rana muscosa. Next base: position 2,196,380 of record JARGYO010000230.1, read on the forward strand.
TGCGCAATACTCTGCAATACCCTGTGCAATACTCTGCAATACTCTGGTGCAATACTCTGCAATACCCTGCGCAATACTCTGCAATACCCTGCGCAATACTCTGCAATACCCTGTGCAATACTCTGCAATACTCTGGTGCAATACTCTGCAATACCCTGCGCAATACTCTGCAATACCCTGCGCAATACCCTGCAAAATACTCTGCAATACCCTGGTGCAATACTCTGCAATACCCTGCGCAATACTCTGCAATACCCTGCGCAATACTCTGCAATACTCTGGTGCAATACTCTGCAATACCCTGGTGCAATACTCTGCAATACCCTGCGCAATACTCTGCAATACCCTGGTGCAATACTCTGCAATACCCTGCGCAATACTCTGCAATACCCTGTGCAATACTCTGCAATACTCTGGTGCAATACTCTGCAATACCCTGCGCAATACTCTGCAATACCCTGTGCAATACTCTGCAATACTCTGGTGCAATACTCTGCAATACCCTGCGCAATACTCTGCAATACCCTGCGCAATACCCTGCAAAATACTCTGCAATACCCTGGTGCAATACTCTGCAATACCCTGCGCAATACTCTGCAATACCCTGCGCAATACCCTGCAAAATACTCTGCAATACCCTGGTGCAATACTCTGCAATACTCTGGTGCAATACTCTGCAATACCCTGCGCAATACTCTGCAATACTCTGGTGCAATACTCTGCAATACCCTGGTGCAATACTCTGCAATACCCTGCGCAATACTCTGCAATACCCTGCGCAATACTCTGCAATACTCTGGTGCAATACTCTGCAATACCCTGGTGCAATACCCTGCGCAATACTCTGCAATACCCTGCGCAATACCCTGCAATACCCTGCGCAATACTCTGCAATACCCTGCGCAATACCCTGCAATACCCTGCGCAATACTCTGCAATACTCTGCAATACTCTGGTGCAATACTCTGCAATACCCTGCAAAATACTCTGCAATACCCTGCGCAATACCCTGCAAAATACTCTGCAATACCCTGGTGCAATACTCTGCAATACTCTGGTGCAATACTCTGCAATACCCTGCGCAATACTCTGCAATACCCTGCGCAATACCCTGCAAAATACTCTGCAATACCCTGGTGCAATACTCTGCAATACTCTGGTGCAATACTCTGCAATACCCTGCGCAATACTCTGCAATACCCTGCGCAATACCCTGCAATACCCTGCGCAATACTCTGCAATACTCTGGCGCAATACTCTGCAATACCCTGCGCAATACTCTGCAATACCCTGCGCAATACCCTGCAAAATACTCTGCAATACCCTGGTGCAATACTCTGCAATACTCTGGTGCAATACTCTGCAATACCCTGCGCAATACTCTGCAATACCCTGCGCAATACTCTGCAATACTCTGGCGCAATACTCTGCAATACCCTGCGCAATACCCTGCGCAATACTCTGCAATACCCTGGTGCAATACTCTGCAATACTCTGGTGCAATACTCTGCAATACCCTGCGCAATACTCTGCAATACCCTGCGCAATACCCTGCGCAATACTCTGCAATACCCTGGTGCAATACTCTGCAATACTCTGGTGCAATACTCTGCAATACCCTGCGCAATACTCTGCAATACTCTGGTGCAATACTCTGCAATACTCTGGTGCAATACTCTGCAATACCCTGGTGCAATACTCTGCAATACCCTGCGCAATACTCTGCAATACCCTGCGCAATACTCTGCAATACCCTGCGCAATACTCTGCAATACCCTGGTGCAATACTCTGCAATACCCTGGTGCAATACCCTGCAATACCCTGCGCAATACTCTGCAATACCCTGCGCAATACCCTGCAATACCCTGCGCAATACTCTGCAATACTCTGGTGCAATACTCTGCAATACCCTGGTGCAATACTCTGCAATACCCTGGTGCAATACTCTGCAATACCCTGCGCAATACTCTGCAATACCCTGGTGCAATACTCTGCAATACTCTGGTGCAATACTCTGCAATACCCTGCGCAATACTCTGCAATACCCTGCGCAATACTCTGCAATACCCTGCGCAATACTCTGCAATACTCTGGTGCAATACTCTGCAATACCCTGGTGCAATACTCTGCAATACCCTGCGCAATACTCTGCAATACCCTGCGCAATACCCTGCAATACCCTGCGCAATACTCTGCAATACCCTGGTGCAATACTCTGCAATACCCTGCGCAATACTCTGCAATACCCTGGTGCAATACTCTGCAATACTCTGGTGCAATACTCTGCAATACCCTGCGCAATACTCTGCAATACCCTGTGCAATACTCTGCAATACTCTGGTGCAATACTCTGCAATACCCTGCGCAATACTCTGCAATACCCTGCGCAATACCCTGCAAAATACTCTGCAATACCCTGGTGCAATACTCTGCAATACCCTGCGCAATACTCTGCAATACCCTGCGCAATACCCTGCAAAATACTCTGCAATACCCTGGTGCAATACTCTGCAATACCCTGGTGCAATACTCTGCAATACCCTGGTGCAATACTCTGCAATACCCTGCGCAATACTCTGCAATACTCTGGTGCAATACTCTGCAATACCCTGGTGCAATACTCTGCAATACCCTGGTGCAATACTCTGCAATACCCTGCGCAATACTCTGCAATACCCTGGTGCAATACTCTGCAATACTCTGGTGCAATACTCTGCAATACCCTGCGCAATACTCTGCAATACCCTGCGCAATACTCTGCAATACCCTGCGCAATACTCTGCAATACCCTGCGCAATACTCTGCAATACTCTGGTGCAATACTCTGCAATACCCTGGTGCAATACTCTGCAATACCCTGCGCAATACTCTGCAATACCCTGCGCAATACCCTGCAATACCCTGCGCAATACTCTGCAATACCCTGGTGCAATACTCTGCAATACCCTGCGCAATACTCTGCAATACCCTGGTGCAATACTCTGCAATACTCTGGTGCAATACTCTGCAATACCCTGCGCAATACTCTGCAATACCCTGCGCAATACTCTGCAATACCCTGTGCAATACTCTGCAATACTCTGGTGCAATACTCTGCAATACCCTGCGCAATACTCTGCAATACCCTGCGCAATACCCTGCAAAATACTCTGCAATACCCTGGTGCAATACTCTGCAATACCCTGCGCAATACTCTGCAATACCCTGCGCAATACCCTGCAAAATACTCTGCAATACCCTGGTGCAATACTCTGCAATACTATGGTGCAATACTCTGCAATACCCTGGTGCAATACTCTGCAATACCCTGCGCAATACTCTGCAATACCCTGCGCAATTCTCTGCAATACTCTGGTGCAATACTCTGCAATACCCTGGTGCAATACCCTGCGCAATACTCTGCAATACCCTGCGCAATACCCTGCAATACCCTGCGCAATACTCTGCAATACCCTGCGCAATACTCTGGTGCAATACTCTGCAATACCCTGCGCAATACCCTGCAAAATACTCTGCAATACCCTGGTGCAATTATCTGCAATACCCTGCGCAATACTCTGCAATACCCTGCGCAATACTCTGCAATACTCTGGTGCAATACTCTGCAATACCCTGGTGCAATACCCTGCGCAATACTCTGCAATACCCTGCGCAATACCCTGCAATACCCTGCGCAATACTCTGCAATACCCTGCGCAATACTCTGCAATACTCTGCAATACTCTGGTGCAATACTCTGCAATACCCTGCGCAATACCCTGCAAAATACTCTGCAATACCCTGGTGCAATACTCTGCAATACCCTGCGCAATACTCTGCAATACCCTGCGCAATACCCTGGTGCAATACTCTGCAATACTCTGGTGCAATACTCTGCAATACTCTGGTGCAATACTCTTCAATACCCTGCAAAATACTCTGCAATACCCTGCGCAATACCCTGCAAAATACTCTGCAATACCCTGGTGCAATACTCTGCAATACTCTGGTGCAATACTCTGCAATACCCTGCGCAATACTCTGCAATACCCTGCGCAATACCCTGCAAAATACTCTGCAATACCCTGGTGCAATACTCTGCAATACTCTGGTGCAATACTCTGCAATACCCTGCGCAATACCCTGCGCAATACCCTGCAAAATACTCTGCAATACCCTGGTGCAATACTCTGCAATACTCTGGTGCAATACTCTGCAATACCCTGGTGCAATACTCTGCAATACTCTGGCGCAATACTCTGCAATACCCTGCGCAATACTCTGCAATACCCTGCGCAATACCCTGCGCAATACTCTGCAATACCCTGGTGCAATACTCTGCAATACTCTGGTGCAATACTCTGCAATACCCTGCGCAATACTCTGCAATACCCTGCGCAATACTCTGCAATACTCTGGTGCAATACTCTGCAATACCCTGGTGCAATACTCTGCAATACTCTGCAATACCCTGCGCAATACTCTGCAATACCCTGCGCAATACTCTGCAATACCCTGCGCAATACTCTGCAATACCCTGCGCAATACTCTGCAATACTCTGGTGCAATACTCTGCAATACCCTGGTGCAATACTCTGCAATACCCTGCGCAATACTCTGCAATACCCTGCGCAATTCTCTGCAATACTCTGGTGCAATACTCTGCAATACCCTGGTGCAATACCCTGCGCAATACTCTGCAATACCCTGCGCAATACCCTGCAATACCCTGCGCAATACTCTGCAATACCCTGCGCAATACTCTGCAATACTCTGGTGCAATACTCTGCAATACCCTGCGCAATACCCTGCAAAATACTCTGCAATACCCTGGTGCAATACTCTGCAATACCCTGCGCAATACTCTGCAATACCCTGCGCAATACCCTGGTGCAATACTCTGCAATACTCTGCAATACTCTGGTGCAATACTCTGCAATACCCTGCGCAATATTCTGCAATACCCTGCGCAATACTCTGCAATACTCTGCAATACCCTGCGCAATATTCTGCAATACCCTGCGCAATACTCTGCAATACCCTGCGCAATACCCTGGTGCAATACTCTGCAATACTCTGGTGCAATACTCTGCAATACCCTGCGCAATACTCTGCAATACCCTGCGCAATACCCTGCAAAATACTCTGCAATACCCTGGTGCAATACTCTGCAATACACTGGTGCAATACTCTGCAATACCCTGCGCAATACTCTGCAATACCCTGCGCAATACTCTGCAATACTCTGGCGCAATACTCTGCAATACCCTGCGCAATACTCTGCAATACCCTGCGCAATACCCTGCGCAATACTCTGCAATACCCTGGTGCAATACTCTGCAATACTCTGGTGCAATACTCTGCAATACCCTGCGCAATACCCTGCAAAATACTCTGCAATACCCTGGTGCAATACTCTGCAATACTCTGGTGCAATACTCTGCAATACCCTGCGCAATATTCTGCAATACCCTGCGCAATACTCTGCAATACTCTGCAATACCCTGCGCAATATTCTGCAATACCCTGCGCAATACTCTGCAATACCCTGCGCAATACCCTGGTGCAATACTCTGCAATACTCTGGTGCAATACTCTGCAATACCCTGCGCAATACTCTGCAATACCCTGCGCAATACCCTGCAAAATACTCTGCAATACCCTGGTGCAATACTCTGCAATACACTGGTGCAATACTCTGCAATACCCTGCGCAATACTCTGCAATACCCTGCGCAATACTCTGCAATACTCTGGCGCAATACTCTGCAATACCCTGCGCAATACTCTGCAATACCCTGCGCAATACTCTGCAATACCCTGGTGCAATACTCTGCAATACTCTGGTGCAATACTCTGCAATACCCTGCGCAATACCCTGCAAAATACTCTGCAATACCCTGGTGCAATACTCTGCAATACCCTGCGCAATACCCTGCAAAATACTCTGCAATACCCTGGTGCAATACTCTGCAATACCCTGCGCAATACTCTGCAATACCCTGCGCAATACTCTGCAATACCCTGCGCAATACCCTGGTGCAATACTCTGGTGCAATACTCTGCAATACCCTGCAAAATACTCTGCAATACCCTGCGCAATACCCTGCAAAATACTCTGCAATACCCTGGTGCAATACTCTGCAATACTCTGGTGCAATACCCTGCGCAATACTCTGCAATACCCTGCGCAATACCCTGCGCAATACTCTGCAATACCCTGCAATACCCTGCGCAATACTCTGCAATACCCTGCGCAATATTCTGCAATACCCTGCGCAATACTCTGCAATACTCTGCGCAATACCCTGGTGCAATACTCTGCAATACTCTGGTGCAATACTCTGCAATACCCTGCAAAATACTCTGCAATACCCTGCGCAATACCCTGCAAAATACTCTGCAATACCCTGGTGCAATACTCTGCAATACTCTGGTGCAATACTCTGCAATACCCTGCGCAATACTCTGCAATACCCTGCGCAATACCCTGCAAAATACTCTGCAATACCCTGGTGCAATACTCTGCAATACTCTGGTGCAATACTCTGCAATACCCTGGTGCAATACTCTGCAATACCCTGCGCAATACTCTGCAATACCCTGCGCAATACTCTGCAATACTCTGGTGCAATACTCTGCAATACCCTGGTGCAATACCCTGCGCAATACTCTGCAATACCCTGCGCAATACCCTGCAATACCCTGCGCAATACTCTGCAATACCCTGCGCAATACTCTGCAATACTCTGCAATACTCTGGTGCAATACTCTGCAATACCCTGCGCAATACCCTGCAAAATACTCTGCAATACCCTGGTGCAATACTCTGCAATACCCTGCGCAATACTCTGCAATACCCTGCGCAATACCCTGGTGCAATACTCTGCAATACTCTGGTGCAATACTCTGCAATACTCTGGTGCAATACTCTGCAATACCCTGCAAAATACTCTGCAATACCCTGCGCAATACCCTGCAAAATACTCTGCAATACCCTGGTGCAATACTCTGCAATACTCTGGTGCAATACTCTGCAATACCCTGCGCAATACTCTGCAATACCCTGCGCAATACCCTGCAAAATACTCTGCAATACCCTGGTGCAATACTCTGCAATACTCTGGTGCAATACTCTGCAATACCCTGCGCAATACTCTGCAATACCCTGCGCAATACCCTGCAAAATACTCTGCAATACCCTGGTGCAATACTCTGCAATACTCTGGTGCAATACTCTGCAATACCCTGCAATACCATGCGCAATACTCTGCAATACTCTGGCGCAATACTCTGCAATACCCTGGTGCAATACTCTGCAATACCCTGCGCAATACTCTGCAATACCCTGCGCAATTCTCTGCAATACTCTGGTGCAATACTCTGCAATACCCTGGTGCAATACCCTGCGCAATACTCTGCAATACCCTGCGCAATACCCTGCAATACCCTGCGCAATACTCTGCAATACCCTGCGCAATACTCTGCAATACTCTGCAATACTCTGGTGCAATACTCTGCAATACCCTGCGCAATACCCTGCAAAATACTCTGCAATACCCTGGTGCAATACTCTGCAATACCCTGCGCAATACTCTGCAATACCCTGCGCAATACCTTGGTGCAATACCCTGCAATACTCTGCAATACTCTGGTGCAATACTCTGCAATACCCTGCGCAATATTCTGCAATACCCTGCGCAATACTCTGCAATACTCTGCAATACCCTGCGCAATATTCTGCAATACCCTGCGCAATACTCTGCAATACCCTGCGCAATACCCTGGTGCAATACTCTGCAATACTCTGGTGCAATACTCTGCAATACTCTGCAATACCCTGCAAAATACTCTGCAATACCCTGCGCAATACCCTGCAAAATACTCTGCAATACCCTGGTGCAATACTCTGCAATACTCTGGTGCAATACTCTGCAATACCCTGCGCAATACTCTGCAATACCCTGCGCAATACCCTGCAAAATACTCTGCAATACCCTGGTGCAATACTCTGCAATACTCTGGTGCAATACTCTGCAATACCCTGCGCAATACTCTGCAATACCCTGCGCAATACCCTGCAATACCCTGCGCAATACTCTGCAATACTCTGGCGCAATACTCTGCAATACCCTGCGCAATACTCTGCAATACCCTGCGCAATACCCTGCAAAATACTCTGCAATACCCTGGTGCAATACTCTGCAATACTCTGGTGCAATACTCTGCAATACCCTGCGCAATTCTCTGCAATACCCTGCGCAATACTCTGCAATACTCTGGCGCAATACTCTGCAATACCCTGCGCAATACCCTGCGCAATACTCTGCAATACCCTGGTGCAATACTCTGCAATACTCTGGTGCAATACTCTGCAATACCCTGCGCAATACTCTGCAATACCCTGCGCAATACCCTGCGCAATACTCTGCAATACCCTGGTGCAATACTCTGCAATACTCTGGTGCAATACTCTGCAATACCCTGCGCAATACTCTGCAATACTCTGGTGCAATACTCTGCAATACTCTGGTGCAATACTCTGCAATACCCTGGTGCAATACTCTGCAATACCCTGCGCAATACTCTGCAATACCCTGCGCAATACTCTGCAATACCCTGCGCAATACTCTGCAATACCCTGGTGCAATACTCTGCAATACCCTGGTGCAATACCCTGCAATACCCTGCGCAATACTCTGCAATACCCTGCGCAATACCCTGCAATACCCTGCGCAATACTCTGCAATACTCTGGTGCAATACTCTGCAATACCCTGGTGCAATACTCTGCAATACCCTGGTGCAATACTCTGCAATACCCTGCGCAATACTCTGCAATACCCTGGTGCAATACTCTGCAATACTCTGGTGCAATACTCTGCAATACCCTGCGCAATACTCTGCAATACCCTGCGCAATACTCTGCAATACCCTGCGCAATACTCTGCAATACTCTGGTGCAATACTCTGCAATACCCTGGTGCAATACTCTGCAATACCCTGCGCAATACTCTGCAATACCCTGCGCAATACCCTGCAATACCCTGCGCAATACTCTGCAATACCCTGGTGCAATACTCTGCAATACCCTGCGCAATACTCTGCAATACCCTGGTGCAATACTCTGCAATACTCTGGTGCAATACTCTGCAATACCCTGCGCAATACTCTGCAATACCCTGTGCAATACTCTGCAATACTCTGGTGCAATACTCTGCAATACCCTGCGCAATACTCTGCAATACCCTGCGCAATACCCTGCAAAATACTCTGCAATACCCTGGTGCAATACTCTGCAATACCCTGCGCAATACTCTGCAATACCCTGCGCAATACCCTGCAAAATACTCTGCAATACCCTGGTGCAATACTCTGCAATACCCTGGTGCAATACTCTGCAATACCCTGGTGCAATACTCTGCAATACCCTGCGCAATACTCTGCAATACTCTGGTGCAATACTCTGCAATACCCTGGTGCAATACTCTGCAATACCCTGGTGCAATACTCTGCAATACCCTGCGCAATACTCTGCAATACCCTGGTGCAATACTCTGCAATACTCTGGTGCAATACTCTGCAATACCCTGCGCAATACTCTGCAATACCCTGCGCAATACTCTGCAATACCCTGCGCAATACTCTGCAATACCCTGCGCAATACTCTGCAATACTCTGGTGCAATACTCTGCAATACCCTGGTGCAATACTCTGCAATACCCTGCGCAATACTCTGCAATACCCTGCGCAATACCCTGCAATACCCTGCGCAATACTCTGCAATACCCTGGTGCAATACTCTGCAATACCCTGCGCAATACTCTGCAATACCCTGGTGCAATACTCTGCAATACTCTGGTGCAATACTCTGCAATACCCTGCGCAATACTCTGCAATACCCTGCGCAATACTCTGCAATACCCTGTGCAATACTCTGCAATACTCTGGTGCAATACTCTGCAATACCCTGCGCAATACTCTGCAATACCCTGCGCAATACCCTGCAAAATACTCTGCAATACCCTGGTGCAATACTCTGCAATACCCTGCGCAATACTCTGCAATACCCTGCGCAATACCCTGCAAAATACTCTGCAATACCCTGGTGCAATACTCTGCAATACTATGGTGCAATACTCTGCAATACCCTGGTGCAATACTCTGCAATACCCTGCGCAATACTCTGCAATACCCTGCACAATTCTCTGCAATACTCTGGTGCAATACTCTGCAATACCCTGGTGCAATACCCTGCGCAATACTCTGCAATACCCTGCGCAATACCCTGCAATACCCTGCGCAATACTCTGCAATACCCTGCGCAATACTCTGGTGCAATACTCTGCAATACCCTGCGCAATACCCTGCAAAATACTCTGCAATACCCTGGTGCAATTATCTGCAATACCCTGCGCAATACTCTGCAATACCCTGCGCAATACTCTGCAATACTCTGGTGCAATACTCTGCAATACCCTGGTGCAATACCCTGCGCAATACTCTGCAATACCCTGCGCAATACCCTGCAATACCCTGCGCAATACTCTGCAATACCCTGCGCAATACTCTGCAATACTCTGCAATACTCTGGTGCAATACTCTGCAATACCCTGCGCAATACCCTGCAAAATACTCTGCAATACCCTGGTGCAATACTCTGCAATACCCTGCGCAATACTCTGCAATACCCTGCGCAATACCCTGGTGCAATACTCTGCAATACTCTGGTGCAATACTCTGCAATACTCTGGTGCAATACTCTTCAATACCCTGCAAAATACTCTGCAATACCCTGCGCAATACCCTGCAAAATACTCTGCAATACCCTGGTGCAATACTCTGCAATACTCTGGTGCAATACTCTGCAATACCCTGCGCAATACTCTGCAATACCCTGCGCAATACCCTGCAAAATACTCTGCAATACCCTGGTGCAATACTCTGCAATACTCTGGTGCAATACTCTGCAATACCCTGCGCAATACCCTGCGCAATACCCTGCAAAATACTCTGCAATACCCTGGTGCAATACTCTGCAATACTCTGGTGCAATACTCTGCAATACCCTGGTGCAATACTCTGCAATACTCTGGCGCAATACTCTGCAATACCCTGCGCAATACTCTGCAATACCCTGCGCAATACCCTGCGCAATACTCTGCAATACCCTGGTGCAATACTCTGCAATACTCTGGTGCAATACTCTGCAATACCCTGCGCAATACTCTGCAATACCCTGCGCAATACTCTGCAATACTCTGGTGCAATACTCTGCAATACCCTGGTGCAATACTCTGCAATACTCTGCAATACCCTGCGCAATACTCTGCAATACCCTGCGCAATACTCTGCAATACCCTGCGCAATACTCTGCAATACCCTGCGCAATACTCTGCAATACCCTGCGCAATACTCTGCAATACTCTGGTGCAATACTCTGCAATACCCTGCGCAATACTCTGCAATACCCTGCGCAATACTCTGCAATACCCTGTGCAATACTCTGCAATACTCTGGTGCAATACTCTGCAATACCCTGCGCAATACTCTGCAATACCCTGCGCAATACCCTGCAAAATACTCTGCAATACCCTGGTGCAATACTCTGCAATACCCTGCGCAATACTCTGCAATACCCTGCGCAATACTCTGCAATACTCTGGTGCAATACTCTGCAATACCCTGGTGCAATACTCTGCAATACCCTGCGCAATACTCTGCAATACCCTGGTGCAATACTCTGCAATACCCTGCGCAATACTCTGCAATACCCTGTGCAATACTCTGCAATACTCTGGTGCAATACTCTGCAATACCCTGCGCAATACTCTGCAATACCCTGTGCAATACTCTGCAATACTCTGGTGCAATACTCTGCAATACCCTGCGCAATACTCTGCAATACCCTGCGCAATACCCTGCAAAATACTCTGCAATACCCTGGTGCAATACTCTGCAATACCCTGCGCAATACTCTGCAATACCCTGCGCAATACCCTGCAAAATACTCTGCAATACCCTGGTGCAATACTCTGCAATACTCTGGTGCAATACTCTGCAATACCCTGCGCAATACTCTGCAATACTCTGGTGCAATACTCTGCAATACCCTGGTGCAATACTCTGCAATACCCTGCGCAATACTCTGCAATACCCTGCGCAATACTCTGCAATACTCTGGTGCAATACTCTGCAATACCCTGGTGCAATACCCTGCGCAATACTCTGCAATACCCTGCGCAATACCCTGCAATACCCTGCGCAATACTCTGCAATACCCTGCGCAATACCCTGCAATACCCTGCGCAATACTCTGCAATACTCTGCAATACTCTGGTGCAATACTCTGCAATACCCTGCAAAATACTCTGCAATACCCTGCGCAATACCCTGCAAAATACTCTGCAATACCCTGGTGCAATACTCTGCAATACTCTGGTGCAATACTCTGCAATACCCTGCGCAATACTCTGCAATACCCTGCGCAATACCCTGCAAAATACTCTGCAATACCCTGGTGCAATACTCTGCAATACTCTGGTGCAATACTCTGCAATACCCTGCGCAATACTCTGCAATACCCTGCGCAATACCCTGCAATACCCTGCGCAATACTCTGCAATACTCTGGCGCAATACTCTGCAATACCCTGCGCAATACTCTGCAATACCCTGCGCAATACCCTGCAAAATACTCTGCAATACCCTGGTGCAATACTCTGCAATACTCTGGTGCAATACTCTGCAATACCCTGCGCAATACTCTGCAATACCCTGCGCAATACTCTGCAATACTCTGGCGCAATACTCTGCAATACCCTGCGCAATACCCTGCGCAATACTCTGCAATACCCTGGTGCAATACTCTGCAATACTCTGGTGCAATACTCTGCAATACCCTGCGCAATACTCTGCAATACCCTGCGCAATACCCTGCGCAATACTCTGCAATACCCTGGTGCAATACTCTGCAATACTCTGGTGCAATACTCTGCAATACCCTGCGCAATACTCTGCAATACTCTGGTGCAATACTCTGCAATACTCTGGTGCAATACTCTGCAATACCCTGGTGCAATACTCTGCAATACCCTGCGCAATACTCTGCAATACCCTGCGCAATACTCTGCAATACCCTGCGCAATACTCTGCAATACCCTGGTGCAATACTCTGCAATACCCTGGTGCAATACCCTGCAATACCCTGCGCAATACTCTGCAATACCCTGCGCAATACCCTGCAATACCCTGCGCAATACTCTGCAATACTCTGGTGCAATACTCTGCAATACCCTGGTGCAATACTCTGCAATACCCTGGTGCAATACTCTGCAATACCCTGCGCAATACTCTGCAATACCCTGGTGCAATACTCTGCAATACTCTGGTGCAATACTCTGCAATACCCTGCGCAATACTCTGCAATACCCTGCGCAATACTCTGCAATACCCTGCACAATACTCTGCAATACTCTGGTGCAATACTCTGCAATACCCTGGTGCAATACTCTGCAATACCCTGCGCAATACTCTGCAATACCCTGCGCAATACCCTGCAATACCCTGCGCAATACTCTGCAATACCCTGGTGCAATACTCTGCAATACCCTGCGCAATACTCTGCAATACCCTGGTGCAATACTCTGCAATACTCTGGTGCAATACTCTGCAATACCCTGCGCAATACTCTGCAATACCCTGTGCAATACTCTGCAATACTCTGGTGCAATACTCTGCAATACCCTGCGCAATACTCTGCAATACCCTGCGCAATACCCTGCAAAATACTCTGCAATACCCTGGTGCAATACTCTGCAATACCATGCGCAATACTCTGCAATACCCTGCGCAATACCCTGCAAAATACTCTGCAATACCCTGGTGCAATACTCTGCAATACCCTGGTGCAATACTCTGCAATACCCTGGTGCAATACTCTGCAATACCCTGCGCAATACTCTGCAATACTCTGGTGCAATACTCTGCAATACCCTGGTGCAATACTCTGCAATACCCTGGTGCAATACTCTGCAATACCCTGCGCAATACTCTGCAATACCCTGGTGCAATACTCTGCAATACTCTGGTGCAATACTCTGCAATACCCTGCGCAATACTCTGCAATACCCTGCGCAATACTCTGCAATACCCTGCGCAATACTCTGCAATACCCTGCGCAATACTCTGCAATACTCTGGTGCAATACTCTGCAATACCCTGGTGCAATACTCTGCAATACCCTGCGCAATACTCTGCAATACCCTGCGCAATACCCTGCAATACCCTGCGCAATACTCTGCAATACCCTGGTGCAATACTCTGCAATACCCTGCGCAATACTCTGCAATACCCTGGTGCAATACTCTGCAATACTCTGGTGCAATACTCTGCAATACCCTGCGCAATACTCTGCAATACCCTGCGCAATACTCTGCAATACCCTGTGCAATACTCTGCAATACTCTGGTGCAATACTCTGCAATACCCTGCGCAATACTCTGCAATACCCTGCGCAATACCCTGCAAAATACTCTGCAATACCCTGGTGCAATACTCTGCAATACCCTGCGCAATACTCTGCAATACCCTGCGCAATACCCTGCAAAATACTCTGCAATACCCTGGTGCAATACTCTGCAATACTATGGTGCAATACTCTGCAATACCCTGGTGCAATACTCTGCAATACCCTGCGCAATACTCTGCAATACCCTGCGCAATTCTCTGCAATACTCTGGTGCAATACTCTGCAATACCCTGGTGCAATACCCTGCGCAATACTCTGCAATACCCTGCGCAATACCCTGCAATACCCTGCGCAATACTCTGCAATACCCTGCGCAATACTCTGGTGCAATACTCTGCAATACCCTGCGCAATACCCTGCAAAATACTCTGCAATACCCTGGTGCAATTATCTGCAATACCCTGCGCAATACTCTGCAATACCCTGCGCAATACTCTGCAATACTCTGGTGCAATACTCTGCAATACCCTGGTGCAATACCCTGCGCAATACTCTGCAATACCCTGCGCAATACCCTGCAATACCCTGCGCAATACTCTGCAATACCCTGCGCAATACTCTGCAATACTCTGCAATACTCTGGTGCAATACTCTGCAATACCCTGCGCAATACCCTGCAAAATACTCTGCAATACCCTGGTGCAATACTCTGCAATACCCTGCGCAATACTCTGCAATACCCTGCGCAATACCCTGGTGCAATACTCTGCAATACTCTGGTGCAATACTCTGCAATACTCTGGTGCAATACTCTTCAATACCCTGCAAAATACTCTGCAATACCCTGCGCAATACCCTGCAAAATACTCTGCAATACCCTGGTGCAATACTCTGCAATACTCTGGTGCAATACTCTGCAATACCCTGCGCAATACTCTGCAATACCCTGCGCAATACCCTGCAAAATACTCTGCAATACCCTGGTGCAATACTCTGCAATACTCTGGTGCAATACTCTGCAATACCCTGCGCAATACCCTGCGCAATACCCTGCAAAATACTCTGCAATACCCTGGTGCAATACTCTTCAATACTCTGGTGCAATACTCTGCAATACCCTGGTGCAATACTCTGCAATACTCTGGCGCAATACTCTGCAATACCCTGCGCAATACTCTGCAATACCCTGCGCAATACCCTGCGCAATACTCTGCAATACCCTGGTGCAATACTCTGCAATACTCTGGTGCAATACTCTGCAATACCCTGCGCAATACTCTGCAATACCCTGCGCAATACTCTGCAATACTCTGGTGCAATACTCTGCAATACCCTGGTGCAATACTCTGCAATACTCTGCAATACCCTGCGCAATACTCTGCAATACCCTGCGCAATACTCTGCAATACCCTGCGCAATACTCTGCAATACCCTGCGCAATACTCTGCAATACTCTGGTGCAATACTCTGCAATACCCTGGTGCAATACTCTGCAATACCCTGCGCAATACTCTGCAATACCCTGCGCAATTCTCTGCAATACTCTGGTGCAATACTCTGCAATACCCTGGTGCAATACCCTGCGCAATACTCTGCAATACCCTGCGCAATACCCTGCAATACCCTGCGCAATACTCTGCAATACCCTGCGCAATACTCTGCAATACTCTGGTGCAATACTCTGCAATACCCTGCGCAATACCCTGCAAAATACTCTGCAATACCCTGGTGCAATACTCTGCAATACCCTGCGCAATACTCTGCAATACCCTGCGCAATACCCTGGTGCAATACTCTGCAATACTCTGCAATACTCTGGTGCAATACTCTGCAATACCCTGCGCAATATTCTGCAATACCCTGCGCAATACTCTGCAATACTCTGCAATACCCTGCGCAATATTCTGCAATACCCTGCGCAATACTCTGCAATACCCTGCGCAATACCCTGGTGCAATACTCTGCAATACTCTGGTGCAATACTCTGCAATACCCTGCGCAATACTCTGCAATACCCTGCGCAATACCCTGCAAAATACTCTGCAATACCCTGGTGCAATACTCTGCAATACACTGGTGCAATACTCTGCAATACCCTGCGCAATACTCTGCAATACCCTGCGCAATACTCTGCAATACTCTGGCGCAATACTCTGCAATACCCTGCGCAATACTCTGCAATACCCTGCGCAATACCCTGCGCAATACTCTGCAATACCCTGGTGCAATACTCTGCAATACTCTGGTGCAATACTCTGCAATACCCTGCGCAATACCCTGCAAAATACTCTGCAATACCCTGGTGCAATACTCTGCAATACTCTGGTGCAATACTCTGCAATACCCTGCGCAATATTCTGCAATACCCTGCGCAATACTCTGCAATACTCTGCAATACCCTGCGCAATATTCTGCAATACCCTGCGCAATACTCTGCAATACCCTGCGCAATACCCTGGTGCAATACTCTGCAATACTCTGGTGCAATACTCTGCAATACCCTGCGCAATACTCTGCAATACCCTGCGCAATACCCTGCAAAATACTCTGCAATACCCTGGTGCAATACTCTGCAATACACTGGTGCAATACTCTGCAATACCCTGCGCAATACTCTGCAATACCCTGCGCAATACTCTGCAATACTCTGGCGCAATACTCTGCAATACCCTGCGCAATACTCTGCAATACCCTGCGCAATACTCTGCAATACCCTGGTGCAATACTCTGCAATACTCTGGTGCAATACTCTGCAATACCCTGCGCAATACCCTGCAAAATACTCTGCAATACCCTGGTGCAATACTCTGCAATACCCTGCGCAATACCCTGCAAAATACTCTGCAATACCCTGGTGCAATACTCTGCAATACCCTGCGCAATACTCTGCAATACCCTGCGCAATACTCTGCAATACCCTGCGCAATACCCTGGTGCAATACTCTGGTGCAATACTCTGCAATACCCTGCAAAATACACTGCAATACCCTGCGCAATACCCTGCAAAATACTCTGCAATACCCTGGTGCAATACTCTGCAATACTCTGGTGCAATACCCTGCGCAATACTCTGCAATACCCTGCGCAATACCCTGCGCAATACTCTGCAATACCCTGCAATACCCTGCGCAATACTCTGCAATACCCTGCGCAATATTCTGCAATACCCTGCGCAATACTCTGCAATACTCTGCGCAATACCCTGGTGCAATACTCTGCAATACTCTGGTGCAATACTCTGCAATACCCTGCAAAATACTCTGCAATACCCTGCGCAATACCCTGCAAAATACTCTGCAATACCCTGGTGCAATACTCTGCAATACTCTGGTGCAATACTCTGCAATACCCTGCGCAATACTCTGCAATACCCTGCGCAATACCCTGCAAAATACTCTGCAATACCCTGGTGCAATACTCTGCAATACTCTGGTGCAATACTCTGCAATACCCTGGTGCAATACTCTGCAATACCCTGCGCAATACTCTGCAATACCCTGCGCAATACTCTGCAATACTCTGGTGCAATACTCTGCAATACCCTGGTGCAATACCCTGCGCAATACTCTGCAATACCCTGCGCAATACCCTGCAATACCATGCGCAATACTCTGCAATACCCTGCGCAATACTCTGCAATACTCTGCAATACTCTGGTGCAATACTCTGCAATACCCTGCGCAATACCCTGCAAAATACTCTGCAATACCCTGGTGCAATACTCTGCAATACCCTGCGCAATACTCTGCAATACCCTGCGCAATACCCTGGTGCAATACTCTGCAATACTCTGGTGCAATACTCTGCAATACTCTGGTGCAATACTCTGCAATACCCTGCAAAATACTCTGCAATACCCTGCGCAATACCCTGCAAAATACTCTGCAATACCCTGGTGCAATACTCTGCAATACTCTGGTGCAATACTCTGCAATACCCTGCGCAATACTCTGCAATACCCTGCGCAATACCCTGCAAAATACTCTGCAATACCCTGGTGCAATACTCTGCAATACTCTGGTGCAATACTCTGCAATACCCTGCGCAATACTCTGCAATACCCTGCGCAATACCCTGCAAAATACTCTGCAATACCCTGGTGCAATACTCTGCAATACTCTGGTGCAATACTCTGCAATACCCTGCAATACCCTGCGCAATACTCTGCAATACTCTGGCGCAATACTCTGCAATACCCTGGTGCAATACTCTGCAATACCCTGCGCAATACTCTGCAATACCCTGCGCAATTCTCTGCAATACTCTGGTGCAATACTCTGCAATACCCTGGTGCAATACCCTGCGCAATACTCTGCAATACCCTGCGCAATACCCTGCAATACCCTGCGCAATACTCTGCAATACCCTGCGCAATACTCTGCAATACTCTGCAATACTCTGGTGCAATACTCTGCAATACCCTGCGCAATACCCTGCAAAATACTCTGCAATACCCTGGTGCAATACTCTGCAATACCCTGCGCAATACTCTGCAATACCCTGCGCAATACCTTGGTGCAATACCCTGCAATACTCTGCAATACTCTGGTGCAATACTCTGCAATACCCTGCGCAATATTCTGCAATACCCTGCGCAATACTCTGCAATACTCTGCAATACCCTGCGCAATATTCTGCAATACCCTGCGCAATACTCTGCAATACCCTGCGCAATACCCTGGTGCAATACTCTGCAATACTCTGGTGCAATACTCTGCAATACTCTGCAATACCCTGCAAAATACTCTGCAATACCCTGCGCAATACCCTGCAAAATACTCTGCAATACCCTGGTGCAATACTCTGCAATACTCTGGTGCAATACTCTGCAATACCCTGCGCAATACTCTGCAATACCCTGCGCAATACCCTGCAAAATACTCTGCAATACCCTGGTGCAATACTCTGCAATACTCTGGTGCAATACTCTGCAATACCCTGCGCAATACTCTGCAATACCCTGCGCAATACCCTGCAATACCCTGCGCAATACTCTGCAATACTCTGGCGCAATACTCTGCAATACCCTGCGCAATACTCTGCAATACCCTGCGCAATACCCTGCAAAATACTCTGCAATACCCTGGTGCAATACTCTGCAATACTCTGGTGCAATACTCTGCAATACCCTGTGCAATACTCTGCAATACCCTGCGCAATACTCTGCAATACTCTGGCGCAATACTCTGCAATACCCTGCGCAATACCCTGCGCAATACTCTGCAATACCCTGGTGCAATACTCTGCAATACTCTGGTGCAATACTCTGCAATACCCTGCGCAATACTCTGCAATACCCTGCGCAATACCCTGCGCAATACTCTGCAATACCCTGGTGCAATACTCTGCAATACTCTGGTGCAATACTCTGCAATACCCTGCGCAATACTCTGCAATACTCTGGTGCAATACTCTGCAATACTCTGGTGCAATACTCTGCAATACCCTGGTGCAATACTCTGCAATACCCTGCGCAATACTCTGCAATACCCTGCGCAATACTCTGCAATACCCTGCGCAATACTCTGCAATACCCTGGTGCAATACTCTGCAATACCCTGGTGCAATACCCTGCAATACCCTGCGCAATACTCTGCAATACCCTGCGCAATACCCTGCAATACCCTGCGCAATACTCTGCAATACTCTGGTGCAATACTCTGCAATACCCTGGTGCAATACTCTGCAATACCCTGGTGCAATACTCTGCAATACCCTGCGCAATACTCTGCAATACCCTGGTGCAATACTCTGCAATACTCTGGTGCAATACTCTGCAATACCCTGCGCAATACTCTGCAATACCCTGCGCAATACTCTGCAATACCCTGCGCAATACTCTGCAATACTCTGGTGCAATACTCTGCAATACCCTGGTGCAATACTCTGCAATACCCTGCGCAATACTCTGCAATACCCTGCGCAATACCCTGCAATACCCTGCGCAATACTCTGCAATACCCTGGTGCAATACTCTGCAATACCCTGCGCAATACTCTGCAATACCCTGGTGCAATACTCTGCAATACTCTGGTGCAATACTCTGCAATACCCTGCGCAATACTCTGCAATACCCTGTGCAATACTCTGCAATACTCTGGTGCAATACTCTGCAATACCCTGCGCAATACTCTGCAATACCCTGCGCAATACCCTGCAAAATACTCTGCAATACCCTGGTGCAATACTCTGCAATACCCTGCGCAATACTCTGCAATACCCTGCGCAATACCCTGCAAAATACTCTGCAATACCCTGGTGCAATACTCTGCAATACCCTGGTGCAATACTCTGCAATACCCTGGTGCAATACCCTGCGCAATACTCTGCAATACTCTGGTGCAATACTCTGCAATACCCTGGTGCAATACTCTGCAATACCCTGGTGCAATACTCTGCAATACCCTGCGCAATACTCTGCAATACCCTGGTGCAATACTCTGCAATACTCTGGTGCAATACTCTGCAATACCCTGCGCAATACTCTGCAATACCCTGCGCAATACTCTGCAATACCCTGCGCAATACTCTGCAATACCCTGCGCAATACTCTGCAATACTCTGGTGCAATACTCTGCAATACCCTGGTGCAATACTCTGCAATACCCTGCGCAATACTCTGCAATACCCTGCGCAATACCCTGCAATACCCTGCGCAATACTCTGCAATACCCTGGTGCAATACTCTGCAATACCCTGCGCAATACTCTGCAATACCCTGGTGCAATACTCTGCAATACTCTGGTGCAATACTCTGCAATACCCTGCGCAATACTCTGCAATACCCTGCGCAATACTCTGCAATACCCTGTGCAATACTCTGCAATACTCTGGTGCAATACTCTGCAATACCCTGCGCAATACTCTGCAATACCCTGCGCAATACCCTGCAAAATACTCTGCAATACCCTGGTGCAATACTCTGCAATACCCTGCGCAATACTCTGCAATACCCTGCGCAATACCCTGCAAAATACTCTGCAATACCCTGGTGCAATACTCTGCAATACTATGGTGCAATACTCTGCAATACCCTGGTGCAATACTCTGCAATACCCTGCGCAATACTCTGCAATACCCTGCGCAATTCTCTGCAATACTCTGGTGCAATACTCTGCAATACCCTGGTGCAATACCCTGCGCAATACTCTGCAATACCCTGCGCAATACCCTGCAATACCCTGCGCAATACTCTGCAATACCCTGCGCAATACTCTGGTGCAATACTCTGCAATACCCTGCGCAATACCCTGCAAAATACTCTGCAATACCCTGGTGCAATTATCTGCAATACCCTGCGCAATACTCTGCAATACCCTGCGCAATACTCTGCAATACTCTGGTGCAATACTCTGCAATACCCTGGTGCAATACCCTGCGCAATACTCTGCAATACCCTGCGCAATACCCTGCAATACCCTGCGCAATACTCTGCAATACCCTGCGCAATACTCTGCAATACTCTGCAATACTCTGGTGCAATACTCTGCAATACCCTGCGCAATACCCTGCAAAATACTCTGCAATACCCTGGTGCAATACTCTGCAATACCCTGCGCAATACTCTGCAATACCCTGCGCAATACCCTGGTGCAATACTCTGCAATACTCTGGTGCAATACTCTGCAATACTCTGGTGCAATACTCTTCAATACCCTGCAAAATACTCTGCAATACCCTGCGCAATACCCTGCAAAATACTCTGCAATACCCTGGTGCAATACTCTGCAATACTCTGGTGCAATACTCTGCAATACCCTGCGCAATACTCTGCAATA
Organism: Rana muscosa; assembly: GCA_029206835.1. Classification (NCBI taxonomy): domain Eukaryota; kingdom Metazoa; phylum Chordata; class Amphibia; order Anura; family Ranidae; genus Rana; species Rana muscosa. Next base: position 2,218,605 of record JARGYO010000230.1, read on the forward strand.
CCCTGCGCAATACCCTGCAAAATACTCTGCAATACCCTGGTGCAATACTCTGCAATACTCTGGTGCAATACTCTGCAATACCCTGCGCAATACCCTGCGCAATACCCTGCAAAATACTCTGCAATACCCTGGTGCAATACTCTGCAATACTCTGGTGCAATACTCTGCAATACCCTGGTGCAATACTCTGCAATACTCTGGCGCAATACTCTGCAATACCCTGCGCAATACTCTGCAATACCCTGCGCAATACCCTGCGCAATACTCTGCAATACCCTGGTGCAATACTCTGCAATACTCTGGTGCAATACTCTGCAATACCCTGCGCAATACTCTGCAATACCCTGCGCAATACTCTGCAATACTCTGGTGCAATACTCTGCAATACCCTGGTGCAATACTCTGCAATACTCTGCAATACCCTGCGCAATACTCTGCAATACCCTGCGCAATACTCTGCAATACCCTGCGCAATACTCTGCAATACCCTGCGCAATACTCTGCAATACTCTGGTGCAATACTCTGCAATACCCTGGTGCAATACTCTGCAATACCCTGCGCAATACTCTGCAATACCCTGCGCAATTCTCTGCAATACTCTGGTGCAATACTCTGCAATACCCTGGTGCAATACCCTGCGCAATACTCTGCAATACCCTGCGCAATACCCTGCAATACCCTGCGCAATACTCTGCAATACCCTGCGCAATACTCTGCAATACTCTGGTGCAATACTCTGCAATACCCTGCGCAATACCCTGCAAAATACTCTGCAATACCCTGGTGCAATACTCTGCAATACCCTGCGCAATACTCTGCAATACCCTGCGCAATACCCTGGTGCAATACTCTGCAATACTCTGCAATACTCTGGTGCAATACTCTGCAATACCCTGCGCAATATTCTGCAATACCCTGCGCAATACTCTGCAATACTCTGCAATACCCTGCGCAATATTCTGCAATACCCTGCGCAATACTCTGCAATACCCTGCGCAATACCCTGGTGCAATACTCTGCAATACTCTGGTGCAATACTCTGCAATACCCTGCGCAATACTCTGCAATACCCTGCGCAATACCCTGCAAAATACTCTGCAATACCCTGGTGCAATACTCTGCAATACACTGGTGCAATACTCTGCAATACCCTGCGCAATACTCTGCAATACCCTGCGCAATACTCTGCAATACTCTGGCGCAATACTCTGCAATACCCTGCGCAATACTCTGCAATACCCTGCGCAATACCCTGCGCAATACTCTGCAATACCCTGGTGCAATACTCTGCAATACTCTGGTGCAATACTCTGCAATACCCTGCGCAATACCCTGCAAAATACTCTGCAATACCCTGGTGCAATACTCTGCAATACTCTGGTGCAATACTCTGCAATACCCTGCGCAATATTCTGCAATACCCTGCGCAATACTCTGCAATACTCTGCAATACCCTGCGCAATATTCTGCAATACCCTGCGCAATACTCTGCAATACCCTGCGCAATACCCTGGTGCAATACTCTGCAATACTCTGGTGCAATACTCTGCAATACCCTGCGCAATACTCTGCAATACCCTGCGCAATACCCTGCAAAATACTCTGCAATACCCTGGTGCAATACTCTGCAATACACTGGTGCAATACTCTGCAATACCCTGCGCAATACTCTGCAATACCCTGCGCAATACTCTGCAATACTCTGGCGCAATACTCTGCAATACCCTGCGCAATACTCTGCAATACCCTGCGCAATACTCTGCAATACCCTGGTGCAATACTCTGCAATACTCTGGTGCAATACTCTGCAATACCCTGCGCAATACCCTGCAAAATACTCTGCAATACCCTGGTGCAATACTCTGCAATACCCTGCGCAATACCCTGCAAAATACTCTGCAATACCCTGGTGCAATACTCTGCAATACCCTGCGCAATACTCTGCAATACCCTGCGCAATACTCTGCAATACCCTGCGCAATACCCTGGTGCAATACTCTGGTGCAATACTCTGCAATACCCTGCAAAATACTCTGCAATACCCTGCGCAATACCCTGCAAAATACTCTGCAATACCCTGGTGCAATACTCTGCAATACTCTGGTGCAATACCCTGCGCAATACTCTGCAATACCCTGCGCAATACCCTGCGCAATACTCTGCAATACCCTGCAATACCCTGCGCAATACTCTGCAATACCCTGCGCAATATTCTGCAATACCCTGCGCAATACTCTGCAATACTCTGCGCAATACCCTGGTGCAATACTCTGCAATACTCTGGTGCAATACTCTGCAATACCCTGCAAAATACTCTGCAATACCCTGCGCAATACCCTGCAAAATACTCTGCAATACCCTGGTGCAATACTCTGCAATACTCTGGTGCAATACTCTGCAATACCCTGCGCAATACTCTGCAATACCCTGCGCAATACCCTGCAAAATACTCTGCAATACCCTGGTGCAATACTCTGCAATACTCTGGTGCAATACTCTGCAATACCCTGGTGCAATACTCTGCAATACCCTGCGCAATACTCTGCAATACCCTGCGCAATACTCTGCAATACTCTGGTGCAATACTCTGCAATACCCTGGTGCAATACCCTGCGCAATACTCTGCAATACCCTGCGCAATACCCTGCAATACCCTGCGCAATACTCTGCAATACCCTGCGCAATACTCTGCAATACTCTGCAATACTCTGGTGCAATACTCTGCAATACCCTGCGCAATACCCTGCAAAATACTCTGCAATACCCTGGTGCAATACTCTGCAATACCCTGCGCAATACTCTGCAATACCCTGCGCAATACCCTGGTGCAATACTCTGCAATACTCTGGTGCAATACTCTGCAATACTCTGGTGCAATACTCTGCAATACCCTGCAAAATACTCTGCAATACCCTGCGCAATACCCTGCAAAATACTCTGCAATACCCTGGTGCAATACTCTGCAATACTCTGGTGCAATACTCTGCAATACCCTGCGCAATACTCTGCAATACCCTGCGCAATACCCTGCAAAATACTCTGCAATACCCTGGTGCAATACTCTGCAATACTCTGGTGCAATACTCTGCAATACCCTGCGCAATACTCTGCAATACCCTGCGCAATACCCTGCAAAATACTCTGCAATACCCTGGTGCAATACTCTGCAATACTCTGGTGCAATACTCTGCAATACCCTGCAATACCCTGCGCAATACTCTGCAATACTCTGGCGCAATACTCTGCAATACCCTGGTGCAATACTCTGCAATACCCTGCGCAATACTCTGCAATACCCTGCGCAATTCTCTGCAATACTCTGGTGCAATACTCTGCAATACCCTGGTGCAATACCCTGCGCAATACTCTGCAATACCCTGCGCAATACCCTGCAATACCCTGCGCAATACTCTGCAATACCCTGCGCAATACTCTGCAATACTCTGCAATACTCTGGTGCAATACTCTGCAATACCCTGCGCAATACCCTGCAAAATACTCTGCAATACCCTGGTGCAATACTCTGCAATACCCTGCGCAATACTCTGCAATACCCTGCGCAATACCTTGGTGCAATACCCTGCAATACTCTGCAATACTCTGGTGCAATACTCTGCAATACCCTGCGCAATATTCTGCAATACCCTGCGCAATACTCTGCAATACTCTGCAATACCCTGCGCAATATTCTGCAATACCCTGCGCAATACTCTGCAATACCCTGCGCAATACCCTGGTGCAATACTCTGCAATACTCTGGTGCAATACTCTGCAATACTCTGCAATACCCTGCAAAATACTCTGCAATACCCTGCGCAATACCCTGCAAAATACTCTGCAATACCCTGGTGCAATACTCTGCAATACTCTGGTGCAATACTCTGCAATACCCTGCGCAATACTCTGCAATACCCTGCGCAATACCCTGCAAAATACTCTGCAATACCCTGGTGCAATACTCTGCAATACACTGGTGCAATACTCTGCAATACCCTGCGCAATACTCTGCAATACCCTGCGCAATACTCTGCAATACTCTGGCGCAATACTCTGCAATACCCTGCGCAATACTCTGCAATACCCTGCGCAATACCCTGCGCAATACTCTGCAATACCCTGGTGCAATACTCTGCAATACTCTGGTGCAATACCCTGCGCAATACTCTGCAATACCCTGCGCAATACTCTGCAATACTCTGGTGCAATACTCTGCAATACCCTGGTGCAATACCCTGCGCAATACTCTGCAATACCCTGCGCAATACTCTGCAATACCCTGCGCAATACTCTGCAATACTCTGGTGCAATACTCTGCAATACCCTGGTGCAATACTCTGCAATACCCTGCGCAATACTCTGCAATACCCTGCGCAATACTCTGCAATACTCTGGTGCAATACTCTGCAATACCCTGGTGCAATACTCTGCAATACCCTGCGCAATACTCTGCAATACCCTGCGCAATACTCTGCAATACTCTGGTGCAATACTCTGCAATACCCTGGTGCAATACCCTGCAATACCCTGCGCAATACTCTGCAATACCCTGCGCAATACTCTGCAATACCCTGCGCAATACTCTGCAATACTCTGGTGCAATACTCTGCAATACCCTGGTGCAATACTCTGCAATACCCTGCGCAATACTCTGCAATACCCTGCGCAATTCTCTGCAATACTCTGGTGCAATACTCTGCAATACCCTGGTGCAATACCCTGCGCAATACTCTGCAATACCCTGCGCAATACCCTGCAATACCCTGCGCAATACTCTGCAATACCCTGCGCAATACTCTGCAATACTCTGCAATACTCTGGTGCAATACTCTGCAATACCCTGCGCAATACCCTGCAAAATACTCTGCAATACCCTGCGCAATACTCTGCAATACTCTGCAATACCCTGCGCAATACCCTGGTGCAATACTCTGCAATACTCTGGTGCAATACTCTGCAATACTCTGGTGCAATACTCTGCAATACCCTGCAAAATACTCTGCAATACCCTGCGCAATACTCTGCAATACCCTGCGCAATACCCTGCGCAATACCCTGCAAAATACTCTGCAATACCCTGGTGCAATACTCTGCAATACTCTGGTGCAATACCCTGCGCAATACTCTGCAATACCCTGCGCAATACTCTGCAATACCCTGCAATACCCTGCGCAATACTCTGCAATACCCTGCGCAATATTCTGCAATACCCTGCGCAATACTCTGCAATACTCTGCAATACCCTGCGCAATATTCTGCAATACCCTGCGCAATACTCTGCAATACCCTGCGCAATACCCTGGTGCAATACTCTGCAATACTCTGGTGCAATACTCTGCAATACCCTGCAAAATACTCTGCAATACCCTGCGCAATACCCTGCAAAATACTCTGCAATACCCTGGTGCAATACTCTGCAATACTCTGGTGCAATACTCTGCAATACCCTGCGCAATACTCTGCAATACCCTGCGCAATACCCTGCAAAATACTCTGCAATACCCTGGTGCAATACTCTGCAATACACTGGTGCAATACTCTGCAATACCCTGCGCAATACTCTGCAATACCCTGCGCAATACTCTGCAATACTCTGGCGCAATACTCTGCAATACCCTGTGCAATACTCTGCAATAACCTGCGCAATACCCTGCGCAATACTCTGCAATACCCTGGTGCAATACTCTGCAATACCCTGCGCAATACTCTGCAATACCCTGTGCAATACTCTGCAATACTCTGGTGCAATACTCTGCAATACCCTGGTGCAATACTCTGCAATACCCTGCGCAATACTCTGCAATACCCTGCGCAATACTCTGCAATACTCTGGTGCAATACTCTGCAATACCCTGGTGCAATACTCTGCGCAATACTCTGCAATACCCTGCGCAATACCCTGCAATACCCTGCGCAATACTCTGCAATACTCTGGTGCAATACTCTGCAATACCCTGGTGCAATACTCTGCAATACCCTGCGCAATACTCTGCAATACCCTGGTGCAATACTCTGCAATACTCTGGTGCAATACTCTGCAATACCCTGCGCAATACTCTGCAATACCCTGCGCAATACCCTGCAATACCCTGCGCAATACTCTGCAATACCCTGGTGCAATACTCTGCAATACCCTGGTGCAATACTCTGCAATACCCTGCGCAATACTCTGCAATACCCTGCGCAATACTCTGCAATACCCTGTGCAATACTCTGCAATACTCTGGTGCAATACTCTGCAATACCCTGCGCAATACTCTGCAATACCCTGCGCAATACTCTGCAATACCCTGTGCAATACTCTGCAATACTCTGGTGCAATACTCTGCAATACCCTGCGCAATACTCTGCAATACCCTGCGCAATACCCTGCAAAATACTCTGCAATACCCTGGTGCAATACTCTGCAATACCCTGCGCAATACTCTGCAATACCCTGCGCAATACCCTGCAATACTCTGGTGCAATACTCTGCAATACCCTGGTGCAATACTCTGCAATACCCTGCGCAATACTCTGCAATACCCTGCGCAATACTCTGCAATACCCTGTGCAATACTCTGCAATACCCTGCGCAATACTCTGCAATACCCTGCGCAATACTCTGCAATACCCTGTGCAATACTCTGCAATACTCTGGTGCAATACTCTGCAATACCCTGCGCAATACTCTGCAATACCCTGCGCAATACTCTGCAATACCCTGCGCAATACTCTGCAATACCCTGTGCAATACTCTGCAATACTCTGGTGCAATACTCTGCAATACCCTGCGCAATACTCTGCAATACCCTGCGCAATACCCTGCAAAATACTCTGCAATACCCTGGTGCAATACTCTGCAATACCCTGCGCAATACTCTGCAATACCCTGCGCAATACTCTGCAATACTCTGGTGCAATACTCTGCAATACCCTGGTGCAATACTCTGCAATACCCTGCGCAATACTCTGCAATACCCTGGTGCAATACTCTGCAATACCCTGCGCAATACTCTGCAATACCCTGTGCAATACTCTGCAATACTCTGGTGCAATACTCTGCAATACCCTGCGCAATACTCTGCAATACCCTGTGCAATACTCTGCAATACTCTGGTGCAATACTCTGCAATACCCTGCGCAATACTCTGCAATACCCTGCGCAATACCCTGCAAAATACTCTGCAATACCCTGGTGCAATACTCTGCAATACCCTGCGCAATACTCTGCAATACCCTGCGCAATACCCTGCAAAATACTCTGCAATACCCTGGTGCAATACTCTGCAATACTCTGGTGCAATACTCTGCAATACCCTGCGCAATACTCTGCAATACCCTGCGCAATACTCTGCAATACTCTGGTGCAATACTCTGCAATACCCTGGTGCAATACTCTGCAATACCCTGCGCAATACTCTGCAATACCCTGCGCAATACTCTGCAATACTCTGGTGCAATACTCTGCAATACCCTGGTGCAATACCCTGCGCAATACTCTGCAATACCCTGCGCAATACCCTGCAATACCCTGCGCAATACTCTGCAATACCCTGCGCAATACCCTGCAATACCCTGCGCAATACTCTGCAATACTCTGCAATACTCTGGTGCAATACTCTGCAATACCCTGCGCAATACCCTGCAAAATACTCTGCAATACCCTGGTGCAATACTCTGCAATACCCTGCGCAATACTCTGCAATACCCTGGTGCAATACTCTGCAATACTCTGGTGCAATACTCTGCAATACTCTGGTGCAATACTCTGCAATACCCTGCAAAATACTCTGCAATACCCTGCGCAATACTCTGCAATACCCTGCGCAATACCCTGCGCAATACCCTGCAAAATACTCTGCAATACCCTGGTGCAATACTCTGCAATACTCTGGTGCAATACCCTGCGCAATACTCTGCAATACCCTGCGCAATACCCTGCGCAATACTCTGCAATACCCTGCAAAATACTCTGCAATACCCTGCGCAATACCCTGCAAAATACTCTGCAATACCCTGGTGCAATACTCTGCAATACTCTGGTGCAATACCCTGCGCAATACTCTGCAATACCCTGCGCAATACCCTGCGCAATACTCTGCAATACCATGCAATACCCTGCGCAATATTCTGCAATACCCTGCGCAATATTCTGCAATACCCTGCGCAATACTCTGCAATACTCTGCAATACCCTGCGCAATATTCTGCAATACCCTGCGCAATACTCTGCAATACCCTGCGCAATACCCTGGTGCAATACTCTGCAATACTCTGGTGCAATACTCTGCAATACCCTGCAAAATACTCTGCAATACCCTGCGCAATACCCTGCAAAATACTCTGCAATACCCTGGTGCAATACTCTGCAATACTCTGGTGCAATACTCTGCAATACCCTGCGCAATACTCTGCAATACCCTGCGCAATACCCTGCAAAATACTCTGCAATACCCTGGTGCAATACTCTGCAATACTCTGGTGCAATACTCTGCAATACCCTGCGCAATACTCTGCAATACCCTGCGCAATACTCTGCAATACCCTGCGCAATACCCTGCAATACCCTGCGCAATACTCTGCAATACCCTGCGCAATATTCTGCAATACCCTGCGCAATACTCTGCAATACCCTGCGCAATACTCTGCAATACCCTGCGCAATACTCTGCAATACCCTGCGCAATACCCTGGTGCAATACTCTGCAATACTCTGGTGCAATACTCTGCAATACCCTGCACAATACTCTGCAATACCCTGCGCAATACCCTGCAAAATACTCTGCAATACCCTGGTGCAATACTCTGCAATACACTGGTGCAATACTCTGCAATACCCTGCGCAATACTCTGCAATACCCTGCGCAATACTCTGCAATACCCTGCGCAATACTCTGCAATACTCTGGCGCAATACTCTGCAATACCCTGCGCAATACTCTGCAATACCCTGCGCAATACTCTGCAATACCCTGGTGCAATACTCTGCAATACTCTGGTGCAATACTCTGCAATACCCTGTGCAATACCCTGCAAAATACTCTGCAATACCCTGGTGCAATACTCTGCAATACCCTGCGCAATACCCTGCAAAATACTCTGCAATACCCTGGTGCAATACTCTGCAATACCCTGCGCAATACTCTGCAATACCCTGCGCAATACTCTGCAATACCCTGCGCAATACCCTGGTGCAATACTCTGCAATACTCTGGTGCAATACTCTGCAATACCCTGCAAAATACTCTGCAATACCCTGCGCAATACCCTGCAAAATACTCTGCAATACCCTGGTGCAATACTCTGCAATACTCTGGTGCAATACCCTGCGCAATACTCTGCAATACCCTGCGCAATACCCTGCACAATACTCTGCAATACCCTGCAATACCCTGCGCAATACTCTGCAATACCCTGCGCAATATTCTGCAATACCCTGCGCAATACTCTGCAATACTCTGCGCAATACCCTGGTGCAATACTCTGCAATACTCTGGTGCAATACTCTGCAATACCCTGCGCAATACTCTGCAATACCCTGCGCAATACCCTGCAAAATACTCTGCAATACCCTGGTGCAATACTCTGCAATACTCTGGTGCAATACTCTGCAATACCCTGCGCAATACTCTGCAATACCCTGCGCAATACCCTGCAAAATACTCTGCAATACCCTGGTGCAATACTCTGCAATACTCTGGTGCAATACTCTGCAATACCCTGGTGCAATACTCTGCAATACCCTGCGCAATACTCTGCAATACCCTGCGCAATACTCTGCAATACTCTGGTGCAATACTCTGCAATACCCTGGTGCAATACCCTGCACAATACTCTGCAATACCCTGCGCAATACCCTGCAATACCCTGCGCAATACTCTGCAATACCCTGCGCAATACTCTGCAATACCCTGCGCAATACTCTGCAATACTCTGCAATACTCTGGTGCAATACTCTGCAATACCCTGCGCAATACCCTGCAAAATACTCTGCAATACCCTGGTGCAATACTCTGCAATACCCTGCGCAATACTCTGCAATACCCTGCGCAATACCCTGGTGCAATACTCTGCAATACTCTGGTGCAATACTCTGCAATACTCTGGTGCAATACTCTGCAATACCCTGCAAAATACTCTGCAATACCCTGCGCAATACCCTGCAAAATACTCTGCAATACCCTGGTGCAATACTCTGCAATACTCTGGTGCAATACTCTGCAATACCCTGCGCAATACTCTGCAATACCCTGCGCAATACCCTGCAAAATACTCTGCAATACCCTGGTGCAATACTCTGCAATACTCTGGTGCAATACTCTGCAATACCCTGCGCAATACTCTGCAATACCCTGCGCAATACCCTGCAAAATACTCTGCAATACCCTGGTGCAATACTCTGCAATACTCTGGTGCAATACTCTGCAATACCCTGCAATACCCTGCGCAATACTCTGCAATACTCTGGCGCAATACTCTGCAATACCCTGGTGCAATACTCTGCAATACCCTGCGCAATACTCTGCAATACCCTGCGCAATTCTCTGCAATACCCTGCGCAATTCTCTGCAATACTCTGGTGCAATACTCTGCAATACCCTGGTGCAATACCCTGCGCAATACTCTGCAATACCCTGCGCAATACCCTGCAATACCCTGCGCAATACTCTGCAATACCCTGCGCAATACTCTGCAATACTCTGCAATACTCTGGTGCAATACTCTGCAATACCCTGCGCAATACTCTGCAATACCCTGCGCAATACCCTGGTGCAATACTCTGCAATACTCTGGTGCAATACTCTGCAATACTCTGGTGCAATACTCTGCAATACCCTGCGCAATATTCTGCAATACCCTGCGCAATACTCTGCAATACTCTGCAATACCCTGCACAATATTCTGCAATACCCTGCGCAATACTCTGCAATACCCTGCGCAATACCCTGGTGCAATACTCTGCAATACTCTGGTGCAATACTCTGCAATACCCTGCAAAATACTCTGCAATACCCTGCGCAATACCCTGCAAAATACTCTGCAATACCCTGGTGCAATACTCTGCAATACTCTGGTGCAATACTCTGCAATACCCTGCGCAATACTCTGCAATACCCTGCGCAATACCCTGCAAAATACTCTGCAATACCCTGGTGCAATACTCTGCAATACACTGGTGCAATACTCTGCAATACCCTGCGCAATACTCTGCAATACCCTGCGCAATACTCTGCAATACTCTGGCGCAATACTCTGCAATACCCTGCGCAATACTCTGCAATACCCTGCGCAATACCCTGCGCAATACTCTGCAATACCCTGGTGCAATACTCTGCAATACTCTGGTGCAATACCCTGCGCAATACTCTGCAATACCCTGCGCAATACTCTGCAATACTCTGGTGCAATACTCTGCAATACCCTGGTGCAATACCCTGCGCAATACTCTGCAATACCCTGCGCAATACTCTGCAATACCCTGCGCAATACTCTGCAATACTCTGGTGCAATACTCTGCAATACCCTGGTGCAATACTCTGCAATACCCTGCGCAATACTCTGCAATACCCTGCGCAATACTCTGCAATACTCTGGTGCAATACTCTGCAATACCCTGGTGCAATACTCTGCAATACTCTGCAATACCCTGCGCAATACTCTGCAATACCCTGCGCAATACTCTGCAATACTCTGGTGCAATACTCTGCAATACCCTGGTGCAATACCCTGCAATACCCTGCGCAATACTCTGCAATACCCTGCGCAATACTCTGCAATACCCTGCGCAATACTCTGCAATACTCTGGTGCAATACTCTGCAATACCCTGGTGCAATACTCTGCAATACCCTGCGCAATACTCTGCAATACCCTGCGCAATTCTCTGCAATACTCTGGTGCAATACTCTGCAATACCCTGGTGCAATACCCTGCGCAATACTCTGCAATACCCTGCGCAATACCCTGCAATACCCTGCGCAATACTCTGCAATACCCTGCGCAATACTCTGCAATACTCTGCAATACTCTGGTGCAATACTCTGCAATACCCTGTGCAATACCCTGCAAAATACTCTGCAATACCCTGCGCAATACTCTGCAATACTCTGCAATACCCTGCGCAATACCCTGGTGCAATACTCTGCAATACTCTGGTGCAATACTCTGCAATACTCTGGTGCAATACTCTGCAATACCCTGCAAAATACTCTGCAATACCCTGCGCAATACTCTGCAATACCCTGCGCAATACCCTGCGCAATACCCTGCAAAATACTCTGCAATACCCTGGTGCAATACTCTGCAATACTCTGGTGCAATACCCTGCGCAATACTCTGCAATACCCTGCGCAATACTCTGCAATACCCTGCAATACCCTGCGCAATACTCTGCAATACCCTGCGCAATATTCTGCAATACCCTGCGCAATACTCTGCAATACCCTGCGCAATACCCTGCGCAATACTCTGCAATACCCTGGTGCAATACTCTGCAATACCCTGCGCAATACTCTGCAATACCCTGCGCAATACTCTGCAATACTCTGGTGCAATACTCTGCAATACCCTGGTGCAATACTCTGCAATACCCTGCGCAATACTCTGCAATACCCTGCGCAATACTCTGCAATACTCTGGTGCAATACTCTGCAATACCCTGGTGCAATACTCTGCAATACCCTGCGCAATACTCTGCAATACCCTGCGCAATACCCTGCAATACCCTGCGCAATACTCTGCAATACTCTGGTGCAATACTCTGCAATACCCTGGTGCAATACTCTGCAATACCCTGCGCAATACTCTGCAATACCCTGGTGCAATACTCTGCAATACTCTGGTGCAATACTCTGCAATACCCTGCGCAATACTCTGCAATACCCTGCGCAATACCCTGCAATACCCTGCGCAATACTCTGCAATACCCTGGTGCAATACTCTGCAATACCCTGCGCAATACTCTGCAATACCCTGCGCAATACTCTGCAATACCCTGTGCAATACTCTGCAATACTCTGGTGCAATACTCTGCAATACCCTGCGCAATACTCTGCAATACCCTGCGCAATACTCTGCAATACCCTGTGCAATACTCTGCAATACTCTGGTGCAATACTCTGCAATACCCTGCGCAATACCCTGCAAAATACTCTGCAATACCCTGGTGCAATACTCTGCAATACCCTGCGCAATACTCTGCAATACCCTGCGCAATACTCTGCAATACCCTGTGCAATACTCTGCAATACCCTGCGCAATACTCTGCAATACCCTGCGCAATACTCTGCAATACCCTGTGCAATACTCTGCAATACTCTGGTGCAATACTCTGCAATACCCTGCGCAATACTCTGCAATACCCTGCGCAATACTCTGCAATACCCTGCGCAATACTCTGCAATACCCTGTGCAATACTCTGCAATACTCTGGTGCAATACTCTGCAATACCCTGCGCAATACTCTGCAATACCCTGCGCAATACCCTGCAAAATACTCTGCAATACCCTGGTGCAATACTCTGCAATACCCTGCGCAATACTCTGCAATACCCTGCGCAATACTCTGCAATACTCTGGTGCAATACTCTGCAATACCCTGGTGCAATACTCTGCAATACCCTGCGCAATACTCTGCAATACCCTGGTGCAATACTCTGCAATACCCTGCGCAATACTCTGCAATACCCTGTGCAATACTCTGCAATACTCTGGTGCAATACTCTGCAATACCCTGCGCAATACTCTGCAATACCCTGTGCAATACTCTGCAATACTCTGGTGCAATACTCTGCAATACCCTGCGCAATACTCTGCAATACCCTGCGCAATACCCTGCAAAATACTCTGCAATACCCTGGTGCAATACTCTGCAATACCCTGCGCAATACTCTGCAATACCCTGCGCAATACCCTGCAAAATACTCTGCAATACCCTGGTGCAATACTCTGCAATACTCTGGTGCAATACTCTGCAATACCCTGCGCAATACTCTGCAATACCCTGCGCAATACTCTGCAATACTCTGGTGCAATACTCTGCAATACCCTGGTGCAATACTCTGCAATACCCTGCACAATACTCTGCAATACCCTGCGCAATACTCTGCAATACTCTGGTGCAATACTCTGCAATACCCTGGTGCAATACCCTGCGCAATACTCTGCAATACCCTGCGCAATACCCTGCAATACCCTGCGCAATACTCTGCAATACCCTGCGCAATACCCTGCAATACCCTGCGCAATACTCTGCAATACTCTGCAATACTCTGGTGCAATACTCTGCAATACCCTGCGCAATACCCTGCAAAATACTCTGCAATACCCTGGTGCAATACTCTGCAATACCCTGCGCAATACTCTGCAATACCCTGCGCAATACCCTGGTGCAATACTCTGCAATACTCTGGTGCAATACTCTGCAATACTCTGGTGCAATACTCTGCAATACCCTGCAAAATACTCTGCAATACCCTGCGCAATACTCTGCAATACCCTGCGCAATACCCTGCGCAATACCCTGCAATACCCTGCAAAATACTCTGCAATACCCTGCGCAATACCCTGCAAAATACTCTGCAATACCCTGGTGCAATACTCTGCAATACTCTGGTGCAATACCCTGCGCAATACTCTGCAATACCCTGCGCAATACTCTGCAATACCCTGCAATACCCTGCGCAATATTCTGCAATACCCTGCGCAATATTCTGCAATACCCTGCGCAATACTCTGCAATACTCTGCAATACCCTGCGCAATATTCTGCAATACCCTGCGCAATACTCTGCAATACCCTGCGCAATACCCTGGTGCAATACTCTGCAATACTCTGGTGCAATACTCTGCAATACCCTGCAAAATACTCTGCAATACCCTGCGCAATACCCTGCAAAATACTCTGCAATACCCTGGTGCAATACTCTGCAATACTCTGGTGCAATACTCTGCAATACCCTGCGCAATACTCTGCAATACCCTGCGCAATACCCTGCAAAATACTCTGCAATACCCTGGTGCAATACTCTGCAATACTCTGGTGCAATACTCTGCAATACCCTGCGCAATACTCTGCAATACCCTGCGCAATACTCTGCAATACCCTGCGCAATACCCTGCAATACCCTGCGCAATACTCTGCAATACCCTGCGCAATATTCTGCAATACCCTGCGCAATACTCTGCAATACCCTGCGCAATACCCTGGTGCAATACTCTGCAATACTCTGGTGCAATACTCTGCAATACCCTGCAAAATACTCTGCAATACCCTGGTGCAATACTCTGCAATACTCTGGTGCAATACTCTGCAATACCCTGCGCAATACTCTGCAATACCCTGCGCAATACCCTGCAAAATACTCTGCAATACCCTGGTGCAATACTCTGCAATACTCTGGTGCAATACTCTGCAATACCCTGCGCAATACTCTGCAATACCCTGCGCAATACCCTGCAAAATACTCTGCAATACCCTGGTGCAATACTCTGCAATACTCTGGTGCAATACTCTGCAATACCCTGCGCAATACTCTGCAATACCCTGCGCAATACTCTGCAATACTCTGGCGCAATACTCTGCAATACCCTGCGCAATACTCTGCAATACCCTGCGCAATACCCTGCGCAATACTCTGCAATACCCTGGTGCAATACTCTGCAATACTCTGGTGCAATACTCTGCAATACCCTGCGCAATACTCTGCAATACCCTGCGCAATACCCTGGTGCAATACTCTGCAATACCCTGGTGCAATACTCTGCAATACTCTGCAATACTCTGCAATACCCTGCGCAATACTCTGCAATACTCTGGTGCAATACTCTGCAATACCCTGGTGCAATACTCTGCAATACCCTGCGCAATACTCTGCAATACCCTGCGCAATACTCTGCAATACCCTGCGCAATACTCTGCAATACTCTGGTGCAATACTCTGCAATACCCTGGTGCAATACCCTGCAATACCCTGCGCAATACTCTGCAATACCCTGCGCAATACCCTGCAATACCCTGCGCAATACTCTGCAATACCCTGGTGCAATACTCTGCAATACCCTGGTGCAATACTCTGCAATACCCTGCGCAATACTCTGCAATACCCTGGTGCAATACTCTGCAATACTCTGGTGCAATACTCTGCAATACCCTGCGCAATACTCTGCAATACCCTGCGCAATACCCTGCAATACCCTGCGCAATACTCTGCAATACCCTGCGCAATACTCTGCAATACTCTGGTGCAATACTCTGCAATACCCTGGTGCAATACTCTGCAATACCCTGCGCAATACTCTGCAATACCCTGCGCAATACCCTGCAATACCCTGCGCAATACTCTGCAATACCCTGGTGCAATACTCTGCAATACTCTGGTGCAATACTCTGCAATACCCTGCGCAATACTCTGCAATACCCTGCGCAATACTCTGCAATACCCTGCGCAATACTCTGCAATACCCTGCGCAATACTCTGCAATACTCTGGTGCAATACTCTGCAATACCCTGGTGCAATACTCTGCAATACCCTGCGCAATACTCTGCAATACCCTGCGCAATACTCTGCAATACTCTGGTGCAATACTCTGCAATACCCTGGTGCAATACTCTGCGCAATACTCTGCAATACCCTGCGCAATACCCTGCAATACCCTGCGCAATACTCTGCAATACTCTGGTGCAATACTCTGCAATACCCTGGTGCAATACTCTGCAATACCCTGCGCAATACTCTGCAATACCCTGGTGCAATACTCTGCAATACTCTGGTGCAATACTCTGCAATACCCTGCGCAATACTCTGCAATACCCTGCGCAATACCCTGCAATACCCTGCGCAATACTCTGCAATACCCTGGTGCAATACTCTGCAATACCCTGGTGCAATACTCTGCAATACCCTGCGCAATACTCTGCAATACCCTGCGCAATACTCTGCAATACCCTGTGCAATACTCTGCAATACTCTGGTGCAATACTCTGCAATACCCTGCGCAATACTCTGCAATACCCTGCGCAATACTCTGCAATACCCTGTGCAATACTCTGCAATACTCTGGTGCAATACTCTGCAATACCCTGCGCAATACCCTGCAAAATACTCTGCAATACCCTGGTGCAATACTCTGCAATACCCTGCGCAATACTCTGCAATACCCTGCGCAATACCCTGCAATACTCTGGTGCAATACTCTGCAATACCCTGGTGCAATACTCTGCAATACCCTGCGCAATACTCTGCAATACCCTGCGCAATACTCTGCAATACCCTGTGCAATACTCTGCAATACCCTGCGCAATACTCTGCAATACCCTGCGCAATACTCTGCAATACCCTGTGCAATACTCTGCAATACTCTGGTGCAATACTCTGCAATACCCTGCGCAATACTCTGCAATACCCTGCGCAATACTCTGCAATACCCTGCGCAATACTCTGCAATACCCTGTGCAATACTCTGCAATACTCTGGTGCAATACTCTGCAATACCCTGCGCAATACTCTGCAATACCCTGCGCAATACCCTGCAAAATACTCTGCAATACCCTGGTGCAATACTCTGCAATACCCTGCGCAATACTCTGCAATACCCTGCGCAATACTCTGCAATACTCTGGTGCAATACTCTGCAATACCCTGGTGCAATACTCTGCAATACCCTGCGCAATACTCTGCAATACCCTGGTGCAATACTCTGCAATACCCTGCGCAATACTCTGCAATACCCTGTGCAATACTCTGCAATACTCTGGTGCAATACTCTGCAATACCCTGCGCAATACTCTGCAATACCCTGTGCAATACTCTGCAATACTCTGGTGCAATACTCTGCAATACCCTGCGCAATACTCTGCAATACCCTGCGCAATACCCTGCAAAATACTCTGCAATACCCTGGTGCAATACTCTGCAATACCCTGCGCAATACTCTGCAATACCCTGCGCAATACCCTGCAAAATACTCTGCAATACCCTGGTGCAATACTCTGCAATACTCTGGTGCAATACTCTGCAATACCCTGCGCAATACTCTGCAATACCCTGCGCAATACTCTGCAATACTCTGGTGCAATACTCTGCAATACCCTGGTGCAATACTCTGCAATACCCTGCGCAATACTCTGCAATACCCTGCGCAATACTCTGCAATACTCTGGTGCAATACTCTGCAATACCCTGGTGCAATACCCTGCGCAATACTCTGCAATACCCTGCGCAATACCCTGCAATACCCTGCGCAATAAATACCCTGCGCAATACCCTGCAATACCCTGCGCAATACTCTGCAATACTCTGCAATACTCTGGTGCAATACTCTGCAATACCCTGCGCAATACCCTGCAAAATACTCTGCAATACCCTGGTGCAATACTCTGCAATACCCTGCGCAATACTCTGCAATACCCTGGTGCAATACTCTGCAATACTCTGGTGCAATACTCTGCAATACTCTGGTGCAATACTCTGCAATACCCTGCAAAATACTCTGCAATACCCTGCGCAATACTCTGCAATACCCTGCGCAATACCCTGCGCAATACCCTGCAAAATACTCTGCAATACCCTGGTGCAATACTCTGCAATACTCTGGTGCAATACCCTGCGCAATACTCTGCAATACCCTGCGCAATACCCTGCGCAATACTCTGCAATACCCTGCAAAATACTCTGCAATACCCTGCGCAATACCCTGCAAAATACTCTGCAATACCCTGGTGCAATACTCTGCAATACTCTGGTGGCAATACCCTGCGCAATACTCTGCAATACCCTGCGCAATACCTGCGCAATACTCTGCAATACCCTGCAATACCCTGCGCAATATTCTGCAATACCCCCTGCCGCCATATTCTGCAATACCCTGCGCAATACTCTGCAATACTCTGCAATACCCTGCGCAATATTCTGCAATACCCTGCGCAATACTCTGCAATACCCTGCGCAATACCCTGGTGCAATACTCTGCAATACTCTGGTGCAATACTCTGCAATACCCTGCAAAATACTCTGCAATACCCTGCGCAATACCCCTGCCAAAATACTCTGCAATACCCTGGTGCAATACTCTGCAATACTCTGGTGCAATACTCTGCAATACCCTGCGCAATACTCTGCAATACCCTGCGCAATACCCGCAAAATACTCTGCAATACCCTGGTGCAATACTCTGCAATACTCTGGTGCAATACTCTGCAATACCCTGCGCAATACTCTGCAATACCCTGCCGCAATACTCTGCAATACCCTGCGCCAATACCCTGCAATACCCTGCGCAATACTCTGCAATACCCTGCGCAATATTCTGCAATACCCTGCGCAATACTCTGCAATACCCTGCGCAATACTCTGCAATACCCTGCGCAATACTCTGCAATACCCTGCGCAATACCCTGGTGCAATACTCTGCAATACTCTGGTGCAATACTCTGCAATACCCTGCACAATACTCTGCAATACCCTGCGCAATACCCTGCAAAATACTCTGCAATACCCTGGTGCAATACTCTGCAATACACTGGTGCAATACTCTGCAATACCCTGCGCAATACTCTGCAATACCCTGCGCAATACTCTGCAATACTCTGGCGCAATACTCTGCAATACCCTGCGCAATACTCTGCAATACCCTGCGCAATACTCTGCAATACCCTGGTGCAATACTCTGCAATACTCTGGTGCAATACTCTGCAATACCCTGCGCAATACCCTGCAAAATACTCTGCAATACCCTGGTGCAATACTCTGCAATACCCTGCGCAATACCCTGCAAAATACTCTGCAATACCCTGGTGCAATACTCTGCAATACCCTGCGCAATACTCTGCAATACCCTGCGCAATACTCTGCAATACCCTGCGCAATACCCTGGTGCAATACTCTGCAATACTCTGGTGCAATACTCTGCAATACCCTGCAAAATACTCTGCAATACCCTGCGCAATACCCTGCAAAATACTCTGCAATACCCTGGTGCAATACTCTGCAATACTCTGGTGCAATACCCTGCGCAATACTCTGCAATACCCTGCGCAATACCCTGCACAATACTCTGCAATACCCTGCAATACCCTGCGCAATACTCTGCAATACCCTGCGCAATATTCTGCAATACCCTGCGCAATACTCTGCAATACTCTGCGCAATACCCTGGTGCAATACTCTGCAATACTCTGGTGCAATACTCTGCAATACCCTGCGCAATACTCTGCAATACCCTGCGCAATACCCTGCAAAATACTCTGCAATACCCTGGTGCAATACTCTGCAATACTCTGGTGCAATACTCTGCAATACCCTGCGCAATACTCTGCAATACCCTGCGCAATACCCTGCAAAATACTCTGCAATACCCTGGTGCAATACTCTGCAATACTCTGGTGCAATACTCTGCAATACCCTGGTGCAATACTCTGCAATACCCTGCGCAATACTCTGCAATACCCTGCGCAATACTCTGCAATACTCTGGTGCAATACTCTGCAATACCCTGGTGCAATACCCTGCGCAATACTCTGCAATACCCTGCGCAATACCCTGCAATACCCTGCGCAATACTCTGCAATACCCTGCGCAATACTCTGCAATACCCTGCGCAATACCCTGCGCAATACTCTGCAATACTCTGCAATACTCTGGTGCAATACTCTGCAATACCCTGCGCAATACCCTGCAAAATACTCTGCAATACCCTGGTGCAATACTCTGCAATACCCTGCGCAATACTCTGCAATACCCTGCGCAATACCCTGGTGCAATACTCTGCAATACTCTGGTGCAATACTCTGCAATACTCTGGTGCAATACTCTGCAATACCCTGCAAAATACTCTGCAATACCCTGCGCAATACCCTGCAAAATACTCTGCAATACCCTGGTGCAATACTCTGCAATACTCTGGTGCAATACTCTGCAATACCCTGCGCAATACTCTGCAATACCCTGCGCAATACCCTGCAAAATACTCTGCAATACCCTGGTGCAATACTCTGCAATACTCTGGTGCAATACTCTGCAATACCCTGCGCAATACTCTGCAATACCCTGCGCAATACCCTGCAAAATACTCTGCAATACCCTGGTGCAATACTCTGCAATACTCTGGTGCAATACTCTGCAATACCCTGCAATACCCTGCGCAATACTCTGCAATACTCTGGCGCAATACTCTGCAATACCCTGGTGCAATACTCTGCAATACCCTGCGCAATACTCTGCAATACCCTGCGCAATTCTCTGCAATACCCTGCGCAATTCTCTGCAATACTCTGGTGCAATACTCTGCAATACCCTGGTGCAATACCCTGCGCAATACTCTGCAATACCCTGCGCAATACCCTGCAATACCCTGCGCAATACTCTGCAATACCCTGCGCAATACTCTGCAATACTCTGCAATACTCTGGTGCAATACTCTGCAATACCCTGCGCAATACTCTGCAATACCCTGCGCAATACCCTGGTGCAATACTCTGCAATACTCTGGTGCAATACTCTGCAATACTCTGGTGCAATACTCTGCAATACCCTGCGCAATATTCTGCAATACCCTGCGCAATACTCTGCAATACTCTGCAATACCCTGCACAATATTCTGCAATACCCTGCGCAATACTCTGCAATACCCTGCGCAATACCCTGGTGCAATACTCTGCAATACTCTGGTGCAATACTCTGCAATACCCTGCAAAATACTCTGCAATACCCTGCGCAATACCCTGCAAAATACTCTGCAATACCCTGGTGCAATACTCTGCAATACTCTGGTGCAATACTCTGCAATACCCTGCGCAATACTCTGCAATACCCTGCGCAATACCCTGCAAAATACTCTGCAATACCCTGGTGCAATACTCTGCAATACACTGGTGCAATACTCTGCAATACCCTGCGCAATACTCTGCAATACCCTGCGCAATACTCTGCAATACTCTGGCGCAATACTCTGCAATACCCTGCGCAATACTCTGCAATACCCTGCGCAATACCCTGCGCAATACTCTGCAATACCCTGGTGCAATACTCTGCAATACTCTGGTGCAATACCCTGCGCAATACTCTGCAATACCCTGCGCAATACTCTGCAATACTCTGGTGCAATACTCTGCAATACCCTGGTGCAATACCCTGCGCAATACTCTGCAATACCCTGCGCAATACTCTGCAATACCCTGCGCAATACTCTGCAATACTCTGGTGCAATACTCTGCAATACCCTGGTGCAATACTCTGCAATACCCTGCGCAATACTCTGCAATACCCTGCGCAATACTCTGCAATACTCTGGTGCAATACTCTGCAATACCCTGGTGCAATACTCTGCAATACTCTGCAATACCCTGCGCAATACTCTGCAATACCCTGCGCAATACTCTGCAATACTCTGGTGCAATACTCTGCAATACCCTGGTGCAATACCCTGCAATACCCTGCGCAATACTCTGCAATACCCTGCGCAATACTCTGCAATACCCTGCGCAATACTCTGCAATACTCTGGTGCAATACTCTGCAATACCCTGGTGCAATACTCTGCAATACCCTGCGCAATACTCTGCAATACCCTGCGCAATTCTCTGCAATACTCTGGTGCAATACTCTGCAATACCCTGGTGCAATACCCTGCGCAATACTCTGCAATACCCTGCGCAATACCCTGCAATACCCTGCGCAATACTCTGCAATACCCTGCGCAATACTCTGCAATACTCTGCAATACTCTGGTGCAATACTCTGCAATACCCTGTGCAATACCCTGCAAAATACTCTGCAATACCCTGCGCAATACTCTGCAATACTCTGCAATACCCTGCGCAATACCCTGGTGCAATACTCTGCAATACTCTGGTGCAATACTCTGCAATACTCTGGTGCAATACTCTGCAATACCCTGCAAAATACTCTGCAATACCCTGCGCAATACTCTGCAATACCCTGCGCAATACCCTGCGCAATACCCTGCAAAATACTCTGCAATACCCTGGTGCAATACTCTGCAATACTCTGGTGCAATACCCTGCGCAATACTCTGCAATACCCTGCGCAATACTCTGCAATACCCTGCAATACCCTGCGCAATACTCTGCAATACCCTGCGCAATATTCTGCAATACCCTGCGCAATACTCTGCAATACCCTGCGCAATACCCTGCGCAATACTCTGCAATACCCTGGTGCAATACTCTGCAATACCCTGCGCAATACTCTGCAATACCCTGCGCAATACTCTGCAATACTCTGGTGCAATACTCTGCAATACCCTGGTGCAATACTCTGCAATACCCTGCGCAATACTCTGCAATACCCTGCGCAATACTCTGCAATACTCTGGTGCAATACTCTGCAATACCCTGGTGCAATACTCTGCAATACCCTGCGCAATACTCTGCAATACCCTGCGCAATACCCTGCAATACCCTGCGCAATACTCTGCAATACTCTGGTGCAATACTCTGCAATACCCTGGTGCAATACTCTGCAATACCCTGCGCAATACTCTGCAATACCCTGGTGCAATACTCTGCAATACTCTGGTGCAATACTCTGCAATACCCTGCGCAATACTCTGCAATACCCTGCGCAATACCCTGCAATACCCTGCGCAATACTCTGCAATACCCTGGTGCAATACTCTGCAATACCCTGCGCAATACTCTGCAATACCCTGCGCAATACTCTGCAATACCCTGTGCAATACTCTGCAATACTCTGGTGCAATACTCTGCAATACCCTGCGCAATACTCTGCAATACCCTGCGCAATACTCTGCAATACCCTGTGCAATACTCTGCAATACTCTGGTGCAATACTCTGCAATACCCTGCGCAATACCCTGCAAAATACTCTGCAATACCCTGGTGCAATACTCTGCAATACCCTGCGCAATACTCTGCAATACCCTGCGCAATACTCTGCAATACCCTGTGCAATACTCTGCAATACCCTGCGCAATACTCTGCAATACCCTGCGCAATACTCTGCAATACCCTGTGCAATACTCTGCAATACTCTGGTGCAATACTCTGCAATACCCTGCGCAATACTCTGCAATACCCTGCGCAATACTCTGCAATACCCTGCGCAATACTCTGCAATACCCTGTGCAATACTCTGCAATACTCTGGTGCAATACTCTGCAATACCCTGCGCAATACTCTGCAATACCCTGCGCAATACCCTGCAAAATACTCTGCAATACCCTGGTGCAATACTCTGCAATACCCTGCGCAATACTCTGCAATACCCTGCGCAATACTCTGCAATACTCTGGTGCAATACTCTGCAATACCCTGGTGCAATACTCTGCAATACCCTGCGCAATACTCTGCAATACCCTGGTGCAATACTCTGCAATACCCTGCGCAATACTCTGCAATACCCTGTGCAATACTCTGCAATACTCTGGTGCAATACTCTGCAATACCCTGCGCAATACTCTGCAATACCCTGTGCAATACTCTGCAATACTCTGGTGCAATACTCTGCAATACCCTGCGCAATACTCTGCAATACCCTGCGCAATACCCTGCAAAATACTCTGCAATACCCTGGTGCAATACTCTGCAATACCCTGCGCAATACTCTGCAATACCCTGCGCAATACCCTGCAAAATACTCTGCAATACCCTGGTGCAATACTCTGCAATACTCTGGTGCAATACTCTGCAATACCCTGCGCAATACTCTGCAATACCCTGCGCAATACTCTGCAATACTCTGGTGCAATACTCTGCAATACCCTGGTGCAATACTCTGCAATACCCTGCACAATACTCTGCAATACCCTGCGCAATACTCTGCAATACTCTGGTGCAATACTCTGCAATACCCTGGTGCAATACCCTGCGCAATACTCTGCAATACCCTGCGCAATACCCTGCAATACCCTGCGCAATACTCTGCAATACCCTGCGCAATACCCTGCAATACCCTGCGCAATACTCTGCAATACTCTGCAATACTCTGGTGCAATACTCTGCAATACCCTGCGCAATACCCTGCAAAATACTCTGCAATACCCTGGTGCAATACTCTGCAATACCCTGCGCAATACTCTGCAATACCCTGCGCAATACCCTGGTGCAATACTCTGCAATACTCTGGTGCAATACTCTGCAATACTCTGGTGCAATACTCTGCAATACCCTGCAAAATACTCTGCAATACCCTGCGCAATACTCTGCAATACCCTGCGCAATACCCTGCGCAATACCCTGCAATACCCTGCAAAATACTCTGCAATACCCTGCGCAATACCCTGCAAAATACTCTGCAATACCCTGGTGCAATACTCTGCAATACTCTGGTGCAATACCCTGCGCAATACTCTGCAATACCCTGCGCAATACCCTGCGCAATACTCTGCAATACCCTGCAATACCCTGCGCAATATTCTGCAATACCCTGCGCAATATTCTGCAATACCCTGCGCAATACTCTGCAATACTCTGCAATACCCTGCGCAATATTCTGCAATACCCTGCGCAATACTCTGCAATACCCTGCGCAATACCCTGGTGCAATACTCTGCAATACTCTGGTGCAATACTCTGCAATACCCTGCAAAATACTCTGCAATACCCTGCGCAATACCCTGCAAAATACTCTGCAATACCCTGGTGCAATACTCTGCAATACTCTGGTGCAATACTCTGCAATACCCTGCGCAATACTCTGCAATACCCTGCGCAATACCCTGCAAAATACTCTGCAATACCCTGGTGCAATACTCTGCAATACTCTGGTGCAATACTCTGCAATACCCTGCGCAATACTCTGCAATACCCTGCGCAATACTCTGCAATACCCTGCGCAATACCCTGCAATACCCTGCGCAATACTCTGCAATACCCTGCGCAATATTCTGCAATACCCTGCGCAATACTCTGCAATACCCTGCGCAATACCCTGGTGCAATACTCTGCAATACTCTGGTGCAATACTCTGCAATACCCTGCAAAATACTCTGCAATACCCTGGTGCAATACTCTGCAATACTCTGGTGCAATACTCTGCAATACCCTG
This sequence comes from Rana muscosa, assembly GCA_029206835.1. NCBI lineage: Eukaryota > Metazoa > Chordata > Amphibia > Anura > Ranidae > Rana > Rana muscosa. Next base: position 2,244,604 of record JARGYO010000230.1, read on the forward strand.
CGCAATACTCTGCAATACCCTGCGCAATACCCTGCAAAATACTCTGCAATACCCTGGTGCAATACTCTGCAATACTCTGGTGCAATACTCTGCAATACCCTGCGCAATACTCTGCAATACCCTGCGCAATACCCTGCAAAATACTCTGCAATACCCTGGTGCAATACTCTGCAATACTCTGGTGCAATACTCTGCAATACCCTGCGCAATACTCTGCAATACCCTGCGCAATACTCTGCAATACTCTGGCGCAATACTCTGCAATACCCTGCGCAATACTCTGCAATACCCTGCGCAATACCCTGCGCAATACTCTGCAATACCCTGGTGCAATACTCTGCAATACTCTGGTGCAATACTCTGCAATACCCTGCGCAATACTCTGCAATACCCTGCGCAATACCCTGGTGCAATACTCTGCAATACCCTGGTGCAATACTCTGCAATACTCTGCAATACTCTGCAATACCCTGCGCAATACTCTGCAATACTCTGGTGCAATACTCTGCAATACCCTGGTGCAATACTCTGCAATACCCTGCGCAATACTCTGCAATACCCTGCGCAATACTCTGCAATACCCTGCGCAATACTCTGCAATACTCTGGTGCAATACTCTGCAATACCCTGGTGCAATACCCTGCAATACCCTGCGCAATACTCTGCAATACCCTGCGCAATACCCTGCAATACCCTGCGCAATACTCTGCAATACCCTGGTGCAATACTCTGCAATACCCTGGTGCAATACTCTGCAATACCCTGCGCAATACTCTGCAATACCCTGGTGCAATACTCTGCAATACTCTGGTGCAATACTCTGCAATACCCTGCGCAATACTCTGCAATACCCTGCGCAATACCCTGCAATACCCTGCGCAATACTCTGCAATACCCTGCGCAATACTCTGCAATACTCTGGTGCAATACTCTGCAATACCCTGGTGCAATACTCTGCAATACCCTGCGCAATACTCTGCAATACCCTGCGCAATACCCTGCAATACCCTGCGCAATACTCTGCAATACCCTGGTGCAATACTCTGCAATACTCTGGTGCAATACTCTGCAATACCCTGCGCAATACTCTGCAATACCCTGCGCAATACTCTGCAATACCCTGCGCAATACTCTGCAATACCCTGCGCAATACTCTGCAATACTCTGGTGCAATACTCTGCAATACCCTGGTGCAATACTCTGCAATACCCTGCGCAATACTCTGCAATACCCTGCGCAATACCCTGCAATACCCTGCGCAATACTCTGCAATACTCTGGTGCAATACTCTGCAATACCCTGGTGCAATACTCTGCAATACCCTGCGCAATACTCTGCAATACCCTGGTGCAATACTCTGCAATACTCTGGTGCAATACTCTGCAATACCCTGCGCAATACTCTGCAATACCCTGTGCAATACTCTGCAATACTCTGGTGCAATACTCTGCAATACCCTGCGCAATACTCTGCAATACCCTGCGCAATACCCTGCAAAATACTCTGCAATACCCTGGTGCAATACTCTGCAATACCCTGCGCAATACTCTGCAATACCCTGCGCAATACCCTGCAAAATACTCTGCAATACCCTGGTGCAATACTCTGCAATACTCTGGTGCAATACTCTGCAATACCCTGCGCAATACTCTGCAATACCCTGCGCAATACTCTGCAATACTCTGGTGCAATACTCTGCAATACCCTGGTGCAATACTCTGCAATACCCTGCGCAATACTCTGCAATACCCTGCGCAATACTCTGCAATACTCTGGTGCAATACTCTGCAATACCCTGGTGCAATACTCTGCAATACCCTGCGCAATACTCTGCAATACCCTGCGCAATACTCTGCAATACTCTGGTGCAATACTCTGCAATACCCTGGTGCAATACCCTGCGCAATACTCTGCAATACCCTGCGCAATACCCTGCAATACCCTGCGCAATACTCTGCAATACCCTGCGCAATACCCTGCAATACCCTGCGCAATACTCTGCAATACTCTGCAATACTCTGGTGCAATACTCTGCAATACCCTGCGCAATACCCTGCAAAATACTCTGCAATACCCTGGTGCAATACTCTGCAATACCCTGCGCAATACTCTGCAATACCCTGCGCAATACCCTGGTGCAATACTCTGCAATACCCTGGTGCAATACTCTGCAATACCCTGCGCAATACTCTGCAATACCCTGCGCAATACTCTGCAATACTCTGGTGCAATACTCTGCAATACCCTGGTGCAATACTCTGCAATACCCTGCGCAATACTCTGCAATACCCTGCGCAATACTCTGCAATACCCTGGTGCAATACCCTGCGCAATACTCTGCAATACCCTGCGCAATACCCTGCAATACCCTGCGCAATACTCTGCAATACCCTGCGCAATACCCTGCAATACCCTGCGCAATACTCTGCAATACTCTGCAATACTCTGGTGCAATACTCTGCAATACCCTGCGCAATACCCTGCAAAATACTCTGCAATACCCTGGTGCAATACTCTGCAATACCCTGCGCAATACTCTGCAATACCCTGCGCAATACCCTGGTGCAATACTCTGCAATACTCTGGTGCAATACTCTGCAATACTCTGGTGCAATACTCTGCAATACCCTGCAAAATACTCTGCAATACCCTGCGCAATACTCTGCAATACCCTGCGCAATACCCTGGTGCAATACTCTGCAATACTCTGGTGCAATACTCTGCAATACTCTGGTGCAATACTCTGCAATACCCTGCAAAATACTCTGCAATACCCTGCGCAATACCCTGCGCAATACCCTGCAAAATACTCTGCAATACCCTGGTGCAATACTCTGCAATACTCTGGTGCAATACCCTGCGCAATACTCTGCAATACCCTGCGCAATACCCTGCGCAATACTCTGCAATACCCTGCAAAATACTCTGCAATACCCTGCGCAATACCCTGCAAAATACTCTGCAATACCCTGGTGCAATACTCTGCAATACTCTGGTGCAATACCCTGCGCAATACTCTGCAATACCCTGCGCAATACCCTGCGCAATACTCTGCAATACCCTGGTGCAATACTCTGCAATACTCTGGTGCAATACTCTGCAATACTCTGGTGCAATACTCTGCAATACCCTGCGCAATACTCTGCAATACCCTGCGCAATATTCTGCAATACCCTGCGCAATACTCTGCAATACTCTGCAATACCCTGCGCAATATTCTGCAATACCCTGCGCAATACTCTGCAATACCCTGCGCAATACCCTGGTGCAATACTCTGCAATACTCTGGTGCAATACTCTGCAAAATACTCTGCAATACCCTGCAAAATACTCTGCAATACCCTGCGCAATACCCTGCAAAATACTCTGCAATACCCTGGTGCAATACTCTGCAATACTCTGGTGCAATACTCTGCAATACCCTGCGCAATACTCTGCAATACCCTGCGCAATACCCTGCAAAATACTCTGCAATACCCTGGTGCAATACTCTGCAATACTCTGGTGCAATACTCTGCAATACCCTGCGCAATACTCTGCAATACCCTGCGCAATACTCTGCAATACCCTGCGCAATACCCTGGTGCAATACTCTGCAATACTCTGGTGCAATACTCTGCAATACCCTGCAAAATACTCTGCAATACCCTGCGCAATACCCTGCAAAATACTCTGCAATACCCTGGTGCAATACTCTGCAATACTCTGGTGCAATACCCTGCGCAATACTCTGCAATACCCTGCGCAATACCCTGCGCAATACTCTGCAATACCCTGCAATACCCTGCGCAATACTCTGCAATACCCTGCGCAATATTCTGCAATACCCTGCGCAATACTCTGCAATACTCTGGTGCAATACTCTGCAATACCCTGCAAAATACTCTGCAATACCCTGCGCAATACCCTGCAAAATACTCTGCAATACCCTGGTGCAATACTCTGCAATACTCTGGTGCAATACTCTGCAATACCCTGCGCAATACTCTGCAATACCCTGCGCAATACCCTGCAAAATACTCTGCAATACCCTGGTGCAATACTCTGCAATACTCTGGTGCAATACTCTGCAATACCCTGGTGCAATACTCTGCAATACCCTGCGCAATACTCTGCAATACCCTGCGCAATACTCTGCAATACTCTGGTGCAATACTCTGCAATACCCTGGTGCAATACCCTGCGCAATACTCTGCAATACCCTGCGCAATACCCTGCAATACCATGCGCAATACTCTGCAATACCCTGCGCAATACTCTGCAATACTCTGCAATACTCTGGTGCAATACTCTGCAATACCCTGCGCAATACCCTGCAAAATACTCTGCAATACCCTGGTGCAATACTCTGCAATACCCTGCGCAATACCCTGGTGCAATACTCTGCAATACTCTGGTGCAATACTCTGCAATACTCTGGTGCAATACTCTGCAATACCCTGCAAAATACTCTGCAATACCCTGCGCAATACCCTGCAAAATACTCTGCAATACCCTGGTGCAATACTCTGCAATACTCTGGTGCAATACCCTGCGCAATACTCTGCAATACCCTGCGCAATACCCTGCACAATACTCTGCAATACCCTGCAATACCCTGCGCAATACTCTGCAATACCCTGCGCAATATTCTGCAATACCCTGCGCAATACTCTGCAATACTCTGCAATACCCTGCGCAATATTCTGCAATACCCTGCGCAATACTCTGCAATACCCTGCGCAATACCCTGGTGCAATACTCTGCAATACTCTGGTGCAATACTCTGCAATACCCTGCGCAATACCCTGCAAAATACTCTGCAATACCCTGGTGCAATACTCTGCAATACTCTGGTGCAATACTCTGCAATACCCTGCGCAATACTCTGCAATACCCTGCGCAATACCCTGCAAAATACTCTGCAATACCCTGGTGCAATACTCTGCAATACTCTGGTGCAATACTCTGCAATACCCTGCGCAATACTCTGCAATACCCTGCGCAATACCCTGCAAAATACTCTGCAATACCCTGGTGCAATACTCTGCAATACTCTGGTGCAATACTCTGCAATACCCTGCGCAATACTCTGCAATACCCTGCGCAATACCCTGCAAAATACTCTGCAATACCCTGGTGCAATACTCTGCAATACTCTGGTGCAATACTCTGCAATACCCTGCACAATACTCTGCAATACCCTGCGCAATACCCTGCGCAATACCCTGCAAAATACTCTGCAATACCCTGGAGCAATACTCTGCAATACTCTGGTGCAATACTCTGCAATACCCTGCAATACCCTGCGCAATACTCTGCAATACTCTGGCGCAATACTCTGCAATACCCTGCGCAATACTCTGCAATACCCTGCGCAATACCCTGCGCAATACTCTGCAATACCCTGGTGCAATACTCTGCAATACTCTGGTGCAATACTCTGCAATACCCTGGTGCAATACTCTGCAATACTCTGCAATACCCTGCGCAATACTCTGCAATACCCTGCGCAATACTCTGCAATACCCTGCGCAATACTCTGCAATACCCTGCGCAATACCCTGCGCAATACTCTGCAATACCCTGGTGCAATACTCTGCAATACTCTGGTGCAATACCCTGCGCAATACTCTGCAATACCCTGCGCAATACTCTGCAATACTCTGGTGCAATACTCTGCAATACCCTGGTGCAATACCCTGCGCAATACTCTGCAATACCCTGCGCAATACTCTGCAATACCCTGCGCAATACTCTGCAATACTCTGGTGCAATACTCTGCAATACCCTGGTGCAATACTCTGCAATACCCTGCACAATACTCTGCAATACCCTGCGCAATACTCTGCAATACTCTGGTGCAATACTCTGCAATACCCTGGTGCAATACTCTGCAATACTCTGCAATACCCTGCGCAATACTCTGCAATACCCTGCGCAATACTCTGCAATACTCTGGTGCAATACTCTGCAATACCCTGGTGCAATACCCTGCAATACCCTGCGCAATACTCTGCAATACCCTGCGCAATACTCTGCAATACCCTGCGCAATACTCTGCAATACTCTGGTGCAATACTCTGCAATACCCTGGTGCAATACTCTGCAATACCCTGCGCAATACTCTGCAATACCCTGCGCAATTCTCTGCAATACTCTGGTGCAATACTCTGCAATACCCTGGTGCAATACCCTGCGCAATACTCTGCAATACCCTGCGCAATACCCTGCAATACCCTGCGCAATACTCTGCAATACCCTGCGCAATACTCTGCAATACTCTGCAATACTCTGGTGCAATACTCTGCAATACCCTGCGCAATACCCTGCAAAATACTCTGCAATACCCTGCGCAATACTCTGCAATACTCTGCAATACCCTGCGCAATACCCTGGTGCAATACTCTGCAATACTCTGGTGCAATACTCTGCAATACTCTGGTGCAATACTCTGCAATACCCTGCAAAATACTCTGCAATACCCTGCGCAATACTCTGCAATACCCTGCGCAATACCCTGCGCAATACCCTGCAAAATACTCTGCAATACCCTGGTGCAATACTCTGCAATACTCTGGTGCAATACCCTGCGCAATACTCTGCAATACCCTGCGCAATACTCTGCAATACCCTGCAATACCCTGCGCAATACTCTGCAATACCCTGCGCAATATTCTGCAATACCCTGCGCAATACTCTGCAATACTCTGCAATACCCTGCGCAATATTCTGCAATACCCTGCGCAATACTCTGCAATACCCTGCGCAATACCCTGGTGCAATACTCTGCAATACTCTGGTGCAATACTCTGCAATACCCTGCAAAATACTCTGCAATACCCTGCGCAATACCCTGCAAAATACTCTGCAATACCCTGGTGCAATACTCTGCAATACTCTGGTGCAATACTCTGCAATACCCTGCGCAATACTCTGCAATACCCTGCGCAATACCCTGCAAAATACTCTGCAATACCCTGGTGCAATACTCTGCAATACACTGGTGCAATACTCTGCAATACCCTGCGCAATACTCTGCAATACCCTGCGCAATACTCTGCAATACTCTGGCGCAATACTCTGCAATACCCTGCGCAATACTCTGCAATACCCTGCGCAATACCCTGCGCAATACTCTGCAATACCCTGGTGCAATACTCTGCAATACCCTGCGCAATACTCTGCAATACCCTGCGCAATACTCTGCAATACTCTGGTGCAATACTCTGCAATACCCTGGTGCAATACTCTGCAATACCCTGCGCAATACTCTGCAATACCCTGCGCAATACTCTGCAATACTCTGGTGCAATACTCTGCAATACCCTGCGCAATACTCTGCAATACCCTGCGCAATACCCTGCAATACCCTGTGCAATACTCTGCAATACTCTGGTGCAATACTCTGCAATACCCTGGTGCAATACTCTGCAATACCCTGCGCAATACTCTGCAATACCCTGGTGCAATACTCTGCAATACTCTGGTGCAATACTCTGCAATACCCTGCGCAATACCCTGCAATACCCTGCGCAATACCCTGCAATACCCTGCGCAATACTCTGCAATACCCTGGTGCAATACTCTGCAATACCCTGCGCAATACTCTGCAATACCCTGCGCAATACTCTGCAATACCCTGCGCAATACTCTGCAATACCCTGTGCAATACTCTGCAATACTCTGGTGCAATACTCTGCAATACCCTGCGCAATACTCTGCAATACCCTGCGCAATACTCTGCAATACCCTGCGCAATACTCTGCAATACCCTGTGCAATACTCTGCAATACTCTGGTGCAATACTCTGCAATACCCTGCGCAATACTCTGCAATACCCTGCGCAATACCCTGCAAAATACTCTGCAATACCCTGGTGCAATACTCTGCAATACCCTGCGCAATACTCTGCAATACCCTGTGCAATACCCTGCAATACTCTGGTGCAATACTCTGCAATACCCTGGTGCAATACTCTGCAATACCCTGCGCAATACTCTGCAATACCCTGCGCAATACTCTGCAATACCCTGTGCAATACTCTGCAATACCCTGCGCAATACTCTGCAATACCCTGTGCAATACTCTGCAATACTCTGGTGCAATACTCTGCAATACCCTGCGCAATACTCTGCAATACCCTGCGCAATACTCTGCAATACCCTGCGCAATACTCTGCAATACCCTGTGCAATACTCTGCAATACTCTGGTGCAATACTCTGCAATACCCTGCGCAATACTCTGCAATACCCTGCACAATACCCTGCAAAATACTCTGCAATACCCTGGTGCAATACTCTGCAATACCCTGCGCAATACTCTGCAATACCCTGCGCAATACTCTGCAATACTCTGGTGCAATACTCTGCAATACCCTGGTGCAATACTCTGCAATACCCTGCGCAATACTCTGCAATACCCTGGTGCAATACTCTGCAATACCCTGCGCAATACTCTGCAATACCCTGTGCAATACTCTGCAATACCCTGTGCAATACTCTGCAATACTCTGGTGCAATACTCTGCAATACCCTGCGCAATACTCTGCAATACCCTGTGCAATACTCTGCAATACTCTGGTGCAATACTCTGCAATACCCTGCGCAATACTCTGCAATACCCTGCGCAATACCCTGCAAAATACTCTGCAATACCCTGGTGCAATACTCTGCAATACCCTGCGCAATACTCTGCAATACCCTGCGCAATACCCTGCAAAATACTCTGCAATACCCTGGTGCAATACTCTGCAATACTCTGGTGCAATACTCTGCAATACCCTGCGCAATACTCTGCAATACCCTGCGCAATACTCTGCAATACTCTGGTGCAATACGCTGCAATACCCTGGTGCAATACTCTGCAATACCCTGCGCAATACTCTGCAATACCCTGTGCAATACTCTGCAATACTCTGGTGCAATACTCTGCAATACCCTGGTGCAATACCCTGCGCAATACTCTGCAATACCCTGCGCAATACCCTGCAATACCCTGCGCAATACTCTGCAATACCCTGCGCAATACCCTGCAATACCCTGCGCAATACTCTGCAATACTCTGCAATACTCTGGTGCAATACTCTGCAATACCCTGCGCAATACCCTGCAAAATACTCTGCAATACCCTGGTGCAATACTCTGCAATACCCTGCGCAATACTCTGCAATACCCTGCGCAATACCCTGGTGCAATACTCTGCAATACTCTGGTGCAATACTCTGCAATACTCTGGTGCAATACTCTGCAATACCCTGCAAAATACTCTGCAATACCCTGCGCAATACTCTGCAATACCCTGCGCAATACCCTGCGCAATACCCTGCAAAATACTCTGCAATACCCTGGTGCAATACTCTGCAATACTCTGGTGCAATACCCTGCGCAATACTCTGCAATACCCTGCGCAATACTCTGCAATACCCTGCAATACCCTGCGCAATACTCTGCAATACCCTGCGCAATATTCTGCAATACCCTGCGCAATACTCTGCAATACTCTGCAATACCCTGCGCAATATTCTGCAATACCCTGCGCAATACTCTGCAATACCCTGCGCAATACCCTGGTGCAATACTCTGCAATACTCTGGTGCAATACTCTGCAATACCCTGCAAAATACTCTGCAATACCCTGCGCAATACCCTGCAAAATACTCTGCAATACCCTGGTGCAATACTCTGCAATACTCTGGTGCAATACTCTGCAATACCCTGCGCAATACTCTGCAATACCCTGCGCAATACCCTGCAATACCCTGCGCACTACTCTGCAATACTCTGGCGCAATACTCTGCAATACCCTGCGCAATACTCTGCAATACCCTGCGCAATACCCTGCGCAATACTCTGCAATACCCTGGTGCAATACTCTGCAATACTCTGGTGCAATACTCTGCAATACCCTGCGCAATACTCTGCAATACCCTGCGCAATACCCTGGTGCAATACTCTGCAATACCCTGGTGCAATACTCTGCAATACTCTGCAATACCCTGCGCAATACTCTGCAATACCCTGCGCAATACTCTGCAATACCCTGCGCAATACTCTGCAATACTCTGGTGCAATACTCTGCAATACCCTGGTGCAATACTCTGCAATACCCTGCGCAATACTCTGCAATACCCTGCGCAATACTCTGCAATACCCTGCGCAATACTCTGCAATACTCTGGTGCAATACTCTGCAATACCCTGGTGCAATACCCTGCAATACCCTGCGCAATACTCTGCAATACCCTGCGCAATACCCTGCAATACCCTGCGCAATACTCTGCAATACTCTGGTGCAATACTCTGCAATACCCTGGTGCAATACTCTGCAATACCCTGCGCAATACTCTGCAATACCCTGGTGCAATACTCTGCAATACTCTGGTGCAATACTCTGCAATACCCTGCGCAATACTCTGCAATACCCTGCGCAATACCCTGCAATACCCTGCGCAATACTCTGCAATACCCTGCGCAATACTCTGCAATACTCTGGTGCAATACTCTGCAATACCCTGGTGCAATACTCTGCAATACCCTGGTGCAATACTCTGCAATACCCTGCGCAATACTCTGCAATACCCTGGTGCAATACTCTGCAATACTCTGGTGCAATACTCTGCAATACCCTGCGCAATACTCTGCAATACCCTGCGCAATACTCTGCAATACCCTGCGCAATACTCTGCAATACTCTGGTGCAATACTCTGCAATACCCTGGTGCAATACTCTGCAATACCCTGCGCAATACTCTGCAATACCCTGCGCAATACCCTGCAATACCCTGCGCAATACTCTGCAATACTCTGGTGCAATACTCTGCAATACCCTGGTGCAATACTCTGCAATACCCTGCGCAATACTCTGCAATACCCTGCGCAATACTCTGCAATACCCTGGTGCAATACTCTGCAATACTCTGGTGCAATACTCTGCAATACCCTGCGCAATACTCTGCAATACCCTGCGCAATACCCTGGTGCAATACTCTGCAATACTCTGGTGCAATACTCTGGTGCAATACTCTGCAATACTCTGGTGCAATACTCTGCAATACCCTGCGCAATATTCTGCAATACCCTGCGCAATACTCTGCAATACTCTGCAATACTCTGCAATACCCTGCGCAATATTCTGCAATACCCTGCGCAATACTCTGCAATACCCTGCGCAATACCCTGGTGCAATACTCTGCAATACTCTGGTGCAATACTCTGCAATACCCTGGTGCAATACTCTGTAATACCCTGGTGCAATACTCTGCAATACCCTGCGCAATACCCTGCAAAATACTCTGCAATACCCTGGTGCAATACTCTGCAATACTCTGGTGCAATACTCTGCAATACCCTGGTGCAATACTCTGCAATACCCTGCGCAATACTCTGCAATACCCTGCGCAATACTCTGCAATACCCTGCGCAATACTCTGCAATACTCTGGTGCAATACTCTGCAATACCCTGGTGCAATACCCTGCGCAATACTCTGCAATACCCTGCGCAATACCCTGCAATACCCTGCGCAATACTCTGCAATACCCTGCGCAATACTCTGCAATACTCTGCAATACTCTGGTGCAATACTCTGCAATACCCTGCGCAATACCCTGCAAAATACTCTGCAATACCCTGGTGCAATACTCTGCAATACCCTGCGCAATACTCTGCAATACCCTGCGCAATACCCTGGTGCAATACTCTGCAATACTCTGGTGCAATACTCTGCAATACTCTGGTGCAATACTCTGCAATACCCTGCAAAATACTCTGCAATACCCTGCGCAATACCCTGCAAAATACTCTGCAATACCCTGGTGCAATACTCTGCAATACTCTGGTGCAATACCCTGCGCAATACTCTGCAATACCCTGCGCAATACCCTGCGCAATACTCTGCAATACCCTGCAATACCCTGCGCAATACTCTGCAATACCCTGCGCAATATTCTGCAATACCCTGCGCAATACTCTGCAATACTCTGCAATACCCTGCGCAATATTCTGCAATACCCTGCGCAATACTCTGCAATACCCTGCGCAATACCCTGGTGCAATACTCTGCAATACTCTGGTGCAATACTCTGCAATACCCTGCAAAATACTCTGCAATACCCTGCGCAATACCCTGCAAAATACTCTGCAATACCCTGGTGCAATACTCTGCAATACTCTGGTGCAATACTCTGCAATACCCTGCGCAATACTCTGCAATACCCTGCGCAATACCCTGCAAAATACTCTGCAATACCCTGGTGCAATACTCTGCAATACTCTGGTGCAATACTCTGCAATACCCTGCGCAATACTCTGCAATACCCTGCGCAATACCCTGCAAAATACTCTGCAATACCCTGGTGCAATACTCTGCAATACTCTGGTGCAATACTCTGCAATACCCTGCGCAATACTCTGCAATACCCTGCGCAATACCCTGCAAAATACTCTGCAATACCCTGGTGCAATACTCTGCAATACACTGGTGCAATACTCTGCAATACCCTGCGCAATACTCTGCAATACCCTGCGCAATACTCTGCAATACTCTGGCGCAATACTCTGCAATACCCTGCGCAATACTCTGCAATACCCTGCGCAATACCCTGCGCAATACTCTGCAATACCCTGGTGCAATACTCTGCAATACTCTGGTGCAATACTCTGCAATACCCTGCGCAATACCCTGCAAAATACTCTGCAATACCCTGGTGCAATACTCTGCAATACCCTGCGCAATACCCTGCAAAATACTCTGCAATACCCTGGTGCAATACTCTGCAATACCCTGCGCAATACTCTGCAATACCCTGCGCAATACTCTGCAATACCCTGCGCAATACCCTGGTGCAATACTCTGCAATACTCTGGTGCAATACTCTGCAATACCCTGCAAAATACTCTGCAATACCCTGCGCAATACCCTGCAAAATACTCTGCAATACCCTGGTGCAATACTCTGCAATACTCTGGTGCAATACCCTGCGCAATACTCTGCAATACCCTGCGCAATACCCTGCGCAATACTCTGCAATACCCTGCAATACCCTGCGCAATACTCTGCAATACCCTGCGCAATATTCTGCAATACCCTGCGCAATACTCTGCAATACTCTGCGCAATACCCTGGTGCAATACTCTGCAATACTCTGGTGCAATACTCTGCAATACCCTGCAAAATACTCTGCAATACCCTGCGCAATACCCTGCAAAATACTCTGCAATACCCTGGTGCAATACTCTGCAATACTCTGGTGCAATACTCTGCAATACCCTGCGCAATACTCTGCAATACCCTGTGCAATACCCTGCAAAATACTCTGCAATACCCTGGTGCAATACTCTGCAATACTCTGGTGCAATACTCTGCAATACCCTGGTGCAATACTCTGCAATACCCTGCGCAATACTCTGCAATACCCTGCGCAATACTCTGCAATACTCTGGTGCAATACTCTGCAATACCCTGGTGCAATACCCTGCGCAATACTCTGCAATACCCTGCGCAATACCCTGCAATACCCTGCGCAATACTCTGCAATACCCTGCGCAATACTCTGCAATACTCTGCAATACTCTGGTGCAATACTCTGCAATACCCTGCGCAATACCCTGCAAAATACTCTGCAATACCCTGGTGCAATACTCTGCAATACCCTGCGCAATACCCTGGTGCAATACTCTGCAATACTCTGGTGCAATACTCTGCAATACTCTGGTGCAATACTCTGCAATACCCTGCAAAATACTCTGCAATACCCTGCGCAATACCCTGCAAAATACTCTGCAATACCCTGGTGCAATACTCTGCAATACTCTGGTGCAATACCCTGCGCAATACTCTGCAATACCCTGCGCAATACCCTGCACAATACTCTGCAATACCCTGCAATACCCCGCGCAATACTCTGCAATACCCTGCGCAATATTCTGCAATACCCTGCGCAATACTCTGCAATACTCTGCAATACCCTGCGCAATATTCTGCAATACCCTGCGCAATACTCTGCAATACCCTGCGCAATACCCTGGTGCAATACTCTGCAATACTCTGGTGCAATACTCTGCAATACCCTGCGCAATACCCTGCAAAATACTCTGCAATACCCTGGTGCAATACTCTGCAATACTCTGGTGCAATACTCTGCAATACCCTGCGCAATACTCTGCAATACCCTGCGCAATACCCTGCAAAATACTCTGCAATACCCTGGTGCAATACTCTGCAATACTCTGGTGCAATACTCTGCAATACCCTGCGCAATACTCTGCAATACCCTGCGCAATACCCTGCAAAATACTCTGCAATACCCTGGTGCAATACTCTGCAATACTCTGGTGCAATACTCTGCAATACTCTGCAATACCCTGCGCAATACCCTGCAAAATACTCTGCAATACCCTGGTGCAATACTCTGCAATACTCTGGTGCAATACTCTGCAATACCCTGCACAATACTCTGCAATACCCTGCGCAATACCCTGCGCAATACCCTGCAAAATACTCTGCAATACCCTGGTGCAATACTCTGCAATACTCTGGTGCAATACTCTGCAATACCCTGCAATACCCTGCGCAATACTCTGCAATACTCTGGCGCAATACTCTGCAATACCCTGCGCAATACTCTGCAATACCCTGCGCAATACCCTGCGCAATACTCTGCAATACCCTGGTGCAATACTCTGCAATACTCTGGTGCAATACTCTGCAATACCCTGGTGCAATACTCTGCAATACTCTGCAATACCCTGCGCAATACTCTGCAATACCCTGCGCAATACTCTGCAATACCCTGCGCAATACCCTGCGCAATACTCTGCAATACCCTGGTGCAATACTCTGCAATACTCTGGTGCAATACCCTGCGCAATACTCTGCAATACCCTGCGCAATACTCTGCAATACTCTGGTGCAATACTCTGCAATACCCTGGTGCAATACCCTGCGCAATACTCTGCAATACCCTGCGCAATACTCTGCAATACCCTGCGCAATACTCTGCAATACTCTGGTGCAATACTCTGCAATACCCTGGTGCAATACTCTGCAATACCCTGCACAATACTCTGCAATACCCTGCGCAATACTCTGCAATACTCTGGTGCAATACTCTGCAATACCCTGGTGCAATACTCTGCAATACTCTGCAATACCCTGCGCAATACTCTGCAATACCCTGCGCAATACTCTGCAATACTCTGGTGCAATACTCTGCAATACCCTGGTGCAATACCCTGCAATACCCTGCGCAATACTCTGCAATACCCTGCGCAATACTCTGCAATACCCTGCGCAATACTCTGCAATACTCTGGTGCAATACTCTGCAATACCCTGGTGCAATACTCTGCAATACCCTGCGCAATACTCTGCAATACCCTGCGCAATTCTCTGCAATACTCTGGTGCAATACTCTGCAATACCCTGGTGCAATACCCTGCGCAATACTCTGCAATACCCTGCGCAATACCCTGCAATACCCTGCGCAATACTCTGCAATACCCTGCGCAATACTCTGCAATACTCTGCAATACTCTGGTGCAATACTCTGCAATACCCTGCGCAATACCCTGCAAAATACTCTGCAATACCCTGCGCAATACTCTGCAATACTCTGCAATACCCTGCGCAATACCCTGGTGCAATACTCTGCAATACTCTGGTGCAATACTCTGCAATACTCTGGTGCAATACTCTGCAATACCCTGCAAAATACTCTGCAATACCCTGCGCAATACTCTGCAATACCCTGCGCAATACCCTGCGCAATACCCTGCAAAATACTCTGCAATACCCTGGTGCAATACTCTGCAATACTCTGGTGCAATACCCTGCGCAATACTCTGCAATACCCTGCGCAATACTCTGCAATACCCTGCAATACCCTGCGCAATACTCTGCAATACCCTGCGCAATATTCTGCAATACCCTGCGCAATACTCTGCAATACTCTGCAATACCCTGCGCAATATTCTGCAATACCCTGCGCAATACTCTGCAATACCCTGCGCAATACCCTGGTGCAATACTCTGCAATACTCTGGTGCAATACTCTGCAATACCCTGCAAAATACTCTGCAATACCCTGCGCAATACCCTGCAAAATACTCTGCAATACCCTGGTGCAATACTCTGCAATACTCTGGTGCAATACTCTGCAATACCCTGCGCAATACTCTGCAATACCCTGCGCAATACCCTGCAAAATACTCTGCAATACCCTGGTGCAATACTCTGCAATACACTGGTGCAATACTCTGCAATACCCTGCGCAATACTCTGCAATACCCTGCGCAATACTCTGCAATACTCTGGCGCAATACTCTGCAATACCCTGCGCAATACTCTGCAATACCCTGCGCAATACCCTGCGCAATACTCTGCAATACCCTGGTGCAATACTCTGCAATACCCTGCGCAATACTCTGCAATACCCTGCGCAATACTCTGCAATACTCTGGTGCAATACTCTGCAATACCCTGGTGCAATACTCTGCAATACCCTGCGCAATACTCTGCAATACCCTGCGCAATACTCTGCAATACTCTGGTGCAATACTCTGCAATACCCTGCGCAATACTCTGCAATACCCTGCGCAATACCCTGCAATACCCTGCGCAATACTCTGCAATACTCTGGTGCAATACTCTGCAATACCCTGGTGCAATACTCTGCAATACCCTGCGCAATACTCTGCAATACCCTGGTGCAATACTCTGCAATACTCTGGTGCAATACTCTGCAATACCCTGCGCAATACCCTGCAATACCCTGCGCAATACCCTGCAATACCCTGCGCAATACTCTGCAATACCCTGGTGCAATACTCTGCAATACCCTGCGCAATACTCTGCAATACCCTGCGCAATACTCTGCAATACCCTGCGCAATACTCTGCAATACCCTGTGCAATACTCTGCAATACTCTGGTGCAATACTCTGCAATACCCTGCGCAATACTCTGCAATACCCTGCGCAATACTCTGCAATACCCTGTGCAATACTCTGCAATACCCTGTGCAATACTCTGCAATACTCTGGTGCAATACTCTGCAATACCCTGCGCAATACTCTGCAATACCCTGCGCAATACCCTGCAAAATACTCTGCAATACCCTGGTGCAATACTCTGCAATACCCTGCGCAATACTCTGCAATACCCTGCGCAATACCCTGCAATACTCTGGTGCAATACTCTGCAATACCCTGGTGCAATACTCTGCAATACCCTGCGCAATACTCTGCAATACCCTGCGCAATACTCTGCAATACCCTGCGCAATACTCTGCAATACCCTGCGCAATACTCTGCAATACCCTGTGCAATACTCTGCAATACTCTGGTGCAATACTCTGCAATACCCTGCGCAATACTCTGCAATACCCTGCGCAATACTCTGCAATACCCTGTGCAATACTCTGCAATACTCTGGTGCAATACTCTGCAATACCCTGCGCAATACTCTGCAATACCCTGCACAATACCCTGCAAAATACTCTGCAATACCCTGGTGCAATACTCTGCAATACCCTGCGCAATACTCTGCAATACCCTGCGCAATACTCTGCAATACTCTGGTGCAATACTCTGCAATACCCTGGTGCAATACTCTGCAATACCCTGCGCAATACTCTGCAATACCCTGGTGCAATACTCTGCAATACCCTGCGCAATACTCTGCAATACCCTGTGCAATACTCTGCAATACCCTGTGCAATACTCTGCAATACTCTGGTGCAATACTCTGCAATACCCTGCGCAATACTCTGCAATACCCTGTGCAATACTCTGCAATACTCTGGTGCAATACTCTGCAATACCCTGCGCAATACTCTGCAATACCCTGCGCAATACCCTGCAAAATACTCTGCAATACCCTGGTGCAATACTCTGCAATACCCTGCGCAATACTCTGCAATACCCTGCGCAATACCCTGCAAAATACTCTGCAATACCCTGGTGCAATACTCTGCAATACTCTGGTGCAATACTCTGCAATACCCTGCGCAATACTCTGCAATACCCTGCGCAATACTCTGCAATACTCTGGTGCAATACTCTGCAATACCCTGGTGCAATACTCTGCAATACCCTGCGCAATACTCTGCAATACCCTGCACAATACTCTGCAATACTCTGGTGCAATACTCTGCAATACCCTGGTGCAATACCCTGCGCAATACTCTGCAATACCCTGCGCAATACCCTGCAATACCCTGCGCAATACTCTGCAATACCCTGCGCAATACCCTGCAATACCCTGCGCAATACTCTGCAATACTCTGCAATACTCTGGTGCAATACTCTGCAATACCCTGCGCAATACCCTGCAAAATACTCTGCAATACCCTGGTGCAATACTCTGCAATACCCTGCGCAATACTCTGCAATACCCTGCGCAATACCCTGGTGCAATACTCTGCAATACTCTGGTGCAATACTCTGCAATACTCTGGTGCAATACTCTGCAATACCCTGCAAAATACTCTGCAATACCCTGCGCAATACTCTGCAATACCCTGCGCAATACCCTGCGCAATACCCTGCAAAATACTCTGCAATACCCTGGTGCAATACTCTGCAATACTCTGGTGCAATACCCTGCGCAATACTCTGCAATACCCTGCGCAATACCCTGCGCAATACTCTGCAATACCCTGCAATACCCTGCGCAATACTCTGCAATACCCTGCGCAATACTCTGCAATACTCTGCAATACCCTGCGCAATATTCTGCAATACCCTGCGCAATACTCTGCAATACCCTGCGCAATACCCTGGTGCAATACTCTGCAATACTCTGGTGCAATACTCTGCAATACCCTGCAAAATACTCTGCAATACCCTGCGCAATACCCTGCAAAATACTCTGCAATACCCTGGTGCAATACTCTGCAATACTCTGGTGCAATACTCTGCAATACCCTGCGCAATACTCTGCAATACCCTGCGCAATACCCTGCAATACCCTGCGCACTACTCTGCAATACTCTGGCGCAATACTCTGCAATACCCTGCGCAATACTCTGCAATACCCTGCGCAATACCCTGCGCAATACTCTGCAATACCCTGGTGCAATACTCTGCAATACTCTGGTGCAATACTCTGCAATACCCTGCGCAATACTCTGCAATACCCTGCGCAATACCCTGGTGCAATACTCTGCAATACCCTGGTGCAATACTCTGCAATACTCTGCAATACCCTGCGCAATACTCTGCAATACCCTGCGCAATACTCTGCAATACCCTGGTGCAATACTCTGCAATACCCTGCGCAATACTCTGCAATACCCTGCGCAATACTCTGCAATACCCTGCGCAATACTCTGCAATACTCTGGTGCAATACTCTGCAATACCCTGGTGCAATACCCTGCAATACCCTGTGCAATACTCTGCAATACCCTGCGCAATACCCTGCAATACCCTGCGCAATACTCTGCAATACTCTGGTGCAATACTCTGCAATACCCTGGTGCAATACTCTGCAATACCCTGCGCAATACTCTGCAATACCCTGGTGCAATACTCTGCAATACTCTGGTGCAATACTCTGCAATACCCTGCGCAATACTCTGCAATACCCTGCGCAATACCCTGCAATACCCTGCGCAATACTCTGCAATACCCTGCGCAATACTCTGCAATACTCTGGTGCAATACTCTGCAATACCCTGGTGCAATACTCTGCAATACCCTGGTGCAATACTCTGCAATACCCTGCGCAATACTCTGCAATACCCTGGTGCAATACTCTGCAATACTCTGGTGCAATACTCTGCAATACCCTGCGCAATACTCTGCAATACCCTGCGCAATACTCTGCAATACCCTGCGCAATACTCTGCAATACTCTGGTGCAATACTCTGCAATACCCTGGTGCAATACTCTGCAATACCCTGCGCAATACTCTGCAATACCCTGCGCAATACCCTGCAATACCCTGCGCAATACTCTGCAATACTCTGGTGCAATACTCTGCAATACCCTGGTGCAATACTCTGCAATACCCTGCGCAATACTCTGCAATACCCTGCGCAATACTCTGCAATACCCTGGTGCAATACTCTGCAATACTCTGGTGCAATACTCTGCAATACCCTGCGCAATACTCTGCAATACCCTGCGCAATACCCTGGTGCAATACTCTGCAATACTCTGCAATACTCTGGTGCAATACTCTGCAATACTCTGGTGCAATACTCTGCAATACCCTGCGCAATATTCTGCAATACCCTGCGCAATACTCTGCAATACTCTGCAATACTCTGCAATACCCTGCGCAATATTCTGCAATACCCTGCGCAATACTCTGCAATACCCTGCGCAATACCCTGGTGCAATACTCTGCAATACTCTGGTGCAATACTCTGCAATACCCTGGTGCAATACTCTGCAATACCCTGGTGCAATACTCTGCAATACCCTGCGCAATACCCTGCAATACCCTGCGCAATACTCTGCAATACTCTGGTGCAATACTCTGCAATACCCTGGTGCAATACTCTGCAATACCCTGGTGCAATACTCTGCAATACCCTGCGCAATACTCTGCAATACCCTGGTGCAATACTCTGCAATACTCTGGTGCAATACTCTGCAATACCCTGCGCAATACTCTGCAATACCCTGCGCAATACCCTGGTGCAATACTCTGCAATACTCTGCAATACCCTGGTGCAATACTCTGCAATACTCTGGTGCAATACTCTGCAATACCCTGCGCAATACTCTGCAATACCCTGCGCAATACCCTGCAATACCCTGCGCAATACTCTGCAATACCCTGCGCAATACTCTGCAATACCCTGGTGCAATACTCTGCAATACCCTGGTGCAATACTCTGCAATACCCTGCGCAATACTCTGCAATACCCTGGTGCAATACTCTGCAATACTCTGGTGCAATACTCTGCAATACCCTGCGCAATACCCTGCAAAATACTCTGCAATACCCTGGTGCAATACTCTGCAATACCCTGCGCAATACTCTGCAATACCCTGCGCAATACCCTGCAAAATACTCTGCAATACCCTGGTGCAATACTCTGCAATACTCTGGTGCAATACTCTGCAATACCCTGCGCAATACTCTGCAATACCCTGCGCAATACCCTGCAATACCCTGCACAATACTCTGCAATACTCTGGTGCAATACTCTGCAATACCCTGGTGCAATACTCTGCAATACCCTGTGCAATACTCTGCAATACCCTGGTGCAATACTCTGCAATACTCTGGTGCAATACTCTGCAATACCCTGCGCAATACTCTGCAATACCCTGCGCAATACCCTGCAATACCCTGCGCAATACTCTGCAATACCCTGGTGCAATACTCTGCAATACCCTGCGCAATACTCTGCAATACCCTGCGCAATACTCTGCAATACCCTGTGCAATACTCTGCAATACTCTGCAATACCCTGCACAATACTCTGCAATACCCTGTGCAATACTCTGCAATACTCTGGTGCAATACTCTGCAATACCCTGCGCAATACTCTGCAATACCCTGCGCAATACCCTGCAAAATACTCTGCAATACCCTGGTGCAATACTCTGCAATACCCTGCGCAATACTCTGCAATACCCTGCGCAATACCCTGCAAAATACTCTGCAATACCCTGGTGCAATACTCTGCAATACTCTGGTGCAATACTCTGCAATACCCTGCGCAATACTCTGCAATACCCTGCGCAATACCCTGCAATACCCTGCGCAATACTCTGCAATACTCTGGTGCAATACTCTGCAATACCCTGGTGCAATACTCTGCAATACCCTGCGCAATACTCTGCAATACCCTGCGCAATACTCTGCAATACTCTGGTGCAATACTCTGCAATACCCTGGTGCAATACTCTGCAATACCCTGCGCAATACTCTGCAATACCCTGCGCAATACTCTGCAATACTCTGGTGCAATACTCTGCAATACCCTGGTGCAATACCCTGCGCAATACTCTGCAATACCCTGCGCAATACCCTGCAATACCCTGCGCAATACTCTGCAATACCCTGCGCAATACTCTGCAATACTCTGGTGCAATACTCTGCAATACCCTGCGCAATACCCTGCAAAATACTCTGCAATACCCTGGTGCAATACTCTGCAATACCCTGCGCAATACTCTGCAATACCCTGCGCAATACCCTGGTGCAATACTCTGCAATACTCTGGTGCAATACTCTGCAATACTCTGGTGCAATACTCTGCAATACCCTGCAAAATACTCTGCAATACCCTGCGCAATACTCTGCAATACCCTGCGCAATACCCTGCGCAATACCCTGCAAAATACTCTGCAATACCCTGGTGCAATACTCTGCAATACTCTGGTGCAATACCCTGCGCAATACTCTGCAATACCCTGCGCAATACCCTGCGCAATACTCTGCAATACCCTGCAAAATACTCTGCAATACCCTGCGCAATACCCTGCAAAATACTCTGCAATACCCTGGTGCAATACTCTGCAATACTCTGGTGCAATACCCTGCGCAATACTCTGCAATACCCTGCGCAATACCCTGCGCAATACTCTGCAATACCCTGCAATACCCTGCGCAATACTCTGCAATACCCTGCGCAATATTCTGCAATACCCTGCGCAATACTCTGCAATACTCTGCAATACCCTGCGCAATATTCTGCAATACCCTGCGCAATACTCTGCAATACCCTGCGCAATACCCTGGTGCAATACTCTGCAATACTCTGGTGCAATACTCTGCAATACCCTGCAAAATACTCTGCAATACCCTGCGCAATACCCTGCAAAATACTCTGCAATACCCTGGTGCAATACTCTGCAATACTCTGGTGCAATACTCTGCAATACCCTGCGCAATACTCTGCAATACCCTGCGCAATACCCTGCAAAATACTCTGCAATACCCTGGTGCAATACTCTGCAATACTCTGGTGCAATACTCTGCAATACCCTGGTGCAATACTCTGCAATACCCTGCGCAATACTCTGCAATACCCTGCGCAATACTCTGCAATACTCTGGTGCAATACTCTGCAATACCCTGGTGCAATACCCTGCGCAATACTCTGCAATACCCTGCGCAATACCCTACAATACCCTGCGCAATACTCTGCAATACCCTGCGCAATACTCTGCAATACTCTGCAATACTCTGGTGCAATACTCTGCAATACCCTGCGCAATACCCTGCAAAATACTCTGCAATACCCTGGTGCAATACTCTGCAATACCCTGCGCAATACTCTGCAATACCCTGCGCAATACCCTGGTGCAATACTCTGCAATACTCTGGTGCAATACTCTGCAATACTCTGGTGCAATACTCTGCAATACCCTGCAAAATACTCTGCAATACCCTGCGCAATACCCTGCAAAATACTCTGCAATACCCTGGTGCAATACTCTGCAATACTCTGGTGCAATACCCTGCGCAATACTCTGCAATACCCTGCGCAATACCCTGCGCAATACTCTGCAATACCCTGCAATACCCTGCGCAATACTCTGCAATACCCTGCGCAATATTCTGCAATACCCTGCGCAATACTCTGCAATACTCTGCAATACCCTGCGCAATATTCTGCAATACCCTGCGCAATACTCTGCAATACCCTGCGCAATACTCTGCAATACTCTGGTGCAATACTCTGCAATACCCTGCAAAATACTCTGCAATACCCTGCGCAATACCCTGCAAAATACTCTGCAATACCCTGGTGCAATACTCTGCAATACTCTGGTGCAATACTCTGCAATACCCTGCGCAATACTCTGCAATACCCTGCGCAATACCCTGCAAAATACTCTGCAATACCCTGGTGCAATACTCTGCAATACTCTGGTGCAATACTCTGCAATACCCTGCGCAATACTCTGCAATACCCTGCGCAATACCCTGCAAAATACTCTGCAATACCCTGGTGCAATACTCTGCAATACACTGGTGCAATACTCTGCAATACCCTGCGCAATACTCTGCAATACCCTGCGCAATACTCTGCAATACCCTGCGCAATACTCTGCAATACTCTGGCGCAATACTCTGCAATACCCTGCGCAATACTCTGCAATACCCTGCGCAATACCCTGCGCAATACTCTGCAATACCCTGGTGCAATACTCTGCAATACTCTGGTGCAATACTCTGCAATACCCTGCGCAATACCCTGCAAAATACTCTGCAATACCCTGGTGCAATACTCTGCAATACCCTGCGCAATACCCTGCAAAATACTCTGCAATACCCTGGTGCAATACTCTGCAATACCCTGCGCAATACTCTGCAATACCCTGCGCAATACTCTGCAATACCCTGCGCAATACCCTGGTGCAATACTCTGCAATACTCTGGTGCAATACTCTGCAATACCCTGCAAAATACTCTGCAATACCCTGCGCAATACCCTGCAAAATACTCTGCAATACCCTGGTGCAATACTCTGCAATACTCTGGTGCAATACCCTGCGCAATACTCTGCAATACCCTGCGCAATACCCTGCGCAATACTCTGCAATACCCTGCAATACCCTGCGCAATACTCTGCAATACCCTGCGCAATATTCTGCAATACCCTGCGCAATACTCTGCAATACTCTGCGCAATACCCTGGTGCAATACTCTGCAATACTCTGGTGCAATACTCTGCAATACCCTGCAAAATACTCTGCAATACCCTGCGCAATACCCTGCAAAATACTCTGCAATACCCTGGTGCAATACTCTGCAATACTCTGGTGCAATACTCTGCAATACCCTGCGCAATACTCTGCAATACCCTGCGCAATACCCTGCAAAATACTCTGCAATACCCTGGTGCAATACTCTGCAATACTCTGGTGCAATACTCTGCAATACCCTGGTGCAATACTCTGCAATACCCTGCGCAATACTCTGCAATACCCTGCGCAATACTCTGCAATACTCTGGTGCAATACTCTGCAATACCCTGGTGCAATACCCTGCGCAATACTCTGCAATACCCTGCGCAATACCCTGCAATACCCTGCGCAATACTCTGCAATACCCTGCGCAATACTCTGCAATACTCTGCAATACTCTGGTGCAATACTCTGCAATACCCTGCGCAATACCCTGCAAAATACTCTGCAATACCCTGGTGCAATACTCTGCAATACCCTGCGCAATACCCTGGTGCAATACTCTGCAATACTCTGGTGCAATACTCTGCAATACTCTGGTGCAATACTCTGCAATACCCTGCGCAATACTCTGCAATACCCTGCGCAATACTCTGCAATACTCTGGTGCAATACTCTGCAATACCCTGGTGCAATACTCTGCAATACCCTGCGCAATACTCTGCAATACCCTGCGCAATACTCTGCAATACCCTGCGCAATACTCTGCAATACTCTGGTGCAATACTCTGCAATACCCTGGTGCAATACCCTGCAATACCCTGCGCAATACTCTGCAATACCCTGCGCAATACCCTGCAATACCCTGCGCAATACTCTGCAATACTCTGGTGCAATACTCTGCAATACCCTGGTGCAATACTCTGCAATACCCTGGTGCAATACTCTGCAATACCCTGCGCAATACTCTGCAATACCCTGGTGCAATACTCTGCAATACTCTGGTGCAATACTCTGCAATACCCTGCGCAATACTCTGCAATACCCTGCGCAATACTCTGCAATACCCTGCGCAATACTCTGCAATACCCTGCGCAATACTCTGCAATACTCTGGTGCAATACTCTGCAATACCCTGGTGCAATACTCTGCAATACCCTGCGCAATACTCTGCAATACCCTGCGCAATACCCTGCAATACCCTGCGCAATACTCTGCAATACCCTGGTGCAATACTCTGCAATACCCTGCGCAATACTCTGCAATACCCTGCGCAATACTCTGCAATACCCTGGTGCAATACTCTGCAATACTCTGGTGCAATACTCTGCAATACCCTGCGCAATACTCTGCAATACCCTGTGCAATACTCTGCAATACTCTGGTGCAATACTCTGCAATACCCTGCGCAATACTCTGCAATACCCTGCGCAATACCCTGCAAAATACTCTGCAATACCCTGGTGCAATACTCTGCAATACCCTGCGCAATACTCTGCAATACCCTGCGCAATACCCTGCAAAATACTCTGCAATACCCTGGTGCAATACTCTGCAATACTCTGGTGCAATACTCTGCAATACCCTGGTGCAATACTCTGCAATACCCTGCGCAATACTCTGCAATACTCTGGTGCAATACTCTGCAATACCCTGGTGCAATACTCTGCAATACCCTGCGCAATACTCTGCAATACCCTGGTGCAATACTCTGCAATACTCTGGTGCAATACTCTGCAATACCCTGCGCAATACTCTGCAATACCCTGCGCAATACTCTGCAATACCCTGCGCAATACTCTGCAATACCCTGCGCAATACTCTGCAATACTCTGGTGCAATACTCTGCAATACCCTGGTGCAATACTCTGCAATACCCTGCGCAATACTCTGCAATACCCTGCGCAATACTCTGCAATACTCTGGTGCAATACTCTGCAATACCCTGCGCAATACTCTGCAATACCCTGGTGCAATACTCTGCAATACTCTGGTGCAATACTCTGCAATACCCTGCGCAATACTCTGCAATACCCTGCGCAATACTCTGCAATACCCTGTGCAATACTCTGCAATACTCTGGTGCAATACTCTGCAATACCCTGCGCAATACTCTGCAATACCCTGCGCAATACCCTGCAAAATACTCTGCAATACCCTGGTGCAATACTCTGCAATACCCTGCGCAATACTCTGCAATACCCTGCGCAATACCCTGCAAAATACTCTGCAATACCCTGGTGCAATACTCTGCAATACTCTGGTGCAATACTCTGCAATACCCTGGTGCAATACTCTGCAATACCCTGCGCAATACTCTGCAATACCCTGCGCAATTCTCTGCAATACTCTGGTGCAATACTCTGCAATACCCTGGTGCAATACCCTGCGCAATACTCTGCAATACCCTGCGCAATACCCTGCAATACCCTGCGCAATACTCTGCAATACCCTGCGCAATACTCTGGTGCAATACTCTGCAATACCCTGCGCAATACCCTGCAAAATACTCTGCAATACCCTGGTGCAATTATCTGCAATACCCTGCGCAATACTCTGCAATACCCTGCGCAATACTCTGCAATACTCTGGTGCAATACTCTGCAATACCCTGGTGCAATACCCTGCGCAATACTCTGCAATACCCTGCGCAATACCCTGCAATACCCTGCGCAATACTCTGCAATACCCTGCACAATACTCTGCAATACTCTGCAATACTCTGGTGCAATACTCTGCAATACCCTGCAAAATACCCTGCAAAATACTCTGCAATACCCTGGTGCAATACTCTGCAATACCCTGCGCAATACTCTGCAATACCCTGCGCAATACCCTGGTGCAATACTCTGCAATACTCTGGTGCAATACTCTGCAATACTCTGGTGCAATACTCTTCAATACCCTGCAAAATACTCTGCAATACCCTGCGCAATACCCTGCAAAATACTCTGCAATACCCTGGTGCAATACTCTGCAATACTCTGGTGCAATACCCTGCGCAATACTCTGCAATACCCTGCGCAATACCCTGCGCAATACTCTGCAATACCCTGCGCAATATTCTGCAATACCCTGCGCAATACTCTGCAATACTCTGCAATACCCTGCGCAATATTCTGCAATACCCTGCGCAATACTCTGCAATACTCTGGTGCAATACTCTGCAATACCCTGCAAAATACTCTGCAATACTCTGCAATACCCTGCGCAATATTCTGCAATACCCTGCGCAATACTCTGCAATACCCTGGTGCAATACTCTGCAATACTCTGGTGCAATACTCTGCAATACCCTGCGCAATACTCTGCAATACCCTGCGCAATACCCTGCAAAATACTCTGCAATACCCTGGTGCAATACTCTGCAATACTCTGGTGCAATACTCTGCAATACCCTGCGCAATACTCTGCAATACCCTGCGCAATACCCTGCAAAATACTCTGCAATACCCTGGTGCAATACTCTGCAATACTCTGGTGCAATACTCTGCAATACCCTGGTGCAATACTCTGCAATACTCTGGCGCAATACTCTGCAATACCCTGCGCAATACTCTGCAATACCCTGCGCAATACCCTGCGCAATACTCTGCAATACCCTGGTGCAATACTCTGCAATACTCTGGTGCAATACTCTGCAATACCCTGCGCAATACTCTGCAATACTCTGGTGCAATACTCTGCAATACCCTGGTGCAATACCCTGCGCAATACTCTGCAATACCCTGCGCAATACTCTGCAATACCCTGCGCAATACTCTGCAATACCCTGCGCAATACTCTGCAATACCCTGCGCAATACTCTGCAATACTCTGGTGCAATACTCTGCAATACCCTGGTGCAATACTCTGCAATACCCTGCGCAATACTCTGCAATACCCTGCGCAATTCTCTGCAATACTCTGGTGCAATACTCTGCAATACCCTGGTGCAATACCCTGCGCAATACTCTGCAATACCCTGCGCAATACCCTGCAATACCCTGCGCAATACTCTGCAATACCCTGCGCAATACTCTGCAATACTCTGCAATACTCTGGTGCAATACTCTGCAATACCCTGCGCAATACCCTGCAAAATACTCTGCAATACCCTGGTGCAATACTCTGCAATACCCTGCGCAATACTCTGCAATACCCTGCGCAATACCCTGGTGCAATACTCTGCAATACTCTGGTGCAATACTCTGCAATACCCTGCGCAATACTCTGCAATACTCTGCAATACCCTGCGCAATATTCTGCAATACCCTGCGCAATATTCTGCAATACCCTGCGCAATACTCTGCAATACCCTGCGCAATACCCTGGTGCAATACTCTGCAATACTCTGGTGCAATACTCTGCAATACCCTGCGCAATACTCTGCAATACCCTGCGCAATACCCTGCAAAATACTCTGCAATACCCTGGTGCAATACTCTGCAATACACTGGTGCAATACTCTGCAATACCCTGCGCAATACTCTGCAATACCCTGCGCAATACTCTGCAATACTCTGGCGCAATACTCTGCAATACCCTGCGCAATACCCTGCGCAATACTCTGCAATACCCTGGTGCAATACTCTGCAATACTCTGGTGCAATACTCTGCAATACCCTGCGCAATACCCTGCAAAATACTCTGCAATACCCTGGTGCAATACTCTGCAATACTCTGGTGCAATACTCTGCAATACCCTGCGCAATATTCTGCAATACCCTGCGCAATACTCTGCAATACTCTGCAATACCCTGCGCAATATTCTGCAATACCCTGCGCAATACTCTGCAATACCCTGCGCAATACCCTGGTGCAATACTCTGCAATACTCTGGTGCAATACTCTGCAATACCCTGCGCAATACTCTGCAATACCCTGCGCAATACCCTGCAAAATACTCTGCAATACCCTGGTGCAATACTCTGCAATACACTGGTGCAATACTCTGCAATACCCTGCGCAATACTCTGCAATACCCTGCGCAATACTCTGCAATACTCTGGCGCAATACTCTGCAATACCCTGCGCAATACTCTGCAATACCCTGCGCAATACCCTGC
The DNA here is from genome assembly GCA_029206835.1 of Rana muscosa. Lineage (NCBI taxonomy): Eukaryota > Metazoa > Chordata > Amphibia > Anura > Ranidae > Rana > Rana muscosa. The sequence goes on from JARGYO010000230.1 coordinate 2,274,230, forward strand.
GCAATACTCTGCAATACCCTGGTGCAATACTCTGCAATACTCTGGTGCAATACTCTGCAATACCCTGCGCAATACCCTGCAAAATACTCTGCAATACCCTGGTGCAATACTCTGCAATACCCTGCGCAATACCCTGCAAAATACTCTGCAATACCCTGGTGCAATACTCTGCAATACCCTGCGCAATACTCTGCAATACCCTGCGCAATACTCTGCAATACCCTGCGCAATACCCTGCAAAATACTCTGCAATACCCTGGTGCAATACTCTGCAATACTCTGGTGCAATACCCTGCGCAATACTCTGCAATACCCTGCGCAATACCCTGCGCAATACTCTGCAATACCCTGCAATACCCTGCGCAATACTCTGCAATACCCTGCGCAATATTCTGCAATACCCTGCGCAATACTCTGCAATACTCTGCGCAATACCCTGGTGCAATACTCTGCAATACTCTGGTGCAATACTCTGCAATACCCTGCAAAATACTCTGCAATACCCTGCGCAATACCCTGCAAAATACTCTGCAATACCCTGGTGCAATACTCTGCAATACTCTGGTGCAATACTCTGCAATACCCTGCGCAATACTCTGCAATACCCTGCGCAATACCCTGCAAAATACTCTGCAATACCCTGGTGCAATACTCTGCAATACTCTGGTGCAATACTCTGCAATACCCTGGTGCAATACTCTGCAATACCCTGCGCAATACTCTGCAATACCCTGCGCAATACTCTGCAATACTCTGGTGCAATACTCTGCAATACCCTGGTGCAATACCCTGCGCAATACTCTGCAATACCCTGCGCAATACCCTGCAATACCCTGCGCAATACTCTGCAATACCCTGCGCAATACTCTGCAATACTCTGCAATACTCTGGTGCAATACTCTGCAATACCCTGCGCAATACCCTGCAAAATACTCTGCAATACCCTGGTGCAATACTCTGCAATACCCTGCGCAATACTCTGCAATACCCTGCGCAATACCCTGGTGCAATACTCTGCAATACTCTGGTGCAATACTCTGCAATACTCTGGTGCAATACTCTGCAATACCCTGCAAAATACTCTGCAATACCCTGCGCAATACCCTGCAAAATACTCTGCAATACCCTGGTGCAATACTCTGCAATACTCTGGTGCAATACTCTGCAATACCCTGCGCAATACTCTGCAATACCCTGCGCAATACCCTGCAAAATACTCTGCAATACCCTGGTGCAATACTCTGCAATACTCTGGTGCAATACTCTGCAATACCCTGCGCAATACTCTGCAATACCCTGCGCAATACCCTGCAAAATACTCTGCAATACCCTGGTGCAATACTCTGCAATACTCTGGTGCAATACTCTGCAATACCCTGCAATACCCTGCGCAATACTCTGCAATACTCTGGTGCAATACTCTGCAATACCCTGGTGCAATACTCTGCAATACCCTGCGCAATACTCTGCAATACCCTGCGCAATTCTCTGCAATACTCTGGTGCAATACTCTGCAATACCCTGGTGCAATACCCTGCGCAATACTCTGCAATACCCTGCGCAATACCCTGCAATACCCTGCGCAATACTCTGCAATACCCTGCGCAATACTCTGCAATACTCTGCAATACTCTGGTGCAATACTCTGCAATACCCTGCGCAATACCCTGCAAAATACTCTGCAATACCCTGGTGCAATACTCTGCAATACCCTGCGCAATACTCTGCAATACCCTGCGCAATACCCTGGTGCAATACTCTGCAATACTCTGCAATACTCTGGTGCAATACTCTGCAATACTCTGGTGCAATACTCTGCAATACCCTGCGCAATATTCTGCAATACCCTGCGCAATACTCTGCAATACTCTGCAATACCCTGCGCAATATTCTGCAATACCCTGCGCAATACTCTGCAATACCCTGCGCAATACCCTGGTGCAATACTCTGCAATACTCTGGTGCAATACTCTGCAATACCCTGCAAAATACTCTGCAATACCCTGCGCAATACCCTGCAAAATACTCTGCAATACCCTGGTGCAATACTCTGCAATACTCTGGTGCAATACTCTGCAATACCCTGCGCAATACTCTGCAATACCCTGCGCAATACCCTGCAAAATACTCTGCAATACCCTGGTGCAATACTCTGCAATACACTGGTGCAATACTCTGCAATACCCTGCGCAATACTCTGCAATACCCTGCGCAATACTCTGCAATACTCTGGCGCAATACTCTGCAATACCCTGCGCAATACTCTGCAATACCCTGCGCAATACCCTGCGCAATACTCTGCAATACCCTGGTGCAATACTCTGCAATACTCTGGTGCAATACCCTGCGCAATACTCTGCAATACCCTGCGCAATACTCTGCAATACTCTGGTGCAATACTCTGCAATACCCTGGTGCAATACCCTGCGCAATACTCTGCAATACCCTGCGCAATACTCTGCAATACCCTGCGCAATACTCTGCAATACTCTGGTGCAATACTCTGCAATACCCTGGTGCAATACTCTGCAATACCCTGCGCAATACTCTGCAATACCCTGCGCAATACTCTGCAATACTCTGGTGCAATACTCTGCAATACCCTGGTGCAATACTCTGCAATACTCTGCAATACCCTGCGCAATACTCTGCAATACCCTGCGCAATACTCTGCAATACTCTGGTGCAATACTCTGCAATACCCTGGTGCAATACCCTGCAATACCCTGCGCAATACTCTGCAATACCCTGCGCAATACTCTGCAATACCCTGCGCAATACTCTGCAATACTCTGGTGCAATACTCTGCAATACCCTGGTGCAATACTCTGCAATACCCTGCGCAATACTCTGCAATACCCTGCGCAATTCTCTGCAATACTCTGGTGCAATACTCTGCAATACCCTGGTGCAATACCCTGCGCAATACTCTGCAATACCCTGCGCAATACCCTGCAATACCCTGCGCAATACTCTGCAATACCCTGCGCAATACTCTGCAATACTCTGCAATACTCTGGTGCAATACTCTGCAATACCCTGCGCAATACCCTGCAAAATACTCTGCAATACCCTGCGCAATACTCTGCAATACTCTGCAATACCCTGCGCAATACCCTGGTGCAATACTCTGCAATACTCTGGTGCAATACTCTGCAATACTCTGGTGCAATACTCTGCAATACCCTGCAAAATACTCTGCAATACCCTGCGCAATACTCTGCAATACCCTGCGCAATACCCTGCAAAATACTCTGCAATACCCTGGTGCAATACTCTGCAATACTCTGGTGCAATACCCTGCGCAATACTCTGCAATACCCTGCGCAATACTCTGCAATACCCTGCAATACCCTGCGCAATACTCTGCAATACCCTGCACAATACTCTGCAATACCCTGCGCAATATTCTGCAATACCCTGCGCAATACTCTGCAATACTCTGCAATACCCTGCGCAATATTCTGCAATACCCTGCGCAATACTCTGCAATACCCTGCGCAATACCCTGGTGCAATACTCTGCAATACTCTGGTGCAATACTCTGCAATACCCTGCAAAATACTCTGCAATACCCTGCGCAATACCCTGCAAAATACTCTGCAATACCCTGGTGCAATACTCTGCAATACACTGGTGCAATACTCTGCAATACCCTGCGCAATACTCTGCAATACCCTGCGCAATACTCTGCAATACTCTGGTGCAATACTCTGCAATACCCTGCGCAATACTCTGCAATACCCTGCGCAATACCCTGCGCAATACTCTGCAATACCCTGGTGCAATACTCTGCAATACCCTGCGCAATACTCTGCAATACCCTGCGCAATACTCTGCAATACTCTGGTGCAATACTCTGCAATACCCTGGTGCAATACTCTGCAATACCCTGCGCAATACTCTGCAATACCCTGCGCAATACCCTGCAATACCCTGCGCAATACTCTGCAATACTCTGGTGCAATACTCTGCAATACCCTGGTGCAATACTCTGCAATACCCTGCGCAATACTCTGCAATACCCTGGTGCAATACTCTGCAATACTCTGCAATACCCTGCGCAATACTCTGCAATACCCTGCGCAATACCCTGCAATACCCTGCGCAATACTCTGCAATACCCTTGTGCAATACTCTGCAATACCCTGCGCAATACTCTGCAATACCCTGTGCAATACTCTGCAATACTCTGGTGCAATACTCTGCAATACCCTGCGCAATACTCTGCAATACCCTGCGCAATACTCTGCAATACCCTGTGCAATACTCTGCAATACTCTGGTGCAATATTCTGCAATACCCTGCGCAATACTCTGCAATACCCTGCGCAATACCCTGCAAAATACTCTGCAATACCCTGGTGCAATACTCTGCAATACCCTGCGCAATACTCTGCAATACCCTGCGCAATACCCTGCAATACTCTGGTGCAATACTCTGCAATACCCTGGTGCAATACTCTGCAATACCCTGCGCAATACTCTGCAATACCCTGTGCAATACTCTGCAATACTCTGGTGCAATACTCTGCAATACCCTGCGCAATACTCTGCAATACCCTGCGCAATACTCTGCAATACCCTGCGCAATACTCTGCAATACCCTGCGCAATACTCTGCAATACTCTGGTGCAATACTCTGCAATACCCTGCGCAATACTCTGCAATACCCTGCGCAATACCCTGCAAAATACTCTGCAATACCCTGGTGCAATACTCTGCAATACCCTGCGCAATACTCTGCAATACCCTGCGCAATACTCTGCAATACTCTGGTGCAATACTCTGCAATACCCTGGTGCAATACTCTGCAATACCCTGCGCAATACTCTGCAATACCCTGGTGCAATACTCTGCAATACCCTGCGCAATACTCTGCAATACCCTGTGCAATACTCTGCAATACTCTGGTGCAATACTCTGCAATACCATGCGCAATACTCTGCAATACCCTGTGCAATACTCTGCAATACTCTGGTGCAATACTCTGCAATACCCTGCGCAATACTCTGCAATACCCTGCGCAATACCCTGCAAAATACTCTGCAATACCCTGGTGCAATACTCTGCAATACCCTGCGCAATACTCTGCAATACCCTGCGCAATACCCTGCAAAATACTCTGCAATACCCTGGTGCAATACTCTGCAATACTCTGGTGCAATACTCTGCAATACCCTGCGCAATACTCTGCAATACCCTGCGCAATACTCTGCAATACTCTGGTGCAATACTCTGCAATACCCTGGTGCAATACTCTGCAATACCCTGCGCAATACTCTGCAATACCCTGCGCAATACTCTGCAATACTCTGGTGCAATACTCTGCAATACCCTGGTGCAATACCCTGCGCAATACTCTGCAATACCCTGCGCAATACCCTGCAATACCCTGCGCAATACTCTGCAATACCCTGCGCAATACCCTGCAATACCCTGCGCAATACTCTGCAATACTCTGCAATACTCTGGTGCAATACTCTGCAATACCCTGCGCAATACCCTGCAAAATACTCTGCAATACCCTGGTGCAATACTCTGCAATACCCTGCGCAATACTCTGCAATACCCTGCGCAATACCCTGGTGCAATACTCTGCAATACTCTGGTGCAATACGCTGCAATACTCTGGTGCAATACTCTGCAATACCCTGCAAAATACTCTGCAATACCCTGCGCAATACTCTGCAATACCCTGCGCAATACCCTGCGCAATACCCTGCAAAATACTCTGCAATACCCTGGTGCAATACTCTGCAATACTCTGGTGCAATACCCTGCGCAATACTCTGCAATACCCTGCGCAATACCCTGCGCAATACTCTGCAATACCCTGCAAAATACTCTGCAATACCCTGCGCAATACCCTGCAAAATACTCTGCAATACCCTGGTGCAATACTCTGCAATACTCTGGTGCAATACCCTGCGCAATACTCTGCAATACCCTGCGCAATACTCTGCAATACCCTGCGCAATACCCTGCGCAATACTCTGCAATACCCTGCAATACCCTGCGCAATATTCTGCAATACCCTGCGCAATATTCTGCAATACCATGCGCAATACTCTGCAATACTCTGCAATACCCTGCGCAATATTCTGCAATACACTGCGCAATACTCTGCAATACCCTGCGCAATACCCTGGTGCAATACTCTGCAATACTCTGGTGCAATACTCTGCAATACCCTGCAAAATACTCTGCAATACCCTGCGCAATACCCTGCAAAATACTCTGCAATACCCTGATGCAATACTCTGCAATACTCTGGTGCAATACTCTGCAATACCCTGCGCAATACTCTGCAATACCCTGCGCAATACCCTGCAAAATACTCTGCAATACCCTGGTGCAATACTCTGCAATACTCTGGTGCAATACTCTGCAATACCCTGCGCAATACTCTGCAATACCCTGCGCAATACTCTGCAATACCCTGCGCAATACCCTGCAATACCCTGCGCAATACTCTGCAATACCCTGCGCAATATTCTGCAATACCCTGCGCAATACTCTGCAATACCCTGCGCAATACTCTGCAATACCCTGCGCAATACTCTGCAATACCCTGTGCAATACCCTGGTGCAATACTCTGCAATACTCTGGTGCAATACTCTGCAATACCCTGCGCAATACTCTGCAATACCCTGCGCAATACCCTGCAAAATACTCTGCAATACCCTGGTGCAATACTCTGCAATACACTGGTGCAATACTCTGCAATACACTGGTGCAATACTCTGCAATACCCTGCGCAATACTCTGCAATACCCTGCGCAATACTCTGCAATACTCTGGCGCAATACTCTGCAATACCCTGCGCAATACTCTGCAATACCCTGCGCAATACCCTGCGCAATACTCTGCAATACCCTGGTGCAATACTCTGCAATACTCTGGTGCAATACTCTGCAATACCCTGCGCAATACCCTGCAAAATACTCTGCAATACCCTGGTGCAATACTCTGCAATACCCTGCGCAATACCCTGCAAAATACTCTGCAATACCCTGGTGCAATACTCTGCAATACCCTGCGCAATACTCTGCAATACCCTGCGCAATACTCTGCAATACCCTGCGCAATACCCTGGTGCAATACTCTGCAATACTCTGGTGCAATACTCTGCAATACCCTGCAAAATACTCTGCAATACCCTGCGCAATACCCTGCAAAATACTCTGCAATACCCTGGTGCAATACTCTGCAATACTCTGGTGCAATACCCTGCGCAATACTCTGCAATACCCTGCGCAATACCCTGCGCAATACTCTGCAATACCCTGCAATACCCTGCGCAATACTCTGCAATACCCTGCGCAATATTCTGCAATACCCTGCGCAATACTCTGCAATACTCTGCGCAATACCCTGGTGCAATACTCTGCAATACTCTGGTGCAATACTCTGCAATACCCTGCAAAATACTCTGCAATACCCTGCGCAATACCCTGCAAAATACTCTGCAATACCCTGGTGCAATACTCTGCAATACTCTGGTGCAATACTCTGCAATACCCTGCGCAATACTCTGCAATACCCTGCGCAATACCCTGCAAAATACTCTGCAATACCCTGGTGCAATACTCTGCAATACTCTGGTGCAATACTCTGCAATACCCTGGTGCAATACTCTGCAATACCCTGCGCAATACTCTGCAATACCCTGCGCAATACTCTGCAATACTCTGGTGCAATACTCTGCAATACCCTGGTGCAATACCCTGCGCAATACTCTGCAATACCCTGCGCAATACCCTGCAATACCCTGCGCAATACTCTGCAATACCATGCGCAATACTCTGCAATACTCTGCAATACTCTGGTGCAATACTCTGCAATACCCTGCGCAATACCCTGCAAAATACTCTGCAATACCCTGGTGCAATACTCTGCAATACTCTGCGCAATACTCTGCAATACCCTGCGCAATACCCTGGTGCAATACTCTGCAATACTCTGGTGCAATACTCTGCAATACTCTGGTGCAATACTCTGCAATACCCTGCAAAATACTCTGCAATACCCTGCGCAATACCCTGCAAAATACTCTGCAATACCCTGGTGCAATACTCTGCAATACTCTGGTGCAATACTCTGCAATACCCTGCGCAATACTCTGCAATACCCTGCGCAATACCCTGCAAAATACTCTGCAATACCCTGGTGCAATACTCTGCAATACTCTGGTGCAATACCCTGCAATACCCTGCGCAATACTCTGCAATACTCTGGCGCAATACTCTGCAATACCCTGGTGCAATACTCTGCAATACCCTGCGCAATACTCTGCAATACCCTGCGCAATTCTCTGCAATACTCTGGTGCAATACTCTGCAATACCCTGGTGCAATACCCTGCGCAATACTCTGCAATACCCTGCGCAATACCCTGCAATACCCTGCGCAATACTCTGCAATACCCTGCGCAATACTCTGCAATACTCTGCAATACTCTGGTGCAATACTCTGCAATACCCTGCGCAATACCCTGCAAAATACTCTGCAATACCCTGGTGCGATACTCTGCAATACCCTGCGCAATACTCTGCAATACCCTGCGCAATACCCTGGTGCAATACTCTGCAATACTCTGCAATACTCTGGTGCAATACTCTGCAATACTCTGGTGCAATACTCTGCAATACCCTGCGCAATACTCTGCAATACTCTGCAATACCCTGCGCAATATTCTGCAATACCCTGCGCAATACTCTGCAATACCCTGCGCAATACCCTGGTGCAATACTCTGCAATACTCTGGTGCAATACTCTGCAATACCCTGCAAAATACTCTGCAATACCCTGCGCAATACCCTGCAAAATACTCTGCAATACCCTGGTGCAATACTCTGCAATACTCTGGTGCAATACTCTGCAATACCCTGCGCAATACTCTGCAATACCCTGCGCAATACCCTGCAAAATACTCTGCAATACCCTGGTGCAATACTCTGCAATACACTGGTGCAATACTCTGCAATACCCTGCGCAATACTCTGCAATACCCTGTGCAATACTCTGCAATACTCTGGCGCAATACTCTGCAATACCCTGCGCAATACTCTGCAATACCCTGCGCAATACCCTGCGCAATACTCTGCAATACCCTGGTGCAATACTCTGCAATACTCTGGTGCAATACCCTGCGCAATACTCTGCAATACCCTGCGCAATACTCTGCAATACTCTGGTGCAATACTCTGCAATACCCTGGTGCAATACCCTGCGCAATACTCTGCAATACCCTGCGCAATACTCTGCAATACCCTGCGCAATACTCTGCAATACTCTGGTGCAATACTCTGCAATACCCTGGTGCAATACTCTGCAATACCCTGCGCAATACTCTGCAATACCCTGCGCAATACTCTGCAATACTCTGGTGCAATACTCTGCAATACCCTGGTGCAATTCTCTGCAATACTCTGCAATACCCTGCGCAATACTCTGCAATACCCTGCGCAATACTCTGCAATACTCTGGTGCAATACTCTGCAATACCCTGGTGCAATACCCTGCAATACCCTGCGCAATACTCTGCAATACCCTGCGCAATACTCTGCAATACCCTGCGCAATACTCTGCAATACTCTGGTGCAATACTCTGCAATACCCTGGTGCAATACTCTGCAATACCCTGCGCAATACTCTGCAATACCCTGCGCAATTCTCTGCAATAATCTGGTGCAATACTCTGCAATACCCTGGTGCAATACCCTGCGCAATACTCTGCAATACCCTGCGCAATACCCTGCAATACCCTGCGCAATACTCTGCAATACCCTGCGCAATACTCTGCAATACTCTGCAATACTCTGGTGCAATACTCTGCAATACCCTGCGCAATACCCTGCAAAATACTCTGCAATACCCTGCGCAATACTCTGCAATACTCTGCAATACCCTGCGCAATACCCTGGTGCAATACTCTGCAATACTCTGGTGCAATACTCTGCAATACTCTGGTGCAATACTCTGCAATACCCTGCAAAATACTCTGCAATACCCTGCGCAATACTCTGCAATACCCTGCGCAATACCCTGCGCAATACCCTGCAAAATACTCTGCAATACCCTGGTGCAATACTCTGCAATACTCTGGTGCAATACCCTGCGCAATACTCTGCAATACCCTGCGCAATACTCTGCAATACCCTGCAATACCCTGCGCAATACTCTGCAATACCCTGCGCAATATTCTGCAATACCCTGCGCAATACTCTGCAATACTCTGCAATACCCTGCGCAATATTCTGCAATACCCTGCGCAATACTCTGCAATACCCTGCGCAATACCCTGGTGCAATACTCTGCAATACTCTGGTGCAATACTCTGCAATACCCTGCAAAATACTCTGCAATACCCTGCGCAATACCCTGCAAAATACTCTGCAATACCCTGGTGCAATACTCTGCAATACTCTGGTGCAATACTCTGCAATACCCTGCGCAATACTCTGCAATACCCTGCGCAATACCCTGCAAAATACTCTGCAATACCCTGGTGCAATACTCTGCAATACACTGGTGCAATACTCTGCAATACCCTGTGCAATACTCTGCAATACCCTGCGCAATACTCTGCAATACTCTGGCGCAATACTCTGCAATACCCTGCGCAATACTCTGCAATACCCTGCGCAATACCCTGCGCAATACTCTGCAATACCCTGGTGCAATACTCTGCAATACCCTGCGCAATACTCTGCAATACCCTGCGCAATACTCTGCAATACTCTGGTGCAATACTCTGCAATACCCTGGTGCAATACTCTGCAATACCCTGCGCAATACTCTGCAATACCCTGCGCAATACTCTGCAATACTCTGGTGCAATACTCTGCAATACCCTGGTGCAATACTCTGCAATACCCTGCGCAATACTCTGCAATACCCTGCGCAATACCCTGCAATACCCTGCGCAATACTCTGCAATACTCTGGTGCAATACTCTGCAATACCCTGGTGCAATACTCTGCAATACCCTGCGCAATACTCTGCAATACCCTGGTGCAATACTCTGCAATACTCTGGTGCAATACTCTGCAATACCCTGCGCAATACTCTGCAATACCCTGCGCAATACCCTGCAATACCCTGCACAATACTCTGCAATACCCTGGTGCAATACTCTGCAATACCCTGCGCAATACTCTGCAATACCCTGCGCAATACTCTGCAATACCCTGTGCAATACTCTGCAATACTCTGGTGCAATACTCTGCAATACCCTGCGCAATACTCTGCAATACCCTGCGCAATACCCTGCGCAATACCCTGCAAAATACTCTGCAATACCCTGGTGCAATACTCTGCAATACTCTGGTGCAATACCCTGCGCAATACTCTGCAATACCCTGCGCAATACCCTGCGCAATACTCTGCAATACCCTGCAAAATACTCTGCAATACCCTGCGCAATACCCTGCAAAATACTCTGCAATACCCTGGTGCAATACTCTGCAATACTCTGGTGCAATACCCTGCGCAATACTCTGCAATACCCTGCGCAATACCCTGCGCAATACTCTGCAATACCCTGCAATACCCTGCGCAATATTCTGCAATACCCTGCGCAATATTCTGCAATACCCTGCGCAATACTCTGCAATACTCTGCAATACCCTGCGCAATATTCTGCAATACCCTGCGCAATACTCTGCAATACCCTGCGCAATACCCTGGTGCAATACTCTGCAATACTCTGGTGCAATACTCTGCAATACCCTGCAAAATACTCTGCAATACCCTGCGCAATACCCTGCAAAATACTCTGCAATACCCTGGTGCAATACTCTGCAATACTCTGGTGCAATACTCTGCAATACCCTGCGCAATACTCTGCAATACCCTGCGCAATACCCTGCAAAATACTCTGCAATACCCTGGTGCAATACTCTGCAATACTCTGGTGCAATACTCTGCAATACCCTGCGCAATACTCTGCAATACCCTGCGCAATACTCTGCAATACCCTGCGCAATACCCTGCAATACCCTGCGCAATACTCTGCAATACCCTGCGCAATATTCTGCAATACCCTGCGCAATACTCTGCAATACCCTGCGCAATACTCTGCAATACCCTGCGCAATACTCTGCAATACCCTGCGCAATACCCTGGTGCAATACTCTGCAATACTCTGGTGCAATACTCTGCAATACCCTGCACAATACTCTGCAATACCCTGCGCAATACCCTGCAAAATACTCTGCAATACCCTGGTGCAATACTCTGCAATACACTGGTGCAATACTCTGCAATACCCTGCGCAATACTCTGCAATACCCTGCGCAATACTCTGCAATACTCTGGCGCAATACTCTGCAATACCCTGCGCAATACTCTGCAATACCCTGCGCAATACTCTGCAATACCCTGGTGCAATACTCTGCAATACTCTGGTGCAATACTCTGCAATACCCTGTGCAATACCCTGCAAAATACTCTGCAATACCCTGGTGCAATACTCTGCAATACCCTGCGCAATACCCTGCAAAATACTCTGCAATACCCTGGTGCAATACTCTGCAATACCCTGCGCAATACTCTGCAATACCCTGCGCAATACTCTGCAATACCCTGCGCAATACCCTGGTGCAATACTCTGCAATACTCTGGTGCAATACTCTGCAATACCCTGCAAAATACTCTGCAATACCCTGCGCAATACCCTGCAAAATACTCTGCAATACCCTGGTGCAATACTCTGCAATACTCTGGTGCAATACCCTGCGCAATACTCTGCAATACCCTGCGCAATACCCTGCACAATACTCTGCAATACCCTGCAATACCCTGCGCAATACTCTGCAATACCCTGCGCAATATTCTGCAATACCCTGCGCAATACTCTGCAATACTCTGCGCAATACCCTGGTGCAATACTCTGCAATACTCTGGTGCAATACTCTGCAATACCCTGCGCAATACTCTGCAATACCCTGCGCAATACCCTGCAAAATACTCTGCAATACCCTGGTGCAATACTCTGCAATACTCTGGTGCAATACTCTGCAATACCCTGCGCAATACTCTGCAATACCCTGCGCAATACCCTGCAAAATACTCTGCAATACCCTGGTGCAATACTCTGCAATACTCTGGTGCAATACTCTGCAATACCCTGGTGCAATACTCTGCAATACCCTGCGCAATACTCTGCAATACCCTGCGCAATACTCTGCAATACTCTGGTGCAATACTCTGCAATACCCTGGTGCAATACCCTGCGCAATACTCTGCAATACCCTGCGCAATACCCTGCAATACCCTGCGCAATACTCTGCAATACCCTGCGCAATACTCTGCAATACCCTGCGCAATACTCTGCAATACTCTGCAATACTCTGGTGCAATACTCTGCAATACCCTGCGCAATACCCTGCAAAATACTCTGCAATACCCTGGTGCAATACTCTGCAATACCCTGCGCAATACTCTGCAATACCCTGCGCAATACCCTGGTGCAATACTCTGCAATACTCTGGTGCAATACTCTGCAATACTCTGGTGCAATACTCTGCAATACCCTGCAAAATACTCTGCAATACCCTGCGCAATACCCTGCAAAATACTCTGCAATACCCTGGTGCAATACTCTGCAATACTCTGGTGCAATACTCTGCAATACCCTGCGCAATACTCTGCAATACCCTGCGCAATACCCTGCAAAATACTCTGCAATACCCTGGTGCAATACTCTGCAATACTCTGGTGCAATACTCTGCAATACCCTGCGCAATACTCTGCAATACCCTGCGCAATACCCTGCAAAATACTCTGCAATACCCTGGTGCAATACTCTGCAATACTCTGGTGCAATACTCTGCAATACCCTGCAATACCCTGCGCAATACTCTGCAATACTCTGGCGCAATACTCTGCAATACCCTGGTGCAATACTCTGCAATACCCTGCGCAATACTCTGCAATACCCTGCGCAATTCTCTGCAATACCCTGCGCAATTCTCTGCAATACTCTGGTGCAATACTCTGCAATACCCTGGTGCAATACCCTGCGCAATACTCTGCAATACCCTGCGCAATACCCTGCAATACCCTGCGCAATACTCTGCAATACCCTGCGCAATACTCTGCAATACTCTGCAATACTCTGGTGCAATACTCTGCAATACCCTGCGCAATACTCTGCAATACCCTGCGCAATACCCTGGTGCAATACTCTGCAATACTCTGGTGCAATACTCTGCAATACTCTGGTGCAATACTCTGCAATACCCTGCGCAATATTCTGCAATACCCTGCGCAATACTCTGCAATACTCTGCAATACCCTGCACAATATTCTGCAATACCCTGCGCAATACTCTGCAATACCCTGCGCAATACCCTGGTGCAATACTCTGCAATACTCTGGTGCAATACTCTGCAATACCCTGCAAAATACTCTGCAATACCCTGCGCAATACCCTGCAAAATACTCTGCAATACCCTGGTGCAATACTCTGCAATACTCTGGTGCAATACTCTGCAATACCCTGCGCAATACTCTGCAATACCCTGCGCAATACCCTGCAAAATACTCTGCAATACCCTGGTGCAATACTCTGCAATACACTGGTGCAATACTCTGCAATACCCTGCGCAATACTCTGCAATACCCTGCGCAATACTCTGCAATACTCTGGCGCAATACTCTGCAATACCCTGCGCAATACTCTGCAATACCCTGCGCAATACCCTGCGCAATACTCTGCAATACCCTGGTGCAATACTCTGCAATACTCTGGTGCAATACCCTGCGCAATACTCTGCAATACCCTGCGCAATACTCTGCAATACTCTGGTGCAATACTCTGCAATACCCTGGTGCAATACCCTGCGCAATACTCTGCAATACCCTGCGCAATACTCTGCAATACCCTGCGCAATACTCTGCAATACTCTGGTGCAATACTCTGCAATACCCTGGTGCAATACTCTGCAATACCCTGCGCAATACTCTGCAATACCCTGCGCAATACTCTGCAATACTCTGGTGCAATACTCTGCAATACCCTGGTGCAATACTCTGCAATACTCTGCAATACCCTGCGCAATACTCTGCAATACCCTGCGCAATACTCTGCAATACTCTGGTGCAATACTCTGCAATACCCTGGTGCAATACCCTGCAATACCCTGCGCAATACTCTGCAATACCCTGCGCAATACTCTGCAATACCCTGCGCAATACTCTGCAATACTCTGGTGCAATACTCTGCAATACCCTGGTGCAATACTCTGCAATACCCTGCGCAATACTCTGCAATACCCTGCGCAATTCTCTGCAATACTCTGGTGCAATACTCTGCAATACCCTGGTGCAATACCCTGCGCAATACTCTGCAATACCCTGCGCAATACCCTGCAATACCCTGCGCAATACTCTGCAATACCCTGCGCAATACTCTGCAATACTCTGCAATACTCTGGTGCAATACTCTGCAATACCCTGTGCAATACCCTGCAAAATACTCTGCAATACCCTGCGCAATACTCTGCAATACTCTGCAATACCCTGCGCAATACCCTGGTGCAATACTCTGCAATACTCTGGTGCAATACTCTGCAATACCCTGGTGCAATACTCTGCAATACCCTGCGCAATACTCTGCAATACCCTGCGCAATATTCTGCAATACCCTGCGCAATACTCTGCAATACCCTGCGCAATACCCTGCGCAATACTCTGCAATACCCTGGTGCAATACTCTGCAATACCCTGCGCAATACTCTGCAATACCCTGCGCAATACTCTGCAATACTCTGGTGCAATACTCTGCAATACCCTGGTGCAATACTCTGCAATACCCTGCGCAATACTCTGCAATACCCTGCGCAATACTCTGCAATACTCTGGTGCAATACTCTGCAATACCCTGGTGCAATACTCTGCAATACCCTGCGCAATACTCTGCAATACCCTGCGCAATACCCTGCAATACCCTGCGCAATACTCTGCAATACTCTGGTGCAATACTCTGCAATACCCTGGTGCAATACTCTGCAATACCCTGCGCAATACTCTGCAATACCCTGGTGCAATACTCTGCAATACTCTGGTGCAATACTCTGCAATACCCTGCGCAATACTCTGCAATACCCTGCGCAATACCCTGCAATACCCTGCGCAATACTCTGCAATACCCTGGTGCAATACTCTGCAATACCCTGCGCAATACTCTGCAATACCCTGCGCAATACTCTGCAATACCCTGTGCAATACTCTGCAATACTCTGGTGCAATACTCTGCAATACCCTGCGCAATACTCTGCAATACCCTGCGCAATACTCTGCAATACCCTGTGCAATACTCTGCAATACTCTGGTGCAATACTCTGCAATACCCTGCGCAATACCCTGCAAAATACTCTGCAATACCCTGGTGCAATACTCTGCAATACCCTGCGCAATACTCTGCAATACCCTGCGCAATACTCTGCAATACCCTGTGCAATACTCTGCAATACCCTGCGCAATACTCTGCAATACCCTGCGCAATACTCTGCAATACCCTGTGCAATACTCTGCAATACTCTGGTGCAATACTCTGCAATACCCTGCGCAATACTCTGCAATACCCTGCGCAATACTCTGCAATACCCTGCGCAATACTCTGCAATACCCTGTGCAATACTCTGCAATACTCTGGTGCAATACTCTGCAATACCCTGCGCAATACTCTGCAATACCCTGCGCAATACCCTGCAAAATACTCTGCAATACCCTGGTGCAATACTCTGCAATACCCTGCGCAATACTCTGCAATACCCTGCGCAATACTCTGCAATACTCTGGTGCAATACTCTGCAATACCCTGGTGCAATACTCTGCAATACCCTGCGCAATACTCTGCAATACCCTGGTGCAATACTCTGCAATACCCTGCGCAATACTCTGCAATACCCTGTGCAATACTCTGCAATACTCTGGTGCAATACTCTGCAATACCCTGCGCAATACTCTGCAATACCCTGTGCAATACTCTGCAATACTCTGGTGCAATACTCTGCAATACCCTGCGCAATACTCTGCAATACCCTGCGCAATACCCTGCAAAATACTCTGCAATACCCTGGTGCAATACTCTGCAATACCCTGCGCAATACTCTGCAATACCCTGCGCAATACCCTGCAAAATACTCTGCAATACCCTGGTGCAATACTCTGCAATACTCTGGTGCAATACTCTGCAATACCCTGCGCAATACTCTGCAATACCCTGCGCAATACTCTGCAATACTCTGGTGCAATACTCTGCAATACCCTGGTGCAATACTCTGCAATACCCTGCACAATACTCTGCAATACCCTGCGCAATACTCTGCAATACTCTGGTGCAATACTCTGCAATACCCTGGTGCAATACCCTGCGCAATACTCTGCAATACCCTGCGCAATACCCTGCAATACCCTGCGCAATACTCTGCAATACCCTGCGCAATACCCTGCAATACCCTGCGCAATACTCTGCAATACTCTGCAATACTCTGGTGCAATACTCTGCAATACCCTGCGCAATACCCTGCAAAATACTCTGCAATACCCTGGTGCAATACTCTGCAATACCCTGCGCAATACTCTGCAATACCCTGCGCAATACCCTGGTGCAATACTCTGCAATACTCTGGTGCAATACTCTGCAATACTCTGGTGCAATACTCTGCAATACCCTGCAAAATACTCTGCAATACCCTGCGCAATACTCTGCAATACCCTGCGCAATACCCTGCGCAATACCCTGCAATACCCTGCAAAATACTCTGCAATACCCTGCGCAATACCCTGCAAAATACTCTGCAATACCCTGGTGCAATACTCTGCAATACTCTGGTGCAATACCCTGCGCAATACTCTGCAATACCCTGCGCAATACCCTGCGCAATACTCTGCAATACCCTGCAATACCCTGCGCAATATTCTGCAATACCCTGCGCAATATTCTGCAATACCCTGCGCAATACTCTGCAATACTCTGCAATACCCTGCGCAATATTCTGCAATACCCTGCGCAATACTCTGCAATACCCTGCGCAATACCCTGGTGCAATACTCTGCAATACTCTGGTGCAATACTCTGCAATACCCTGCAAAATACTCTGCAATACCCTGCGCAATACCCTGCAAAATACTCTGCAATACCCTGGTGCAATACTCTGCAATACTCTGGTGCAATACTCTGCAATACCCTGCGCAATACTCTGCAATACCCTGCGCAATACCCTGCAAAATACTCTGCAATACCCTGGTGCAATACTCTGCAATACTCTGGTGCAATACTCTGCAATACCCTGCGCAATACTCTGCAATACCCTGCGCAATACTCTGCAATACCCTGCGCAATACCCTGCAATACCCTGCGCAATACTCTGCAATACCCTGCGCAATATTCTGCAATACCCTGCGCAATACTCTGCAATACCCTGCGCAATACCCTGGTGCAATACTCTGCAATACTCTGGTGCAATACTCTGCAATACCCTGCAAAATACTCTGCAATACCCTGGTGCAATACTCTGCAATACTCTGGTGCAATACTCTGCAATACCCTGCGCAATACTCTGCAATACCCTGCGCAATACCCTGCAAAATACTCTGCAATACCCTGGTGCAATACTCTGCAATACTCTGGTGCAATACTCTGCAATACCCTGCGCAATACTCTGCAATACCCTGCGCAATACCCTGCAAAATACTCTGCAATACCCTGGTGCAATACTCTGCAATACTCTGGTGCAATACTCTGCAATACCCTGCGCAATACTCTGCAATACCCTGCGCAATACTCTGCAATACTCTGGCGCAATACTCTGCAATACCCTGCGCAATACTCTGCAATACCCTGCGCAATACCCTGCGCAATACTCTGCAATACCCTGGTGCAATACTCTGCAATACTCTGGTGCAATACTCTGCAATACCCTGCGCAATACTCTGCAATACCCTGCGCAATACCCTGGTGCAATACTCTGCAATACCCTGGTGCAATACTCTGCAATACTCTGCAATACTCTGCAATACCCTGCGCAATACTCTGCAATACTCTGGTGCAATACTCTGCAATACCCTGGTGCAATACTCTGCAATACCCTGCGCAATACTCTGCAATACCCTGCGCAATACTCTGCAATACCCTGCGCAATACTCTGCAATACTCTGGTGCAATACTCTGCAATACCCTGGTGCAATACCCTGCAATACCCTGCGCAATACTCTGCAATACCCTGCGCAATACCCTGCAATACCCTGCGCAATACTCTGCAATACCCTGGTGCAATACTCTGCAATACCCTGGTGCAATACTCTGCAATACCCTGCGCAATACTCTGCAATACCCTGGTGCAATACTCTGCAATACTCTGGTGCAATACTCTGCAATACCCTGCGCAATACTCTGCAATACCCTGCGCAATACCCTGCAATACCCTGCGCAATACTCTGCAATACCCTGCGCAATACTCTGCAATACTCTGGTGCAATACTCTGCAATACCCTGGTGCAATACTCTGCAATACCCTGCGCAATACTCTGCAATACCCTGCGCAATACCCTGCAATACCCTGCGCAATACTCTGCAATACCCTGGTGCAATACTCTGCAATACTCTGGTGCAATACTCTGCAATACCCTGCGCAATACTCTGCAATACCCTGCGCAATACTCTGCAATACCCTGCGCAATACTCTGCAATACCCTGCGCAATACTCTGCAATACTCTGGTGCAATACTCTGCAATACCCTGGTGCAATACTCTGCAATACCCTGCGCAATACTCTGCAATACCCTGCGCAATACTCTGCAATACTCTGGTGCAATACTCTGCAATACCCTGGTGCAATACTCTGCGCAATACTCTGCAATACCCTGCGCAATACCCTGCAATACCCTGCGCAATACTCTGCAATACTCTGGTGCAATACTCTGCAATACCCTGGTGCAATACTCTGCAATACCCTGCGCAATACTCTGCAATACCCTGGTGCAATACTCTGCAATACTCTGGTGCAATACTCTGCAATACCCTGCGCAATACTCTGCAATACCCTGCGCAATACCCTGCAATACCCTGCGCAATACTCTGCAATACCCTGGTGCAATACTCTGCAATACCCTGGTGCAATACTCTGCAATACCCTGCGCAATACTCTGCAATACCCTGCGCAATACTCTGCAATACCCTGTGCAATACTCTGCAATACTCTGGTGCAATACTCTGCAATACCCTGCGCAATACTCTGCAATACCCTGCGCAATACTCTGCAATACCCTGTGCAATACTCTGCAATACTCTGGTGCAATACTCTGCAATACCCTGCGCAATACTCTGCAATACCCTGCGCAATACCCTGCAAAATACTCTGCAATACCCTGGTGCAATACTCTGCAATACCCTGCGCAATACTCTGCAATACCCTGCGCAATACCCTGCAATACTCTGGTGCAATACTCTGCAATACCCTGGTGCAATACTCTGCAATACCCTGCGCAATACTCTGCAATACCCTGCGCAATACTCTGCAATACCCTGTGCAATACTCTGCAATACCCTGCGCAATACTCTGCAATACCCTGCGCAATACTCTGCAATACCCTGTGCAATACTCTGCAATACTCTGGTGCAATACTCTGCAATACCCTGCGCAATACTCTGCAATACCCTGCGCAATACTCTGCAATACCCTGCGCAATACTCTGCAATACCCTGTGCAATACTCTGCAATACTCTGGTGCAATACTCTGCAATACCCTGCGCAATACTCTGCAATACCCTGCGCAATACCCTGCAAAATACTCTGCAATACCCTGGTGCAATACTCTGCAATACCCTGCGCAATACTCTGCAATACCCTGCGCAATACTCTGCAATACTCTGGTGCAATACTCTGCAATACCCTGGTGCAATACTCTGCAATACCCTGCGCAATACTCTGCAATACCCTGGTGCAATACTCTGCAATACCCTGCGCAATACTCTGCAATACCCTGTGCAATACTCTGCAATACTCTGGTGCAATACTCTGCAATACCCTGCGCAATACTCTGCAATACCCTGTGCAATACTCTGCAATACTCTGGTGCAATACTCTGCAATACCCTGCGCAATACTCTGCAATACCCTGCGCAATACCCTGCAAAATACTCTGCAATACCCTGGTGCAATACTCTGCAATACCCTGCGCAATACTCTGCAATACCCTGCGCAATACCCTGCAAAATACTCTGCAATACCCTGGTGCAATACTCTGCAATACTCTGGTGCAATACTCTGCAATACCCTGCGCAATACTCTGCAATACCCTGCGCAATACTCTGCAATACTCTGGTGCAATACTCTGCAATACCCTGGTGCAATACTCTGCAATACCCTGCGCAATACTCTGCAATACCCTGCGCAATACTCTGCAATACTCTGGTGCAATACTCTGCAATACCCTGGTGCAATACCCTGCGCAATACTCTGCAATACCCTGCGCAATACCCTGCAATACCCTGCGCAATACTCTGCAATACCCTGCGCAATACCCTGCAATACCCTGCGCAATACTCTGCAATACTCTGCAATACTCTGGTGCAATACTCTGCAATACCCTGCGCAATACCCTGCAAAATACTCTGCAATACCCTGGTGCAATACTCTGCAATACCCTGCGCAATACTCTGCAATACCCTGGTGCAATACTCTGCAATACTCTGGTGCAATACTCTGCAATACTCTGGTGCAATACTCTGCAATACCCTGCAAAATACTCTGCAATACCCTGCGCAATACTCTGCAATACCCTGCGCAATACCCTGCGCAATACCCTGCAAAATACTCTGCAATACCCTGGTGCAATACTCTGCAATACTCTGGTGCAATACCCTGCGCAATACTCTGCAATACCCTGCGCAATACCCTGCGCAATACTCTGCAATACCCTGCAAAATACTCTGCAATACCCTGCGCAATACCCTGCAAAATACTCTGCAATACCCTGGTGCAATACTCTGCAATACTCTGGTGCAATACCCTGCGCAATACTCTGCAATACCCTGCGCAATACCCTGCGCAATACTCTGCAATACCCTGCAATACCCTGCGCAATATTCTGCAATACCCTGCGCAATATTCTGCAATACCCTGCGCAATACTCTGCAATACTCTGCAATACCCTGCGCAATATTCTGCAATACCCTGCGCAATACTCTGCAATACCCTGCGCAATACCCTGGTGCAATACTCTGCAATACTCTGGTGCAATACTCTGCAATACCCTGCAAAATACTCTGCAATACCCTGCGCAATACCCTGCAAAATACTCTGCAATACCCTGGTGCAATACTCTGCAATACTCTGGTGCAATACTCTGCAATACCCTGCGCAATACTCTGCAATACCCTGCGCAATACCCTGCAAAATACTCTGCAATACCCTGGTGCAATACTCTGCAATACTCTGGTGCAATACTCTGCAATACCCTGCGCAATACTCTGCAATACCCTGCGCAATACTCTGCAATACCCTGCGCAATACCCTGCAATACCCTGCGCAATACTCTGCAATACCCTGCGCAATATTCTGCAATACCCTGCGCAATACTCTGCAATACCCTGCGCAATACTCTGCAATACCCTGCGCAATACTCTGCAATACCCTGCGCAATACCCTGGTGCAATACTCTGCAATACTCTGGTGCAATACTCTGCAATACCCTGCACAATACTCTGCAATACCCTGCGCAATACCCTGCAAAATACTCTGCAATACCCTGGTGCAATACTCTGCAATACACTGGTGCAATACTCTGCAATACCCTGCGCAATACTCTGCAATACCCTGCGCAATACTCTGCAATACTCTGGCGCAATACTCTGCAATACCCTGCGCAATACTCTGCAATACCCTGCGCAATACTCTGCAATACCCTGGTGCAATACTCTGCAATACTCTGGTGCAATACTCTGCAATACCCTGCGCAATACCCTGCAAAATACTCTGCAATACCCTGGTGCAATACTCTGCAATACCCTGCGCAATACCCTGCAAAATACTCTGCAATACCCTGGTGCAATACTCTGCAATACCCTGCGCAATACTCTGCAATACCCTGCGCAATACTCTGCAATACCCTGCGCAATACCCTGGTGCAATACTCTGCAATACTCTGGTGCAATACTCTGCAATACCCTGCAAAATACTCTGCAATACCCTGCGCAATACCCTGCAAAATACTCTGCAATACCCTGGTGCAATACTCTGCAATACTCTGGTGCAATACCCTGCGCAATACTCTGCAATACCCTGCGCAATACCCTGCACAATACTCTGCAATACCCTGCAATACCCTGCGCAATACTCTGCAATACCATGCGCAATATTCTGCAATACCCTGCGCAATACTCTGCAATACTCTGCGCAATACCCTGGTGCAATACTCTGCAATACTCTGGTGCAATACTCTGCAATACCCTGCGCAATACTCTGCAATACCCTGCGCAATACCCTGCAAAATACTCTGCAATACCCTGGTGCAATACTCTGCAATACTCTGGTGCAATACTCTGCAATACCCTGCGCAATACTCTGCAATACCCTGTGCAATACCCTGCAAAATACTCTGCAATACCCTGGTGCAATACTCTGCAATACTCTGGTGCAATACTCTGCAATACCCTGGTGCAATACTCTGCAATACCCTGCGCAATACTCTGCAATACCCTGCGCAATACTCTGCAATACTCTGGTGCAATACTCTGCAATACCCTGGTGCAATACCCTGCGCAATACTCTGCAATACCCTGCGCAATACCCTGCAATACCCTGCGCAATACTCTGCAATACCCTGCGCAATACTCTGCAATACCCTGCGCAATACTCTGCAATACTCTGCAATACTCTGGTGCAATACTCTGCAATACCCTGCGCAATACCCTGCAAAATACTCTGCAATACCCTGGTGCAATACTCTGCAATACCCTGCGCAATACTCTGCAATACCCTGCGCAATACCCTGGTGCAATACTCTGCAATACTCTGGTGCAATACTCTGCAATACTCTGGTGCAATACTCTGCAATACCCTGCAAAATACTCTGCAATACCCTGCGCAATACCCTGCAAAATACTCTGCAATACCCTGGTGCAATACTCTGCAATACTCTGGTGCAATACTCTGCAATACCCTGCGCAATACTCTGCAATACCCTGCGCAATACCCTGCAAAATACTCTGCAATACCCTGGTGCAATACTCTGCAATACTCTGGTGCAATACTCTGCAATACCCTGCGCAATACTCTGCAATACCCTGCGCAATACCCTGCAAAATACTCTGCAATACCCTGGTGCAATACTCTGCAATACTCTGGTGCAATACTCTGCAATACCCTGCAATACCCTGCGCAATACTCTGCAATACTCTGGCGCAATACTCTGCAATACCCTGGTGCAATACTCTGCAATACCCTGCGCAATACTCTGCAATACCATGCGCAATTCTCTGCAATACCCTGCGCAATTCTCTGCAATACTCTGGTGCAATACTCTGCAATACCCTGGTGCAATACCCTGCGCAATACTCTGCAATACCCTGCGCAATACCCTGCAATACCCTGCGCAATACTCTGCAATACCCTGCGCAATACTCTGCAATACTCTGCAATACTCTGGTGCAATACTCTGCAATACCCTGCGCAATACTCTGCAATACCCTGCGCAATACCCTGGTGCAATACTCTGCAATACTCTGGTGCAATACTCTGCAATACTCTGGTGCAATACTCTGCAATACCCTGCGCAATATTCTGCAATACCCTGCGCAATACTCTGCAATACTCTGCAATACCCTGCACAATATTCTGCAATACCCTGCGCAATACTCTGCAATACCCTGCGCAATACCCTGGTGCAATACTCTGCAATACTCTGGTGCAATACTCTGCAATACCCTGCAAAATACTCTGCAATACCCTGCGCAATACCCTGCAAAATACTCTGCAATACCCTGGTGCAATACTCTGCAATACTCTGGTGCAATACTCTGCAATACCCTGCGCAATACTCTGCAATACCCTGCGCAATACCCTGCAAAATACTCTGCAATACCCTGGTGCAATACTCTGCAATACACTGGTGCAATACTCTGCAATACCCTGCGCAATACTCTGCAATACCCTGCGCAATACTCTGCAATACTCTGGCGCAATACTCTGCAATACCCTGCGCAATACTCTGCAATACCCTGCGCAATACCCTGCGCAATACTCTGCAATACCCTGGTGCAATACTCTGCAATACTCTGGTGCAATACCCTGCGCAATACTCTGCAATACCCTGCGCAATACTCTGCAATACTCTGGTGCAATACTCTGCAATACCCTGGTGCAATACCCTGCGCAATACTCTGCAATACCCTGCGCAATACTCTGCAATACCCTGCGCAATACTCTGCAATACTCTGGTGCAATACTCTGCAATACCCTGGTGCAATACTCTGCAATACCCTGCGCAATACTCTGCAATACCCTGCGCAATACTCTGCAATACTCTGGTGCAATACTCTGCAATACCCTGGTGCAATACTCTGCAATACTCTGCAATACCCTGCGCAATACTCTGCAATACCCTGCGCAATACTCTGCAATACTCTGGTGCAATACTCTGCAATACCCTGGTGCAATACCCTGCAATACCCTGCGCAATACTCTGCAATACCCTGCGCAATACTCTGCAATACCCTGCGCAATACTCTGCAATACTCTGGTGCAATACTCTGCAATACCCTGGTGCAATACTCTGCAATACCCTGCGCAATACTCTGCAATACCCTGCGCAATTCTCTGCAATACTCTGGTGCAATACTCTGCAATACCCTGGTGCAATACCCTGCGCAATACTCTGCAATACCCTGCGCAATACCCTGCAATACCCTGCGCAATACTCTGCAATACCCTGCGCAATACTCTGCAATACTCTGCAATACTCTGGTGCAATACTCTGCAATACCCTGTGCAATACCCTGCAAAATACTCTGCAATACCCTGCGCAATACTCTGCAATACTCTGCAATACCCTGCGCAATACCCTGGTGCAATACTCTGCAATACTCTGGTGCAATACTCTGCAATACTCTGGTGCAATACTCTGCAATACCCTGCAAAATACTCTGCAATACCCTGCGCAATACTCTGCAATACCCTGCGCAATACCCTGCGCAATACCCTGCAAAATACTCTGCAATACCCTGGTGCAATACTCTGCAATACTCTGGTGCAATACCCTGCGCAATACTCTGCAATACCCTGCGCAATACTCTGCAATACCCTGCAATACCCTGCGCAATACTCTGCAATACCCTGCGCAATATTCTGCAATACCCTGCGCAATACTCTGCAATACCCTGCGCAATACCCTGCGCAATACTCTGCAATACCCTGGTGCAATACTCTGCAATACCCTGCGCAATACTCTGCAATACCCTGCGCAATACTCTGCAATACTCTGGTGCAATACTCTGCAATACCCTGGTGCAATACTCTGCAATACCCTGCGCAATACTCTGCAATACCCTGCGCAATACTCTGCAATACTCTGGTGCAATACTCTGCAATACCCTGGTGCAATACTCTGCAATACCCTGCGCAATACTCTGCAATACCCTGCGCAATACCCTGCAATACCCTGCGCAATACTCTGCAATACTCTGGTGCAATACTCTGCAATACCCTGGTGCAATACTCTGCAATACCCTGCGCAATACTCTGCAATACCCTGGTGCAATACTCTGCAATACTCTGGTGCAATACTCTGCAATACCCTGCGCAATACTCTGCAATACCCTGCGCAATACCCTGCAATACCCTGCGCAATACTCTGCAATACCCTGGTGCAATACTCTGCAATACCCTGCGCAATACTCTGCAATACCCTGCGCAATACTCTGCAATACCCTGTGCAATACTCTGCAATACTCTGGTGCAATACTCTGCAATACCCTGCGCAATACTCTGCAATACCCTGCGCAATACTCTGCAATACCCTGTGCAATACTCTGCAATACTCTGGTGCAATACTCTGCAATACCCTGCGCAATACCCTGCAAAATACTCTGCAATACCCTGGTGCAATACTCTGCAATACCCTGCGCAATACTCTGCAATACCCTGCGCAATACTCTGCAATACCCTGTGCAATACTCTGCAATACCCTGCGCAATACTCTGCAATACCCTGCGCAATACTCTGCAATACCCTGTGCAATACTCTGCAATACTCTGGTGCAATACTCTGCAATACCCTGCGCAATACTCTGCAATACCCTGCGCAATACTCTGCAATACCCTGTGCAATACTCTGCAATACTCTGGTGCAATACTCTGCAATACCCTGCGCAATACTCTGCAATACCCTGCGCAATACCCTGCAAAATACTCTGCAATACCCTGGTGCAATACTCTGCAATACCCTGCGCAATACTCTGCAATACCCTGCGCAATACTCTGCAATACTCTGGTGCAATACTCTGCAATACCCTGGTGCAATACTCTGCAATACCCTGCGCAATACTCTGCAATACCCTGGTGCAATACTCTGCAATACCCTGCGCAATACTCTGCAATACCCTGTGCAATACTCTGCAATACTCTGGTGCAATACTCTGCAATACCCTGCGCAATACTCTGCAATACCCTGTGCAATACTCTGCAATACTCTGGTGCAATACTCTGCAATACCCTGCGCAATACTCTGCAATACCCTGCGCAATACCCTGCAAAATACTCTGCAATACCCTGGTGCAATACTCTGCAATACCCTGCGCAATACTCTGCAATACCCTGCGCAATACCCTGCAAAATACTCTGCAATACCCTGGTGCAATACTCTGCAATACTCTGGTGCAATACTCTGCAATACCCTGCGCAATACTCTGCAATACCCTGCGCAATACTCTGCAATACTCTGGTGCAATACTCTGCAATACCCTGGTGCAATACTCTGCAATACCCTGCACAATACTCTGCAATACCCTGCGCAATACTCTGCAATACTCTGGTGCAATACTCTGCAATACCCTGGTGCAATACCCTGCGCAATACTCTGCAATACCCTGCGCAATACCCTGCAATACCCTGCGCAATACTCTGCAATACCCTGCGCAATACCCTGCAATACCCTGCGCAATACTCTGCAATACTCTGCAATACTCTGGTGCAATACTCTGCAATACCCTGCGCAATACCCTGCAAAATACTCTGCAATACCCTGGTGCAATACTCTGCAATACCCTGCGCAATACTCTGCAATACCCTGCGCAATACCCTGGTGCAATACTCTGCAATACTCTGGTGCAATACTCTGCAATACTCTGGTGCAATACTCTGCAATACCCTGCAAAATACTCTGCAATACCCTGCGCAATACTCTGCAATACCCTGCGCAATACCCTGCGCAATACCCTGCAATACCCTGCAAAATACTCTGCAATACCCTGCGCAATACCCTGCAAAATACTCTGCAATACCCTGGTGCAATACTCTGCAATACTCTGGTGCAATACCCTGCGCAATACTCTGCAATACCCTGCGCAATACCCTGCGCAATACTCTGCAATACCCTGCAATACCCTGCGCAATATTCTGCAATACCCTGCGCAATATTCTGCAATACCCTGCGCAATACTCTGCAATACTCTGCAATACCCTGCGCAATATTCTGCAATACCCTGCGCAATACTCTGCAATACCCTGCGCAATACCCTGGTGCAATACTCTGCAATACTCTGGTGCAATACTCTGCAATACCCTGCAAAATACTCTGCAATACCCTGCGCAATACCCTGCAAAATACTCTGCAATACCCTGGTGCAATACTCTGCAATACTCTGGTGCAATACTCTGCAATACCCTGCGCAATACTCTGCAATACCCTGCGCAATACCCTGCAAAATACTCTGCAATACCCTGGTGCAATACTCTGCAATACTCTGGTGCAATACTCTGCAATACCCTGCGCAATACTCTGCAATACCCTGCGCAATACTCTGCAATACCCTGCGCAATACCCTGCAATACCCTGCGCAATACTCTGCAATACCCTGCGCAATATTCTGCAATACCCTGCGCAATACTCTGCAATACCCTGCGCAATACCCTGGTGCAATACTCTGCAATACTCTGGTGCAATACTCTGCAATACCCTGCAAAATACTCTGCAATACCCTGGTGCAATACTCTGCAATACTCTGGTGCAATACTCTGCAATACCCTGCGCAATACTCTGCAATACCCTGCGCAATACCCTGCAAAATACTCTGCAATACCCTGGTGCAATACTCTGCAATACTCTGGTGCAATACTCTGCAATACCCTGCGCAATACTCTGCAATACCCTGCGCAATACCCTGCAAAATACTCTGCAATACCCTGGTGCAATACTCTGCAATACTCTGGTGCAATACTCTGCAATACCCTGCGCAATACTCTGCAATACCCTGCGCAATACTCTGCAATACTCTGGCGCAATACTCTGCAATACCCTGCGCAATACTCTGCAATACCCTGCGCAATACCCTGCGCAATACTCTGCAATACCCTGGTGCAATACTCTGCAATACTCTGGTGCAATACTCTGCAATACCCTGCGCAATACTCTGCAATACCCTGCGCAATACCCTGGTGCAATACTCTGCAATACCCTGGTGCAATACTCTGCAATACTCTGCAATACTCTGCAATACCCTGCGCAATACTCTGCAATACTCTGGTGCAATACTCTGCAATACCCTGGTGCAATACTCTGCAATACCCTGCGCAATACTCTGCAATACCCTGCGCAATACTCTGCAATACCCTGCGCAATACTCTGCAATACTCTGGTGCAATACTCTGCAATACCCTGGTGCAATACCCTGCAATACCCTGCGCAATACTCTGCAATACCCTGCGCAATACCCTGCAATACCCTGCGCAATACTCTGCAATACCCTGGTGCAATACTCTGCAATACCCTGGTGCAATACTCTGCAATACCCTGCGCAATACTCTGCAATACCCTGGTGCAATACTCTGCAATACTCTGGTGCAATACTCTGCAATACCCTGCGCAATACTCTGCAATACCCTGCGCAATACCCTGCAATACCCTGCGCAATACTCTGCAATACCCTGCGCAATACTCTGCAATACTCTGGTGCAATACTCTGCAATACCCTGGTGCAATACTCTGCAATACCCTGCGCAATACTCTGCAATACCCTGCGCAATACCCTGCAATACCCTGCGCAATACTCTGCAATACCCTGGTGCAATACTCTGCAATACTCTGGTGCAATACTCTGCAATACCCTGCGCAATACTCTGCAATACCCTGCGCAATACTCTGCAATACCCTGCGCAATACTCTGCAATACCCTGCGCAATACTCTGCAATACTCTGGTGCAATACTCTGCAATACCCTGGTGCAATACTCTGCAATACCCTGCGCAATACTCTGCAATACCCTGCGCAATACCCTGCAATACCCTGCGCAATACTCTGCAATACTCTGGTGCAATACTCTGCAATACCCTGGTGCAATACTCTGCAATACCCTGCGCAATACTCTGCAATACCCTGGTGCAATACTCTGCAATACTCTGGTGCAATACTCTGCAATACCCTGCGCAATACTCTGCAATACCCTGTGCAATACTCTGCAATACTCTGGTGCAATACTCTGCAATACCCTGCGCAATACTCTGCAATACCCTGCGCAATACCCTGCAAAATACTCTGCAATACCCTGGTGCAATACTCTGCAATACCCTGCGCAATACTCTGCAATACCCTGCGCAATACCCTGCAAAATACTCTGCAATACCCTGGTGCAATACTCTGCAATACTCTGGTGCAATACTCTGCAATACCCTGCGCAATACTCTGCAATACCCTGCGCAATACTCTGCAATACTCTGGTGCAATACTCTGCAATACCCTGGTGCAATACTCTGCAATACCCTGCGCAATACTCTGCAATACCCTGCGCAATACTCTGCAATACTCTGGTGCAATACTCTGCAATACCCTGGTGCAATACTCTGCAATACCCTGCGCAATACTCTGCAATACCCTGCGCAATACTCTGCAATACTCTGGTGCAATACTCTGCAATACCCTGGTGCAATACCCTGCGCAATACTCTGCAATACCCTGCGCAATACCCTGCAATACCCTGCGCAATACTCTGCAATACCCTGCGCAATACCCTGCAATACCCTGCGCAATACTCTGCAATACTCTGCAATACTCTGGTGCAATACTCTGCAATACCCTGCGCAATACCCTGCAAAATACTCTGCAATACCCTGGTGCAATACTCTGCAATACCC
Source organism: Rana muscosa (assembly GCA_029206835.1). Lineage (NCBI taxonomy): Eukaryota > Metazoa > Chordata > Amphibia > Anura > Ranidae > Rana > Rana muscosa. The sequence continues at coordinate 2,305,585 of JARGYO010000230.1, forward strand.
TGCGCAATACTCTGCAATACCCTGCGCAATACCCTGGTGCAATACTCTGCAATACCCTGGTGCAATACTCTGCAATACCCTGCGCAATACTCTGCAATACCCTGCGCAATACTCTGCAATACTCTGGTGCAATACTCTGCAATACCCTGGTGCAATACTCTGCAATACCCTGCGCAATACTCTGCAATACCCTGCGCAATACTCTGCAATACCCTGGTGCAATACCCTGCGCAATACTCTGCAATACCCTGCGCAATACCCTGCAATACCCTGCGCAATACTCTGCAATACCCTGCGCAATACCCTGCAATACCCTGCGCAATACTCTGCAATACTCTGCAATACTCTGGTGCAATACTCTGCAATACCCTGCGCAATACCCTGCAAAATACTCTGCAATACCCTGGTGCAATACTCTGCAATACCCTGCGCAATACTCTGCAATACCCTGCGCAATACCCTGGTGCAATACTCTGCAATACTCTGGTGCAATACTCTGCAATACTCTGGTGCAATACTCTGCAATACCCTGCAAAATACTCTGCAATACCCTGCGCAATACTCTGCAATACCCTGCGCAATACCCTGGTGCAATACTCTGCAATACTCTGGTGCAATACTCTGCAATACTCTGGTGCAATACTCTGCAATACCCTGCAAAATACTCTGCAATACCCTGCGCAATACCCTGCGCAATACCCTGCAAAATACTCTGCAATACCCTGGTGCAATACTCTGCAATACTCTGGTGCAATACCCTGCGCAATACTCTGCAATACCCTGCGCAATACCCTGCGCAATACTCTGCAATACCCTGCAAAATACTCTGCAATACCCTGCGCAATACCCTGCAAAATACTCTGCAATACCCTGGTGCAATACTCTGCAATACTCTGGTGCAATACCCTGCGCAATACTCTGCAATACCCTGCGCAATACCCTGCGCAATACTCTGCAATACCCTGGTGCAATACTCTGCAATACTCTGGTGCAATACTCTGCAATACTCTGGTGCAATACTCTGCAATACCCTGCGCAATACTCTGCAATACCCTGCGCAATATTCTGCAATACCCTGCGCAATACTCTGCAATACTCTGCAATACCCTGCGCAATATTCTGCAATACCCTGCGCAATACTCTGCAATACCCTGCGCAATACCCTGGTGCAATACTCTGCAATACTCTGGTGCAATACTCTGCAAAATACTCTGCAATACCCTGCAAAATACTCTGCAATACCCTGCGCAATACCCTGCAAAATACTCTGCAATACCCTGGTGCAATACTCTGCAATACTCTGGTGCAATACTCTGCAATACCCTGCGCAATACTCTGCAATACCCTGCGCAATACCCTGCAAAATACTCTGCAATACCCTGGTGCAATACTCTGCAATACTCTGGTGCAATACTCTGCAATACCCTGCGCAATACTCTGCAATACCCTGCGCAATACTCTGCAATACCCTGCGCAATACCCTGGTGCAATACTCTGCAATACTCTGGTGCAATACTCTGCAATACCCTGCAAAATACTCTGCAATACCCTGCGCAATACCCTGCAAAATACTCTGCAATACCCTGGTGCAATACTCTGCAATACTCTGGTGCAATACCCTGCGCAATACTCTGCAATACCCTGCGCAATACCCTGCGCAATACTCTGCAATACCCTGCAATACCCTGCGCAATACTCTGCAATACCCTGCGCAATATTCTGCAATACCCTGCGCAATACTCTGCAATACTCTGGTGCAATACTCTGCAATACCCTGCAAAATACTCTGCAATACCCTGCGCAATACCCTGCAAAATACTCTGCAATACCCTGGTGCAATACTCTGCAATACTCTGGTGCAATACTCTGCAATACCCTGCGCAATACTCTGCAATACCCTGCGCAATACCCTGCAAAATACTCTGCAATACCCTGGTGCAATACTCTGCAATACTCTGGTGCAATACTCTGCAATACCCTGGTGCAATACTCTGCAATACCCTGCGCAATACTCTGCAATACCCTGCGCAATACTCTGCAATACTCTGGTGCAATACTCTGCAATACCCTGGTGCAATACCCTGCGCAATACTCTGCAATACCCTGCGCAATACCCTGCAATACCATGCGCAATACTCTGCAATACCCTGCGCAATACTCTGCAATACTCTGCAATACTCTGGTGCAATACTCTGCAATACCCTGCGCAATACCCTGCAAAATACTCTGCAATACCCTGGTGCAATACTCTGCAATACTCTGGTGCAATACTCTGCAATACCCTGCAAAATACTCTGCAATACCCTGCGCAATACCCTGCAAAATACTCTGCAATACCCTGGTGCAATACTCTGCAATACTCTGGTGCAATACCCTGCGCAATACTCTGCAATACCCTGCGCAATACCCTGCACAATACTCTGCAATACCCTGCAATACCCTGCGCAATACTCTGCAATACCCTGCGCAATATTCTGCAATACCCTGCGCAATACTCTGCAATACTCTGCAATACCCTGCGCAATATTCTGCAATACCCTGCGCAATACTCTGCAATACCCTGCGCAATACCCTGGTGCAATACTCTGCAATACTCTGGTGCAATACTCTGCAATACCCTGCGCAATACCCTGCAAAATACTCTGCAATACCCTGGTGCAATACTCTGCAATACTCTGGTGCAATACTCTGCAATACCCTGCGCAATACTCTGCAATACCCTGCGCAATACCCTGCAAAATACTCTGCAATACCCTGGTGCAATACTCTGCAATACTCTGGTGCAATACTCTGCAATACCCTGCGCAATACTCTGCAATACCCTGCGCAATACCCTGCAAAATACTCTGCAATACCCTGGTGCAATACTCTGCAATACTCTGGTGCAATACTCTGCAATACCCTGCGCAATACTCTGCAATACCCTGCGCAATACCCTGCAAAATACTCTGCAATACCCTGGTGCAATACTCTGCAATACTCTGGTGCAATACTCTGCAATACCCTGCACAATACTCTGCAATACCCTGCGCAATACCCTGCGCAATACCCTGCAAAATACTCTGCAATACCCTGGAGCAATACTCTGCAATACTCTGGTGCAATACTCTGCAATACCCTGCAATACCCTGCGCAATACTCTGCAATACTCTGGCGCAATACTCTGCAATACCCTGCGCAATACTCTGCAATACCCTGCGCAATACCCTGCGCAATACTCTGCAATACCCTGGTGCAATACTCTGCAATACTCTGGTGCAATACTCTGCAATACCCTGGTGCAATACTCTGCAATACTCTGCAATACCCTGCGCAATACTCTGCAATACCCTGCGCAATACTCTGCAATACCCTGCGCAATACTCTGCAATACCCTGCGCAATACCCTGCGCAATACTCTGCAATACCCTGGTGCAATACTCTGCAATACTCTGGTGCAATACCCTGCGCAATACTCTGCAATACCCTGCGCAATACTCTGCAATACTCTGGTGCAATACTCTGCAATACCCTGGTGCAATACCCTGCGCAATACTCTGCAATACCCTGCGCAATACTCTGCAATACCCTGCGCAATACTCTGCAATACTCTGGTGCAATACTCTGCAATACCCTGGTGCAATACTCTGCAATACCCTGCACAATACTCTGCAATACCCTGCGCAATACTCTGCAATACTCTGGTGCAATACTCTGCAATACCCTGGTGCAATACTCTGCAATACTCTGCAATACCCTGCGCAATACTCTGCAATACCCTGCGCAATACTCTGCAATACTCTGGTGCAATACTCTGCAATACCCTGGTGCAATACCCTGCAATACCCTGCGCAATACTCTGCAATACCCTGCGCAATACTCTGCAATACCCTGCGCAATACTCTGCAATACTCTGGTGCAATACTCTGCAATACCCTGGTGCAATACTCTGCAATACCCTGCGCAATACTCTGCAATACCCTGCGCAATTCTCTGCAATACTCTGGTGCAATACTCTGCAATACCCTGGTGCAATACCCTGCGCAATACTCTGCAATACCCTGCGCAATACCCTGCAATACCCTGCGCAATACTCTGCAATACCCTGCGCAATACTCTGCAATACTCTGCAATACTCTGGTGCAATACTCTGCAATACCCTGCGCAATACCCTGCAAAATACTCTGCAATACCCTGCGCAATACTCTGCAATACTCTGCAATACCCTGCGCAATACCCTGGTGCAATACTCTGCAATACTCTGGTGCAATACTCTGCAATACTCTGGTGCAATACTCTGCAATACCCTGCAAAATACTCTGCAATACCCTGCGCAATACTCTGCAATACCCTGCGCAATACCCTGCGCAATACCCTGCAAAATACTCTGCAATACCCTGGTGCAATACTCTGCAATACTCTGGTGCAATACCCTGCGCAATACTCTGCAATACCCTGCGCAATACTCTGCAATACCCTGCAATACCCTGCGCAATACTCTGCAATACCCTGCGCAATATTCTGCAATACCCTGCGCAATACTCTGCAATACTCTGCAATACCCTGCGCAATATTCTGCAATACCCTGCGCAATACTCTGCAATACCCTGCGCAATACCCTGGTGCAATACTCTGCAATACTCTGGTGCAATACTCTGCAATACCCTGCAAAATACTCTGCAATACCCTGCGCAATACCCTGCAAAATACTCTGCAATACCCTGGTGCAATACTCTGCAATACTCTGGTGCAATACTCTGCAATACCCTGCGCAATACTCTGCAATACCCTGCGCAATACCCTGCAAAATACTCTGCAATACCCTGGTGCAATACTCTGCAATACACTGGTGCAATACTCTGCAATACCCTGCGCAATACTCTGCAATACCCTGCGCAATACTCTGCAATACTCTGGCGCAATACTCTGCAATACCCTGCGCAATACTCTGCAATACCCTGCGCAATACCCTGCGCAATACTCTGCAATACCCTGGTGCAATACTCTGCAATACCCTGCGCAATACTCTGCAATACCCTGCGCAATACTCTGCAATACTCTGGTGCAATACTCTGCAATACCCTGGTGCAATACTCTGCAATACCCTGCGCAATACTCTGCAATACCCTGCGCAATACTCTGCAATACTCTGGTGCAATACTCTGCAATACCCTGCGCAATACTCTGCAATACCCTGCGCAATACCCTGCAATACCCTGTGCAATACTCTGCAATACTCTGGTGCAATACTCTGCAATACCCTGGTGCAATACTCTGCAATACCCTGCGCAATACTCTGCAATACCCTGGTGCAATACTCTGCAATACTCTGGTGCAATACTCTGCAATACCCTGCGCAATACCCTGCAATACCCTGCGCAATACCCTGCAATACCCTGCGCAATACTCTGCAATACCCTGGTGCAATACTCTGCAATACCCTGCGCAATACTCTGCAATACCCTGCGCAATACTCTGCAATACCCTGCGCAATACTCTGCAATACCCTGTGCAATACTCTGCAATACTCTGGTGCAATACTCTGCAATACCCTGCGCAATACTCTGCAATACCCTGCGCAATACTCTGCAATACCCTGCGCAATACTCTGCAATACCCTGTGCAATACTCTGCAATACTCTGGTGCAATACTCTGCAATACCCTGCGCAATACTCTGCAATACCCTGCGCAATACCCTGCAAAATACTCTGCAATACCCTGGTGCAATACTCTGCAATACCCTGCGCAATACTCTGCAATACCCTGTGCAATACCCTGCAATACTCTGGTGCAATACTCTGCAATACCCTGGTGCAATACTCTGCAATACCCTGCGCAATACTCTGCAATACCCTGCGCAATACTCTGCAATACCCTGTGCAATACTCTGCAATACCCTGCGCAATACTCTGCAATACCCTGTGCAATACTCTGCAATACTCTGGTGCAATACTCTGCAATACCCTGCGCAATACTCTGCAATACCCTGCGCAATACTCTGCAATACCCTGCGCAATACTCTGCAATACCCTGTGCAATACTCTGCAATACTCTGGTGCAATACTCTGCAATACCCTGCGCAATACTCTGCAATACCCTGCACAATACCCTGCAAAATACTCTGCAATACCCTGGTGCAATACTCTGCAATACCCTGCGCAATACTCTGCAATACCCTGCGCAATACTCTGCAATACTCTGGTGCAATACTCTGCAATACCCTGGTGCAATACTCTGCAATACCCTGCGCAATACTCTGCAATACCCTGGTGCAATACTCTGCAATACCCTGCGCAATACTCTGCAATACCCTGTGCAATACTCTGCAATACCCTGTGCAATACTCTGCAATACTCTGGTGCAATACTCTGCAATACCCTGCGCAATACTCTGCAATACCCTGTGCAATACTCTGCAATACTCTGGTGCAATACTCTGCAATACCCTGCGCAATACTCTGCAATACCCTGCGCAATACCCTGCAAAATACTCTGCAATACCCTGGTGCAATACTCTGCAATACCCTGCGCAATACTCTGCAATACCCTGCGCAATACCCTGCAAAATACTCTGCAATACCCTGGTGCAATACTCTGCAATACTCTGGTGCAATACTCTGCAATACCCTGCGCAATACTCTGCAATACCCTGCGCAATACTCTGCAATACTCTGGTGCAATACGCTGCAATACCCTGGTGCAATACTCTGCAATACCCTGCGCAATACTCTGCAATACCCTGTGCAATACTCTGCAATACTCTGGTGCAATACTCTGCAATACCCTGGTGCAATACCCTGCGCAATACTCTGCAATACCCTGCGCAATACCCTGCAATACCCTGCGCAATACTCTGCAATACCCTGCGCAATACCCTGCAATACCCTGCGCAATACTCTGCAATACTCTGCAATACTCTGGTGCAATACTCTGCAATACCCTGCGCAATACCCTGCAAAATACTCTGCAATACCCTGGTGCAATACTCTGCAATACCCTGCGCAATACTCTGCAATACCCTGCGCAATACCCTGGTGCAATACTCTGCAATACTCTGGTGCAATACTCTGCAATACTCTGGTGCAATACTCTGCAATACCCTGCAAAATACTCTGCAATACCCTGCGCAATACTCTGCAATACCCTGCGCAATACCCTGCGCAATACCCTGCAAAATACTCTGCAATACCCTGGTGCAATACTCTGCAATACTCTGGTGCAATACCCTGCGCAATACTCTGCAATACCCTGCGCAATACTCTGCAATACCCTGCAATACCCTGCGCAATACTCTGCAATACCCTGCGCAATATTCTGCAATACCCTGCGCAATACTCTGCAATACTCTGCAATACCCTGCGCAATATTCTGCAATACCCTGCGCAATACTCTGCAATACCCTGCGCAATACCCTGGTGCAATACTCTGCAATACTCTGGTGCAATACTCTGCAATACCCTGCAAAATACTCTGCAATACCCTGCGCAATACCCTGCAAAATACTCTGCAATACCCTGGTGCAATACTCTGCAATACTCTGGTGCAATACTCTGCAATACCCTGCGCAATACTCTGCAATACCCTGCGCAATACCCTGCAATACCCTGCGCACTACTCTGCAATACTCTGGCGCAATACTCTGCAATACCCTGCGCAATACTCTGCAATACCCTGCGCAATACCCTGCGCAATACTCTGCAATACCCTGGTGCAATACTCTGCAATACTCTGGTGCAATACTCTGCAATACCCTGCGCAATACTCTGCAATACCCTGCGCAATACCCTGGTGCAATACTCTGCAATACCCTGGTGCAATACTCTGCAATACTCTGCAATACCCTGCGCAATACTCTGCAATACCCTGCGCAATACTCTGCAATACCCTGCGCAATACTCTGCAATACTCTGGTGCAATACTCTGCAATACCCTGGTGCAATACTCTGCAATACCCTGCGCAATACTCTGCAATACCCTGCGCAATACTCTGCAATACCCTGCGCAATACTCTGCAATACTCTGGTGCAATACTCTGCAATACCCTGGTGCAATACCCTGCAATACCCTGCGCAATACTCTGCAATACCCTGCGCAATACCCTGCAATACCCTGCGCAATACTCTGCAATACTCTGGTGCAATACTCTGCAATACCCTGGTGCAATACTCTGCAATACCCTGCGCAATACTCTGCAATACCCTGGTGCAATACTCTGCAATACTCTGGTGCAATACTCTGCAATACCCTGCGCAATACTCTGCAATACCCTGCGCAATACCCTGCAATACCCTGCGCAATACTCTGCAATACCCTGCGCAATACTCTGCAATACTCTGGTGCAATACTCTGCAATACCCTGGTGCAATACTCTGCAATACCCTGGTGCAATACTCTGCAATACCCTGCGCAATACTCTGCAATACCCTGGTGCAATACTCTGCAATACTCTGGTGCAATACTCTGCAATACCCTGCGCAATACTCTGCAATACCCTGCGCAATACTCTGCAATACCCTGCGCAATACTCTGCAATACTCTGGTGCAATACTCTGCAATACCCTGGTGCAATACTCTGCAATACCCTGCGCAATACTCTGCAATACCCTGCGCAATACCCTGCAATACCCTGCGCAATACTCTGCAATACTCTGGTGCAATACTCTGCAATACCCTGGTGCAATACTCTGCAATACCCTGCGCAATACTCTGCAATACCCTGCGCAATACTCTGCAATACCCTGGTGCAATACTCTGCAATACTCTGGTGCAATACTCTGCAATACCCTGCGCAATACTCTGCAATACCCTGCGCAATACCCTGGTGCAATACTCTGCAATACTCTGGTGCAATACTCTGGTGCAATACTCTGCAATACTCTGGTGCAATACTCTGCAATACCCTGCGCAATATTCTGCAATACCCTGCGCAATACTCTGCAATACTCTGCAATACTCTGCAATACCCTGCGCAATATTCTGCAATACCCTGCGCAATACTCTGCAATACCCTGCGCAATACCCTGGTGCAATACTCTGCAATACTCTGGTGCAATACTCTGCAATACCCTGGTGCAATACTCTGTAATACCCTGGTGCAATACTCTGCAATACCCTGCGCAATACCCTGCAAAATACTCTGCAATACCCTGGTGCAATACTCTGCAATACTCTGGTGCAATACTCTGCAATACCCTGGTGCAATACTCTGCAATACCCTGCGCAATACTCTGCAATACCCTGCGCAATACTCTGCAATACCCTGCGCAATACTCTGCAATACTCTGGTGCAATACTCTGCAATACCCTGGTGCAATACCCTGCGCAATACTCTGCAATACCCTGCGCAATACCCTGCAATACCCTGCGCAATACTCTGCAATACCCTGCGCAATACTCTGCAATACTCTGCAATACTCTGGTGCAATACTCTGCAATACCCTGCGCAATACCCTGCAAAATACTCTGCAATACCCTGGTGCAATACTCTGCAATACCCTGCGCAATACTCTGCAATACCCTGCGCAATACCCTGGTGCAATACTCTGCAATACTCTGGTGCAATACTCTGCAATACTCTGGTGCAATACTCTGCAATACCCTGCAAAATACTCTGCAATACCCTGCGCAATACCCTGCAAAATACTCTGCAATACCCTGGTGCAATACTCTGCAATACTCTGGTGCAATACCCTGCGCAATACTCTGCAATACCCTGCGCAATACCCTGCGCAATACTCTGCAATACCCTGCAATACCCTGCGCAATACTCTGCAATACCCTGCGCAATATTCTGCAATACCCTGCGCAATACTCTGCAATACTCTGCAATACCCTGCGCAATATTCTGCAATACCCTGCGCAATACTCTGCAATACCCTGCGCAATACCCTGGTGCAATACTCTGCAATACTCTGGTGCAATACTCTGCAATACCCTGCAAAATACTCTGCAATACCCTGCGCAATACCCTGCAAAATACTCTGCAATACCCTGGTGCAATACTCTGCAATACTCTGGTGCAATACTCTGCAATACCCTGCGCAATACTCTGCAATACCCTGCGCAATACCCTGCAAAATACTCTGCAATACCCTGGTGCAATACTCTGCAATACTCTGGTGCAATACTCTGCAATACCCTGCGCAATACTCTGCAATACCCTGCGCAATACCCTGCAAAATACTCTGCAATACCCTGGTGCAATACTCTGCAATACTCTGGTGCAATACTCTGCAATACCCTGCGCAATACTCTGCAATACCCTGCGCAATACCCTGCAAAATACTCTGCAATACCCTGGTGCAATACTCTGCAATACACTGGTGCAATACTCTGCAATACCCTGCGCAATACTCTGCAATACCCTGCGCAATACTCTGCAATACTCTGGCGCAATACTCTGCAATACCCTGCGCAATACTCTGCAATACCCTGCGCAATACCCTGCGCAATACTCTGCAATACCCTGGTGCAATACTCTGCAATACTCTGGTGCAATACTCTGCAATACCCTGCGCAATACCCTGCAAAATACTCTGCAATACCCTGGTGCAATACTCTGCAATACCCTGCGCAATACCCTGCAAAATACTCTGCAATACCCTGGTGCAATACTCTGCAATACCCTGCGCAATACTCTGCAATACCCTGCGCAATACTCTGCAATACCCTGCGCAATACCCTGGTGCAATACTCTGCAATACTCTGGTGCAATACTCTGCAATACCCTGCAAAATACTCTGCAATACCCTGCGCAATACCCTGCAAAATACTCTGCAATACCCTGGTGCAATACTCTGCAATACTCTGGTGCAATACCCTGCGCAATACTCTGCAATACCCTGCGCAATACCCTGCGCAATACTCTGCAATACCCTGCAATACCCTGCGCAATACTCTGCAATACCCTGCGCAATATTCTGCAATACCCTGCGCAATACTCTGCAATACTCTGCGCAATACCCTGGTGCAATACTCTGCAATACTCTGGTGCAATACTCTGCAATACCCTGCAAAATACTCTGCAATACCCTGCGCAATACCCTGCAAAATACTCTGCAATACCCTGGTGCAATACTCTGCAATACTCTGGTGCAATACTCTGCAATACCCTGCGCAATACTCTGCAATACCCTGTGCAATACCCTGCAAAATACTCTGCAATACCCTGGTGCAATACTCTGCAATACTCTGGTGCAATACTCTGCAATACCCTGGTGCAATACTCTGCAATACCCTGCGCAATACTCTGCAATACCCTGCGCAATACTCTGCAATACTCTGGTGCAATACTCTGCAATACCCTGGTGCAATACCCTGCGCAATACTCTGCAATACCCTGCGCAATACCCTGCAATACCCTGCGCAATACTCTGCAATACCCTGCGCAATACTCTGCAATACTCTGCAATACTCTGGTGCAATACTCTGCAATACCCTGCGCAATACCCTGCAAAATACTCTGCAATACCCTGGTGCAATACTCTGCAATACCCTGCGCAATACCCTGGTGCAATACTCTGCAATACTCTGGTGCAATACTCTGCAATACTCTGGTGCAATACTCTGCAATACCCTGCAAAATACTCTGCAATACCCTGCGCAATACCCTGCAAAATACTCTGCAATACCCTGGTGCAATACTCTGCAATACTCTGGTGCAATACCCTGCGCAATACTCTGCAATACCCTGCGCAATACCCTGCACAATACTCTGCAATACCCTGCAATACCCCGCGCAATACTCTGCAATACCCTGCGCAATATTCTGCAATACCCTGCGCAATACTCTGCAATACTCTGCAATACCCTGCGCAATATTCTGCAATACCCTGCGCAATACTCTGCAATACCCTGCGCAATACCCTGGTGCAATACTCTGCAATACTCTGGTGCAATACTCTGCAATACCCTGCGCAATACCCTGCAAAATACTCTGCAATACCCTGGTGCAATACTCTGCAATACTCTGGTGCAATACTCTGCAATACCCTGCGCAATACTCTGCAATACCCTGCGCAATACCCTGCAAAATACTCTGCAATACCCTGGTGCAATACTCTGCAATACTCTGGTGCAATACTCTGCAATACCCTGCGCAATACTCTGCAATACCCTGCGCAATACCCTGCAAAATACTCTGCAATACCCTGGTGCAATACTCTGCAATACTCTGGTGCAATACTCTGCAATACTCTGCAATACCCTGCGCAATACCCTGCAAAATACTCTGCAATACCCTGGTGCAATACTCTGCAATACTCTGGTGCAATACTCTGCAATACCCTGCACAATACTCTGCAATACCCTGCGCAATACCCTGCGCAATACCCTGCAAAATACTCTGCAATACCCTGGTGCAATACTCTGCAATACTCTGGTGCAATACTCTGCAATACCCTGCAATACCCTGCGCAATACTCTGCAATACTCTGGCGCAATACTCTGCAATACCCTGCGCAATACTCTGCAATACCCTGCGCAATACCCTGCGCAATACTCTGCAATACCCTGGTGCAATACTCTGCAATACTCTGGTGCAATACTCTGCAATACCCTGGTGCAATACTCTGCAATACTCTGCAATACCCTGCGCAATACTCTGCAATACCCTGCGCAATACTCTGCAATACCCTGCGCAATACTCTGCAATACCCTGCGCAATACCCTGCGCAATACTCTGCAATACCCTGGTGCAATACTCTGCAATACTCTGGTGCAATACCCTGCGCAATACTCTGCAATACCCTGCGCAATACTCTGCAATACTCTGGTGCAATACTCTGCAATACCCTGGTGCAATACCCTGCGCAATACTCTGCAATACCCTGCGCAATACTCTGCAATACCCTGCGCAATACTCTGCAATACTCTGGTGCAATACTCTGCAATACCCTGGTGCAATACTCTGCAATACCCTGCACAATACTCTGCAATACCCTGCGCAATACTCTGCAATACTCTGGTGCAATACTCTGCAATACCCTGGTGCAATACTCTGCAATACTCTGCAATACCCTGCGCAATACTCTGCAATACCCTGCGCAATACTCTGCAATACTCTGGTGCAATACTCTGCAATACCCTGGTGCAATACCCTGCAATACCCTGCGCAATACTCTGCAATACCCTGCGCAATACTCTGCAATACCCTGCGCAATACTCTGCAATACTCTGGTGCAATACTCTGCAATACCCTGGTGCAATACTCTGCAATACCCTGCGCAATACTCTGCAATACCCTGCGCAATTCTCTGCAATACTCTGGTGCAATACTCTGCAATACCCTGGTGCAATACCCTGCGCAATACTCTGCAATACCCTGCGCAATACCCTGCAATACCCTGCGCAATACTCTGCAATACCCTGCGCAATACTCTGCAATACTCTGCAATACTCTGGTGCAATACTCTGCAATACCCTGCGCAATACCCTGCAAAATACTCTGCAATACCCTGCGCAATACTCTGCAATACTCTGCAATACCCTGCGCAATACCCTGGTGCAATACTCTGCAATACTCTGGTGCAATACTCTGCAATACTCTGGTGCAATACTCTGCAATACCCTGCAAAATACTCTGCAATACCCTGCGCAATACTCTGCAATACCCTGCGCAATACCCTGCGCAATACCCTGCAAAATACTCTGCAATACCCTGGTGCAATACTCTGCAATACTCTGGTGCAATACCCTGCGCAATACTCTGCAATACCCTGCGCAATACTCTGCAATACCCTGCAATACCCTGCGCAATACTCTGCAATACCCTGCGCAATATTCTGCAATACCCTGCGCAATACTCTGCAATACTCTGCAATACCCTGCGCAATATTCTGCAATACCCTGCGCAATACTCTGCAATACCCTGCGCAATACCCTGGTGCAATACTCTGCAATACTCTGGTGCAATACTCTGCAATACCCTGCAAAATACTCTGCAATACCCTGCGCAATACCCTGCAAAATACTCTGCAATACCCTGGTGCAATACTCTGCAATACTCTGGTGCAATACTCTGCAATACCCTGCGCAATACTCTGCAATACCCTGCGCAATACCCTGCAAAATACTCTGCAATACCCTGGTGCAATACTCTGCAATACACTGGTGCAATACTCTGCAATACCCTGCGCAATACTCTGCAATACCCTGCGCAATACTCTGCAATACTCTGGCGCAATACTCTGCAATACCCTGCGCAATACTCTGCAATACCCTGCGCAATACCCTGCGCAATACTCTGCAATACCCTGGTGCAATACTCTGCAATACCCTGCGCAATACTCTGCAATACCCTGCGCAATACTCTGCAATACTCTGGTGCAATACTCTGCAATACCCTGGTGCAATACTCTGCAATACCCTGCGCAATACTCTGCAATACCCTGCGCAATACTCTGCAATACTCTGGTGCAATACTCTGCAATACCCTGCGCAATACTCTGCAATACCCTGCGCAATACCCTGCAATACCCTGCGCAATACTCTGCAATACTCTGGTGCAATACTCTGCAATACCCTGGTGCAATACTCTGCAATACCCTGCGCAATACTCTGCAATACCCTGGTGCAATACTCTGCAATACTCTGGTGCAATACTCTGCAATACCCTGCGCAATACCCTGCAATACCCTGCGCAATACCCTGCAATACCCTGCGCAATACTCTGCAATACCCTGGTGCAATACTCTGCAATACCCTGCGCAATACTCTGCAATACCCTGCGCAATACTCTGCAATACCCTGCGCAATACTCTGCAATACCCTGTGCAATACTCTGCAATACTCTGGTGCAATACTCTGCAATACCCTGCGCAATACTCTGCAATACCCTGCGCAATACTCTGCAATACCCTGTGCAATACTCTGCAATACCCTGTGCAATACTCTGCAATACTCTGGTGCAATACTCTGCAATACCCTGCGCAATACTCTGCAATACCCTGCGCAATACCCTGCAAAATACTCTGCAATACCCTGGTGCAATACTCTGCAATACCCTGCGCAATACTCTGCAATACCCTGCGCAATACCCTGCAATACTCTGGTGCAATACTCTGCAATACCCTGGTGCAATACTCTGCAATACCCTGCGCAATACTCTGCAATACCCTGCGCAATACTCTGCAATACCCTGCGCAATACTCTGCAATACCCTGCGCAATACTCTGCAATACCCTGTGCAATACTCTGCAATACTCTGGTGCAATACTCTGCAATACCCTGCGCAATACTCTGCAATACCCTGCGCAATACTCTGCAATACCCTGCGCAATACTCTGCAATACCCTGTGCAATACTCTGCAATACTCTGGTGCAATACTCTGCAATACCCTGCGCAATACTCTGCAATACCCTGCACAATACCCTGCAAAATACTCTGCAATACCCTGGTGCAATACTCTGCAATACCCTGCGCAATACTCTGCAATACCCTGCGCAATACTCTGCAATACTCTGGTGCAATACTCTGCAATACCCTGGTGCAATACTCTGCAATACCCTGCGCAATACTCTGCAATACCCTGGTGCAATACTCTGCAATACCCTGCGCAATACTCTGCAATACCCTGTGCAATACTCTGCAATACCCTGTGCAATACTCTGCAATACTCTGGTGCAATACTCTGCAATACCCTGCGCAATACTCTGCAATACCCTGTGCAATACTCTGCAATACTCTGGTGCAATACTCTGCAATACCCTGCGCAATACTCTGCAATACCCTGCGCAATACCCTGCAAAATACTCTGCAATACCCTGGTGCAATACTCTGCAATACCCTGCGCAATACTCTGCAATACCCTGCGCAATACCCTGCAAAATACTCTGCAATACCCTGGTGCAATACTCTGCAATACTCTGGTGCAATACTCTGCAATACCCTGCGCAATACTCTGCAATACCCTGCGCAATACTCTGCAATACTCTGGTGCAATACTCTGCAATACCCTGGTGCAATACTCTGCAATACCCTGCGCAATACTCTGCAATACCCTGCACAATACTCTGCAATACTCTGGTGCAATACTCTGCAATACCCTGGTGCAATACCCTGCGCAATACTCTGCAATACCCTGCGCAATACCCTGCAATACCCTGCGCAATACTCTGCAATACCCTGCGCAATACCCTGCAATACCCTGCGCAATACTCTGCAATACTCTGCAATACTCTGGTGCAATACTCTGCAATACCCTGCGCAATACCCTGCAAAATACTCTGCAATACCCTGGTGCAATACTCTGCAATACCCTGCGCAATACTCTGCAATACCCTGCGCAATACCCTGGTGCAATACTCTGCAATACTCTGGTGCAATACTCTGCAATACTCTGGTGCAATACTCTGCAATACCCTGCAAAATACTCTGCAATACCCTGCGCAATACTCTGCAATACCCTGCGCAATACCCTGCGCAATACCCTGCAAAATACTCTGCAATACCCTGGTGCAATACTCTGCAATACTCTGGTGCAATACCCTGCGCAATACTCTGCAATACCCTGCGCAATACCCTGCGCAATACTCTGCAATACCCTGCAATACCCTGCGCAATACTCTGCAATACCCTGCGCAATACTCTGCAATACTCTGCAATACCCTGCGCAATATTCTGCAATACCCTGCGCAATACTCTGCAATACCCTGCGCAATACCCTGGTGCAATACTCTGCAATACTCTGGTGCAATACTCTGCAATACCCTGCAAAATACTCTGCAATACCCTGCGCAATACCCTGCAAAATACTCTGCAATACCCTGGTGCAATACTCTGCAATACTCTGGTGCAATACTCTGCAATACCCTGCGCAATACTCTGCAATACCCTGCGCAATACCCTGCAATACCCTGCGCACTACTCTGCAATACTCTGGCGCAATACTCTGCAATACCCTGCGCAATACTCTGCAATACCCTGCGCAATACCCTGCGCAATACTCTGCAATACCCTGGTGCAATACTCTGCAATACTCTGGTGCAATACTCTGCAATACCCTGCGCAATACTCTGCAATACCCTGCGCAATACCCTGGTGCAATACTCTGCAATACCCTGGTGCAATACTCTGCAATACTCTGCAATACCCTGCGCAATACTCTGCAATACCCTGCGCAATACTCTGCAATACCCTGCGCAATACTCTGCAATACCCTGCGCAATACTCTGCAATACTCTGGTGCAATACTCTGCAATACCCTGGTGCAATACTCTGCAATACCCTGCGCAATACTCTGCAATACCCTGCGCAATACTCTGCAATACCCTGCGCAATACTCTGCAATACTCTGGTGCAATACTCTGCAATACCCTGGTGCAATACCCTGCAATACCCTGTGCAATACTCTGCAATACCCTGCGCAATACCCTGCAATACCCTGCGCAATACTCTGCAATACTCTGGTGCAATACTCTGCAATACCCTGGTGCAATACTCTGCAATACCCTGCGCAATACTCTGCAATACCCTGGTGCAATACTCTGCAATACTCTGGTGCAATACTCTGCAATACCCTGCGCAATACTCTGCAATACCCTGCGCAATACCCTGCAATACCCTGCGCAATACTCTGCAATACCCTGCGCAATACTCTGCAATACTCTGGTGCAATACTCTGCAATACCCTGGTGCAATACTCTGCAATACCCTGGTGCAATACTCTGCAATACCCTGCGCAATACTCTGCAATACCCTGGTGCAATACTCTGCAATACTCTGGTGCAATACGCTGCAATACCCTGCGCAATACTCTGCAATACCCTGCGCAATACTCTGCAATACCCTGCGCAATACTCTGCAATACTCTGGTGCAATACTCTGCAATACCCTGGTGCAATACTCTGCAATACCCTGCGCAATACTCTGCAATACCCTGCGCAATACCCTGCAATACCCTGCGCAATACTCTGCAATACTCTGGTGCAATACTCTGCAATACCCTGGTGCAATACTCTGCAATACCCTGCGCAATACTCTGCAATACCCTGCGCAATACTCTGCAATACCCTGGTGCAATACTCTGCAATACTCTGGTGCAATACTCTGCAATACCCTGCGCAATACTCTGCAATACCCTGCGCAATACCCTGGTGCAATACTCTGCAATACTCTGCAATACTCTGGTGCAATACTCTGCAATACTCTGGTGCAATACTCTGCAATACCCTGCGCAATATTCTGCAATACCCTGCGCAATACTCTGCAATACTCTGCAATACTCTGCAATACCCTGCGCAATATTCTGCAATACCCTGCGCAATACTCTGCAATACCCTGCGCAATACCCTGGTGCAATACTCTGCAATACTCTGGTGCAATACTCTGCAATACCCTGGTGCAATACTCTGCAATACCCTGGTGCAATACTCTGCAATACCCTGCGCAATACCCTGCAATACCCTGCGCAATACTCTGCAATACTCTGGTGCAATACTCTGCAATACCCTGGTGCAATACTCTGCAATACCCTGGTGCAATACTCTGCAATACCCTGCGCAATACTCTGCAATACCCTGGTGCAATACTCTGCAATACTCTGGTGCAATACTCTGCAATACCCTGCGCAATACTCTGCAATACCCTGCGCAATACCCTGGTGCAATACTCTGCAATACTCTGCAATACCCTGGTGCAATACTCTGCAATACTCTGGTGCAATACTCTGCAATACCCTGCGCAATACTCTGCAATACCCTGCGCAATACCCTGCAATACCCTGCGCAATACTCTGCAATACCCTGCGCAATACTCTGCAATACCCTGGTGCAATACTCTGCAATACCCTGGTGCAATACTCTGCAATACCCTGCGCAATACTCTGCAATACCCTGGTGCAATACTCTGCAATACTCTGGTGCAATACTCTGCAATACCCTGCGCAATACCCTGCAAAATACTCTGCAATACCCTGGTGCAATACTCTGCAATACCCTGCGCAATACTCTGCAATACCCTGCGCAATACCCTGCAAAATACTCTGCAATACCCTGGTGCAATACTCTGCAATACTCTGGTGCAATACTCTGCAATACCCTGCGCAATACTCTGCAATACCCTGCGCAATACCCTGCAATACCCTGCGCAATACTCTGCAATACTCTGGTGCAATACTCTGCAATACCCTGGTGCAATACTCTGCAATACCCTGTGCAATACTCTGCAATACCCTGGTGCAATACTCTGCAATACTCTGGTGCAATACTCTGCAATACCCTGCGCAATACTCTGCAATACCCTGCGCAATACCCTGCAATACCCTGCGCAATACTCTGCAATACCCTGGTGCAATACTCTGCAATACCCTGCGCAATACTCTGCAATACCCTGCGCAATACTCTGCAATACCCTGTGCAATACTCTGCAATACTCTGCAATACCCTGCACAATACTCTGCAATACCCTGTGCAATACTCTGCAATACTCTGGTGCAATACTCTGCAATACCCTGCGCAATACTCTGCAATACCCTGCGCAATACCCTGCAAAATACTCTGCAATACCCTGGTGCAATACTCTGCAATACCCTGCGCAATACTCTGCAATACCCTGCGCAATACCCTGCAAAATACTCTGCAATACCCTGGTGCAATACTCTGCAATACTCTGGTGCAATACTCTGCAATACCCTGCGCAATACTCTGCAATACCCTGCGCAATACCCTGCAATACCCTGCGCAATACTCTGCAATACTCTGGTGCAATACTCTGCAATACCCTGGTGCAATACTCTGCAATACCCTGCGCAATACTCTGCAATACCCTGCGCAATACTCTGCAATACTCTGGTGCAATACTCTGCAATACCCTGGTGCAATACTCTGCAATACCCTGCGCAATACTCTGCAATACCCTGCGCAATACTCTGCAATACTCTGGTGCAATACTCTGCAATACCCTGGTGCAATACCCTGCGCAATACTCTGCAATACCCTGCGCAATACCCTGCAATACCCTGCGCAATACTCTGCAATACCCTGCGCAATACTCTGCAATACTCTGGTGCAATACTCTGCAATACCCTGCGCAATACCCTGCAAAATACTCTGCAATACCCTGGTGCAATACTCTGCAATACCCTGCGCAATACTCTGCAATACCCTGCGCAATACCCTGGTGCAATACTCTGCAATACTCTGGTGCAATACTCTGCAATACTCTGGTGCAATACTCTGCAATACCCTGCAAAATACTCTGCAATACCCTGCGCAATACTCTGCAATACCCTGCGCAATACCCTGCGCAATACCCTGCAAAATACTCTGCAATACCCTGGTGCAATACTCTGCAATACTCTGGTGCAATACCCTGCGCAATACTCTGCAATACCCTGCGCAATACCCTGCGCAATACTCTGCAATACCCTGCAAAATACTCTGCAATACCCTGCGCAATACCCTGCAAAATACTCTGCAATACCCTGGTGCAATACTCTGCAATACTCTGGTGCAATACCCTGCGCAATACTCTGCAATACCCTGCGCAATACCCTGCGCAATACTCTGCAATACCCTGCAATACCCTGCGCAATACTCTGCAATACCCTGCGCAATATTCTGCAATACCCTGCGCAATACTCTGCAATACTCTGCAATACCCTGCGCAATATTCTGCAATACCCTGCGCAATACTCTGCAATACCCTGCGCAATACCCTGGTGCAATACTCTGCAATACTCTGGTGCAATACTCTGCAATACCCTGCAAAATACTCTGCAATACCCTGCGCAATACCCTGCAAAATACTCTGCAATACCCTGGTGCAATACTCTGCAATACTCTGGTGCAATACTCTGCAATACCCTGCGCAATACTCTGCAATACCCTGCGCAATACCCTGCAAAATACTCTGCAATACCCTGGTGCAATACTCTGCAATACTCTGGTGCAATACTCTGCAATACCCTGGTGCAATACTCTGCAATACCCTGCGCAATACTCTGCAATACCCTGCGCAATACTCTGCAATACTCTGGTGCAATACTCTGCAATACCCTGGTGCAATACCCTGCGCAATACTCTGCAATACCCTGCGCAATACCCTACAATACCCTGCGCAATACTCTGCAATACCCTGCGCAATACTCTGCAATACTCTGCAATACTCTGGTGCAATACTCTGCAATACCCTGCGCAATACCCTGCAAAATACTCTGCAATACCCTGGTGCAATACTCTGCAATACCCTGCGCAATACTCTGCAATACCCTGCGCAATACCCTGGTGCAATACTCTGCAATACTCTGGTGCAATACTCTGCAATACTCTGGTGCAATACTCTGCAATACCCTGCAAAATACTCTGCAATACCCTGCGCAATACCCTGCAAAATACTCTGCAATACCCTGGTGCAATACTCTGCAATACTCTGGTGCAATACCCTGCGCAATACTCTGCAATACCCTGCGCAATACCCTGCGCAATACTCTGCAATACCCTGCAATACCCTGCGCAATACTCTGCAATACCCTGCGCAATATTCTGCAATACCCTGCGCAATACTCTGCAATACTCTGCAATACCCTGCGCAATATTCTGCAATACCCTGCGCAATACTCTGCAATACCCTGCGCAATACTCTGCAATACTCTGGTGCAATACTCTGCAATACCCTGCAAAATACTCTGCAATACCCTGCGCAATACCCTGCAAAATACTCTGCAATACCCTGGTGCAATACTCTGCAATACTCTGGTGCAATACTCTGCAATACCCTGCGCAATACTCTGCAATACCCTGCGCAATACCCTGCAAAATACTCTGCAATACCCTGGTGCAATACTCTGCAATACTCTGGTGCAATACTCTGCAATACCCTGCGCAATACTCTGCAATACCCTGCGCAATACCCTGCAAAATACTCTGCAATACCCTGGTGCAATACTCTGCAATACACTGGTGCAATACTCTGCAATACCCTGCGCAATACTCTGCAATACCCTGCGCAATACTCTGCAATACTCTGGCGCAATACTCTGCAATACCCTGCGCAATACTCTGCAATACCCTGCGCAATACCCTGCGCAATACTCTGCAATACCCTGGTGCAATACTCTGCAATACTCTGGTGCAATACTCTGCAATACCCTGCGCAATACCCTGCAAAATACTCTGCAATACCCTGGTGCAATACTCTGCAATACCCTGCGCAATACCCTGCAAAATACTCTGCAATACCCTGGTGCAATACTCTGCAATACCCTGCGCAATACTCTGCAATACCCTGCGCAATACTCTGCAATACCCTGCGCAATACCCTGGTGCAATACTCTGCAATACTCTGGTGCAATACTCTGCAATACCCTGCAAAATACTCTGCAATACCCTGCGCAATACCCTGCAAAATACTCTGCAATACCCTGGTGCAATACTCTGCAATACTCTGGTGCAATACCCTGCGCAATACTCTGCAATACCCTGCGCAATACCCTGCGCAATACTCTGCAATACCCTGCAATACCCTGCGCAATACTCTGCAATACCCTGCGCAATATTCTGCAATACCCTGCGCAATACTCTGCAATACTCTGCGCAATACCCTGGTGCAATACTCTGCAATACTCTGGTGCAATACTCTGCAATACCCTGCAAAATACTCTGCAATACCCTGCGCAATACCCTGCAAAATACTCTGCAATACCCTGGTGCAATACTCTGCAATACTCTGGTGCAATACTCTGCAATACCCTGCGCAATACTCTGCAATACCCTGCGCAATACCCTGCAAAATACTCTGCAATACCCTGGTGCAATACTCTGCAATACTCTGGTGCAATACTCTGCAATACCCTGGTGCAATACTCTGCAATACCCTGTGCAATACTCTGCAATACCCTGCGCAATACTCTGCAATACTCTGGTGCAATACTCTGCAATACCCTGGTGCAATACCCTGCGCAATACTCTGCAATACCCTGCGCAATACCCTGCAATACCCTGCGCAATACTCTGCAATACCCTGCGCAATACTCTGCAATACTCTGCAATACTCTGGTGCAATACTCTGCAATACCCTGCGCAATACCCTGCAAAATACTCTGCAATACCCTGGTGCAATACTCTGCAATACCCTGCGCAATACCCTGGTGCAATACTCTGCAATACTCTGGTGCAATACTCTGCAATACTCTGGTGCAATACTCTGCAATACCCTGCGCAATACTCTGCAATACCCTGCGCAATACTCTGCAATACTCTGGTGCAATACTCTGCAATACCCTGGTGCAATACTCTGCAATACCCTGCGCAATACTCTGCAATACCCTGCGCAATACTCTGCAATACCCTGCGCAATACTCTGCAATACTCTGGTGCAATACTCTGCAATACCCTGGTGCAATACCCTGCAATACCCTGCGCAATACTCTGCAATACCCTGCGCAATACCCTGCAATACCCTGCGCAATACTCTGCAATACTCTGGTGCAATACTCTGCAATACCCTGGTGCAATACTCTGCAATACCCTGGTGCAATACTCTGCAATACCCTGCGCAATACTCTGCAATACCCTGGTGCAATACTCTGCAATACTCTGGTGCAATACTCTGCAATACCCTGCGCAATACTCTGCAATACCCTGCGCAATACTCTGCAATACCCTGCGCAATACTCTGCAATACCCTGCGCAATACTCTGCAATACTCTGGTGCAATACTCTGCAATACCCTGGTGCAATACTCTGCAATACCCTGCGCAATACTCTGCAATACCCTGCGCAATACCCTGCAATACCCTGCGCAATACTCTGCAATACCCTGGTGCAATACTCTGCAATACCCTGCGCAATACTCTGCAATACCCTGCGCAATACTCTGCAATACCCTGGTGCAATACTCTGCAATACTCTGGTGCAATACTCTGCAATACCCTGCGCAATACTCTGCAATACCCTGTGCAATACTCTGCAATACTCTGGTGCAATACTCTGCAATACCCTGCGCAATACTCTGCAATACCCTGCGCAATACCCTGCAAAATACTCTGCAATACCCTGGTGCAATACTCTGCAATACCCTGCGCAATACTCTGCAATACCCTGCGCAATACCCTGCAAAATACTCTGCAATACCCTGGTGCAATACTCTGCAATACTCTGGTGCAATACTCTGCAATACCCTGGTGCAATACTCTGCAATACCCTGCGCAATACTCTGCAATACTCTGGTGCAATACTCTGCAATACCCTGGTGCAATACTCTGCAATACCCTGGTGCAATACTCTGCAATACCCTGCGCAATACTCTGCAATACCCTGGTGCAATACTCTGCAATACTCTGGTGCAATACTCTGCAATACCCTGCGCAATACTCTGCAATACCCTGCGCAATACTCTGCAATACCCTGCGCAATACTCTGCAATACCCTGCGCAATACTCTGCAATACTCTGGTGCAATACTCTGCAATACCCTGGTGCAATACTCTGCAATACCCTGCGCAATACTCTGCAATACCCTGCGCAATACTCTGCAATACTCTGGTGCAATACTCTGCAATACCCTGCGCAATACTCTGCAATACCCTGGTGCAATACTCTGCAATACTCTGGTGCAATACTCTGCAATACCCTGCGCAATACTCTGCAATACCCTGCGCAATACTCTGCAATACCCTGTGCAATACTCTGCAATACTCTGGTGCAATACTCTGCAATACCCTGCGCAATACTCTGCAATACCCTGCGCAATACCCTGCAAAATACTCTGCAATACCCTGGTGCAATACTCTGCAATACCCTGCGCAATACTCTGCAATACCCTGCGCAATACCCTGCAAAATACTCTGCAATACCCTGGTGCAATACTCTGCAATACTCTGGTGCAATACTCTGCAATACCCTGGTGCAATACTCTGCAATACCCTGCGCAATACTCTGCAATACCCTGCGCAATTCTCTGCAATACTCTGGTGCAATACTCTGCAATACCCTGGTGCAATACCCTGCGCAATACTCTGCAATACCCTGCGCAATACCCTGCAATACCCTGCGCAATACTCTGCAATACCCTGCGCAATACTCTGGTGCAATACTCTGCAATACCCTGCGCAATACCCTGCAAAATACTCTGCAATACCCTGGTGCAATTATCTGCAATACCCTGCGCAATACTCTGCAATACCCTGCGCAATACTCTGCAATACTCTGGTGCAATACTCTGCAATACCCTGGTGCAATACCCTGCGCAATACTCTGCAATACCCTGCGCAATACCCTGCAATACCCTGCGCAATACTCTGCAATACCCTGCACAATACTCTGCAATACTCTGCAATACTCTGGTGCAATACTCTGCAATACCCTGCAAAATACCCTGCAAAATACTCTGCAATACCCTGGTGCAATACTCTGCAATACCCTGCGCAATACTCTGCAATACCCTGCGCAATACCCTGGTGCAATACTCTGCAATACTCTGGTGCAATACTCTGCAATACTCTGGTGCAATACTCTTCAATACCCTGCAAAATACTCTGCAATACCCTGCGCAATACCCTGCAAAATACTCTGCAATACCCTGGTGCAATACTCTGCAATACTCTGGTGCAATACCCTGCGCAATACTCTGCAATACCCTGCGCAATACCCTGCGCAATACTCTGCAATACCCTGCGCAATATTCTGCAATACCCTGCGCAATACTCTGCAATACTCTGCAATACCCTGCGCAATATTCTGCAATACCCTGCGCAATACTCTGCAATACTCTGGTGCAATACTCTGCAATACCCTGCAAAATACTCTGCAATACTCTGCAATACCCTGCGCAATATTCTGCAATACCCTGCGCAATACTCTGCAATACCCTGGTGCAATACTCTGCAATACTCTGGTGCAATACTCTGCAATACCCTGCGCAATACTCTGCAATACCCTGCGCAATACCCTGCAAAATACTCTGCAATACCCTGGTGCAATACTCTGCAATACTCTGGTGCAATACTCTGCAATACCCTGCGCAATACTCTGCAATACCCTGCGCAATACCCTGCAAAATACTCTGCAATACCCTGGTGCAATACTCTGCAATACTCTGGTGCAATACTCTGCAATACCCTGGTGCAATACTCTGCAATACTCTGGCGCAATACTCTGCAATACCCTGCGCAATACTCTGCAATACCCTGCGCAATACCCTGCGCAATACTCTGCAATACCCTGGTGCAATACTCTGCAATACTCTGGTGCAATACTCTGCAATACCCTGCGCAATACTCTGCAATACTCTGGTGCAATACTCTGCAATACCCTGGTGCAATACCCTGCGCAATACTCTGCAATACCCTGCGCAATACTCTGCAATACCCTGCGCAATACTCTGCAATACCCTGCGCAATACTCTGCAATACCCTGCGCAATACTCTGCAATACTCTGGTGCAATACTCTGCAATACCCTGGTGCAATACTCTGCAATACCCTGCGCAATACTCTGCAATACCCTGCGCAATTCTCTGCAATACTCTGGTGCAATACTCTGCAATACCCTGGTGCAATACCCTGCGCAATACTCTGCAATACCCTGCGCAATACCCTGCAATACCCTGCGCAATACTCTGCAATACCCTGCGCAATACTCTGCAATACTCTGCAATACTCTGGTGCAATACTCTGCAATACCCTGCGCAATACCCTGCAAAATACTCTGCAATACCCTGGTGCAATACTCTGCAATACCCTGCGCAATACTCTGCAATACCCTGCGCAATACCCTGGTGCAATACTCTGCAATACTCTGGTGCAATACTCTGCAATACCCTGCGCAATACTCTGCAATACTCTGCAATACCCTGCGCAATATTCTGCAATACCCTGCGCAATATTCTGCAATACCCTGCGCAATACTCTGCAATACCCTGCGCAATACCCTGGTGCAATACTCTGCAATACTCTGGTGCAATACTCTGCAATACCCTGCGCAATACTCTGCAATACCCTGCGCAATACCCTGCAAAATACTCTGCAATACCCTGGTGCAATACTCTGCAATACACTGGTGCAATACTCTGCAATACCCTGCGCAATACTCTGCAATACCCTGCGCAATACTCTGCAATACTCTGGCGCAATACTCTGCAATACCCTGCGCAATACCCTGCGCAATACTCTGCAATACCCTGGTGCAATACTCTGCAATACTCTGGTGCAATACTCTGCAATACCCTGCGCAATACCCTGCAAAATACTCTGCAATACCCTGGTGCAATACTCTGCAATACTCTGGTGCAATACTCTGCAATACCCTGCGCAATATTCTGCAATACCCTGCGCAATACTCTGCAATACTCTGCAATACCCTGCGCAATATTCTGCAATACCCTGCGCAATACTCTGCAATACCCTGCGCAATACCCTGGTGCAATACTCTGCAATACTCTGGTGCAATACTCTGCAATACCCTGCGCAATACTCTGCAATACCCTGCGCAATACCCTGCAAAATACTCTGCAATACCCTGGTGCAATACTCTGCAATACACTGGTGCAATACTCTGCAATACCCTGCGCAATACTCTGCAATACCCTGCGCAATACTCTGCAATACTCTGGCGCAATACTCTGCAATACCCTGCGCAATACTCTGCAATACCCTGCGCAATACCCTGCGCAATACTCTGCAATACCCTGGTGCAATACTCTGCAATACTCTGGTGCAATACTCTGCAATACCCTGCGCAATACCCTGCAAAATACTCTGCAATACCCTGGTGCAATACTCTGCAATACCCTGCGCAATACCCTGCAAAATACTCTGCAATACCCTGGTGCAATACTCTGCAATACCCTGCGCAATACTCTGCAATACCCTGCGCAATACTCTGCAATACCCTGCGCAATACCCTGCAAAATACTCTGCAATACCCTGGTGCAATACTCTGCAATACTCTGGTGCAATACCCTGCGCAATACTCTGCAATACCCTGCGCAATACCCTGCGCAATACTCTGCAATACCCTGCAATACCCTGCGCAATACTCTGCAATACCCTGCGCAATATTCTGCAATACCCTGCGCAATACTCTGCAATACTCTGCGCAATACCCTGGTGCAATACTCTGCAATACTCTGGTGCAATACTCTGCAATACCCTGCAAAATACTCTGCAATACCCTGCGCAATACCCTGCAAAATACTCTGCAATACCCTGGTGCAATACTCTGCAATACTCTGGTGCAATACTCTGCAATACCCTGCGCAATACTCTGCAATACCCTGCGCAATACCCTGCAAAATACTCTGCAATACCCTGGTGCAATACTCTGCAATACTCTGGTGCAATACTCTGCAATACCCTGGTGCAATACTCTGCAATACCCTGCGCAATACTCTGCAATACCCTGCGCAATACTCTGCAATACTCTGGTGCAATACTCTGCAATACCCTGGTGCAATACCCTGCGCAATACTCTGCAATACCCTGCGCAATACCCTGCAATACCCTGCGCAATACTCTGCAATACCCTGCGCAATACTCTGCAATACTCTGCAATACTCTGGTGCAATACTCTGCAATACCCTGCGCAATACCCTGCAAAATACTCTGCAATACCCTGGTGCAATACTCTGCAATACCCTGCGCAATACTCTGCAATACCCTGCGCAATACCCTGGTGCAATACTCTGCAATACTCTGGTGCAATACTCTGCAATACTCTGGTGCAATACTCTGCAATACCCTGCAAAATACTCTGCAATACCCTGCGCAATACCCTGCAAAATACTCTGCAATACCCTGGTGCAATACTCTGCAATACTCTGGTGCAATACTCTGCAATACCCTGCGCAATACTCTGCAATACCCTGCGCAATACCCTGCAAAATACTCTGCAATACCCTGGTGCAATACTCTGCAATACTCTGGTGCAATACTCTGCAATACCCTGCGCAATACTCTGCAATACCCTGCGCAATACCCTGCAAAATACTCTGCAATACCCTGGTGCAATACTCTGCAATACTCTGGTGCAATACTCTGCAATACCCTGCAATACCCTGCGCAATACTCTGCAATACTCTGGTGCAATACTCTGCAATACCCTGGTGCAATACTCTGCAATACCCTGCGCAATACTCTGCAATACCCTGCGCAATTCTCTGCAATACTCTGGTGCAATACTCTGCAATACCCTGGTGCAATACCCTGCGCAATACTCTGCAATACCCTGCGCAATACCCTGCAATACCCTGCGCAATACTCTGCAATACCCTGCGCAATACTCTGCAATACTCTGCAATACTCTGGTGCAATACTCTGCAATACCCTGCGCAATACCCTGCAAAATACTCTGCAATACCCTGGTGCAATACTCTGCAATACCCTGCGCAATACTCTGCAATACCCTGCGCAATACCCTGGTGCAATACTCTGCAATACTCTGCAATACTCTGGTGCAATACTCTGCAATACTCTGGTGCAATACTCTGCAATACCCTGCGCAATATTCTGCAATACCCTGCGCAATACTCTGCAATACTCTGCAATACCCTGCGCAATATTCTGCAATACCCTGCGCAATACTCTGCAATACCCTGCGCAATACCCTGGTGCAATACTCTGCAATACTCTGGTGCAATACTCTGCAATACCCTGCAAAATACTCTGCAATACCCTGCGCAATACCCTGCAAAATACTCTGCAATACCCTGGTGCAATACTCTGCAATACTCTGGTGCAATACTCTGCAATACCCTGCGCAATACTCTGCAATACCCTGCGCAATACCCTGCAAAATACTCTGCAATACCCTGGTGCAATACTCTGCAATACACTGGTGCAATACTCTGCAATACCCTGCGCAATACTCTGCAATACCCTGCGCAATACTCTGCAATACTCTGGCGCAATACTCTGCAATACCCTGCGCAATACTCTGCAATACCCTGCGCAATACCCTGCGCAATACTCTGCAATACCCTGGTGCAATACTCTGCAATACTCTGGTGCAATACCCTGCGCAATACTCTGCAATACCCTGCGCAATACTCTGCAATACTCTGGTGCAATACTCTGCAATACCCTGGTGCAATACCCTGCGCAATACTCTGCAATACCCTGCGCAATACTCTGCAATACCCTGCGCAATACTCTGCAATACTCTGGTGCAATACTCTGCAATACCCTGGTGCAATACTCTGCAATACCCTGCGCAATACTCTGCAATACCCTGCGCAATACTCTGCAATACTCTGGTGCAATACTCTGCAATACCCTGGTGCAATACTCTGCAATACTCTGC
This sequence comes from Rana muscosa, assembly GCA_029206835.1. Lineage (NCBI taxonomy): Eukaryota > Metazoa > Chordata > Amphibia > Anura > Ranidae > Rana > Rana muscosa. The sequence goes on from JARGYO010000230.1 coordinate 2,335,796, forward strand.
AATACCCTGCGCAATACTCTGCAATACCCTGCGCAATACTCTGCAATACTCTGGTGCAATACTCTGCAATACCCTGGTGCAATACCCTGCAATACCCTGCGCAATACTCTGCAATACCCTGCGCAATACTCTGCAATACCCTGCGCAATACTCTGCAATACTCTGGTGCAATACTCTGCAATACCCTGGTGCAATACTCTGCAATACCCTGCGCAATACTCTGCAATACCCTGCGCAATTCTCTGCAATACTCTGGTGCAATACTCTGCAATACCCTGGTGCAATACCCTGCGCAATACTCTGCAATACCCTGCGCAATACCCTGCAATACCCTGCGCAATACTCTGCAATACCCTGCGCAATACTCTGCAATACTCTGCAATACTCTGGTGCAATACTCTGCAATACCCTGCGCAATACCCTGCAAAATACTCTGCAATACCCTGCGCAATACTCTGCAATACTCTGCAATACCCTGCGCAATACCCTGGTGCAATACTCTGCAATACTCTGGTGCAATACTCTGCAATACTCTGGTGCAATACTCTGCAATACCCTGCAAAATACTCTGCAATACCCTGCGCAATACTCTGCAATACCCTGCGCAATACCCTGCAAAATACTCTGCAATACCCTGGTGCAATACTCTGCAATACTCTGGTGCAATACCCTGCGCAATACTCTGCAATACCCTGCGCAATACTCTGCAATACCCTGCAATACCCTGCGCAATACTCTGCAATACCCTGCACAATACTCTGCAATACCCTGCGCAATATTCTGCAATACCCTGCGCAATACTCTGCAATACTCTGCAATACCCTGCGCAATATTCTGCAATACCCTGCGCAATACTCTGCAATACCCTGCGCAATACCCTGGTGCAATACTCTGCAATACTCTGGTGCAATACTCTGCAATACCCTGCAAAATACTCTGCAATACCCTGCGCAATACCCTGCAAAATACTCTGCAATACCCTGGTGCAATACTCTGCAATACACTGGTGCAATACTCTGCAATACCCTGCGCAATACTCTGCAATACCCTGCGCAATACTCTGCAATACTCTGGTGCAATACTCTGCAATACCCTGCGCAATACTCTGCAATACCCTGCGCAATACCCTGCGCAATACTCTGCAATACCCTGGTGCAATACTCTGCAATACCCTGCGCAATACTCTGCAATACCCTGCGCAATACTCTGCAATACTCTGGTGCAATACTCTGCAATACCCTGGTGCAATACTCTGCAATACCCTGCGCAATACTCTGCAATACCCTGCGCAATACCCTGCAATACCCTGCGCAATACTCTGCAATACTCTGGTGCAATACTCTGCAATACCCTGGTGCAATACTCTGCAATACCCTGCGCAATACTCTGCAATACCCTGGTGCAATACTCTGCAATACTCTGCAATACCCTGCGCAATACTCTGCAATACCCTGCGCAATACCCTGCAATACCCTGCGCAATACTCTGCAATACCCTTGTGCAATACTCTGCAATACCCTGCGCAATACTCTGCAATACCCTGTGCAATACTCTGCAATACTCTGGTGCAATACTCTGCAATACCCTGCGCAATACTCTGCAATACCCTGCGCAATACTCTGCAATACCCTGTGCAATACTCTGCAATACTCTGGTGCAATATTCTGCAATACCCTGCGCAATACTCTGCAATACCCTGCGCAATACCCTGCAAAATACTCTGCAATACCCTGGTGCAATACTCTGCAATACCCTGCGCAATACTCTGCAATACCCTGCGCAATACCCTGCAATACTCTGGTGCAATACTCTGCAATACCCTGGTGCAATACTCTGCAATACCCTGCGCAATACTCTGCAATACCCTGTGCAATACTCTGCAATACTCTGGTGCAATACTCTGCAATACCCTGCGCAATACTCTGCAATACCCTGCGCAATACTCTGCAATACCCTGCGCAATACTCTGCAATACCCTGCGCAATACTCTGCAATACTCTGGTGCAATACTCTGCAATACCCTGCGCAATACTCTGCAATACCCTGCGCAATACCCTGCAAAATACTCTGCAATACCCTGGTGCAATACTCTGCAATACCCTGCGCAATACTCTGCAATACCCTGCGCAATACTCTGCAATACTCTGGTGCAATACTCTGCAATACCCTGGTGCAATACTCTGCAATACCCTGCGCAATACTCTGCAATACCCTGGTGCAATACTCTGCAATACCCTGCGCAATACTCTGCAATACCCTGTGCAATACTCTGCAATACTCTGGTGCAATACTCTGCAATACCATGCGCAATACTCTGCAATACCCTGTGCAATACTCTGCAATACTCTGGTGCAATACTCTGCAATACCCTGCGCAATACTCTGCAATACCCTGCGCAATACCCTGCAAAATACTCTGCAATACCCTGGTGCAATACTCTGCAATACCCTGCGCAATACTCTGCAATACCCTGCGCAATACCCTGCAAAATACTCTGCAATACCCTGGTGCAATACTCTGCAATACTCTGGTGCAATACTCTGCAATACCCTGCGCAATACTCTGCAATACCCTGCGCAATACTCTGCAATACTCTGGTGCAATACTCTGCAATACCCTGGTGCAATACTCTGCAATACCCTGCGCAATACTCTGCAATACCCTGCGCAATACTCTGCAATACTCTGGTGCAATACTCTGCAATACCCTGGTGCAATACCCTGCGCAATACTCTGCAATACCCTGCGCAATACCCTGCAATACCCTGCGCAATACTCTGCAATACCCTGCGCAATACCCTGCAATACCCTGCGCAATACTCTGCAATACTCTGCAATACTCTGGTGCAATACTCTGCAATACCCTGCGCAATACCCTGCAAAATACTCTGCAATACCCTGGTGCAATACTCTGCAATACCCTGCGCAATACTCTGCAATACCCTGCGCAATACCCTGGTGCAATACTCTGCAATACTCTGGTGCAATACGCTGCAATACTCTGGTGCAATACTCTGCAATACCCTGCAAAATACTCTGCAATACCCTGCGCAATACTCTGCAATACCCTGCGCAATACCCTGCGCAATACCCTGCAAAATACTCTGCAATACCCTGGTGCAATACTCTGCAATACTCTGGTGCAATACCCTGCGCAATACTCTGCAATACCCTGCGCAATACCCTGCGCAATACTCTGCAATACCCTGCAAAATACTCTGCAATACCCTGCGCAATACCCTGCAAAATACTCTGCAATACCCTGGTGCAATACTCTGCAATACTCTGGTGCAATACCCTGCGCAATACTCTGCAATACCCTGCGCAATACTCTGCAATACCCTGCGCAATACCCTGCGCAATACTCTGCAATACCCTGCAATACCCTGCGCAATATTCTGCAATACCCTGCGCAATATTCTGCAATACCATGCGCAATACTCTGCAATACTCTGCAATACCCTGCGCAATATTCTGCAATACACTGCGCAATACTCTGCAATACCCTGCGCAATACCCTGGTGCAATACTCTGCAATACTCTGGTGCAATACTCTGCAATACCCTGCAAAATACTCTGCAATACCCTGCGCAATACCCTGCAAAATACTCTGCAATACCCTGATGCAATACTCTGCAATACTCTGGTGCAATACTCTGCAATACCCTGCGCAATACTCTGCAATACCCTGCGCAATACCCTGCAAAATACTCTGCAATACCCTGGTGCAATACTCTGCAATACTCTGGTGCAATACTCTGCAATACCCTGCGCAATACTCTGCAATACCCTGCGCAATACTCTGCAATACCCTGCGCAATACCCTGCAATACCCTGCGCAATACTCTGCAATACCCTGCGCAATATTCTGCAATACCCTGCGCAATACTCTGCAATACCCTGCGCAATACTCTGCAATACCCTGCGCAATACTCTGCAATACCCTGTGCAATACCCTGGTGCAATACTCTGCAATACTCTGGTGCAATACTCTGCAATACCCTGCGCAATACTCTGCAATACCCTGCGCAATACCCTGCAAAATACTCTGCAATACCCTGGTGCAATACTCTGCAATACACTGGTGCAATACTCTGCAATACACTGGTGCAATACTCTGCAATACCCTGCGCAATACTCTGCAATACCCTGCGCAATACTCTGCAATACTCTGGCGCAATACTCTGCAATACCCTGCGCAATACTCTGCAATACCCTGCGCAATACCCTGCGCAATACTCTGCAATACCCTGGTGCAATACTCTGCAATACTCTGGTGCAATACTCTGCAATACCCTGCGCAATACCCTGCAAAATACTCTGCAATACCCTGGTGCAATACTCTGCAATACCCTGCGCAATACCCTGCAAAATACTCTGCAATACCCTGGTGCAATACTCTGCAATACCCTGCGCAATACTCTGCAATACCCTGCGCAATACTCTGCAATACCCTGCGCAATACCCTGGTGCAATACTCTGCAATACTCTGGTGCAATACTCTGCAATACCCTGCAAAATACTCTGCAATACCCTGCGCAATACCCTGCAAAATACTCTGCAATACCCTGGTGCAATACTCTGCAATACTCTGGTGCAATACCCTGCGCAATACTCTGCAATACCCTGCGCAATACCCTGCGCAATACTCTGCAATACCCTGCAATACCCTGCGCAATACTCTGCAATACCCTGCGCAATATTCTGCAATACCCTGCGCAATACTCTGCAATACTCTGCGCAATACCCTGGTGCAATACTCTGCAATACTCTGGTGCAATACTCTGCAATACCCTGCAAAATACTCTGCAATACCCTGCGCAATACCCTGCAAAATACTCTGCAATACCCTGGTGCAATACTCTGCAATACTCTGGTGCAATACTCTGCAATACCCTGCGCAATACTCTGCAATACCCTGCGCAATACCCTGCAAAATACTCTGCAATACCCTGGTGCAATACTCTGCAATACTCTGGTGCAATACTCTGCAATACCCTGGTGCAATACTCTGCAATACCCTGCGCAATACTCTGCAATACCCTGCGCAATACTCTGCAATACTCTGGTGCAATACTCTGCAATACCCTGGTGCAATACCCTGCGCAATACTCTGCAATACCCTGCGCAATACCCTGCAATACCCTGCGCAATACTCTGCAATACCCTGCGCAATACTCTGCAATACTCTGCAATACTCTGGTGCAATACTCTGCAATACCCTGCGCAATACCCTGCAAAATACTCTGCAATACCCTGGTGCAATACTCTGCAATACTCTGCGCAATACTCTGCAATACCCTGCGCAATACCCTGGTGCAATACTCTGCAATACTCTGGTGCAATACTCTGCAATACTCTGGTGCAATACTCTGCAATACCCTGCAAAATACTCTGCAATACCCTGCGCAATACCCTGCAAAATACTCTGCAATACCCTGGTGCAATACTCTGCAATACTCTGGTGCAATACTCTGCAATACCCTGCGCAATACTCTGCAATACCCTGCGCAATACCCTGCAAAATACTCTGCAATACCCTGGTGCAATACTCTGCAATACTCTGGTGCAATACCCTGCAATACCCTGCGCAATACTCTGCAATACTCTGGCGCAATACTCTGCAATACCCTGGTGCAATACTCTGCAATACCCTGCGCAATACTCTGCAATACCCTGCGCAATTCTCTGCAATACTCTGGTGCAATACTCTGCAATACCCTGGTGCAATACCCTGCGCAATACTCTGCAATACCCTGCGCAATACCCTGCAATACCCTGCGCAATACTCTGCAATACCCTGCGCAATACTCTGCAATACTCTGCAATACTCTGGTGCAATACTCTGCAATACCCTGCGCAATACCCTGCAAAATACTCTGCAATACCCTGGTGCGATACTCTGCAATACCCTGCGCAATACTCTGCAATACCCTGCGCAATACCCTGGTGCAATACTCTGCAATACTCTGCAATACTCTGGTGCAATACTCTGCAATACTCTGGTGCAATACTCTGCAATACCCTGCGCAATACTCTGCAATACTCTGCAATACCCTGCGCAATATTCTGCAATACCCTGCGCAATACTCTGCAATACCCTGCGCAATACCCTGGTGCAATACTCTGCAATACTCTGGTGCAATACTCTGCAATACCCTGCAAAATACTCTGCAATACCCTGCGCAATACCCTGCAAAATACTCTGCAATACCCTGGTGCAATACTCTGCAATACTCTGGTGCAATACTCTGCAATACCCTGCGCAATACTCTGCAATACCCTGCGCAATACCCTGCAAAATACTCTGCAATACCCTGGTGCAATACTCTGCAATACACTGGTGCAATACTCTGCAATACCCTGCGCAATACTCTGCAATACCCTGTGCAATACTCTGCAATACTCTGGCGCAATACTCTGCAATACCCTGCGCAATACTCTGCAATACCCTGCGCAATACCCTGCGCAATACTCTGCAATACCCTGGTGCAATACTCTGCAATACTCTGGTGCAATACCCTGCGCAATACTCTGCAATACCCTGCGCAATACTCTGCAATACTCTGGTGCAATACTCTGCAATACCCTGGTGCAATACCCTGCGCAATACTCTGCAATACCCTGCGCAATACTCTGCAATACCCTGCGCAATACTCTGCAATACTCTGGTGCAATACTCTGCAATACCCTGGTGCAATACTCTGCAATACCCTGCGCAATACTCTGCAATACCCTGCGCAATACTCTGCAATACTCTGGTGCAATACTCTGCAATACCCTGGTGCAATACTCTGCAATACTCTGCAATACCCTGCGCAATACTCTGCAATACCCTGCGCAATACTCTGCAATACTCTGGTGCAATACTCTGCAATACCCTGGTGCAATACCCTGCAATACCCTGCGCAATACTCTGCAATACCCTGCGCAATACTCTGCAATACCCTGCGCAATACTCTGCAATACTCTGGTGCAATACTCTGCAATACCCTGGTGCAATACTCTGCAATACCCTGCGCAATACTCTGCAATACCCTGCGCAATTCTCTGCAATAATCTGGTGCAATACTCTGCAATACCCTGGTGCAATACCCTGCGCAATACTCTGCAATACCCTGCGCAATACCCTGCAATACCCTGCGCAATACTCTGCAATACCCTGCGCAATACTCTGCAATACTCTGCAATACTCTGGTGCAATACTCTGCAATACCCTGCGCAATACCCTGCAAAATACTCTGCAATACCCTGCGCAATACTCTGCAATACTCTGCAATACCCTGCGCAATACCCTGGTGCAATACTCTGCAATACTCTGGTGCAATACTCTGCAATACTCTGGTGCAATACTCTGCAATACCCTGCAAAATACTCTGCAATACCCTGCGCAATACTCTGCAATACCCTGCGCAATACCCTGCGCAATACCCTGCAAAATACTCTGCAATACCCTGGTGCAATACTCTGCAATACTCTGGTGCAATACCCTGCGCAATACTCTGCAATACCCTGTGCAATACTCTGCAATACCCTGCAATACCCTGCGCAATACTCTGCAATACCCTGCGCAATATTCTGCAATACCCTGCGCAATACTCTGCAATACTCTGCAATACCCTGCGCAATATTCTGCAATACCCTGCGCAATACTCTGCAATACCCTGCGCAATACCCTGGTGCAATACTCTGCAATACTCTGGTGCAATACTCTGCAATACCCTGCAAAATACTCTGCAATACCCTGCGCAATACCCTGCAAAATACTCTGCAATACCCTGGTGCAATACTCTGCAATACTCTGGTGCAATACTCTGCAATACCCTGCGCAATACTCTGCAATACCCTGCGCAATACCCTGCAAAATACTCTGCAATACCCTGGTGCAATACTCTGCAATACACTGGTGCAATACTCTGCAATACCCTGTGCAATACTCTGCAATACCCTGCGCAATACTCTGCAATACTCTGGCGCAATACTCTGCAATACCCTGCGCAATACTCTGCAATACCCTGCGCAATACCCTGCGCAATACTCTGCAATACCCTGGTGCAATACTCTGCAATACCCTGCGCAATACTCTGCAATACCCTGCGCAATACTCTGCAATACTCTGGTGCAATACTCTGCAATACCCTGGTGCAATACTCTGCAATACCCTGCGCAATACTCTGCAATACCCTGCGCAATACTCTGCAATACTCTGGTGCAATACTCTGCAATACCCTGGTGCAATACTCTGCAATACCCTGCGCAATACTCTGCAATACCCTGCGCAATACCCTGCAATACCCTGCGCAATACTCTGCAATACTCTGGTGCAATACTCTGCAATACCCTGGTGCAATACTCTGCAATACCCTGCGCAATACTCTGCAATACCCTGGTGCAATACTCTGCAATACTCTGGTGCAATACTCTGCAATACCCTGCGCAATACTCTGCAATACCCTGCGCAATACCCTGCAATACCCTGCACAATACTCTGCAATACCCTGGTGCAATACTCTGCAATACCCTGCGCAATACTCTGCAATACCCTGCGCAATACTCTGCAATACCCTGTGCAATACTCTGCAATACTCTGGTGCAATACTCTGCAATACCCTGCGCAATACTCTGCAATACCCTGCGCAATACTCTGCAATACCCTGTGCAATACTCTGCAATACTCTGGTGCAATACTCTGCAATACCCTGCGCAATACTCTGCAATACCCTGCGCAATACCCTGCAAAATACTCTGCAATACCCTGCGCAATACTCTGCAATACCCTGCGCAATACTCTGCAATACCCTGCGCAATACCCTGCAATACTCTGGTGCAATACTCTGCAATACCCTGCGCAATACTCTGCAATACCCTGCGCAATACTCTGCAATACCCTGCGCAATACTCTGCAATACCCTGCGCAATACTCTGCAATACCCTGTGCAATACTCTGCAATACCCTGCGCAATACTCTGCAATACCCTGCGCAATACTCTGCAATACCCTGTGCAATACTCTGCAATACTCTGGTGCAATACTCTGCAATACCCTGCGCAATACTCTGCAATACCCTGCGCAATACTCTGCAATACCCTGCGCAATACTCTGCAATACCCTGTGCAATACTCTGCAATACTCTGGTGCAATACTCTGCAATACCCTGCGCAATACTCTGCAATACCCTGCGCAATACCCTGCAAAATACTCTGCAATACCCTGGTGCAATACTCTGCAATACCCTGCGCAATACTCTGCAATACCCTGCGCAATACTCTGCAATACTCTGGTGCAATACTCTGCAATACCCTGGTGCAATACTCTGCAATACCCTGCGCAATACTCTGCAATACCCTGGTGCAATACTCTGCAATACCCTGCGCAATACTCTGCAATACCCTGTGCAATACTCTGCAATACTCTGGTGCAATACTCTGCAATACCCTGCGCAATACTCTGCAATACCCTGTGCAATACTCTGCAATACTCTGGTGCAATACTCTGCAATACCCTGCGCAATACTCTGCAATACCCTGCGCAATACCCTGCAAAATACTCTGCAATACCCTGGTGCAATACTCTGCAATACCCTGCGCAATACTCTGCAATACCCTGCGCAATACCCTGCAAAATACTCTGCAATACCCTGGTGCAATACTCTGCAATACTCTGGTGCAATACTCTGCAATACCCTGCACAATACTCTGCAATACCCTGCGCAATACTCTGCAATACTCTGGTGCAATACTCTGCAATACCCTGGTGCAATACTCTGCAATACCCTGCACAATACTCTGCAATACCCTGCGCAATACTCTGCAATACTCTGGTGCAATACTCTGCAATACCCTGGTGCAATACCCTGCGCAATACTCTGCAATACCCTGCGCAATACCCTGCAATACCCTGCGCAATACTCTGCAATACCCTGCGCAATACCCTGCAATACCCTGCGCAATACTCTGCAATACTCTGCAATACTCTGGTGCAATACTCTGCAATACCCTGCAAAATACTCTGCAATACCCTGCGCAATACCCTGCAAAATACTCTGCAATACCCTGGTGCAATACTCTGCAATACTCTGGTGCAATACTCTGCAATACCCTGCGCAATACTCTGCAATACCCTGCGCAATACCCTGCAAAATACTCTGCAATACCCTGGTGCAATACTCTGCAATACTCTGGTGCAATACTCTGCAATACCCTGCGCAATACTCTGCAATACCCTGCGCAATACCCTGCAATACCCTGCGCAATACTCTGCAATACTCTGGCGCAATACTCTGCAATACCCTGCGCAATACTCTGCAATACCCTGCGCAATACCCTGCAAAATACTCTGCAATACCCTGGTGCAATACTCTGCAATACTCTGGTGCAATACTCTGCAATACCCTGCGCAATACTCTGCAATACCCTGCGCAATACTCTGCAATACTCTGGCGCAATACTCTGCAATACCCTGCGCAATACTCTGCAATACCCTGCGCAATACCCTGCGCAATACTCTGCAATACCCTGGTGCAATACTCTGCAATACTCTGGTGCAATACTCTGCAATACCCTGCGCAATACTCTGCAATACCCTGCGCAATACTCTGCAATACCCTGGTGCAATACTCTGGTGCAATACTCTGCAATACCCTGCGCAATACTCTGCAATACCCTGCGCAATACTCTGCAATACCCTGCGCAATACTCTGCAATACTCTGGTGCAATACTCTGCAATACCCTGGTGCAATACTCTGCAATACCCTGCGCAATACTCTGCAATACCCTGCGCAATACTCTGCAATACCCTGCGCAATACTCTGCAATACTCTGGTGCAATACTCTGCAATACCCTGGTGCAATACCCTGCAATACCCTGCGCAATACTCTGCAATACCCTGCGCAATACCCTGCAATACCCTGTGCAATACTCTGCAATACTCTGGTGCAATACTCTGCAATACCCTGGTGCAATACTCTGCAATACCCTGGTGCAATACTCTGCAATACCCTGCGCAATACTCTGCAATACCCTGGTGCAATACTCTGCAATACTCTGGTGCAATACTCTGCAATACCCTGCGCAATACTCTGCAATACCCTGCGCAATACTCTGCAATACCCTGCGCAATACTCTGCAATACCCTGGTGCAATACTCTGCAATACCCTGGTGCAATACTCTGCAATACCCTGCACAATACTCTGCAATACCCTGCGCAATACCCTGCAATACCCTGCGCAATACTCTGCAATACCCTGGTGCAATACTCTGCAATACCCTGCGCAATACTCTGCAATACCCTGGTGCAATACTCTGCAATACTCTGGTGCAATACTCTGCAATACCCTGCGCAATACTCTGCAATACCCTGTGCAATACTCTGCAATACTCTGGTGCAATACTCTGCAATACCCTGCGCAATACTCTGCAATACCCTGCGCAATACCCTGCAAAATACTCTGCAATACCCTGGTGCAATACTCTGCAATACCCTGCGCAATACTCTGCAATACCCTGCGCAATACCCTGCAAAATACTCTGCAATACCCTGGTGCAATACTCTGCAATACTCTGGTGCAATACTCTGCAATACCCTGGTGCAATACTCTGCAATACCCTGCGCAATACTCTGCAATACTCTGGTGCAATACTCTGCAATACCCTGGTGCAATACTCTGCAATACCCTGGTGCAATACTCTGCAATACCCTGTGCAATACTCTGCAATACCCTGGTGCAATACTCTGCAATACTCTGGTGCAATACTCTGCAATACCCTGCGCAATACTCTGCAATACCCTGCGCAATACTCTGCAATACCCTGCGCAATACTCTGCAATACTCTGGTGCAATACTCTGCAATACCCTGGTGCAATACTCTGCAATACCCTGCGCAATACTCTGCAATACCCTGCGCAATACCCTGCAATACCCTGCGCAATACTCTGCAATACCCTGGTGCAATACTCTGCAATACCCTGCGCAATACTCTGCAATACCCTGGTGCAATACTCTGCAATACTCTGGTGCAATACTCTGCAATACCCTGCGCAATACTCTGCAATACCCTGCGCAATACTCTGCAATACCCTGTGCAATACTCTGCAATACTCTGGTGCAATACTCTGCAATACCCTGCGCAATACTCTGCAATACCCTGCGCAATACCCTGCAAAATACTCTGCAATACCCTGGTGCAATACTCTGCAATACCCTGCGCAATACTCTGCAATACCCTGCGCAATACCCTGCAAAATACTCTGCAATACCCTGGTGCAATACTCTGCAATACTCTGGTGCAATACTCTGCAATACCCTGGTGCAATACTCTGCAATACCCTGCGCAATACTCTGCAATACCCTGCGCAATTCTCTGCAATACTCTGGTGCAATACTCTGCAATACCCTGGTGCAATACCCTGCGCAATACTCTGCAATACCCTGCGCAATACCCTGCAATACCCTGCGCAATACTCTGCAATACCCTGCGCAATACTCTGGTGCAATACTCTGCAATACCCTGCGCAATACCCTGCAAAATACTCTGCAATACCCTGGTGCAATTATCTGCAATACCCTGCGCAATACTCTGCAATACCCTGCGCAATACTCTGCAATACTCTGGTGCAATACTCTGCAATACCCTGGTGCAATACCCTGCGCAATACTCTGCAATACCCTGCGCAATACCCTGCAATACCCTGCGCAATACTCTGCAATACCCTGCGCAATACTCTGCAATACTCTGCAATACTCTGGTGCAATACTCTGCAATACCCTGCGCAATACCCTGCAAAATACTATGCAATACCCTGGTGCAATACTCTGCAATACCCTGCGCAATACTCTGCAATACCCTGCGCAATACCCTGGTGCAATACTCTGCAATACTCTGGTGCAATACTCTGCAATACTCTGGTGCAATACTCTTCAATACCCTGCAAAATACTCTGCAATACCCTGCGCAATACCCTGCAAAATACTCTGCAATACCCTGGTGCAATACTCTGCAATACTCTGGTGCAATACCCTGCGCAATACTCTGCAATACCCTGCGCAATACCCTGCGCAATACTCTGCAATACCCTGCAATACCCTGCGCAATACTCTGCAATACCCTGCGCAATATTCTGCAATACCATGCGCAATACTCTGCAATACTCTGCAATACCCTGCGCAATATTCTGCAATACCCTGCGCAATACTCTGCAATACTCTGGTGCAATACTCTGCAATACCCTGCAAAATACTCTGCAATACCCTGCGCAATACCCTGCAAAATACTCTGCAATACCCTGGTGCAATACTCTGGTGCAATACTCTGCAATACCCTGCGCAATACTCTGCAATACCCTGCGCAATACCCTGCAAAATACTCTGCAATACCCTGGTGCAATACTCTGCAATACTCTGGTGCAATACTCTGCAATACCCTGCGCAATACTCTGCAATACCCTGCGCAATACCCTGCAAAATACTCTGCAATACCCTGGTGCAATACTCTGCAATACTCTGGTGCAATACTCTGCAATACCCTGGTGCAATACTCTGCAATACTCTGGCGCAATACTCTGCAATACCCTGCGCAATACTCTGCAATACCCTGCGCAATACTCTGCAATACCCTGGTGCAATACTCTGCAATACTCTGGTGCAATACTCTGCAATACCCTGCGCAATACTCTGCAATACCCTGCGCAATACTCTGCAATACTCTGGTGCAATACTCTGCAATACCCTGGTGCAATACTCTGCAATACTCTGCAATACCCTGCGCAATACTCTGCAATACCCTGCGCAATACTCTGCAATACCCTGCGCAATACTCTGCAATACCCTGCGCAATACTCTGCAATACTCTGGTGCAATACTCTGCAATACCCTGGTGCAATACTCTGCAATACCCTGCGCAATACGCAATTCTCTGCAATACTCTGGTGCAATACTCTGCAATACCCTGGTGCAATACCCTGCGCAATACTCTGCAATACCCTGCGCAATACCCTGCAATACCCTGCGCAATACTCTGCAATACCCTGCGCAATACTCTGCAATACTCTGCAATACTCTGGTGCAATACTCTGCAATACCCTGCGCAATACCCTGCAAAATACTCTGCAATACCCTGGTGCAATACTCTGCAATACCCTGCGCAATACTCTGCAATACCCTGCGCAATACCCTGGTGCAATACTCTGCAATACTCTGGTGCAATACTCTGCAATACCCTGCGCAATATTCTGCAATACCCTGCGCAATACTCTGCAATACTCTGCAATACCCTGCGCAATATTCTGCAATACCCTGCGCAATACTCTGCAATACCCTGCGCAATACCCTGGTGCAATACTCTGCAATACTCTGGTGCAATACTCTGCAATACCCTGCGCAATACTCTGCAATACCCTGCGCAATACCCTGCAAAATACTCTGCAATACCCTGGTGCAATACTCTGCAATACACTGGTGCAATACTCTGCAATACCCTGCGCAATACTCTGCAATACCCTGCGCAATACTCTGCAATACTCTGGCGCAATACTCTGCAATACCCTGCGCAATACTCTGCAATACCCTGCGCAATACCCTGCGCAATACTCTGCAATACCCTGGTGCAATACTCTGCAATACTCTGGTGCAATACTCTGCAATACCCTGCGCAATACCCTGCAAAATACTCTGCAATACCCTGGTGCAATACTCTGCAATACTCTGGTGCAATACTCTGCAATACCCTGCGCAATATTCTGCAATACCCTGCGCAATACTCTGCAATACTCTGCAATACCCTGCGCAATATTCTGCAATACCCTGCGCAATACTCTGCAATACCCTGCGCAATACCCTGGTGCAATACTCTGCAATACTCTGGTGCAATACTCTGCAATACCCTGCGCAATACTCTGCAATACCCTGCGCAATACCCTGCAAAATACTCTGCAATACCCTGGTGCAATACTCTGCAATACACTGGTGCAATACTCTGCAATACCCTGCGCAATACTCTGCAATACCCTGCGCAATACTCTGCAATACTCTGGCGCAATACTCTGCAATACCCTGCGCAATACTCTGCAATACCCTGCGCAATACCCTGCGCAATACTCTGCAATACCCTGGTGCAATACTCTGCAATACTCTGGTGCAATACTCTGCAATACCCTGCGCAATACCCTGCAAAATACTCTGCAATACCCTGGTGCAATACTCTGCAATACCCTGCGCAATACCCTGCAAAATACTCTGCAATACCCTGGTGCAATACTCTGCAATACCCTGCGCAATACTCTGCAATACCCTGCGCAATACTCTGCAATACCCTGCGCAATACCCTGGTGCAATACTCTGCAATACTCTGGTGCAATACTCTGCAATACCCTGCAAAATACTCTGCAATACCCTGCGCAATACCCTGCAAAATACTCTGCAATACCCTGGTGCAATACTCTGCAATACTCTGGTGCAATACCCTGCGCAATACTCTGCAATACCCTGCGCAATACTCTGCAATACCCTGCAATACCCTGCGCAATACTCTGCAATACCCTGCGCAATATTCTGCAATACCCTGCGCAATACTCTGCAATACTCTGCGCAATACCCTGGTGCAATACTCTGCAATACTCTGGTGCAATACTCTGCAATACCCTGCAAAATACTCTGCAATACCCTGCGCAATACCCTGCAAAATACTCTGCAATACCCTGGTGCAATACTCTGCAATACTCTGGTGCAATACTCTGCAATACCCTGCGCAATACTCTGCAATACCCTGCGCAATACCCTGCAAAATACTCTGCAATACCCTGGTGCAATACTCTGCAATACTCTGGTGCAATACTCTGCAATACCCTGGTGCAATACTCTGCAATACCCTGCGCAATACTCTGCAATACCCTGCGCAATACTCTGCAATACCCTGGTGCAATACTCTGCAATACCCTGCGCAATACTCTGCAATACCCTGCGCAATACCCTGCAATACCCTGCGCAATACTCTGCAATACCCTGCGCAATACTCTGCAATACTCTGCAATACTCTGGTGCAATACTCTGCAATACCCTGCGCAATACCCTGCACAATACTCTGCAATACCCTGGTGCAATACTCTGCAATACCCTGCGCAATACTCTGCAATACCCTGCGCAATACCCTGGTGCAATACTCTGCAATACTCTGGTGCAATACTCTGCAATACTCTGGTGCAATACTCTGCAATACCCTGCAAAATACTCTGCAATACCCTGCGCAATACCCTGCAAAATACTCTGCAATACCCTGGTGCAATACTCTGCAATACTCTGGTGCAATACTCTGCAATACCCTGCGCAATACTCTGCAATACCCTGCGCAATACCCTGCAAAATACTCTGCAATACCCTGGTGCAATACTCTGCAATACTCTGGTGCAATACTCTGCAATACCCTGCGCAATACTCTGCAATACCCTGCGCAATACCCTGCAAAATACTCTGCAATACCCTGGTGCAATACCTTGCAATACTCTGGTGCAATACTCTGCAATACCCTGCAATACCCTGCGCAATACTCTGCAATACTCTGGCGCAATACTCTGCAATACCCTGGTGCAATACTCTGCAATACCCTGCGCAATACTCTGCAATACCCTGCGCAATTCTCTGCAATACTCTGGTGCAATACTCTGCAATACCCTGGTGCAATACCCTGCGCAATACTCTGCAATACCCTGCGCAATACCCTGCAATACCCTGCGCAATACTCTGCAATACCCTGCGCAATACTCTGCAATACTCTGCAATACTCTGGTGCAATACTCTGCAATACCCTGCGCAATACCCTGCAAAATACTCTGCAATACCCTGGTGCAATACTCTGCAATACCCTGCGCAATACTCTGCAATACCCTGCGCAATACCCTGGTGCAATACTCTGCAATACTCTGCAATACTCTGGTGCAATACTCTGCAATACTCTGGTGCAATACTCTGCAATACCCTGCGCAATATTCTGCAATACCCTGCGCAATACTCTGCAATACTCTGCAATACCCTGCGCAATATTCTGCAATACCCTGCGCAATACTCTGCAATACCCTGCGCAATACCCTGGTGCAATACTCTGCAATACTCTGGTGCAATACTCTGCAATACCCTGCAAAATACTCTGCAATACCCTGCGCAATACCCTGCAAAATACTCTGCAATACCCTGGTGCAATACTCTGCAATACTCTGGTGCAATACTCTGCAATACCCTGCGCAATACTCTGCAATACCCTGCGCAATACCCTGCAAAATACTCTGCAATACCCTGGTGCAATACTCTGCAATACACTGGTGCAATACTCTGCAATACCCTGCGCAATACTCTGCAATACCCTGCGCAATACTCTGCAATACTCTGGCGCAATACTCTGCAATACCCTGCGCAATACTCTGCAATACCCTGCGCAATACCCTGCGCAATACTCTGCAATACCCTGGTGCAATACTCTGCAATACCCTGGTGCAATACCCTGCGCAATACTCTGCAATACCCTGCGCAATACTCTGCAATACTCTGGTGCAATACTCTGCAATACCCTGGTGCAATACCCTGCGCAATACTCTGCAATACCCTGCGCAATACTCTGCAATACCCTGCGCAATACTCTGCAATACTCTGGTGCAATACTCTGCAATACCCTGGTGCAATACTCTGCAATACCCTGCGCAATACTCTGCAATACCCTGCGCAATACTCTGCAATACTCTGGTGCAATACTCTGCAATACCCTGGTGCAATACTCTGCAATACTCTGCAATACCCTGCGCAATACTCTGCAATACCCTGCGCAATACTCTGCAATACTCTGGTGCAATACTCTGCAATACCCTGGTGCAATACCCTGCAATACCCTGCGCAATACTCTGCAATACCCTGCGCAATACTCTGCAATACCCTGCGCAATACTCTGCAATACCCTGCGCAATACTCTGCAATACTCTGGTGCAATACTCTGCAATACCCTGGTGCAATACTCTGCAATACCCTGCGCAATACTCTGCAATACCCTGCGCAATTCTCTGCAATACTCTGGTGCAATACTCTGCAATACCCTGGTGCAATACCCTGCGCAATACTCTGCAATACCCTGCGCAATACCCTGCAATACCCTGCGCAATACTCTGCAATACCCTGCGCAATACTCTGCAATACTCTGCAATACTCTGGTGCAATACTCTGCAATACCCTGCGCAATACCCTGCAAAATACTCTGCAATACCCTGCGCAATACTCTGCAATACTCTGCAATACCCTGCGCAATACCCTGGTGCAATACTCTGCAATACTCTGGTGCAATACTCTGCAATACTCTGGTGCAATACTCTGCAATACCCTGCAAAATACTCTGCAATACCCTGCGCAATACTCTGCAATACCCTGCGCAATACCCTGCGCAATACCCTGCAAAATACTCTGCAATACCCTGGTGCAATACTCTGCAATACTCTGGTGCAATACCCTGCGCAATACTCTGCAATACCCTGCGCAATACTCTGCAATACCCTGCAATACCCTGCGCAATACTCTGCAATACCCTGCGCAATATTCTGCAATACCCTGCGCAATACTCTGCAATACTCTGCAATACCCTGCGCAATATTCTGCAATACCCTGCGCAATACTCTGCAATACCCTGCGCAATACCCTGGTGCAATACTCTGCAATACTCTGGTGCAATACTCTGCAATACCCTGCAAAATACTCTGCAATACCCTGCGCAATACCCTGCAAAATACTCTGCAATACCCTGGTGCAATACTCTGCAATACTCTGGTGCAATACTCTGCAATACCCTGCGCAATACTCTGCAATACCCTGCGCAATACCCTGCAAAATACTCTGCAATACCCTGGTGCAATACTCTGCAATACACTGGTGCAATACTCTGCAATACCCTGCGCAATACTCTGCAATACCCTGCGCAATACTCTGCAATACTCTGGCGCAATACTCTGCAATACCCTGCGCAATACTCTGCAATACCCTGCGCAATACCCTGCGCAATACTCTGCAATACCCTGGTGCAATACTCTGCAATACCCTGCGCAATACTCTGCAATACCCTGCGCAATACTCTGCAATACTCTGGTGCAATACTCTGCAATACCCTGGTGCAATACTCTGCAATACCCTGCGCAATACTCTGCAATACCCTGCGCAATACTCTGCAATACTCTGGTGCAATACTCTGCAATACCCTGGTGCAATACTCTGCGCAATACTCTGCAATACCCTGCGCAATACCCTGCAATACCCTGCGCAATACTCTGCAATACTCTGGTGCAATACTCTGCAATACCCTGGTGCAATACTCTGCAATACCCTGCGCAATACTCTGCAATACCCTGGTGCAATACTCTGCAATACTCTGGTGCAATACTCTGCAATACCCTGCGCAATACTCTGCAATACCCTGCGCAATACCCTGCAATACCCTGCGCAATACTCTGCAATACCCTGGTGCAATACTCTGCAATACCCTGCGCAATACTCTGCAATACCCTGCGCAATACTCTGCAATACCCTGTGCAATACTCTGCAATACTCTGGTGCAATACTCTGCAATACCCTGCGCAATACTCTGCAATACCCTGCGCAATACTCTGCAATACCCTGTGCAATACTCTGCAATACTCTGATGCAATACTCTGCAATACCCTGCGCAATACCCTGCAAAATACTCTGCAATACCCTGGTGCAATACTCTGCAATACCCTGCGCAATACTCTGCAATACCCTGCGCAATACCCTGCAATACTCTGGTGCAATACTCTGCAATACCCTGGTGCAATACTCTGCAATACCCTGCGCAATACTCTGCAATACCCTGCGCAATACTCTGCAATACCCTGTGCAATACTCTGCAATACCCTGCGCAATACTCTGCAATACCCTGCGCAATACTCTGCAATACCCTGTGCAATACTCTGCAATACTCTGGTGCAATACTCTGCAATACCCTGCGCAATACTCTGCAATACCCTGCGCAATACTCTGCAATACCCTGCGCAATACTCTGCAATACCCTGTGCAATACTCTGCAATACTCTGGTGCAATACTCTGCAATACCCTGCGCAATACTCTGCAATACCCTGCGCAATACCCTGCAAAATACTCTGCAATACCCTGGTGCAATACTCTGCAATACCCTGCGCAATACTCTGCAATACCCTGGTGCAATACTCTGCAATACTCTGGTGCAATACTCTGCAATACCCTGCGCAATACTCTGCAATACCCTGCGCAATACTCTGCAATACCCTGCGCAATACTCTGCAATACCCTGCGCAATACTCTGCAATACTCTGGTGCAATACTCTGCAATACCCTGGTGCAATACTCTGCAATACCCTGCGCAATACTCTGCAATACCCTGCGCAATACCCTGCAATACCCTGCGCAATACTCTGCAATACCCTGGTGCAATACTCTGCAATACCCTGCGCAATACTCTGCAATACCCTGCGCAATACTCTGCAATACCCTGGTGCAATACTCTGCAATACTCTGGTGCAATACTCTGCAATACCCTGCGCAATACTCTGCAATACCCTGTGCAATACTCTGCAATACTCTGGTGCAATACTCTGCAATACCCTGCGCAATACTCTGCAATACCCTGCGCAATACCCTGCAAAATACTCTGCAATACCCTGGTGCAATACTCTGCAATACCCTGCGCAATACTCTGCAATACCCTGCGCAATACCCTGCAAAATACTCTGCAATACCCCGGTGCAATACTCTGCAATACTCTGGTGCAATACTCTGCAATACCCTGGTGCAATACTCTGCAATACCCTGCGCAATACTCTGCAATACTCTGGTGCAATACTCTGCAATACCCTGGTGCAATACTCTGCAATACCCTGGTGCAATACTCTGCAATACCCTGCGCAATACTCTGCAATACCCTGGTGCAATACTCTGCAATACTCTGGTGCAATACTCTGCAATACCCTGCGCAATACTCTGCAATACCCTGCGCAATACTCTGCAATACCCTGCGCAATACTCTGCAATACCCTGCGCAATACTCTGCAATACTCTGGTGCAATACTCTGCAATACCCTGGTGCAATACTCTGCAATACCCTGCGCAATACTCTGCAATACCCTGCGCAATACTCTGCAATACTCTGGTGCAATACTCTGCAATACCCTGCGCAATACTCTGCAATACCCTGGTGCAATACTCTGCAATACTCTGGTGCAATACTCTGCAATACCCTGCGCAATACTCTGCAATACCCTGCGCAATACTCTGCAATACCCTGTGCAATACTCTGCAATACTCTGGTGCAATACTCTGCAATACCCTGCGCAATACTCTGCAATACCCTGCGCAATACCCTGCAAAATACTCTGCAATACCCTGGTGCAATACTCTGCAATACCCTGCGCAATACTCTGCAATACCCTGCGCAATACCCTGCAAAATACTCTGCAATACCCTGGTGCAATACTCTGCAATACTCTGGTGCAATACTCTGCAATACCCTGGTGCAATACTCTGCAATACCCTGCGCAATACTCTGCAATACCCTGCGCAATTCTCTGCAATACTCTGGTGCAATACTCTGCAATACCCTGGTGCAATACCCTGCGCAATACTCTGCAATACCCTGCGCAATACCCTGCAATACCCTGCGCAATACTCTGCAATACCCTGCGCAATACTCTGGTGCAATACTCTGCAATACCCTGCGCAATACCCTGCAAAATACTCTGCAATACCCTGGTGCAATTATCTGCAATACCCTGCGCAATACTCTGCAATACCCTGCGCAATACTCTGCAATACTCTGGTGCAATACTCTGCAATACCCTGGTGCAATACCCTGCGCAATACTCTGCAATACCCTGCGCAATACCCTGCAATACCCTGCGCAATACTCTGCAATACCCTGCACAATACTCTGCAATACTCTGCAATACTCTGGTGCAATACTCTGCAATACCCTGCAAAATACCCTGCAAAATACTCTGCAATACCCTGGTGCAATACTCTGCAATACCCTGCGCAATACTCTGCAATACCCTGCGCAATACCCTGGTGCAATACTCTGCAATACTCTGGTGCAATACTCTGCAATACTCTGGTGCAATACTCTTCAATACCCTGCAAAATACTCTGCAATACCCTGCGCAATACCCTGCAAAATACTCTGCAATACCCTGGTGCAATACTCTGCAATACTCTGGTGCAATACCCTGCGCAATACTCTGCAATACCCTGCGCAATACCCTGCGCAATACTCTGCAATACCCTGCGCAATATTCTGCAATACCCTGCGCAATACTCTGCAATACTCTGCAATACCCTGCGCAATATTCTGCAATACCCTGCGCAATACTCTGCAATACTCTGGTGCAATACTCTGCAATACCCTGCAAAATACTCTGCAATACTCTGCAATACCCTGCGCAATATTCTGCAATACCCTGCGCAATACTCTGCAATACCCTGGTGCAATACTCTGCAATACTCTGGTGCAATACTCTGCAATACCCTGCGCAATACTCTGCAATACCCTGCGCAATACCCTGCAAAATACTCTGCAATACCCTGGTGCAATACTCTGCAATACTCTGGTGCAATACTCTGCAATACCCTGCGCAATACTCTGCAATACCCTGCGCAATACCCTGCAAAATACTCTGCAATACCCTGGTGCAATACTCTGCAATACTCTGGTGCAATACTCTGCAATACCCTGGTGCAATACTCTGCAATACTCTGGCGCAATACTCTGCAATACCCTGCGCAATACTCTGCAATACCCTGCGCAATACCCTGCGCAATACTCTGCAATACCCTGGTGCAATACTCTGCAATACTCTGGTGCAATACTCTGCAATACCCTGCGCAATACTCTGCAATACTCTGGTGCAATACTCTGCAATACCCTGGTGCAATACCCTGCGCAATACTCTGCAATACCCTGCGCAATACTCTGCAATACCCTGCGCAATACTCTGCAATACCCTGCGCAATACTCTGCAATACCCTGCGCAATACTCTGCAATACTCTGGTGCAATACTCTGCAATACCCTGGTGCAATACTCTGCAATACCCTGCGCAATACTCTGCAATACCCTGCGCAATTCTCTGCAATACTCTGGTGCAATACTCTGCAATACCCTGGTGCAATACCCTGCGCAATACTCTGCAATACCCTGCGCAATACCCTGCAATACCCTGCGCAATACTCTGCAATACCCTGCGCAATACTCTGCAATACTCTGCAATACTCTGGTGCAATACTCTTCAATACCCTGCAAAATACTCTGCAATACCCTGCGCAATACCCTGCAAAATACTCTGCAATACCCTGGTGCAATACTCTGCAATACTCTGGTGCAATACCCTGCGCAATACTCTGCAATACCCTGCGCAATACCCTGCGCAATACTCTGCAATACCCTGCGCAATATTCTGCAATACCCTGCGCAATACTCTGCAATACTCTGCAATACCCTGCGCAATATTCTGCAATACCCTGCGCAATACTCTGCAATACTCTGGTGCAATACTCTGCAATACCCTGCAAAATACTCTGCAATACTCTGCAATACCCTGCGCAATATTCTGCAATACCCTGCGCAATACTCTGCAATACCCTGGTGCAATACTCTGCAATACTCTGGTGCAATACTCTGCAATACCCTGCGCAATACTCTGCAATACCCTGCGCAATACCCTGCAAAATACTCTGCAATACCCTGGTGCAATACTCTGCAATACTCTGGTGCAATACTCTGCAATACCCTGCGCAATACTCTGCAATACCCTGCGCAATACCCTGCAAAATACTCTGCAATACCCTGGTGCAATACTCTGCAATACTCTGGTGCAATACTCTGCAATACCCTGGTGCAATACTCTGCAATACTCTGGCGCAATACTCTGCAATACCCTGCGCAATACTCTGCAATACCCTGCGCAATACCCTGCGCAATACTCTGCAATACCCTGGTGCAATACTCTGCAATACTCTGGTGCAATACTCTGCAATACCCTGCGCAATACTCTGCAATACTCTGGTGCAATACTCTGCAATACCCTGGTGCAATACCCTGCGCAATACTCTGCAATACCCTGCGCAATACTCTGCAATACCCTGCGCAATACTCTGCAATACCCTGCGCAATACTCTGCAATACCCTGCGCAATACTCTGCAATACTCTGGTGCAATACTCTGCAATACCCTGGTGCAATACTCTGCAATACCCTGCGCAATACTCTGCAATACCCTGCGCAATTCTCTGCAATACTCTGGTGCAATACTCTGCAATACCCTGGTGCAATACCCTGCGCAATACTCTGCAATACCCTGCGCAATACCCTGCAATACCCTGCGCAATACTCTGCAATACCCTGCGCAATACTCTGCAATACTCTGCAATACTCTGGTGCAATACTCTGCAATACCCTGCGCAATACCCTGCAAAATACTCTGCAATACCCTGGTGCAATACTCTGCAATACCCTGCGCAATACTCTGCAATACCCTGCGCAATACCCTGGTGCAATACTCTGCAATACTCTGGTGCAATACTCTGCAATACCCTGCGCAATACTCTGCAATACTCTGCAATACCCTGCGCAATATTCTGCAATACCCTGCGCAATATTCTGCAATACCCTGCGCAATACTCTGCAATACCCTGCGCAATACCCTGGTGCAATACTCTGCAATACTCTGGTGCAATACTCTGCAATACCCTGCGCAATACTCTGCAATACCCTGCGCAATACCCTGCAAAATACTCTGCAATACCCTGGTGCAATACTCTGCAATACACTGGTGCAATACTCTGCAATACCCTGCGCAATACTCTGCAATACCCTGCGCAATACTCTGCAATACTCTGGCGCAATACTCTGCAATACCCTGCGCAATACCCTGCGCAATACTCTGCAATACCCTGGTGCAATACTCTGCAATACTCTGGTGCAATACTCTGCAATACCCTGCGCAATACCCTGCAAAATACTCTGCAATACCCTGGTGCAATACTCTGCAATACTCTGGTGCAATACTCTGCAATACCCTGCGCAATATTCTGCAATACCCTGCGCAATACTCTGCAATACTCTGCAATACCCTGCGCAATATTCTGCAATACCCTGCGCAATACTCTGCAATACCCTGCGCAATACCCTGGTGCAATACTCTGCAATACTCTGGTGCAATACTCTGCAATACCCTGCGCAATACTCTGCAATACCCTGCGCAATACCCTGCAAAATACTCTGCAATACCCTGGTGCAATACTCTGCAATACACTGGTGCAATACTCTGCAATACCCTGCGCAATACTCTGCAATACCCTGCGCAATACTCTGCAATACTCTGGCGCAATACTCTGCAATACCCTGCGCAATACTCTGCAATACCCTGCGCAATACCCTGCGCAATACTCTGCAATACCCTGGTGCAATACTCTGCAATACTCTGGTGCAATACTCTGCAATACCCTGCGCAATACCCTGCAAAATACTCTGCAATACCCTGGTGCAATACTCTGCAATACCCTGCGCAATACCCTGCAAAATACTCTGCAATACCCTGGTGCAATACTCTGCAATACCCTGCGCAATACTCTGCAATACCCTGCGCAATACTCTGCAATACCCTGCGCAATACCCTGCAAAATACTCTGCAATACCCTGGTGCAATACTCTGCAATACTCTGGTGCAATACCCTGCGCAATACTCTGCAATACCCTGCGCAATACCCTGCGCAATACTCTGCAATACCCTGCAATACCCTGCGCAATACTCTGCAATACCCTGCGCAATATTCTGCAATACCCTGCGCAATACTCTGCAATACTCTGCGCAATACCCTGGTGCAATACTCTGCAATACTCTGGTGCAATACTCTGCAATACCCTGCAAAATACTCTGCAATACCCTGCGCAATACCCTGCAAAATACTCTGCAATACCCTGGTGCAATACTCTGCAATACTCTGGTGCAATACTCTGCAATACCCTGCGCAATACTCTGCAATACCCTGCGCAATACCCTGCAAAATACTCTGCAATACCCTGGTGCAATACTCTGCAATACTCTGGTGCAATACTCTGCAATACCCTGGTGCAATACTCTGCAATACCCTGCGCAATACTCTGCAATACCCTGCGCAATACTCTGCAATACTCTGGTGCAATACTCTGCAATACCCTGGTGCAATACCCTGCGCAATACTCTGCAATACCCTGCGCAATACCCTGCAATACCCTGCGCAATACTCTGCAATACCCTGCGCAATACTCTGCAATACTCTGCAATACTCTGGTGCAATACTCTGCAATACCCTGCGCAATACCCTGCAAAATACTCTGCAATACCCTGGTGCAATACTCTGCAATACCCTGCGCAATACTCTGCAATACCCTGCGCAATACCCTGGTGCAATACTCTGCAATACTCTGGTGCAATACTCTGCAATACTCTGGTGCAATACTCTGCAATACCCTGCAAAATACTCTGCAATACCCTGCGCAATACCCTGCAAAATACTCTGCAATACCCTGGTGCAATACTCTGCAATACTCTGGTGCAATACTCTGCAATACCCTGCGCAATACTCTGCAATACCCTGCGCAATACCCTGCAAAATACTCTGCAATACCCTGGTGCAATACTCTGCAATACTCTGGTGCAATACTCTGCAATACCCTGCGCAATACTCTGCAATACCCTGCGCAATACCCTGCAAAATACTCTGCAATACCCTGGTGCAATACTCTGCAATACTCTGGTGCAATACTCTGCAATACCCTGCAATACCCTGCGCAATACTCTGCAATACTCTGGTGCAATACTCTGCAATACCCTGGTGCAATACTCTGCAATACCCTGCGCAATACTCTGCAATACCCTGCGCAATTCTCTGCAATACTCTGGTGCAATACTCTGCAATACCCTGGTGCAATACCCTGCGCAATACTCTGCAATACCCTGCGCAATACCCTGCAATACCCTGCGCAATACTCTGCAATACCCTGCGCAATACTCTGCAATACTCTGCAATACTCTGGTGCAATACTCTGCAATACCCTGCGCAATACCCTGCAAAATACTCTGCAATACCCTGGTGCAATACTCTGCAATACCCTGCGCAATACTCTGCAATACCCTGCGCAATACCCTGGTGCAATACTCTGCAATACTCTGCAATACTCTGGTGCAATACTCTGCAATACTCTGGTGCAATACTCTGCAATACCCTGCGCAATATTCTGCAATACCCTGCGCAATACTCTGCAATACTCTGCAATACCCTGCGCAATATTCTGCAATACCCTGCGCAATACTCTGCAATACTCTGCAATACCCTGCGCAATATTCTGCAATACCCTGCGCAATACTCTGCAATACCCTGCGCAATACCCTGGTGCAATACTCTGCAATACCCTGCGCAATACTCTGCAATACCCTGCGCAATACCCTGGTGCAATACTCTGCAATACTCTGCAATACTCTGGTGCAATACTCTGCAATACTCTGGTGCAATACTCTGCAATACTCTGGTGCAATACTCTGCAATACCCTGCGCAATACTCTGCAATACTCTGCAATACCCTGCGCAATATTCTGCAATACCCTGCGCAATACTCTGCAATACCCTGCGCAATACCCTGGTGCAATACTCTGCAATACTCTGGTGCAATACTCTGCAATACCCTGCAAAATACTCTGCAATACCCTGCGCAATACCCTGCAAAATACTCTGCAATACCCTGGTGCAATACTCTGCAATACTCTGGTGCAATACTCTGCAATACCCTGCGCAATACTCTGCAATACCCTGCGCAATACCCTGCAAAATACTCTGCAATACCCTGGTGCAATACTCTGCAATACACTGGTGCAATACTCTGCAATACCATGCGCAATACTCTGCAATACCCTGCGCAATACTCTGCAATACTCTGGCGCAATACTCTGCAATACCCTGCGCAATACTCTGCAATACCCTGCGCAATACCCTGCGCAATACTCTGCAATACCCTGGTGCAATACTCTGCAATACTCTGGTGCAATACCCTGCGCAATACTCTGCAATACCCTGCGCAATACTCTGCAATACTCTGGTGCAATACTCTGCAATACCCTGGTGCAATACCCTGCGCAATACTCTGCAATACCCTGCGCAATACTCTGCAATACCCTGCGCAATACTCTGCAATACTCTGGTGCAATACTCTGCAATACCCTGGTGCAATACTCTGCAATACCCTGCGCAATACTCTGCAATACCCTGCGCAATACTCTGCAATACTCTGGTGCAATACTCTGCAATACCCTGGTGCAATACTCTGCAATACTCTGCAATACCCTGCGCAATACTCTGCAATACCCTGCGCAATACTCTGCAATACTCTGGTGCAATACTCTGCAATACCCTGGTGCAATACCCTGCAATACCCTGCGCAATACTCTGCAATACCCTGCGCAATACTCTGCAATACCCTGCGCAATACTCTGCAATACTCTGGTGCAATACTCTGCAATACCCTGGTGCAATACTCTGCAATACCCTGCGCAATACTCTGCAATACCCTGCGCAATTCTCTGCAATACTCTGGTGCAATACTCTGCAATACCCTGGTGCAATACCCTGCGCAATACTCTGCAATACCCTGCGCAATACCCTGCAATACCCTGCGCAATACTCTGCAATACCCTGCGCAATACTCTGCAATACTCTGCAATACTCTGGTGCAATACTCTGCAATACCCTGCGCAATACCCTGCAAAATACTCTGCAATACCCTGCGCAATACTCTGCAATACTCTGCAATACCCTGCGCAATACCCTGGTGCAATACTCTGCAATACTCTGGTGCAATACTCTGCAATACTCTGGTGCAATACTCTGCAATACCCTGCAAAATACTCTGCAATACCCTGCGCAATACTCTGCAATACCCTGCGCAATACCCTGCGCAATACCCTGCAAAATACTCTGCAATACCCTGGTGCAATACTCTGCAATACTCTGGTGCAATACCCTGCGCAATACTCTGCAATACCCTGCGCAATACTCTGCAATACCCTGCAATACCCTGCGCAATACTCTGCAATACCCTGCGCAATATTCTGCAATACCCTGCGCAATACTCTGCAATACTCTGCAATACCCTGCGCAATATTCTGCAATACCCTGCGCAATACTCTGCAATACCCTGCGCAATACCCTGGTGCAATACTCTGCAATACTCTGGTGCAATACTCTGCAATACCCTGCAAAATACTCTGCAATACCCTGCGCAATACCCTGCAAAATACTCTGCAATACCCTGGTGCAATACTCTGCAATACTCTGGTGCAATACTCTGCAATACCCTGCGCAATACTCTGCAATACCCTGCGCAATACCCTGCAAAATACTCTGCAATACCCTGGTGCAATACTCTGCAATACACTGGTGCAATACTCTGCAATACCCTGCGCAATACTCTGCAATACCCTGCGCAATACTCTGCAATACTCTGGCGCAATACTCTGCAATACCCTGCGCAATACTCTGCAATACCCTGCGCAATACCCTGCGCAATACTCTGCAATACCCTGGTGCAATACTCTGCAATACCCTGCGCAATACTCTGCAATACCCTGCGCAATACTCTGCAATACTCTGGTGCAATACTCTGCAATACCCTGGTGCAATACTCTGCAATACCCTGCGCAATACTCTGCAATACCCTGCGCAATACTCTGCAATACTCTGGTGCAATACTCTGCAATACCCTGGTGCAATACTCTGCAATACCCTGCGCAATACTCTGCAATACCCTGCGCAATACCCTGCAATACCCTGCGCAATACTCTGCAATACTCTGGTGCAATACTCTGCAATACCCTGGTGCAATACTCTGCAATACCCTGCGCAATACTCTGCAATACCCTGGTGCAATACTCTGCAATACTCTGGTGCAATACTCTGCAATACCCTGCGCAATACTCTGCAATACCCTGCGCAATACCCTGCAATACCCTGCGCAATACTCTGCAATACCCTGGTGCAATACTCTGCAATACCCTGCGCAATACTCTGCAATACCCTGCGCAATACTCTGCAATACCCTGTGCAATACTCTGCAATACTCTGGTGCAATACTCTGCAATACCCTGCGCAATACTCTGCAATACCCTGTGCAATACTCTGCAATACTCTGGTGCAATACTCTGCAATACCCTGCGCAATACTCTGCAATACCCTGCGCAATACCCTGCAAAATACTCTGCAATACCCTGCGCAATACTCTGCAATACCCTGCGCAATACTCTGCAATACCCTGCGCAATACCCTGCAATACTCTGGTGCAATACTCTGCAATACCCTGGTGCAATACTCTGCAATACCCTGCGCAATACTCTGCAATACCCTGCGCAATACTCTGCAATACCCTGTGCAATACTCTGCAATACCCTGCGCAATACTCTGCAATACCCTGCGCAATACTCTGCAATACCCTGTGCAATACTCTGCAATACTCTGGTGCAATACTCTGCAATACCCTGCGCAATACTCTGCAATACCCTGCGCAATACTCTGCAATACCCTGCGCAATACTCTGCAATACCCTGTGCAATACTCTGCAATACTCTGGTGCAATACTCTGCAATACCCTGCGCAATACTCTGCAATACCCTGCGCAATACCCTGCAAAATACTCTGCAATACCCTGGTGCAATACTCTGCAATACCCTGCGCAATACTCTGCAATACCCTGCGCAATACTCTGCAATACCCTGCGCAATACTCTGCAATACTCTGGTGCAATACTCTGCAATACCCTGGTGCAATACTCTGCAATACCCTGCGCAATACTCTGCAATACCCTGGTGCAATACTCTGCAATACCCTGCGCAATACTCTGCAATACCCTGTGCAATACTCTGCAATACTCTGGTGCAATACTCTGCAATACCCTGCGCAATACTCTGCAATACCCTGTGCAATACTCTGCAATACTCTGGTGCAATACTCTGCAATACCCTGCGCAATACTCTGCAATACCCTGCGCAATACCCTGCAAAATACTCTGCAATACCCTGGTGCAATACTCTGCAATACCCTGCGCAATACTCTGCAATACCCTGCGCAATACCCTGCAAAATACTCTGCAATACCCTGGTGCAATACTCTGCAATACTCTGGTGCAATACTCTGCAATACCCTGCGCAATACTCTGCAATACCCTGCGCAATACTCTGCAATACTCTGGTGCAATACTCTGCAATACCCTGGTGCAATACTCTGCAATACCCTGCGCAATACTCTGCAATACCCTGCGCAATACTCTGCAATACTCTGGTGCAATACTCTGCAATACCCTGGTGCAATACCCTGCGCAATACTCTGCAATACCCTGCGCAATACCCTGCAATACCCTGCGCAATACTCTGCAATACCCTGCGCAATACCCTGCAATACCCTGCGCAATACTCTGCAATACTCTGCAATACTCTGGTGCAATACTCTGCAATACCCTGCAAAATACTCTGCAATACCCTGCGCAATACCCTGCAAAATACTCTGCAATACCCTGGTGCAATACTCTGCAATACTCTGGTGCAATACTCTGCAATACCCTGCGCAATACTCTGCAATACCCTGCGCAATACCCTGCAAAATACTCTGCAATACCCTGGTGCAATACTCTGCAATACTCTGGTGCAATACTCTGCAATACCCTGCGCAATACTCTGCAATACCCTGCGCAATACCCTGCAATACCCTGCGCAATACTCTGCAATACTCTGGCGCAATACTCTGCAATACCCTGCGCAATACTCTGCAATACCCTGCGCAATACCCTGCAAAATACTCTGCAATACCCTGGTGCAATACTCTGCAATACTCTGGTGCAATACTCTGCAATACCCTGCGCAATACTCTGCAATACCCTGCGCAATACTCTGCAATACTCTGGCGCAATACTCTGCAATACCCTGCGCAATACTCTGCAATACCCTGCGCAATACCCTGCGCAATACTCTGCAATACCCTGGTGCAATACTCTGCAATACTCTGGTGCAATACTCTGCAATACCCTGCGCAATACTCTGCAATACCCTGCGCAATACTCTGCAATACCCTGGTGCAATACTCTGGTGCAATACTCTGCAATACCATGCGCAATACTCTGCAATACCCTGCGCAATACTCTGCAATACCCTGCGCAATACTCTGCAATACTCTGGTGCAATACTCTGCAATACCCTGGTGCAATACTCTGCAATACCCTGCGCAATACTCTGCAATACCCTGCGCAATACTCTGCAATACCCTGCGCAATACTCTGCAATACTCTGGTGCAATACTCTGCAATACCCTGGTGCAATACCCTGCAATACCCTGCGCAATACTCTGCAATACCCTGCGCAATACCCTGCAATACCCTGCGCAATACTCTGCAATACTCTGGTGCAATACTCTGCAATACCCTGGTGCAATACTCTGCAATACCCTGGTGCAATACTCTGCAATACCCTGCGCAATACTCTGCAATACCCTGGTGCAATACTCTGCAATACTCTGGTGCAATACTCTGCAATACCCTGCGCAATACTCTGCAATACCCTGCGCAATACTCTGCAATACCCTGCACAATACTCTGCAATACCCTGGTGCAATACTCTGCAATACCCTGGTGCAATACTCTGCAATACCCTGCACAATACTCTGCAATACCCTGCGCAATACCCTGCAATACCCTGCGCAATACTCTGCAATACCCTGGTGCAATACTCTGCAATACCCTGCGCAATACTCTGCAATACCCTGCGCAATACTCTGCAATACCCTGGTGCAATACTCTGCAATACCCTGCGCAATACTCTGCAATACCCTGCGCAATACCCTGCAATACCCTGCGCAATACTCTGCAATACCCTGGTGCAATACTCTGCAATACCCTGCGCAATACTCTGCAATACCCTGGTGCAATACTCTGCAATACTCTGGTGCAATACTCTGCAATACCCTGCGCAATACTCTGCAATACCCTGCGCAATACTCTGCAATACCCTGTGCAATACTCTGCAATACTCTGGTGCAATACTCTGCAATACCCTGCGCAATACTCTGCAATACCCTGCGCAATACCCTGCAAAATACTCTGCAATACCCTGGTGCAATACTCTGCAATACCCTGCGCAATACTCTGCAATACCCTGCGCAATACCCTGCAAAATACTCTGCAATACCCTGGTGCAATACTCTGCAATACTCTGGTGCAATACTCTGCAATACCCTGGTGCAATACTCTGCAATACCCTGCGCAATACTCTGCAATACCCTGCGCAATTCTCTGCAATACTCTGGTGCAATACTCTGCAATACCCTGGTGCAATACCCTGCGCAATACTCTGCAATACCCTGCGCAATACCCTGCAATACCCTACGCAATACTCTGCAATACCCTGTGCAATACTCTGGTGCAATACTCTGCAATACCCTGCGCAATACCCTGCAAAATACTCTGCAATACCCTGGTGCAATTATCTGCAATACCCTGCGCAATACTCTGCAATACCCTGCGCAATACTCTGCAATACTCTGGTGCAATACTCTGCAATACTCTGGTGCAATACTCTGCAATACCCTGCGCAATACTCTGCAATACCCTGCGCAATACTCTGCAATACCCTGTGCAATACTCTGCAATACTCTGGTGCAATACTCTGCAATACCCTGCGCAATACTCTGCAATACCCTGCGCAATACCCTGCAAAATACTCTGCAATACCCTGGTGCAATACTCTGCAATACCCTGCGCAATACTCTGCAATACCCTGCGCAATACCCTGCAAAATACTCTGCAATACCCTGGTGCAATACTCTGCAATACTCTGGTGCAATACTCTGCAATACCCTGGTGCAATACTCTGCAATACCCTGCGCAATACTCTGCAATACCCTGCGCAATTCTCTGCAATACTCTGGTGCAATACTCTGCAATACCCTGGTGCAATACCCTGCGCAATACTCTGCAATACCCTGCGCAATACCCTGCAATACCCTGCGCAATACTCTGCAATACCCTGCGCAATACTCTGGTGCAATACTCTGCAATACCTTGCGCAATACCCTGCAAAATACTCTGCAATACCCTGGTGCAATTATCTGCAATACCCTGCGCAATACTCTGCAATACCCTGCGCAATACTCTGCAATACTCTGGTGCAATACTCTGCAATACCCTGGTGCAATACCCTGCGCAATACTCTGCAATACCCTGCGCAATACCCTGCAATACCCTGCGCAATACTCTGCAATACCCTGCGCAATACTCTGCAATACTCTGCAATACTCTGGTGCAATACTCTGCACAATACCCTGCAAAATACTCTGCAATACCCTGGTGCAATACTCTGCAATACCCTGCGCAATACTCTGCAATACCCTGCGCAATACCCTGGTGCAATACTCTGCAATACTCTGGTGCAATACTCTGCAATACTCTGGTGCAATACTCTTCAATACCCTGCAAAATACTCTGCAATACCCTGCGCAATACCCTGCAAAATACTCTGCAATACCCTGGTGCAATACTCTGCAATACTCTGGTGCAATACCATGCGCAATACTCTGCAATACCCTGCGCAATACCCTGCGCAATACTCTGCAATACCCTGCAATACCCTGCGCAATACTCTGCAATACCCTGCGCAATATTCTGCAATACCCTGCGCAATACTCTGCAATACTCTGCAATACCCTGCGCAATATTCTGCAATACCCTGCGCAATACTCTGCAATACTCTGGTGCAATACTCTGCAATACCCTGCAAAATACTCTGCAATACCCTGCGCAATACCCTGCAAAATACTCTGCAATACCCTGGTGCAATACTCTGCAATACTCTGGTGCAATACTCTGCAATACCCTGCGCAATACTCTGCAATACCCTGCGCAATACCCTGCAAAATACTCTGCAATACCCTGGTGCAATACTCTGCAATACTCTGGTGCAATACTCTGCAATACCCTGCGCAATACTCTGCAATACCCTGCGCAATACCCTGCAAAATACTCTGCAATACCCTGGTGCAATACTCTGCAATACTCTGGTGCAATACTCTGCAATACCCTGGTGCAATACTCTGCAATACTCTGGCGCAATACTCTGCAATACCCTGCGCAATACTCTGCAATACCCTGCGCAATACCCTGCGCAATACTCTGCAATACCCTGGTGCAATACTCTGCAATACTCTGGTGCAATACTCTGCAATACCCTGCGCAATACTCTGCAATACCCTGCGCAATACTCTGCAATACTCTGGTGCAATACTCTGCAATACCCTGGTGCAATACTCTGCAATACTCTGCAATACCCTGCGCAATACTCTGCAATACCCTGCGCAATACTCTGCAATACCCTGCGCAATACTCTGCAATACCCTGCGCAATACTCTGCAATACTCTGGTGCAATACTCTGCAATACCCTGGTGCAATACTCTGCAATACCCTGCGCAATACGCAATTCTCTGCAATACTCTGGTGCAATACTCTGCAATACCCTGGTGCAATACCCTGCGCAATACTCTGCAATACCCTGCGCAATACCCTGCAATACCCTGCGCAATACTCTGCAATACCCTGCGCAATACTCTGCAATACTCTGCAATACTCTGGTGCAATACTCTGCAATACCCTGCGCAATACCCTGCAAAATACTCTGCAATACCCTGGTGCAATACTCTGCAATACCCTGCGCAATACTCTGCAATACCCTGCGCAATACCCTGGTGCAATACTCTGCAATACTCTGGTGCAATACTCTGCAATACCCTGCACAATATTCTGCAATACCCTGCGCAATACTCTGCAATACTCTGCAATACCCTGCGCAATATTCTGCAATACCCTGCGCAATACTCTGCAATACCCTGCGCAATACCCTGGTGCAATACTCTGCAATACTCTGGTGCAATACTCTGCAATACCCTGCGCAATACTCTGCAATACCCTGCGCAATACCCTGCAAAATACTCTGCAATACCCTGGTGCAATACTCTGCAATACACTGGTGCAATACTCTGCAATACCCTGCGCAATACTCTGCAATACCCTGCGCAATACTCTGCAATACTCTGGCGCAATACTCTGCAATACCCTGCGCAATACTCTGCAATACCCTGCGCAATACCCTGCGCAATACTCTGCAATACCCTGGTGCAATACTCTGCAATACTCTGGTGCAATACTCTGCAATACCCTGCGCAATACCCTGCAAAATACTCTGCAATACCCTGGTGCAATACTCTGCAATACTCTGGTGCAATACGCTGCAATACCCTGCGCAATATTCTGCAATACCCTGCGCAATACTCTGCAATACTCTGCAATACCCTGCGCAATATTCTGCAATACCCTGGTGCAATACTCTGCAATACTCTGGTGCAATACTCTGCAATACCCTGCGCAATACTCTGCAATACCCTGCGCAATACCCTGCAAAATACTCTGCAATACCCTGGTGCAATACTCTGCAATACACTGGTGCAATACTCTGCAATACCCTGCGCAATACTCTGCAATACCCTGCGCAATACTCTGCAATACTCTGGCGCAATACTCTGCAATACCCTGTGCAATACTCTGCAATACCCTGCGCAATACTCTGCAATACCCTGGTGCAATACTCTGCAATACTCTGGTGCAATACTCTGCAATACCCTGCGCAATACCCTGCAAAATACTCTGCAATACCCTGGTGCAATACTCTGCAATACCCTGCGCAATACCCTGCAAAATACTCTGCAATACCCTGGTGCAATACTCTGCAATACCCTGCGCAATACTCTGCAATACCCTGCGCAATACTCTGCAATACCCTGCGCAATACCCTGGTGCAATACTCTGCAATACTCTGGTGCAATACTCTGCAATACCCTGCAAAATACTCTGCAATACCCTGCGCAATACCCTGCAAAATACTCTGCAATACCCTGGTGCAATACTCTGCAATACTCTGGTGCAATACCCTGCGCAATACTCTGCAATACCCTGCGCAATACCCTGCGCAATACTCTGCAATACCCTGCAATACCCTGCGCAATACTCTGCAATACCCTGCGCAATATTCTGCAATACCCTGCGCAATACTCTGCAATACTCTGCGCAATACCCTGGTGCAATACTCTGCAATACTCTGGTGCAATACTCTGCAATACCCTGCAAAATACTCTGCAATACCCTGCGCAATACCCTGCAAAATACTCTGCAATACCCTGGTGCAATACTCTGCAATACTCTGGTGCAATACTCTGCAATACCCTGCGCAATACTCTGCAATACCCTGCGCAATACCCTGCAAAATACTCTGCAATACCCTGGTGCAATACTCTGCAATACTCTGGTGCAATACTCTGCAATACCCTGGTGCAATACTCTGCAATACCCTGCGCAATACTCTGCAATACCCTGCGCAATACTCTGCAATACTCTGGTGCAATACTCTGCAATACCCTGCGCAATACCCTGCAATACCCTGCGCAATACTCTGCAATACCCTGCGCAATACTCTGCAATACTCTGCAATACTCTGGTGCAATACTCTGCAATACCCTGCGCAATACCCTGCAAAATACTCTGCAATACCCTGGTGCAATACTCTGCAATACCCTGCGCAATACTCTGCAATACCCTGCGCAATACCCTGGTGCAATACTCTGCAATACTCTGGTGCAATACTCTGCAATACTCTGGTGCAATACTCTGCAATACCCTGCAAAATACTCTGCAATACCCTGCGCAATACCCTGCAAAATACTCTGCAATACCCTGGTGCAATACTCTGCAATACTCTGGTGCAATACTCTGCAATACCCTGCGCAATACTCTGCAATACCCTGCGCAATACCCTGCAAAATACTCTGCAATACCCTGGTGCAATACTCTGCAATACTCTGGTGCAATACTCTGCAATACCCTGCGCAATACTCTGCAATACCCTGCGCAATACCCTGCAAAATACTCTGCAATACCCTGGTGCAATACTCTGCAATACTCTGGTGCAATACTCTGCAATACCCTGCAATACCCTGCGCAATACTCTGCAATACTCTGGCGCAATACTCTGCAATACCCTGGTGCAATACTCTGCAATACCCTGCGCAATACTCTGCAATACCCTGCGCAATTCTCTGCAATACTCTGGTGCAATACTCTGCAATACCCTGGTGCAATACCCTGCGCAATACTCTGCAATACCCTGCGCAATACCCTGCAATACCCTGCGCAATACTCTGCAATACCCTGCGCAATACTCTGCAATACTCTGCAATACTCTGGTGCAATACTCTGCAATACCCTGCGCAATACCCTGCAAAATACTCTGCAATACCCTGGTGCAATACTCTGCAATACCCTGCGCAATACTCTGCAATACCCTGCGCAATACCCTGGTGCAATACTCTGCAATACTCTGCAATACTCTGGTGCAATACTCTGCAATACTCTGGTGCAATACTCTGCAATACCCTGCGCAATATTCTGCAATACCCTGCGCAATACTCTGCAATACTCTGCAATACCCTGCGCAATATTCTGCAATACCCTGCGCAATACTCTGCAATACCCTGCGCAATACCCTGGTGCAATACTCTGCAATACTCTGGTGCAATACTCTGCAATACCCTGCAAAATACTCTGCAATACCCTGCGCAATACCCTGCAAAATACTCTGCAATACCCTGGTGCAATACTCTGCAATACTCTGGTGCAATACTCTGCAATACCCTGCGCAATACTCTGCAATACCCTGCGCAATACCCTGCAAAATACTCTGCAATACCCTGGTGCAATACTCTGCAATACACTGGTGCAATACTCTGCAATACCCTGCGCAATACTCTGCAATACCCTGCGCAATACTCTGCAATACTCTGGCGCAATACTCTGCAATACCCTGCGCAATACTCTGCAATACCCTGCGCAATACCCTGCGCAATACTCTGCAATACCCTGGTGCAATACTCTGCAATACTCTGGTGCAATACCCTGCGCAATACTCTGCAATACCCTGCGCAATACTCTGCAATACTCTGGTGCAATACTCTGCAATACCCTGGTGCAATACCCTGCGCAATACTCTGCAATACCCTGCGCAATACTCTGCAATACCCTGCGCAATACTCTGCAATACTCTGGTGCAATACTCTGCAATACCCTGGTGCAATACTCTGCAATACCCTGCGCAATACTCTGCAATACCCTGCGCAATACTCTGCAATACTCTGGTGCAATACTCTGCAATACCCTGGTGCAATACTCTGCAATACTCTGCAATACCCTGCGCAATACTCTGCAATACCCTGCGCAATACTCTGCAATACTCTGGTGCAATACTCTGCAATACCCTGGTGCAATACCCTGCAATACCCTGCGCAATACTCTGCAATACCATGCGCAATACTCTGCAATACCCTGCGCAATACTCTGCAATACTCTGGTGCAATACTCTGCAATACCCTGGTGCAATACTCTGCAATACCCTGCGCAATACTCTGCAATACCCTGCGCAATTCTCTGCAATACTCTGGTGCAATACTCTGGTGCAATACTCTGCAATACCCTGGTGCAATACCCTGCGCAATACTCTGCAATACCCTGCGCAATACCCTGCAATACCCTGCGCAATACTCTGCAATACCCTGCGCAATACTCTGCAATACTCTGCAATACTCTGGTGCAATACTCTGCAATACCCTGCGCAATACCCTGCAAAATACTCTGCAATACCCTGCGCAATACTCTGCAATACTCTGCAATACCCTGCGCAATACCCTGGTGCAATACTCTGCAATACTCTGGTGCAATACTCTGCAATACTCTGGTGCAATACTCTGCAATACCCTGCAAAATACTCTGCAATACCCTGCGCAATACTCTGCAATACCCTGCGCAATACCCTGCAAAATACTCTGCAATACCCTGGTGCAATACTCTGCAATACTCTGGTGCAATACCCTGCGCAATACTCTGCAATACCCTGCGCAATACTCTGCAATACCCTGCAATACCCTGCGCAATACTCTGCAATACCCTGCGCAATATTCTGCAATACCCTGCGCAATACTCTGCAATACTCTGCAATACCCTGCGCAATATTCTGCAATACCCTGCGCAATACTCTGCAATACCCTGTGCAATACCCTGGTGCAATACTCTGCAATACTCTGGTGCAATACTCTGCAATACCCTGCAAAATACTCTGCAATACCCTGCGCAATACCCTGCAAAATACTCTGCAATACCCTGGTGCAATACTCTGCAATACTCTGGTGCAATACTCTGCAATACCCTGCGCAATACTCTGCAATACCCTGCGCAATACCCTGCAAAATACTCTGCAATACCCTGGTGCAATACTCTGCAATACACTGGTGCAATACTCTGCAATACCCTGCGCAATACTCTGCAATACCCTGCGCAATACTCTGCAATACTCTGGCGCAATACTCTGCAATACCCTGCGCAATACTATGCAATACCCTGCGCAATACCCTGCGCAATACTCTGCAATACCCTGGTGCAATACTCTGCAATACCCTGCGCAATACTCTGCAATACCCTGCGCAATACTCTGCAATACTCTGGTGCAATACTCTGCAATACCCTGGTGCAATACTCTGCAATACCCTGCGCAATACTCTGCAATACCCTGCGCAATACTCTGCAATACTCTGGTGCAATACTCTGCAATACCCTGGTGCAATACTCTGCAATACCCTGCGCAATACCCTGCAATACCCTACGCAATACTCTGCAATACCCTGGTGCAATACTCTGCAATACCCTGCGCAATACTCTGCAATACCCTGCGCAATACTCTGCAATACCCT
Organism: Rana muscosa; assembly: GCA_029206835.1. Lineage (NCBI taxonomy): Eukaryota > Metazoa > Chordata > Amphibia > Anura > Ranidae > Rana > Rana muscosa. The sequence goes on from JARGYO010000230.1 coordinate 2,376,701, forward strand.
GTGCAATACTCTGCAATACTCTGGTGCAATACTCTGCAATACCCTGCGCAATACTCTGCAATACCCTGCGCAATACTCTGCAATACCCTGTGCAATACTCTGCAATACTCTGGTGCAATACTCTGCAATACCCTGCGCAATACTCTGCAATACCCTGCGCAATACCCTGCAAAATACTCTGCAATACCCTGGTGCAATACTCTGCAATACCCTGCGCAATACTCTGCAATACCCTGCGCAATACTCTGCAATACCCTGCGCAATACTCTGCAATACCCTGCGCAATACTCTGCAATACCCTGTGCAATACTCTGCAATACTCTGGTGCAATACTCTGCAATACCCTGCGCAATACTCTGCAATACCCTGCGCAATACTCTGCAATACCCTGCGCAATACTCTGCAATACCCTGTGCAATACTCTGCAATACTCTGGTGCAATACTCTGCAATACCCTGCGCAATACTCTGCAATACCCTGCGCAATACCCTGCAAAATACTCTGCAATACCCTGGTGCAATACTCTGCAATACCCTGCGCAATACTCTGCAATACCCTGCGCAATACTCTGCAATACTCTGGTGCAATACTCTGCAATACCCTGGTGCAATACTCTGCAATACCCTGCGCAATACTCTGCAATACCCTGGTGCAATACTCTGCAATACCCTGCGCAATACTCTGCAATACCCTGTTCAATACTCTGCAATACTCTGGTGCAATACTCTGCAATACCCTGCGCAATACTCTGCAATACCCTGTGCAATACTCTGCAATACTCTGGTGCAATACTCTGCAATACCCTGCGCAATACTCTGCAATACCCTGCGCAATACCCTGCAAAATACTCTGCAATACCCTGGTGCAATACTCTGCAATACCCTGCGCAATACTCTGCAATACCCTGCGCAATACCCTGCAAAATACTCTGCAATACCCTGGTGCAATACTCTGCAATACTCTGGTGCAATACTCTGCAATACCCTGCGCAATACTCTGCAATACCCTGCGCAATACTCTGCAATACTCTGGTGCAATACTCTGCAATACCCTGGTGCAATACTCTGCAATACCCTGCGCAATACTCTGCAATACCCTGCGCAATACTCTGCAATACTCTGGTGCAATACTCTGCAATACCCTGGTGCAATACCCTGCGCAATACTCTGCAATACCCTGCGCAATACCCTGCAATACCCTGCGCAATACTCTGCAATACCCTGCGCAATACCCTGCAATACCCTGCGCAATACTCTGCAATACTCTGCAATACTCTGGTGCAATACTTTGCAATACCCTGCGCAATACCCTGCAAAATACTCTGCAATACCCTGGTGCAATACTCTGCAATACCCTGCGCAATACTCTGCAATACCCTGCGCAATACCCTGGTGCAATACTCTGCAATACTCTGGTGCAATACTCTGCAATACTCTGGTGCAATACTCTGCAATACCCTGCAAAATACTCTGCAATACCCTGCGCAATACTCTGCAATACCCTGCGCAATACCCTGCGCAATACCCTGCAAAATACTCTGCAATACCCTGGTGCAATACTCTGCAATACTCTGGTGCAATACCCTGCGCAATACTCTGCAATACCCTGCGCAATACCCTGCGCAATACTCTGCAATACCCTGCAAAATACTCTGCAATACCCTGCGCAATACCCTGCAAAATACTCTGCAATACCCTGGTGCAATACTCTGCAATACTCTGGTGCAATACCCTGCGCAATACTCTGCAATACCCTGCGCAATACCCTGCGCAATACTCTGCAATACCCTGCAATACCCTGCGCAATATTCTGCAATACCCTGCGCAATATTCTGCAATACCCTGCGCAATACTCTGCAATACTCTGCAATACCCTGCGCAATATTCTGCAATACCCTGCGCAATACTCTGCAATACCCTGCGCAATACCCTGGTGCAATACTCTGCAATACTCTGGTGCAATACTCTGCAATACCCTGCAAAATACTCTGCAATACCCTGCGCAATACCCTGCAAAATACTCTGCAATACCCTGGTGCAATACTCTGCAATACTCTGGTGCAATACTCTGCAATACCCTGCGCAATACTCTGCAATACCCTGCGCAATACCCTGCAAAATACTCTGCAATACCCTGGTGCAATACTCTGCAATACTCTGGTGCAATACTCTGCAATACCCTGCGCAATACTCTGCAATACCCTGCGCAATACTCTGCAATACCCTGCGCAATACCCTGCAATACCCTGCGCAATACTCTGCAATACCCTGCGCAATATTCTGCAATACCCTGCGCAATACTCTGCAATACCCTGCGCAATACCCTGGTGCAATACTCTGCAATACTCTGGTGCAATACTCTGCAATACCCTGCAAAATACTCTGCAATACCCTGCGCAATACCCTGCAAAATACTCTGCAATACCCTGGTGCAATACTCTGCAATACTCTGGTGCAATACTCTGCAATACCCTGCGCAATACTCTGCAATACCCTGCGCAATACCCTGCAAAATACTCTGCAATACCCTGGTGCAATACTCTGCAATACTCTGGTGCAATACTCTGCAATACCCTGCGCAATACTCTGCAATACCCTGCGCAATACCCTGCAAAATACTCTGCAATACCCTGGTGCAATACTCTGCAATACTCTGGTGCAATACTCTGCAATACCCTGCGCAATACTCTGCAATACCCTGCGCAATACTCTGCAATACTCTGGCGCAATACTCTGCAATACCCTGCGCAATACTCTGCAATACCCTGCGCAATACCCTGCGCAATACTCTGCAATACCCTGGTGCAATACTCTGCAATACTCTGGTGCAATACTCTGCAATACCCTGCGCAATACTCTGCAATACCCTGCGCAATACCCTGGTGCAATACTCTGCAATACCCTGGTGCAATACTCTGCAATACTCTGCAATACCCTGCGCAATACTCTGCAATACCCTGCGCAATACTCTGCAATACCCTGCGCAATACTCTGCAATACTCTGGTGCAATACTCTGCAATACCCTGGTGCAATACTCTGCAATACCCTGCGCAATACTCTGCAATACCCTGCGCAATACTCTGCAATACCCTGCGCAATACTCTGCAATACTCTGGTGCAATACTCTGCAATACCTTGGTGCAATACCCTGCAATACCCTGCGCAATACTCTGCAATACCCTGCGCAATACCCTGCAATACCCTGCGCAATACTCTGCAATACCCTGGTGCAATACTCTGCAATACCCTGGTGCAATACTCTGCAATACCCTGCGCAATACTCTGCAATACCCTGGTGCAATACTCTGCAATACGCTGGTGCAATACTCTGCAATACCCTGCGCAATACTCTGCAATACCCTGCGCAATACCCTGCAATACCCTGCGCAATACTCTGCAATACCCTGCGCAATACTCTGCAATACTCTGGTGCAATACTCTGCAATACCCTGGTGCAATACTCTGCAATACCCTGCGCAATACTCTGCAATACCCTGCGCAATACCCTGCAATACCCTGCGCAATACTCTGCAATACCCTGGTGCAATACTCTGCAATACTCTGGTGCAATACTCTGCAATACCCTGCGCAATACTCTGCAATACCCTGCGCAATACTCTGCAATACCCTGCGCAATACTCTGCAATACCCTGCGCAATACTCTGCAATACTCTGGTGCAATACTCTGCAATACCCTGGTGCAATACTCTGCAATACCCTGCGCAATACTCTGCAATACCCTGCGCAATACCCTGCAATACCCTGCGCAATACTCTGCAATACTCTGGTGCAATACTCTGCAATACCCTGGTGCAATACTCTGCAATACCCTGCGCAATACTCTGCAATACCCTGGTGCAATACTCTGCAATACTCTGGTGCAATACTCTGCAATACCCTGCACAATACTCTGCAATACCCTGTGCAATACTCTGCAATACTCTGGTGCAATACTCTGCAATACCCTGCGCAATACTCTGCAATACCCTGCGCAATACCCTGCAAAATACTCTGCAATACCCTGGTGCAATACTCTGCAATACCCTGCGCAATACTCTGCAATACCCTGCGCAATACCCTGCAAAATACTCTGCAATACCCTGGTGCAATACTCTGCAATACTCTGGTGCAATACTCTGCAATACCCTGCGCAATACTCTGCAATACCCTGCGCAATACTCTGCAATACTCTGGTGCAATACTCTGCAATACCCTGGTGCAATACTCTGCAATACCCTGCGCAATACTCTGCAATACCCTGCGCAATACTCTGCAATACTCTGGTGCAATACTCTGCAATACCCTGGTGCAATACTCTGCAATACCCTGCGCAATACTCTGCAATACCCTGCGCAATACTCTGCAATACTCTGGTGCAATACTCTGCAATACCCTGGTGCAATACCCTGCGCAATACTCTGCAATACCCTGGTGCAATACCCTGCGCAATACCCTGCAATACCCTGCGCAATACTCTGCAATACCCTGCGCAATACCCTGCAATACCCTGCGCAATACTCTGCAATACTCTGCAATACTCTGGTGCAATACTCTGCAATACCCTGCGCAATACCCTGCAAAATACTCTGCAATACCCTGGTGCAATACTCTGCAATACCCTGCGCAATACTCTGCAATACCCTGCGCAATACCCTGGTGCAATACTCTGCAATACTCTGGTGCAATACTCTGCAATACCATGCGCAATACTCTGCAATACCCTGCGCAATACTCTGCAATACCCTGGTGCAATACTCTGCAATACCCTGGTGCAATACTCTGCAATACCCTGCGCAATACTCTGCAATACCCTGCGCAATACTCTGCAATACTCTGGTGCAATACTCTGCAATACCCTGGTGCAATACTCTGCAATACCCTGCGCAATACTCTGCAATACCCTGCGCAATACTCTGCAATACCCTGGTGCAATACCCTGCGCAATACTCTGCAATACCCTGCGCAATACCCTGCAATACCCTGCGCAATACTCTGCAATACCCTGCGCAATACCCTGCAATACCCTGCGCAATACTCTGCAATACTCTGCAATACTCTGGTGCAATACTCTGCAATACCCTGCGCAATACCCTGCAAAATACTCTGCAATACCCTGGTGCAATACTCTGCAATACCCTGCGCAATACTCTGCAATACTCTGGTGCAATACTCTGCAATACTCTGGTGCAATACTCTGCAATACCCTGCAAAATACTCTGCAATACCCTGCGCAATACTCTGCAATACCCTGCGCAATACCCTGGTGCAATACTCTGCAATACTCTGGTGCAATACTCTGCAATACTCTGGTGCAATACTCTGCAATACCCTGCAAAATACTCTGCAATACCCTGCGCAATACCCTGCGCAATACCCTGCAAAATACTCTGCAATACCCTGGTGCAATACTCTGCAATACTCTGGTGCAATACCCTGCGCAATACTCTGCAATACCCTGCGCAATACCCTGCGCAATACTCTGCAATACCCTGCAAAATACTCTGCAATACCCTGCGCAATACCCTGCAAAATACTCTGCAATACCCTGGTGCAATACTCTGCAATACTCTGGTGCAATACCCTGCGCAATACTCTGCAATACCCTGCGCAATACCCTGCGCAATACTCTGCAATACCCTGGTGCAATACTCTGCAATACTCTGGTGCAATACTCTGCAATACTCTGGTGCAATACTCTGCAATACCCTGCGCAATACTCTGCAATACCCTGCGCAATATTCTGCAATACCCTGCGCAATACTCTGCAATACTCTGCAATACCCTGCGCAATATTCTGCAATACCCTGCGCAATACTCTGCAATACCCTGCGCAATACCCTGGTGCAATACTCTGCAATACTCTGGTGCAATACTCTGCAATACTCTGCAATACCCTGCAAAATACTCTGCAATACCCTGCGCAATACCCTGCAAAATACTCTGCAATACCCTGGTGCAATACTCTGCAATACTCTGGTGCAATACTCTGCAATACCCTGCGCAATACTCTGCAATACCCTGCGCAATACCCTGCAAAATACTCTGCAATACCCTGGTGCAATACTCTGCAATACTCTGGTGCAATACTCTGCAATACCCTGCGCAATACTCTGCAATACCCTGCGCAATACCCTGCAATACCCTGCGCAATACTCTGCAATACTCTGGCGCAATACTCTGCAATACCCTGCGCAATACTCTGCAATACCCTGCGCAATACCCTGCAAAATACTCTGCAATACCCTGGTGCAATACTCTGCAATACTCTGGTGCAATACTCTGCAATACCCTGCGCAATACTCTGCAATACCCTGCGCAATACTCTGCAATACTCTGGCGCAATACTCTGCAATACCCTGCGCAATACTCTGCAATACCCTGCGCAATACCCTGCGCAATACTCTGCAATACCCTGGTGCAATACTCTGCAATACTCTGGTGCAATACTCTGCAATACCCTGCGCAATACTCTGCAATACCCTGCGCAATACTCTGCAATACCCTGGTGCAATACTCTGCAATACTCTGCAATACCCTGCGCAATACTCTGCAATACCCTGCGCAATACTCTGCAATACCCTGCGCAATACTCTGCAATACTCTGGTGCAATACTCTGCAATACCCTGGTGCAATACTCTGCAATACCCTGCGCAATACTCTGCAATACTCTGGTGCAATACTCTGCAATACCCTGGTGCAATACCCTGCAATACCCTGCGCAATACTCTGCAATACCCTGCGCAATACCCTGCAATACCCTGCGCAATACTCTGCAATACTCTGGTGCAATACTCTGCAATACCCTGGTGCAATACTCTGCAATACCCTGGTGCAATACTCTGCAATACCCTGCAATACCCTGGTGCAATACTCTGCAATACTCTGGTGCAATACTCTGCAATACCCTGCGCAATACTCTGCAATACCCTGCGCAATACCCTGCAATACCCTGCGCAATACTCTGCAATACCCTGCGCAATACTCTGCAATACTCTGGTGCAATACTCTGCAATACCCTGGTGCAATACTCTGCAATACCCTGGTGCAATACTCTGCAATACCCTGCGCAATACTCTGCAATACTCTGGTGCAATACTCTGCAATACCCTGCGCAATACTCTGCAATACCCTGCGCAATACTCTGCAATACTCTGGTGCAATACTCTGCAATACCCTGGTGCAATACTCTGCAATACCCTGCGCAATACTCTGCAATACCCTGGTGCAATACTCTGCAATACTCTGGTGCAATACTCTGCAATACCCTGCGCAATACTCTGCAATACCCTGCGCAATACCCTGCAATACCCTGCGCAATACTCTGCAATACCCTGCGCAATACTCTGCAATACCCTGTGCAATACTCTGCAATACTCTGGTGCAATACTCTGCAATACCCTGCGCAATACTCTGCAATACCCTGCGCAATACTCTGCAATACCCTGCGCAATACTCTGCAATACCCTGTGCAATACTCTGCAATACTCTGGTGCAATACTCTGCAATACCCTGCGCAATACTCTGCAATACCCTGCGCAATACCCTGCAAAATACTCTGCAATACCCTGGTGCAATACTCTGCAATACCCTGCGCAATACTCTGCAATACCCTGCGCAATACCCTGCAAAATACTCTGCAATACCCTGGTGCAATACTCTGCAATACTCTGGTGCAATACTCTGCAATACCCTGCGCAATACTCTGCAATACCCTGCGCAATACCCTGCAATACCCTGCGCAATACTCTGCAATACTCTGGTGCAATACTCTGCAATACCCTGGTGCAATACTCTGCAATACCCTGCGCAATACTCTGCAATACCCTGCGCAATACTCTGCAATACTCTGGTGCAATACTCTGCAATACCCTGGTGCAATACTCTGCAATACCCTGCGCAATACTCTGCAATACCCTGCGCAATACTCTGCAATACTCTGGTGCAATACTCTGCAATACCCTGCGCAATACCCTGCAATACCCTGCGCAATACTCTGCAATACCCTGCGCAATACTCTGCAATACTCTGCAATACTCTGGTGCAATACTCTGCAATACCCTGCAAAATACTCTGCAATACCCTGGTGCAATACTCTGCAATACCCTGCGCAATACTCTGCAATACCCTGCGCAATACTCTGCAATACCCTGCGCAATACTCTGCAATACTCTGGTGCAATACTCTGCAATACCCTGCGCAATACCCTGCAAAATACTCTGCAATACCCTGGTGCAATACTCTGCAATACTCTGGTGCAATACCCTGCGCAATACTCTGCAATACCCTGCGCAATACCCTGCGCAATACCCTGCAATACCCTGCGCAATACTCTGCAATACCCTGCGCAATATTCTGCAATACCCTGCGCAATACTCTGCAATACCCTGCGCAATACTCTGCAATACCCTGCGCAATACTCTGCAATACTCTGGTGCAATACTCTGCAATACCCTGGTGCAATACTCTGCAATACCCTGCGCAATACTCTGCAATACCCTGCGCAATACTCTGCAATACCCTGCGCAATACCCTGCAATACCCTGCGCAATACTCTGCAATACCCTGCGCAATACTCTGCAATACTCTGCAATACCCTGTGCAATATTCTGCAATACTCTGGCGCAATACTCTGCAATACCCTGCGCAATACCCTGGTGCAATACTCTGCAATACTCTGGTGCAATACTCTGCAATACCCTGGTGCAATACTCTGCAATACCCTGCGCAATACTCTGCAATACCCTGCGCAATACCCTGGTGCAATACTCTGCAATACTCTGGTGCAATACTCTGCAATACCCTGCAAAATACTCTGCAATACCCTGCGCAATACCCTGCAAAATACTCTGCAATACCCTGGTGCAATACTCTGCAATACTCTGGTGCAATACTCTGCAATACCATGCGCAATACTCTGCAATACCCTGCGCAATACCCTGCAATACCCTGCGCAATACTCTGCAATACTCTGGCGCAATACTCTGCAATACCCTGCGCAATACTCTGCAATACCCTGCGCAATACTCTGCAATACCCTGGTGCAATACTCTGCAATACTCTGGTGCAATACTCTGCAATACCCTGCACAATACTCTGCAATACCCTGCGCAATACCCTGGTGCAATACTCTGCAATACCCTGGTGCAATACCCTGCGCAATACTCTGCAATACCCTGCGCAATACTCTGCAATACCCTGCGCAATACTCTGCAATACTCTGGTGCAATACTCTGCAATACTCTGGTGCAATACTCTGCAATACCCTGGTGCAATACTCTGCAATACCCTGCGCAATACTCTGCAATACCCTGCGCAATACTCTGCAATACCCTGCGCAATACTCTGCAATACTCTGGTGCAATACTCTGCAATACCCTGGTGCAATACCCTGCAATACCCTGCGCAATACTCTGCAATACCCTGCGCAATACCCTGCAATACCCTGCGCAATACTCTGCAATACTCTGGTGCAATACTCTGCAATACCCTGGTGCAATACTCTGCAATACCCTGCACAATACTCTGCAATACCCTGGTGCAATACTCTGCAATACTCTGGTGCAATACTCTGCAATACCCTGCGCAATACTCTGCAATACCCTGCGCAATACCCTGCAATACCCTGCGCAATACTCTGCAATACCCTGCGCAATACTCTGCAATACTCTGGTGCAATGCTCTGCAATACCCTGGTGCAATACTCTGCAATACCCTGGTGCAATACTCTGCAATACCCTGCGCAATACTCTGCAATACCCTGGTGCAATACTCTGCAATACTCTGGTGCAATACTCTGCAATACCCTGCGCAATACTCTGCAATACCCTGCGTAATACTCTGCAATACCCTGCGCAATACTCTGCAATACCCTGCGCAATACTCTGCAATACTCTGGTGCAATACTCTGCAATACCCTGGTGCAATACTCTGCAATACCCTGCGCAATACTCTGCAATACCCTGCGCAATACCCTGCAATACCCTGCGCAATACTCTGCAATACTCTGGTGCAATACTCTGCAATACCCTGGTGCAATACTCTGCAATACCCTGCGCAATACTCTGCAATACCCTGGTGCAATACTCTGCAATACTCTGGTGCAATACTCTGCAATACCCTGCGCAATACTCTGCAATACCCTGCGCAATACCCTGGTGCAATACTCTGCAATACTCTGCAATACTCTGGTGCAATACTCTGCAATACTCTGGTGCAATACTCTGCAATACCCTGCGCAATATTCTGCAATACCCTGCGCAATACTCTGCAATACTCTGCAATACCCTGCGCAATATTCTGCAATACCCTGCGCAATACTCTGCAATACCCTGCGCAATACCCTGGTGCAATACTCTGCAATACTCTGGTGCAATACTCTGCAATACCCTGCGCAATACTCTGCAATACCCTGCGCAATACCCTGCAAAATACTCTGCAATACCCTGGTGCAATACTCTGCAATACTCTGGTGCAATACTCTGCAATACCCTGCGCAATACTCTGCAATACTCTGGTGCAATACTCTGCAATACCCTGGTGCAATACTCTGCAATACTCTGCAATACCCTGCGCAATACTCTGCAATACCCTGCGCAATACTCTGCAATACCCTGCGCAATACTCTGCAATACTCTGGTGCAATACTCTGCAATACCCTGGTGCAATACTCTGCAATACCCTGCGCAATACTCTGCAATACCCTGCGCAATACTCTGCAATACCCTGCGCAATACTCTGCAATACTCTGGTGCAATACTCTGCAATACCCTGGTGCAATACCCTGCAATACCCTGCGCAATACTCTGCAATACCCTGCGCAATACCCTGCAATACCCTGCGCAATACTCTGCAATACTCTGGTGCAATACTCTGCAATACCCTGGTGCAATACTCTGCAATACCCTGCGCAATACTCTGCAATACCCTGGTGCAATACTCTGCAATACTCTGGTGCAATACTCTGCAATACCCTGCGCAATACTCTGCAATACCCTGCGCAATACCCTGCAATACCCTGCGCAATACTCTGCAATACCCTGCGCAATACTCTGCAATACTCTGCAATACTCTGGTGCAATACTCTGCAATACCCTGCGCAATACCCTGCAAAATACTATGCAATACCCTGCGCAATACCCTGGTGCAATACTCTGCAATACTCTGCAATACTCTGGTGCAATACTCTGCAATACTCTGGTGCAATACTCTGCAATACCCTGCGCAATATTCTGCAATACCCTGCGCAATACTCTGCAATACTCTGCAATACCCTGCGCAATATTCTGCAATACCCTGCGCAATACTCTGCAATACCCTGCGCAATACCCTGGTGCAATACTCTGCAATACTCTGGTGCAATACTCTGCAATACCCTGCAAAATACTCTGCAATACCCTGCGCAATACCCTGCAAAATACTCTGCAATACCCTGGTGCAATACTCTGCAATACTCTGGTGCAATACTCTGCAATACCCTGCGCAATACTCTGCAATACCCTGCGCAATACCCTGCAAAATACTCTGCAATACCCTGGTGCAATACTCTGCAATACACTGGTGCAATACTCTGCAATACCCTGCGCAATACTCTGCAATACCCTGCGCAATACTCTGCAATACTCTGGCGCAATACTCTGCAATACCCTGCGCAATACTCTGCAATACCCTGCGCAATACCCTGCGCAATACTCTGCAATACCCTGGTGCAATACTCTGCAATACTCTGGTGCAATACTCTGCAATACCCTGCGCAATACTCTGCAATACCCTGCGCAATACTCTGCAATACTCTGGTGCAATACTCTGCAATACCCTGGTGCAATACTCTGCAATACTCTGCAATACCCTGCGCAATACTCTGCAATACCCTGCGCAATACTCTGCAATACTCTGGTGCAATACTCTGCAATACCCTGGTGCAATACCCTGCAATACCCTGCAATACCCTGCGCAATACTCTGCAATACCCTGCGCAATACTCTGCAATACTCTGGTGCAATACTCTGCAATACCCTGGTGCAATACTCTGCAATACCCTGCGCAATACTCTGCAATACCCTGCGCAATTCTCTGCAATACTCTGGTGCAATACTCTGCAATACCCTGGTGCAATACCCTGCGCAATACTCTGCAATACCCTGCGCAATACCCTGCAATACCCTGCGCAATACTCTGCAATACCCTGCGCAATACTCTGCAATACTCTGCAATACTCTGGTGCAATACTCTGCAATACCCTGCGCAATACCCTGCAAAATACTCTGCAATACCCTGGTGCAATACTCTGCAATACCCTGCGCAATACTCTGCAATACCCTGCGCAATACCCTGGTGCAATACTCTGCAATACTCTGCAATACTCTGGTGCAATACTCTGCAATACTCTGGTGCAATACTCTGCAATACCCTGCAAAATACTCTGCAATACCCTGCGCAATACTCTGCAATACCCTGCGCAATACCCTGCGCAATACCCTGCAAAATACTCTGCAATACCCTGGTGCAATACTCTGCAATACTCTGGTGCAATATCCTGCGCAATACTCTGCAATACCCTGCGCAATACCCTGCGCAATACTCTGCAATACCCTGCAAAATACTCTGCAATACCCTGCGCAATACCCTGCAAAATACTCTGCAATACCCTGGTGCAATACTCTGCAATACTCTGGTGCAATACCCTGCGCAATACTCTGCAATACCCTGCGCAATACTCTGCAATACCCTGCAATACCCTGCGCAATACTCTGCAATACCCTGCGCAATATTCTGCAATACCCTGCGCAATACTCTGCAATACTCTGCAATACCCTGCGCAATATTCTGCAATACCATGCGCAATACTCTGCAATACCCTGCGCAATACCCTGGTGCAATACTCTGCAATACTCTGGTGCAATACTCTGCAATACCCTGCGCAATACTCTGCAATACCCTGGTGCAATACCCTGCAAAATACTCTGCAATACCCTGGTGCAATACTCTGCAATACTCTGGTGCAATACTCTGCAATACCCTGCGCAATACTCTGCAATACCCTGCGCAATACCCTGCAAAATACTCTGCAATACCCTGGTGCAATACTCTGCAATACACTGGTGCAATACTCTGCAATACCCTGCGCAATACTCTGCAATACCCTGCGCAATACTCTGCAATACTCTGGCGCAATACTCTGCAATACCCTGCGCAATACTCTGCAATACCCTGCGCAATACTCTGCAATACTCTGGTGCAATACTCTGCAATACCCTGGTGCAATACTCTGCAATACCCTGCGCAATACTCTGCAATACCCTGCGCAATACTCTGCAATACTCTGGTGCAATACTCTGCAATACCCTGGTGCAATACTCTGCAATACCCTGCGCAATACTCTGCAATACCCTGCGCAATACCCTGCAATACCCTGCGCAATACTCTGCAATACTCTGGTGCAATACTCTGCAATACCCTGGTGCAATACTCTGCAATACCCTGCGCAATACTCTGCAATACCCTGGTGCAATACTCTGCAATACTCTGGTGCAATACTCTGCAATACCCTGCGCAATACTCTGCAATACCCTGCGCAATACCCTGCAATACCCTGCGCAATACTCTGCAATACCCTGGTGCAATACTCTGCAATACCCTGCGCAATACTCTGCAATACCCTGCGCAATACTCTGCAATACCCTGTGCAATACTCTGCAATACTCTGGTGCAATACTCTGCAATACCCTGCGCAATACTCTGCAATACCCTGCGCAATACTCTGCAATACCCTGTGCAATACTCTGCAATACTCTGGTGCAATACTCTGCAATACCCTGCGCAATACTCTGCAATACCCTGCGCAATACCCTGCAAAATACTCTGCAATACCCTGGTGCAATACTCTGCAATACCCTGCGCAATACTCTGCAATACCCTGCGCAATACCCTGCAAAATACTCTGCAATACCCTGGTGCAATACTCTGCAATACTCTGGTGCAATACTCTGCAATACCCTGCGCAATACTCTGCAATACCCTGCGCAATACCCTGCAATACCCTGCGCAATACTCTGCAATACCCTGGTGCAATACTCTGCAATACCCTGGTGCAATACTCTGCAATACCCTGCGCAATACTCTGCAATACCCTGCGCAATACTCTGCAATACCCTGCGCAATACTCTGCAATACTCTGGTGCAATACTCTGCAATACCCTGGTGCAATACTCTGCAATACCCTGCGCAATACTCTGCAATACCCTGCGCAATACTCTGCAATACTCTGGTGCAATACTCTGCAATACCCTGGTGCAATACCCTGCGCAATACTCTGCAATACCCTGCGCAATACCCTGCAATACCCTGCGCAATACTCTGCAATACCATGCGCAATACTCTGCAATACTCTGCAATACTCTGGTGCAATACTCTGCAATACCCTGTGCAATACCCTGCAAAATACTCTGCAATACCCTGGTGCAATACTCTGCAATACCCTGCGCAATACTCTGCAATACCCTGCGCAATACCCTGGTGCAATACTCTGCAATACTCTGGTGCAATACTCTGCAATACTCTGGTGCAATACTCTGCAATACCCTGCAAAATACTCTGCAATACCATGCGCAATACTCTGCAATACCCTGCGCAATACCCTGCGCAATACCCTGCAAAATACTCTGCAATACCCTGGTGCAATACTCTGCAATACTCTGGTGCAATACCCTGCGCAATACTCTGCAATACCCTGCGCAATACCCTGCGCAATACTCTGCAATACCCTGCAAAATACTCTGCAATACCCTGCGCAATACCCTGCAAAATACTCTGCAATACCCTGGTGCAATACTCTGCAATACTCTGGTGCAGTACCCTGCGCAATACTCTGCAATACCCTGCGCAATACCCTGCGCAATACTCTGCAATACCCTGCGCAATACTCTGCAATACCCTGCGCAATATTCTGCAATACCCTGCGCAATACTCTGCAATACCCTGCGCAATACCCTGGTGCAATACTCTGCAATACTCTGGTGCAATACTCTGCAATACCCTGCAAAATACTCTGCAATACCCTGCGCAATACCCTGCAAAATACTCTGCAATACCCTGGTGCAATACTCTGCAATACTCTGGTGCAATACTCTGCAATACCCTGCGCAATACTCTGCAATACCCTGCGCAATACCCTGCAAAATACTCTGCAATACCCTGGTGCAATACTCTGCAATACTCTGGTGCAATACTCTGCAATACCCTGCAATACCCTGCGCAATACTCTGCAATACTCTGGCGCAATACTCTGCAATACCCTGCGCAATACTCTGCAATACCCTGCGCAATACCCTACGCAATACTCTGCAATACCCTGGTGCAATACTCTGCAATACTCTGGTGCAATACTCTGCAATACCCTGCGCAATACTCTGCAATACCCTGCGCAATACTCTGCAATACTCTGGTGCAATACTCTGCAATACCCTGGTGCAATACTCTGCAATACTCTGCAATACCCTGCGCAATACTCTGCAATACCCTGCGCAATACTCTGCAATACTCTGGTGCAATACTCTGCAATACCCTGGTGCAATACCCTGCAATACCCTGCGCAATACTCTGCAATACCCTGCGCAATACTCTGCAATACCCTGCGCAATACTCTGCAATACTCTGGTGCAATACTCTGCAATACCCTGGTGCAATACTCTGCAATACCCTGCGCAATACTCTGCAATACCCTGCGCAATTCTCTGCAATACTCTGGTGCAATACTCTGCAATACCCTGGTGCAATACCCTGCGCAATACTCTGCAATACCCTGCGCAATACCCTGCAATACCCTGCGCAATACTCTGCAATACCCTGCGCAATACTCTGCAATACTCTGCAATACTCTGGTGCAATACTCTGCAATACCCTGCGCAATACCCTGCAAAATACTCTGCAATACCCTGGTGCAATACTCTGCAATACCCTGCGCAATACTCTGCAATACCCTGCGCAATACCCTGGTGCAATACTCTGCAATACTCTGCAATACTCTGGTGCAATACTCTGCAATACTCTGGTGCAATACTCTGCAATACCCTGCGCAATATTCTGCAATACCCTGCGCAATACTCTGCAATACTCTGCAATACCCTGCGCAATATTCTGCAATACCCTGCGCAATACTCTGCAATACCCTGCGCAATACCCTGGTGCAATACTCTGCAATACTCTGGTGCAATACTCTGCAATACCCTGCAAAATACTCTGCAATACCCTGCGCAATACCCTGCAAAATACTCTGCAATACCCTGGTGCAATACTCTGCAATACTCTGGTGCAATACTCTGCAATACCCTGCGCAATACTCTGCAATACCCTGCGCAATACCCTGCAAAATACTCTGCAATACCCTGGTGCAATACTCTGCAATACACTGGTGCAATACTCTGCAATACCCTGCGCAATACTCTGCAATACCCTGCGCAATACTCTGCAATACTCTGGCGCAATACTCTGCAATACCCTGCGCAATACTCTGCAATACCCTGCGCAATACCCTGCGCAATACTCTGCAATACCCTGGTGCAATACTCTGCAATACTCTGGTACAATACTCTGCAATACCCTGCGCAATACTCTGCAATACCCTGCGCAATACTCTGCAATACTCTGGTGCAATACTCTGCAATACCCTGGTGCAATACTCTGCAATACCCTGCGCAATACTCTGCAATACCCTGCGCAATACTCTGCAATACCCTGGTGCAATACTCTGCAATACTCTGGTGCAATACTCTGCAATACCCTGCGCAATACTCTGCAATACCCTGCGCAATACCCTGCAATACCCTGCGCAATACTCTGCAATACCCTGGTGCAATACTCTGCAATACCCTGCGCAATACTCTGCAATACCCTGCGCAATACTCTGCAATACCCTGTGCAATACTCTGCAATACTCTGGTGCAATACTCTGCAATACCCTGCGCAATACTCTGCAATACCCTGCGCAATACTCTGCAATACCCTGCGCAATACTCTGCAATACCCTGTGCAATACTCTGCAATACTCTGGTGCAATACTCTGCAATACCCTGCGCAATACTCTGCAATACCCTGCGCAATACCCTGCAAAATACTCTGCAATACCCTGGTGCAATACTCTGCAATACCCTGCGCAATACTCTGCAATACCCTGCGCAATACCCTGCAAAATACTCTGCAATACCCTGGTGCAATACTCTGCAATACTCTGGTGCAATACTCTGCAATACCCTGCGCAATACTCTGCAATACCCTGCGCAATACCCTGCAATACCCTGCGCAATACTCTGCAATACTCTGGTGCAATACTCTGCAATACCCTGGTGCAATACTCTGCAATACCCTGCGCAATACTCTGCAATACCCTGCGCAATACTCTGCAATACTCTGGTGCAATACTCTGCAATACCCTGGTGCAATACTCTGCAATACCCTGCGCAATACTCTGCAATACCCTGCGCAATACTCTGCAATACTCTGGTGCAATACTCTGCAATACCCTGGTGCAATACCCTGCGCAATACTCTGCAATACCCTGCGCAATACCCTGCAATACCCTGCGCAATACTCTGCAATACTCTGCAATACCCTGCGCAATACTCTGCAATACCCTGCGCAATACCCTGCAATACCCTGCGCAATACTCTGCAATACCCTGGTGCAATACTCTGCAATACCCTGCGCAATACTCTGCAATACCCTGCGCAATACTCTGCAATACCCTGTGCAATACTCTGCAATACTCTGGTGCAATACTCTGCAATACCCTGCGCAATACTCTGCAATACCCTGCGCAATACTCTGCAATACCCTGCGCAATACTCTGCAATACCCTGTGCAATACTCTGCAATACTCTGGTGCAATACTCTGCAATACCCTGCGCAATACTCTGCAATACCCTGCGCAATACCCTGCAAAATACTCTGCAATACCCTGGTGCAATACTCTGCAATACCCTGCGCAATACTCTGCAATACCCTGCGCAATACCCTGCAAAATACTCTGCAATACCCTGGTGCAATACTCTGCAATACTCTGGTGCAATACTCTGCAATACCCTGCGCAATACTCTGCAATACCCTGCGCAATACCCTGCAATACCCTGCGCAATACTCTGCAATACCCTGGTGCAATACTCTGCAATACCCTGGTGCAATACTCTGCAATACCCTGCGCAATACTCTGCAATACCCTGCGCAATACCCTGCAATACTCTGGTGCAATACTCTGCAATACCCTGGTGCAATACTCTGCAATACCCTGCGCAATACTCTGCAATACCCTGCGCAATACTCTGCAATACTCTGGTGCAATACTCTGCAATACCCTGGTGCAATACTCTGCAATACCCTGCGCAATACTCTGCAATACCCTGCGCAATACTCTGCAATACTCTGGTGCAATACTCTGCAATACCCTGGTGCAATACCCTGCGCAATACTCTGCAATACCCTGCGCAATACCCTGCAATACCCTGCGCAATACTCTGCAATACCCTGCGCAATACTCTGCAATACTCTGGTGCAATACTCTGCAATACCCTGCGCAATACCCTGCAAAATACTCTGCAATACCCTGGTGCAATACTCTGCAATACCCTGCGCAATACTCTGCAATACCCTGCGCAATACCCTGGTGCAATACTCTGCAATACTCTGGTGCAATACTCTGCAATACTCTGGTGCAATACTCTGCAATACCCTGCAAAATACTCTGCAATACCCTGTGCAATACTCTGCAATACCCTGCGCAATACCCTGCGCAATACCCTGCAAAATACTCTGCAATACCCTGGTGCAATACTCTGCAATACTCTGGTGCAATACCCTGCGCAATACTCTGCAATACCCTGCGCAATACCCTGCGCAATACTCTGCAATACCCTGCAAAATACTCTGCAATACCCTGCGCAATACCCTGCAAAATACTCTGCAATACCCTGGTGCAATACTCTGCAATACTCTGGTGCAATACCCTGCGCAATACTCTGCAATACCCTGCGCAATACCCTGCGCAATACTCTGCAATACCCTGCAATACCCTGCGCAATACTCTGCAATACCCTGCGCAATATTCTGCAATACCCTGCGCAATACTCTGCAATACCCTGCGCAATACCCTGGTGCAGTACTCTGCAATACTCTGGTGCAATACTCTGCAATACCCTGCAAAATACTCTGCAATACCCTGCGCAATACCCTGCAAAATACTCTGCAATACCCTGGTGCAATACTCTGCAATACTCTGGTGCAATACTCTGCAATACCCTGCGCAATACTCTGCAATACCCTGCGCAATACCCTGCAAAATACTCTGCAATACCCTGGTGCAATACTCTGCAATACTCTGGTGCAATACTCTGCAATACCCTGCAATACCCTGCGCAATACTCTGCAATACTCTGGCGCAATACTCTGCAATACCCTGCGCAATACTCTGCAATACCCTGCGCAATACCCTGCGCAATACTCTGCAATACCCTGGTGCAATACTCTGCAATACTCTGGTGCAATACTCTGCAATACCCTGCGCAATACTCTGCAATACCCTGCGCAATACTCTGCAATACTCTGGTGCAATACTCTGCAATACCCTGGTGCAATACTCTGCAATACTCTGCAATACCCTGCGCAATACTCTGCAATACCCTGCGCAATACTCTGCAATACTCTGGTGCAATACTCTGCAATACCCTGGTGCAATACCCTGCAATACCCTGCGCAATACTCTGCAATACCCTGCACAATACTCTGCAATACCCTGCGCAATACTCTGCAATACTCTGGTGCAATACTCTGCAATACCCTGGTGCAATACTCTGCAATACCCTGCGCAATACTCTGCAATACCCTGCGCAATTCTCTGCAATACTCTGGTGCAATACTCTGCAATACCCTGGTGCAATACCCTGCGCAATACTCTGCAATACCCTGCGCAATACCCTGCAATACCCTGCGCAATACTCTGCAATACCCTGCGCAATACTCTGCAATACTCTGCAATACTCTGGTGCAATACTCTGCAATACCCTGCACAATACCCTGCAAAATACTCTGCAATACCCTGGTGCAATACTCTGCAATACCCTGCGCAATACTCTGCAATACCCTGCGCAATACCCTGGTGCAATACTCTGCAATACTCTGCAATACTCTGGTGCAATACTCTGCAATACTCTGGTGCAATACTCTGCAATACCCTGCGCAATATTCTGCAATACCCTGCGCAATACTCTGCAATACTCTGCAATACCCTGCGCAATATTCTGCAATACCCTGCGCAATACTCTGCAATACCCTGCGCAATACCCTGGTGCAATACTCTGCAATACTCTGGTGCAATACTCTGCAATACCCTGCAAAATACTCTGCAATACCCTGCGCAATACCCTGCAAAATACTCTGCAATACCCTGGTGCAATACTCTGCAATACTCTGGTGCAATACTCTGCAATACCCTGCGCAATACTCTGCAATACCCTGCGCAATACCCTGCAAAATACTCTGCAATACCCTGGTGCAATACTCTGCAATACACTGGTGCAATACTCTGCAATACCCTGTGCAATACTCTGCAATACCCTGCGCAATACTCTGCAATACTCTGGCGCAATACTCTGCAATACCCTGCGCAATACTCTGCAATACCCTGCGCAATACCCTGCGCAATACTCTGCAATACCCTGGTGCAATACTCTGCAATACTCTGGTGCAATACTCTGCAATACCCTGCGCAATACTCTGCAATACCCTGCGCAATACTCTGCAATACTCTGGTGCAATACTCTGCAATACCCTGGTGCAATACTCTGCAATACTCTGCAATACCCTGCGCAATACTCTGCAATACCCTGCGCAATACTCTGCAATACCCTGGTGCAATACTCTGCAATACTCTGGTGCAATACTCTGCAATACCCTGCGCAATACTCTGCAATACCCTGCGCAATACCCTGCAATACCCTGCGCAATACTCTGCAATACCATGGTGCAATACTCTGCAATACCCTGCGCAATACTCTGCAATACCCTGCGCAATACTCTGCAATACCCTGTGCAATACTCTGCAATACTCTGGTGCAATACTCTGCAATACCCTGCGCAATACTCTGCAATACCCTGCGCAATACTCTGCAATACCCTGCGCAATACTCTGCAATACCCTGTGCAATACTCTGCAATACTCTGGTGCAATACTCTGCAATACCCTGCGCAATACTCTGCAATACCCTGCGCAATACCCTGCAAAATACTCTGCAATACCCTGGTGCAATACTCTGCAATACCCTGCGCAATACTCTGCAATACCCTGCGCAATACCCTGCAAAATACTCTGCAATACCCTGGTGCAATACTCTGCAATACTCTGGTGCAATACTCTGCAATACCCTGCGCAATACTCTGCAATACCCTGCGCAATACCCTGCAATACCCTGCGCAATACTCTGCAATACTCTGGTGCAATACTCTGCAATACCCTGGTGCAATACTCTGCAATACCCTGCGCAATACTCTGCAATACCCTGCGCAATACTCTGCAATACTCTGGTGCAATACTCTGCAATACCCTGGTGCAATACTCTGCAATACCCTGCGCAATACTCTGCAATACCCTGCGCAATACTCTGCAATACTCTGGTGCAATACTCTGCAATACCCTGGTGCAATACCCTGCGCAATACTCTGCAATACCCTGCGCAATACCCTGCAATACCCTGCGCAATACTCTGCAATACCCTGCGCAATACTCTGCAATACTCTGCAATACTCTGGTGCAATACTCTGCAATACCCTGCGCAATACCCTGCAAAATACTCTGCAATACCCTGGTGCAATACTCTGCAATACCCTGCGCAATACTCTGCAATACCCTGCGCAATACCCTGGTGCAATACTCTGCAATACTCTGGTGCAATACTCTGCAATACTCTGGTGCAATACTCTGCAATACCCTGCAAAATACTCTGCAATACCCTGCGCAATACTCTGCAATACCCTGCGCAATACCCTGCGCAATACCCTGCAAAATACTCTGCAATACCCTGGTGCAATACTCTGCAATACTCTGGTGCAATACCCTGCGCAATACTCTGCAATACCCTGCGCAATACCATGCGCAATACTCTGCAATACCCTGCAAAATACTCTGCAATACCCTGCGCAATACCCTGCAAAATACTCTGCAATACCCTGGTGCAATACTCTGCAATACTCTGGTGCAATACCCTGCGCAATACTCTGCAATACCCTGTGCAATACCCTGCGCAATACTCTGCAATACCCTGCAATACCCTGCGCAATACTCTGCAATACCCTGCGCAATATTCTGCAATACCCTGTGCAATACTCTGCAATACTCTGCAATACCCTGCGCAATATTCTGCAATACCCTGCGCAATACTCTGCAATACCCTG
This sequence comes from Rana muscosa, assembly GCA_029206835.1. NCBI lineage: Eukaryota > Metazoa > Chordata > Amphibia > Anura > Ranidae > Rana > Rana muscosa. Next base: position 2,399,130 of record JARGYO010000230.1, read on the forward strand.
CGCAATACCCTGGTGCAATACTCTGCAATACTCTGGTGCAATACTCTGCAATACCCTGCAAAATACTCTGCAATACCCTGCGCAATACCCTGCAAAATACTCTGCAATACCCTGGTGCATTACTCTGCAATACTCTGGTGCAATACTCTGCAATACCCTGCGCAATACTCTGCAATACCCTGCGCAATACCCTGCAATACCCTGCGCAATACTCTGCAATACTCTGGCGCAATACTCTGCAATACCCTGCGCAATACTCTGCAATACCCTGCGCAATACCCTGCGCAATACTCTGCAATACCCTGGTGCAATACTCTGCAATACTCTGGTGCAATACTCTGCAATACCCTGCGCAATACTCTGCAATACCCTGCGCAATACCCTGGTGCAATACTCTGCAATACCCTGGTGCAATACTCTGCAATACTCTGCAATACCCTGCGCAATACTCTGCAATACCCTGCGCAATACTCTGCAATACCCTGCGCAATACTCTGCAATACTCTGGTGCAATACTCTGCAATACCCTGGTGCAATACTCTGCAATACCCTGCGCAATACTCTGCAATACCCTGCGCAATACTCTGCAATACCCTGCGCAATACTCTGCAATACTCTGGTGCAATACTCTGCAATACCCTGGTGCAATACCCTGCAATACCCTGCGCAATACTCTGCAATACCCTGCGCAATACTCTGCAATACCCTGGTGCAATACTCTGCAATACTCTGGTGCAATACTCTGCAATACCCTGCGCAATACTCTGCAATACCCTGCGCAATACCCTGCAATACCCTGCGCAATACTCTGCAATACCCTGCGCAATACTCTGCAATACTCTGCAATACCCTGCGCAATATTCTGCAATACTCTGGCGCAATACTCTGCAATACCCTGCGCAATACCCTGGTGCAATACTCTGCAATACTCTGGTGCAATACTCTGCAATACCCTGGTGCAATACTCTGCAATACCCTGCGCAATACTCTGCAATACCCTGCGCAATACCCTGGTGCAATACTCTGCAATACTCTGGTGCAATACTCTGCAATACCCTGCAAAATACTCTGCAATACCCTGCGCAATACCCTGCAAAATACTCTGCAATACCCTGGTGCAATACTCTGCAATACTCTGGTGCAATACTCTGCAATACCCTGCGCAATACTCTGCAATACCCTGCGCAATACCCTGCAATACCCTGCGCAATACTCTGCAATACTCTGGCGCAATACTCTGCAATACCCTGCGCAATACTCTGCAATACCCTGCGCAATACCCTGCGCAATACTCTGCAATACCCTGGTGCAATACTCTGCAATACTCTGGTGCAATACTCTGCAATACCCTGCGCAATACTCTGCAATACCCTGCGCAATACCCTGGTGCAATACTCTGCAATACCCTGGTGCAATACCCTGCGCAATACTCTGCAATACCCTGCGCAATACTCTGCAATACCCTGCGCAATACTCTGCAATACTCTGGTGCAATACTCTGCAATACTCTGGTGCAATACTCTGCAATACCCTGGTGCAATACTCTGCAATACCCTGCGCAATACTCTGCAATACCCTGCGCAATACTCTGCAATACCCTGCGCAATACTCTGCAATACTCTGGTGCAATACTCTGCAATACCCTGGTGCAATACCCTGCAATACCCTGCGCAATACTCTGCAATACCCTGCGCAATACCCTGCAATACCCTGCGCAATACTCTGCAATACTCTGGTGCAATACTCTGCAATACCCTGGTGCAATACTCTGCAATACCCTGCGCAATACTCTGCAATACCCTGGTGCAATACTCTGCAATACTCTGGTGCAATACTCTGCAATACCCTGCGCAATACTCTGCAATACCCTGCGCAATACCCTGCAATACCCTGCGCAATACTCTGCAATACCCTGCGCAATACTCTGCAATACTCTGGTGCAATACTCTGCAATACCCTGGTGCAATACTCTGCAATACCCTGGTGCAATACTCTGCAATACCCTGCGCAATACTCTGCAATACCCTGGTGCAATACTCTGCAATACTCTGGTGCAATACTCTGCAATACCCTGGTGCAATACTCTGCAATACCCTGCGCAATACTCTGCAATACCCTGGTGCAATACTCTGCAATACTCTGGTGCAATACTCTGCAATACCCTGCGCAATACTCTGCAATACCCTGCGCAATACTCTGCAATACCCTGCGCAATACTCTGCAATACCCTGCGCAATACTCTGCAATACTCTGGTGCAATACTCTGCAATACCCTGGTGCAATACTCTGCAATACCCTGCGCAATACTCTGCAATACCCTGCGCAATACCCTGCAATACCCTGCGCAATACTCTGCAATACTCTGGTGCAATACTCTGCAATACCCTGGTGCAATACTCTGCAATACCCTGCGCAATACTCTGCAATACCCTGGTGCAATACTCTGCAATACTCTGGTGCAATACTCTGCAATACCCTGCGCAATACTCTGCAATACCCTGCGCAATACCCTGGTGCAATACTCTGCAATACTCTGCAATACTCTGGTGCAATACTCTGCAATACTCTGGTGCAATACTCTGCAATACCCTGCGCAATATTCTGCAATACCCTGCGCAATACTCTGCAATACTCTGCAATACCCTGCGCAATATTCTGCAATACCCTGCGCAATACTCTGCAATACCCTGCGCAATACCCTGGTGCAATACTCTGCAATACTCTGGTGCAATAATCTGCAATACCCTGCGCAATACTCTGCAATACCCTGCGCAATACCCTGCAAAATACTCTGCAATACCCTGGTGCAATACTCTGCAATACTCTGGTGCAATACTCTGCAATACCCTGCGCAATACTCTGCAATACTCTGGTGCAATACTCTGCAATACCCTGGTGCAATACTCTGCAATACTCTGCAATACCCTGCGCAATACTCTGCAATACCCTGCGCAATACTCTGCAATACCCTGCGCAATACTCTGCAATACTCTGGTGCAATACTCTGCAATACCCTGGTGCAATACTCTGCAATACCCTGCGCAATACTCTGCAATACCCTGCGCAATACTCTGCAATACCCTGCGCAATACTCTGCAATACTCTGGTGCAATACTCTGCAATACCCTGGTGCAATACCCTGCAATACCCTGCGCAATACTCTGCAATACCCTGCGCAATACCCTGCAATACCCTGCGCAATACTCTGCAATACTCTGGTGCAATACTCTGCAATACCCTGGTGCAATACTCTGCAATACCCTGCGCAATACTCTGCAATACCCTGGTGCAATACTCTGCAATACTCTGGTGCAATACTCTGCAATACCCTGCGCAATACTCTGCAATACCCTGCGCAATACCCTGCAATACCCTGCGCAATACTCTGCAATACCCTGCGCAATACTCTGCAATACTCTGCAATACTCTGGTGCAATACTCTGCAATACCCTGCGCAATACCCTGCAAAATACTCTGCAATACCCTGCGCAATACCCTGGTGCAATACTCTGCAATACTCTGCAATACTCTGGTGCAATACTCTGCAATACTCTGGTGCAATACTCTGCAATACCCTGCGCAATATTCTGCAATACCCTGCGCAATACTCTGCAATACTCTGCAATACCCTGCGCAATATTCTGCAATACCCTGCGCAATACTCTGCAATACCCTGCGCAATACCCTGGTGCAATACTCTGCAATACTCTGGTGCAATACTCTGCAATACCCTGCAAAATACTCTGCAATACCCTGCGCAATACCCTGCAAAATACTCTGCAATACCCTGGTGCAATACTCTGCAATACTCTGGTGCAATACTCTGCAATACCCTGCGCAATACTCTGCAATACCCTGCGCAATACCCTGCAAAATACTCTGCAATACCCTGGTGCAATACTCTGCAATACACTGGTGCAATACTCTGCAATACCCTGCGCAATACTCTGCAATACCCTGCGCAATACTCTGCAATACTCTGGCGCAATACTCTGCAATACCCTGCGCAATACTCTGCAATACCCTGCGCAATACCCTGCGCAATACTCTGCAATACCCTGGTGCAATACTCTGCAATACTCTGGTGCAATACTCTGCAATACCCTGCGCAATACTCTGCAATACCCTGCGCAATACTCTGCAATACTCTGGTGCAATACTCTGCAATACCCTGGTGCAATACTCTGCAATACTCTGCAATACCCTGCGCAATACTCTGCAATACCCTGCGCAATACTCTGCAATACTCTGGTGCAATACTCTGCAATACCCTGGTGCAATACCCTGCAATACCCTGCAATACCCTGCGCAATACTCTGCAATACCCTGCGCAATACTCTGCAATACTCTGGTGCAATACTCTGCAATACCCTGGTGCAATACTCTGCAATACCCTGCGCAATACTCTGCAATACCCTGCGCAATTCTCTGCAATACTCTGGTGCAATACTCTGCAATACCCTGGTGCAATACCCTGCGCAATACTCTGCAATACCCTGCGCAATACCCTGCAATACCCTGCGCAATACTCTGCAATACCCTGCGCAATACTCTGCAATACTCTGCAATACTCTGGTGCAATACTCTGCAATACCCTGCGCAATACCCTGCAAAATACTCTGCAATACCCTGGTGCAATACTCTGCAATACCCTGCGCAATACTCTGCAATACCCTGCGCAATACCCTGGTGCAATACTCTGCAATACTCTGCAATACTCTGGTGCAATACTCTGCAATACTCTGGTGCAATACTCTGCAATACCCTGCAAAATACTCTGCAATACCCTGCGCAATACTCTGCAATACCCTGCACAATACCCTGCGCAATACCCTGCAAAATACTCTGCAATACCCTGGTGCAATACTCTGCAATACTCTGGTGCAATATCCTGCGCAATACTCTGCAATACCCTGCGCAATACCCTGCGCAATACTCTGCAATACCCTGCAAAATACTCTGCAATACCCTGCGCAATACCCTGCAAAATACTCTGCAATACCCTGGTGCAATACTCTGCAATACTCTGGTGCAATACCCTGCGCAATACTCTGCAATACCCTGCGCAATACTCTGCAATACCCTGCAATACCCTGCGCAATACTCTGCAATACCCTGCACAATATTCTGCAATACCCTGCGCAATACTCTGCAATACTCTGCAATACCCTGCGCAATATTCTGCAATACCCTGCGCAATACTCTGCAATACCCTGCGCAATACCCTGGTGCAATACTCTGCAATACTCTGGTGCAATACTCTGCAATACCCTGCAAAATACTCTGCAATACCCTGCGCAATACCCTGCAAAATACTCTGCAATACCCTGGTGCAATACTCTGCAATACTCTGGTGCAATACTCTGCAATACCCTGCGCAATACTCTGCAATACCCTGCGCAATACCCTGCAAAATACTCTGCAATACCCTGGTGCAATACTCTGCAATACACTGGTGCAATACTCTGCAATACCCTGCGCAATACTCTGCAATACCCTGCGCAATACTCTGCAATACTCTGGCGCAATACTCTGCAATACCCTGCGCAATACTCTGCAATACCCTGCGCAATACTCTGCAATACTCTGGTGCAATACTCTGCAATACCCTGGTGCAATACTCTGCAATACCCTGCGCAATACTCTGAAATACCCTGCGCAATACTCTGCAATACTCTGGTGCAATACTCTGCAATACCCTGGTGCAATACTCTGCAATACCCTGCGCAATACTCTGCAATACCCTGCGCAATACCCTGCAATACCCTGCGCAATACTCTGCAATACTCTGGTGCAATACTCTGCAATACCCTGGTGCAATACTCTGCAATACCCTGCGCAATACTCTGCAATACCCTGGTGCAATACTCTGCAATACCCTGGTGCAATACTCTGCAATACCCTGCGCAATACTCTGCAATACCCTGCGCAATACTCTGCAATACCCTGTGCAATACTCTGCAATACTCTGGTGCAATACTCTGCAATACCCTGCGCAATACTCTGCAATACCCTGCGCAATACTCTGCAATACCCTGTGCAATACTCTGCAATACTCTGGTGCAATACTCTGCAATACCCTGCGCAATACTCTGCAATACCCTGCGCAATACCCTGCAAAATACTCTGCAATACCCTGGTGCAATACTCTGCAATACCCTGCGCAATACTCTGCAATACCCTGCGCAATACCCTGCAAAATACTCTGCAATACCCTGGTGCAATACTCTGCAATACTCTGGTGCAATACTCTGCAATACCCTGCGCAATACTCTGCAATACCCTGCGCAATACCCTGCAATACCCTGCGCAATACTCTGCAATACCCTGGTGCAATACTCTGCAATACCCTGGTGCAATACTCTGCAATACCCTGCGCAATACTCTGCAATACCCTGCGCAATACTCTGCAATACCCTGCGCAATACTCTGCAATACTCTGGTGCAATACTCTGCAATACCCTGGTGCAATACTCTGCAATACCCTGCGCAATACTCTGCAATACCCTGCGCAATACTCTGCAATACTCTGGTGCAATACTCTGCAATACCCTGGTGCAATACCCTGCGCAATACTCTGCAATACCCTGCGCAATACCCTGCAATACCCTGCGCAATACTCTGCAATACCCTGCGCAATACTCTGCAATACTCTGCAATACTCTGGTGCAATACTCTGCAATACCCTGCGCAATACCCTGCAAAATACTCTGCAATACCCTGGTGCAATACTCTGCAATACCCTGCGCAATACTCTGCAATACCCTGCGCAATACCCTGGTGCAATACCCTGCAATACTCTGGTGCAATACTCTGCAATACTCTGGTGCAATACTCTGCAATACCCTGCAAAATACTCTGCAATACCCTGCGCAATACTCTGCAATACCCTGCGCAATACCCTGCGCAATACCCTGCAAAATACTCTGCAATACCCTGGTGCAATACTCTGCAATACTCTGGTGCAATACCCTGCGCAATACTCTGCAATACCCTGCGCAATACCCTGCGCAATACTCTGCAATACCCTGCAAAATACTCTGCAATACCCTGCGCAATACCCTGCAAAATACTCTGCAATACCCTGGTGCAATACTCTGCAATACTCTGGTGCAGTACCCTGCGCAATACTCTGCAATACCCTGCGCAATACCCTGCGCAATACTCTGCAATACCCTGCGCAATACTCTGCAATACCCTGCGCAATATTCTGCAATACCCTGCGCAATACTCTGCAATACCCTGCGCAATACCCTGGTGCAATACTCTGCAATACTCTGGTGCAATACTCTGCAATACCCTGCAAAATACTCTGCAATACCCTGCGCAATACCCTGCAAAATACTCTGCAATACCCTGGTGCAATACTCTGCAATACTCTGGTGCAATACTCTGCAATACCCTGCGCAATACTCTGCAATACCCTGCGCAATACCCTGCAAAATACTCTGCAATACCCTGGTGCAATACTCTGCAATACTCTGGTGCAATACTCTGCAATACCCTGCAATACCCTGCGCAATACTCTGCAATACTCTGGCGCAATACTCTGCAATACCCTGCGCAATACTCTGCAATACCCTGCGCAATACCCTACGCAATACTCTGCAATACCCTGGTGCAATACTCTGCAATACTCTGGTGCAATACTCTGCAATACCCTGCGCAATACTCTGCAATACCCTGCGCAATACTCTGCAATACTCTGGTGCAATACTCTGCAATACCCTGGTGCAATACTCTGCAATACTCTGCAATACCCTGCGCAATACTCTGCAATACCCTGCGCAATACTCTGCAATACTCTGGTGCAATACTCTGCAATACCCTGGTGCAATACCCTGCAATACCCTGCGCAATACTCTGCAATACCCTGCGCAATACTCTGCAATACCCTGCGCAATACTCTGCAATACTCTGGTGCAATACTCTGCAATACCCTGGTGCAATACTCTGCAATACCCTGCGCAATACTCTGCAATACCCTGCGCAATACCCTGCAATACCCTGCGCAATACTCTGCAATACTCTGGTGCAATACTCTGCAATACCCTGGTGCAATACTCTGCAATACCCTGCGCAATACTCTGCAATACCCTGGTGCAATACTCTGCAATACTCTGGTGCAATACTCTGCAATACCCTGCGCAATACTCTGCAATACCCTGCGCAATACCCTGGTGCAATACTCTGCAATACTCTGCAATACTCTGGTGCAATACTCTGCAATACTCTGGTGCAATACTCTGCAATACCCTGCGCAATATTCTGCAATACCCTGCGCAATACTCTGCAATACTCTGCAATACCCTGCGCAATATTCTGCAATACCCTGCGCAATACTCTGCAATACCCTGCGCAATACCCTGGTGCAATACTCTGCAATACTCTGGTGCAATAATCTGCAATACCCTGCGCAATACTCTGCAATACCCTGCGCAATACCCTGCAAAATACTCTGCAATACCCTGGTGCAATACTCTGCAATACTCTGGTGCAATACTCTGCAATACCCTGCGCAATACTCTGCAATACTCTGGTGCAATACTCTGCAATACCCTGGTGCAATACTCTGCAATACTCTGCAATACCCTGCGCAATACTCTGCAATACCCTGCGCAATACTCTGCAATACCCTGCGCAATACTCTGCAATACTCTGGTGCAATACTCTGCAATACCCTGGTGCAATACTCTGCAATACCCTGCGCAATACTCTGCAATACCCTGCGCAATACTCTGCAATACCCTGTGCAATACTCTGCAATACTCTGGTGCAATACTCTGCAATACCCTGGTGCAATACCCTGCAATACCCTGCGCAATACTCTGCAATACCCTGCGCAATACCCTGCAATACCCTGCGCAATACTCTGCAATACTCTGGTGCAATACTCTGCAATACCCTGGTGCAATACTCTGCAATACCCTGCGCAATACTCTGCAATACCCTGGTGCAATACTCTGCAATACTCTGGTGCAATACTCTGCAATACCCTGCGCAATACTCTGCAATACCCTGCGCAATACCCTGCAATACCCTGCGCAATACTCTGCAATACCCTGCGCAATACTCTGCAATACTCTGGTGCAATACTCTGCAATACCCTGCGCAATACCCTGCAAAATACTCTGCAATACCCTGCGCAATACCCTGGTGCAATACTCTGCAATACTCTGCAATACTCTGGTGCAATACTCTGCAATACTCTGGTGCAATACTCTGCAATACCCTGCGCAATATTCTGCAATACCCTGCGCAATACTCTGCAATACTCTGCAATACCCTGCGCAATATTCTGCAATACCCTGCGCAATACTCTGCAATACCCTGCGCAATACCCTGGTGCAATACTCTGCAATACTCTGGTGCAATACTCTGCAATACCCTGCAAAATACTCTGCAATACCCTGCGCAATACCCTGCAAAATACTCTGCAATACCCTGGTGCAATACTCTGCAATACTCTGGTGCAATACTCTGCAATACCCTGCGCAATACTCTGCAATACCCTGCGCAATACCCTGCAAAATACTCTGCAATACCCTGGTGCAATACTCTGCAATACACTGGTGCAATACTCTGCAATACCCTGCGCAATACTCTGCAATACCCTGCGCAATACTCTGCAATACTCTGGCGCAATACTCTGCAATACCCTGCGCAATACTCTGCAATACCCTGCGCAATACCCTGCGCAATACTCTGCAATACCCTGGTGCAATACTCTGCAATACTCTGGTGCAATACTCTGCAATACCCTGCGCAATACTCTGCAATACCCTGCGCAATACTCTGCAATACTCTGGTGCAATACTCTGCAATACCCTGGTGCAATACTCTGCAATACTCTGCAATACCCTGCGCAATACTCTGCAATACCCTGCGCAATACTCTGCAATACTCTGGTGCAATACTCTGCAATACCCTGGTGCAATACCCTGCAATACCCTGCAATACCCTGCGCAATACTCTGCAATACCCTGCGCAATACTCTGCAATACTCTGGTGCAATACTCTGCAATACCCTGGTGCAATACTCTGCAATACCCTGCGCAATACTCTGCAATACCCTGCGCAATTCTCTGCAATACTCTGGTGCAATACCCTGGTGCAATACCCTGCGCAATACTCTGCAATACCCTGCGCAATACCCTGCAATACCCTGCGCAATACTCTGCAATACCCTGCGCAATACTCTGCAATACTCTGCAATACTCTGGTGCAATACTCTGCAATACCCTGCGCAATACCCTGCAAAATACTCTGCAATACCCTGGTGCAATACTCTGCAATACCCTGCGCAATACTCTGCAATACCCTGCGCAATACCCTGGTGCAATACTCTGCAATACTCTGCAATACTCTGGTGCAATACTCTGCAATACTCTGGTGCAATACTCTGCAATACCCTGCAAAATACTCTGCAATACCCTGCGCAATACTCTGCAATACCCTGCACAATACCCTGCGCAATACCCTGCAAAATACTCTGCAATACCCTGGTGCAATACTCTGCAATACTCTGGTGCAATATCCTGCGCAATACTCTGCAATACCCTGCGCAATACCCTGCGCAATACTCTGCAATACCCCGCAAAATACTCTGCAATACCCTGCGCAATACCCTGCAAAATACTCTGCAATACCCTGGTGCAATACTCTGCAATACTCTGGTGCAATACCCTGCGCAATACTCTGCAATACCCTGCGCAATACTCTGCAATACCCTGCAATACCCTGCGCAATACTCTGCAATACCCTGCACAATATTCTGCAATACCCTGCGCAATACTCTGCAATACTCTGCAATACCCTGCGCAATATTCTGCAATACCCTGCGCAATACTCTGCAATACCCTGCGCAATACCCTGGTGCAATACTCTGCAATACTCTGGTGCAATACTCTGCAATACCCTGCAAAATACTCTGCAATACCCTGCGCAATACCCTGCAAAATACTCTGCAATACCCTGGTGCAATACTCTGCAATACTCTGGTGCAATACTCTGCAATACCCTGCGCAATACTCTGCAATACCCTGCGCAATACCCTGCAAAATACTCTGCAATACCCTGGTGCAATACTCTGCAATACACTGGTGCAATACTCTGCAATACCCTGCGCAATACTCTGCAATACCCTGCGCAATACTCTGCAATACTCTGGCGCAATACTCTGCAATACCCTGCGCAATACTCTGCAATACCCTGCGCAATACTCTGCAATACTCTGGTGCAATACTCTGCAATACCCTGGTGCAATACTCTGCAATACCCTGCGCAATACTCTGCAATACCCTGCGCAATACTCTGCAATACTCTGGTGCAATACTCTGCAATACCCTGGTGCAATACTCTGCAATACCCTGCGCAATACTCTGCAATACCCTGCGCAATACCCTGCAATACCCTGCGCAATACTCTGCAATACTCTGGTGCAATACTCTGCAATACCCTGGTGCAATACTCTGCAATACCCTGCGCAATACTCTGCAATACCCTGGTGCAATACTCTGCAATACCCTGGTGCAATACTCTGCAATACCCTGCGCAATACTCTGCAATACCCTGCGCAATACTCTGCAATACCCTGTGCAATACTCTGCAATACTCTGGTGCAATACTCTGCAATACCCTGCGCAATACTCTGCAATACCCTGCGCAATACTCTGCAATACCCTGTGCAATACTCTGCAATACTCTGGTGCAATACTCTGCAATACCCTGCGCAATACTCTGCAATACCCTGCGCAATACCCTGCAAAATACTCTGCAATACCCTGGTGCAATACTCTGCAATACCCTGCGCAATACTCTGCAATACCCTGCGCAATACCCTGCAAAATACTCTGCAATACCCTGGTGCAATACTCCGCAATACTCTGGTGCAATACTCTGCAATACCCTGCGCAATACTCTGCAATACCCTGCGCAATACCCTGCAATACCCTGCGCAATACTCTGCAATACCCTGGTGCAATACTCTGCAATACCCTGGTGCAATACTCTGCAATACCCTGCGCAATACTCTGCAATACCCTGCGCAATACTCTGCAATACCCTGCGCAATACTCTGCAATACTCTGGTGCAATACTCTGCAATACCCTGGTGCAATACTCTGCAATACCCTGCGCAATACTCTGCAATACCCTGCGCAATACTCTGCAATACTCTGGTGCAATACTCTGCAATACCCTGGTGCAATACCCTGCGCAATACTCTGCAATACCCTGCGCAATACCCTGCAATACCCTGCGCAATACTCTGCAATACCCTGCGCAATACTCTGCAATACTCTGCAATACTCTGGTGCAATACTCTGCAATACCCTGCGCAATACCCTGCAAAATACTCTGCAATACCCTGGTGCAATACTCTGCAATACCCTGCGCAATACTCTGCAATACCCTGCGCAATACCCTGGTGCAATACCCTGCAATACTCTGGTGCAATACTCTGCAATACTCTGGTGCAATACTCTGCAATACCCTGCAAAATACTCTGCAATACCCTGCGCAATACTCTGCAATACCCTGCGCAATACCCTGCGCAATACCCTGCAAAATACTCTGCAATACCCTGGTGCAATACTCTGCAATACTCTGGTGCAATACCCTGCGCAATACTCTGCAATACCCTGCGCAATACCCTGCGCAATACTCTGCAATACCCTGCAAAATACTCTGCAATACCCTGCGCAATACCCTGCAAAATACTCTGCAATACCCTGGTGCAATACTCTGCAATACTCTGGTGCAGTACCCTGCGCAATACTCTGCAATACCCTGCGCAATACCCTGCGCAATACTCTGCAATACCCTGCGCAATACTCTGCAATACCCTGCGCAATATTCTGCAATACCCTGCGCAATACTCTGCAATACCCTGCGCAATACCCTGGTGCAATACTCTGCAATACTCTGGTGCAATACTCTGCAATACCCTGCAAAATACTCTGCAATACCCTGCGCAATACCCTGCAAAATACTCTGCAATACCCTGGTGCAATACTCTGCAATACTCTGGTGCAATACTCTGCAATACCCTGCGCAATACTCTGCAATACCCTGCGCAATACCCTGCAAAATACTCTGCAATACCCTGGTGCAATACTCTGCAATACCCTGCAATACCCTGCGCAATACTCTGCAATACTCTGGCGCAATACTCTGCAATACCCTGCGCAATACTCTGCAATACCCTGCGCAATACCCTACGCAATACTCTGCAATACCCTGGTGCAATACTCTGCAATACTCTGGTGCAATACTCTGCAATACCCTGCGCAATACTCTGCAATACCCTGCGCAATACTCTGCAATACTCTGGTGCAATACTCTGCAATACCCTGGTGCAATACTCTGCAATACTCTGCAATACCCTGCGCAATACTCTGCAATACTCTGGCGCAATACTCTGCAATACCCTGCGCAATACTCTGCAATACCCTGCGCAATACCCTACGCAATACTCTGCAATACCCTGGTGCAATACTCTGCAATACTCTGGTGCAATACTCTGCAATACCCTGCGCAATACTCTGCAATACCCTGCGCAATACTCTGCAATACTCTGGTGCAATACTCTGCAATACCCTGGTGCAATACTCTGCAATACTCTGCAATACCCTGCGCAATACTCTGCAATACCCTGCGCAATACTCTGCAATACTCTGGTGCAATACTCTGCAATACCCTGGTGCAATACCCTGCAATACCCTGCGCAATACTCTGCAATACCCTGCGCAATACTCTGCAATACCCTGCGCAATACTCTGCAATACTCTGGTGCAATACTCTGCAATACCCTGGTGCAATACTCTGCAATACCCTGCGCAATACTCTGCAATACCCTGCGCAATTCTCTGCAATACTCTGGTGCAATACTCTGCAATACCCTGGTGCAATACCCTGCGCAATACCCTGCGCAATACCCTGCAATACCCTGCGCAATACTCTGCAATACCCTGCGCAATACTCTGCAATACTCTGCAATACTCTGGTGCAATACTCTGCAATACCCTGCGCAATACCCTGCAAAATACTCTGCAATACCCTGGTGCAATACTCTGCAATACCCTGCGCAATACTCTGCAATACCCTGCGCAATACCCTGGTGCAATACTCTGCAATACTCTGCAATACTCTGGTGCAATACTCTGCAATACTCTGGTGCAATACTCTGCAATACCCTGCGCAATATTCTGCAATACCCTGCGCAATACTCTGCAATACTCTGCAATACCCTGCGCAATATTCTGCAATACCCTGCGCAATACTCTGCAATACCCTGCGCAATACCCTGGTGCAATACTCTGCAATACTCTGGTGCAATACTCTGCAATACCCTGCAAAATACTCTGCAATACCCTGCGCAATACCCTGCAAAATACTCTGCAATACCCTGGTGCAATACTCTGCAATACTCTGGTGCAATACTCTGCAATACCCTGCGCAATACTCTGCAATACCCTGCGCAATACCCTGCAAAATACTCTGCAATACCCTGGTGCAATACTCTGCAATACACTGGTGCAATACTCTGCAATACCCTGCGCAATACTCTGCAATACCCTGCGCAATACTCTGCAATACTCTGGCGCAATACTCTGCAATACCCTGCGCAATACTCTGCAATACCCTGCGCAATACCCTGCGCAATACTCTGCAATACCCTGGTGCAATACTCTGCAATACTCTGGTGCAATACTCTGCAATACCCTGCGCAATACTCTGCAATACCCTGCGCAATACTCTGCAATACTCTGGTGCAATACTCTGCAATACCCTGGTGCAATACTCTGCAATACCCTGCGCAATACTCTGCAATACCCTGCGCAATACTCTGCAATACCCTGGTGCAATACTCTGCAATACTCTGGTGCAATACTCTGCAATACCCTGCGCAATACTCTGCAATACCCTGCGCAATACCCTGCAATACCCTGCGCAATACTCTGCAATACCCTGGTGCAATACTCTGCAATACCCTGCGCAATACTCTGCAATACCCTGCGCAATACTCTGCAATACCCTGTGCAATACTCTGCAATACTCTGGTGCAATACTCTGCAATACCCTGCGCAATACTCTGCAATACCCTGCGCAATACTCTGCAATACCCTGTGCAATACTCTGCAATGATCTGGTGCAATACTCTGCAATACCCTGCGCAATACTCTGCAATACCCTGCGCAATACCCTGCAAAATACTCTGCAATACCCTGGTGCAATACTCTGCAATACCCTGCGCAATACTCTGCAATACCCTGCGCAATACCCTGCAAAATACTCTGCAATACCCTGGTGCAATACTCTGCAATACTCTGGTGCAATACTCTGCAATACTCTGGTGCAATACTCTGCAATACCCTGCACAATACCCTGCAATACCCTGCGCAATACTCTGCAATACTCTGGTGCAATACTCTGCAATACCCTGGTGCAATACTCTGCAATACCCTGCGCAATACTCTGCAATACCCTGCGCAATACTCTGCAATACTCTGGTGCAATACTCTGCAATACCCTGGTGCAATACTCTGCAATACCCTGCGCAATACTCTGCAATACCCTGCGCAATACTCTGCAATACTCTGGTGCAATACTCTGCAATACCCTGGTGCAATACCCTGCGCAATACTCTGCAATACCCTGCGCAATACCCTGCAATACCCTGCGCAATACTCTGCAATACCCTGCGCAATACTCTGCAATACTCTGCAATACCCTGGTGCAATACTCTGCAATACCCTGCGCAATACTCTGCAATACCCTGCGCAATACCCTGGTGCAATACTCTGCAATACTCTGGTGCAATACTCTGCAATACTCTGGTGCAATACTCTGCAATACCCTGCGCAATACTCTGCAATACTCTGGTGCAATACTCTGCAATACCCTGGTGCAATACTCTGCAATACCCTGGTGCAATACTCTGCAATACCCTGCGCAATACTCTGCAATACCCTGGTGCAATACTCTGCAATACTCTGGTGCAATACTCTGCAATACCCTGCGCAATACTCTGCAATACCCTGCGCAATACTCTGCAATACCCTGCGCAATACTCTGCAATACCCTGCGCAATACTCTGCAATACTCTGGTGCAATACTCTGCAATACCCTGGTGCAATACTCTGCAATACCCTGCGCAATACTCTGCAATACCCTGCGCAATACCCTGCAATACCCTGCGCAATACTCTGCAATACTCTGGTGCAATACTCTGCAATACCCTGGTGCAATACTCTGCAATACCCTGCGCAATACTCTGCAATACCCTGGTGCAATACTCTGCAATACTCTGCAATACTCTGGTGCAATACTCTGCAATACCCTGCGCAATACTCTGCAATACCCTGCGCAATACCCTGGTGCAATACTCTGCAATACTCTGCAATACTCTGGTGCAATACTCTGCAATACTCTGGTGCAATACTCTGCAATACCCTGCGCAATATTCTGCAATACCCTGCGCAATACTCTGCAATACTCTGCAATACCCTGCGCAATATTCTGCAATACCCTGCGCAATACTCTGCAATACCCTGCGCAATACCCTGGTGCAATACTCTGCAATACTCTGGTGCAATACTCTGCAATACCCTGGTGCAATACTCTGCAATACCCTGCGCAATACTCTGCAATACCCTGCGCAATACCCTGCAATACCCTGCGCAATACTCTGCAATACTCTGGTGCAATACTCTGCAATACCCTGGTGCAATACTCTGCAATACCCTGCGCAATACTCTGCAATACTCTGGTGCAATACTCTGCAATACCCTGGTGCAATACCCTGCAATACCCTGCGCAATACTCTGCAATACCCTGCGCAATACCCTGCAATACCCTGCGCAATACTCTGCAATACTCTGGTGCAATACTCTGCAATACCCTGGTGCAATACTCTGCAATACCCTGCGCAATACTCTGCAATACCCTGGTGCAATACCCTGCGCAATACTCTGCAATACCCTGCGCAATACCCTGCGCAATACTCTGCAATACCCTGCAATACCCTGCGCAATACTCTGCAATACCCTGCGCAATATTCTGCAATACCCTGCGCAATACTCTGCAATACCCTGCGCAATACCCTGGTGCAATACTCTGCAATACTCTGGTGCAATACTCTGCAATACTCTGGTGCAATACTCTGCAATACCCTGCAAAATACTCTGCAATACCCTGCGCAATACCCTGCAAAATACTCTGCAATACCCTGGTGCAATACTCTGCAATACTCTGGTGCAATACTCTGCAATACCCTGCGCAATACTCTGCAATACCCTGCGCAATACCCTGCAAAATACTCTGCAATACCCTGGTGCAATACTCTGCAATACTCTGGTGCAATACTCTGCAATACCCTGCAATACCCTGCGCAATACTCTGCAATACTCTGGCGCAATACTCTGCAATACCCTGCGCAATACTCTGCAATACCCTGCGCAATACCCTGCGCAATACTCTGCAATACCCTGGTGCAATACTCTGCAATACTCTGGTGCAATACTCTGCAATACCCTGCGCAATACTCTGCAATACCCTGCGCAATACTCTGCAATACTCTGGTGCAATACTCTGCAATACCCTGGTGCAATACTCTGCAATACTCTGCAATACCCTGCGCAATACTCTGCAATACCCTGCGCAATACTCTGCAATACTCTGGTGCAATACTCTGCAATACCCTGGTGCAATACCCTGCAATACCCTGCGCAATACTCTGCAATACCCTGCACAATACTCTGCAATACCCTGCGCAATACTCTGCAATACTCTGGTGCAATACTCTGCAATACCCTGGTGCAATACTCTGCAATACCCTGCGCAATACTCTGCAATACCCTGCACAATTCTCTGCAATACTCTGGTGCAATACTCTGCAATACCCTGGTGCAATACCCTGCGCAATACTCTGCAATACCCTGCGCAATACCCTGCAATACCCTGCGCAATACTCTGCAATACCCTGCACAATACTCTGCAATACTCTGCAATACTCTGGTGCAATACTCTGCAATACCCTGCGCAATACCCTGCAAAATACTCTGCAATACCCTGGTGCAATACTCTGCAATACCCTGCGCAATACTCTGCAATACCCTGCGCAATACCCTGGTGCAATACTCTGCAATACTCTGCAATACTCTGGTGCAATACTCTGCAATACTCTGGTGCAATACTCTGCAATACCCTGCGCAATATTCTGCAATACCCTGCGCAATACTCTGCAATACTCTGCAATACCCTGCGCAATATTCTGCAATACCCTGCGCAATACTCTGCAATACCCTGCGCAATACCCTGGTGCAATACTCTGCAATACTCTGGTGCAATACTCTGCAATACCCTGCAAAATACTCTGCAATACCCTGCGCAATACCCTGCAAAATACTCTGCAATACCCTGGTGCAATACTCTGCAATACTCTGGTGCAATACTCTGCAATACCCTGCGCAATACTCTGCAATACCCTGCGCAATACCCTGCAAAATACTCTGCAATACCCTGGTGCAATACTCTGCAATACACTGGTGCAATACTCTGCAATACCCTGCGCAATACTCTGCAATACCCTGCGCAATACTCTGCAATACTCTGGCGCAATACTCTGCAATACCCTGCGCAATACCCTGCGCAATACCCTGCGCAATACTCTGCAATACCCTGGTGCAATACTCTGCAATACTCTGGTGCAATACTCTGCAATACCCTGCGCAATACTCTGCAATACCCTGCGCAATACTCTGCAATACTCTGGTGCAATACTCTGCAATACCCTGGTGCAATACTCTGCAATACTCTGCAATACCCTGCGCAATACTCTGCAATACCCTGCGCAATACTCTGCAATACCCTGGTGCAATACTCTGCAATACTCTGGTGCAATACTCTGCAATACCCTGCGCAATACTCTGCAATACCCTGCGCAATACCCTGCAATACCCTGCGCAATACTCTGCAATACCCTGGTGCAATACTCTGCAATACCCTGCGCAATACTCTGCAATACCCTGCGCAATACTCTGCAATACCCTGTGCAATACTCTGCAATACTCTGGTGCAATACTCTTCAATACCCTGCGCAATACTCTGCAATACCCTGCGCAATACTCTGCAATACCCTGCGCAATACTCTGCAATACCCTGTGCAATACTCTGCAATACTCTGGTGCAATACTCTGCAATACCCTGCGCAATACTCTGCAATACCCTGCGCAATACCCTGCAAAATACTCTGCAATACCCTGGTGCAATACTCTGCAATACCCTGCGCAATACTCTGCAATACCCTGCGCAATACCCTGCAAAATACTCTGCAATACCCTGGTGCAATACTCTGCAATACTCTGGTGCAATACTCTGCAATACCCTGCGCAATACTCTGCAATACCCTGCGCAATACCCTGCAATACCCTGCGCAATACTCTGCAATACTCTGGTGCAATACTCTGCAATACCCTGGTGCAATACTCTGCAATACCCTGCGCAATACTCTGCAATACCCTGCGCAATACTCTGCAATACTCTGGTGCAATACTCTGCAATACCCTGGTGCAATACTCTGCAATACCCTGCGCAATACTCTGCAATACCCTGCGCAATACTCTGCAATACTCTGGTGCAATACTCTGCAATACCCTGGTGCAATACCCTGCGCAATACTCTGCAATACCCTGCGCAATACCCTGCAATACCCTGCGCAATACTCTGCAATACCCTGCGCAATACTCTGCAATACTCTGCAATACTCTGGTGCAATACTCTGCAATACCCTGCGCAATACCCTGCAAAATACTCTGCAATACCCTGGTGCAATACTCTGCAATACCCTGCGCAATACTCTGCAATACCCTGCGCAATACCCTGGTGCAATACTCTGCAATACTCTGGTGCAATACTCTGCAATACTCTGGTGCAATACTCTGCAATACCCTGCAAAATACTCTGCAATACCCTGCGCAATACTCTGCAATACCCTGCGCAATACCCTGCGCAATACCCTGCAAAATACTCTGCAATACCCTGGTGCAATACTCTGCAATACTCTGGTGCAATACCCTGCGCAATACTCTGCAATACCCTGCGCAATACCCTGCGCAATACTCTGCAATACCCTGCAAAATACTCTGCAATACCCTGCGCAATACCCTGCAAAATACTCTGCAATACCCTGGTGCAATACTCTGCAATACTCTGGTGCAATACCCTGCGCAATACTCTGCAATACCCTGCGCAATACCCTGCGCAATACTCTGCAATACCCTGCAATACCCTGCGCAATACTCTGCAATACCCTGCGCAATATTCTGCAATACCCTGTGCAATACTCTGCAATACTCTGCAATACCCTGCGCAATATTCTGCAATACCCTGCGCAATACTCTGCAATACCCTGCGCAATACCCTGGTGCAATACTCTGCAATACTCTGGTGCAATACTCTGCAATACCCTGCAAAATACTCTGCAATACCCTGCGCAATACCCTGCAAAATACTCTGCAATACCCTGGTGCAATACTCTGCAATACTCTGGTGCAATACTCTGCAATACCCTGCGCAATACTCTGCAATACCCTGCGCAATACCCTGCAATACCCTGCGCAATACTCTGCAATACTCTGGCGCAATACTCTGCAATACCCTGCGCAATACTCTGCAATACCCTGCGCAATACCCTGCGCAATACTCTGCAATACCCTGGTGCAATACTCTGCAATACTCTGGTGCAATACTCTGCAATACCCTGCGCAATACTCTGCAATACCCTGCGCAATACCCTGGTGCAATACTCTGCAATACTCTGCAATACCCTGCGCAATACTCTGCAATACCCTGCGCAATACTCTGCAATACCCTGCGCAATACTCTGCAATACTCTGGTGCAATACTCTGCAATACCCTGGTGCAATACTCTGCAATACCCTGCGCAATACTCTGCAATACCCTGCGCAATACTCTGCAATACCCTGCGCAATACTCTGCAATACTCTGGTGCAATACTCTGCAATACCCTGGTGCAATACCCTGCAATACCCTGCGCAATACTCTGCAATACCCTGCGCAATACCCTGCAATACCCTGCGCAATACTCTGCAATACTCTGGTGCAATACTCTGCAATACCCTGGTGCAATACTCTGCAATACCCTGCGCAATACTCTGCAATACCCTGGTGCAATACTCTGCAATACTCTGGTGCAATACTCTGCAATACCCTGCGCAATACTCTGCAATACCCTGCGCAATACCCTGCAATACCCTGCGCAATACTCTGCAATACCCTGCGCAATACTCTGCAATACCCTGCGCAATACTCTGCAATACTCTGCAATACCCTGCGCAATATTCTGCAATACTCTGGCGCAATACTCTGCAATACCCTGCGCAATACCCTGGTGCAATACTCTGCAATACTCTGGTGCAATACTCTGCAATACCCTGGTGCAATACTCTGCAATACCCTGCGCAATACTCTGCAATACCCTGCACAATACCCTGGTGCAATACTCTGCAATACTCTGGTGCAATACTCTGCAATACCCTGCAAAATACTCTGCAATACCCTGCGCAATACCCTGCAAAATACTCTGCAATACCCTGGTGCAATACTCTGCAATACTCTGGTGCAATACTCTGCAATACCCTGCGCAATACTCTGCAATACCCTGCGCAATACCCTGCAATACCCTGCGCAATACTCTGCAATACTCTGGCGCAATACTCTGCAATACCCTGCGCAATACTCTGCAATACCCTGCGCAATACCCTGCGCAATACTCTGCAATACCCTGGTGCAATACTCTGCAATACTCTGGTGCAATACTCTGCAATACCCTGCGCAATACTCTGCAATACCCTGCGCAATACCCTGGTGCAATACTCTGCAATACCCTGGTGCAATACCCTGCGCAATACTCTGCAATACCCTGCGCAATACTCTGCAATACCCTGCGCAATACTCTGCAATACTCTGGTGCAATACTCTGCAATACTCTGGTGCAATACTCTGCAATACCCTGGTGCAATACTCTGCAATACCCTGCGCAATACTCTGCAATACCCTGCGCAATACTCTGCAATACCCTGCGCAATACTCTGCAATACTCTGGTGCAATACTCTGCAATACCCTGGTGCAATACCCTGCAATACCCTGCGCAATACTCTGCAATACCCTGCGCAATACCCTGCAATACCCTGCGCAATACTCTGCAATACTCTGGTGCAATACTCTGCAATACCCTGGTGCAATACTCTGCAATACCCTGCGCAATACTCTGCAATACCCTGGTGCAATACTCTGCAATACTCTGGTGCAATACTCTGCAATACCCTGCGCAATACTCTGCAATACCCTGCACAATACCCTGCAATACCCTGCGCAATACTCTGCAATACCCTGCGCAATACTCTGCAATACTCTGGTGCAATACTCTGCAATACCCTGGTGCAATACTCTGCAATACCCTGGTGCAATACTCTGCAATACCCTGCGCAATACCCTGCAATACCCTGCAATACCCTGCGCAATACTCTGCAATACCCTGCGCAATACTCTGCAATACTCTGGTGCAATACTCTGCAATACCCTGGTGCAATACTCTGCAATACCCTGCGCAATACTCTGCAATACCCTGCGCAATTCTCTGCAATACTCTGGTGCAATACTCTGCAATACCCTGGTGCAATACCCTGCGCAATACTCTGCAATACCCTGCGCAATACCCTGCAATACCCTGCGCAATACTCTGCAATACCCTGCGCAATACTCTGCAATACTCTGCAATACTCTGGTGCAATACTCTGCAATACCCTGCGCAATACCCTGCAAAATACTCTGCAATACCCTGGTGCAATACTCTGCAATACCCTGCGCAATACTCTGCAATACCCTGCGCAATACCCTGGTGCAATACTCTGCAATACTCTGCAATACTCTGGTGCAATACTCTGCAATACTCTGGTGCAATACTCTGCAATACCCTGCAAAATACTCTGCAATACCCTGCGCAATACTCTGCAATACCCTGCGCAATACCCTGCGCAATACCCTGCAAAATACTCTGCAATACCCTGGTGCAATACTCTGCAATACTCTGGTGCAATATCCTGTGCAATACTCTGCAATACCCTGCGCAATACCCTGCGCAATACTCTGCAATACCCTGCAAAATACTCTGCAATACCCTGCGCAATACCCTGCAAAATACTCTGCAATACCCTGGTGCAATACTCTGCAATACTCTGGTGCAATACCCTGCGCAATACTCTGCAATACCCTGCGCAATACTCTGCAATACCCTGCAATACCCTGCGCAATACTCTGCAATACCCTGCGCAATATTCTGCAATACCCTGCGCAATACTCTGCAATACTCTGCAATACCCTGCGCAATATTCTGCAATACCCTGCGCAATACTCTGCAATACCCTGCGCAATACCCTGGTGCAATACTCTGCAATACTCTGGTGCAATACTCTGCAATACCCTGCAAAATACTCTGCAATACCCTGCGCAATACCCTGCAAAATACTCTGCAATACCCTGGTGCAATACTCTGCAATACTCTGGTGCAATACTCTGCAATACCCTGCGCAATACTCTGCAATACCCTGCGCAATACCCTGCAAAATACTCTGCAATACCCTGGTGCAATACTCTGCAATACACTGGTGCAATACTCTGCAATACCCTGCGCAATACTCTGCAATACCCTGCGCAATACTCTGCAATACTCTGGCGCAATACTCTGCAATACCATGCGCAATACTCTGCAATACCCTGCGCAATACTCTGCAATACTCTGGTGCAATACTCTGCAATACCCTGGTGCAATACTCTGCAATACCCTGCGCAATACTCTGCAATACCCTGCGCAATACTCTGCAATACTCTGGTGCAATACTCTGCAATACCCTGGTGCAATACTCTGCAATACCCTGCGCAATACTCTGCAATACCCTGCGCAATACCCTGCAATACCCTGCGCAATACTCTGCAATACTCTGGTGCAATACTCTGCAATACCCTGGTGCAATACTCTGCAATACCCTGCGCAATACTCTGCAATACCCTGGTGCAATACTCTGCAATACTCTGGTGCAATACTCTGCAATACCCTGCGCAATACTCTGCAATACCCTGCGCAATACCCTGCAATACCCTGCGCAATACTCTGCAATACCCTGGTGCAATACTCTGCAATACCCTGCGCAATACTCTGCAATACCCTGCGCAATACTCTGCAATACCCTGTGCAATACTCTGCAATACTCTGGTGCAATACTCTGCAATACCCTGCGCAATACTCTGCAATACCCTGCGCAATACTCTGCAATACCCTGTGCAATACTCTGCAATACTCTGGTGCAATACTCTGCAATACCCTGCGCAATACTCTGCAATACCCTGCGCAATACCCTGCAAAATACTCTGCAATACCCTGGTGCAATACTCTGCAATACCCTGCGCAATACTCTGCAATACCCTGCGCAATACCCTGCAAAATACTCTGCAATACCCTGGTGCAATACTCTGCAATACTCTGGTGCAATACTCTGCAATACCCTGCGCAATACTCTGCAATACCATGCGCAATACCCTGCAATACCCTGCGCAATACTCTGCAATACCCTGGTGCAATACTCTGCAATACCCTGGTGCAATACTCTGCAATACCCTGCGCAATACTCTGCAATACCCTGCGCAATACTCTGCAATACCCTGCGCAATACTCTGCAATACTCTGGTGCAATACTCTGCAATACCCTGGTGCAATACTCTGCAATACCCTGCGCAATACTCTGCAATACCCTGCGCAATACTCTGCAATACTCTGGTGCAATACTCTGCAATACCCTGGTGCAATACCCTGCGCAATACTCTGCAATACCCTGCACAATACCCTGCAATACCCTGCGCAATACTCTGCAATACCCTGCGCAATACTCTGCAATACTCTGCAATACTCTGGTGCAATACTCTGCAATACCCTGCGCAATACCCTGCAAAATACTCTGCAATACCCTGGTGCAATACTCTGCAATACCCTGCGCAATACTCTGCAATACCCTGCGCAATACCCTGGTGCAATACTCTGCAATACTCTGGTGCAATACTCTGCAATACTCTGGTGCAATACTCTGCAATACCCTGCAAAATACTCTGCAATACCCTGCGCAATACTCTGCAATACCCTGCGCAATACCCTGCGCAATACCCTGCAAAATACTCTGCAATACCCTGGTGCAATACTCTGCAATACTCTGGTGCAATACCCTGCGCAATACTCTGCAATACCCTGCGCAATACCCTGCGCAATACTCTGCAATACCCTGCAAAATACTCTGCAATACCCTGCGCAATACCCTGCAAAATACTCTGCAATACCCTGGTGCAATACTCTGCAATACTCTGGTGCAGTACCCTGCGCAATACTCTGCAATACCCTGCGCAATACCCTGCGCAATACTCTGCAATACCCTGCGCAATACTCTGCAATACCCTGCGCAATATTCTGCAATACCCTGCGCAATACTCTGCAATACCCTGCGCAATACCCTGGTGCAATACTCTGCAATACTCTGGTGCAATACTCTGCAATACCCTGCAAAATACTCTGCAATACCCTGCGCAATACCCTGCAAAATACTCTGCAATACCCTGGTGCAATACTATGCAATACTCTGGTGCAATACTCTGCAATACCCTGCGCAATACTCTGCAATACCCTGCGCAATACCCTGCAAAATACTCTGCAATACCCTGGTGCAATACTCTGCAATACTCTGGTGCAATACTCTGCAATACCCTGCAATACCCTGCGCAATACTCTGCAATACTCTGGCGCAATACTCTGCAATACCCTGCGCAATACTCTGCAATACCCTGCGCAATACCCTACGCAATACTCTGCAATACCCTGGTGCAATACTCTGCAATACTCTGGTGCAATACTCTGCAATACCCTGCGCAATACTCTGCAATACCCTGCGCAATACTCTGCAATACTCTGGTGCAATACTCTGCAATACCCTGGTGCAATACTCTGCAATACTCTGCAATACCCTGCGCAATACTCTGCAATACCCTGCACAATACTCTGCAATACTCTGGTGCAATACTCTGCAATACCCTGGTGCAATACCCTGCAATACCCTGCGCAATACTCTGCAATACCCTGCGCAATACTCTGCAATACCCTGCGCAATACTCTGCAATACTCTGGTGCAATACTCTGCAATACCCTGGTGCAATACTCTGCAATACCCTGCGCAATTCTCTGCAATACTCTGGTGCAATACTCTGCAATACCCTGGTGCAATACCCTGCGCAATACTCTGCAATACCCTGCGCAATACCCTGCAATACCCTGCGCAATACTCTGCAATACCCTGCGCAATACTCTGCAATACTCTGCAATACTCTGGTGCAATACTCTGCAATACCCTGCGCAATACCCTGCAAAATACTCTGCAATACCCTGGTGCAATACTCTGCAATACCCTGCGCAATACTCTGCAATACCCTGCGCAATACCCTGGTGCAATACTCTGCAATACTCTGCAATACTCTGGTGCAATACTCTGCAATACTCTGGTGCAATACTCTGCAATACCCTGCGCAATATTCTGCAATACCCTGCGCAATACTCTGCAATACTCTGCAATACCCTGCGCAATATTCTGCAATACCCTGCGCAATACTCTGCAATACCCTGCGCAATACCCTGGTGCAATACTCTGCAATACTCTGGTGCAATACTCTGCAATACCCTGCAAAATACTCTGCAATACCCTGCGCAATACCCTGCAAAATACTCTGCAATACCCTGGTGCAATACTCTGCAATACTCTGGTGCAATACTCTGCAATACCCTGCGCAATACTCTGCAATACCCTGCGCAATACCCTGCAAAATACTCTGCAATACCCTGGTGCAATACTCTGCAATACACTGGTGCAATACTCTGCAATACCCTGCGCAATACTCTGCAATACCCTGCGCAATACTCTGCAATACTCTGGCGCAATACTCTGCAATACCCTGCGCAATACTCTGCAATACCCTGCGCAATACCCTGCGCAATACTCTGCAATACCCTGGTGCAATACTCTGCAATACTCTGGTGCAATACTCTGCAATACCCTGCGCAATACTCTGCAATACCCTGCGCAATACTCTGCAATACTCTGGTGCAATACTCTGCAATACCCTGGTGCAATACTCTGCAATACCCTGCGCAATACTCTGCAATACCCTGCGCAATACTCTGCAATACCCTGGTGCAATACTCTGCAATACTCTGGTGCAATACTCTGCAATACCCTGCGCAATACTCTGCAATACCCTGCGCAATACCCTGCAATACCCTGCGCAATACTCTGCAATACCCTGGTGCAATACTCTGCAATACCCTGCGCAATACTCTGCAATACCCTGCGCAATACTCTGCAATACCCTGTGCAATACTCTGCAATACTCTGGTGCAATACTCTGCAATACCCTGCGCAATACTCTGCAATACCCTGCGCAATACTCTGCAATACCCTGCGCAATACTCTGCAATACCCTGTGCAATACTCTGCAATACTCTGGTGCAATACTCTGCAATACCCTGCGCAATACTCTGCAATACCCTGCGCAATACCCTGCAAAATACTCTGCAATACCCTGGTGCAATACTCTGCAATACCCTGCGCAATACTCTGCAATACCCTGCGCAATACCCTGCAAAATACTCTGCAATACCCTGGTGCAATACTCTGCAATACTCTGGTGCAATACTCTGCAATACCCTGCGCAATACTCTGCAATACCCTGCGCAATACCCTGCAATACCCTGCGCAATACTCTGCAATACTCTGGTGCAATACTCTGCAATACCCTGGTGCAATACTCTGCAATACCCTGCGCAATACTCTGCAATACCCTGCGCAATACTCTGCAATACTCTGGTGCAATACTCTGCAATACCCTGGTGCAATACTCTGCAATACCCTGCGCAATACTCTGCAATACCCTGCGCAATACTCTGCAATACTCTGGTGCAATACTCTGCAATACCCTGGTGCAATACCCTGCGCAATACTCTGCAATACCCTGCGCAATACCCTGCAATACCCTGCGCAATACTCTGCAATACCCTGCGCAATACTCTGCAATACTCTGCAATACTCTGGTGCAATACTCTGCAATACCCTGCGCAATACCCTGCAAAATACTCTGCAATACCCTGGTGCAATACTCTGCAATACCCTGCGCAATACTCTGCAATACCCTGCGCAATACCCTGGTGCAATACTCTGCAATACTCTGGTGCAATACTCTGCAATACTCTGGTGCAATACTCTGCAATACCCTGCGCAATACTCTGCAATACTCTGGTGCAATACTCTGCAATACCCTGGTGCAATACTCTGCAATACCCTGGTGCAATACTCTGCAATACCCTGCGCAATACTCTGCAATACCCTGGTGCAATACTCTGCAATACTCTGGTGCAATACTCTGCAATACCCTGCGCAATACTCTGCAATACCCTGCGCAATACTCTGCAATACCCTGCGCAATACTCTGCAATACCCTGCGCAATACTCTGCAATACTCTGGTGCAATACTCTGCAATACCCTGGTGCAATACTCTGCAATACCCTGCGCAATACTCTGCAATACCCTGCGCAATACCCTGCAATACCCTGCGCAATACTCTGCAATACTCTGGTGCAATACTCTGCAATACCCTGCGCAATACTCTGCAATACCCTGGTGCAATACTCTGCAATACTCTGCAATACTCTGGTGCAATACTCTGCAATACCCTGCGCAATACTCTGCAATACCCTGCGCAATACCCTGGTGCAATACTCTGCAATACTCTGGTGCAATACTCTGCAATACTCTGGTGCAATACTCTGCAATACCCTGCGCAATATTCTGCAATACCCTGCGCAATACTCTGCAATACTCTGCAATACCCTGCGCAATATTCTGCAATACCCTGCGCAATACTCTGCAATACCCTGCGCAATACCCTGGTGCAATACTCTGCAATACTCTGGTGCAATACTCTGCAATACCCTGGTGCAATACTCTACAATACCCTGCGCAATACTCTGCAATACCCTGCGCAATACCCTGCAATACCCTGCGCAATACTCTGCAATACTCTGGTGCAATACTCTGCAATACCCTGGTGCAATACTCTGCAATACCCTGCGCAATACTCTGCAATACTCTGGTGCAATACTCTGCAATACCCTGGTGCAATACCCTGCAATACCCTGCGCAATACTCTGCAATACCCTGCGCAATACCCTGCAATACCCTGCGCAATACTCTGCAATACTCTGGTGCAATACTCTGCAATACCCTGGTGCAATACTCTGCAATACCCTGCGCAATACTCTGCAATACCCTGGTGCAATACTCTGCAATACTCTGGTGCAATACTCTGCAATACCCTGCGCAATACTCTGCAATACCCTGCGCAATACCCTGCAATACCCTGCGCAATACTCTGCAATACCCTGCGCAATACTCTGCAATACTCTGCAATACCCTGCGCAATATTCTGCAATACTCTGGCGCAATACTCTGCAATACCCTGCGCAATACCCTGGTGCAATACTCTGCAATACTCTGGTGCAATACTCTGCAATACCCTGGTGCAATACTCTGCAATACCCTGCGCAATACTCTGCAATACCCTGCGCAATACCCTGGTGCAATACTCTGCAATACTCTGGTGCAATACTCTGCAATACCCTGCAAAATACTCTGCAATACCCTGCGCAATACCCTGCAAAATACTCTGCAATACCCTGGTGCAATACTCTGCAATACTCTGGTGCAATACTCTGCAATACCCTGCGCAATACTCTGCAATACCCTGCGCAATACCCTGCAATACCCTGCGCAATACTCTGCAATACTCTGGCGCAATACTCTGCAATACCCTGCGCAATACTCTGCAATACCCTGCGCAATACCCTGCGCAATACTCTGCAATACCCTGGTGCAATACTCTGCAATACTCTGGTGCAATACTCTGCAATACCCTGCGCAATACTCTGCAATACCCTGCGCAATACCCTGCGCAATACTCTGCAATACCCTGGTGCAATACCCTGCGCAATACTCTGCAATACCATGCGCAATACTCTGCAATACCCTGCGCAATACTCTGCAATACTCTGGTGCAATACGCTGCAATACTCTGGTGCAATACTCTGCAATACCCTGGTGCAATACTCTGCAATACCCTGCGCAATACTCTGCAATACCCTGCGCAATACTCTGCAATACTCTGGTGCAATACTCTGCAATACCCTGGTGCAATACCCTGCAATACCCTGCGCAATACTCTGCAATACCCTGCGCAATACCCTGCAATACCCTGCGCAATACTCTGCAATACTCTGGTGCAATACTCTGCAATACCCTGGTGCAATACTCTGCAATACCCTGCGCAATACTCTGCAATACCCTGGTGCAATACTCTGCAATACTCTGGTGCAATACTCTGCAATACCCTGCGCAATACTCTGCAATACCCTGCGCAATACCCTGCAATACCCTGCGCAATACTCTGCAATACCCTGCACAATACTCTGCAATACTCTGGTGCAATACTCTGCAATACCCTGGTGCAATACTCTGCAATACCCTGGTGCAATACTCTGCAATACTCTGGTGCAATACTCTGCAATACCCTGCGCAATACTCTGCAATACCCTGCGCAATACTCTGCAATACCCTGCGCAATACTCTGCAATACCCTGCGCAATACTCTGCAATACTCTGGTGCAATACTCTGCAATACCCTGGTGCAATACTCTGCAATACCCTGCGCAATACTCTGCAATACCCTGCGCAATACCCTGCAATACCCTGCGCAATACTCTGCAATACTCTGGTGCAATACTCTGCAATACCCTGGTGCAATACTCTGCAATACCCTGCGCAATACTCTGCAATACCCTGGTGCAATACTCTGCAATACTCTGGTGCAATACTCTGCAATACCCTGCGCAATACTCTGCAATACCCTGCGCAATACCCTGGTGCAATACTCTGCAATACTCTGCAATACTCTGGTGCAATACTCTGCAATACTCTGGTGCAATACTCTGCAATACCCTGCGCAATATTCTGCAATACCCTGCGCAATACTCTGCAATACTCTGCAATACCCTGCGCAATATTCTGCAATACCCTGCGCAATACTCTGCAATACCCTGCGCAATACCCTGGTGCAATACTCTGCAATACTCTGGTGCAATACTCTGCAATACCCTGCGCAATACTCTGCAATACCCTGCGCAATACCCTGCAAAATACTCTGCAATACCCTGGTGCAATACTCTGCAATACTCTGGTGCAATACTCTGCAATACCCTGCGCAATACTCTGCAATACTCTGGTGCAATACTCTGCAATACCCTGGTGCAATACTCTGCAATACCCTGCGCAATACTCTGCAATACCCTGCGCAATACTCTGCAATACCCTGCGCAATACTCTGCAATACTCTGGTGCAATACTCTGCAATACCCTGGTGCAATACTCTGCAATACCCTGCGCAATACTCTGCAATACCCTGCACAATACTCTGCAATACCCTGCGCAATACTCTGCAATACTCTGGTGCAATACTCTGCAATACCCTGGTGCAATACCCTGCAATACCCTGCGCAATACTCTGCAATACCCTGCGCAATACCCTGCAATACCCTGCGCAATACTCTGCAATACTCTGGTGCAATACTCTGCAATACCCTGGTGCAATACTCTGCAATACCCTGCGCAATACTCTGCAATACCCTGGTGCAATACTCTGCAATACTCTGGTGCAATACTCTGCAATACCCTGCGCAATACTCTGCAATACCCTGCGCAATACCCTGCAATACCCTGCGCAATACTCTGCAATACCCTGCGCAATACTCTGCAATACTCTGCAATACTCTGGTGCAATACTCTGCAATACCCTGCGCAATACCCTGCAAAATACTCTGCAATACCCTGCGCAATACCCTGGTGCAATACTCTGCAATACTCTGCAATACTCTGGTGCAATACTCTGCAATACTCTGGTGCAATACTCTGCAATACCCTGCGCAATATTCTGCAATACCCTGCGCAATACTCTGCAATACTCTGCAATACCCTGCGCAATATTCTGCAATACCCTGCGCAATACTCTGCAATACCCTGCGCAATACCCTGGTGCAATACTCTGCAATACTCTGGTGCAATACTCTGCAATACCCTGCAAAATACTCTGCAATACCCTGCGCAATACTCTGCAATACCCTGCGCAATACCCTGCAAAATACTCTGCAATACCCTGGTGCAATACTCTGCAATACCCTGCGCAATACTCTGCAATACCCTGCGCAATACCCTGCAAAATACTCTGCAATACCCTGGTGCAATACTCTGCAATACTCTGGTGCAATACTCTGCAATACCCTGCGCAATACTCTGCAATACACTGGTGCAATACTCTGCAATACCCTGTGCAATACTCTGCAATACCCTGCGCAATACTCTGCAATACTCTGGCGCAATACTCTGCAATACCCTGCGCAATACTCTGCAATACCCTGCGCAATACCCTGCGCAATACTCTGCAATACCCTGGTGCAATACTCTGCAATACTCTGGTGCAATACTCTGCAATACCCTGCGCAATACTCTGCAATACCCTGCGCAATACTCTGCAATACTCTGGTGCAATACTCTGCAATACCCTGGTGCAATACTCTGCAATACTCTGCAATACCCTGCGCAATACTCTGCAATACCCTGCGCAATACTCTGCAATACTCTGGTGCAATACTCTGCAATACCCTGGTGCAATACCCTGCAATACCCTGCAATACCCTGCGCAATACTCTGCAATACCCTGCGCAATACTCTGCAATACTCTGGTGCAATACTCTGCAATACCCTGGTGCAATACTCTGCAATACCCTGCGCAATACTCTGCAATACTCTGGTGCAATACTCTGCAATACCCTGGTGCAATACCCTGCAATACCCTGCGCAATACTCTGCAATACCCTGCGCAATACCCTGCAATACCCTGCGCAATACTCTGCAATACTCTGGTGCAATACTCTGCAATACCCTGGTGCAATACTCTGCAATACCCTGCGCAATACTCTGCAATACCCTGGTGCAATACCCTGCGCAATACTCTGCAATACCCTGCGCAATACCCTGCGCAATACTCTGCAATACCCTGCAATACCCTGCGCAATACTCTGCAATACCCTGCGCAATATTCTGCAATACCCTGCGCAATACTCTGCAATACCCTGCGCAATACCCTGGTGCAATACTCTGCAATACTCTGGTGCAATACTCTGCAATACTCTGGTGCAATACTCTGCAATACCCTGCAAAATACTCTGCAATACCCTGCGCAATACCCTGCAAAATACTCTGCAATACCCTGGTGCAATACTCTGCAATACTCTGGTGCAATACTCTGCAATACCCTGCGCAATACTCTGCAATACCCTGCGCAATACCCTGCAAAATACTCTGCAATACCCTGGTGCAATACTCTGCAATACTCTGGTGCAATACTCTGCAATACCCTGCAATACCCTGCGCAATACTCTGCAATACTCTGGCGCAATACTCTGCAATACCCTGCGCAATACTCTGCAATACCCTGCGCAATACCCTGCGCAATACTCTGCAATACCCTGGTGCAATACTCTGCAATACTCTGGTGCAATACTCTGCAATACCCTGCGCAATACTCTGCAATACCCTGCGCAATACTCTGCAATACTCTGGTGCAATACTCTGCAATACCCTGGTGCAATACTCTGCAATACTCTGCAATACCCTGCGCAATACTCTGCAATACCCTGCGCAATACTCTGCAATACTCTGGTGCAATACTCTGCAATACCCTGGTGCAATACCCTGCAATACCCTGCGCAATACTCTGCAATACCCTGCACAATACTCTGCAATACCCTGCGCAATACTCTGCAATACTCTGGTGCAATACTCTGCAATACCCTGGTGCAATACTCTGCAATACCCTGCGCAATACTCTGCAATACCCTGCGCAATTCTCTGCAATACTCTGGTGCAATACTCTGCAATACCCTGGTGCAATACCCTGCAATACCCTGCGCAATACTCTGCAATACCCTGCGCAATACCCTGCAATACCCTGCGCAATACTCTGCAATACTCTGGTGCAATACTCTGCAATACCCTGGTGCAATACTCTGCAATACCCTGCGCAATACTCTGCAATACCCTGGTGCAATACCCTGCGCAATACTCTGCAATACCCTGCGCAATACCCTGCGCAATACTCTGCAATACCCTGCAATACCCTGCGCAATACTCTGCAATACCCTGCGCAATATTCTGCAATACCCTGCGCAATACTCTGCAATACCCTGCGCAATACCCTGGTGCAATACTCTGCAATACTCTGGTGCAATACTCTGCAATACTCTGGTGCAATACTCTGCAATACCCTGCAAAATACTCTGCAATACCCTGCGCAATACCCTGCAAAATACTCTGCAATACCCTGGTGCAATACTCTGCAATACTCTGGTGCAATACTCTGCAATACCCTGCGCAATACTCTGCAATACCCTGCGCAATACCCTGCAAAATACTCTGCAATACCCTGGTGCAATACTCTGCAATACTCTGGTGCAATACTCTGCAATACCCTGCAATACCCTGCGCAATACTCTGCAATACTCTGGCGCAATACTCTGCAATACCCTGCGCAATACTCTGCAATACCCTGCGCAATACCCTGCGCAATACTCTGCAATACCCTGGTGCAATACTCTGCAATACTCTGGTGCAATACTCTGCAATACCCTGCGCAATACTCTGCAATACCCTGCGCAATACTCTGCAATACTCTGGTGCAATACTCTGCAATACCCTGGTGCAATACTCTGCAATACTCTGCAATACCCTGCGCAATACTCTGCAATACCCTGCGCAATACTCTGCAATACTCTGGTGCAATACTCTGCAATACCCTGGTGCAATACCCTGCAATACCCTGCGCAATACTCTGCAATACCCTGCACAATACTCTGCAATACCCTGCGCAATACTCTGCAATACTCTGGTGCAATACTCTGCAATACCCTGGTGCAATACTCTGCAATACCCTGCGCAATACTCTGCAATACCCTGCGCAATTCTCTGCAATACTCTGGTGCAATACTCTGCAATACCCTGGTGCAATACCCTGCGCAATACTCTGCAATACCCTGCGCAATACCCTGCAATACCCTGCGCAATACTCTGCAATACCCTGCACAATACTCTGCAATACTCTGCAATACTCTGGTGCAATACTCTGCAATACCCTGCGCAATACCCTGCAAAATACTCTGCAATACCCTGGTGCAATACTCTGCAATACCCTGCGCAATACTCTGCAATACCCTGCGCAATACCCTGGTGCAATACTCTGCAATACTCTGCAATACTCTGGTGCAATACTCTGCAATACTCTGGTGCAATACTCTGCAATACCCTGCGCAATATTCTGCAATACCATGCGCAATACTCTGCAATACTCTGCAATACCCTGCGCAATATTCTGCAATACCCTGCGCAATACTCTGCAATACCCTGCGCAATACCCTGGTGCAATACTCTGCAATACTCTGGTGCAATACTCTGCAATACCCTGCAAAATACTCTGCAATACCCTGCGCAATACCCTGCAAAATACTCTGCAATACCCTGGTGCAATACTCTGCAATACTCTGGTGCAATACTCTGCAATACCCTGCGCAATACTCTGCAATACCCTGCGCAATACCCTGCAAAATACTCTGCAATACCCTGGTGCAATACTCTGCAATACACTGGTGCAATACTCTGCAATACCCTGCGCAATACTCTGCAATACCCTGCGCAATACTCTGCAATACTCTGGCGCAATACTCTGCAATACCCTGCGCAATACTCTGCAATACCCTGCGCAATACCCTGCGCAATACTCTGCAATACCCTGGTGCAATACTCTGCAATACTCTGGTGCAATACTCTGCAATACCCTGCGCAATACTCTGCAATACCCTGCGCAATACTCTGCAATACTCTGGTGCAATACTCTGCAATACCCTGGTGCAATACTCTGCAATACTCTGCAATACCCTGCGCAATACTCTGCAATACCCTGCGCAATACTCTGCAATACCCTGGTGCAATACTCTGCAATACTCTGGTGCAATACTCTGCAATACCCTGCGCAATACTCTGCAATACCCTGCGCAATACCCTGCAATACCCTGCGCAATACTCTGCAATACCCTGGTGCAATACTCTGCAATACCCTGCGCAATACTCTGCAATACCCTGTGCAATACTCTGCAATACTCTGGTGCAATACTCTTCAATACCCTGCGCAATACTCTGCAATACCCTGCGCAATACTCTGCAATACCCTGCGCAATACTCTGCAATACCCTGTGCAATACTCTGCAATACTCTGGTGCAATACTCTGCAATACCCTGCGCAATACTCTGCAATACCCTGCGCAATACCCTGCAAAATACTCTGCAATACCCTGGTGCAATACTCTGCAATACCCTGCGCAATACTCTGCAATACCCTGCGCAATACCCTGCAAAATACTCTGCAATACCCTGGTGCAATACTCTGCAATACTCTGGTGCAATACTCTGCAATACCCTGCGCAATACTCTGCAATACCCTGCGCAATACCCTGCAATACCCTGCGCAATACTCTGCAATACTCTGGTGCAATACTCTGCAATACCCTGGTGCAATACTATGCAATACCCTGCGCAATACTCTGCAATACCCTGCGCAATACTCTGCAATACTCCGGTGCAATACTCTGCAATACCCTGGTGCAATACTCTGCAATACCCTGCGCAATACTCTGCAATACCCTGCGCAATACTCTGCAATACTCTGGTGCAATACTCTGCAATACCCTGGTGCAATACCCTGCGCAATACTCTGCAATACCCTGCGCAATACCCTGCAATACCCTGCGCAATACTCTGCAATACCCTGCGCAATACTCTGCAATACTCTGCAATACTCTGGTGCAATACTCTGCAATACCCTGCGCAATACCCTGCAAAATACTCTGCAATACCCTGGTGCAATACTCTGCAATACCCTGCGCAATACTCTGCAATACCCTGCGCAATACCCTGGTGCAATACTCTGCAATACTCTGGTGCAATACTCTGCAATACTCTGGTGCAATACTCTGCAATACCCTGCAAAATACTCTGCAATACCCTGCGCAACACTCTGCAATACCCTGCGCAATACCCTGCGCAATACCCTGCAAAATACTCTGCAATACCCTGGTGCAATACTCTGCAATACTCTGGTGCAATACCCTGCGCAATACTCTGCAATACCCTGCGCAATACCCTGCGCAATACTCTGCAATACCCTGCAAAATACTCTGCAATACCCTGCGCAATACCCTGCAAAATACTCTGCAATACCCTGGTGCAATACTCTGCAATACTCTGGTGCAATACCCTGCGCAATACTCTGCAATACCCTGCGCAATACCCTGCGCAATACTCTGCAATACCCTGCAATACCCTGCGCAATACTCTGCAATACCCTGCGCAATATTCTGCAATACCCTGTGCAATACTCTGCAATACTCTGCAATACCCTGCGCAATATTCTGCAATACCCTGCGCAATACTCTGCAATACCCTGCGCAATACCCTGGTGCAATACTCTGCAATACTCTGGTGCAATACTCTGCAATACCCTGCGCAATACTCTGCAATACCCTGCGCAATACTCTGCAATACCCTGCGCAATACTCTGCAATACTCTGGTGCAATACTCTGCAATACCCTGGTGCAATACTCTGCAATACCCTGCGCAATACTCTGCAATACCCTGCGCAATACCCTGCAATACCCTGCGCAATACTCTGCAATACTCTGGTGCAATACTCTGCAATACCCTGGTGCAATACTCTGCAATACCCTGCGCAATACTCTGCAATACCCTGGTGCAATACTCTGCAATACTCTGGTGCAATACTCTGCAATACCCTGCGCAATACTCTGCAATACCCTGCGCAATACCCTGGTGCAATACTCTGCAATACTCTGCAATACTCTGGTGCAATACTCTGCAATACTCTGGTGCAATACTCTGCAATACCCTGCGCAATATTCTGCAATACCCTGCGCAATACTCTGCAATACTCTGCAATACCCTGCGCAATATTCTGCAATACCCTGCGCAATACTCTGCAATACCCTGCGCAATACCCTGGTGCAATACTCTGCAATACTCTGGTGCAATACTCTGCAATACCCTGCGCAATACTCTGCAATACCCTGCGCAATACCCTGCAAAATACTCTGCAATACCATGGTGCAATACTCTGCAATACTCTGGTGCAATACTCTGCAATACCCTGCGCAATACTCTGCAATACTCTGGTGCAATACTCTGCAATACCCTGGTGCAATACTCTGCAATACCCTGCGCAATACTCTGCAATACCCTGCGCAATACTCTGCAATACCCTGCGCAATACTCTGCAATACTCTGGTGCAATACTCTGCAATACCCTGGTGCAATACTCTGCAATACCCTGCGCAATACTCTGCAATACCCTGCACAATACTCTGCAATACCCTGCGCAATACTCTGCAATACTCTGGTGCAATACTCTGCAATACCCTGGTGCAATACCCTGCAATACCCTGCGCAATACTCTGCAATACCCTGCGCAATACCCTGCAATACCCTGCGCAATACTCTGCAATACTCTGGTGCAATACTCTGCAATACCCTGGTGCAATACTCTGCAATACCCTGCGCAATACTCTGCAATACCCTGGTGCAATACTCTGCAATACTCTGGTGCAATACTCTGCAATACCCTGCGCAATACTCTGCAATACCCTGCGCAATACCCTGCAATACCCTGCGCAATACTCTGCAATACCCTGCGCAATACTCTGCAATACTCTGCAATACTCTGGTGCAATACTCTGCAATACCCTGCGCAATACCCTGCAAAATACTCTGCAATACCCTGCGCAATACCCTGGTGCAATACTCTGCAATACTCTGCAATACTCTGGTGCAATACTCTGCAATACTCTGGTGCAATACTCTGCAATACCCTGCGCAATATTCTGCAATACCCTGCGCAATACTCTGCAATACTCTGCAATACCCTGCGCAATATTCTGCAATACCCTGCGCAATACTCTGCAATACCCCGCGCAATACCCTGGTGCAATACTCTGCAATACTCTGGTGCAATACTCTGCAATACCCTGCAAAATACTCTGCAATACCCTGCGCAATACTCTGCAATACCCTGCGCAATACCCTGCAAAATACTCTGCAATACCCTGGTGCAATACTCTGCAATACCCTGCGCAATACTCTGCAATACCCTGCGCAATACCCTGCAAAATACTCTGCAATACCCTGGTGCAATACTCTGCAATACTCTGGTGCAATACTCTGCAATACCCTGCGCAATACTCTGCAATACACTGGTGCAATACTCTGCAATACCCTGTGCAATACTCTGCAATACCCTGCGCAATACTCTGCAATACTCTGGCGCAATACTCTGCAATACCCTGCGCAATACTCTGCAATACCCTGCGCAATACCCTGCGCAATACTCTGCAATACCCTGGTGCAATACTCTGCAATACTCTGGTGCAATACTCTGCAATACCCTGCGCAATACTCTGCAATACCCTGCGCAATACTCTGCAATACTCTGGTGCAATACTCTGCAATACCCTGGTGCAATACTCTGCAATACTCTGCAATA
This sequence comes from Rana muscosa, assembly GCA_029206835.1. Classification (NCBI taxonomy): domain Eukaryota; kingdom Metazoa; phylum Chordata; class Amphibia; order Anura; family Ranidae; genus Rana; species Rana muscosa. The sequence continues at coordinate 2,439,000 of JARGYO010000230.1, forward strand.
CCCTGCGCAATACTCTGCAATACCCTGCGCAATACTCTGCAATACTCTGGTGCAATACTCTGCAATACCCTGGTGCAATACCCTGCAATACCCTGCAATACCCTGCGCAATACTCTGCAATACCCTGCGCAATACTCTGCAATACTCTGGTGCAATACTCTGCAATACCCTGGTGCAATACTCTGCAATACCCTGCGCAATACTCTGCAATACTCTGGTGCAATACTCTGCAATACCCTGGTGCAATACCCTGCAATACCCTGCGCAATACTCTGCAATACCCTGCAATACCCTGCGCAATACTCTGCAATACTCTGGTGCAATACTCTGCAATACCCTGGTGCAATACTCTGCAATACCCTGCGCAATACTCTGCAATACCCTGGTGCAATACCCTGCGCAATACTCTGCAATACCCTGCGCAATACCCTGCGCAATACTCTGCAATACCCTGCAATACCCTGCGCAATACTCTGCAATACCCTGCGCAATATTCTGCAATACCCTGCGCAATACTCTGCAATACCCTGTGCAATACCCTGGTGCAATACTCTGCAATACTCTGGTGCAATACTCTGCAATACTCTGGTGCAATACTCTGCAATACTCTGGTGCAATACTCTGCAATACCCTGCGCAATACCCTGCAAAATACTCTGCAATACCCTGGTGCAATACTCTGCAATACTCTGGTGCAATACTCTGCAATACCCTGCGCAATACTCTGCAATACCCTGCGCAATACCCTGCAAAATACTCTGCAATACCCTGGTGCAATACTCTGCAATACTCTGGTGCAATACTCTGCAATACCCTGCAATACCCTGCGCAATACTCTGCAATACTCTGGCGCAATACTCTGCAATACCCTGCGCAATACTCTGCAATACCCTGCGCAATACCCTGCGCAATACTCTGCAATACCCTGGTGCAATACTCTGCAATACTCTGGTGCAATACTCTGCAATACCCTGCGCAATACTCTGCAATACCCTGCGCAATACTCTGCAATACTCTGGTGCAATACTCTGCAATACCCTGGTGCAATACTCTGCAATACTCTGCAATACCCTGCGCAATACTCTGCAATACCCTGCGCAATACTCTGCAATACTCTGGTGCAATACTCTGCAATACCCTGGTGCAATACCCTGCAATACCCTGCGCAATACTCTGCAATACCCTGCACAATACTCTGCAATACCCTGCGCAATACTCTGCAATACTCTGGTGCAATACTCTGCAATACCCTGGTGCAATACTCTGCAATACCCTGCGCAATACTCTGCAATACCCTGCGCAATTCTCTGCAATACTCTGGTGCAATACTCTGCAATACCCTGGTGCAATACCCTGCAATACCCTGCGCAATACTCTGCAATACCCTGCGCAATACCCTGCAATACCCTGCGCAATACTCTGCAATACTCTGGTGCAATACTCTGCAATACCCTGGTGCAATACTCTGCAATACCCTGCGCAATACTCTGCAATACCCTGGTGCAATACCCTGCGCAATACTCTGCAATACCCTGCGCAATACCCTGCGCAATACTCTGCAATACCCTGCAATACCCTGCGCAATACTCTGCAATACCCTGCGCAATATTCTGCAATACCCTGCGCAATACTCTGCAATACCCTGCGCAATACCCTGGTGCAATACTCTGCAATACTCTGGTGCAATACTCTGCAATACTCTGGTGCAATACTCTGCAATACCCTGCAAAATACTCTGCAATACCCTGCGCAATACCCTGCAAAATACTCTGCAATACCCTGGTGCAATACTCTGCAATACTCTGGTGCAATACTCTGCAATACCCTGCGCAATACTCTGCAATACCCTGCGCAATACTCTGCAATACCCTGCGCAATACCCTGCAAAATACTCTGCAATACCCTGGTGCAATACTCTGCAATACTCTGGTGCAATACTCTGCAATACCCTGCAATACCCTGCGCAATACTCTGCAATACTCTGGCGCAATACTCTGCAATACCCTGCGCAATACTCTGCAATACCCTGCGCAATACCCTGCGCAATACTCTGCAATACCCTGGTGCAATACTCTGCAATACTCTGGTGCAATACTCTGCAATACCCTGCGCAATACTCTGCAATACCCTGCGCAATACTCTGCAATACTCTGGTGCAATACTCTGCAATACCCTGGTGCAATACTCTGCAATACTCTGCAATACCCTGCGCAATACTCTGCAATACCCTGCGCAATACTCTGCAATACTCTGGTGCAATACTCTGCAATACCCTGGTGCAATACCCTGCAATACCCTGCGCAATACTCTGCAATACCCTGCACAATACTCTGCAATACCCTGCGCAATACTCTGCAATACTCTGGTGCAATACTCTGCAATACCCTGGTGCAATACTCTGCAATACCCTGCGCAATACTCTGCAATACCCTGCGCAATTCTCTGCAATACTCTGGTGCAATACTCTGCAATACCCTGGTGCAATACCCTGCGCAATACTCTGCAATACCCTGCGCAATACCCTGCAATACCCTGCGCAATACTCTGCAATACCCTGCACAATACTCTGCAATACTCTGCAATACTCTGGTGCAATACTCTGCAATACCCTGCGCAATACCCTGCAAAATACTCTGCAATACCCTGGTGCAATACTCTGCAATACCCTGCGCAATACTCTGCAATACCCTGCGCAATACCCTGGTGCAATACTCTGCAATACTCTGCAATACTCTGGTGCAATACTCTGCAATACTCTGGTGCAATACTCTGCAATACCCTGCGCAATATTCTGCAATACCCTGCGCAATACTCTGCAATACTCTGCAATACCCTGCGCAATATTCTGCAATACCCTGCGCAATACTCTGCAATACCCTGCGCAATACCCTGGTGCAATACTCTGCAATACTCTGGTGCAATACTCTGCAATACCCTGCAAAATACTCTGCAATACCATGCGCAATACCCTGCAAAATACTCTGCAATACCCTGGTGCAATACTCTGCAATACTCTGGTGCAATACTCTGCAATACCCTGCGCAATACTCTGCAATACCCTGCGCAATACCCTGCAAAATACTCTGCAATACCCTGGTGCAATACTCTGCAATACACTGGTGCAATACTCTGCAATACCCTGCGCAATACTCTGCAATACCCTGCGCAATACTCTGCAATACTCTGGCGCAATACTCTGCAATACCCTGCGCAATACTCTGCAATACCCTGCGCAATACCCTGCGCAATACTCTGCAATACCCTGGTGCAATACTCTGCAATACTCTGGTGCAATACTCTGCAATACCCTGCGCAATACTCTGCAATACCCTGCGCAATACTCTGCAATACTCTGGTGCAATACTCTGCAATACCCTGGTGCAATACTCTGCAATACTCTGCAATACCCTGCGCAATACTCTGCAATACCCTGCGCAATACTCTGCAATACCCTGGTGCAATACTCTGCAATACTCTGGTGCAATACTCTGCAATACCCTGCGCAATACTCTGCAATACCCTGCGCAATACCCTGCAATACCCTGCGCAATACTCTGCAATACCCTGGTGCAATACTCTGCAATACCCTGCGCAATACTCTGCAATACCCTGTGCAATACTCTGCAATACTCTGGTGCAATACTCTTCAATACCCTGCGCAATACTCTGCAATACCCTGCGCAATACTCTGCAATACCCTGCGCAATACTCTGCAATACCCTGTGCAATACTCTGCAATACTCTGGTGCAATACTCTGCAATACCCTGCGCAATACTCTGCAATACCCTGCGCAATACCCTGCAAAATACTCTGCAATACCCTGGTGCAATACTCTGCAATACCCTGCGCAATACTCTGCAATACCCTGCGCAATACCCTGCAAAATACTCTGCAATACCCTGGTGCAATACTCTGCAATACTCTGGTGCAATACTCTGCAATACCCTGCGCAATACTCTGCAATACCCTGCGCAATACCCTGCAATACCCTGCGCAATACTCTGCAATACTCTGGTGCAATACTCTGCAATACCCTGGTGCAATACTATGCAATACCCTGCGCAATACTCTGCAATACCCTGCGCAATACTCTGCAATACTCCGGTGCAATACTCTGCAATACCCTGGTGCAATACTCTGCAATACCCTGCGCAATACTCTGCAATACCCTGCGCAATACTCTGCAATACTCTGGTGCAATACTCTGCAATACCCTGGTGCAATACCCTGCGCAATACTCTGCAATACCCTGCGCAATACCCTGCAATACCCTGCGCAATACTCTGCAATACCCTGCGCAATACTCTGCAATACTCTGCAATACTCTGGTGCAATACTCTGCAATACCCTGCGCAATACCCTGCAAAATACTCTGCAATACCCTGGTGCAATACTCTGCAATACCCTGCGCAATACTCTGCAATACCCTGCGCAATACCCTGGTGCAATACTCTGCAATACTCTGGTGCAATACTCTGCAATACTCTGGTGCAATACTCTGCAATACCCTGCAAAATACTCTGCAATACCCTGCGCAACACTCTGCAATACCCTGCGCAATACCCTGCGCAATACCCTGCAAAATACTCTGCAATACCCTGGTGCAATACTCTGCAATACTCTGGTGCAATACCCTGCGCAATACTCTGCAATACCCTGCGCAATACCCTGCGCAATACTCTGCAATACCCTGCAAAATACTCTGCAATACCCTGCGCAATACCCTGCAAAATACTCTGCAATACCCTGGTGCAATACTCTGCAATACTCTGGTGCAATACCCTGCGCAATACTCTGCAATACCCTGCGCAATACCCTGCGCAATACTCTGCAATACCCTGCAATACCCTGCGCAATACTCTGCAATACCCTGCGCAATATTCTGCAATACCCTGTGCAATACTCTGCAATACTCTGCAATACCCTGCGCAATATTCTGCAATACCCTGCGCAATACTCTGCAATACCCTGCGCAATACCCTGGTGCAATACTCTGCAATACTCTGGTGCAATACTCTGCAATACCCTGCAAAATACTCTGCAATACCCTGCGCAATACCCTGCAAAATACTCTGCAATACCCTGGTGCAATACTCTGCAATACTCTGGTGCAATACTCTGCAATACCCTGCGCAATACTCTGCAATACCCTGCGCAATACCCTGCAATACCCTGCGCAATACTCTGCAATACTCTGGCGCAATACTCTGCAATACCCTGCGCAATACTCTGCAATACCCTGCGCAATACCCTGCGCAATACTCTGCAATACCCTGGTGCAATACTCTGCAATACTCTGGTGCAATACTCTGCAATACCCTGCGCAATACTCTGCAATACCCTGCGCAATACCCTGGTGCAATACTCTGCAATACTCTGCAATACCCTGCGCAATACTCTGCAATACCCTGCGCAATACTCTGCAATACCCTGCGCAATACTCTGCAATACTCTGGTGCAATACTCTGCAATACCCTGGTGCAATACTCTGCAATACCCTGCGCAATACTCTGCAATACCCTGCGCAATACTCTGCAATACCCTGCGCAATACTCTGCAATACTCTGGTGCAATACTCTGCAATACCCTGGTGCAATACCCTGCAATACCATGCGCAATACTCTGCAATACCCTGCGCAATACCCTGCAATACCCTGTGCAATACTCTGCAATACTCTGGTGCAATACTCTGCAATACCCTGGTGCAATACTCTGCAATACCCTGCGCAATACTCTGCAATACCCTGGTGCAATACTCTGCAATACTCTGGTGCAATACTCTGCAATACCCTGCGCAATACTCTGCAATACCCTGCGCAATACCCTGCAATACCCTGCGCAATACTATGCAATACCCTGCGCAATACTCTGCAATACTCTGCAATACCCTGCGCAATATTCTGCAATACTCTGGCGCAATACTCTGCAATACCCTGCGCAATACCCTGGTGCAATACTCTGCAATACTCTGGTGCAATACTCTGCAATACCCTGGTGCAATACTCTGCAATACCCTGCGCAATACTCTGCAATACCCTGCGCAATACCCTGGTGCAATACTCTGCAATACTCTGGTGCAATACTCTGCAATACCCTGCAAAATACTCTGCAATACCCTGCGCAATACCCTGCAAAATACTCTGCAATACCCTGGTGCAATACTCTGCAATACTCTGGTGCAATACTCTGCAATACCCTGCGCAATACTCTGCAATACCCTGCGCAATACCCTGCAATACCCTGCGCAATACTCTGCAATACTCTGGCGCAATACTCTGCAATACCCTGCGCAATACTCTGCAATACCCTGCGCAATACCCTGCGCAATACTCTGCAATACCCTGGTGCAATACTCTGCAATACTCTGGTGCAATACTCTGCAATACCCTGCGCAATACTCTGCAATACCCTGCGCAATACCCTGGTGCAATACTCTGCAATACCCTGGTGCAATACCCTGCGCAATACTCTGCAATACCCTGCGCAATACTCTGCAATACCCTGCGCAATACTCTGCAATACTCTGGTGCAATACTCTGCAATACTCTGGTGCAATACTCTGCAATACCCTGGTGCAATACTCTGCAATACCCTGCGCAATACTCTGCAATACCCTGCGCAATACTCTGCAATACCCTGCGCAATACTCTGCAATACTCTGGTGCAATACTCTGCAATACCCTGGTGCAATACCCTGCAATACCCTGCGCAATACTCTGCAATACCCTGCGCAATACCCTGCAATACCCTGCGCAATACTCTGCAATACTCTGGTGCAATACTCTGCAATACCCTGGTGCAATACTCTGCAATACCCTGCGCAATACTCTGCAATACCCTGGTGCAATACTCTGCAATACTCTGGTGCAATACTCTGCAATACCCTGCGCAATACTCTGCAATACCCTGCGCAATACCCTGCAATACCCTGCGCAATACTCTGCAATACCCTGCGCAATACTCTGCAATACTCTGGTGCAATACTCTGCAATACCCTGGTGCAATACTCTGCAATACCCTGGTGCAATACTCTGCAATACCCTGCGCAATACTCTGCAATACCCTGGTGCAATACTCTGCAATACTCTGGTGCAATACTCTGCAATACCCTGCGCAATACTCTGCAATACCCTGCGCAATACTCTGCAATACCCTGCGCAATACTCTGCAATACCCTGCGCAATACTCTGCAATACTCTGGTGCAATACTCTGCAATACCCTGGTGCAATACTCTGCAATACCCTGCGCAATACTCTGCAATACCCTGCGCAATACCCTGCAATACCCTGCGCAATACTCTGCAATACTCTGGTACAATACTCTGCAATACCCTGGTGCAATACTCTGCAATACCCTGCGCAATACTCTGCAATACCCTGGTGCAATACTCTGCAATACCCTGGTGCAATACTCTGCAATACCCTGCGCAATACTCTGCAATACCCTGCGCAATACCCTGGTGCAATACTCTGCAATACTCTGCAATACTCTGGTGCAATACTCTGCAATACTCTGGTGCAATACTCTGCAATACCCTGCGCAATATTCTACAATACCCTGCGCAATACTCTGCAATACTCTGCAATACCCTGCGCAATATTCTGCAATACCCTGCGCAATACTCTGCAATACCCTGCGCAATACCCTGGTGCAATACTCTGCAATACTCTGGTGCAATACTCTGCAATACCCTGCGCAATACTCTGCAATACCCTGCGCAATACCCTGCAAAATACTCTGCAATACCCTGGTGCAATACTCTGCAATACTCTGGTGCAATACTCTGCAATACCCTGCGCAATACTCTGCAATACTCTGGTGCAATACTCTGCAATACCCTGGTGCAATACTCTGCAATACTCTGCAATACCCTGCGCAATACTCTGCAATACCCTGCGCAATACTCTGCAATACCCTGCGCAATACTCTGCAATACTCTGGTGCAATACTCTGCAATACCCTGGTGCAATACTCTGCAATACCCTGCGCAATACTCTGCAATACCCTGCGCAATACTCTGCAATACCCTGCGCAATACTCTGCAATACTCTGGTGCAATACTCTGCAATACCCTGGTGCAATACCCTGCAATACCCTGCGCAATACTCTGCAATACCCTGCGCAATACCCTGCAATACCCTGCGCAATACTCTGCAATACTCTGGTGCAATACTCTGCAATACCCTGGTGCAATACTCTGCAATACCCTGCGCAATACTCTGCAATACCCTGGTGCAATACTCTGCAATACTCTGGTGCAATACTCTGCAATACCCTGCGCAATACTCTGCAATACCCTGCGCAATACCCTGCAATACCCTGCGCAATACTCTGCAATACCCTGCGCAATACTCTGCAATACTCTGCAATACTCTGGTGCAATACTCTGCAATACCCTGCAAAATACTCTGCAATACCCTGCGCAATACCCTGGTGCAATACTCTGCAATACTCTGCAATACTCTGGTGCAATACTCTGCAATACTCTGGTGCAATACTCTGCAATACCCTGCGCAATATTCTGCAATACCCTGCGCAATACTCTGCAATACCCTGCGCAATATTCTGCAATACCCTGCGCAATACTCTGCAATACCCTGCGCAATACCCTGGTGCAATACTCTGCAATACTCTGGTGCAATACTCTGCAATACCCTGCAAAATACTCTGCAATACCCTGCGCAATACCCTGCAAAATACTCTGCAATACCCTGGTGCAATACTCTGCAATACTCTGGTGCAATACTCTGCAATACCCTGCGCAATACTCTGCAATACCCTGCGCAATACCCTGCAAAATACTCTGCAATACCCTGGTGCAATACTCTGCAATACACTGGTGCAATACTCTGCAATACCCTGCGCAATACTCTGCAATACCCTGCGCAATACTCTGCAATACTCTGGCGCAATACTCTGCAATACCCTGCGCAATACTCTGCAATACCCTGCGCAATACCCTGCGCAATACTCTGCAATACCCTGGTGCAATACTCTGCAATACTCTGGTGCAATACTCTGCAATACCCTGCGCAATACTCTGCAATACCCTGCGCAATACTCTGCAATACTCTGGTGCAATACTCTGCAATACCCTGGTGCAATACTCTGCAATACTCTGCAATACCCTGCGCAATACTCTGCAATACCCTGCGCAATACTCTGCAATACTCTGGTGCAATACTCTGCAATACCCTGGTGCAATACCCTGCAATACCCTGCAATACCCTGCGCAATACTCTGCAATACCCTGCGCAATACTCTGCAATACTCTGGTGCAATACTCTGCAATACCCTGGTGCAATACTCTGCAATACCCTGCGCAATACTCTGCAATACCCTGCGCAATTCTCTGCAATACTCTGGTGCAATACTCTGCAATACCCTGGTGCAATACCCTGCGCAATACTCTGCAATACCCTGCGCAATACCCTGCAATACCCTGCGCAATACTCTGCAATACCCTGCGCAATACTCTGCAATACTCTGCAATACTCTGGTGCAATACTCTGCAATACCCTGCGCAATACCCTGCAAAATACTCTGCAATACCCTGGTGCAATACTCTGCAATACCCTGCGCAATACTCTGCAATACCCTGCGCAATACCCTGGTGCAATACTCTGCAATACTCTGCAATACTCTGGTGCAATACTCTGCAATACTCTGGTGCAATACTCTGCAATACCCTGCAAAATACTCTGCAATACCCTGCGCAATACTCTGCAATACCCTGCGCAATACCCTGCGCAATACCCTGCAAAATACTCTGCAATACCCTGGTGCAATACTCTGCAATACTCTGGTGCAATATCCTGCGCAATACTCTGCAATACCCTGCGCAATACCCTGCGCAATACTATGCAATACCCTGCAAAATACTCTGCAATACCCTGCGCAATACCCTGCAAAATACTCTGCAATACCCTGGTGCAATACTCTGCAATACTCTGGTGCAATACCCTGCGCAATACTCTGCAATACCCTGCGCAATACTCTGCAATACCCTGCAATACCCTGCGCAATACTCTGCAATACCCTGCGCAATATTCTGCAATACCCTGCGCAATACTCTGCAATACTCTGCAATACCCTGCGCAATATTCTGCAATACCCTGCGCAATACTCTGCAATACCCTGCGCAATACCCTGGTGCAATACTCTGCAATACTCTGGTGCAATACTCTGCAATACCCTGCAAAATACTCTGCAATACCCTGCGCAATACCCTGCAAAATACTCTGCAATACCCTGGTGCAATACTCTGCAATACTCTGGTGCAATACTCTGCAATACCCTGCGCAATACTCTGCAATACCCTGCGCAATACCCTGCAAAATACTCTGCAATACCCTGGTGCAATACTCTGCAATACACTGGTGCAATACTCTGCAATACCCTGCGCAATACTCTGCAATACCCTGCGCAATACTCTGCAATACTCTGGCGCAATACTCTGCAATACCATGCGCAATACTCTGCAATACCCTGCGCAATACTCTGCAATACTCTGGTGCAATACTCTGCAATACCCTGGTGCAATACTCTGCAATACCCTGCGCAATACTCTGCAATACTCTGGTGCAATACTCTGCAATACCCTGGTGCAATACTCTGCAATACCCTGCGCAATACTCTGCAATACCCTGCGCAATACCCTGCAATACCCTGCGCAATACTCTGCAATACTCTGGTGCAATACTCTGCAATACCCTGGTGCAATACTCTGCAATACCCTGCGCAATACTCTGCAATACCCTGGTGCAATACTCTGCAATACTCTGGTGCAATACTCTGCAATACCCTGCGCAATACTCTGCAATACCCTGCGCAATACCCTGCAATACCCTGCGCAATACTCTGCAATACCCTGGTGCAATACTCTGCAATACCCTGCGCAATACTCTGCAATACCCTGCGCAATACTCTGCAATACCATGTGCAATACTCTGCAATACTCTGGTGCAATACTCTGCAATACCCTGCGCAATACTCTGCAATACCCTGCGCAATACTCTGCAATACCCTGTGCAATACTCTGCAATACTCTGGTGCAATACTCTGCAATACCCTGCGCAATACTCTGCAATACCCTGCGCAATACCCTGCAAAATACTCTGCAATACCCTGGTGCAATACTCTGCAATACCCTGCGCAATACTCTGCAATACCCTGCGCAATACCCTGCAAAATACTCTGCAATACCCTGGTGCAATACTCTGCAATACTCTGGTGCAATACTCTGCAATACCCTGCGCAATACTCTGCAATACCCTGCGCAATACCCTGCAATACCCTGCGCAATACTCTGCAATACCCTGGTGCAATACTCTGCAATACCCTGGTGCAATACTCTGCAATACCCTGCGCAATACTCTGCAATACCCTGCGCAATACTCTGCAATACTCTGGTGCAATACTCTGCAATACCCTGGTGCAATACTCTGCAATACCCTGCGCAATACTCTGCAATACCCTGCGCAATACTCTGCAATACTCTGGTGCAATACTCTGCAATACCCTGGTGCAATACCCTGCGCAATACTCTGCAATACCCTGCGCAATACCCTGCAATACCCTGCGCAATACTCTGCAATACCCTGCGCAATACTCTGCAATACTCTGCAATACTCTGGTGCAATACTCTGCAATACCCTGCGCAATACCCTGCAAAATACTCTGCAATACCCTGGTGCAATACTCTGCAATACCCTGCGCAATACTCTGCAATACCCTGCGCAATACCCTGGTGCAATACTCTGCAATACTCTGGTGCAATACTCTGCAATACTCTGGTGCAATACTCTGCAATACCCTGCAAAATACTCTGCAATACCCTGCGCAATACTCTGCAATACCCTGCGCAATACCCTGCGCAATACCCTGCAAAATACTCTGCAATACCCTGGTGCAATACTCTGCAATACTCTGGTGCAATACCCTGCGCAATACTCTGCAATACCCTGCGCAATACCCTGCACAATACTCTGCAATACCCTGCAAAATACTCTGCAATACCCTGCGCAATACCCTGCAAAATACTCTGCAATACCCTGGTGCAATACTCTGCAATACTCTGGTGCAGTACCCTGCGCAATACTCTGCAATACCCTGCGCAATACCCTGCGCAATACTCTGCAATACCCTGCGCAATACTCTGCAATACCCTGCGCAATATTCTGCAATACCCTGCACAATACTCTGCAATACCCTGCGCAATACCCTGGTGCAATACTATGCAATACTCTGGTGCAATACTCTGCAATACCCTGCAAAATACTCTGCAATACCCTGCGCAATACCCTGCAAAATACTCTGCAATACCCTGGTGCAATACTATGCAATACTCTGGTGCAATACTCTGCAATACCCTGCGCAATACTCTGCAATACCCTGCGCAATACCCTGCAAAATACTCTGCAATACCCTGGTGCAATACTCTGCAATACTCTGGTGCAATACTCTGCAATACCCTGCAATACCCTGCGCAATACTCTGCAATACTCTGGCGCAATACTCTGCAATACCATGCGCAATACTCTGCAATACCCTGCGCAATACCCTACGCAATACTCTGCAATACCCTGGTGCAATACTCTGCAATACTCTGGTGCAATACTCTGCAATACCCTGCGCAATACTCTGCAATACCCTGCGCAATACTCTGCAATACTCTGGTGCAATACTCTGCAATACCCTGGTGCAATACTCTGCAATACTCTGCAATACCCTGCGCAATACTCTGCAATACCCTGTACAATACTCTGCAATACTCTGGTGCAATACTCTGCAATACCCTGGTGCAATACCCTGCAATACCCTGCGCAATACTCTGCAATACCCTGCGCAATACTCTGCAATACCCTGCGCAATACTCTGCAATACTCTGGTGCAATACTCTGCAATACCCTGGTGCAATACTCTGCAATACCCTGCGCAATACTCTGCAATACCCTGCGCAATTCTCTGCAATACTCTGGTGCAATACTCTGCAATACCCTGGTGCAATACCCTGCGCAATACTCTGCAATACCCTGCGCAATACCCTGCAATACCCTGCACAATACTCTGCAATACCCTGCGCAATACTCTGCAATACTCTGCAATACTCTGGTGCAATACTCTGCAATACCCTGCGCAATACCCTGCAAAATACTCTGCAATACCCTGGTGCAATACTCTGCAATACCCTGCGCAATACTCTGCAATACCCTGCGCAATACCCTGGTGCAATACTCTGCAATACTCTGCAATACTCTGGTGCAATACTCTGCAATACTCTGGTGCAATACTCTGCAATACCCTGCGCAATATTCTGCAATACCCTGCGCAATACTCTGCAATACTCTGCAATACCCTGCGCAATATTCTGCAATACCCTGCGCAATACTCTGCAATACCCTGCGCAATACCCTGGTGCAATACTCTGCAATACTCTGGTGCAATACTCTGCAATACCCTGCAAAATACTCTGCAATACCCTGCGCAATACCCTGCAAAATACTCTGCAATACCCTGGTGCAATACTCTGCAATACTCTGGTGCAATACTCTGCAATACCCTGCGCAATACTCTGCAATACCCTGCGCAATACCCTGCAAAATACTCTGCAATACCCTGGTGCAATACTCTGCAATACACTGGTGCAATACTCTGCAATACCCTGCGCAATACTCTGCAATACCCTGCGCAATACTCTGCAATACTCTGGCGCAATACTCTGCAATACCCTGCGCAATACTCTGCAATACCCTGCGCAATACCCTGCGCAATACTCTGCAATACCCTGGTGCAATACTCTGCAATACTCTGGTGCAATACTCTGCAATACCCTGCGCAATACTCTGCAATACCCTGCGCAATACTGTGCAATACTCTGGTGCAATACTCTGCAATACCCTGGTGCAATACTCTGCAATACCCTGCGCAATACTCTGCAATACCCTGGTGCAATACTCTGCAATACTCTGGTGCAATACTCTGCAATACCCTGCACAATACTCTGCAATACCCTGCGCAATACCCTGCAATACCCTGCGCAATACTCTGCAATACCCTGGTGCAATACTCTGCAATACCCTGCGCAATACTCTGCAATACCCTGCGCAATACTCTGCAATACCCTGTGCAATACTCTGCAATACTCTGGTGCAATACTCTGCAATACCCTGCGCAATACTCTGCAATACCCTGCGCAATACTCTGCAATACCCTGCGCAATACTCTGCAATACCCTGTGCAATACTCTGCAATACTCTGGTGCAATACTCTGCAATACCCTGCGCAATACTCTGCAATACCCTGCGCAATACCCTGCAAAATACTCTGCAATACCCTGGTGCAATACTCTGCAATACCCTGCGCAATACTCTGCAATACCCTGCGCAATACCCTGCAAAATACTCTGCAATACCCTGGTGCAATACTCTGCAATACTCTGGTGCAATACTCTGCAATACCCTGCGCAATACTCTGCAATACCCTGCGCAATACCCTGCAATACCCTGCGCAATACTCTGCAATACTCTGGTGCAATACTCTGCAATACCCTGGTGCAATACTCTGCAATACCCTGCGCAATACTCTGCAATACCCTGCGCAATACTCTGCAATACTCTGGTGCAATACTCTGCAATACCCTGGTGCAATACTCTGCAATACCCTGCGCAATACTCTGCAATACCCTGTGCAATACTCTGCAATACTCTGGTGCAATACTCTGCAATACCCTGGTGCAATACCCTGCGCAATACTCTGCAATACCCTGCGCAATACCCTGCAATACCCTGCGCAATACTCTGCAATACCCTGCGCAATACTCTGCAATACTCTGCAATACTCTGGTGCAATACTCTGCAATACCCTGCGCAATACCCTGCAAAATACTCTGCAATACCCTGGTGCAATACTCTGCAATACCCTGTGCAATACTCTGCAATACCCTGTGCAATACCCTGGTGCAATACTCTGCAATACTCTGGTGCAATACTCTGCAATACTCTGGTGCAATACTCTGCAATACCCTGCGCAATACTCTGCAATACTCTGGTGCAATACTCTGCAATACCCTGGTGCAATACTCTGCAATACCCTGGTGCAATACTCTGCAATACCCTGCGCAATACTCTGCAATACCCTGGTGCAATACTCTGCAATACTCTGGTGCAATACTCTGCAATACCCTGCGCAATACTCTGCAATACCCTGCGCAATACTCTGCAATACCCTGCGCAATACTCTGCAATACCCTGCGCAATACTCTGCAATACTCTGGTGCAATACTCTGCAATACCCTGGTGCAATACTCTGCAATACCCTGCGCAATACTCTGCAATACCCTGCGCAATACCCTGCAATACCCTGCGCAATACTCTGCAATACTCTGGTGCAATACTCTGCAATACCCTGCGCAATACTCTGCAATACCCTGGTGCAATACTCTGCAATACTCTGCAATACTCTGGTGCAATACTCTGCAATACCCTGCGCAATACTCTGCAATACCCTGCGCAATACCCTGGTGCAATACTCTGCAATACTCTGCAATACTCTGGTGCAATACTCTGCAATACTCTGGTGCAATACTCTGCAATACCCTGCGCAATATTCTGCAATACCCTGCGCAATACTCTGCAATACTCTGCAATACCCTGCGCAATATTCTGCAATACCCTGCGCAATACTCTGCAATACCCTGCGCAATACCCTGGTGCAATACTCTGCAATACTCTGGTGCAATACTCTGCAATACCCTGGTGCAATACTCTGCAATACCCTGCGCAATACTCTGCAATACCCTGCGCAATACCCTGCAATACCCTGCGCAATACTCTGCAATACTCTGGTGCAATACTCTGCAATACCCTGGTGCAATACTCTGCAATACCCTGCGCAATACTCTGCAATACTCTGGTGCAATACTCTGCAATACCCTGGTGCAATACCCTGCAATACCCTGCGCAATACTCTGCAATACCCTGCGCAATACCCTGCAATACCCTGCGCAATACTCTGCAATACTCTGGTGCAATACTCTGCAATACCCTGGTGCAATACTCTGCAATACCCTGCGCAATACTCTGCAATACCCTGGTGCAATACTCTGCAATACTCTGGTGCAATACTCTGCAATACCCTGCGCAATACTCTGCAATACCCTGCGCAATACCCTGCAATACCCTGCGCAATACTCTACAATACCCTGCGCAATACTCTGCAATACTCTGCAATACCCTGCGCAATATTCTGCAATACTCTGGCGCAATACTCTGCAATACCCTGCGCAATACCCTGGTGCAATACTCTGCAATACTCTGGTGCAATACTCTGCAATACCCTGGTGCAATACTCTGCAATACCCTGCGCAATACTCTGCAATACCCTGCGCAATACCCTGGTGCAATACTCTGCAATACTCTGGTGCAATACTCTGCAATACCCTGCAAAATACTCTGCAATACCCTGCGCAATACCCTGCAAAATACTCTGCAATACCCTGGTGCAATACTCTGCAATACTCTGGTGCAATACTCTGCAATACCCTGCGCAATACTCTGCAATACCCTGCGCAATACCCTGCAATACCCTGCGCAATACTCTGCAATACTCTGGCGCAATACTCTGCAATACCCTGCACAATACTCTGCAATACCCTGTGCAATACCCTGCGCAATACTCTGCAATACCCTGGTGCAATACTCTGCAATACTCTGGTGCAATACTCTGCAATACCCTGCGCAATACTCTGCAATACCCTGCGCAATACCCTGGTGCAATACTCTGCAATACCCTGGTGCAATACCCTGCGCAATACTCTGCAATACCCTGCGCAATACTCTGCAATACCCTGCGCAATACTCTGCAATACCCTGGTGCAATACTCTGCAATACTCTGGTGCAATACTCTGCAATACCCTGCGCAATACTCTGCAATACCCTGCGCAATACCCTGCAATACCCTGCACAATACTCTGCAATACCCTGCGCAATACTCTGCAATACTCTGGTGCAATACTCTGCAATACCCTGGTGCAATACTCTGCAATACCCTGGTGCAATACTCTGCAATACTCTGGTGCAATACTCTGCAATACCCTGCGCAATACTCTGCAATACCCTGCGCAATACTCTGCAATACCCTGCGCAATACTCTGCAATACCCTGCGCAATACTCTGCAATACTCTGGTGCAATACTCTGCAATACCCTGGTGCAATACTCTGCAATACCCTGCGCAATACTCTGCAATACCCTGTGCAATACCCTGCAATACCCTGCGCAATACTCTGCAATACTCTGGTGCAATACTCTGCAATACCCTGGTGCAATACTCTGCAATACCCTGCGCAATACTCTGCAATACCCTGGTGCAATACTCTGCAATACCCTGCGCAATACTCTGCAATACCCTGCGCAATACCCTGGTGCAATACTCTGCAATACTCTGCAATACTCTGGTGCAATACTCTGCAATACTCTGGTGCAATACTCTGCAATACCCTGCGCAATATTCTGCAATACCCTGCGCAATACTCTGCAATACTCTGCAATACCCTGCGCAATATTCTGCAATACCCTGCGCAATACTCTGCAATACCCTGCGCAATACCCTGGTGCAATACTCTGCAATACTCTGGTGCAATACTCTGCAATACCCTGCGCAATACTCTGCAATACCCTGCGCAATACCCTGCAAAATACTCTGCAATACCCTGGTGCAATACTCTGCAATACTCTGGTGCAATACTCTGCAATACCCTGCGCAATACTCTGCAATACTCTGGTGCAATACTCTGCAATACCCTGGTGCAATACTCTGCAATACTCTGCAATACCCTGCGCAATACTCTGCAATACCCTGCGCAATACTCTGCAATACCCTGCACAATACTCTGCAATACTCTGGTGCAATACTCTGCAATACCCTGGTGCAATACTCTGCAATACCCTGCGCAATACTCTGCAATACCCTGCACAATACTCTGCAATACCCTGCGCAATACTCTGCAATACTCTGGTGCAATACTCTGCAATACCCTGGTGCAATACCCTGCAATACCCTGCGCAATACTCTGCAATACCCTGCGCAATACCCTGCAATACCCTGCGCAATACTCTGCAATACTCTGGTGCAATACTCTGCAATACCCTGGTGCAATACTCTGCAATACCCTGCGCAATACTCTGCAATACCCTGGTGCAATACTCTGCAATACTCTGGTGCAATACTCTGCAATACCCTGCGCAATACTCTGCAATACCCTGCGCAATACCCTGCAATACCCTGCGCAATACTCTGCAATACCCTGCGCAATACTCTGCAATACTCTGCAATACTCTGGTGCAATACTCTGCAATACCCTGCGCAATACCCTGCAAAATACTCTGCAATACCCTGCGCAATACCCTGGTGCAATACTCTGCAATACTCTGCAATACTCTGGTGCAATACTCTGCAATACTCTGGTGCAATACTCTGCAATACCCTGCGCAATATTCTGCAATACCCTGCGCAATACTCTGCAATACTCTGCAATACCCTGCGCAATATTCTGCAATACCCTGCGCAATACTCTGCAATACCCTGCGCAATACCCTGGTGCAATACTCTGGTGCAATACTCTGCAATACCCTGCAAAATACTCTGCAATACCCTGCGCAATACTCTGCAATACCCTGGTGCAATACTCTGCAATACTCTGGTGCAATACTCTGCAATACCCTGTGCAATACTCTGCAATACCCTGCGCAATACCCTGCAATACCCTGCGCAATACTCTGCAATACCCTGCGCAATACTCTGCAATACTCTGGTGCAATACTCTGCAATACCCTGGTGCAATACTCTGCAATACCCTGGTGCAATACTCTGCAATACTCTGGTGCAATACTCTGCAATACCCTGCGCAATACTCTGCAATACCCTGCGCAATACTCTGCAATACCCTGCGCAATACTCTGCAATACCCTGCGCAATACTCTGCAATACTCTGGTGCAATACTCTGCAATACCCTGGTGCAATACTCTGCAATACCCTGCGCAATACTCTGCAATACCCTGCACAATACCCTGCAATACCCTGCGCAATACTCTGCAATACTCTGGTGCAATACTCTGCAATACCCTGGTGCAATACTCTGCAATACCCTGCGCAATACTCTGCAATACCCTGGTGCAATACTCTGCAATACTCTGGTGCAATACTCTGCAATACCCTGCGCAATACTCTGCAATACCCTGCGCAATACCCTGGTGCAATACTCTGCAATACTCTGCAATACTCTGGTGCAATACTCTGCAATACTCTGGTGCAATACTCTGCAATACCCTGCGCAATATTCTGCAATACCCTGCGCAATACTCTGCAATACCCTGCGCAATATTCTGCAATACCCTGCGCAATACTCTGCAATACCCTGCGCAATACCCTGGTGCAATACTCTGCAATACTCTGGTGCAATACTCTGCAATACCCTGCGCAATACTCTGCAATACCCTGCGCAATACCCTGCAAAATACTCTGCAATACCCTGGTGCAATACTCTGCAATACTCTGGTGCAATACTCTGCAATACCCTGCGCAATACTCTGCAATACCCTGTGCAATACCCTGCAATACCCTGCGCAATACTATGCAATACCCTGCGCAATACTCTGCAATACTCTGCAATACCCTGCGCAATATTCTGCAATACTCTGGCGCAATACTCTGCAATACCCTGCGCAATACCCTGGTGCAATACTCTGCAATACTCTGGTGCAATACTCTGCAATACCCTGGTGCAATACTCTGCAATACCCTGCGCAATACTCTGCAATACCCTGCGCAATACCCTGGTGCAATACTCTGCAATACTCTGGTGCAATACTCTGCAATACCCTGCAAAATACTCTGCAATACCCTGCGCAATACCCTGCAAAATACTCTGCAATACCCTGGTGCAATACTCTGCAATACTCTGGTGCAATACTCTGCAATACCCTGCGCAATACTCTGCAATACCCTGCGCAATACCCTGCAATACCCTGCGCAATACTCTGCAATACTCTGGCGCAATACTCTGCAATACCCTGCGCAATACTCTGCAATACCCTGCGCAATACCCTGCGCAATACTCTGCAATACCCTGGTGCAATACTCTGGTGCAATACTCTGCAATACCCTGCGCAATACTCTGCAATACCCTGCGCAATACCCTGGTGCAATACTCTGCAATACCCTGGTGCAATACCCTGCGCAATACTCTGCAATACCCTGCGCAATACTCTGCAATACCCTGCGCAATACTCTGCAATACTCTGGTGCAATACTCTGCAATACTCTGGTGCAATACTCTGCAATACCCTGGTGCAATACTCTGCAATACCCTGCGCAATACTCTGCAATACCCTGCGCAATACTCTGCAATACCCTGCGCAATACTCTGCAATACTCTGGTGCAATACTCTGCAATACCCTGGTGCAATACCCTGCAATACCCTGCGCAATACTCTGCAATACCCTGCGCAATACCCTGCAATACCCTGCGCAATACTCTGCAATACTCTGGTGCAATACTCTGCAATACCCTGGTGCAATACTCTGCAATACCCTGCGCAATACTCTGCAATACCCTGGTGCAATACTCTGCAATACTCTGGTGCAATACTCTGCAATACCCTGTGCAATACTCTGCAATACCCTGCGCAATACCCTGCAATACCCTGCGCAATACTCTGCAATACCCTGCGCAATACTCTGCAATACTCTGGTGCAATACTCTGCAATACCCTGGTGCAATACTCTGCAATACCCTGGTGCAATACTCTGCAATACCCTGCGCAATACTCTGCAATACCCTGGTGCAATACTCTGCAATACTCTGGTGCAATACTCTGCAATACCCTGCGCAATACTCTGCAATACCCTGCGCAATACTCTGCAATACCCTGCGCAATACTCTGCAATACCCTGCGCAATACTCTGCAATACTCTGGTGCAATACTCTGCAATACCCTGGTGCAATACTCTGCAATACCCTGCGCAATACTCTGCAATACCCTGCGCAATACCCTGCAATACCCTGCGCAATACTCTGCAATACTCTGGTGCAATACTCTGCAATACCCTGGTGCAATACTCTGCAATACCCTGGTGCAATACTCTGCAATACCCTGGTGCAATACTCTGCAATACTCTGGTGCAATACTCTGCAATACCCTGCGCAATACTCTGCAATACCCTGCGCAATACCCTGGTGCAATACTCTGCAATACTCTGCAATACTCTGGTGCAATACTCTGCAATACTCTGGTGCAATACTCTGCAATACCCTGCGCAATATTCTACAATACCCTGCGCAATACTCTGCAATACTCTGCAATACCCTGCGCAATATTCTGCAATACCCTGCGCAATACTCTGCAATACCCTGCGCAATACCCTGGTGCAATACTCTGCAATACTCTGGTGCAATACTCTGCAATACCCTGCGCAATACTCTGCAATACCCTGCGCAATACCCTGCAAAATACTCTGCAATACCCTGGTGCAATACTCTGCAATACTCTGGTGCAATACTCTGCAATACCCTGCGCAATACTCTGCAATACTCTGGTGCAATACTCTGCAATACCCTGGTGCAATACTCTGCAATACTCTGCAATACCCTGCGCAATACTCTGCAATACCCTGCGCAATACTCTGCAATACCCTGCGCAATACTCTGCAATACTCTGGTGCAATACTCTGCAATACCCTGGTGCAATACTCTGCAATACCCTGCGCAATACTCTGCAATACCCTGCGCAATACTCTGCAATACCCTGTGCAATACTCTGCAATACTCTGGTGCAATACTCTGCAATACCCTGGTGCAATACCCTGCAATACCCTGCGCAATACTCTGCAATACCCTGCGCAATACCCTGCAATACCCTGCGCAATACTCTGCAATACTCTGGTGCAATACTCTGCAATACCCTGGTGCAATACTCTGCAATACCCTGCGCAATACTCTGCAATACCCTGGTGCAATACTCTGCAATACTCTGGTGCAATACTCTGCAATACCCTGCGCAATACTCTGCAATACCCTGCGCAATACCCTGCAATACCCTGCGCAATACTCTGCAATACCCTGCGCAATACTCTGCAATACTCTGCAATACTCTGGTGCAATACTCTGCAATACCCTGCAAAATACTCTGCAATACCCTGCGCAATACCCTGGTGCAATACTCTGCAATACTCTGCAATACTCTGGTGCAATACTCTGCAATACTCTGGTGCAATACTCTGCAATACCCTGCGCAATATTCTGCAATACCCTGCGCAATACTCTGCAATACTCTGCAATACCCTGCGCAATATTCTGCAATACCCTGCGCAATACTCTGCAATACCCTGCGCAATACCCTGGTGCAATACTCTGCAATACTCTGGTGCAATACTCTGCAATACCCTGCAAAATACTCTGCAATACCCTGCGCAATACCCTGCAAAATACTCTGCAATACCCTGGTGCAATACTCTGCAATACTCTGGTGCAATACTCTGCAATACCCTGCGCAATACTCTGCAATACCCTGCGCAATACCCTGCAAAATACTCTGCAATACCCTGGTGCAATACTCTGCAATACACTGGTGCAATACTCTGCAATACCCTGCGCAATACTCTGCAATACCCTGCGCAATACTCTGCAATACTCTGGCGCAATACTCTGCAATACCCTGCGCAATACTCTGCAATACCCTGCGCAATACCCTGCGCAATACTCTGCAATACCCTGGTGCAATACTCTGCAATACTCTGGTGCAATACTCTGCAATACCCTGCGCAATACTCTGCAATACCCTGCGCAATACTCTGCAATACTCTGGTGCAATACTCTGCAATACCCTGGTGCAATACTCTGCAATACTCTGCAATACCCTGCGCAATACTCTGCAATACCCTGCGCAATACTCTGCAATACTCTGGTGCAATACTCTGCAATACCCTGGTGCAATACCCTGCAATACCCTGCAATACCCTGCGCAATACTCTGCAATACCCTGCGCAATACTCTGCAATACTCTGGTGCAATACTCTGCAATACCCTGGTGCAATACTCTGCAATACCCTGCGCAATACTCTGCAATACCCTGCGCAATTCTCCGCAATACTCTGGTGCAATACTCTGCAATACCCTGGTGCAATACCCTGCGCAATACTCTGCAATACCCTGCGCAATACCCTGCAATACCCTGCGCAATACTCTGCAATACCCTGCGCAATACTCTGCAATACTCTGCAATACTCTGGTGCAATACTCTGCAATACCCTGCGCAATACCCTGCAAAATACTCTGCAATACCCTGGTGCAATACTCTGCAATACCCTGCGCAATACTCTGCAATACCCTGCGCAATACCCTGGTGCAATACTCTGCAATACTCTGCAATACTCTGGTGCAATACTCTGCAATACTCTGGTGCAATACTCTGCAATACCCTGCAAAATACTCTGCAATACCCTGCGCAATACTCTGCAATACCCTGCGCAATACCCTGCGCAATACCCTGCAAAATACTCTGCAATACCCTGGTGCAATACTCTGCAATACTCTGGTGCAATATCCTGCGCAATACTCTGCAATACCCTGCGCAATACCCTGCGCAATACTCTGCAATACCCTGCAAAATACTCTGCAATACCCTGCGCAATACCCTGCAAAATACTCTGCAATACCCTGGTGCAATACTCTGCAATACTCTGGTGCAATACCCTGCGCAATACTCTGCAATACCCTGCGCAATACTCTGCAATACCCTGCAATACCCTGCGCAATACTCTGCAATACCCTGCGCAATATTCTGCAATACCCTGCGCAATACTCTGCAATACTCTGCAATACCCTGCGCAATATTCTGCAATACCCTGCGCAATACTCTGCAATACCCTGCGCAATACCCTGGTGCAATACTCTGCAATACTCTGGTGCAATACTCTGCAATACCCTGCAAAATACTCTGCAATACCCTGCGCAATACCCTGCAAAATACTCTGCAATACCCTGGTGCAATACTCTGCAATACTCTGGTGCAATACTCTGCAATACCCTGCGCAATACTCTGCAATACCCTGCGCAATACCCTGCAAAATACTCTGCAATACCCTGGTGCAATACTCTGCAATACACTGGTGCAATACTCTGCAATACCCTGCGCAATACTCTGCAATACCCTGCGCAATACTCTGCAATACTCTGGCGCAATACTCTGCAATACCATGCGCAATACTCTGCAATACCCTGCGCAATACTCTGCAATACTCTGGTGCAATACTCTGCAATACCCTGGTGCAATACTCTGCAATACCCTGCGCAATACTCTGCAATACCCTGCGCAATACTCTGCAATACTCTGGTGCAATACTCTGCAATACCCTGGTGCAATACTCTGCAATACCCTGCGCAATACTCTGCAATACCCTGCGCAATACCCTGCAATACCCTGCGCAATACTCTGCAATACTCTGGTGCAATACTCTGCAATACCCTGGTGCAATACTCTGCAATACCCTGCGCAATACTCTGCAATACCCTGGTGCAATACTCTGCAATACTCTGGTGCAATACTCTGCAATACCCTGCGCAATACTCTGCAATACCCTGCGCAATACCCTGCAATACCCTGCGCAATACTCTGCAATACCCTGGTGCAATACTCTGCAATACCCTGCGCAATACTCTGCAATACCCTGCGCAATACTCTGCAATACCCTGTGCAATACTCTGCAATACTCTGGTGCAATACTCTGCAATACCCTGCGCAATACTCTGCAATACCCTGCGCAATACTCTGCAATACCCTGTGCAATACTCTGCAATACTCTGGTGCAATACTCTGCAATACCCTGCGCAATACTCTGCAATACCCTGCGCAATACCCTGCAAAATACTCTGCAATACCCTGGTGCAATACTCTGCAATACCCTGCGCAATACTCTGCAATACCCTGCGCAATACCCTGCAAAATACTCTGCAATACCCTGGTGCAATACTCTGCAATACTCTGGTGCAATACTCTGCAATACCCTGCGCAATACTCTGCAATACCCTGCGCAATACCCTGCAATACCCTGCGCAATACTCTGCAATACCCTGGTGCAATACTCTGCAATACCCTGGTGCAATACTCTGCAATACCCTGCGCAATACTCTGCAATACCCTGCGCAATACTCTGCAATACTCTGGTGCAATACTCTGCAATACCCTGGTGCAATACTCTGCAATACCCTGCGCAATACTCTGCAATACCCTGCGCAATACTCTGCAATACTCTGGTGCAATACTCTGCAATACCCTGGTGCAATACCCTGCGCAATACTCTGCAATACCCTGCGCAATACCCTGCAATACCCTGCGCAATACTCTGCAATACCCTGCGCAATACTCTGCAATACTCTGCAATACTCTGGTGCAATACTCTGCAATACCCTGCGCAATACCCTGCAAAATACTCTGCAATACCCTGGTGCAATACTCTGCAATACCCTGCGCAATACTCTGCAATACCCTGCGCAATACCCTGGTGCAATACTCTGCAATACTCTGGTGCAATACTCTGCAATACTCTGGTGCAATACTCTGCAATACCCTGCAAAATACTCTGCAATACCCTGCGCAATACTCTGCAATACCCTGCGCAATACCCTGCGCAATACCCTGCAAAATACTCTGCAATACCCTGGTGCAATACTCTGCAATACTCTGGTGCAATACCCTGCGCAATACTCTGCAATACCCTGCGCAATACCCTGCGCAATACTCTGCAATACCCTGCAAAATACTCTGCAATACCCTGCGCAATACCCTGCAAAATACTCTGCAATACCCTGGTGCAATACTCTGCAATACTCTGGTGCAGTACCCTGCGCAATACTCTGCAATACCCTGCGCAATACCCTGCGCAATACTCTGCAATACCCTGCGCAATACTCTGCAATACCCTGCGCAATATTCTGCAATACCCTGCACAATACTCTGCAATACCCTGCGCAATACCCTGGTGCAATACTATGCAATACTCTGGTGCAATACTCTGCAATACCCTGCAAAATACTCTGCAATACCCTGCGCAATACCCTGCAAAATACTCTGCAATACCCTGGTGCAATACTATGCAATACTCTGGTGCAATACTCTGCAATACCCTGCGCAATACTCTGCAATACCCTGCGCAATACCCTGCAAAATACTCTGCAATACCCTGGTGCAATACTCTGCAATACTCTGGTGCAATACTCTGCAATACCCTGCAATACCCTGCGCAATACTCTGCAATACTCTGGCGCAATACTCTGCAATACCCTGCGCAATACTCTGCAATACCCTGCGCAATACCCTACGCAATACTCTGCAATACCCTGGTGCAATACTCTGCAATACTCTGGTGCAATACTCTGCAATACCCTGCGCAATACTCTGCAATACCCTGCGCAATACTCTGCAATACTCTGGTGCAATACTCTGCAATACCCTGGTGCAATACTCTGCAATACTCTGCAATACCCTGCGCAATACTCTGCAATACCCTGCACAATACTCTGCAATACTCTGGTGCAATACTCTGCAATACCCTGGTGCAATACCCTGCAATACCCTGCGCAATACTCTGCAATACCCTGCGCAATACTCTGCAATACCCTGCGCAATACTCTGCAATACTCTGGTGCAATACTCTGCAATACCCTGGTGCAATACTCTGCAATACCCTGCGCAATACTCTGCAATACCCTGCGCAATTCTCTGCAATACTCTGGTGCAATACTCTGCAATACCCTGGTGCAATACCCTGCGCAATACTCTGCAATACCCTGCGCAATACCCTGCAATACCCTGCACAATACTCTGCAATACCCTGCGCAATACTCTGCAATACTCTGCAATACTCTGGTGCAATACTCTGCAATACCCTGCGCAATACCCTGCAAAATACTCTGCAATACCCTGGTGCAATACTCTGCAATACCCTGCGCAATACTCTGCAATACCCTGCGCAATACCCTGGTGCAATACTCTGCAATACTCTGCAATACTCTGGTGCAATACTCTGCAATACTCTGGTGCAATACTCTGCAATACCCTGCGCAATATTCTGCAATACCCTGCGCAATACTCTGCAATACTCTGCAATACCCTGCGCAATATTCTGCAATACCCTGCGCAATACTCTGCAATACCCTGCGCAATACCCTGGTGCAATACTCTGCAATACTCTGGTGCAATACTCTGCAATACCCTGCAAAATACTCTGCAATACCCTGCGCAATACCCTGCAAAATACTCTGCAATACCCTGGTGCAATACTCTGCAATACTCTGGTGCAATACTCTGCAATACCCTGCGCAATACTCTGCAATACCCTGCGCAATACCCTGCAAAATACTCTGCAATACCCTGGTGCAATACTCTGCAATACACTGGTGCAATACTCTGCAATACCCTGCGCAATACTCTGCAATACCCTGCGCAATACTCTGCAATACTCTGGCGCAATACTCTGCAATACCCTGCGCAATACTCTGCAATACCCTGCGCAATACCCTGCGCAATACTCTGCAATACCCTGGTGCAATACTCTGCAATACTCTGGTGCAATACTCTGCAATACCCTGCGCAATACTCTGCAATACCCTGCGCAATACTCTGCAATACTCTGGTGCAATACTCTGCAATACCCTGGTGCAATACTCTGCAATACCCTGCGCAATACTCTGCAATACCCTGCGCAATACTCTGCAATACCCTGGTGCAATACTCTGCAATACTCTGGTGCAATACTCTGCAATACCCTGCGCAATACTCTGCAATACCCTGCGCAATACCCTGCAATACCCTGCGCAATACTCTGCAATACCCTGGTGCAATACTCTGCAATACCCTGCGCAATACTCTGCAATACCCTGCGCAATACTCTGCAATACCCTGTGCAATACTCTGCAATACTCTGGTGCAATACTCTGCAATACCCTGCGCAATACTCTGCAATACCCTGCGCAATACTCTGCAATACCCTGCGCAATACTCTGCAATACCCTGTGCAATACTCTGCAATACTCTGGTGCAATACTCTGCAATACCCTGCGCAATACTCTGCAATACCCTGTGCAATACCCTGCAAAATACTCTGCAATACCCTGGTGCAATACTCTGCAATACCCTGCGCAATACTCTGCAATACCCTGCGCAATACCCTGCAAAATACTCTGCAATACCCTGGTGCAATACTCTGCAATACTCTGGTGCAATACTCTGCAATACCCTGCGCAATACTCTGCAATACCCTGCGCAATACCCTGCAATACCCTGCGCAATACTCTGCAATACTCTGGTGCAATACTCTGCAATACCCTGGTGCAATACTCTGCAATACCCTGCGCAATACTCTGCAATACTCTGGTGCAATACTCTGCAATACCCTGGTGCAATACTCTGCAATACCCTGCGCAATACTCTGCAATACCCTGTGCAATACTCTGCAATACTCTGGTGCAATACTCTGCAATACCCTGGTGCAATACCCTGCGCAATACTCTGCAATACCCTGCGCAATACCCTGCAATACCCTGCGCAATACTCTGCAATACCCTGCGCAATACTCTGCAATACTCTGCAATACTCTGGTGCAATACTCTGCAATACCCTGCGCAATACCCTGCAAAATACTCTGCAATACCCTGGTGCAATACTCTGCAATACCCTGCGCAATACTCTGCAATACCCTGCGCAATACCCTGGTGCAATACTCTGCAATACTCTGGTGCAATACTCTGCAATACTCTGGTGCAATACTCTGCAATACCCTGCGCAATACTCTGCAATACTCTGGTGCAATACTCTGCAATACCCTGGTGCAATACTCTGCAATACCCTGGTGCAATACTCTGCAATACCCTGCGCAATACTCTGCAATACCCTGGTGCAATACTCTGCAATACTCTGGTGCAATACTCTGCAATACCCTGCGCAATACTCTGCAATACCCTGCGCAATACTCTGCAATACCCTGCGCAATACTCTGCAATACCCTGCGCAATACTCTGCAATACTCTGGTGCAATACTCTGCAATACCCTGGTGCAATACTCTGCAATACCCTGCGCAATACTCTGCAATACCCTGCGCAATACCCTGCAATACCCTGCGCAATACTCTGCAATACTCTGGTGCAATACTCTGCAATACCCTGCGCAATACTCTGCAATACCCTGGTGCAATACTCTGCAATACTCTGCAATACTCTGGTGCAATACTCTGCAATACCCTGCGCAATACTCTGCAATACCCTGCGCAATACCCTGGTGCAATACTCTGCAATACTCTGCAATACTCTGGTGCAATACTCTGCAATACTCTGGTGCAATACTCTGCAATACCCTGCGCAATATTCTGCAATACCCTGCGCAATACTCTGCAATACTCTGCAATACCCTGCGCAATATTCTGCAATACCCTGCGCAATACTCTGCAATACCCTGCGCAATACCCTGGTGCAATACTCTGCAATACTCTGGTGCAATACTCTGCAATACCCTGGTGCAATACTCTGCAATACCCTGCGCAATACTCTGCAATACCCTGCGCAATACCCTGCAATACCCTGCGCAATACTCTGCAATACTCTGGTGCAATACTCTGCAATACCCTGGTGCAATACTCTGCAATACCCTGCGCAATACTCTGCAATACTCTGGTGCAATACTCTGCAATACCCTGGTGCAATACCCTGCAATACCCTGCGCAATACTCTGCAATACCCTGCGCAATACCCTGCAATACCCTGCGCAATACTCTGCAATACTCTGGTGCAATACTCTGCAATACCCTGGTGCAATACTCTGCAATACCCTGCGCAATACTCTGCAATACCCTGGTGCAATACTCTGCAATACTCTGGTGCAATACTCTGCAATACCCTGCGCAATACTCTGCAATACCCTGCGCAATACCCTGCAATACCCTGCGCAATACTCTACAATACCCTGCGCAATACTCTGCAATACTCTGCAATACCCTGCGCAATATTCTGCAATACTCTGGCGCAATACTCTGCAATACCCTGCGCAATACCCTGGTGCAATACTCTGCAATACTCTGGTGCAATACTCTGCAATACCCTGGTGCAATACTCTGCAATACCCTGCGCAATACTCTGCAATACCCTGCGCAATACCCTGGTGCAATACTCTGCAATACTCTGGTGCAATACTCTGCAATACCCTGCAAAATACTCTGCAATACCCTGCGCAATACCCTGCAAAATACTCTGCAATACCCTGGTGCAATACTCTGCAATACTCTGGTGCAATACTCTGCAATACCCTGCGCAATACTCTGCAATACCCTGCGCAATACCCTGCAATACCCTGCGCAATACTCTGCAATACTCTGGCGCAATACTCTGCAATACCCTGCGCAATACTCTGCAATACCCTGCGCAATACCCTGCGCAATACTCTGCAATACCCTGGTGCAATACTCTGCAATACTCTGGTGCAATACTCTGCAATACCCTGCGCAATACTCTGCAATACCCTGCGCAATACCCTGGTGCAATACTCTGCAATACCCTGGTGCAATACCCTGCGCAATACTCTGCAATACCCTGCGCAATACTCTGCAATACCCTGCGCAATACTCTGCAATACTCTGGTGCAATACTCTGCAATACTCTGGTGCAATACTCTGCAATACCCTGGTGCAATACTCTGCAATACCCTGCGCAATACTCTGCAATACCCTGCGCAATACTCTGCAATACCCTGCGCAATACTCTGCAATACTCTGGTGCAATACTCTGCAATACCCTGGTGCAATACCCTGCAATACCCTGCGCAATACTCTGCAATACCCTGCGCAATACCCTGCAATACCCTGCGCAATACTCTGCAATACTCTGGTGCAATACTCTGCAATACCCTGGTGCAATACTCTGCAATACCCTGCGCAATACTCTGCAATACCCTGGTGCAATACTCTGCAATACTCTGGTGCAATACTCTGCAATACCCTGCGCAATACTCTGCAATACCCTGCGCAATACCCTGCAATACCCTGCACAATACTCTGCAATACCCTGCGCAATACTCTGCAATACTCTGGTGCAATACTCTGCAATACCCTGGTGCAATACTCTGCAATACCCTGGTGCAATACTCTGCAATACTCTGGTGCAATACTCTGCAATACCCTGCGCAATACTCTGCAATACCCTGCGCAATACTCTGCAATACCCTGCGCAATACTCTGCAATACCCTGCGCAATACTCTGCAATACTCTGGTGCAATACTCTGCAATACCCTGGTGCAATACTCTGCAATACCCTGCGCAATACTCTGCAATACCCTGCGCAATACCCTGCAATACCCTGCGCAATACTCTGCAATACTCTGGTGCAATACTCTGCAATACCCTGGTGCAATACTCTGCAATACCCTGCGCAATACTCTGCAATACCCTGGTGCAATACTCTGCAATACTCTGGTGCAATACTCTGCAATACCCTGCGCAATACTCTGCAATACCCTGCGCAATACCCTGGTGCAATACTCTGCAATACTCTGCAATACTCTGGTGCAATACTCTGCAATACTCTGGTGCAATACTCTGCAATACCCTGCGCAATATTCTGCAATACCCTGCGCAATACTCTGCAATACTCTGCAATACCCTGCGCAATATTCTGCAATACCCTGCGCAATACTCTGCAATACCCTGCGCAATACCCTGGTGCAATACTCTGCAATACTCTGGTGCAATACTCTGCAATACCCTGCGCAATACTCTGCAATACCCTGCGCAATACCCTGCAAAATACTCTGCAATACCCTGGTGCAATACTCTGCAATACTCTGGTGCAATACTCTGCAATACCCTGCGCAATACTCTGCAATACTCTGGTGCAATACTCTGCAATACCCTGGTGCAATACTCTGCAATACTCTGCAATACCCTGCGCAATACTCTGCAATACCCTGCGCAATACTCTGCAATACCCTGCGCAATACTCTGCAATACTCTGGTGCAATACTCTGCAATACCCTGGTGCAATACTCTGCAATACCCTGCGCAATACTCTGCAATACCCTGCACAATACTCTGCAATACCCTGCGCAATACTCTGCAATACTCTGGTGCAATACTCTGCAATACCCTGGTGCAATACCCTGCAATACCCTGCGCAATACTCTGCAATACCCTGCGCAATACCCTGCAATACCCTGCGCAATACTCTGCAATACTCTGGTGCAATACTCTGCAATACCCTGGTGCAATACTCTGCAATACCCTGCGCAATACTCTGCAATACCCTGGTGCAATACTCTGCAATACTCTGGTGCAATACTCTGCAATACCCTGCGCAATACTCTGCAATACCCTGCGCAATACCCTGCAATACCCTGCGCAATACTCTGCAATACCCTGCGCAATACTCTGCAATACTCTGCAATACTCTGGTGCAATACTCTGCAATACCCTGCGCAATACCCTGCAAAATACTCTGCAATACCCTGCGCAATACCCTGGTGCAATACTCTGCAATACTCTGCAATACTCTGGTGCAATACTCTGCAATACTCTGGTGCAATACTCTGCAATACCCTGCGCAATATTCTGCAATACCCTGCGCAATACTCTGCAATACTCTGCAATACCCTGCGCAATATTCTGCAATACCCTGCGCAATACTCTGCAATACCCTGCGCAATACCCTGGTGCAATACTCTGGTGCAATACTCTGCAATACCCTGCAAAATACTCTGCAATACCCTGCGCAATACTCTGCAATACCCTGGTGCAATACTCTGCAATACTCTGGTGCAATACTCTGCAATACCCTGCGCAATACTCTGCAATACCCTGCGCAATACCCTGCAATACCCTGCGCAATACCCTGCAATACCCTGCGCAATACTCTGCAATACTCTGGTGCAATACTCTGCAATACCCTGGTGCAATACTCTGCAATACCCTGGTGCAATACTCTGCAATACTCTGGTGCAATACTCTGCAATACCCTGCGCAATACTCTGCAATACCCTGCGCAATACTCTGCAATACCCTGCGCAATACTCTGCAATACCCTGCGCAATACTCTGCAATACTCTGGTGCAATACTCTGCAATACCCTGGTGCAATACTCTGCAATACCCTGCGCAATACTCTGCAATACCCTGCGCAATACCCTGCAATACCCTGCGCAATACTCTGCAATACTCTGGTGCAATACTCTGCAATACCCTGGTGCAATACTCTGCAATACCCTGCGCAATACTCTGCAATACCCTGGTGCAATACTCTGCAATACTCTGGTGCAATACTCTGCAATACCCTGCGCAATACTCTGCAATACCCTGCGCAATACCCTGGTGCAATACTCTGCAATACTCTGCAATACTCTGGTG
This sequence comes from Rana muscosa, assembly GCA_029206835.1. Taxonomy (NCBI): domain Eukaryota; kingdom Metazoa; phylum Chordata; class Amphibia; order Anura; family Ranidae; genus Rana; species Rana muscosa. The sequence goes on from JARGYO010000230.1 coordinate 2,472,435, forward strand.
CAATACTCTGCAATACTCTGGTGCAATACTCTGCAATACCCTGCGCAATATTCTGCAATACCCTGCGCAATACTCTGCAATACTCTGCAATACCCTGCGCAATATTCTGCAATACCCTGCGCAATACTCTGCAATACCCTGCGCAATACCCTGGTGCAATACTCTGCAATACTCTGGTGCAATACTCTGCAATACCCTGCGCAATACTCTGCAATACCCTGCGCAATACCCTGCAAAATACTCTGCAATACCCTGGTGCAATACTCTGCAATACTCTGGTGCAATACTCTGCAATACCCTGCGCAATACTCTGCAATACTCTGGTGCAATACTCTGCAATACCCTGGTGCAATACTCTGCAATACTCTGCAATACCCTGCGCAATACTCTGCAATACCCTGCGCAATACTCTGCAATACCCTGCGCAATACTCTGCAATACTCTGGTGCAATACTCTGCAATACCCTGGTGCAATACTCTGCAATACCCTGCGCAATACTCTGCAATACCCTGCACAATACTCTGCAATACCCTGCGCAATACTCTGCAATACTCTGGTGCAATACTCTGCAATACCCTGGTGCAATACCCTGCAATACCCTGCGCAATACTCTGCAATACCCTGCGCAATACCCTGCAATACCCTGCGCAATACTCTGCAATACTCTGGTGCAATACTCTGCAATACCCTGGTGCAATACTCTGCAATACCCTGCGCAATACTCTGCAATACCCTGGTGCAATACTCTGCAATACTCTGGTGCAATACTCTGCAATACCCTGCGCAATACTCTGCAATACCCTGCGCAATACCCTGCAATACCCTGCGCAATACTCTGCAATACCCTGCGCAATACTCTGCAATACTCTGCAATACTCTGGTGCAATACTCTGCAATACCCTGCGCAATACCCTGCAAAATACTCTGCAATACCCTGCGCAATACCCTGGTGCAATACTCTGCAATACTCTGCAATACTCTGGTGCAATACTCTGCAATACTCTGGTGCAATACTCTGCAATACCCTGCGCAATATTCTGCAATACCCTGCGCAATACTCTGCAATACTCTGCAATACCCTGCGCAATATTCTGCAATACCCTGCGCAATACTCTGCAATACCCTGCGCAATACCCTGGTGCAATACTCTGCAATACTCTGGTGCAATACTCTGCAATACCCTGCAAAATACTCTGCAATACCCTGCGCAATACTCTGCAATACCCTGCGCAATACCCTGCAAAATACTCTGCAATACCCTGGTGCAATACTCTGCAATACCCTGCGCAATACTCTGCAATACCCTGCGCAATACCCTGCAAAATACTCTGCAATACCCTGGTGCAATACTCTGCAATACTCTGGTGCAATACTCTGCAATACCCTGCGCAATACTCTGCAATACACTGGTGCAATACTCTGCAATACCCTGTGCAATACTCTGCAATACCCTGCGCAATACTCTGCAATACTCTGGCGCAATACTCTGCAATACCCTGCGCAATACTCTGCAATACCCTGCGCAATACCCTGTGCAATACTCTGCAATACCCTGGTGCAATACTCTGCAATACTCTGGTGCAATACTCTGCAATACCCTGCGCAATACTCTGCAATACCCTGCGCAATACTCTGCAATACTCTGGTGCAATACTCTGCAATACCCTGGTGCAATACTCTGCAATACTCTGCAATACCCTGCGCAATACTCTGCAATACCCTGCGCAATACTCTGCAATACTCTGGTGCAATACTCTGCAATACCCTGGTGCAATACCCTGCAATACCCTGCAATACCCTGTGCAATACTCTGCAATACCCTGCGCAATACTCTGCAATACTCTGGTGCAATACTCTGCAATACCCTGGTGCAATACTCTGCAATACCCTGCGCAATACTCTGCAATACTCTGGTGCAATACTCTGCAATACCCTGGTGCAATACCCTGCAATACCCTGCGCAATACTCTGCAATACCCTGCGCAATACCCTGCAATACCCTGCGCAATACTCTGCAATACTCTGGTGCAATACTCTGCAATACCCTGGTGCAATACTCTGCAATACCCTGCGCAATACTCTGCAATACCCTGGTGCAATACCCTGCGCAATACTCTGCAATACCCTGCGCAATACCCTGCGCAATACTCCAATACCCTGCAATACCCTGCGCAATACTCTGCAATACCCTGCGCAATATTCTGCAATACCCTGCGCAATACTCTGCAATACCCTGCGCAATACCCTGGTGCAATACTCTGCAATACTCTGGTGCAATACTCTGCAATACTCTGGTGCAATACTCTGCAATACCCTGCAAAATACTCTGCAATACCCTGCGCAATACCCTGCAAAATACTCTGCAATACCATGGTGCAATACTCTGCAATACTCTGGTGCAATACTCTGCAATACCCTGCGCAATACTCTGCAATACCCTGCGCAATACCCTGCAAAATACTCTGCAATACCCTGGTGCAATACTCTGCAATACTCTGGTGCAATACTCTGCAATACCCTGCAATACCCTGCGCAATACTCTGCAATACTCTGGCGCAATACTCTGCAATACCCTGCGCAATACTCTGCAATACCCTGCGCAATACCCTGCGCAATACTCTGCAATACCCTGGTGCAATACTCTGCAATACTCTGGTGCAATACTCTGCAATACCCTGCGCAATACTCTGCAATACCCTGCGCAATACTCTGCAATACTCTGGTGCAATACTCTGCAATACCCTGGTGCAATACTCTGCAATACTCTGCAATACCCTGCGCAATACTCTGCAATACCCTGCGCAATACTCTGCAATACTCTGGTGCAATACTCTGCAATACCCTGGTGCAATACCCTGCAATACCCTGCGCAATACTCTGCAATACCCTGCACAATACTCTGCAATACCCTGCGCAATACTCTGCAATACTCTGGTGCAATACTCTGCAATACCCTGGTGCAATACTCTGCAATACCCTGCGCAATACTCTGCAATACCCTGCGCAATTCTCTGCAATACTCTGGTGCAATACTCTGCAATACCCTGGTGCAATACCCTGCAATACCCTGCGCAATACTCTGCAATACCCTGCGCAATACCCTGCAATACCCTGCGCAATACTCTGCAATACTCTGGTGCAATACTCTGCAATACCCTGGTGCAATACTCTGCAATACCCTGCGCAATACTCTGCAATACCCTGGTGCAATACCCTGCGCAATACTCTGCAATACCCTGCGCAATACCCTGCGCAATACTCTGCAATACCCTGCAATACCCTGCGCAATACTCTGCAATACCCTGCGCAATATTCTGCAATACCCTGCGCAATACTCTGCAATACCCTGCGCAATACCCTGGTGCAATACTCTGCAATACTCTGGTGCAATACTCTGCAATACTCTGGTGCAATACTCTGCAATACCCTGCAAAATACTCTGCAATACCCTGCGCAATACCCTGCAAAATACTCTGCAATACCCTGGTGCAATACTCTGCAATACTCTGGTGCAATACTCTGCAATACCCTGCGCAATACTCTGCAATACCCTGCGCAATACCCTGCAAAATACTCTGCAATACCCTGGTGCAATACTCTGCAATACTCTGGTGCAATACTCTGCAATACCCTGCAATACCCTGCGCAATACTCTGCAATACTCTGGCGCAATACTCTGCAATACCCTGCGCAATACTCTGCAATACCCTGCGCAATACCCTGCGCAATACTCTGCAATACCCTGGTGCAATACTCTGCAATACTCTGGTGCAATACTCTGCAATACCCTGCGCAATACTCTGCAATACCCTGCGCAATACTCTGCAATACTCTGGTGCAATACTCTGCAATACCCTGGTGCAATACTCTGCAATACTCTGCAATACCCTGCGCAATACTCTGCAATACTCTGGTGCAATACTCTGCAATACCCTGGTGCAATACCCTGCAATACCCTGCGCAATACTCTGCAATACCCTGCACAATACTCTGCAATACCCTGCGCAATACTCTGCAATACTCTGGTGCAATACTCTGCAATACCCTGGTGCAATACTCTGCAATACCCTGCGCAATACTCTGCAATACCCTGCGCAATTCTCTGCAATACTCTGGTGCAATACTCTGCAATACCCTGGTGCAATACCCTGCGCAATACTCTGCAATACCCTGCGCAATACCCTGCAATACCCTGCGCAATACTCTGCAATACCCTGCACAATACTCTGCAATACTCTGCAATACTCTGGTGCAATACTCTGCAATACCCTGCGCAATACCCTGCAAAATACTCTGCAATACCCTGGTGCAATACTCTGCAATACCCTGCGCAATACTCTGCAATACCCTGCGCAATACCCTGGTGCAATACTCTGCAATACTCTGCAATACTCTGGTGCAATACTCTGCAATACTCTGGTGCAATACTCTGCAATACCCTGCGCAATATTCTGCAATACCCTGCGCAATACTCTGCAATACTCTGCAATACCCTGCGCAATATTCTGCAATACCCTGCGCAATACTCTGCAATACCCTGCGCAATACCCTGGTGCAATACTCTGCAATACTCTGGTGCAATACTCTGCAATACCCTGCAAAATACTCTGCAATACCCTGCGCAATACCCTGCAAAATACTCTGCAATACCCTGGTGCAATACTCTGCAATACTCTGGTGCAATACTCTGCAATACCCTGCGCAATACTCTGCAATACCCTGCGCAATACCCTGCAAAATACTCTGCAATACCCTGGTGCAATACTCTGCAATACACTGGTGCAATACTCTGCAATACCCTGCGCAATACTCTGCAATACCCTGCGCAATACTCTGCAATACTCTGGCGCAATACTCTGCAATACCCTGCGCAATACTCTGCAATACCCTGCGCAATGCCCTGCGCAATACTCTGCAATACCCTGGTGCAATACTCTGCAATACTCTGGTGCAATACTCTGCAATACCCTGCGCAATACTCTGCAATACCCTGCGCAATACTCTGCAATACTCTGGTGCAATACTCTGCAATACCCTGGTGCAATACTCTGCAATACTCTGCAATACCCTGCGCAATACCCTGCGCAATACTCTGCAATACCCTGGTGCAATACTCTGCAATACTCTGGTGCAATACTCTGCAATACCCTGCGCAATACTCTGCAATACCCTGCGCAATACCCTGCAATACCCTGCGCAATACTCTGCAATACCCTGGTGCAATACTCTGCAATACCCTGCGCAATACTCTGCAATACCCTGCGCAATACTCTGCAATACCCTGTGCAATACTCTGCAATACTCTGGTGCAATACTCTTCAATACCCTGCGCAATACTCTGCAATACCCTGCGCAATACTCTGCAATACCCTGCGCAATACTCTGCAATACCCTGTGCAATACTCTGCAATACTCTGGTGCAATACTCTGCAATACCCTGCGCAATACTCTGCAATACCCTGCGCAATACCCTGCAAAATACTCTGCAATACCCTGGTGCAATACTCTGCAATACCCTGCGCAATACTCTGCAATACCCTGCGCAATACCCTGCAAAATACTCTGCAATACCCTGGTGCAATACTCTGCAATACTCTGGTGCAATACTCTGCAATACCCTGCGCAATACTCTGCAATACCCTGCGCAATACCCTGCAATACCCTGCGCAATACTCTGCAATACTCTGGTGCAATACTCTGCAATACCCTGGTGCAATACTCTGCAATACCCTGCGCAATACTCTGCAATACCCTGCGCAATACTCTGCAATACTCTGGTGCAATACTCTGCAATACCCTGGTGCAATACTCTGCAATACCCTGCGCAATACTCTGCAATACCCTGCGCAATACTCTGCAATACTCTGGTGCAATACTCTGCAATACCCTGGTGCAATACCCTGCGCAATACTCTGCAATACCCTGCGCAATACCCTGCAATACCCTGCGCAATACTCTGCAATACCCTGCGCAATACTCTGCAATACTCTGCAATACTCTGGTGCAATACTCTGCAATACCCTGCGCAATACCCTGCAAAATACTCTGCAATACCCTGGTGCAATACTCTGCAATACCCTGCGCAATACTCTGCAATACCCTGCGCAATACCCTGGTGCAATACTCTGCAATACTCTGGTGCAATACTCTGCAATACTCTGGTGCAATACTCTGCAATACCCTGCAAAATACTCTGCAATACCCTGCGCAATACTCTGCAATACCCTGCGCAATACCCTGCGCAATACCCTGCAAAATACTCTGCAATACCCTGGTGCAATACTCTGCAATACTCTGGTGCAATACCCTGCGCAATACTCTGCAATACCCTGCGCAATACCCTGCGCAATACTCTGCAATACCCTGCAAAATACTCTGCAATACCCTGCGCAATACCCTGCAAAATACTCTGCAATACCCTGGTGCAATACTCTGCAATACTCTGGTGCAATACCCTGCGCAATACTCTGCAATACCCTGCGCAATACCCTGCGCAATACTCTGCAATACCCTGCAATACCCTGCGCAATACTCTGCAATACCCTGCGCAATATTCTGCAATACCCTGTGCAATACTCTGCAATACTCTGCAATACCCTGCGCAATATTCTGCAATACCCTGCGCAATACTCTGCAATACCCTGCGCAATACCCTGGTGCAATACTCTGCAATACTCTGGTGCAATACTCTGCAATACCCTGCAAAATACTCTGCAATACCCTGCGCAATACCCTGCAAAATACTCTGCAATACCCTGGTGCAATACTCTGCAATACTCTGGTGCAATACTCTGCAATACCCTGCGCAATACTCTGCAATACCCTGCGCAATACCCTGCAATACCCTGCGCAATACTCTGCAATACTCTGGCGCAATACTCTGCAATACCCTGCGCAATACTCTGCAATACCCTGCGCAATACCCTGCGCAATACTCTGCAATACCCTGGTGCAATACTCTGCAATACTCTGGTGCAATACTCTGCAATACCCTGCGCAATACTCTGCAATACCCTGCGCAATACCCTGGTGCAATACTCTGCAATACTCTGCAATACCCTGCGCAATACTCTGCAATACCCTGCGCAATACTCTGCAATACCCTGCGCAATACTCTGCAATACTCTGGTGCAATACTCTGCAATACCCTGGTGCAATACTCTGCAATACCCTGCGCAATACTCTGCAATACCCTGCGCAATACTCTGCAATACCCTGCGCAATACTCTGCAATACTCTGCAATACTCTGGTGCAATACTCTGCAATACCCTGGTGCAATACCCTGCAATACCCTGCGCAATACTCTGCAATACCCTGCGCAATACCCTGCAATACCCTGCGCAATACTCTGCAATACTCTGGTGCAATACTCTGCAATACCCTGGTGCAATACTCTGCAATACCCTGCGCAATACTCTGCAATACCCTGGTGCAATACTCTGCAATACTCTGGTGCAATACTCTGCAATACCCTGCGCAATACTCTGCAATACCCTGCGCAATACCCTGCAATACCCTGCGCAATACTCTGCAATACCCTGCGCAATACTCTGCAATACTCTGCAATACCCTGCGCAATATTCTGCAATACTCTGGCGCAATACTCTGCAATACCCTGCGCAATACCCTGGTGCAATACTCTGCAATACTCTGGTGCAATACTCTGCAATACCCTGGTGCAATACTCTGCAATACCCTGCGCAATACTCTGCAATACCCTGCGCAATACCCTGGTGCAATACTCTGCAATACTCTGGTGCAATACTCTGCAATACCCTGCAAAATACTCTGCAATACCCTGCGCAATACCCTGCAAAATACTCTGCAATACCCTGGTGCAATACTCTGCAATACTCTGGTGCAATACTCTGCAATACCCTGCGCAATACTCTGCAATACCCTGCGCAATACCCTGCAATACCCTGCGCAATACTCTGCAATACTCTGGCGCAATACTCTGCAATACCCTGCGCAATACTCTGCAATACCCTGCGCAATACCCTGCGCAATACTCTGCAATACCCTGGTGCAATACTCTGCAATACTCTGGTGCAATACTCTGCAATACCCTGCGCAATACTCTGCAATACCCTGCGCAATACCCTGGTGCAATACTCTGCAATACCCTGGTGCAATACCCTGCGCAATACTCTGCAATACCCTGCGCAATACTCTGCAATACCCTGCGCAATACTCTGCAATACTCTGGTGCAATACTCTGCAATACTCTGGTGCAATACTCTGCAATACCCTGGTGCAATACTCTGCAATACCCTGCGCAATACTCTGCAATACCCTGCGCAATACTCTGCAATACCCTGCGCAATACTCTGCAATACTCTGGTGCAATACTCTGCAATACCCTGGTGCAATACCCTGCAATACCCTGCGCAATACTCTGCAATACCCTGCGCAATACCCTGCAATACCCTGCGCAATACTCTGCAATACTCTGGTGCAATACTCTGCAATACCCTGGTGCAATACTCTGCAATACCCTGCGCAATACTCTGCAATACCCTGGTGCAATACTCTGCAATACTCTGGTGCAATACTCTGCAATACCCTGCGCAATACTCTGCAATACCCTGCGCAATACCCTGCAATACCCTGCGCAATACTCTGCAATACCCTGCGCAATACTCTGCAATACTCTGGTGCAATACTCTGCAATACCCTGGTGCAATACTCTGCAATACCCTGGTGCAATACTCTGCAATACCCTGCGCAATACTCTGCAATACCCTGGTGCAATACTCTGCAATACTCTAGTGCAATACTCTGCAATACCCTGCGCAATACTCTGCAATACCCTGCGCAATACTCTGCAATACCCTGCGCAATACTCTGCAATACCCTGCGCAATACTCTGCAATACTCTGGTGCAATACTCTGCAATACCCTGGTGCAATACTCTGCAATACCCTGCGCAATACTCTGCAATACCCTGCGCAATACCCTGCAATACCCTGCGCAATACTCTGCAATACTCTGGTGCAATACTCTGCAATACCCTGGTGCAATACTCTGCAATACCCTGCGCAATACTCTGCAATACCCTGGTGCAATACTCTGCAATACTCTGGTGCAATACTCTGCAATACCCTGCGCAATACTCTGCAATACCCTGCGCAATACCCTGGTGCAATACTCTGCAATACTCTGCAATACTCTGGTGCAATACTCTGCAATACTCTGGTGCAATACTCTGCAATACCCTGCGCAATATTCTACAATACCCTGCGCAATACTCTGCAATACTCTGCAATACCCTGCGCAATATTCTGCAATACCCTGCGCAATACTCTGCAATACCCTGCGCAATACCCTGGTGCAATACTCTGCAATACTCTGGTGCAATACTCTGCAATACCCTGTGCAATACTCTGCAATACCCTGCGCAATACCCTGCAAAATACTCTGCAATACCCTGGTGCAATACTCTGCAATACTCTGGTGCAATACTCTGCAATACCCTGCGCAATACTCTGCAATACTCTGGTGCAATACTCTGCAATACCCTGGTGCAATACTCTGCAATACTCTGCAATACCCTGCGCAATACTCTGCAATACCCTGCGCAATACTCTGCAATACCCTGCGCAATACTCTGCAATACTCTGGTGCAATACTCTGCAATACCCTGGTGCAATACTCTGCAATACCCTGCGCAATACTCTGCAATACCCTGCGCAATACTCTGCAATACCCTGCGCAATACTCTGCAATACTCTGGTGCAATACTCTGCAATACCCTGGTGCAATACCCTGCAATACCCTGCGCAATACTCTGCAATACCCTGCGCAATACCCTGCAATACCCTGCGCAATACTCTGCAATACTCTGGTGCAATACTCTGCAATACCCTGGTGCAATACTCTGCAATACCCTGCGCAATACTCTGCAATACCCTGGTGCAATACTCTGCAATACTCTGGTGCAATACTCTGCAATACCCTGCGCAATACTCTGCAATACCCTGTGCAATACCCTGCAATACCCTGCGCAATACTCTGCAATACCCTGCGCAATACTCTGCAATACTCTGCAATACTCTGGTGCAATACTCTGCAATACCCTGCAAAATACTCTGCAATACCCTGTGCAATACCCTGGTGCAATACTCTGCAATACTCTGCAATACTCTGGTGCAATACTCTGCAATACTCTGGTGCAATACTCTGCAATACCCTGCGCAATATTCTGCAATACCCTGCGCAATACTCTGCAATACCCTGTGCAATACTCTGCAATACTCTGGTGCAATACTCTGCAATACCCTGCGCAATACTCTGCAATACCCTGCGCAATACTCTGCAATACTCTGGTGCAATACTCTGCAATACCCTGGTGCAATACTCTGCAATACTCTGCAATACCCTGCGCAATACTCTGCAATACCCTGCGCAATACTCTGCAATACTCTGGTGCAATACTCTGCAATACCCTGGTGCAATACCCTGCAATACCCTGCAATACCCTGCGCAATACTCTGCAATACCCTGCGCAATACTCTGCAATACTCTGGTGCAATACTCTGCAATACCCTGGTGCAATACTCTGCAATACCCTGCGCAATACTCTGCAATACCCTGCGCAATTCTCTGCAATACTCTGGTGCAATACTCTGCAATACCCTGGTGCAATACCCTGCGCAATACTCTGCAATACCCTGCGCAATACCCTGCAATACCCTGCGCAATACTCTGCAATACCCTGCGCAATACTCTGCAATACTCTGCAATACTCTGGTGCAATACTCTGCAATACCCTGCGCAATACCCTGCAAAATACTCTGCAATACCCTGGTGCAATACTCTGCAATACCCTGCGCAATACTCTGCAATACCCTGCGCAATACCCTGGTGCAATACTCTGCAATACTCTGCAATACTCTGGTGCAATACTCTGCAATACTCTGGTGCAATACTCTGCAATACCCTGCAAAATACTCTGCAATACCCTGTGCAATACTCTGCAATACCCTGCGCAATACCCTGTGCAATACCCTGCAAAATACTCTGCAATACCCTGGTGCAATACTCTGCAATACTCTGGTGCAATATCCTGCGCAATACTCTGCAATACCCTGCGCAATACCCTGCGCAATACTCTGCAATACCCTGCAAAATACTCTGCAATACCCTGCGCAATACCCTGCAAAATACTCTGCAATACCCTGGTGCAATACTCTGCAATACTCTGGTGCAATACCCTGCGCAATACTCTGCAATACCCTGCGCAATACTCTGCAATACCCTGCAATACCCTGCGCAATACTCTGCAATACCCTGCGCAATATTCTGCAATACCCTGCGCAATACTCTGCAATACTCTGCAATACCCTGCGCAATATTCTGCAATACCCTGCGCAATACTCTGCAATACCCTGCGCAATACCCTGGTGCAATACTCTGCAATACTCTGGTGCAATACTCTGCAATACCCTGCAAAATACTCTGCAATACCCTGCGCAATACCCTGCAAAATACTCTGCAATACCCTGGTGCAATACTCTGCAATACTCTGGTGCAATACTCTGCAATACCCTGCGCAATACTCTGCAATACCCTGCGCAATACCCTGCAAAATACTCTGCAATACCCTGGTGCAATACTCTGCAATACACTGGTGCAATACTCTGCAATACCCTGCGCAATACTCTGCAATACCCTGCGCAATACTCTGCAATACTCTGGCGCAATACTCTGCAATACCATGCGCAATACTCTGCAATACCCTGCGCAATACTCTGCAATACTCTGGTGCAATACTCTGCAATACCCTGGTGCAATACTCTGCAATACCCTGCGCAATACTCTGCAATACCCTGCGCAATACTCTGCAATACTCTGGTGCAATACTCTGCAATACCCTGGTGCAATACTCTGCAATACCCTGCGCAATACTCTGCAATACCCTGCGCAATACCCTGCAATACCATGCGCAATACTCTGCAATACTCTGGTGCAATACTCTGCAATACCCTGGTGCAATACTCTGCAATACCCTGCGCAATACTCTGCAATACCCTGGTGCAATACTCTGCAATACTCTGGTGCAATACTCTGCAATACCCTGCGCAATACTCTGCAATACCCTGCGCAATACCCTGCAATACCCTGCGCAATACTCTGCAATACCCTGGTGCAATACTCTGCAATACCCTGCGCAATACTCTGCAATACCCTGCGCAATACTCTGCAATACCCTGTGCAATACTCTGCAATACTCTGGTGCAATACTCTGCAATACCCTGCGCAATACTCTGCAATACCCTGCGCAATACTCTGCAATACCCTGTGCAATACTCTGCAATACTCTGGTGCAATACTCTGCAATACCCTGCGCAATACTCTGCAATACCCTGCGCAATACCCTGCAAAATACTCTGCAATACCCTGGTGCAATACTCTGCAATACCCTGCGCAATACTCTGCAATACCCTGCGCAATACCCTGCAAAATACTCTGCAATACCCTGGTGCAATACTCTGCAATACTCTGGTGCAATACTCTGCAATACCCTGCGCAATACTCTGCAATACCCTGCGCAATACTCTGCAATACCCTGCGCAATACTCTGCAATACCCTGCGCAATACTCTGCAATACTCTGGTGCAATACTCTGCAATACCCTGGTGCAATACTCTGCAATACCCTGCGCAATACTCTGCAATACCCTGCGCAATACTCTGCAATACTCTGGTGCAATACTCTGCAATACCCTGGTGCAATACCCTGCGCAATACTCTGCAATACCCTGCGCAATACCCTGCAATACCCTGCGCAATACTCTGCAATACCCTGCGCAATACTCTGCAATACTCTGCAATACTCTGGTGCAATACTCTGCAATACCCTGCGCAATACCCTGCAAAATACTCTGCAATACCCTGGTGCAATACTCTGCAATACCCTGCGCAATACTCTGCAATACCCTGCGCAATACCCTGGTGCAATACTCTGCAATACTCTGGTGCAATACTCTGCAATACCCTGCAAAATACTCTGCAATACCCTGCGCAATACTCTGCAATACCCTGCGCAATACCCTGCGCAATACCCTGCAAAATACTCTGCAATACCCTGGTGCAATACTCTGCAATACTCTGGTGCAATACCCTGCGCAATACTCTGCAATACCCTGCGCAATACCCTGCGCAATACTCTGCAATACCCTGCAAAATACTCTGCAATACCCTGCGCAATACCCTGCAAAATACTCTGCAATACCCTGGTGCAATACTCTGCAATACTCTGGTGCAGTACCCTGCGCAATACTCTGCAATACCCTGCGCAATACCCTGCGCAATACTCTGCAATACCCTGCGCAATACTCTGCAATACCCTGCGCAATATTCTGCAATACCCTGCGCAATACTCTGCAATACCCTGCGCAATACCCTGGTGCAATACTCTGCAATACTCTGGTGCAATACTCTGCAATACCCTGCAAAATACTCTGCAATACCCTGCGCAATACCCTGCAAAATACTCTGCAATACCCTGGTGCAATACTATGCAATACTCTGGTGCAATACTCTGCAATACCCTGCGCAATACTCTGCAATACCCTGCGCAATACCCTGCAAAATACTCTGCAATACCCTGGTGCAATACTCTGCAATACTCTGGTGCAATACTCTGCAATACTCTGGTGCAATACTCTGCGCAATACTCTGCAATACTCTGGCGCAATACTCTGCAATACCCTGCGCAATACTCTGCAATACCCTGCGCAATACCCTACGCAATACTCTGCAATACCCTGGTGCAATACTCTGCAATACTCTGGTGCAATACTCTGCAATACCCTGCGCAATACTCTGCAATACCCTGCGCAATACTCTGCAATACTCTGGTGCAATACTCTGCAATACCCTGGTGCAATACTCTGCAATACTCTGCAATACCCTGCGCAATACTCTGCAATACCCTGCACAATACTCTGCAATACTCTGGTGCAATACTCTGCAATACCCTGGTGCAATACCCTGCAATACCCTGCGCAATACTCTGCAATACCCTGCGCAATACTCTGCAATACCCTGCGCAATACTCTGCAATACTCTGGTGCAATACTCTGCAATACCCTGGTGCAATACTCTGCAATACCCTGCGCAATACTCTGCAATACCCTGCGCAATTCTCTGCAATACTCTGGTGCAATACTCTGCAATACCCTGGTGCAATACCCTGCGCAATACTCTGCAATACCCTGCGCAATACCCTGCAATACCCTGCGCAATACTCTGCAATACCCTGCGCAATACTCTGCAATACTCTGCAATACTCTGGTGCAATACTCTGCAATACCCTGCGCAATACCCTGCAAAATACTCTGCAATACCCTGGTGCAATACTCTGCAATACCCTGCGCAATACTCTGCAATACCCTGCGCAATACCCTGGTGCAATACTCTGCAATACTCTGCAATACTCTGGTGCAATACTCTGCAATACTCTGGTGCAATACTCTGCAATACCCTGCGCAATATTCTGCAATACCCTGCGCAATACTCTGCAATACTCTGCAATACCCTGCGCAATATTCTGCAATACCCTGCGCAATACTCTGCAATACCCTGCGCAATACCCTGGTGCAATACTCTGCAATACTCTGGTGCAATACTCTGCAATACCCTGCAAAATACTCTGCAATACCCTGCGCAATACCCTGCAAAATACTCTGCAATACCCTGCAAAATACTCTGCAATACTCTGGTGCAATACTCTGCAATACCCTGCGCAATACTCTGCAATACCCTGCGCAATACCCTGCAAAATACTCTGCAATACCCTGGTGCAATACTCTGCAATACACTGGTGCAATACTCTGCAATACCCTGCGCAATACTCTGCAATACCCTGCGCAATACTCTGCAATACTCTGGCGCAATACTCTGCAATACCCTGCGCAATACTCTGCAATACCCTGCGCAATACCCTGCGCAATACTCTGCAATACCCTGGTGCAATACTCTGCAATACTCTGGTGCAATACTCTGCAATACCCTGCGCAATACTCTGCAATACCCTGCGCAATACTCTGCAATACTCTGGTGCAATACTCTGCAATACCCTGGTGCAATACTCTGCAATACCCTGCGCAATACTCTGCAATACCCTGCGCAATACTCTGCAATACCCTGGTGCAATACTCTGCAATACTCTGGTGCAATACTCTGCAATACCCTGCGCAATACTCTGCAATACCCTGCGCAATACCCTGCAATACCCTGCGCAATACTCTGCAATACCCTGGTGCAATACTCTGCAATACCCTGCGCAATACTCTGCAATACCCTGCGCAATACTCTGCAATACCCTGTGCAATACTCTGCAATACTCTGGTGCAATACTCTGCAATACCCTGCGCAATACTCTGCAATACCCTGCGCAATACTCTGCAATACCCTGCGCAATACTCTGCAATACCCTGTGCAATACTCTGCAATACTCTGGTGCAATACTCTGCAATACCCTGCGCAATACTCTGCAATACCCTGCGCAATACCCTGCAAAATACTCTGCAATACCCTGGTGCAATACTCTGCAATACCCTGCGCAATACTCTGCAATACCCTGCGCAATACCCTGCAAAATACTCTGCAATACCCTGGTGCAATACTCTGCAATACTCTGGTGCAATACTCTGCAATACCCTGCGCAATACCCTGCAATACCCTGCGCAATACTCTGCAATACTCTGGTGCAATACTCTGCAATACCCTGGTGCAATACTCTGCAATACCCTGCGCAATACTCTGCAATACCCTGCGCAATACTCTGCAATACTCTGGTGCAATACTCTGCAATACCCTGGTGCAATACTCTGCAATACCCTGCGCAATACTCTGCAATACCCTGCGCAATACTCTGCAATACTCTGGTGCAATACTCTGCAATACCCTGGTGCAATACCCTGCGCAATACTCTGCAATACCCTGCGCAATACCCTGCAATACCCTGCGCAATACTCTGCAATACCCTGCGCAATACTCTGCAATACCCTGCGCAATACTCTGCAATACTCTGGTGCAATACTCTGCAATACCCTGCGCAATACCCTGCAAAATACTCTGCAATACCCTGGTGCAATACTCTGCAATACCCTGCGCAATACTCTGCAATACCCTGCGCAATACCCTGGTGCAATACTCTGCAATACTCTGGTGCAATACTCTGCAATACTCTGGTGCAATACTCTGCAATACCCTGCGCAATACTCTGCAATACTCTGGTGCAATACTCTGCAATACCCTGGTGCAATACTCTGCAATACCCTGGTGCAATACTCTGCAATACCCTGCGCAATACTCTGCAATACCCTGGTGCAATACTCTGCAATACTCTGGTGCAATACTCTGCAATACCCTGCGCAATACTCTGCAATACCCTGCGCAATACTCTGCAATACCCTGCGCAATACTCTGCAATACCCTGCGCAATACTCTGCAATACTCTGGTGCAATACTCTGCAATACCCTGGTGCAATACTCTGCAATACCCTGCGCAATACTCTGCAATACCCTGCGCAATACCCTGCAATACCCTGCGCAATACTCTGCAATACTCTGGTGCAATACTCTGCAATACCCTGCGCAATACTCTGCAATACCCTGGTGCAATACTCTGCAATACTCTGCAATACTCTGGTGCAATACTCTGCAATACCCTGCGCAATACTCTGCAATACCCTGCGCAATACCCTGGTGCAATACTCTGCAATACTCTGCAATACTCTGGTGCAATACTCTGCAATACTCTGGTGCAATACTCTGCAATACCCTGCGCAATATTCTGCAATACCCTGCGCAATACTCTGCAATACTCTGCAATACCATGCGCAATATTCTGCAATACCCTGCGCAATACTCTGCAATACCCTGCGCAATACCCTGGTGCAATACTCTGCAATACTCTGGTGCAATACTCTGCAATACCCTGGTGCAATACTCTGCAATACCCTGCGCAATACTCTGCAATACCCTGCGCAATACCCTGCAATACCCTGCGCAATACTCTGCAATACTCTGGTGCAATACTCTGCAATACCCTGGTGCAATACTCTGCAATACCCTGCGCAATACTCTGCAATACTCTGGTGCAATACTCTGCAATACCCTGGTGCAATACCCTGCAATACCCTGCGCAATACTCTGCAATACCCTGCGCAATACCCTGCAATACCCTGCGCAATACTCTGCAATACTCTGGTGCAATACTCTGCAATACCCTGGTGCAATACTCTGCAATACCCTGCGCAATACTCTGCAATACCCTGGTGCAATACTCTGCAATACTCTGGTGCAATACTCTGCAATACCCTGCGCAATACTCTGCAATACCCTGCGCAATACCCTGCAATACCCTGCGCAATACTCTGCAATACCCTGCGCAATACTCTGCAATACTCTGCAATACCCTGCGCAATATTCTGCAATACTCTGGCGCAATACTCTGCAATACCCTGCGCAATACCCTGGTGCAATACTCTGCAATACTCTGGTGCAATACTCTGCAATACCCTGGTGCAATACTCTGCAATACCCTGCGCAATACTCTGCAATACCCTGCGCAATACCCTGGTGCAATACTCTGCAATACTCTGGTGCAATACTCTGCAATACCCTGCAAAATACTCTGCAATACCCTGCGCAATACCCTGCAAAATACTCTGCAATACCCTGGTGCAATACTCTGCAATACTCTGGTGCAATACTCTGCAATACCCTGCGCAATACTCTGCAATACCCTGCGCAATACCCTGCAATACCCTGCGCAATACTCTGCAATACTCTGGCGCAATACTCTGCAATACCCTGCGCAATACTCTGCAATACCCTGCGCAATACCCTGCAATACCCTGCGCAATACCCTGGTGCAATACTCTGCAATACCCTGGTGCAATACCCTGCGCAATACTCTGCAATACCCTGCGCAATACTCTGCAATACCCTGCGCAATACTCTGCAATACTCTGGTGCAATACTCTGCAATACTCTGGTGCAATACTCTGCAATACCCTGGTGCAATACTCTGCAATACCCTGCGCAATACTCTGCAATACCCTGCGCAATACTCTGCAATACCCTGCGCAATACTCTGCAATACTCTGGTGCAATACTCTGCAATACCCTGGTGCAATACCCTGCAATACCCTGCGCAATACTCTGCAATACCCTGCGCAATACCCTGCAATACCCTGCGCAATACTCTGCAATACTCTGGTGCAATACTCTGCAATACCCTGGTGCAATACTCTGCAATACCCTGCGCAATACTCTGCAATACCCTGGTGCAATACTCTGCAATACTCTGGTGCAATACTCTGCAATACCCTGCGCAATACTCTGCAATACCCTGCGCAATACCCTGCAATACCCTGCGCAATACTCTGCAATACCCTGCGCAATACTCTGCAATACTCTGGTGCAATACTCTGCAATACCCTGGTGCAATACTCTGCAATACCCTGGTGCAATACTCTGCAATACTCTGGTGCAATACTCTGCAATACCCTGCGCAATACTCTGCAATACCCTGTGCAATACTCTGCAATACCCTGCGCAATACTCTGCAATACCCTGCGCAATACTCTGCAATACTCTGGTGCAATACTCTGCAATACCCTGGTGCAATACTCTGCAATACCCTGCGCAATACTCTGCAATACCCTGCGCATTACCCTGCAATACCCTGCGCAATACTCTGCAATACTCTGGTGCAATACTCTGCAATACCCTGCTGCAATACTCTGCAATACCCTGCGCAATACTCTGCAATACCCTGGTGCAATACTCTGCAATACTCTGGTGCAATACTCTGCAATACCCTGCGCAATACTCTGCAATACCCTGCGCAATACCCTGGTGCAATACTCTGCAATACTCTGCAATACTCTGGTGCAATACTCTGCAATACTCTGGTGCAATACTCTGCAATACCCTGCGCAATATTCTGCAATACCCTGCGCAATACTCTGCAATACTCTGCAATACCCTGCGCAATATTCTGCAATACCCTGCGCAATACTCTGCAATACCATGCGCAATACCCTGGTGCAATACTCTGCAATACTCTGGTGCAATACTCTGCAATACCCTGCGCAATACTCTGCAATACCCTGCGCAATACCCTGCAAAATACTCTGCAATACCCTGGTGCAATACTCTGCAATACTCTGGTGCAATACTCTGCAATACCCTGCGCAATACTCTGCAATACTCTGGTGCAATACTCTGCAATACCCTGGTGCAATACTCTGCAATACTCTGCAATACCCTGCGCAATACTCTGCAATACCCTGCGCAATACTCTGCAATACCCTGCGCAATACTCTGCAATACTCTGGTGCAATACTCTGCAATACCCTGGTGCAATACTCTGCAATACCCTGCGCAATACTCTGCAATACCCTGCACAATACTCTGCAATACCCTGCGCAATACTCTGCAATACTCTGGTGCAATACTCTGCAATACCCTGGTGCAATACCCTGCAATACCCTGCGCAATACTCTGCAATACCCTGCGCAATACCCTGCAATACCCTGCGCAATACTCTGCAATACTCTGGTGCAATACTCTGCAATACCCTGGTGCAATACTCTGCAATACCCTGCGCAATACTCTGCAATACCCTGGTGCAATACTCTGCAATACTCTGGTGCAATACTCTGCAATACCCTGCGCAATACTCTGCAATACCCTGCGCAATACCCTGCAATACCCTGCGCAATACTCTGCAATACCCTGCGCAATACTCTGCAATACTCTGCAATACTCTGGTGCAATACTCTGCAATACCCTGCGCAATACCCTGCAAAATACTCTGCAATACCCTGCGCAATACCCTGGTGCAATACTCTGCAATACTCTGCAATACTCTGGTGCAATACTCTGCAATACTCTGGTGCAATACTCTGCAATACCCTGCGCAATATTCTGCAATACCCTGCGCAATACTCTGCAATACTCTGCAATACCCTGCGCAATATTCTGCAATACCCTGCGCAATACTCTGCAATACCCTGCGCAATACCCTGGTGCAATACTCTGCAATACTCTGGTGCAATACTCTGCAATACCCTGCAAAATACTCTGCAATACCCTGCGCAATACTCTGCAATACCCTGCGCAATACCCTGCAAAATACTCTGCAATACCCTGGTGCAATAATCTGCAATACCCTGCGCAATACTCTGCAATACCCTGCGCAATACCCTGCAAAATACTCTGCAATACCCTGGTGCAATACTCTGCAATACTCTGGTGCAATACTCTGCAATACCCTGCGCAATACTCTGCAATACACTGGTGCAATACTCTGCAATACCCTGTGCAATACTCTGCAATACCCTGCGCAATACTCTGCAATACTCTGGCGCAATACTCTGCAATACCCTGCGCAATACTCTGCAATACCCTGCGCAATACTCTGCAATACCCTGGTGCAATACTCTGCAATACTCTGGTGCAATACTCTGCAATACCCTGCGCAATACTCTGCAATACCCTGCGCAATACTCTGCAATACTCTGGTGCAATACTCTGCAATACCCTGGTGCAATACTCTGCAATACTCTGCAATACCCTGCGCAATACTCTGCAATACCCTGCGCAATACTCTGCAATACTCTGGTGCAATACTCTGCAATACCCTGGTGCAATACCCTGCAATACCCTGCAATACCCTGCGCAATACTCTGCAATACCCTGCGCAATACTCTGCAATACTCTGGTGCAATACTCTGCAATACCCTGGTGCAATACTCTGCAATACCCTGCGCAATACTCTGCAATACACTGCGCAATTCTCTGCAATACTCTGGTGCAATACTCTGCAATACCCTGGTGCAATACCCTGCGCAATACTCTGCAATACCCTGCGCAATACCCTGCAATACCCTGCGCAATACTCTGCAATACCCTGCGCAATACTCTGCAATACTCTGCAATACTCTGGTGCAATACTCTGCAATACCCTGCGCAATACCCTGCAAAATACTCTGCAATACCCTGGTGCAATACTCTGCAATACCCTGCGCAATACTCTGCAATACCCTGCGCAATACCCTGGTGCAATACTCTGCAATACTCTGCAATACTCTGGTGCAATACTCTGCAATACTCTGGTGCAATACTCTGCAATACCCTGCGCAATACTCTGCAATACCCTGCGCAATACTCTGCAATACCCTGCGCAATACCCTGCACAATACCCTGCAAAATACTCTGCAATACCCTGGTGCAATACTCTGCAATACTCTGGTGCAATACCCTGCGCAATACTCTGCAATACCCTGCGCAATACCCTGCGCAATACTCTGCAATACCCTGCAAAATACTCTGCAATACCCTGCGCAATACCCTGCAAAATACTCTGCAATACCCTGGTGCAATACTCTGCAATACTCTGGTGCAATACCCTGCGCAATACTCTGCAATACCCTGCGCAATACTCTGCAATACCCTGCAATACCCTGCGCAATATTCTGCAATACCCTGCGCAATACTCTGCAATACTCTGCAATACCCTGCGCAATATTCTGCAATACCCTGCGCAATACTCTGCAATACCCTGCGCAATACCCTGGTGCAATACTCTGCAATACTCTGGTGCAATACTCTGCAATACCCTGCAAAATACTCTGCAATACCCTGCGCAATACCCTGCAAAATACTCTGCAATACCCTGGTGCAATACTCTGCAATACTCTGGTGCAATACTCTGCAATACCCTGCGCAATACTCTGCAATACCCTGCGCAATACCCTGCAAAATACTCTGCAATACCCTGGTGCAATACTCTGCAATACACTGGTGCAATACTCTGCAATACCCTGCGCAATACTCTGCAATACCCTGCGCAATACTCTGCAATACTCTGGCGCAATACTCTGCAATACCCTGCGCAATACTCTGCAATACCCTGCGCAATACTCTGCAATACTCTGGTGCAATACTCTGCAATACCCTGGTGCAATACTCTGCAATACCCTGCGCAATACTCTGCGCAATACTCTGCAATACTCTGGTGCAATACTCTGCAATACCCTGGTGCAATACTCTGCAATACCCTGCGCAATACTCTGCAATACCCTGCGCAATACCCTGCAATACCCTGCGCAATACTCTGCAATACTCTGGTGCAATACTCTGCAATACCCTGGTGCAATACTCTGCAATACCCTGCGCAATACTCTGCAATACCCTGGTGCAATACTCTGCAATACTCTGGTGCAATACTCTGCAATACCCTGCGCAATACTCTGCAATACCCTGCGCAATACCCTGCAATACCCTGCGCAATACTCTGCAATACCCTGGTGCAATACTCTGCAATACCCTGCGCAATACTCTGCAATACCCTGCGCAATACTCTGCAATACCCTGTGCAATACTCTGCAATACTCTGGTGCAATACTCTGCAATACCCTGCGCAATACTCTGCAATACCCTGCGCAATACTCTGCAATACCCTGTGCAATACTCTGCAATACTCTGGTGCAATACTCTGCAATACCCTGCGCAATACTCTGCAATACCCTGCGCAATACCCTGCAAAATACTCTGCAATACCCTGGTGCAATACTCTGCAATACCCTGCGCAATACTCTGCAATACCCTGCGCAATACCCTGCAAAATACTCTGCAATACCCTGGTGCAATACTCTGCAATACTCTGGTGCAATACTCTGCAATACCCTGTGCAATACTCTGCAATACCCTGCGCAATACCCTGCAATACCCTGCGCAATACTCTGCAATACCCTGGTGCAATACTCTGCAATACCCTGGTGCAATACTCTGCAATACCCTGCGCAATACTCTGCAATACCCTGCGCAATACTCTGCAATACCCTGCGCAATACTCTGCAATACTCTGGTGCAATACTCTGCAATACCCTGGTGCAATACTCTGCAATACCCTGCGCAATACTCTGCAATACCCTGCGCAATACTCTGCAATACTCTGGTGCAATACTCTGCAATACCCTGGTGCAATACCCTGCGCAATACTCTGCAATACCCTGCGCAATACCCTGCAATACCCTGCGCAATACTCTGCAATACCCTGCGCAATACTCTGCAATACTCTGCAATACTCTGGTGCAATACTCTGCAATACCCTGCGCAATACCCTGCAAAATACTCTGCAATACCCTGGTGCAATACTCTGCAATACCCTGCGCAATACTCTGCAATACCCTGCGCAATACCCTGGTGCAATACTCTGCAATACTCTGGTGCAATACTCTGCAATACTCTGGTGCAATACTCTGCAATACCCTGCAAAATACTCTGCAATACCCTGCGCAATACTCTGCAATACCCTGCGCAATACCCTGCGCAATACCCTGCAAAATACTCTGCAATACCCTGGTGCAATACTCTGCAATACTCTGGTGCAATACCCTGCGCAATACTCTGCAATACCCTGCGCAATACCCTGCGCAATACTCTGCAATACCCTGCAAAATACTCTGCAATACCCTGCGCAATACCCTGCAAAATACTCTGCAATACCCTGGTGCAATACTCTGCAATACTCTGGTGCAGTACCCTGCGCAATACTCTGCAATACCCTGCGCAATACCCTGCGCAATACTCTGCAATACCCTGCGCAATACTCTGCAATACCCTGCGCAATATTCTGCAATACCCTGCGCAATACTCTGCAATACCCTGCGCAATACCCTGGTGCAATACTCTGCAATACTCTGGTGCAATACTCTGCAATACCCTGCAAAATACTCTGCAATACCCTGCGCAATACCCTGCAAAATACTCTGCAATACCCTGGTGCAATACTCTGCAATACTCTGGTGCAATACTCTGCAATACCCTGCGCAATACTCTGCAATACCCTGCGCAATACCCTGCAAAATACTCTGCAATACCCTGGTGCAATACTCTGCAATACTCTGGTGCAATACTCTGCAATACCCTGCAATACCCTGCGCAATACTCTGCAATACTCTGGCGCAATACTCTGCAATACCCTGCGCAATACTCTGCAATACCCTGTGCAATACCCTACGCAATACTCTGCAATACCCTGGTGCAATACTCTGCAATACTCTGGTGCAATACTCTGCAATACCCTGCGCAATACTCTGCAATACCCTGCGCAATACTCTGCAATACTCTGGTGCAATACTCTGCAATACCCTGGTGCAATACTCTGCAATACTCTGCAATACCCTGCGCAATACTCTGCAATACCCTGCGCAATACTCTGCAATACTCTGGTGCAATACTCTGCAATACCCTGGTGCAATACCCTGCAATACCCTGCGCAATACTCTGCAATACCCTGCGCAATACTCTGCAATACCCTGCGCAATACTCTGCAATACTCTGCAATACTCTGGTGCAATACTCTGCAATACCCTGCGCAATACCCTGCAAAATACTCTGCAATACCCTGGTGCAATACTCTGCAATACCCTGCGCAATACTCTGCAATACCCTGCGCAATACCCTGGTGCAATACTCTGCAATACTCTGCAATACTCTGGTGCAATACTCTGCAATACTCTGGTGCAATACTCTGCAATACCCTGCGCAATATTCTGCAATACCCTGCGCAATACTCTGCAATACTCTGCAATACCCTGCGCAATATTCTGCAATACCCTGTGCAATACTCTGCAATACCCTGCGCAATACCCTGCAAAATACTCTGCAATACCCTGGTGCAATACTCTGCAATACTCTGGTGCAATACTCTGCAATACCCTGCGCAATACTCTGCAATACCCTGCGCAATACCCTGCAAAATACTCTGCAATACCCTGGTGCAATACTCTGCAATACACTGGTGCAATACTCTGCAATACCCTGCGCAATACTCTGCAATACCCTGCGCAATACTCTGCAATACTCTGGCGCAATACTCTGCAATACCCTGCGCAATACTCTGCAATACCCTGCGCAATACCCTGCGCAATACTCTGCAATACCCTGGTGCAATACTCTGCAATACTCTGGTGCAATACTCTGCAATACCCTGCGCAATACTCTGCAATACCCTGCGCAATACTCTGCAATACTCTGGTGCAATACTCTGCAATACCCTGGTGCAATACTCTGCAATACCCTGCGCAATACTCTGCAATACCCTGCGCAATACTCTGCAATACCCTGGTGCAATACTCTGCAATACTCTGGTGCAATACTCTGCAATACCCTGCGCAATACTCTGCAATACCCTGCGCAATACCCTGCAATACCCTGCGCAATACTCTGCAATACCCTGGTGCAATACTCTGCAATACCCTGCGCAATACTCTGCAATACCCTGCGCAATACTCTGCAATACCCTGTGCAATACTCTGCAATACTCTGGTGCAATACTCTGCAATACCCTGCGCAATACTCTGCAATACCCTGCACAATACTCTGCAATACCCTGCGCAATACTCTGCAATACCCTGTGCAATACTCTGCAATACTCTGGTGCAATACTCTGCAATACCCTGCGCAATACTCTGCAATACCCTGCAAAATACCCTGCAAAATACTCTGCAATACCCTGGTGCAATACTCTGCAATACCCTGCGCAATACTCTGCAATACCCTGCGCAATACCCTGCAAAATACTCTGCAATACCCTGGTGCAATACTCTGCAATACTCTGGTGCAATACTCTGCAATACCCTGCGCAATACTCTGCAATACCCTGCGCAATACCCTGCAATACCCTGCGCAATACTCTGCAATACTCTGGTGCAATACTCTGCAATACCCTGGTGCAATACTCTGCAATACCCTGCGCAATACTCTGCAATACCCTGCGCAATACTCTGCAATACTCTGGTGCAATACTCTGCAATACCCTGGTGCAATACTCTGCAATACCCTGCGCAATACTCTGCAATACCCTGCGCAATACTCTGCAATACTCTGGTGCAATACTCTGCAATACCCTGGTGCAATACCCTGCGCAATACTCTGCAATACCCTGCGCAATACCCTGCAATACCCTGCGCAATACTCTGCAATACCCTGCGCAATACTCTGCAATACTCTGCAATACTCTGGTGCAATACTCTGCAATACCCTGCGCAATACCCTGCAAAATACTCTGCAATACCCTGGTGCAATACTCTGCAATACCCTGCGCAATACTCTGCAATACCCTGCGCAATACCATGGTGCAATACTCTGCAATACTCTGGTGCAATACTCTGCAATACTCTGGTGCAATACTCTGCAATACCCTGCGCAATACTCTGCAATACTCTGGTGCAATACTCTGCAATACCCTGGTGCAATACTCTGCAATACCCTGGTGCAATACTCTGCAATACCCTGCGCAATACTCTGCAATACCCTGGTGCAATACTCTGCAATACTCTGGTGCAATACTCTGCAATACCCTGCGCAATACTCTGCAATACCCTGCGCAATACTCTGCAATACCCTGCGCAATACTCTGCAATACCCTGCGCAATACTCTGCAATACTCTGGTGCAATACTCTGCAATACCCTGGTGCAATACTCTGCAATACCCTGCGCAATACTCTGCAATACCCTGCGCAATACCCTGCAATACCCTGCGCAATACTCTGCAATACTCTGGTGCAATACTCTGCAATACCCTGGTGCAATACTCTGCAATACCCTGCGCAATACTCTGCAATACCCTGGTGCAATACTCTGCAATACTCTGCAATACTCTGGTGCAATACTCTGCAATACCCTGCGCAATACTCTGCAATACCCTGCGCAATACCCTGGTGCAATACTATGCAATACTCTGCAATACTCTGGTGCAATACTCTGCAATACTCTGGTGCAATACTCTGCAATACCCTGCGCAATATTCTGCAATACCCTGCGCAATACTCTGCAATACTCTGCAATACCCTGCGCAATATTCTGCAATACCCTGCGCAATACTCTGCAATACCCTGCGCAATACCCTGGTGCAATACTCTGCAATACTCTGGTGCAATACTCTGCAATACCCTGGTGCAATACTCTGCAATACCCTGCGCAATACTCTGCAATACCCTGCGCAATACCCTGCAATACCCTGCGCAATACTCTGCAATACTCTGGTGCAATACTCTGCAATACCCTGGTGCAATACTCTGCAATACCCTGCGCAATACTCTGCAATACCCTGGTGCAATACTCTGCAATACTCTGGTGCAATACTCTGCAATACCCTGCGCAATACTCTGCAATACCCTGCGCAATACCCTGGTGCAATACTCTGCAATACTCTGCAATACCCTGGTGCAATACTCTGCAATACTCTGGTGCAATACTCTGCAATACCCTGCGCAATACTCTGCAATACCCTGCACAATACCCTGCAATACCCTGCGCAATACTCTGCAATACCCTGCGCAATACTCTGCAATACTCTGGTGCAATACTCTGCAATACCCTGGTGCAATACTCTGCAATACCCTGCGCAATACTCTGCAATACCCTGGTGCAATACTCTGCAATACTCTGGTGCAATACTCTGCAATACCCTGCGCAATACCCTGCAAAATACTCTGCAATACCCTGGTGCAATACTCTGCAATACCCTGCGCAATACTCTGCAATACCCTGCGCAATACCCTGCAAAATACTCTGCAATACCCTGGTGCAATACTCTGCAATACTCTGGTGCAATACTCTGCAATACCCTGCGCAATACTCTGCAATACCCTGCGCAATACCCTGCAATACCCTGCGCAATACTCTGCAATACTCTGGTGCAATACTCTGCAATACCCTGGTGCAATACTCTGCAATACCCTGTGCAATACTCTGCAATACCCTGGTGCAATACTCTGCAATACTCTGGTGCAATACTCTGCAATACCCTGCGCAATACTCTGCAATACCCTGCGCAATACCCTGCAATACCCTGCGCAATACTCTGCAATACCCTGGTGCAATACTCTGCAATACCCTGCGCAATACTCTGCAATACCCTGCGCAATACTCTGCAATACCCTGTGCAATACTCTGCAATACTCTGGTGCAATACTCTGCAATACCCTGCGCAATACTCTGCAATACCCTGTGCAATACTCTGCAATACTCTGGTGCAATACTCTGCAATACCCTGCGCAATACTCTGCAATACCCTGCGCAATACCCTGCAAAATACTCTGCAATACCCTGGTGCAATACTCTGCAATACCCTGCGCAATACTCTGCAATACCCTGCGCAATACCCTGCAAAATACTCTGCAATACCCTGGTGCAATACTCTGCAATACTCTGGTGCAATACTCTGCAATACCCTGCGCAATACTCTGCAATACCCTGCGCAATACTCTGCAATACTCTGGTGCAATACTCTGCAATACCCTGGTGCAATACTCTGCAATACCCTGCGCAATACTCTGCAATACCCTGCGCAATACTCTGCAATACTCTGGTGCAATACTCTGCAATACCTTGGTGCAATACTCTGCAATACCCTGCGCAATACTCTGCAATACCCTGCGCAATACTCTGCAATACTCTGGTGCAATACTCTGCAATACCCTGGTGCAATACCCTGCGCAATACTCTGCAATACCCTGCGCAATACCCTGCAATACCCTGCGCAATACTCTGCAATACCCTGCGCAATACTCTGCAATACTCTGCAATACTCTGGTGCAATACTCTGCAATACCCTGCGCAATACCCTGCAAAATACTCTGCAATACCCTGGTGCAATACTCTGCAATACCCTGCGCAATACTCTGCAATACCCTGCGCAATACCCTGGTGCAATACTCTGCAATACTCTGGTGCAATACTCTGCAATACTCTGGTGCAATACTCTGCAATACCCTGCAAAATACTCTGCAATACCCTGCGCAATACTCTGCAATACCCTGCGCAATACCCTGCGCAATACCCTGCAAAATACTCTGCAATACCCTGGTGCAATACTCTGCAATACTCTGGTGCAATACCCTGCGCAATACTCTGCAATACCCTGCGCAATACCCTGCGCAATACTCTGCAATACCCTGCAAAATACTCTGCAATACCCTGCGCAATACCCTGCAAAATACTCTGCAATACCCTGGTGCAATACTCTGCAATACTCTGGTGCAATACCCTGCGCAATACTCTGCAATACCCTGCGCAATACCCTGCGCAATACTCTGCAATACCCTGCAATACCCTGCGCAATACTCTGCAATACCCTGCGCAATATTCTGCAATACCCTGCGCAATACTCTGCAATACTCTGCAATACCCTGCGCAATATTCTGCAATACCCTGCGCAATACTCTGCAATACCCTGCGCAATACCCTGGTGCAATACTCTGCAATACTCTGGTGCAATACTCTGCAATACCCTGCAAAATACTCTGCAATACCCTGCGCAATACCCTGCAAAATACTCTGCAATACCCTGGTGCAATACTCTGCAATACTCTGGTGCAATACTCTGCAATACCCTGCGCAATACTCTGCAATACCCTGCGCAATACCCTGCAAAATACTCTGCAATACCCTGGTGCAATACTCTGCAATACTCTGGTGCAATACTCTGCAATACCCTGCGCAATACTCTGCAATACCCTGCGCAATACCCTGCAATACCCTGCGCAATACTCTGCAATACTCTGGCGCAATACTCTGCAATACCCTGCGCAATACTCTGCAATACCCTGCGCAATACCCTGCAAAATACTCTGCAATACCCTGGTGCAATACTCTGCAATACTCTGGTGCAATACTCTGCAATACCCTGCGCAATACTCTGCAATACCCTGCACAATACTCTGCAATACTCTGGCGCAATACTCTGCAATACCCTGCGCAATACTCTGCAATACCCTGCGCAATACCCTGCGCAATACTCTGCAATACCCTGGTGCAATACTCTGCAATACTCTGGTGCAATACTCTGCAATACCCTGCGCAATACTCTGCAATACCCTGCGCAATACCCTGGTGCAATACTCTGCAATACCCTGGTGCAATACTCTGCAATACTCTGCAATACCCTGCGCAATACTCTGCAATACCCTGCGCAATACTCTGCAATACCCTGCGCAATACTCTGCAATACTCTGGTGCAATACTCTGCAATACCCTGGTGCAATACTCTGCAATACCCTGCGCAATACTCTGCAATACCCTGCGCAATACTCTGCAATACCCTGCGCAATACTCTGCAATACTCTGGTGCAATACTCTGCAATACCCTGGTGCAATACCCTGCAATACCCTGCGCAATACTCTGCAATACCCTGCGCAATACCCTGCAATACCCTGCACAATACTCTGCAATACTCTGGTGCAATACTCTGCAATACCCTGGTGCAATACTCTGCAATACCCTGCGCAATACTCTGCAATACCCTGGTGCAATACTCTGCAATACTCTGGTGCAATACTCTGCAATACCCTGCGCAATACTCTGCAATACCCTGCGCAATACCCTGCAATACCCTGCGCAATACTCTGCAATACCCTGCGCAATACTCTGCAATACTCTGGTGCAATACTCTGCAATACCCTGGTGCAATACTCTGCAATACCCTGGTGCAATACTCTGCAATACCCTGCGCAATACTCTGCAATACCCTGGTGCAATACTCTGCAATACTCTGGTGCAATACCCTGCGCAATACTCTGCAATACCCTGCGCAATACTCTGCAATACCCTGCGCAATACTCTGCAATACCCTGCGCAATACTCTGCAATACTCTGGTGCAATACTCTGCAATACCCTGGTGCAATACTCTGCAATACCCTGCGCAATACTCTGCAATACCCTGCGCAATACCCTGCAATACCCTGCGCAATACTCTGCAATACTCTGGTGCAATACTCTGCAATACCCTGGTGCAATACTCTGCAATACCCTGCGCAATACTCTGCAATACCCTGGTGCAATACTCTGCAATACTCTGGTGCAATACTCTGCAATACCCTGCGCAATACTCTGCAATACCCTGCGCAATACCCTGCAATACCCTGCGCAATACTCTGCAATACCCTGCGCAATACTCTGCAATACTCTGGTGCAATACTCTGCAATACTCTGGTGCAATACTCTGCAATACCCTGCGCAATACTCTGCAATACCCTGCGCAATACTCTGCAATACCCTGCGCAATACTCTGCAATACCCTGTGCAATACTCTGCAATACTCTGGTGCAATACTCTGCAATACCCTGCGCAATACTCTGCAATACCCTGCGCAATACCCTGCAAAATACTCTGCAATACCCTGGTGCAATACTCTGCAATACCCTGCGCAATACTCTGCAATACCCTGCGCAATACCCTGCAAAATACTCTGCAATACCCTGGTGCAATACTCTGCAATACTCTGGTGCAATACTCTGCAATACCCTGCGCAATACTCTGCAATACCCTGCGCAATACCCTGCAATACCCTGCGCAATACTCTGCAATACTCTGGTGCAATACTCTGCAATACCCTGGTGCAATACTCTGCAATACCCTGCGCAATACTCTGCAATACCCTGCGCAATACTCTGCAATACTCTGGTGCAATACTCTGCAATACCCTGGTGCAATACTCTGCAATACCCTGCGCAATACTCTGCAATACCCTGCGCAATACTCTGCAATACTCTGGTGCAATACTCTGCAATACCCTGGTGCAATACCCTGCGCAATACTCTGCAATACCCTGCGCAATACCCTGCAATACCCTGCGCAATACTCTGCAATACCCTGCGCAATACTCTGCAATACTCTGCAATACTCTGGTGCAATACTCTGCAATACCCTGCGCAATACCCTGCAAAATACTCTGCAATACCCTGGTGCAATACTCTGCAATACCCTGCGCAATACTCTGCAATACCCTGCGCAATACTCTGCAATACCCTGCGCAATACCCTGGTGCAATACTCTGCAATACTCTGGTGCAATACTCTGCAATACCCTGCAAAATACTCTGCAATACCCTGCGCAATACCCTGCAAAATACTCTGCAATACCCTGGTGCAATACTCTGCAATACTCTGGTGCAATACCCTGCGCAATACTCTGCAATACCCTGCGCAATACCATGCGCAATACTCTGCAATACCCTGCAATACCCTGCGCAATACTCTGCAATACCCTGCGCAATATTCTGCAATACCCTGCGCAATACTCTGCAATATTCTGCAATACCCTGCGCAATACTCTGCAATACCCTGCGCAATACTCTGCAATACCCTGCGCAATACCCTGGTGCAATACTCTGCAATACTCTGGTGCAATACTCTGCAATACCCTGCAAAATACTCTGCAATACCCTGCGCAATACCCTGCAAAATACTCTGCAATACCCTGGTGCAATACTCTGCAATACTCTGGTGCAATACTCTGCAATACCCTGCGCAATACTCTGCAATACCCTGCGCAATACCCTGCAAAATACTCTGCAATACCCTGGTGCAATACTCTGCAATACTCTGGTGCAATACTCTGCAATACCCTGGTGCAATACTCTGCAATACCCTGCGCAATACTCTGCAATACCCTGCGCAATACTCTGCAATACTCTGGTGCAATACTCTGCAATACCCTGGTGCAATACCCTGCGCAATACTCTGCAATACCCTGCGCAATACCCTGCAATACCCTGCGCAATACTCTGCAATACCCTGCGCAATACTCTGCAATACTCTGCAATACTCTGGTGCAATACTCTGCAATACCCTGCGCAATACCCTGCAAAATACTCTGCAATACCCTGGTGCAATACTCTGCAATACCCTGCGCAATACTCTGCAATACCCTGCGCAATACCCTGGTGCAATACTCTGCAATACTCTGGTGCAATACTCTGCAATACTCTGGTGCAATACTCTGCAATACCCTGCAAAATACTCTGCAATACCCTGCGCAATACTCTGCAATACCCTGCGCAATACCCTGCAAAATACTCTGCAATACCCTGGTGCAATACTCTGCAATACTCTGGTGCAATACTCTGCAATACTCTGGTGCAATACTCTGCAATACCCTGCGCAATACTCTGCAATACCCTGCGCAATACTCTGCAATACTCTGGTGCAATACTCTGCAATACCTTGGTGCAATACTCTGCAATACCCTGCGCAATACTCTGCAATACCCTGCGCAATACTCTGCAATACTCTGGTGCAATACTCTGCAATACCCTGGTGCAATACCCTGCGCAATACTCTGCAATACCCTGCGCAATACCCTGCAATACCCTGTGCAATACTCTGCAATACCCTGCGTAATACTCTGCAATACTCTGCAATACTCTGGTGCAATACTCTGCAATACCCTGCGCAATACCCTGCAAAATACTCTGCAATACCCTGGTGCAATACTCTGCAATACCCTGCGCAATACTCTGCAATACCCTGCGCAATACCCTGGTGCAATACTCTGCAATACTCTGGTGCAATACTCTGCAATACTCTGGTGCAATACTCTGCAATACCCTGCAAAATACTCTGCAATACCCTGCGCAATACTCTGCAATACCCTGCGCAATACCCTGCGCAATACCCTGCAAAATACTCTGCAATACCCTGGTGCAATACTCTGCAATACTCTGGTGCAATACCCTGCGCAATACTCTGCAATACCCTGCGCAATACCCTGCGCAATACTCTGCAATACCCTGCAAAATACTCTGCAATACCCTGCGCAATACCCTGCAAAATACTCTGCAATACCCTGGTGCAATACTCTGCAATACTCTGGTGCAATACCCTGCGCAATACTCTGCAATACCCTGCGCAATACCCTGCGCAATACTCTGCAATACCCTGCAATACCCTGCGCAATACTCTGCAATACCCTGCGCAATATTCTGCAATACCCTGCGCAATACTCTGCAATACTCTGCAATACCCTGCGCAATATTCTGCAATACCCTGCGCAATACTCTGCAATACCCTGCGCAATACCCTGGTGCAATACTCTGCAATACTCTGGTGCAATACTCTGCAATACCCTGCAAAATACTCTGCAATACCCTGCGCAATACCCTGCAAAATACTCTGCAATACCCTGGTGCAATACTCTGCAATACTCTGGTGCAATACTCTGCAATACCCTGTGCAATACTCTGCAATACCCTGCGCAATACCCTGCAAAATACTCTGCAATACCCTGGTGCAATACTCTGCAATACTCTGGTGCAATACTCTGCAATACCCTGCGCAATACTCTGCAATACCCTGCGCAATACCCTGCAATACCCTGCGCAATACTCTGCAATACTCTGGCGCAATACTCTGCAATACCCTGCGCAATACTCTGCAATACCCTGCGCAATACCCTGCAAAATACTCTGCAATACCCTGGTGCAATACTCTGCAATACTCTGGTGCAATACTCTGCAATACCCTGCGCAATACTCTGCAATACCCTGCACAATACTCTGCAATACTCTGGCGCAATACTCTGCATTACCCTGCGCAATACTCTGCAATACCCTGCGCAATACCCTGCGCAATACTCTGCAATACCCTGGTGCAATACTCTGCAATACTCTGGTGCAATACTCTGCAATACCCTGCGCAATACTCTGCAATACCCTGCGCAATACCCTGGTGCAATACTCTGCAATACCCTGGTGCAATACTCTGCAATACTCTGCAATACCCTGCGCAATACTCTGCAATACCCTGCGCAATACTCTGCAATACTCTGGTGCAATACTCTGCAATACCCTGGTGCAATACTCTGCAATACCCTGCGCAATACTCTGCAATACCCTGCGCAATACTCTGCAATACCCTGCGCAATACTCTGCAATACTCTGGTGCAATACTCTGCAATACCCTGGTGCAATACCCTGCAATACCCTGCGCAATACTCTGCAATACCCTGCGCAATACCCTGCAATACCCTGCACAATACTCTGCAATACTCTGGTGCAATACTCTGCAATACCCTGGTGCAATACTCTGCAATACCCTGCGCAATACTCTGCAATACCCTGGTGCAATACTCTGCAATACTCTGGTGCAATACTCTGCAATACCCTGCGCAATACTCTGCAATACCCTGCGCAATACCCTGCAATACCCTGCGCAATACTCTGCAATACCCTGCGCAATACTCTGCAATACTCTGGTGCAATACTCTGCAATACCCTGGTGCAATACTCTGCAATACCCTGGTGCAATACTCTGCAATACCCTGCGCAATACTCTGCAATACCCTGGTGCAATACTCTGCAATACTCTGGTGCAATACCCTGCGCAATACTCTGCAATACCCTGCGCAATACTCTGCAATACCCTGCGCAATACTCTGCAATACCCTGCGCAATACTCTGCAATACTCTGGTGCAATACTCTGCAATACCCTGGTGCAATACTCTGCAATACCCTGCGCAATACTCTGCAATACCCTGCGCAATACCCTGCAATACCCTGCGCAATACTCTGCAATACTCTGGTGCAATACTCTGCAATACCCTGGTGCAATACTCTGCAATACCCTGCGCAATACTCTGCAATACCCTGGTGCAATACTCTGCAATACTCTGGTGCAATACCCTGCGCAATACTCTGCAATACCCTGCGCAATACCCTGCGCAATACTCTGCAATACCCTGCAAAATACTCTGCAATACCCTGCGCAATACCCTGCAAAATACTCTGCAATACCCTGGTGCAATACTCTGCAATACTCTGGTGCAGTACCCTGCGCAATACTCTGCAATACCCTGCGCAATACCCTGCGCAATACTCTGCAATACCCTGCGCAATACTCTGCAATACCCTGCGCAATATTCTGCAATACCCTGCGCAATACTCTGCAATACCCTGCGCAATACCCTGGTGCAATACTCTGCAATACTCTGGTGCAATACTCTGCAATACCCTGCAAAATACTCTGCAATACCCTGCGCAATACCCTGCAAAATACTCTGCAATACCCTGGTGCAATACTATGCAATACTCTGGTGCAATACTCTGCAATACCCTGCGCAATACTCTGCAATACCCTGCGCAATACCCTGCAAAATACTCTGCAATACCCTGGTGCAATACTCTGCAATACTCTGGTGCAATACTCTGCAATACCCTGCAATACCCTGCGCAATACTCTGCAATACTCTGGCGCAATACTCTGCAATACCATGCGCAATACTCTGCAATACCCTGCGCAATACCCTACGCAATACTCTGCAATACCCTGGTGCAATACTCTGCAATACCCTGCGCAATACTCTGCAATACCCTGCGCAATACTCTGCAATACTCTGGTGCAATACTCTGCAATACCCTGGTGCAATACTCTGCAATACTCTGCAATACCCTGCGCAATACTCTGCAATACCCTGCACAATACTCTGCAATACTCTGGTGCAATACTCTGCAATACCCTGGTGCAATACCCTGCAATACCCTGCGCAATACTCTGCAATACCCTGCGCAATACTCTGCAATACCCTGCGCAATACTCTGCAATACTCTGGTGCAATACTCTGCAATACCCTGGTGCAATACTCTGCAATACCCTGCGCAATACTCTGCAATACCCTGCGCAATTCTCTGCAATACTCTGGTGCAATACTCTGCAATACCCTGGTGCAATACCCTGCGCAATACTCTGCAATACCCTGCGCAATACCCTGCAATACCCTGCGCAATACTCTGCAATACCCTGCGCAATACTCTGCAATACTCTGCAATACTCTGGTGCAATACTCTGCAATACCCTGCGCAATACCCTGCAAAATACTCTGCAATACCCTGGTGCAATACTCTGCAATACCCTGCGCAATACTCTGCAATACCCTGCGCAATACCCTGGTGCAATACTCTGCAATACTCTGCAATACTCTGGTGCAATACTCTGCAATACTCTGGTGCAATACTCTGCAATACCCTGCGCAATATTCTGCAATACCCTGCGCAATACTCTGCAATACTCTGCAATACCCTGCGCAATATTCTGCAATACCCTGCGCAATACTCTGCAATACCCTGCGCAATACCCTGGTGCAATACTCTGCAATACTCTGGTGCAATACTCTGCAATACCCTGCAAAATACTCTGCAATACCCTGCGCAATACCCTGCAAAATACTCTGCAATACCCTGGTGCAATACTCTGCAATACTCTGGTGCAATACTCTGCAATACCCTGCGCAATACTCTGCAATACCCTGCGCAATACCCTGCAAAATACTCTGCAATACCCTGGTGCAATACTCTGCAATACACTGGTGCAATACTCTGCAATACCCTGCGCAATACTCTGCAATACCCTGCGCAATACTCTGCAATACTCTGGCGCAATACTCTGCAATACCCTGCGCAATACTCTGCAATACCCTGCGCAATACCCTGCGCAATACTCTGCAATACCCTGGTGCAATACTCTGCAATACTCTGGTGCAATACTCTGCAATACCCTGCGCAATACTCTGCAATACCCTGCGCAATACTCTGCAATACTCTGGTGCAATACTCTGCAATACCCTGGTGCAATACTCTGCAATACCCTGCGCAATACTCTGCAATACCCTGCGCAATACTCTGCAATACCCTGGTGCAATACTCTGCAATACTCTGGTGCAATACTCTGCAATACCCTGCGCAATACTCTGCAATACCCTGCGCAATAACCTGCAATACCCTGCGCAATACTCTGCAATACCCTGGTGCAATACTCTGCAATACCCTGCGCAATACTCTGCAATACCCTGCGCAATACTCTGCAATACCCTGTGCAATACTCTGCAATACTCTGGTGCAATACTCTGCAATACCCTGCGCAATACTCTGCAATACCCTGCGCAATACTCTGCAATACCCTGCGCAATACTCTGCAATACCCTGTGCAATACTCTGCAATACTCTGGTGCAATACTCTGCAATACCCTGCGCAATACTCTGCAATACCCTGCGCAATACCCTGCAAAATACTCTGCAATACCCTGGTGCAATACTCTGCAATACCCTGCGCAATACTCTGCAATACCCTGCGCAATACCCTGCAAAATACTCTGCAATACCCTGGTGCAATACTCTGCAATACTCTGGTGCAATACTCTGCAATACCCTGCGCAATACTCTGCAATACCCTGCGCAATACCCTGCAATACCCTGCGCAATACTCTGCAATACTCTGGTGCAATACTCTGCAATACCCTGGTGCAATACTCTGCAATACCCTGCGCAATACTCTGCAATACCCTGCGCAATACTCTGCAATACTCTGGTGCAATACTCTGCAATACCCTGGTGCAATACTCTGCAATACCCTGCGCAATACTCTGCAATACCCTGCGCAATACTCTGCAATACTCTGGTGCAATACTCTGCAATACCCTGGTGCAATACTCTGCGCAATACTCTGCAATACCCTGCGCAATACCCTGCAATACCCTGCGCAATACTCTGCAATACCCTGCGCAATACTCTGCAATACTCTGCAATACTCTGGTGCAATACTCTGCAATACCCTGCGCAATACCCTGCAAAATACTCTGCAATACCCTGGTGCAATACTCTGCAATACCCTGCGCAATACTCTGCAATACCCTGCGCAATACCCTGGTGCAATACTCTGCAATACTCTGGTGCAATACTCTGCAATACTCTGGTGCAATACTCTGCAATACCCTGCGCAATACTCTGCAATACTCTGGTGCAATACTCTGCAATACCCTGGTGCAATACTCTGCAATACCCTGGTGCAATACTCTGCAATACCCTGCGCAATACTCTGCAATACCCTGGTGCAATACTCTGCAATACTCTGGTGCAATACTCTGCAATACCCTGCGCAATACTCTGCAATACCCTGCGCAATACTCTGCAATACCCTGCGCAATACTCTGCAATACCCTGCGCAATACTCTGCAATACTCTGGTGCAATACTCTGCAATACCCTGGTGCAATACTCTGCAATACCCTGCGCAATACTCTGCAATACCCTGCGCAATACCCTGCAATACCCTGCGCAATACTCTGCAATACTCTGGTGCAATACTCTGCAATACCCTGCGCAATACTCTGCAATACCCTGGTGCAATACTCTGCAATACTCTGCAATACTCTGGTGCAATACTCTGCAATACCCTGCGCAATACTCTGCAATACCCTGCGCAATACCCTGGTGCAATACTCTGCAATACTCTGCAATACTCTGGTGCAATACTCTGCAATACTCTGGTGCAATACTCTGCAATACCCTGCGCAATATTCTGCAATACCCTGCGCAATACTCTGCAATACTCTGCAATACCCTGCGCAATATTCTGCAATACCCTGCGCAATACTCTGCAATACCCTGCGCAATACCCTGGTGCAATACTCTGCAATACTCTGGTGCAATACTCTGCAATACCCTGGTGCAATACTCTGCAATACCCTGCGCAATACTCTGCAATACCCTGCGCAATACCCTGCAATACCCTGCGCAATACTCTGCAATACTCTGGTGCAATACTCTGCAATACCCTGGTGCAATACTCTGCAATACCCTGCGCAATACTCTGCAATACTCTGGTGCAATACTCTGCAATACCCTGGTGCAATACCCTGCAATACCCTGCGCAATACTCTGCAATACCCTGCGCAATACCCTGCAATACCCTGCGCAATACTCTGCAATACTCTGGTGCAATACTCTGCAATACCCTGGTGCAATACTCTGCAATACCCTGCGCAATACTCTGCAATACCCTGGTGCAATACTCTGCAATACTCTGGTGCAATACTCTGCAATACCCTGCGCAATACTCTGCAATACCCTGCGCAATACCCTGCAATACCCTGCGCAATACTCTGCAATACCCTGCGCAATACTCTGCAATACTCTGCAATACCCTGCGCAATATTCTGCAATACTCTGGCGCAATACTCTGCAATACCCTGCGCAATACCCTGGTGCAATACTCTGCAATACTCTGGTGCAATACTCTGCAATACCCTGGTGCAATACTCTGCAATACCCTGCGCAATACTCTGCAATACCCTGCGCAATACCCTGGTGCAATACTCTGCAATACTCTGGTGCAATACTCTGCAATACCCTGCAAAATACTCTGCAATACCCTGCGCAATACCCTGCAAAATACTCTGCAATACCCTGGTGCAATACTCTGCAATACTCTGGTGCAATACTCTGCAATACCCTGCGCAATACTCTGCAATACCCTGCGCAATACCCTGCAATACCCTGCGCAATACTCTGCAATACTCTGGCGCAATACTCTGCAATACCCTGCGCAATACTCTGCAATACCCTGCGCAATACCCTGCGCAATACTCTGCAATACCCTGGTGCAATACTCTGCAATACTCTGGTGCAATACTCTGCAATACCCTGCGCAATACTCTGCAATACCCTGCGCAATACCCTGGTGCAATACTCTGCAATACCCTGGTGCAATACCCTGCGCAATACTCTGCAATACCCTGCGCAATACTCTGCAATACCCTGCGCAATACTCTGCAATACTCTGGTGCAATACTCTGCAATACTCTGGTGCAATACTCTGCAATACCCTGGTGCAATACTCTGCAATACCCTGCGCAATACTCTGCAATACCCTGCGCAATACTCTGCAATACTCTGGTGCAATACTCTGCAATACCCTGGTGCAATACCCTGCAATACCCTGCGCAATACTCTGCAATACCCTGCGCAATACCCTGCAATACCCTGCGCAATACTCTGCAATACTCTGGTGCAATACTCTGCAATACCCTGGTGCAATACTCTGCAATACCCTGCGCAATACTCTGCAATACCCTGGTGCGATACTCTGCA
Organism: Rana muscosa; assembly: GCA_029206835.1. Classification (NCBI taxonomy): domain Eukaryota; kingdom Metazoa; phylum Chordata; class Amphibia; order Anura; family Ranidae; genus Rana; species Rana muscosa. Next base: position 2,513,174 of record JARGYO010000230.1, read on the forward strand.
ATACTCTGGTGCAATACTCTGCAATACCCTGCGCAATACTCTGCAATACCCTGCGCAATACCCTGCAATACCCTGCGCAATACTCTGCAATACCCTGCGCAATACTCTGCAATACTCTGGTGCAATACTCTGCAATACCCTGGTGCAATACTCTGCAATACCCTGGTGCAATACTCTGCAATACTCTGGTGCAATACTCTGCAATACCCTGCGCAATACTCTGCAATACCCTGCGCAATACTCTGCAATACCCTGCGCAATACTCTGCAATACCCTGCGCAATACTCTGCAATACTCTGGTGCAATACTCTGCAATACCCTGGTGCAATACTCTGCAATACCCTGCGCAATACTCTGCAATACCCTGCGCAATACCCTGCAATACCCTGCGCAATACTCTGCAATACTCTGGTGCAATACTCTGCAATACCCTGGTGCAATACTCTGCAATACCCTGCGCAATACTCTGCAATACCCTGGTGCAATACTCTGCAATACTCTGGTGCAATACTCTGCAATACCCTGCGCAATACTCTGCAATACCCTGCGCAATACCCTGGTGCAATACTCTGCAATACTCTGCAATACTCTGGTGCAATACTCTGCAATACTCTGGTGCAATACTCTGCAATACCCTGCGCAATATTCTGCAATACCCTGCGCAATACTCTGCAATACTCTGCAATACCCTGCGCAATATTCTGCAATACCCTGCGCAATACTCTGCAATACCCTGCGCAATACCCTGGTGCAATACTCTGCAATACTCTGGTGCAATACTCTGCAATACCCTGCGCAATACTCTGCAATACCCTGTGCAATACCCTGCAAAATACTCTGCAATACCCTGGTGCAATACTCTGCAATACTCTGGTGCAATACTCTGCAATACCCTGCGCAATACTCTGCAATACTCTGGTGCAATACTCTGCAATACCCTGGTGCAATACTCTGCAATACCCTGCGCAATACTCTGCAATACCCTGCGCAATACTCTGCAATACCCTGCGCAATACTCTGCAATACTCTGGTGCAATACTCTGCAATACCCTGGTGCAATACTCTGCAATACCCTGCGCAATACTCTGCAATACCCTGCACAATACTCTGCAATACCCTGCGCAATACTCTGCAATACTCTGGTGCAATACTCTGCAATACCCTGGTGCAATACCCTGCAATACCCTGCGCAATACTCTGCAATACCCTGCGCAATACCCTGCAATACCCTGCGCAATACTCTGCAATACTCTGGTGCAATACTCTGCAATACCCTGGTGCAATACTCTGCAATACCCTGCGCAATACTCTGCAATACCCTGGTGCAATACTCTGCAATACTCTGGTGCAATACTCTGCAATACCCTGCGCAATACTCTGCAATACCCTGCGCAATACCCTGCAATACCCTGCGCAATACTCTGCAATACCCTGCGCAATACTCTGCAATACTCTGCAATACTCTGGTGCAATACTCTGCAATACCCTGCGCAATACCCTGCAAAATACTCTGCAATACCCTGCGCAATACCCTGGTGCAATACTCTGCAATACTCTGCAATACTCTGGTGCAATACTCTGCAATACTCTGGTGCAATACTCTGCAATACCCTGCGCAATATTCTGCAATACCCTGCGCAATACTCTGCAATACTCTGCAATACCCTGCGCAATATTCTGCAATACCCTGCGCAATACTCTGCAATACCCTGCGCAATACCCTGGTGCAATACTCTGCAATACTCTGGTGCAATACTCTGCAATACCCTGCAAAATACTCTGCAATACCCTGCGCAATACTCTGCAATACCCTGCGCAATACCCTGCAAAATACTCTGCAATACCCTGGTGCAATACTCTGCAATACCCTGCGCAATACTCTGCAATACCCTGCGCAATACCCTGCAAAATACTCTGCAATACCCTGGTGCAATACTCTGCAATACTCTGGTGCAATACTCTGCAATACCCTGCGCAATACTCTGCAATACACTGGTGCAATACTCTGCAATACCCTGTGCAATACTCTGCAATACCCTGCGCAATACTCTGCAATACTCTGGCGCAATACTCTGCAATACCCTGCGCAATACTCTGCAATACCCTGCGCAATACCCTGCGCAATACTCTGCAATACCCTGGTGCAATACTCTGCAATACTCTGGTGCAATACTCTGCAATACCCTGCGCAATACTCTGCAATACCCTGCGCAATACTCTGCAATACTCTGGTGCAATACTCTGCAATACCCTGGTGCAATACTCTGCAATACTCTGCAATACCCTGCGCAATACTCTGCAATACCCTGCGCAATACTCTGCAATACTCTGGTGCAATACTCTGCAATACCCTGGTGCAATACCCTGCAATACCCTGCAATACCCTGCGCAATACTCTGCAATACCCTGCGCAATACTCTGCAATACTCTGGTGCAATACTCTGCAATACCCTGGTGCAATACTCTGCAATACCCTGCGCAATACTCTGCAATACTCTGGTGCAATACTCTGCAATACCCTGGTGCAATACCCTGCAATACCCTGCGCAATACTCTGCAATACCCTGCGCAATACCCTGCAATACCCTGCGCAATACTCTGCAATACTCTGGTGCAATACTCTGCAATACCCTGGTGCAATACTCTGCAATACCCTGCGCAATACTCTGCAATACCCTGGTGCAATACCCTGCGCAATACTCTGCAATACCCTGCGCAATACCCTGCGCAATACTCTGCAATACCCTGCAATACCCTGCGCAATACTCTGCAATACCCTGCGCAATATTCTGCAATACCCTGTGCAATACTCTGCAATACCCTGCGCAATACCCTGGTGCAATACTCTGCAATACTCTGGTGCAATACTCTGCAATACTCTGGTGCAATACTCTGCAATACCCTGCAAAATACTCTGCAATACCCTGCGCAATACCCTGCAAAATACTCTGCAATACCCTGGTGCAATACTCTGCAATACTCTGGTGCAATACTCTGCAATACCCTGCGCAATACTCTGCAATACCCTGCGCAATACCCTGCAAAATACTCTGCAATACCCTGGTGCAATACTCTGCAATACTCTGGTGCAATACTCTGCAATACCCTGCAATACCCTGCGCAATACTCTGCAATACTCTGGCGCAATACTCTGCAATACCCTGCGCAATACTCTGCAATACCCTGCGCAATACCCTGCGCAATACTCTGCAATACCCTGGTGCAATACTCTGCAATACTCTGGTGCAATACTCTGCAATACCCTGCGCAATACTCTACAATACCCTGCGCAATACTCTGCAATACTCTGGTGCAATACTCTGCAATACCCTGGTGCAATACTCTGCAATACTCTGCAATACCCTGCGCAATACTCTGCAATACCCTGCGCAATACTCTGCAATACTCTGGTGCAATACTCTGCAATACCCTGGTGCAATACCCTGCAATACCCTGCGCAATACTCTGCAATACCCTGCACAATACTCTGCAATACCCTGCGCAATACTCTGCAATACTCTGGTGCAATACTCTGCAATACCCTGGTGCAATACTCTGCAATACCCTGCGCAATACTCTGCAATACCCTGCGCAATTCTCTGCAATACTCTGGTGCAATACTCTGCAATACCCTGGTGCAATACCCTGCAATACCCTGCGCAATACTCTGCAATACCCTGCGCAATACCCTGCAATACCCTGCGCAATACTCTGCAATACTCTGGTGCAATACTCTGCAATACCCTGGTGCAATACTCTGCAATACCCTGCGCAATACTCTGCAATACCCTGGTGCAATACCCTGCGCAATACTCTGCAATACCCTGCGCAATACCCTGCGCAATACTCTGCAATACCCTGCAATACCCTGCGCAATACTCTGCAATACCCTGCGCAATATTCTGCAATACCCTGCGCAATACTCTGCAATACCCTGCGCAATACCCTGGTGCAATACTCTGCAATACTCTGGTGCAATACTCTGCAATACTCTGGTGCAATACTCTGCAATACCCTGCAAAATACTCTGCAATACCCTGCGCAATACCCTGCAAAATACTCTGCAATACCCTGGTGCAATACTCTGCAATACTCTGGTGCAATACTCTGCAATACCCTGCGCAATACTCTGCAATACCCTGCGCAATACCCTGCAAAATACTCTGCAATACCCTGGTGCAATACTCTGCAATACTCTGGTGCAATACTCTGCAATACCCTGCAATACCCTGCGCAATACTCTGCAATACTCTGGCGCAATACTCTGCAATACCCTGTGCAATACTCTGCAATACCCTGCGCAATACCCTGCGCAATACTCTGCAATACCCTGGTGCAATACTCTGCAATACTCTGGTGCAATACTCTGCAATACCCTGCGCAATACTCTGCAATACCCTGCGCAATACTCTGCAATACTCTGGTGCAATACTCTGCAATACCCTGGTGCAATACTCTGCAATACTCTGCAATACCCTGCGCAATACTCTGCAATACCCTGCGCAATACTCTGCAATACTCTGGTGCAATACTCTGCAATACCCTGGTGCAATACCCTGCAATACCCTGCGCAATACTCTGCAATACCCTGCACAATACTCTGCAATACCCTGCGCAATACTCTGCAATACTCTGGTGCAATACTCTGCAATACCCTGGTGCAATACTCTGCAATACCCTGCGCAATACTCTGCAATACCCTGCGCAATTCTCTGCAATACTCTGGTGCAATACTCTGCAATACCCTGGTGCAATACCCTGCGCAATACTCTGCAATACCCTGCGCAATACCCTGCAATACCCTGCGCAATACTCTGCAATACCCTGCACAATACTCTGCAATACTCTGCAATACTCTGGTGCAATACTCTGCAATACCCTGCGCAATACCCTGCAAAATACTCTGCAATACCCTGGTGCAATACTCTGCAATACCCTGCGCAATACTCTGCAATACCCTGCGCAATACCCTGGTGCAATACTCTGCAATACTCTGCAATACTCTGGTGCAATACTCTGCAATACTCTGGTGCAATACTCTGCAATACCCTGCGCAATATTCTGCAATACCCTGCGCAATACTCTGCAATACTCTGCAATACCCTGCGCAATATTCTGCAATACCCTGCGCAATACTCTGCAATACCCTGCGCAATACCCTGGTGCAATACTCTGCAATACTCTGGTGCAATACTCTGCAATACCCTGCAAAATACTCTGCAATACCCTGTGCAATACCCTGCAAAATACTCTGCAATACCCTGGTGCAATACTCTGCAATACTCTGGTGCAATACTCTGCAATACCCTGCGCAATACTCTGCAATACCCTGCGCAATACCCTGCAAAATACTCTGCAATACCCTGGTGCAATACTCTGCAATACACTGGTGCAATACTCTGCAATACCCTGCGCAATACTCTGCAATACCCTGCGCAATACTCTGCAATACTCTGGCGCAATACTCTGCAATACCCTGCGCAATACTCTGCAATACCCTGCGCAATACCCTGCGCAATACTCTGCAATACCCTGGTGCAATACTCTGCAATACTCTGGTGCAATACTCTGCAATACCCTGCGCAATACTCTGCAATACCCTGCGCAATACTCTGCAATACTCTGGTGCAATACTCTGCAATACCCTGGTGCAATACTCTGCAATACTCTGCAATACCCTGCGCAATACTCTGCAATACCCTGCGCAATACTCTGCAATACCCTGGTGCAATACTCTGCAATACTCTGGTGCAATACTCTGCAATACCCTGCGCAATACTCTGCAATACCCTGCGCAATACCCTGCAATACCCTGCGCAATACTCTGCAATACCCTGGTGCAATACTCTGCAATACCCTGCGCAATACTCTGCAATACCCTGCGCAATACTCTGCAATACCCTGTGCAATACTCTGCAATACTCTGGTGCAATACTCTTCAATACCCTGCGCAATACTCTGCAATACCCTGCGCAATACTCTGCAATACCCTGCGCAATACTCTGCAATACCCTGTGCAATACTCTGCAATACTCTGGTGCAATACTCTGCAATACCCTGCGCAATACTCTGCAATACCCTGCGCAATACCCTGCAAAATACTCTGCAATACCCTGGTGCAATACTCTGCAATACCCTGCGCAATACTCTGCAATACCCTGCGCAATACCCTGCAAAATACTCTGCAATACCCTGGTGCAATACTCTGCAATACTCTGGTGCAATACTCTGCAATACCCTGCGCAATACTCTGCAATACCCTGCGCAATACCCTGCAATACCCTGCGCAATACTCTGCAATACTCTGGTGCAATACTCTGCAATACCCTGGTGCAATACTCTGCAATACCCTGCGCAATACTCTGCAATACCCTGCGCAATACTCTGCAATACTCTGGTGCAATACTCTGCAATACCCTGGTGCAATACTCTGCAATACCCTGCGCAATACTCTGCAATACCCTGCGCAATACTCTGCAATACTCTGGTGCAATACTCTGCAATACCCTGGTGCAATACCCTGCGCAATACTCTGCAATACCCTGCGCAATACCCTGCAATACCCTGCGCAATACTCTGCAATACCCTGCGCAATACTCTGCAATACTCTGCAATACTCTGGTGCAATACTCTGCAATACCCTGCGCAATACCCTGCAAAATACTCTGCAATACCCTGGTGCAATACTCTGCAATACCCTGCGCAATACTCTGCAATACCCTGCGCAATACCCTGGTGCAATACTCTGCAATACTCTGGTGCAATACTCTGCAATACTCTGGTGCAATACTCTGCAATACCCTGCAAAATACTCTGCAATACCCTGCGCAACACTCTGCAATACCCTGCGCAATACCCTGCGCAATACCCTGCAAAATACTCTGCAATACCCTGGTGCAATACTCTGCAATACTCTGGTGCAATACCCTGCGCAATACTCTGCAATACCCTGCGCAATACCCTGCGCAATACTCTGCAATACCCTGCAAAATACTCTGCAATACCCTGCGCAATACCCTGCAAAATACTCTGCAATACCCTGGTGCAATACTCTGCAATACTCTGGTGCAATACCCTGCGCAATACTCTGCAATACCCTGCGCAATACCCTGCGCAATACTCTGCAATACCCTGCAATACCCTGCGCAATACTCTGCAATACCCTGCGCAATATTCTGCAATACCCTGTGCAATACTCTGCAATACTCTGCAATACCCTGCGCAATACTCTGCAATACCCTGCGCAATATTCTGCAATACCCTGTGCAATACTCTGCAATACTCTGCAATACCCTGCGCAATATTCTGCAATACCCTGCGCAATACTCTGCAATACCCTGCGCAATACCCTGGTGCAATACTCTGCAATACTCTGGTGCAATACTCTGCAATACCCTGCAAAATACTCTGCAATACCCTGCGCAATACCCTGCAAAATACTCTGCAATACCCTGGTGCAATACTCTGCAATACTCTGGTGCAATACTCTGCAATACCCTGCGCAATACTCTGCAATACCCTGCGCAATACCCTGCAATACCCTGCGCAATACTCTGCAATACTCTGGCGCAATACTCTGCAATACCCTGCGCAATACTCTGCAATACCCTGCGCAATACCCTGCGCAATACTCTGCAATACCCTGGTGCAATACTCTGCAATACTCTGGTGCAATACTCTGCAATACCCTGCGCAATACTCTGCAATACCCTGCGCAATACCCTGGTGCAATACTCTGCAATACTCTGCAATACCCTGCGCAATACTCTGCAATACCCTGCGCAATACTCTGCAATACCCTGCGCAATACTCTGCAATACTCTGGTGCAATACTCTGCAATACCCTGGTGCAATACTCTGCAATACCCTGCGCAATACTCTGCAATACCCTGCGCAATACTCTGCAATACCCTGCGCAATACTCTGCAATACTCTGGTGCAATACTCTGCAATACCCTGGTGCAATACCCTGCAATACCCTGCGCAATACTCTGCAATACCCTGCGCAATACCCTGCAATACCCTGCGCAATACTCTGCAATACTCTGGTGCAATACTCTGCAATACCCTGGTGCAATACTCTGCAATACCCTGCGCAATACTCTGCAATACCCTGGTGCAATACTCTGCAATACTCTGGTGCAATACTCTGCAATACCCTGCGCAATACTCTGCAATACCCTGCGCAATACCCTGCAATACCCTGCGCAATACTATGCAATACCCTGCGCAATACTCTGCAATACTCTGCAATACCCTGCGCAATATTCTGCAATACTCTGGCGCAATACTCTGCAATACCCTGCGCAATACCCTGGTGCAATACTCTGCAATACTCTGGTGCAATACTCTGCAATACCCTGGTGCAATACTCTGCAATACCCTGCGCAATACTCTGCAATACCCTGCGCAATACCCTGGTGCAATACTCTGCAATACTCTGGTGCAATACTCTGCAATACCCTGCAAAATACTCTGCAATACCCTGCGCAATACCCTGCAAAATACTCTGCAATACCCTGGTGCAATACTCTGCAATACTCTGGTGCAATACTCTGCAATACCCTGCGCAATACTCTGCAATACCCTGCGCAATACCCTGCAATACCCTGCGCAATACTCTGCAATACTCTGGCGCAATACTCTGCAATACCCTGCGCAATACTCTGCAATACCCTGCGCAATACCCTGCGCAATACTCTGCAATACCCTGGTGCAATACTCTGCAATACTCTGGTGCAATACTCTGCAATACCCTGCGCAATACTCTGCAATACCCTGCGCAATACCCTGGTGCAATACTCTGCAATACCCTGGTGCAATACCCTGCGCAATACTCTGCAATACCCTGCGCAATACTCTGCAATACCCTGCGCAATACTCTGCAATACTCTGGTGCAATACTCTGCAATACTCTGGTGCAATACTCTGCAATACCCTGGTGCAATACTCTGCAATACCCTGCGCAATACTCTGCAATACCCTGCGCAATACCCTGCAATACCCTGCGCAATACTCTGCAATACTCTGGTGCAATACTCTGCAATACCCTGGTGCAATACTCTGCAATACCCTGCGCAATACTCTGCAATACCCTGGTGCAATACTCTGCAATACTCTGGTGCAATACTCTGCAATACCCTGCGCAATACTCTGCAATACCCTGCGCAATACCCTGGTGCAATACTCTGCAATACTCTGCAATACTCTGGTGCAATACTCTGCAATACCCTGGTGCAATACTCTGCAATACCCTGCGCAATACTCTGCAATACCCTGGTGCAATACTCTGCAATACTCTGGTGCAATACTCTGCAATACCCTGCGCAATACTCTGCAATACCCTGCGCAATACCCTGCAATACCCTGCGCAATACTCTGCAATACCCTGCGCAATACTCTGCAATACTCTGGTGCAATACTCTGCAATACCCTGGTGCAATACTCTGCAATACCCTGGTGCAATACTCTGCAATACCCTGCGCAATACTCTGCAATACCCTGGTGCAATACTCTGCAATACTCTGGTGCAATACTCTGCAATACCCTGCGCAATACTCTGCAATACCCTGCGCAATACTCTGCAATACCCTGCGCAATACTCTGCAATACCCTGCGCAATACTCTGCAATACTCTGGTGCAATACTCTGCAATACCCTGGTGCAATACTCTGCAATACCCTGCGCAATACTCTGCAATACCCTGCGCAATACCCTGCAATACCCTGCGCAATACTCTGCAATACTCTGGTGCAATACTCTGCAATACCCTGGTGCAATACTCTGCAATACCCTGCGCAATACTCTGCAATACCCTGGTGCAATACTCTGCAATACTCTGGTGCAATACTCTGCAATACCCTGCGCAATACTCTGCAATACCCTGCGCAATACCCTGGTGCAATACTCTGCAATACTCTGCAATACTCTGGTGCAATACTCTGCAATACTCTGGTGCAATACTCTGCAATACCCTGCGCAATATTCTACAATACCCTGCGCAATACTCTGCAATACTCTGCAATACCCTGCGCAATATTCTGCAATACCCTGCGCAATACTCTGCAATACCCTGCGCAATACCCTGGTGCAATACTCTGCAATACTCTGGTGCAATACTCTGCAATACCCTGCGCAATACTCTGCAATACCCTGCGCAATACCCTGCAAAATACTCTGCAATACCCTGGTGCAATACTCTGCAATACTCTGGTGCAATACTCTGCAATACCCTGCGCAATACTCTGCAATACTCTGGTGCAATACTCTGCAATACCCTGGTGCAATACTCTGCAATACTCTGCAATACCCTGCGCAATACTCTGCAATACCCTGCGCAATACTCTGCAATACCCTGCGCAATACTCTGCAATACTCTGGTGCAATACTCTGCAATACCCTGGTGCAATACTCTGCAATACCCTGCGCAATACTCTGCAATACCCTGCGCAATACTCTGCAATACCCTGCGCAATACTCTGCAATACTCTGGTGCAATACTCTGCAATACCCTGGTGCAGTACCCTGCAATACCCTGCGCAATACTCTGCAATACCCTGCGCAATACCCTGCAATACCCTGCGCAATACTCTGCAATACTCTGGTGCAATACTCTGCAATACCCTGGTGCAATACTCTGCAATACCCTGCGCAATACTCTGCAATACCCTGGTGCAATACTCTGCAATACTCTGGTGCAATACTCTGCAATACCCTGCGCAATACTCTGCAATACCCTGCGCAATACCCTGCAATACCCTGCGCAATACTCTGCAATACCCTGCGCAATACTCTGCAATACTCTGCAATACTCTGGTGCAATACTCTGCAATACCCTGCAAAATACTCTGCAATACCCTGCGCAATACCCTGGTGCAATACTCTGCAATACTCTGCAATACTCTGGTGCAATACTCTGCAATACTCTGGTGCAATACTCTGCAATACCCTGCGCAATATTCTGCAATACCCTGCGCAATACTCTGCAATACTCTGCAATACCCTGCGCAATATTCTGCAATACCCTGCGCAATACTCTGCAATACCCTGCGCAATACCCTGGTGCAATACTCTGCAATACTCTGGTGCAATACTCTGCAATACCCTGCAAAATACTCTGCAATACCCTGCGCAATACCCTGCAAAATACTCTGCAATACCCTGGTGCAATACTCTGCAATACTCTGGTGCAATACTCTGCAATACCCTGCGCAATACTCTGCAATACCCTGCGCAATACCCTGCAAAATACTCTGCAATACCCTGGTGCAATACTCTGCAATACACTGGTGCAATACTCTGCAATACCCTGCGCAATACTCTGCAATACCCTGCGCAATACTCTGCAATACTCTGGCGCAATACTCTGCAATACCCTGCGCAATACTCTGCAATACCCTGCGCAATACCCTGCGCAATACTCTGCAATACCCTGGTGCAATACTCTGCAATACTCTGGTGCAATACTCTGCAATACCCTGCGCAATACTCTGCAATACCCTGCGCAATACTCTGCAATACTCTGGTGCAATACTCTGCAATACCCTGGTGCAATACTCTGCAATACTCTGCAATACCCTGCGCAATACTCTGCAATACCCTGCGCAATACTCTGCAATACTCTGGTGCAATACTCTGCAATACCCTGGTGCAATACCCTGCAATACCCTGCAATACCCTGCGCAATACTCTGCAATACCCTGCGCAATACTCTGCAATACTCTGGTGCAATACTCTGCAATACCCTGGTGCAATACTCTGCAATACCCTGCGCAATACTCTGCAATACCCTGCGCAATTCTCTGCAATACTCTGGTGCAATACTCTGCAATACCCTGGTGCAATACCCTGCGCAATACTCTGCAATACCCTGCGCAATACCCTGCAATACCCTGCGCAATACTCTGCAATACCCTGCGCAATACTCTGCAATACTCTGCAATACTCTGGTGCAATACTCTGCAATACCCTGCGCAATACCCTGCAAAATACTCTGCAATACCCTGGTGCAATACTCTGCAATACCCTGCGCAATACTCTGCAATACCCTGCGCAATACCCTGGTGCAATACTCTGCAATACTCTGCAATACTCTGGTGCAATACTCTGCAATACTCTGGTGCAATACTCTGCAATACCCTGCAAAATACTCTGCAATACCCTGCGCAATACTCTGCAATACCCTGCGCAATACCCTGCGCAATACCCTGCAAAATACTCTGCAATACCCTGCGCAATACTCTGCAATACCCTGCGCAATACTCTGCAATACCCTGCAAAATACTCTGCAATACCCTGCGCAATACCCTGCAAAATACTCTGCAATACCCTGGTGCAATACTCTGCAATACTCTGGTGCAATACCCTGCGCAATACTCTGCAATACCCTGCGCAATACTCTGCAATACCCTGCAATACCCTGCGCAATACTCTGCAATACCCTGCGCAATATTCTGCAATACCCTGCGCAATACTCTGCAATACTCTGCAATACCCTGCGCAATATTCTGCAATACCCTGCGCAATACTCTGCAATACCCTGCGCAATACCCTGGTGCAATACTCTGCAATACTCTGGTGCAATACTCTGCAATACCCTGCAAAATACTCTGCAATACCCTGCGCAATACCCTGCAAAATACTCTGCAATACCCTGGTGCAATACTCTGCAATACTCTGGTGCAATACTCTGCAATACCCTGCGCAATACTCTGCAATACCCTGCGCAATACCCTGCAAAATACTCTGCAATACCCTGGTGCAATACTCTGCAATACACTGGTGCAATACTCTGCAATACCCTGCGCAATACTCTGCAATACCCTGCGCAATACTCTGCAATACTCTGGCGCAATACTCTGCAATACCATGCGCAATACTCTGCAATACCCTGCGCAATACTCTGCAATACTCTGGTGCAATACTCTGCAATACCCTGGTGCAATACTCTGCAATACCCTGCGCAATACTCTGCAATACCCTGCGCAATACTCTGCAATACTCTGGTGCAATACTCTGCAATACCCTGGTGCAATACTCTGCAATACCCTGCGCAATACTCTGCAATACCCTGCGCAATACCCTGCAATACCCTGCGCAATACTCTGCAATACTCTGGTGCAATACTCTGCAATACCCTGGTGCAATACTCTGCAATACCCTGCGCAATACTCTGCAATACCCTGGTGCAATACTCTGCAATACTCTGGTGCAATACTCTGCAATACCCTGCGCAATACTCTGCAATACCCTGCGCAATACCCTGCAATACCCTGCGCAATACTCTGCAATACCCTGGTGCAATACTCTGCAATACCCTGCGCAATACTCTGCAATACCCTGCGCAATACTCTGCAATACCCTGTGCAATACTCTGCAATACTCTGGTGCAATACTCTGCAATACCCTGCGCAATACTCTGCAATACCCTGCGCAATACTCTGCAATACCATGTGCAATACTCTGCAATACTCTGGTGCAATACTCTGCAATACCCTGCGCAATACTCTGCAATACCCTGCGCAATACCCTGCAAAATACTCTGCAATACCCTGGTGCAATACTCTGCAATACCCTGCGCAATACTCTGCAATACCCTGCGCAATACCCTGCAAAATACTCTGCAATACCCTGGTGCAATACTCTGCAATACTCTGGTGCAATACTCTGCAATACCCTGCGCAATACTCTGCAATACCCTGCGCAATACCCTGCAATACCCTGCGCAATACTCTGCAATACCCTGGTGCAATACTCTGCAATACCCTGGTGCAATACTCTGCAATACCCTGCGCAATACTCTGCAATACCCTGCGCAATACTCTGCAATACTCTGGTGCAATACTCTGCAATACCCTGGTGCAATACTCTGCAATACCCTGCGCAATACTCTGCAATACCCTGCGCAATACTCTGCAATACTCTGGTGCAATACTCTGCAATACCCTGGTGCAATACCCTGCGCAATACTCTGCAATACCCTGCGCAATACCCTGCAATACCCTGCGCAATACTCTGCAATACCCTGCGCAATACTCTGCAATACTCTGCAATACTCTGGTGCAATACTCTGCAATACCCTGCGCAATACCCTGCAAAATACTCTGCAATACCCTGGTGCAATACTCTGCAATACCCTGCGCAATACTCTGCAATACCCTGCGCAATACCCTGGTGCAATACTCTGCAATACTCTGGTGCAATACTCTGCAATACTCTGGTGCAATACTCTGCAATACCCTGCAAAATACTCTGCAATACCCTGCGCAATACTCTGCAATACCCTGCGCAATACCCTGCGCAATACCCTGCAAAATACTCTGCAATACCCTGGTGCAATACTCTGCAATACTCTGGTGCAATACCCTGCGCAATACTCTGCAATACCCTGCGCAATACCCTGCGCAATACTCTGCAATACCCTGCAAAATACTCTGCAATACCCTGCGCAATACCCTGCAAAATACTCTGCAATACCCTGGTGCAATACTCTGCAATACTCTGGTGCAGTACCCTGCGCAATACTCTGCAATACCCTGCGCAATACCCTGCGCAATACTCTGCAATACCCTGCGCAATACTCTGCAATACCCTGCGCAATATTCTGCAATACCCTGCACAATACTCTGCAATACCCTGCGCAATACCCTGGTGCAATACTATGCAATACTCTGGTGCAATACTCTGCAATACCCTGCAAAATACTCTGCAATACCCTGCGCAATACCCTGCAAAATACTCTGCAATACCCTGGTGCAATACTATGCAATACTCTGGTGCAATACTCTGCAATACCCTGCGCAATACTCTGCAATACCCTGCGCAATACCCTGCAAAATACTCTGCAATACCCTGGTGCAATACTCTGCAATACTCTGGTGCAATACTCTGCAATACCCTGCAATACCCTGCGCAATACTCTGCAATACTCTGGCGCAATACTCTGCAATACCCTGCGCAATACTCTGCAATACCCTGCGCAATACCCTACGCAATACTCTGCAATACCCTGGTGCAATACTCTGCAATACTCTGGTGCAATACTCTGCAATACCCTGCGCAATACTCTGCAATACCCTGCGCAATACTCTGCAATACTCTGGTGCAATACTCTGCAATACCCTGGTGCAATACTCTGCAATACTCTGCAATACCCTGCGCAATACTCTGCAATACCCTGCACAATACTCTGCAATACTCTGGTGCAATACTCTGCAATACCCTGGTGCAATACCCTGCAATACCCTGCGCAATACTCTGCAATACCCTGCGCAATACTCTGCAATACCCTGCGCAATACTCTGCAATACTCTGGTGCAATACTCTGCAATACCCTGGTGCAATACTCTGCAATACCCTGCGCAATACTCTGCAATACCCTGCGCAATTCTCTGCAATACTCTGGTGCAATACTCTGCAATACCCTGGTGCAATACCCTGCGCAATACTCTGCAATACCCTGCGCAATACCCTGCAATACCCTGCGCAATACTCTGCAATACCCTGCGCAATACTCTGCAATACTCTGCAATACTCTGGTGCAATACTCTGCAATACCCTGCGCAATACCCTGCAAAATACTCTGCAATACCATGGTGCAATACTCTGCAATACCCTGCGCAATACTCTGCAATACCCTGCGCAATACCCTGGTGCAATACTCTGCAATACTCTGCAATACTCTGGTGCAATACTCTGCAATACTCTGGTGCAATACTCTGCAATACCCTGCGCAATATTCTGCAATACCCTGCGCAATACTCTGCAATACTCTGCAATACCCTGCGCAATATTCTGCAATACCCTGCGCAATACTCTGCAATACCCTGCGCAATACCCTGGTGCAATACTCTGCAATACTCTGGTGCAATACTCTGCAATACCCTGCAAAATACTCTGCAATACCCTGCGCAATACCCTGCAAAATACTCTGCAATACCCTGGTGCAATACTCTGCAATACTCTGGTGCAATACTCTGCAATACCCTGCGCAATACTCTGCAATACCCTGCGCAATACCCTGCAAAATACTCTGCAATACCCTGGTGCAATACTCTGCAATACACTGGTGCAATACTCTGCAATACCCTGCGCAATACTCTGCAATACCCTGCGCAATACTCTGCAATACTCTGGCGCAATACTCTGCAATACCCTGCGCAATACTCTGCAATACCCTGCGCAATACCCTGCGCAATACTCTGCAATACCCTGGTGCAATACTCTGCAATACTCTGGTGCAATACTCTGCAATACCCTGCGCAATACTCTGCAATACCCTGCGCAATACTCTGCAATACTCTGGTGCAATACTCTGCAATACCCTGGTGCAATACTCTGCAATACCCTGCGCAATACTCTGCAATACCCTGCGCAATACTCTGCAATACCCTGGTGCAATACTCTGCAATACTCTGGTGCAATACTCTGCAATACCCTGCGCAATACTCTGCAATACCCTGCGCAATACCCTGCAATACCCTGCGCAATACTCTGCAATACCCTGGTGCAATACTCTGCAATACCCTGCGCAATACTCTGCAATACCCTGCGCAATACTCTGCAATACCCTGTGCAATACTCTGCAATACTCTGGTGCAATACTCTGCAATACCCTGCGCAATACTCTGCAATACCCTGCGCAATACTCTGCAATACCCTGCGCAATACTCTGCAATACCCTGTGCAATACTCTGCAATACTCTGGTGCAATACTCTGCAATACCCTGCGCAATACTCTGCAATACCCTGCGCAATACCCTGCAAAATACTCTGCAATACCCTGGTGCAATACTCTGCAATACCCTGCGCAATACTCTGCAATACCCTGCGCAATACCCTGCAAAATACTCTGCAATACCCTGGTGCAATACTCTGCAATACTCTGGTGCAATACTCTGCAATACCCTGCGCAATACTCTGCAATACCCTGCGCAATACCCTGCAATACCCTGCGCAATACTCTGCAATACTCTGGTGCAATACTCTGCAATACCCTGGTGCAATACTCTGCAATACCCTGCGCAATACTCTGCAATACCCTGCGCAATACTCTGCAATACTCTGGTGCAATACTCTGCAATACCCTGGTGCAATACTCTGCAATACCCTGCGCAATACTCTGCAATACCCTGCGCAATACTCTGCAATACTCTGGTGCAATACTCTGCAATACCCTGGTGCAATACCCTGCGCAATACTCTGCAATACCCTGCGCAATACCCTGCAATACCCTGCGCAATACTCTGCAATACCCTGCGCAATACTCTGCAATACTCTGCAATACTCTGGTGCAATACTCTGCAATACCCTGCGCAATACCCTGCAAAATACTCTGCAATACCCTGGTGCAATACTCTGCAATACCCTGCGCAATACTCTGCAATACCCTGCGCAATACCCTGGTGCAATACTCTGCAATACTCTGGTGCAATACTCTGCAATACTCTGGTGCAATACTCTGCAATACCCTGCGCAATACTCTGCAATACTCTGGTGCAATACTCTGCAATACCCTGGTGCAATACTCTGCAATACCCTGGTGCAATACTCTGCAATACCCTGCGCAATACTCTGCAATACCCTGGTGCAATACTCTGCAATACTCTGGTGCAATACTCTGCAATACCCTGCGCAATACTCTGCAATACCCTGCGCAATACTCTGCAATACCCTGCGCAATACTCTGCAATACCCTGCGCAATACTCTGCAATACTCTGGTGCAATACTCTGCAATACCCTGGTGCAATACTCTGCAATACCCTGCGCAATACTCTGCAATACCCTGCGCAATACCCTGCAATACCCTGCGCAATACTCTGCAATACTCTGGTGCAATACTCTGCAATACCCTGCGCAATACTCTGCAATACCCTGGTGCAATACTCTGCAATACTCTGCAATACTCTGGTGCAATACTCTGCAATACCCTGCGCAATACTCTGCAATACCCTGCGCAATACCCTGGTGCAATACTCTGCAATACTCTGCAATACTCTGGTGCAATACTCTGCAATACTCTGGTGCAATACTCTGCAATACCCTGCGCAATATTCTGCAATACCCTGCGCAATACTCTGCAATACTCTGCAATACCCTGCGCAATATTCTGCAATACCCTGCGCAATACTCTGCAATACCCTGCGCAATACCCTGGTGCAATACTCTGCAATACTCTGGTGCAATACTCTGCAATACCCTGGTGCAATACTCTGCAATACCCTGCGCAATACTCTGCAATACCCTGCGCAATACCCTGCAATACCCTGCGCAATACTCTGCAATACTCTGGTGCAATACTCTGCAATACCCTGGTGCAATACTCTGCAATACCCTGCGCAATACTCTGCAATACTCTGGTGCAATACCCTGCAATACCCTGCGCAATACTCTGCAATACCCTGCGCAATACCCTGCAATACCCTGCGCAATACTCTGCAATACTCTGGTGCAATACTCTGCAATACCCTGGTGCAATACTCTGCAATACCCTGCGCAATACTCTGCAATACCCTGGTGCAATACTCTGCAATACTCTGGTGCAATAATCTGCAATACCCTGCGCAATACTCTGCAATACCCTGCGCAATACCCTGCAATACCCTGCGCAATACTCTGCAATACCCTGCGCAATACTCTGCAATACTCTGCAATACCCTGCGCAATATTCTGCAATACTCTGGCGCAATACTCTGCAATACCCTGCGCAATACCCTGGTGCAATACTCTGCAATACTCTGGTGCAATACTCTGCAATACCCTGGTGCAATACTCTGCAATACCCTGCGCAATACTCTGCAATACCCTGCGCAATACCCTGGTGCAATACTCTGCAATACTCTGGTGCAATACTCTGCAATACCCTGCAAAATACTCTGCAATACCCTGCGCAATACCCTGCAAAATACTCTGCAATACCCTGGTGCAATACTCTGCAATACTCTGGTGCAATACTCTGCAATACCCTGCGCAATACTCTGCAATACCCTGCGCAATACCCTGCAATACCCTGCGCAATACTCTGCAATACTCTGGCGCAATACTCTGCAATACCCTGCGCAATACTCTGCAATACCCTGCGCAATACCCTGCGCAATACTCTGCAATACCCTGGTGCAATACTCTGCAATACTCTGGTGCAATACTCTGCAATACCCTGCGCAATACTCTGCAATACCCTGCGCAATACCCTGGTGCAATACTCTGCAATACCCTGGTGCAATACCCTGCGCAATACTCTGCAATACCCTGCGCAATACTCTGCAATACCCTGCGCAATACTCTGCAATACTCTGGTGCAATACTCTGCAATACTCTGGTGCAATACTCTGCAATACCCTGGTGCAATACTCTGCAATACCCTGCGCAATACTCTGCAATACCCTGCGCAATACTCTGCAATACCCTGCGCAATACTCTGCAATACTCTGGTGCAATACTCTGCAATACCCTGGTGCAATACCCTGCAATACCCTGCGCAATACTCTGCAATACCCTGCGCAATACCCTGCAATACCCTGCGCAATACTCTGCAATACTCTGGTGCAATACTCTGCAATACCCTGGTGCAATACTCTGCAATACCCTGCGCAATACTCTGCAATACCCTGGTGCAATACTCTGCAATACTCTGGTGCAATACTCTGCAATACCCTGCGCAATACTCTGCAATACCCTGCGCAATACTCTGCAATACTCTGGTGCAATACTCTGCAATACCCTGGTGCAATACTCTGCAATACCCTGGTGCAATACTCTGCAATACTCTGGTGCAATACTCTGCAATACCCTGCGCAATACTCTGCAATACCCTGCGCAATACTCTGCAATACCCTGCGCAATACTCTGCAATACCCTGCGCAATACTCTGCAATACTCTGGTGCAATACTCTGCAATACCCTGGTGCAATACTCTGCAATACCCTGCGCAATACTCTGCAATACCCTGCGCAATACCCTGCAATACCCTGCGCAATACTCTGCAATACTCTGGTGCAATACTCTGCAATACCCTGGTGCAATACTCTGCAATACCCTGCGCAATACTCTGCAATACCCTGGTGCAATACTCTGCAATACTCTGGTGCAATACTCTGCAATACCCTGCGCAATACTCTGCAATACCCTGCGCAATACCCTGGTGCAATACTCTGCAATACTCTGCAATACTCTGGTGCAATACTCTGCAATACTCTGGTGCAATACTCTGCAATACCCTGCAATACCCTGCGCAATACTCTGCAATACTCTGCAATACCCTGCGCAATATTCTGCAATACCCTGCGCAATACTCTGCAATACCCTGCGCAATACCCTGGTGCAATACTCTGCAATACTCTGGTGCAATACTCTGCAATACCCTGCGCAATACTCTGCAATACCCTGCGCAATACCCTGCAAAATACTCTGCAATACCCTGGTGCAATACTCTGCAATACTCTGGTGCAATACTCTGCAATACCCTGCGCAATACTCTGCAATACTCTGGTGCAATACTCTGCAATACCCTGGTGCAATACTCTGCAATACTCTGCAATACCCTGCGCAATACTCTGCAATACCCTGCGCAATACTCTGCAATACCCTGCGCAATACTCTGCAATACTCTGGTGCAATACTCTGCAATACCCTGGTGCAATACTCTGCAATACCCTGCGCAATACTCTGCAATACCCTGCACAATACTCTGCAATACCCTGCGCAATACTCTGCAATACTCTGGTGCAATACTCTGCAATACCCTGGTGCAATACCCTGCAATACCCTGCGCAATACTCTGCAATACCCTGCGCAATACCCTGCAATACCCTGCGCAATACTCTGCAATACTCTGGTGCAATACTCTGCAATACCCTGGTGCAATACTCTGCAATACCCTGCGCAATACTCTGCAATACCCTGGTGCAATACTCTGCAATACTCTGGTGCAATACTCTGCAATACCCTGCGCAATACTCTGCAATACCCTGCGCAATACCCTGCAATACCCTGCGCAATACTCTGCAATACCCTGCGCAATACTCTGCAATACTCTGCAATACTCTGGTGCAATACTCTGCAATACCCTGCGCAATACCCTGCAAAATACTCTGCAATACCCTGCGCAATACCCTGGTGCAATACTCTGCAATACTCTGCAATACTCTGGTGCAATACTCTGCAATACTCTGGTGCAATACTCTGCAATACCCTGCGCAATATTCTGCAATACCCTGCGCAATACTCTGCAATACTCTGCAATACCCTGCGCAATATTCTGCAATACCCTGCGCAATACTCTGCAATACCCTGCGCAATACCCTGGTGCAATACTCTGGTGCAATACTCTGCAATACCCTGCAAAATACTCTGCAATACCCTGCGCAATACTCTGCAATACCCTGGTGCAATACTCTGCAATACTCTGGTGCAATACTCTGCAATACCCTGCGCAATACTCTGCAATACCCTGCGCAATACCCTGCAATACCCTGCGCAATACTCTGCAATACCCTGCGCAATACTCTGCAATACTCTGGTGCAATACTCTGCAATACCCTGGTGCAATACTCTGCAATACCCTGGTGCAATACTCTGCAATACTCTGGTGCAATACTCTGCAATACCCTGCGCAATACTCTGCAATACCCTGCGCAATACTCTGCAATACCCTGCGCAATACTCTGCAATACCCTGCGCAATACTCTGCAATACTCTGGTGCAATACTCTGCAATACCCTGGTGCAATACTCTGCAATACCCTGCGCAATACTCTGCAATACCCTGCGCAATACCCTGCAATACCCTGCGCAATACTCTGCAATACTCTGGTGCAATACTCTGCAATACCCTGGTGCAATACTCTGCAATACCCTGCGCAATACTCTGCAATACCATGGTGCAATACTCTGCAATACTCTGGTGCAATACTCTGCAATACCCTGCGCAATACTCTGCAATACCCTGCGCAATACCCTGGTGCAATACTCTGCAATACTCTGCAATACTCTGGTGCAATACTCTGCAATACTCTGGTGCAATACTCTGCAATACCCTGCGCAATATTCTGCAATACCCTGCGCAATACTCTGCAATACTCTGCAATACCCTGCGCAATATTCTGCAATACCCTGCGCAATACTCTGCAATACCCTGCGCAATACCCTGGTGCAATACTCTGCAATACTCTGGTGCAATACTCTGCAATACCCTGCGCAATACTCTGCAATACCCTGCGCAATACCCTGCAAAATACTCTGCAATACCCTGGTGCAATACTCTGCAATACTCTGGTGCAATACTCTGCAATACCCTGCGCAATACTCTGCAATACTCTGGTGCAATACTCTGCAATACCCTGGTGCAATACTCTGCAATACTCTGCAATACCCTGCGCAATACTCTGCAATACCCTGCGCAATACTCTGCAATACCCTGCGCAATACTCTGCAATACTCTGGTGCAATACTCTGCAATACCCTGGTGCAATACTCTGCAATACCCTGCGCAATACTCTGCAATACCCTGCACAATACTCTGCAATACCCTGCGCAATACTCTGCAATACTCTGGTGCAATACTCTGCAATACCCTGGTGCAATACCCTGCAATACCCTGCGCAATACTCTGCAATACCCTGCGCAATACCCTGCAATACCCTGCGCAATACTCTGCAATACTCTGGTGCAATACTCTGCAATACCCTGGTGCAATACTCTGCAATACCCTGCGCAATACTCTGCAATACCCTGGTGCAATACTCTGCAATACTCTGGTGCAATACTCTGCAATACCCTGCGCAATACTCTGCAATACCCTGCGCAATACCCTGCAATACCCTGCGCAATACTCTGCAATACCCTGCGCAATACTCTGCAATACTCTGCAATACTCTGGTGCAATACTCTGCAATACCCTGCGCAATACCCTGCAAAATACTCTGCAATACCCTGCGCAATACCCTGGTGCAATACTCTGCAATACTCTGCAATACTCTGGTGCAATACTCTGCAATACTCTGGTGCAATACTCTGCAATACCCTGCGCAATATTCTGCAATACCCTGCGCAATACTCTGCAATACTCTGCAATACCCTGCGCAATATTCTGCAATACCCTGCGCAATACTCTGCAATACCCTGCGCAATACCCTGGTGCAATACTCTGCAATACTCTGGTGCAATACTCTGCAATACCCTGCAAAATACTCTGCAATACCCTGCGCAATACTCTGCAATACCCTGCGCAATACCCTGCAAAATACTCTGCAATACCCTGGTGCAATACTCTGCAATACCCTGCGCAATACTCTGCAATACCCTGCGCAATACCCTGCAAAATACTCTGCAATACCCTGGTGCAATACTCTGCAATACTCTGGTGCAATACTCTGCAATACCCTGCGCAATACTCTGCAATACACTGGTGCAATACTCTGCAATACCCTGTGCAATACTCTGCAATACCCTGCGCAATACTCTGCAATACTCTGGCGCAATACTCTGCAATACCCTGCGCAATACTCTGCAATACCCTGCGCAATACCCTGCGCAATACTCTGCAATACCCTGGTGCAATACTCTGCAATACTCTGGTGCAATACTCTGCAATACCCTGCGCAATACTCTGCAATACCCTGCGCAATACTCTGCAATACTCTGGTGCAATACTCTGCAATACCCTGGTGCAATACTCTGCAATACTCTGCAATACCCTGCGCAATACTCTGCAATACCCTGCGCAATACTCTGCAATACTCTGGTGCAATACTCTGCAATACCCTGGTGCAATACCCTGCAATACCCTGCAATACCCTGCGCAATACTCTGCAATACCCTGCGCAATACTCTGCAATACTCTGGTGCAATACTCTGCAATACCCTGGTGCAATACTCTGCAATACCCTGCGCAATACTCTGCAATACTCTGGTGCAATACTCTGCAATACCCTGGTGCAATACCCTGCAATACCCTGCGCAATACTCTGCAATACCCTGCGCAATACCCTGCAATACCCTGCGCAATACTCTGCAATACTCTGGTGCAATACTCTGCAATACCCTGGTGCAATACTCTGCAATACCCTGCGCAATACTCTGCAATACCCTGGTGCAATACCCTGCGCAATACTCTGCAATACCCTGCGCAATACCCTGCGCAATACTCTGCAATACCCTGCAATACCCCGCGCAATACTCTGCAATACCCTGCGCAATATTCTGCAATACCCTGCGCAATACTCTGCAATACCCTGCGCAATACCCTGGTGCAATACTCTGCAATACTCTGGTGCAATACTCTGCAATACTCTGGTGCAATACTCTGCAATACCCTGCAAAATACTCTGCAATACCCTGCGCAATACCCTGCAAAATACTCTGCAATACCCTGGTGCAATACTCTGCAATACTCTGGTGCAATACTCTGCAATACCCTGCGCAATACTCTGCAATACCCTGCGCAATACCCTGCAAAATACTCTGCAATACCCTGGTGCAATACTCTGCAATACTCTGGTGCAATACTCTGCAATACCCTGCAATACCCTGCGCAATACTCTGCAATACTCTGGCGCAATACTCTGCAATACCCTGCGCAATACTCTGCAATACCCTGCGCAATACCCTGCGCAATACTCTGCAATACCCTGGTGCAATACTCTGCAATACTCTGGTGCAATACTCTGCAATACCCTGCGCAATACTCTGCAATACCCTGCGCAATACTCTGCAATACTCTGGTGCAATACTCTGCAATACCCTGGTGCAATACTCTGCAATACTCTGCAATACCCTGCGCAATACTCTGCAATACCCTGCGCAATACTCTGCAATACTCTGGTGCAATACTCTGCAATACCCTGGTGCAATACCCTGCAATACCCTGCGCAATACTCTGCAATACCCTGCACAATACTCTGCAATACCCTGCGCAATACTCTGCAATACTCTGGTGCAATACTCTGCAATACCCTGGTGCAATACTCTGCAATACCCTGCGCAATACTCTGCAATACCCTGCGCAATTCTCTGCAATACTCTGGTGCAATACTCTGCAATACCCTGGTGCAATACCCTGCGCAATACTCTGCAATACCCTGCGCAATACCCTGCAATACCCTGCGCAATACTCTGCAATACCCTGCACAATACTCTGCAATACTCTGCAATACTCTGGTGCAATACTCTGCAATACCCTGCGCAATACCCTGCAAAATACTCTGCAATACCCTGGTGCAATACTCTGCAATACCCTGCGCAATACTCTGCAATACCCTGCGCAATACCCTGGTGCAATACTCTGCAATACTCTGCAATACTCTGGTGCAATACTCTGCAATACTCTGGTGCAATACTCTGCAATACCCTGCGCAATATTCTGCAATACCCTGCGCAATACTCTGCAATACTCTGCAATACCCTGCGCAATATTCTGCAATACCCTGCGCAATACTCTGCAATACCCTGCGCAATACCCTGGTGCAATACTCTGCAATACTCTGGTGCAATACTCTGCAATACCCTGCAAAATACTCTGCAATACCCTGCGCAATACCCTGCAAAATACTCTGCAATACCCTGGTGCAATACTCTGCAATACTCTGGTGCAATACTCTGCAATACCCTGCGCAATACTCTGCAATACCCTGCGCAATACCCTGCAAAATACTCTGCAATACCCTGGTGCAATACTCTGCAATACACTGGTGCAATACTCTGCAATACCCTGCGCAATACTCTGCAATACCCTGCGCAATACTCTGCAATACTCTGGCGCAATACTCTGCAATACCCTGCGCAATACTCTGCAATACCCTGCGCAATACCCTGCGCAATACTCTGCAATACCCTGGTGCAATACTCTGCAATACTCTGGTGCAATACTCTGCAATACCCTGCGCAATACTCTGCAATACCCTGCGCAATACTCTGCAATACTCTGGTGCAATACTCTGCAATACCCTGGTGCAATACTCTGCAATACTCTGCAATACCCTGCGCAATACTCTGCAATACCCTGCGCAATACTCTGCAATACCCTGGTGCAATACTCTGCAATACTCTGGTGCAATACTCTGCAATACCCTGCGCAATACTCTGCAATACCCTGCGCAATACCCTGCAATACCCTGCGCAATACTCTGCAATACCCTGGTGCAATACTCTGCAATACCCTGCGCAATACTCTGCAATACCCTGCGCAATACTCTGCAATACCCTGTGCAATACTCTGCAATACTCTGGTGCAATACTCTTCAATACCCTGCGCAATACTCTGCAATACCCTGCGCAATACTCTGCAATACCCTGCGCAATACTCTGCAATACCCTGTGCAATACTCTGCAATACTCTGGTGCAATACTCTGCAATACCCTGCGCAATACTCTGCAATACCCTGCGCAATACCCTGCAAAATACTCTGCAATACCCTGGTGCAATACTCTGCAATACCCTGCGCAATACTCTGCAATACCCTGCGCAATACCCTGCAAAATACTCTGCAATACCCTGGTGCAATACTCTGCAATACTCTGGTGCAATACTCTGCAATACCCTGCGCAATACTCTGCAATACCCTGCGCAATACCCTGCAATACCCTGCGCAATACTCTGCAATACTCTGGTGCAATACTCTGCAATACCCTGGTGCAATACTCTGCAATACCCTGCGCAATACTCTGCAATACCCTGCGCAATACTCTGCAATACTCTGGTGCAATACTCTGCAATACCCTGGTGCAATACTCTGCAATACCCTGCGCAATACTCTGCAATACCCTGCGCAATACTCTGCAATACTCTGGTGCAATACTCTGCAATACCCTGGTGCAATACCCTGCGCAATACTCTGCAATACCCTGCGCAATACCCTGCAATACCCTGCGCAATACTCTGCAATACCCTGCGCAATACTCTGCAATACTCTGCAATACTCTGGTGCAATACTCTGCAATACCCTGCGCAATACCCTGCAAAATACTCTGCAATACCCTGGTGCAATACTCTGCAATACCCTGCGCAATACTCTGCAATACCCTGCGCAATACCCTGGTGCAATACTCTGCAATACTCTGGTGCAATACTCTGCAATACTCTGGTGCAATACTCTGCAATACCCTGCAAAATACTCTGCAATACCCTGCGCAATACTCTGCAATACCCTGCGCAATACCCTGCGCAATACCCTGCAAAATACTCTGCAATACCCTGGTGCAATACTCTGCAATACTCTGGTGCAATACCCTGCGCAATACTCTGCAATACCCTGCGCAATACCCTGCGCAATACTCTGCAATACCCTGCAAAATACTCTGCAATACCCTGCGCAATACCCTGCAAAATACTCTGCAATACCCTGGTGCAATACTCTGCAATACTCTGGTGCAATACCCTGCGCAATACTCTGCAATACCCTGCGCAATACCCTGCGCAATACTCTGCAATACCCTGCAATACCCTGCGCAATACTCTGCAATACCCTGCGCAATATTCTGCAATACCCTGTGCAATACTCTGCAATACTCTGCAATACCCTGCGCAATATTCTGCAATACCCTGCGCAATACTCTGCAATACCCTGCGCAATACCCTGGTGCAATACTCTGCAATACTCTGGTGCAATACTCTGCAATACCCTGCAAAATACTCTGCAATACCCTGCGCAATACCCTGCAAAATACTCTGCAATACCCTGGTGCAATACTCTGCAATACTCTGGTGCAATACTCTGCAATACCCTGCGCAATACTCTGCAATACCCTGCGCAATACCCTGCAATACCCTGCGCAATACTCTGCAATACTCTGGCGCAATACTCTGCAATACCCTGCGCAATACTCTGCAATACCCTGCGCAATACCCTGCGCAATACTCTGCAATACCCTGGTGCAATACTCTGCAATACTCTGGTGCAATACTCTGCAATACCCTGCGCAATACTCTGCAATACCCTGCGCAATACCCTGGTGCAATACTCTGCAATACTCTGCAATACCCTGCGCAATACTCTGCAATACCCTGCGCAATACTCTGCAATACCCTGCGCAATACTCTGCAATACTCTGGTGCAATACTCTGCAATACCCTGGTGCAATACTCTGCAATACCCTGCGCAATACTCTGCAATACCCTGCGCAATACTCTGCAATACTCTGGTGCAATACTCTGCAATACCCTGGTGCAATACCCTGCAATACCCTGCGCAATACTCTGCAATACCCTGCGCAATACCCTGCAATACCCTGCGCAATACTCTGCAATACTCTGGTGCAATACTCTGCAATACCCTGGTGCAATACTCTGCAATACCCTGCGCAATACTCTGCAATACCCTGGTGCAATACTCTGCAATACTCTGGTGCAATACTCTGCAATACCCTGCGCAATACTCTGCAATACCCTGCGCAATACCCTGCAATACCCTGCGCAATACTCTGCAATACCCTGCGCAATACTCTGCAATACTCTGCAATACCCTGCGCAATATTCTGCAATACTCTGGCGCAATACTCTGCAATACCCTGCGCAATACCCTGGTGCAATACTCTGCAATACTCTGGTGCAATACTCTGCAATACCCTGGTGCAATACTCTGCAATACCCTGCGCAATACTCTGCAATACCCTGCGCAATACCCTGGTGCAATACTCTGCAATACTCTGGTGCAATACTCTGCAATACCCTGCAAAATACTCTGCAATACCCTGCGCAATACCCTGCAAAATACTCTGCAATACCCTGGTGCAATACTCTGCAATACTCTGGTGCAATACTCTGCAATACCCTGCGCAATACTCTGCAATACCCTGCGCAATACCCTGCAATACCCTGCGAAATACTCTGCAATACTCTGGCGCAATACTCTGCAATACCCTGCGCAATACTCTGCAATACCCTGCGCAATACCCTGCGCAATACTCTGCAATACCCTGGTGCAATACTCTGCAATACTCTGGTGCAATACTCTGCAATACCCTGCGCAATACTCTGCAATACCCTGCGCAATACCCTGGTGCAATACTCTGCAATACCCTGGTGCAATACCCTGCGCAATACTCTGCAATACCCTGCGCAATACTCTGCAATACCCTGCGCAATACTCTGCAATACTCTGGTGCAATACTCTGCAATACTCTGGTGCAATACTCTGCAATACCCTGGTGCAATACTCTGCAATACCCTGCGCAATACTCTGCAATACCCTGCGCAATACTCTGCAATACCCTGCGCAATACTCTGCAATACTCTGGTGCAATACTCTGCAATACCCTGGTGCAATACCCTGCAATACCCTGCGCAATACTCTGCAATACCCTGCGCAATACCCTGCAATACCCTGCGCAATACTCTGCAATACTCTGGTGCAATACTCTGCAATACCCTGGTGCAATACTCTGCAATACCCTGCGCAATACTCTGCAATACCCTGGTGCAATACTCTGCAATACTCTGGTGCAATACTCTGCAATACCCTGCGCAATACTCTGCAATACCCTGCGCAATACCCTGCAATACCCTGCGCAATACTCTGCAATACCCTGCGCAATACTCTGCAATACTCTGGTGCAATACTCTGCAATACCCTGGTGCAATACTCTGCAATACCCTGGTGCAATACTCTGCAATACCCTGCGCAATACTCTGCAATACCCTGGTGCAATACTCTGCAATACTCTGGTGCAATACTCTGCAATACCCTGCGCAATACTCTGCAATACCCTGCGCAATACTCTGCAATACCCTGCGCAATACTCTGCAATACCCTGCGCAATACTCTGCAATACTCTGGTGCAATACTCTGCAATACCCTGGTGCAATACTCTGCAATACCCTGCGCAATACTCTGCAATACCCTGCGCAATACCCTGCAATACCCTGCGCAATACTCTGCAATACTCTGGTGCAATACTCTGCAATACCCTGGTGCAATACTCTGCAATACCCTGCGCAATACTCTGCAATACCCTGGTGCAATACTCTGCAATACTCTGGTGCAATACTCTGCAATACCCTGCGCAATACTCTGCAATACCCTGCGCAATACCCTGGTGCAATACTCTGCAATACTCTGCAATACTCTGGTGCAATACTCTGCAATACTCTGGTGCAATACTCTGCAATACCCTGCGCAATATTCTACAATACCCTGCGCAATACTCTGCAATACTCTGCAATACCCTGCGCAATATTCTGCAATACCCTGCGCAATACTCTGCAATACCCTGCGCAATACCCTGGTGCAATACTCTGCAATACTCTGGTGCAATACTCTGCAATACCCTGCGCAATACTCTGCAATACCCTGCGCAATACCCTGCAAAATACTCTGCAATACCCTGGTGCAATACTCTGCAATACTCTGGTGCAATACTCTGCAATACCCTGCGCAATACTCTGCAATACTCTGGTGCAATACTCTGCAATACCCTGGTGCAATACTCTGCAATACTCTGCAATACCCTGCGCAATACTCTGCAATACCCTGCGCAATACTCTGCAATACCCTGCGCAATACTCTGCAATACTCTGGTGCAATACTCTGCAATACCCTGGTGCAATACTCTGCAATACCCTGCGCAATACTCTGCAATACCCTGCGCAATACTCTGCAATACCCTGCGCAATACTCTGCAATACTCTGGTGCAATACTCTGCAATACCCTGGTGCAATACCCTGCAATACCCTGCGCAATACTCTGCAATACCCTGCGCAATACCCTGCAATACCCTGCGCAATACTCTGCAATACTCTGGTGCAATACTCTGCAATACCCTGGTGCAATACTCTGCAATACCCTGCGCAATACTCTGCAATACCCTGGTGCAATACTCTGCAATACTCTGGTGCAATACTCTGCAATACCCTGCGCAATACTCTGCAATACCCTGCGCAATACCCTGCAATACCCTGCGCAATACTCTGCAATACCCTGCGCAATACTCTGCAATACTCTGCAATACTCTGGTGCAATACTCTGCAATACCCTGCAAAATACTCTGCAATACCCTGCGCAATACCCTGGTGCAATACTCTGCAATACTCTGCAATACTCTGGTGCAATACTCTGCAATACTCTGGTGCAATACTCTGCAATACCCTGCGCAATATTCTGCAATACCCTGCGCAATACTCTGCAATACTCTGCAATACCCTGCGCAATATTCTGCAATACCCTGCGCAATACTCTGCAATACCCTGCGCAATACCCTGGTGCAATACTCTGCAATACTCTGGTGCAATACTCTGCAATACCCTGCAAAATACTCTGCAATACCCTGCGCAATACCCTGCAAAATACTCTGCAATACCCTGGTGCAATACTCTGCAATACTCTGGTGCAATACTCTGCAATACCATGCGCAATACTCTGCAATACCCTGCGCAATACCCTGCAAAATACTCTGCAATACCCTGGTGCAATACTCTGCAATACACTGGTGCAATACTCTGCAATACCCTGCGCAATACTCTGCAATACCCTGCGCAATACTCTGCAATACTCTGGCGCAATACTCTGCAATACCCTGCGCAATACTCTGCAATACCCTGCGCAATACCCTGCGCAATACTCTGCAATACCCTGGTGCAATACTCTGCAATACTCTGGTGCAATACTCTGCAATACCCTGCGCAATACTCTGCAATACCCTGCGCAATACTCTGCAATACTCTGGTGCAATACTCTGCAATACCCTGGTGCAATACTCTGCAATACTCTGCAATACCCTGCGCAATACTCTGCAATACCCTGCGCAATACTCTGCAATACTCTGGTGCAATACTCTGCAATACCCTGGTGCAATACCCTGCAATACCCTGCAATACCCTGCGCAATACTCTGCAATACCCTGCGCAATACTCTGCAATACTCTGGTGCAATACTCTGCAATACCCTGGTGCAATACTCTGCAATACCCTGTGCAATACTCTGCAATACCCTGCGCAATTCTCTGCAATACTCTGGTGCAATACTCTGCAATACCCTGGTGCAATACCCTGCGCAATACTCTGCAATACCCTGCGCAATACCCTGCAATACCCTGCGCAATACTCTGCAATACCCTGCGCAATACTCTGCAATACTCTGCAATACTCTGGTGCAATACTCTGCAATACCCTGCGCAATACCCTGCAAAATACTCTGCAATACCCTGGTGCAATACTCTGCAATACCCTGCGCAATACTCTGCAATACCCTGCGCAATACCCTGGTGCAATACTCTGCAATACTCTGCAATACTCTGGTGCAATACTCTGCAATACTCTGGTGCAATACTCTGCAATACCCTGCAAAATACTCTGCAATACCCTGCGCAATACTCTGCAATACCCTGCGCAATACCCTGCGCAATACCCTGCAAAATACTCTGCAATACCCTGGTGCAATACTCTGCAATACTCTGGTGCAATATCCTGCGCAATACTCTGCAATACCCTGCGCAATACCCTGCGCAATACTCTGCAATACCCTGCAAAATACTCTGCAATACCCTGCGCAATACCCTGCAAAATACTCTGCAATACCCTGGTGCAATACTCTGCAATACTCTGGTGCAATACCCTGCGCAATACTCTGCAATACCCTGCGCAATACTCTGCAATACCCTGCAATACCCTGCGCAATACTCTGCAATACCCTGCGCAATATTCTGCAATACCCTGCGCAATACTCTGCAATACTCTGCAATACCCTGCGCAATATTCTGCAATACCCTGCGCAATACTCTGCAATACCCTGCGCAATACCCTGGTGCAATACTCTGCAATACTCTGGTGCAATACTCTGCAATACCCTGCAAAATACTCTGCAATACCCTGCGCAATACCCTGCAAAATACTCTGCAATACCCTGGTGCAATACTCTGCAATACTCTGGTGCAATACTCTGCAATACCCTGCGCAATACTCTGCAATACCCTGCGCAATACCCTGCAAAATACTCTGCAATACCCTGGTGCAATACTCTGCAATACACTGGTGCAATACTCTGCAATACCCTGCGCAATACTCTGCAATACCCTGCGCAATACTCTGCAATACTCTGGCGCAATACTCTGCAATACCATGCGCAATACTCTGCAATACCCTGCGCAATACTCTGCAATACTCTGGTGCAATACTCTGCAATACCCTGGTGCAATACTCTGCAATACCCTGCGCAATACTCTGCAATACCCTGCGCAATACTCTGCAATACTCTGGTGCAATACTCTGCAATACCCTGGTGCAATACTCTGCAATACCCTGCGCAATACTCTGCAATACCCTGCGCAATACCCTGCAATACCATGCGCAATACTCTGCAATACTCTGGTGCAATACTCTGCAATACCCTGGTGCAATACTCTGCAATACCCTGCGCAATACTCTGCAATACCCTGGTGCAATACTCTGCAATACTCTGGTGCAATACTCTGCAATACCCTGCGCAATACTCTGCAATACCCTGCGCAATACCCTGCAATACCCTGCGCAATACTCTGCAATACCCTGGTGCAATACTCTGCAATACCCTGCGCAATACTCTGCAATACCCTGCGCAATACTCTGCAATACCCTGTGCAATACTCTGCAATACTCTGGTGCAATACTCTGCAATACCCTGCGCAATACTCTGCAATACCCTGCGCAATACTCTGCAATACCCTGTGCAATACTCTGCAATACTCTGGTGCAATACTCTGCAATACCCTGCGCAATACTCTGCAATACCCTGCGCAATACCCTGCAAAATACTCTGCAATACCCTGGTGCAATACTCTGCAATACCCTGCGCAATACTCTGCAATACCCTGCGCAATACCCTGCAAAATACTCTGCAATACCCTGGTGCAATACTCTGCAATACTCTGGTGCAATACTCTGCAATACCCTGCGCAATACTCTGCAATACCCTGCGCAATACCCTGCAATACCCTGCGCAATACTCTGCAATACCCTGGTGCAATACTCTGCAATACCCTGGTGCAATACTCTGCAATACCCTGCGCAATACTCTGCAATACCCTGCGCAATACTCTGCAATACCCTGCGCAATACTCTGCAATACTCTGGTGCAATACTCTGCAATACCCTGGTGCAATACTCTGCAATACCCTGCGCAATACTCTGCAATACCCTGCGCAATACTCTGCAATACTCTGGTGCAATACTCTGCAATACCCTGGTGCAATACCCTGCGCAATACTCTGCAATACCCTGCGCAATACCCTGCAATACCCTGCGCAATACTCTGCAATACCCTGCGCAATACTCTGCAATACTCTGCAATACTCTGGTGCAATACTCTGCAATACCCTGCGCAATACCCTGCAAAATACTCTGCAATACCCTGGTGCAATACTCTGCAATACCCTGCGCAATACTCTGCAATACCCTGCGCAATACCCTGGTGCAATACTCTGCAATACTCTGGTGCAATACTCTGCAATACTCTGGTGCAATACTCTGCAATACCCTGCAAAATACTCTGCAATACCCTGCGCAATACTCTGCAATATCCTGCGCAATACCCTGCGCAATACCCTGCAAAATACTCTGCAATACCCTGGTGCAATACTCTGCAATACTCTGGTGCAATACCCTGCGCAATACTCTGCAATACCCTGCGCAATACCCTGCGCAATACTCTGCAATACCCTGCAAAATACTCTGCAATACCCTGCGCAATACCCTGCAAAATACTCTGCAATACCCCGGTGCAATACTCTGCAATACTCTGGTGCAGTACCCTGCGCAATACTCTGCAATACCCTGCGCAATACCCTGCGCAATACTCTGCAATACCCTGCGCAATACTCTGCAATACCCTGCGCAATATTCTGCAATACCCTGCGCAATACTCTGCAATACCCTGCGCAATACCCTGGTGCAATACTCTGCAATACTCTGGTGCAATACTCTGCAATACCCTGCAAAATACTCTGCAATACCCTGCGCAATACCCTGCAAAATACTCTGCAATACCCTGGTGCAATACTATGCAATACTCTGGTGCAATACTCTGCAATACCCTGCGCAATACTCTGCAATACCCTGCGCAATACCCTGCAAAATACTCTGCAATACCCTGGTGCAATACTCTGCAATACTCTGGTGCAATACTCTGCAATACCCTGCAATACCCTGCGCAATACTCTGCAATACTCTGGCGCAATACTCTGCAATACCCTGCGCAATACTCTGCAATACCCTGCGCAATACCCTACGCAATACTCTGCAATACCCTGGTGCAATACTCTGCAATACTCTGGTGCAATACTCTGCAATACCCTGCGCAATACTCTGCAATACCCTGCGCAATACTCTGCAATACTCTGGTGCAATACTCTGCAATACCCTGGTGCAATACTCTGCAATACTCTGCAATACCCTGCGCAATACTCTGCAATACCCTGCACAATACTCTGCAATACTCTGGTGCAATACTCTGCAATACCCTGGTGCAATACCCTGCAATACCCTGCGCAATACTCTGCAATACCCTGCGCAATACTCTGCAATACCCTGCGCAATACTCTGCAATACTCTGGTGCAATACTCTGCAATACCCTGGTGCAATACTCTGCAATACCCTGCGCAATACTCTGCAATACCCTGCGCAATTCTCTGCAATACTCTGGTGCAATACTCTGCAATACCCTGGTGCAATACCCTGCGCAATACTCTGCAATACCCTGCGCAATACCCTGCAATACCCTGCGCAATACTCTGCAATACCCTGCGCAATACTCTGCAATACTCTGCAATACTCTGGTGCAATACTCTGCAATACCCTGCGCAATACCCTGCAAAATACTCTGCAATACCCTGGTGCAATACTCTGCAATACCCTGCGCAATACTCTGCAATACCCTGCGCAATACCCTGGTGCAATACTCTGCAATACTCTGCAATACTCTGGTGCAATACTCTGCAATACTCTGGTGCAATACTCTGCAATACCCTGCGCAATATTCTGCAATACCCTGCGCAATACTCTGCAATACTCTGCAATACCCTGCACAATATTCTGCAATACCCTGCGCAATACTCTGCAATACCCTGCGCAATACCCTGGTGCAATACTCTGCAATACTCTGGTGCAATACTCTGCAATACCCTGCAAAATACTCTGCAATACCCTGCGCAATACCCTGCAAAATACTCTGCAATACCCTGCAAAATACTCTGCAATACTCTGGTGCAATACTCTGCAATACCCTGCGCAATACTCTGCAATACCCTGCGCAATACCCTGCAAAATACTCTGCAATACCCTGGTGCAATACTCTGCAATACACTGGTGCAATACTCTGCAATACCCTGCGCAATACTCTGCAATACCCTGCGCAATACTCTGCAATACTCTGGCGCAATACTCTGCAATACCCTGCGCAATACTCTGCAATACCCTGCGCAATACCCTGCGCAATACTCTGCAATACCCTGGTGCAATACTCTGCAATACTCTGGTGCAATACTCTGCAATACCCTGCGCAATACTCTGCAATACCCTGCGCAATACTCTGCAATACTCTGGTGCAATACTCTGCAATACCCTGGTGCAATACTCTGCAATACCCTGCGCAATACTCTGCAATACCCTGCGCAATACTCTGCAATACCCTGGTGCAATACTCTGCAATACTCTGGTGCAATACTCTGCAATACCCTGCGCAATACTCTGCAATACCCTGCGCAATACCCTGCAATACCCTGCGCAATACTCTGCAATACCCTGGTGCAATACTCTGCAATACCCTGCGCAATACTCTGCAATACCCTGCGCAATACTCTGCAATACCCTGTGCAATACTCTGCAATACTCTGGTGCAATACTCTGCAATACCCTGCGCAATACTCTGCAATACCCTGCGCAATACTCTGCAATACCCTGCGCAATACTCTGCAATACCCTGTGCAATACTCTGCAATACTCTGGTGCAATACTCTGCAATACCCTGCGCAATACTCTGCAATACCCTGCGCAATACCCTGCAAAATACTCTGCAATACCCTGGTGCAATACTCTGCAATACCCTGCGCAATACTCTGCAATACCCTGCGCAATACCCTGCAAAATACTCTGCAATACCCTGGTGCAATACTCTGCAATACTCTGGTGCAATACTCTGCAATACCCTGCGCAATACTCTGCAATACCCTGCGCAATACCCTGCAATACCCTGCGCAATACTCTGCAATACTCTGGTGCAATACTCTGCAATACCCTGGTGCAATACTCTGCAATACCCTGCGCAATACTCTGCAATACCCTGCGCAATACTCTGCAATACTCTGGTGCAATACTCTGCAATACCCTGGTGCAATACTCTGCAATACCCTGCGCAATACTCTGCAATACCCTGCGCAATACTCTGCAATACTCTGGTGCAATACTCTGCAATACCCTGGTGCAATACCCTGCGCAATACTCTGCAATACCCTGCGCAATACCCTGCAATACCCTGCGCAATACTCTGCAATACCCTGCGCAATACTCTGCAATACTCTGCAATACTCTGGTGCAATACTCTGCAATACCCTGCGCAATACCCTGCAAAATACTCTGCAATACCCTGGTGCAATACTCTGCAATACCCTGCGCAATACTCTGCAATACCCTGCGCAATACCCTGGTGCAATACTCTGCAATACTCTGGTGCAATACTCTGCAATACTCTGGTGCAATACTCTGCAATACCCTGCGCAATACTCTGCAATACTCTGGTGCAATACTCTGCAATACCCTGGTGCAATACTCTGCAATACCCTGGTGCAATACTCTGCAATACCCTGCGCAATACTCTGCAATACCCTGGTGCAATACTCTGCAATACTCTGGTGCAATACTCTGCAATACCCTGCGCAATACTCTGCAATACCCTGCGCAATACTCTGCAATACCCTGCGCAATACTCTGCAATACCCTGCGCAATACTCTGCAATACTCTGGTGCAATACTCTGCAATACCCTGGTGCAATACTCTGCAATACCCTGCGCAATACTCTGCAATACCCTGCGCAATACCCTGCAATACCCTGCGCAATACTCTGCAATACTCTGGTGCAATACTCTGCAATACCCTGCGCAATACTCTGCAATACCCTGGTGCAATACTCTGCAATACTCTGCAATACTCTGGTGCAATACTCTGCAATACCCTGCGCAATACTCTGCAATACCCTGCGCAATACCCTGGTGCAATACTCTGCAATACTCTGCAATACTCTGGTGCAATACTCTGCAATACTCTGGTGCAATACTCTGCAATACCCTGCGCAATATTCTGCAATACCCTGCGCAATACTCTGCAATACTCTGCAATACCCTGCGCAATATTCTGCAATACCCTGCGCAATACTCTGCAATACCCTGCGCAATACCCTGGTGCAATACTCTGCAATACTCTGGTGCAATACTCTGCAATACCCTGGTGCAATACTCTGCAATACCCTGCGCAATACTCTGCAATACCCTGCGCAATACCCTGCAATACCCTGCGCAATACTCTGCAATACTCTGGTGCAATACTCTGCAATACCCTGGTGCAATACTCTGCAATACCCTGCGCAATACTCTGCAATACTCTGGTGCAATACTCTGCAATACCCTGGTGCAATACCCTGCAATACCCTGCGCAATACTCTGCAATACCCTGCGCAATACCCTGCAATACCCTGTGCAATACTCTGCAATACTCTGGTGCAATACTCTGCAATACCCTGGTGCAATACTCTGCAATACCCTGCGCAATACTCTGCAATACCCTGGTGCAATACTCTGCAATACTCTGGTGCAATACTCTGCAATACCCTGTGCAATACTCTGCAATACCCTGCGCAATACCCTGCAATACCATGCGCAATACTCTGCAATACCCTGCGCAATACTCTGCAATACTCTGCAATACCCTGCGCAATATTCTGCAATACTCTGGCGCAATACTCTGCAATACCCTGCGCAATACCCTGGTGCAATACTCTGCAATACTCTGGTGCAATACTCTGCAATACCCTGGTGCAATACTCTGCAATACCCTGCGCAATACTCTGCAATACCCTGCGCAATACCCTGGTGCAATACTCTGCAATACTCTGGTGCAATACTCTGCAATACCCTGCAAAATACTCTGCAATACCCTGCGCAATACCCTGCAAAATACTCTGCAATACCCTGGTGCAATACTCTGCAATACTCTGGTGCAATACTCTGCAATACCCTGCGCAATACTCTGCAATACCCTGCGCAATACCCTGCAATACCCTGCGCAATACTCTGCAATACTCTGGCGCAATACTCTGCAATACCCTGCGCAATACTCTGCAATACCCTGCGCAATACCCTGCGCAATACTCTGCAATACCCTGGTGCAATACTCTGCAATACTCTGGTGCAATACTCTGCAATACCCTGCGCAATACTCTGCAATACCCTGCGCAATACCCTGGTGCAATACTCTGCAATACCCTGGTGCAATACCCTGCGCAATACTCTGCAATACCCTGCGCAATACTCTGCAATACCCTGCGCAATACTCTGCAATACTCTGGTGCAATACTCTGCAATACTCTGGTGCAATACTCTGCAATACCCTGGTGCAATACTCTGCAATACCCTGCGCAATACTCTGCAATACCCTGCGCAATACTCTGCAATACCCTGCGCAATACTCTGCAATACTCTGGTGCAATACTCTGCAATACCCTGGTGCAATACCCTGCAATACCCTGCGCAATACTCTGCAATACCCTGCGCAATACCCTGCAATACCCTGCGCAATACTCTGCAATACTCTGGTGCAATACTCTGCAATACCCTGGTGCAATACTCTGCAATACCCTGCGCAATACTCTGCAATACCCTGGTGCAATACTCTGCAATACTCTGGTGCAATACTCTGCAATACCCTGCGCAATACTCTGCAATACCCTGCGCAATACCCTGCAATACCCTGCGCAATACTCTGCAATACCCTGCGCAATACTCTGCAATACTCTGGTGCAATACTCTGCAATACCCTGGTGCAATACTCTGCAATACCCTGGTGCAATACTCTGCAATACTCTGGTGCAATACTCTGCAATACCCTGCGCAATACTCTGCAATACCCTGCGCAATACTCTGCAATACCCTGCGCAATACTCTGCAATACCCTGCGCAATACTCTGCAATACTCTGGTGCAATACTCTGCAATACCCTGGTGCAATACTCTGCAATACCCTGCGCAATACTCTGCAATACCCTGCGCAATACCCTGCAATACCCTGCGCAATACTCTGCAATACTCTGGTGCAATACTCTGCAATACCCTGGTGCAATACTCTGCAATACCCTGCGCAATACTCTGCAATACCCTGGTGCAATACTCTGCAATACTCTGGTGCAATACTCTGCAATACCCTGCGCAATACTCTGCAATACCCTGCGCAATACCCTGGTGCAATACTCTGCAATACTCTGCAATACTCTGGTGCAATACTCTGCAATACTCTGGTGCAATACTCTGCAATACCCTGCGCAATATTCTGCAATACCCTGCGCAATACTCTGCAATACTCTGCAATACCCTGCGCAATATTCTGCAATACCCTGCGCAATACTCTGCAATACCCTGCGCAATACCCTGGTGCAATACTCTGCAATACTCTGGTGCAATACTCTGCAATACCCTGCGCAATACTCTGCAATACCCTGCGCAATACCCTGCAAAATACTCTGCAATACCCTGGTGCAATACTCTGCAATACTCTGGTGCAATACTCTGCAATACCCTGCGCAATACTCTGCAATACTCTGGTGCAATACTCTGCAATACCCTGGTGCAATACTCTGCAATACTCTGCAATACCCTGCGCAATACTCTGCAATACCCTGCGCAATACTCTGCAATACCCTGCGCAATACTCTGCAATACTCTGGTGCAATACTCTGCAATACCCTGGTGCAATACTCTGCAATACCCTGCGCAATACTCTGCAATACCCTGCACAATACTCTGCAATACCCTGCGCAATACTCTGCAATACTCTGGTGCAATACTCTGCAATACCCTGGTGCAATACCCTGCAATACCCTGCGCAATACTCTGCAATACCCTGCGCAATACCCTGCAATACCCTGCGCAATACTCTGCAATACTCTGGTGCAATACTCTGCAATACCCTGGTGCAATACTCTGCAATACCCTGCGCAATACTCTGCAATACCCTGGTGCAATACTCTGCAATACTCTGGTGCAATACTCTGCAATACCCTGCGCAATACTCTGCAATACCCTGCGCAATACCCTGCAATACCCTGCGCAATACTCTGCAATACCCTGCGCAATACTCTGCAATACTCTGCAATACTCTGGTGCAATACTCTGCAATACCCTGCGCAATACCCTGCAAAATACTCTGCAATACCCTGCGCAATACCCTGGTGCAATACTCTGCAATACTCTGCAATACTCTGGTGCAATACTCTGCAATACTCTGGTGCAATACTCTGCAATACCCTGCGCAATATTCTGCAATACCCTGCGCAATACTCTGCAATACTCTGCAATACCCTGCGCAATATTCTGCAATACCCTGCGCAATACTCTGCAATACCCTGCGCAATACCCTGGTGCAATACTCTGCAATACTCTGGTGCAATACTCTGCAATACCCTGCAAAATACTCTGCAATACCCTGCGCAATACTCTGCAATACCCTGCGCAATACCCTGCAAAATACTCTGCAATACCCTGGTGCAATACTCTGCAATACCCTGCGCAATACTCTGCAATACCCTGCGCAATACCCTGCAAAATACTCTGCAATACCCTGGTGCAATACTCTGCAATACTCTGGTGCAATACTCTGCAATACCCTGCGCAATACTCTGCAATACACTGGTGCAATACTCTGCAATACCCTGTGCAATACTCTGCAATACCCTGCGCAATACTCTGCAATACTCTGGCGCAATACTCTGCAATACCCTGCGCAATACTCTGCAATACCCTGCGCAATACCCTGCGCAATACTCTGCAATACCCTGGTGCAATACTCTGCAATACTCTGGTGCAATACTCTGCAATACCCTGCGCAATACTCTGCAATACCCTGCGCAATACTCTGCAATACTCTGGTGCAATACTCTGCAATACCCTGGTGCAATACTCTGCAATACTCTGCAATACCCTGCGCAATACTCTGCAATACCCTGCGCAATACTCTGCAATACTCTGGTGCAATACTCTGCAATACCCTGGTGCAATACCCTGCAATACCCT
The DNA here is from genome assembly GCA_029206835.1 of Rana muscosa. Taxonomy (NCBI): domain Eukaryota; kingdom Metazoa; phylum Chordata; class Amphibia; order Anura; family Ranidae; genus Rana; species Rana muscosa. The sequence goes on from JARGYO010000230.1 coordinate 2,555,401, forward strand.
GCAATACCCTGCGCAATACTCTGCAATACCCTGCGCAATACTCTGCAATACTCTGGTGCAATACTCTGCAATACCCTGGTGCAATACTCTGCAATACCCTGCGCAATACTCTGCAATACACTGCGCAATTCTCTGCAATACTCTGGTGCAATACTCTGCAATACCCTGGTGCAATACCCTGCGCAATACTCTGCAATACCCTGCGCAATACCCTGCAATACCCTGCGCAATACTCTGCAATACCCTGCGCAATACTCTGCAATACTCTGCAATACTCTGGTGCAATACTCTGCAATACCCTGCGCAATACCCTGCAAAATACTCTGCAATACCCTGGTGCAATACTCTGCAATACCCTGCGCAATACTCTGCAATACCCTGCGCAATACCCTGGTGCAATACTCTGCAATACTCTGCAATACTCTGGTGCAATACTCTGCAATACTCTGGTGCAATACTCTGCAATACCCTGCGCAATACTCTGCAATACCCTGCGCAATACTCTGCAATACCCTGCGCAATACCCTGCACAATACCCTGCAAAATACTCTGCAATACCCTGGTGCAATACTCTGCAATACTCTGGTGCAATACCCTGCGCAATACTCTGCAATACCCTGCGCAATACCCTGCGCAATACTCTGCAATACCCTGCAAAATACTCTGCAATACCCTGCGCAATACCCTGCAAAATACTCTGCAATACCCTGGTGCAATACTCTGCAATACTCTGGTGCAATACCCTGCGCAATACTCTGCAATACCCTGCGCAATACTCTGCAATACCCTGCAATACCCTGCGCAATATTCTGCAATACCCTGCGCAATACTCTGCAATACTCTGCAATACCCTGCGCAATATTCTGCAATACCCTGCGCAATACTCTGCAATACCCTGCGCAATACCCTGGTGCAATACTCTGCAATACTCTGGTGCAATACTCTGCAATACCCTGCAAAATACTCTGCAATACCCTGCGCAATACCCTGCAAAATACTCTGCAATACCCTGGTGCAATACTCTGCAATACTCTGGTGCAATACTCTGCAATACCCTGCGCAATACTCTGCAATACCCTGCGCAATACCCTGCAAAATACTCTGCAATACCCTGGTGCAATACTCTGCAATACACTGGTGCAATACTCTGCAATACCCTGCGCAATACTCTGCAATACCCTGCGCAATACTCTGCAATACCCTGCGCAATACTCTGCAATACTCTGGCGCAATACTCTGCAATACTCTGCAATACCCTGCGCAATACTCTGCAATACTCTGGTGCAATACTCTGCAATACCCTGGTGCAATACTCTGCAATACCCTGCGCAATACTCTGCGCAATACTCTGCAATACTCTGGTGCAATACTCTGCAATACCCTGGTGCAATACTCTGCAATACCCTGCGCAATACTCTGCAATACCCTGCGCAATACCCTGCAATACCCTGCGCAATACTCTGCAATACTCTGGTGCAATACTCTGCAATACCCTGGTGCAATACTCTGCAATACCCTGCGCAATACTCTGCAATACCCTGGTGCAATACTCTGCAATACTCTGGTGCAATACTCTGCAATACCCTGCGCAATACTCTGCAATACCCTGCGCAATACCCTGCAATACCCTGCGCAATACTCTGCAATACCCTGGTGCAATACTCTGCAATACCCTGCGCAATACTCTGCAATACCCTGCGCAATACTCTGCAATACCCTGTGCAATACTCTGCAATACTCTGGTGCAATACTCTGCAATACCCTGCGCAATACTCTGCAATACCCTGTGCAATACTCTGCAATACCCTGTGCAATACTCTGCAATACTCTGGTGCAATACTCTGCAATACCCTGCGCAATACTCTGCAATACCCTGCGCAATACCCTGCAAAATACTCTGCAATACCCTGGTGCAATACTCTGCAATACCCTGCGCAATACTCTGCAATACCCTGCGCAATACCCTGCAAAATACTCTGCAATACCCTGGTGCAATACTCTGCAATACTCTGGTGCAATACTCTGCAATACCCTGCGCAATACTCTGCAATACCCTGCGCAATACCCTGCAATACCCTGCGCAATACTCTGCAATACCCTGGTGCAATACTCTGCAATACCCTGGTGCAATACTCTGCAATACCCTGCGCAATACTCTGCAATACCCTGCGCAATACTCTGCAATACCCTGCGCAATACTCTGCAATACTCTGGTGCAATACTCTGCAATACCCTGGTGCAATACTCTGCAATACCCTGCGCAATACTCTGCAATACCCTGCGCAATACTCTGCAATACTCTGGTGCAATACTCTGCAATACCCTGGTGCAATACCCTGCGCAATACTCTGCAATACCCTGCGCAATACCCTGCAATACCCTGCGCAATACTCTGCAATACCCTGCGCAATACTCTGCAATACTCTGGTGCAATACTCTGCAATACCCTGCGCAATACCCTGCAAAATACTCTGCAATACCCTGGTGCAATACTCTGCAATACCCTGCGCAATACTCTGCAATACCCTGCGCAATACCCTGGTGCAATACTCTGCAATACTCTGGTGCAATACTCTGCAATACTCTGGTGCAATACTCTGCAATACCCTGCAAAATACTCTGCAATACCCTGCGCAATACTCTGCAATACCCTGCGCAATACCCTGCAAAATACTCTGCAATACCCTGGTGCAATACTCTGCAATACTCTGGTGCAATACCCTGCGCAATACTCTGCAATACCCTGCGCAATACCCTGCGCAATACTCTGCAATACCCTGCAAAATACTCTGCAATACCCTGCGCAATACCCTGCAAAATACTCTGCAATACCCTGGTGCAATACTCTGCAATACTCTGGTGCAGTACCCTGCGCAATACTCTGCAATACCCTGCGCAATACCCTGCGCAATACTCTGCAATACCCTGCGCAATACTCTGCAATACCCTGCGCAATATTCTGCAATACCCTGTGCAATACTCTGCAATACCCTGCGCAATACCCTGGTGCAATACTCTGCAATACTCTGGTGCAATACTCTGCAATACCCTGCAAAATACTCTGCAATACCCTGCGCAATACCCTGCAAAATACTCTGCAATACCCTGGTGCAATACTCTGCAATACTCTGGTGCAATACTCTGCAATACCCTGCGCAATACTCTGCAATACCCTGCGCAATACCCTGCAAAATACTCTGCAATACCCTGGTGCAATACTCTGCAATACTCTGGTGCAATACTCTGCAATACCCTGCAATACCCTGCGCAATACTCTGCAATACTCTGGCGCAATACTCTGCAATACCCTGCGCAATACTCTGCAATACCCTGCGCAATACCCTACGCAATACTCTGCAATACCCTGGTGCAATACTCAGCAATACTCTGGTGCAATACTCTGCAATACCCTGCGCAATACTCTGCAATACCCTGCGCAATACTCTGCAATACTCTGGTGCAATACTCTGCAATACCCTGGTGCAATACTCTGCAATACTCTGCAATACCCTGCGCAATACTCTGCAATACCCTGCGCAATACTCTGCAATACTCTGGTGCAATACTCTGCAATACCCTGGTGCAATACCCTGCAATACCCTGCGCAATACTCTGCAATACCCTGCGCAATACTCTGCAATACCCTGCGCAATACTCTGCAATACTCTGCAATACTCTGGTGCAATACTCTGCAATACCCTGCGCAATACCCTGCAAAATACTCTGCAATACCCTGGTGCAATACTCTGCAATACCCTGCGCAATACTCTGCAATACCCTGCGCAATACCCTGGTGCAATACTCTGCAATACTCTGCAATACTCTGGTGCAATACTCTGCAATATTCTGGTGCAATACTCTGCAATACCCTGCGCAATATTCTGCAATACCCTGCGCAATACTCTGCAATACTCTGCAATACCCTGCGCAATATTCTGCAATACCCTGTGCAATACTCTGCAATACCCTGAGCAATACCCTGCAAAATACTCTGCAATACCCTGGTGCAATACTCTGCAATACTCTGGTGCAATACTCTGCAATACCCTGCGCAATACTCTGCAATACCCTGCGCAATACCCTGCAAAATACTCTGCAATACCCTGGTGCAATACTCTGCAATACACTGGTGCAATACTCTGCAATACCCTGCGCAATACTCTGCAATACCCTGCGCAATACTCTGCAATACTCTGGCGCAATACTCTGCAATACCCTGCGCAATACTCTGCAATACCCTGCGCAATACCCTGCGCAATACTCTGCAATACCCTGGTGCAATACTCTGCAATACTCTGGTGCAATACTCTGCAATACCCTGCGCAATACTCTGCAATACCCTGCGCAATACTCTGCAATACTCTGGTGCAATACTCTGCAATACCCTGGTGCAATACTCTGCAATACCCTGCGCAATACTCTGCAATACCCTGCGCAATACTCTGCAATACCCTGGTGCAATACTCTGCAATACTCTGGTGCAATACTCTGCAATACCCTGCGCAATACTCTGCAATACCCTGCGCAATACCCTGCAATACCCTGCGCAATACTCTGCAATACCCTGGTGCAATACTCTGCAATACCCTGCGCAATACTCTGCAATACCCTGCGCAATACTCTGCAATACCCTGTGCAATACTCTGCAATACTCTGGTGCAATACTCTGCAATACCCTGCGCAATACTCTGCAATACCCTGCACAATACTCTGCAATACCCTGCGCAATACTCTGCAATACCCTGTGCAATACTCTGCAATACTCTGGTGCAATACTCTGCAATACCCTGCGCAATACTCTGCAATACCCTGCGCAATACCCTGCAAAATACTCTGCAATACCCTGGTGCAATACTCTGCAATACCCTGCGCAATACTCTGCAATACCCTGCGCAATACCCTGCAAAATACTCTGCAATACCCTGGTGCAATACTCTGCAATACTCTGGTGCAATACTCTGCAATACCCTGCGCAATACTCTGCAATACCCTGCGCAATACCCTGCAATACCCTGCGCAATACTCTGCAATACTCTGGTGCAATACTCTGCAATACCCTGGTGCAATACTCTGCAATACCCTGCGCAATACTCTGCAATACCCTGCGCAATACTCTGCAATACTCTGGTGCAATACTCTGCAATACCCTGGTGCAATACTCTGCAATACCCTGCGCAATACTCTGCAATACCCTGCGCAATACTCTGCAATACTCTGGTGCAATACTCTGCAATACCCTGGTGCAATACCCTGCGCAATACTCTGCAATACCCTGCGCAATACCCTGCAATACCCTGCGCAATACTCTGCAATACCCTGCGCAATACTCTGCAATACTCTGCAATACTCTGGTGCAATACTCTGCAATACCCTGCGCAATACCCTGCAAAATACTCTGCAATACCCTGGTGCAATACTCTGCAATACCCTGCGCAATACTCTGCAATACCCTGCGCAATACCCTGGTGCAATACTCTGGTGCAATACTCTGCAATACTCTGGTGCAATACTCTGCAATACCCTGCGCAATACTCTGCAATACTCTGGTGCAATACTCTGCAATACCCTGGTGCAATACTCTGCAATACCCTGGTGCAATACTCTGCAATACCCTGCGCAATACTCTGCAATACCCTGGTGCAATACTCTGCAATACTCTGGTGCAATACTCTGCAATACCCTGCGCAATACTCTGCAATACCCTGCGCAATACTCTGCAATACCCTGCGCAATACTCTGCAATACCCTGCGCAATACTCTGCAATACTCTGGTGCAATACTCTGCAATACCCTGGTGCAATACTCTGCAATACCCTGCGCAATACTCTGCAATACCCTGCGCAATACCCTGCAATACCCTGCGCAATACTCTGCAATACTCTGGTGCAATACTCTGCAATACCCTGGTGCAATACTCTGCAATACCCTGCGCAATACTCTGCAATACCCTGGTGCAATACTCTGCAATACTCTGCAATACTCTGGTGCAATACTCTGCAATACCCTGCGCAATACTCTGCAATACCCTGCGCAATACCCTGGTGCAATACTATGCAATACTCTGCAATACTCTGGTGCAATACTCTGCAATACTCTGGTGCAATACTCTGCAATACCCTGCGCAATATTCTGCAATACCCTGCGCAATACTCTGCAATACTCTGCAATACCCTGCGCAATATTCTGCAATACCCTGCGCAATACTCTGCAATACCCTGCGCAATACCCTGGTGCAATACTCTGCAATACTCTGGTGCAATACTCTGCAATACCCTGGTGCAATACTCTGCAATACCCTGCGCAATACTCTGCAATACCCTGCGCAATACCCTGCAATACCCTGCGCAATACTCTGCAATACTCTGGTGCAATACTCTGCAATACCCTGGTGCAATACTCTGCAATACCCTGCGCAATACTCTGCAATACCCTGGTGCAATACTCTGCAATACTCTGGTGCAATACTCTGCAATACCCTGCGCAATACTCTGCAATACCCTGCGCAATACCCTGGTGCAATACTCTGCAATACTCTGCAATACCCTGGTGCAATACTCTGCAATACTCTGGTGCAATACTCTGCAATACCCTGCGCAATACTCTGCAATACCCTGCACAATACCCTGCAATACCCTGCGCAATACTCTGCAATACCCTGCGCAATACTCTGCAATACTCTGGTGCAATACTCTGCAATACCCTGGTGCAATACTCTGCAATACCCTGCGCAATACTCTGCAATACCCTGGTGCAATACTCTGCAATACTCTGGTGCAATACTCTGCAATACCCTGCGCAATACCCTGCAAAATACTCTGCAATACCCTGGTGCAATACTCTGCAATACCCTGCGCAATACTCTGCAATACCCTGCGCAATACCCTGCAAAATACTCTGCAATACCCTGGTGCAATACTCTGCAATACTCTGGTGCAATACTCTGCAATACCCTGCGCAATACTCTGCAATACCCTGCGCAATACCCTGCAATACCCTGCGCAATACTCTGCAATACTCTGGTGCAATACTCTGCAATACCCTGGTGCAATACTCTGCAATACCCTGTGCAATACTCTGCAATACCCTGGTGCAATACTCTGCAATACTCTGGTGCAATACTCTGCAATACCCTGCGCAATACTCTGCAATACCCTGCGCAATACCCTGCAATACCCTGCGCAATACTCTGCAATACCCTGGTGCAATACTCTGCAATACCCTGCGCAATACTCTGCAATACCCTGCGCAATACTCTGCAATACCCTGTGCAATACTCTGCAATACTCTGGTGCAATACTCTGCAATACCCTGCGCAATACTCTGCAATACCCTGTGCAATACTCTGCAATACTCTGGTGCAATACTCTGCAATACCCTGCGCAATACTCTGCAATACCCTGCAAAATACTCTGCAATACCCTGGTGCAATACTCTGCAATACCCTGCGCAATACTCTGCAATACCCTGCGCAATACCCTGCAAAATACTCTGCAATACCCTGGTGCAATACTCTGCAATACTCTGGTGCAATACTCTGCAATACCCTGCGCAATACTCTGCAATACCCTGCGCAATACTCTGCAATACTCTGGTGCAATACTCTGCAATACCCTGGTGCAATACTCTGCAATACCCTGCGCAATACTCTGCAATACCCTGCGCAATACTCTGCAATACTCTGGTGCAATACTCTGCAATACCTTGGTGCAATACTCTGCAATACCCTGCGCAATACTCTGCAATACCCTGCGCAATACTCTGCAATACTCTGGTGCAATACTCTGCAATACCCTGGTGCAATACCCTGCGCAATACTCTGCAATACCCTGCGCAATACCCTGCAATACCCTGCGCAATACTCTGCAATACCCTGCGCAATACTCTGCAATACTCTGCAATACTCTGGTGCAATACTCTGCAATACCCTGCGCAATACCCTGCAAAATACTCTGCAATACCCTGGTGCAATACTCTGCAATACCCTGCGCAATACTCTGCAATACCCTGCACAATACCCTGGTGCAATACTCTGCAATACTCTGGTGCAATACTCTGCAATACTCTGGTGCAATACTCTGCAATACCCTGCAAAATACTCTGCAATACCCTGCGCAATACTCTGCAATACCCTGCGCAATACCCTGCGCAATACCCTGCAAAATACTCTGCAATACCCTGGTGCAATACTCTGCAATACTCTGGTGCAATACCCTGCGCAATACTCTGCAATACCCTGCGCAATACCCTGCGCAATACTCTGCAATACCCTGCAAAATACTCTGCAATACCCTGCGCAATACCCTGCAAAATACTCTGCAATACCCTGGTGCAATACTCTGCAATACTCTGGTGCAATACCCTGCGCAATACTCTGCAATACCCTGCGCAATACCCTGCGCAATACTCTGCAATACCCTGCAATACCCTGCGCAATACTCTGCAATACCCTGCGCAATATTCTGCAATACCCTGCGCAATACTCTGCAATACTCTGCAATACCCTGCGCAATATTCTGCAATACCCTGCGCAATACTCTGCAATACCCTGCGCAATACCCTGGTGCAATACTCTGCAATACTCTGGTGCAATACTCTGCAATACCCTGCAAAATACTCTGCAATACCCTGCGCAATACCCTGCAAAATACTCTGCAATACCCTGGTGCAATACTCTGCAATACTCTGGTGCAATACTCTGCAATACCCTGCGCAATACTCTGCAATACCCTGCGCAATACCCTGCAAAATACTCTGCAATACCCTGGTGCAATACTCTGCAATACTCTGGTGCAATACTCTGCAATACCCTGCGCAATACTCTGCAATACCCTGCGCAATACCCTGCAATACCCTGCGCAATACTCTGCAATACTCTGGCGCAATACTCTGCAATACCCTGCGCAATACTCTGCAATACCCTGCGCAATACCCTGCAAAATACTCTGCAATACCCTGGTGCAATACTCTGCAATACTCTGGTGCAATACTCTGCAATACCCTGCGCAATACTCTGCAATACCCTGCACAATACTCTGCAATACTCTGGCGCAATACTCTGCAATACCCTGCGCAATACTCTGCAATACCCTGCGCAATACCCTGCGCAATACTCTGCAATACCCTGGTGCAATACTCTGCAATACTCTGGTGCAATACTCTGCAATACCCTGCGCAATACTCTGCAATACCCTGCGCAATACCCTGGTGCAATACTCTGCAATACCCTGGTGCAATACTCTGCAATACTCTGCAATACCCTGCGCAATACTCTGCAATACCCTGCGCAATACTCTGCAATACCCTGCGCAATACTCTGCAATACTCTGGTGCAATACTCTGCAATACCCTGGTGCAATACTCTGCAATACCCTGCGCAATACTCTGCAATACCCTGCGCAATACTCTGCAATACCCTGCGCAATACTCTGCAATACTCTGGTGCAATACTCTGCAATACCCTGGTGCAATACCCTGCAATACCCTGCGCAATACTCTGCAATACCCTGCGCAATACCCTGCAATACCCTGCACAATACTCTGCAATACTCTGGTGCAATACTCTGCAATACCCTGGTGCAATACTCTGCAATACCCTGCGCAATACTCTGCAATACCCTGGTGCAATACTCTGCAATACTCTGGTGCAATACTCTGCAATACCCTGCGCAATACTCTGCAATACCCTGCAATACCCTGCGCAATACTCTGCAATACCCTGCGCAATACTCTGCAATACTCTGGTGCAATACTCTGCAATACCCTGGTGCAATACTCTGCAATACCCTGGTGCAATACTCTGCAATACCCTGCGCAATACTCTGCAATACCCTGGTGCAATACTCTGCAATACTCTGGTGCAATACCCTGCGCAATACTCTGCAATACCCTGCGCAATACTCTGCAATACCCTGCGCAATACTCTGCAATACTCTGGTGCAATACTCTGCAATACCCTGGTGCAATACTCTGCAATACCCTGCGCAATACTCTGCAATACCCTGCGCAATACCCTGCAATACCCTGCGCAATACTCTGCAATACTCTGGTGCAATACTCTGCAATACCCTGGTGCAATACTCTGCAATACCCTGCGCAATACTCTGCAATACCCTGGTGCAATACTCTGCAATACTCTGGTGCAATACTCTGCAATACCCTGCGCAATACTCTGCAATACCCTGCGCAATACCCTGCAATACCCTGCGCAATACTCTGCAATACCCTGCGCAATACTCTGCAATACCCTGTGCAATACTCTGCAATACTCTGGTGCAATACTCTGCAATACCCTGCGCAATACTCTGCAATACCCTGCGCAATACTCTGCAATACCCTGCGCAATACTCTGCAATACCCTGTGCAATACTCTGCAATACTCTGGTGCAATACTCTGCAATACCCTGCGCAATACTCTGCAATACCCTGCGCAATACCCTGCAAAATACTCTGCAATACCCTGGTGCAATACTCTGCAATACCCTGCGCAATACTCTGCAATACCCTGCGCAATACCCTGCAAAATACTCTGCAATACCCTGGTGCAATACTCTGCAATACTCTGGTGCAATACTCTGCAATACCCTGCGCAATACTCTGCAATACCCTGCGCAATACCCTGCAATACCCTGCGCAATACTCTGCAATACTCTGGTGCAATACTCTGCAATACCCTGGTGCAATACTCTGCAATACCCTGCGCAATACTCTGCAATACCCTGCGCAATACTCTGCAATACTCTGGTGCAATACTCTGCAATACCCTGGTGCAATACTCTGCAATACCCTGCGCAATACTCTGCAATACCCTGCGCAATACTCTGCAATACTCTGGTGCAATACTCTGCAATACCCTGGTGCAATACCCTGCGCAATACTCTGCAATACCCTGCGCAATACCCTGCAATACCCTGCGCAATACTCTGCAATACCCTGCGCAATACTCTGCAATACTCTGCAATACTCTGGTGCAATACTCTGCAATACCCTGCGCAATACCCTGCAAAATACTCTGCAATACCCTGGTGCAATACTCTGCAATACCCTGCGCAATACTATGCAATACCCTGCGCAATACTCTGCAATACCCTGCGCAATACCCTGGTGCAATACTCTGCAATACTCTGGTGCAATACTCTGCAATACCCTGCAAAATACTCTGCAATACCCTGCGCAATACCCTGCAAAATACTCTGCAATACCCTGGTGCAATACTCTGCAATACTCTGGTGCAATACCCTGCGCAATACTCTGCAATACCCTGCGCAATACCATGCGCAATACTCTGCAATACCCTGCAATACCCTGCGCAATACTCTGCAATACCCTGCGCAATATTCTGCAATACCCTGCGCAATACTCTGCAATATTCTGCAATACCCTGCGCAATACTCTGCAATACCCTGCGCAATACTCTGCAATACCCTGCGCAATACCCTGGTGCAATACTCTGCAATACTCTGGTGCAATACTCTGCAATACCCTGCAAAATACTCTGCAATACCCTGCGCAATACCCTGCAAAATACTCTGCAATACCCTGGTGCAATACTCTGCAATACTCTGGTGCAATACTCTGCAATACCCTGCGCAATACTCTGCAATACCCTGCGCAATACCCTGCAAAATACTCTGCAATACCCTGGTGCAATACTCTGCAATACTCTGGTGCAATACTCTGCAATACCCTGGTGCAATACTCTGCAATACCCTGCGCAATACTCTGCAATACCCTGCGCAATACTCTGCAATACTCTGGTGCAATACTCTGCAATACCCTGGTGCAATACCCTGCGCAATACTCTGCAATACCCTGCGCAATACCCTGCAATACCCTGCGCAATACTCTGCAATACCCTGCGCAATACTCTGCAATACTCTGCAATACTCTGGTGCAATACTCTGCAATACCCTGCGCAATACCCTGCAAAATACTCTGCAATACCCTGGTGCAATACTCTGCAATACCCTGCGCAATACTCTGCAATACCCTGCGCAATACCCTGGTGCAATACTCTGCAATACTCTGGTGCAATACTCTGCAATACTCTGGTGCAATACTCTGCAATACCCTGCAAAATACTCTGCAATACCCTGCGCAATACTCTGCAATACCCTGCGCAATACTCTGCAATACTCTGGTGCAATACTCTGCAATACCCTGGTGCAATACTCTGCAATACCCTGCGCAATACTCTGCAATACCCTGCGCAATACTCTGCAATACTCTGGTGCAATACTCTGCAATACCTTGGTGCAATACTCTGCAATACCCTGCGCAATACTCTGCAATACCCTGCGCAATACTCTGCAATACTCTGGTGCAATACTCTGCAATACCCTGGTGCAATACCCTGCGCAATACTCTGCAATACCCTGCGCAATACCCTGCAATACCCTGCGCAATACTCTGCAATACCCTGCGCAATACTCTGCAATACTCTGCAATACTCTGGTGCAATACTCTGCAATACCCTGCGCAATACCCTGCAAAATACTCTGCAATACCCTGGTGCAATACTCTGCAATACCCTGCGCAATACTCTGCAATACCCTGCGCAATACCCTGGTGCAATACTCTGCAATACTCTGGTGCAATACTCTGCAATACTCTGGTGCAATACTCTGCAATACCCTGCAAAATACTCTGCAATACCCTGCGCAATACTCTGCAATACCCTGCGCAATACCCTGCGCAATACCCTGCAAAATACTCTGCAATACCCTGGTGCAATACTCTGCAATACTCTGGTGCAATACCCTGCGCAATACTCTGCAATACCCTGCGCAATACCCTGCGCAATACTCTGCAATACCCTGCAAAATACTCTGCAATACCCTGCGCAATACCCTGCAAAATACTCTGCAATACCCTGGTGCAATACTCTGCAATACTCTGGTGCAATACCCTGCGCAATACTCTGCAATACCCTGCGCAATACCCTGCGCAATACTCTGCAATACCCTGCAATACCCTGCGCAATACTCTGCAATACCCTGCGCAATATTCTGCAATACCCTGCGCAATACTCTGCAATACTCTGCAATACCCTGCGCAATATTCTGCAATACCCTGCGCAATACTCTGCAATACCCTGCGCAATACCCTGGTGCAATACTCTGCAATACTCTGGTGCAATACTCTGCAATACCCTGCAAAATACTCTGCAATACCCTGCGCAATACCCTGCAAAATACTCTGCAATACCCTGGTGCAATACTCTGCAATACTCTGGTGCAATACTCTGCAATACCCTGCGCAATACTCTGCAATACCCTGCGCAATACCCTGCAAAATACTCTGCAATACCCTGGTGCAATACTCTGCAATACTCTGGTGCAATACTCTGCAATACCCTGCGCAATACTCTGCAATACCCTGCGCAATACCCTGCAATACCCTGCGCAATACTCTGCAATACTCTGGCGCAATACTCTGCAATACCCTGCGCAATACTCTGCAATACCCTGCGCAATACCCTGCAAAATACTCTGCAATACCCTGGTGCAATACTCTGCAATACTCTGGTGCAATACTCTGCAATACCCTGCGCAATACTCTGCAATACCCTGCACAATACTCTGCAATACTCTGGCGCAATACTCTGCAATACCCTGCGCAATACTCTGCAATACCCTGCGCAATACCCTGCGCAATACTCTGCAATACCCTGGTGCAATACTCTGCAATACTCTGGTGCAATACTCTGCAATACCCTGCGCAATACTCTGCAATACCCTGCGCAATACCCTGGTGCAATACTCTGCAATACCCTGGTGCAATACTCTGCAATACTCTGCAATACCCTGCGCAATACTCTGCAATACCCTGCGCAATACTCTGCAATACCCTGCGCAATACTCTGCAATACTCTGGTGCAATACTCTGCAATACCCTGGTGCAATACCCTGCAATACCCTGCGCAATACTCTGCAATACCCTGCGCAATACCCTGCAATACCCTGCACAATACTCTGCAATACTCTGGTGCAATACTCTGCAATACCCTGGTGCAATACTCTGCAATACCCTGCGCAATACTCTGCAATACCCTGGTGCAATACTCTGCAATACTCTGGTGCAATACTCTGCAATACCCTGCGCAATACTCTGCAATACCCTGCGCAATACCCTGCAATACCCTGCGCAATACTCTGCAATACCCTGCGCAATACTCTGCAATACTCTGGTGCAATACTCTGCAATACCCTGGTGCAATACTCTGCAATACCCTGGTGCAATACTCTGCAATACCCTGCGCAATACTCTGCAATACCCTGGTGCAATACTCTGCAATACTCTGGTGCAATACCCTGCGCAATACTCTGCAATACCCTGCGCAATACTCTGCAATACCCTGCGCAATACTCTGCAATACCCTGCGCAATACTCTGCAATACTCTGGTGCAATACTCTGCAATACCCTGGTGCAATACTCTGCAATACCCTGCGCAATACTCTGCAATACCCTGCGCAATACCCTGCAATACCCTGCGCAATACTCTGCAATACTCTGGTGCAATACTCTGCAATACCCTGGTGCAATACTCTGCAATACCCTGCGCAATACTCTGCAATACCCTGGTGCAATACTCTGCAATACTCTGGTGCAATACTCTGCAATACCCTGCGTAATACTCTGCAATACCCTGCGCAATACCCTGCAATACCCTGCGCAATACTCTGCAATACCCTGCGCAATACTCTGCAATACCCTGTGCAATACTCTGCAATACTCTGGTGCAATACTCTGCAATACCCTGCGCAATACTCTGCAATACCCTGCGCAATACTCTGCAATACCCTGCGCAATACTCTGCAATACCCTGTGCAATACTCTGCAATACTCTGGTGCAATACTCTGCAATACCCTGCGCAATACTCTGCAATACCCTGCGCAATACCCTGCAAAATACTCTGCAATACCCTGGTGCAATACTCTGCAATACCCTGCGCAATACTCTGCAATACCCTGCGCAATACCCTGCAAAATACTCTGCAATACCCTGGTGCAATACTCTGCAATACTCTGGTGCAATACTCTGCAATACCCTGCGCAATACTCTGCAATACCCTGCGCAATACCCTGCAATACCCTGCGCAATACTCTGCAATACTCTGGTGCAATACTCTGCAATACCCTGGTGCAATACTCTGCAATACCCTGCGCAATACTCTGCAATACCCTGCGCAATACTCTGCAATACTCTGGTGCAATACTCTGCAATACCCTGGTGCAATACTCTGCAATACCCTGCGCAATACTCTGCAATACCCTGCGCAATACTCTGCAATACTCTGGTGCAATACTCTGCAATACCCTGGTGCAATACCCTGCGCAATACTCTGCAATACCCTGCGCAATACCCTGCAATACCCTGCGCAATACTCTGCAATACCCTGCGCAATACTCTGCAATACTCTGCAATACTCTGGTGCAATACTCTGCAATACCCTGCGCAATACCCTGCAAAATACTCTGCAATACCCTGGTGCAATACTCTGCAATACCCTGCGCAATACTCTGCAATACCCTGCGCAATACTCTGCAATACCCTGCGCAATACCCTGGTGCAATACTCTGCAATACTCTGGTGCAATACTCTGCAATACCCTGCAAAATACTCTGCAATACCCTGCGCAATACCCTGCAAAATACTCTGCAATACCCTGGTGCAATACTCTGCAATACTCTGGTGCAATACCCTGCGCAATACTCTGCAATACCCTGCGCAATACCATGCGCAATACTCTGCAATACCCTGCAATACCCTGCGCAATACTCTGCAATACCCTGCGCAATATTCTGCAATACCCTGCGCAATACTCTGCAATATTCTGCAATACCCTGCGCAATACTCTGCAATACCCTGCGCAATACTCTGCAATACCCTGCGCAATACCCTGGTGCAATACTCTGCAATACTCTGGTGCAATACTCTGCAATACCCTGCAAAATACTCTGCAATACCCTGCGCAATACCCTGCAAAATACTCTGCAATACCCTGGTGCAATACTCTGCAATACTCTGGTGCAATACTCTGCAATACCCTGCGCAATACTCTGCAATACCCTGCGCAATACCCTGCAAAATACTCTGCAATACCCTGGTGCAATACTCTGCAATACTCTGGTGCAATACTCTGCAATACCCTGGTGCAATACTCTGCAATACCCTGCGCAATACTCTGCAATACCATGCGCAATACTCTGCAATACTCTGGTGCAATACTCTGCAATACCCTGGTGCAATACCCTGCGCAATACTCTGCAATACCCTGCGCAATACCCTGCAATACCCTGCGCAATACTCTGCAATACCCTGCGCAATACTCTGCAATACTCTGCAATACTCTGGTGCAATACTCTGCAATACCCTGCGCAATACCCTGCAAAATACTCTGCAATACCCTGGTGCAATACTCTGCAATACCCTGCGCAATACTCTGCAATACCCTGCGCAATACCCTGGTGCAATACTCTGCAATACTCTGGTGCAATACTCTGCAATACTCTGGTGCAATACTCTGCAATACCCTGCAAAATACTCTGCAATACCCTGCGCAATACCCTGCAAAATACTCTGCAATACCCTGGTGCAATACTCTGCAATACTCTGGTGCAATACCCTGCGCAATACTCTGCAATACCCTGCGCAATACCCTGCGCAATACTCTGCAATAACCTGCAATACCCTGCGCAATACTCTGCAATACCCTGCGCAATATTCTGCAATACCCTGCGCAATACTCTGCAATACTCTGCAATACCCTGCGCAATATTCTGCAATACCCTGCGCAATACTCTGCAATACCCTGCGCAATACCCTGGTGCAATACTCTGCAATACTCTGGTGCAATACTCTGCAATACCCTGCAAAATACTCTGCAATACCCTGCGCAATACCCTGCAAAATACTCTGCAATACCCTGGTGCAATACTCTGCAATACTCTGGTGCAATACTCTGCAATACCCTGCGCAATACTCTGCAATACCCTGCGCAATACCCTGCAAAATACTCTGCAATACCCTGGTGCAATACTCTGCAATACTCTGGTGCAATACTCTGCAATACCCTGCGCAATACTCTGCAATACCCTGCGCAATACCCTGCAAAATACTCTGCAATACCCTGGTGCAATACTCTGCAATACTCTGGTGCAATACTCTGCAATACCCTGCAATACCCTGCGCAATACTCTGCAATACTCTGGCGCAATACTCTGCAATACCCTGCGCAATACTCTGCAATACCCTGCGCAATACCCTGCGCAATACTCTGCAATACCCTGGTGCAATACTCTGCAATACTCTGGTGCAATACTCTGCAATACCCTGCGCAATACTCTGCAATACCCTGCGCAATACTCTGCAATACTCTGGTGCAATACTCTGCAATACCCTGGTGCAATACTCTGCAATACTCTGCAATACCCTGCGCAATACTCTGCAATACCCTGCGCAATACTCTGCAATACCCTGCGCAATACTCTGCAATACCCTGCGCAATACTCTGCAATACCCTGCGCAATACTCTGCAATACTCTGGTGCAATACTCTGCAATACCCTGGTGCAATACTCTGCAATACCCTGCGCAATACTCTGCAATACCCTGCGCAATTCTCTGCAATACTCTGGTGCAATACTCTGCAATACCCTGGTGCAATACCCTGCGCAATACTCTGCAATACCCTGCGCAATACCCTGCAATACCCTGCGCAATACTCTGCAATACCCTGCGCAATACTCTGCAATACTCTGCAATACTCTGGTGCAATACTCTGCAATACCCTGCGCAATACCCTGCAAAATACTCTGCAATACCCTGGTGCAATACTCTGCAATACCCTGCGCAATACTCTGCAATACCCTGCGCAATACCCTGGTGCAATACTCTGCAATACTCTGCAATACTCTGGTGCAATACTCTGCAATACTCTGGTGCAATACTCTGCAATACCCTGCGCAATATTCTGCAATACCCTGCGCAATACTCTGCAATACTCTGCAATACCCTGCGCAATATTCTGCAATACCCTGCGCAATACTCTGCAATACCCTGCGCAATACCCTGGTGCAATACTCTGCAATACTCTGGTGCAATACTCTGCAATACCCTGCAAAATACTCTGCAATACCCTGCGCAATACCCTGCAAAATACTCTGCAATACCCTGGTGCAATACTCTGCAATACTCTGGTGCAATACTCTGCAATACCCTGCGCAATACTCTGCAATACCCTGCGCAATACCCTGCAAAATACTCTGCAATACCCTGGTGCAATACTCTGCAATACACTGGTGCAATACTCTGCAATACCCTGCGCAATACTCTGCAATACCCTGCGCAATACTCTGCAATACTCTGGCGCAATACTCTGCAATACCCTGCGCAATACTCTGCAATACCCTGCGCAATACCCTGCGCAATACTCTGCAATACCCTGGTGCAATACTCTGCAATACTCTGGTGCAATACTCTGCAATACCCTGCGCAATACTCTGCAATACCCTGCGCAATACTCTGCAATACTCTGGTGCAATACTCTGCAATACCCTGGTGCAATACTCTGCAATACTCTGCAATACCCTGCGCAATACTCTGCAATACCCTGCGCAATACTCTGCAATACTCTGGTGCAATACTCTGCAATACCCTGGTGCAATACCCTGCAATACCCTGCGCAATACTCTGCAATACCCTGCGCAATACTCTGCAATACCCTGCGCAATACTCTGCAATACCATGGTGCAATACTCTGCAATACCCTGGTGCAATACTCTGCAATACCCTGCGCAATACTCTGCAATACTCTGGTGCAATACTCTGCAATACCCTGGTGCAATACTCTGCAATACTCTGCAATACCCTGCGCAATACTCTGCAATACCCTGCACAATACTCTGCAATACTCTGGTGCAATACTCTGCAATACCCTGGTGCAATACCCTGCAATACCCTGCGCAATACTCTGCAATACCCTGCACAATACTCTGCAATACCCTGCGCAATACTCTGCAATACCATGGTGCAATACTCTGCAATACCCTGGTGCAATACTCTGCAATACCCTGCGCAATACTCTGCAATACCCTGCGCAATTCTCTGCAATACTCTGGTGCAATACTCTGCAATACCCTGGTGCAATACCCTGCGCAATACTCTGCAATACCCTGCGCAATACCCTGCAATACCCTGCGCAATACTCTGCAATACTCTGCAATACTCTGGTGCAATACTCTGCAATACCCTGCGCAATACCCTGCAAAATACTCTGCAATACCCTGCGCAATACTCTGCAATACTCTGCAATACCCTGCGCAATACCCTGGTGCAATACTCTGCAATACTCTGCAATACTCTGGTGCAATACTCTGCAATACTCTGGTGCAATACTCTGCAATACCCTGCAAAATACTCTGCAATACCCTGCGCAATACCCTGCGCAATACCCTGCAAAATACTCTGCAATACCCTGGTGCAATACTCTGCAATACTCTGGTGCAATACCCTGCGCAATACTCTGCAATACCCTGCGCAATACCCTGCGCAATACTCTGCAATACCCTGCAAAATACTCTGCAATACCCTGCAAAATACCCTGCAAAATACTCTGCAATACCCTGGTGCAATACTCTGCAATACTCTGGTGCAATACCCTGCGCAATACTCTGCAATACCCTGTGCAATACTCTGCAATACCCTGCAATACCCTGCGCAATACTCTGCAATACCCTGCGCAATATTCTGCAATACCCTGCGCAATACTCTGCAATACTCTGCAATACCCTGCGCAATATTCTGCAATACCCTGCGCAATACTCTGCAATACCCTGCGCAATACCCTGGTGCAATACTCTGCAATACTCTGGTGCAATACTCTGCAATACCCTGCAAAATACTCTGCAATACCCTGCGCAATACCCTGCAAAATACTCTGCAATACCCTGGTGCAATACTCTGCAATACTCTGGTGCAATACTCTGCAATACCCTGCGCAATACTCTGCAATACCCTGCGCAATACCCTGCAAAATACTCTGCAATACCCTGGTGCAATACTCTGCAATACACTGGTGCAATACTCTGCAATACCCTGCGCAATACTCTGCAATACCCTGCGCAATACTCTGCAATACTCTGGCGCAATACTCTGCAATACCCTGCGCAATACTCTGCAATACCCTGCGCAATACCCTGCGCAATACTCTGCAATACCCTGGTGCAATACTCTGCAATACTCTGGTGCAATACTCTGCAATACCCTGCGCAATACTCTGCAATACCATGCGCAATACTCTGCAATACTCTGGTGCAATACTCTGCAATACCCTGGTGCAATACTCTGCAATACCCTGCGCAATACTCTGCAATACCCTGCGCAATACTCTGCAATACCCTGCGCAATACTCTGCAATACTCTGGTGCAATACTCTGCAATACCCTGGTGCAATACTCTGCAATACCCTGCGCAATACTCTGCAATACCCTGCGCAATACCCTGCAATACCCTGCGCAATACTCTGCAATACCCTGGTGCAATACTCTGCAATACCCTGGTGCAATACTCTGCAATACCCTGCGCAATACTCTGCAATACTCTGGTGCAATACTCTGCAATACCCTGCGCAATACTCTGCAATACCCTGCGCAATACTCTGCAATACCCTGCGCAATACCCTGGTGCAATACTCTGCAATACTCTGCAATACCCTGGTGCAATACTCTGCAATACTCTGGTGCAATACTCTGCAATACCCTGCGCAATACTCTGCAATACCCTGGTGCAATACTCTGCAATACCCTGGTGCAATACTCTGCAATACCCTGCGCAATACTCTGCAATACCCTGCGCAATACTCTGCAATACCCTGCGCAATACCCTGGTGCAATACTCTGCAATACTCTGGTGCAATACTCTGCAATACTCTGGTGCAATACTCTGCAATACCCTGCGCAATATTCTGCAATACCCTGCGCAATACTCTGCAATACTCTGCAATACCCTGCGCAATATTCTGCAATACCCTGCGCAATACTCTGCAATACCCTGCGCAATACCCTGGTGCAATACTCTGCAATACTCTGGTGCAATACTCTGCAATACCCTGCGCAATACTCTGCAATACCCTGCGCAATACCCTGCAAAATACTCTGCAATACCCTGGTGCAATACTCTGCAATACTCTGGTGCAATACTCTGCAATACCCTGCGCAATACTCTGCAATACTCTGGTGCAATACTCTGCAATACCCTGGTGCAATACTCTGCAATACTCTGCAATACCCTGCGCAATACTCTGCAATACCCTGCGCAATACTCTGCAATACCCTGCGCAATACTCTGCAATACTCTGGTGCAATACTCTGCAATACCCTGGTGCAATACTCTGCAATACCCTGCGCAATACTCTGCAATACCCTGCGCAATACTCTGCAATACCCTGCGCAATACTCTGCAATACTCTGGTGCAATACTCTGCAATACCCTGGTGCAATACCCTGCAATACCCTGCGCAATACTCTGCAATACCCTGCGCAATACCCTGCAATACCCTGCGCAATACTCTGCAATACTCTGGTGCAATACTCTGCAATACCCTGGTGCAATACTCTGCAATACTCTGCAATACCCTGCGCAATACTCTGCAATACCCTGCGCAATACTCTGCAATACCCTGCGCAATACTCTGCAATACTCTGGTGCAATACTCTGCAATACCCTGGTGCAATACTCTGCAATACCCTGCGCAATACTCTGCAATACCCTGCGCAATACTCTGCAATACCCTGCGCAATACTCTGCAATACTCTGGTGCAATACTCTGCAATACCCTGGTGCAATACCCTGCAATACCCTGCGCAATACTCTGCAATACCCTGCGCAATACCCTGCAATACCCTGCGCAATACTCTGCAATACTCTGGTGCAATACTCTGCAATACCCTGGTGCAATACTCTGCAATACCCTGCGCAATACTCTGCAATACCCTGGTGCAATACTCTGCAATACTCTGGTGCAATACTCTGCAATACTCTGGTGCAATACTCTGCAATACTCTGGTGCAATACTCTGCAATACCCTGCGCAATACTCTGCAATACCCTGCGCAATACTCTGCAATACTCTGGTGCAATACTCTGCAATACCCTGCGCAATACTCTGCAATACCCTGCGCAATACCCTGGTGCAATACTCTGCAATACTCTGCAATACTCTGGTGCAATACTCTGCAATACTCTGGTGCAATACTCTGCAATACCCTGCGCAATACCCTGCAATACCCTGCGCAATACTCTGCAATACTCTGGCGCAATACTCTGCAATACCCTGCGCAATACTCTGCAATACCCTGCGCAATACCCTGCGCAATACTCTGCAATACCCTGGTGCAATACTCTGCAATACTCTGGTGCAATACTCTGCAATACCCTGCGCAATACTCTGCAATACCCTGCGCAATACCCTGGTGCAATACTCTGCAATACCCTGCGCAATACTCTGCAATACCCTGCGCAATACTCTGCAATACCCTGCACAATACTCTGCAATACTCTGGTGCAATACTCTGCAATACCCTGGTGCAATACTCTGCAATACCCTGCGCAATACTCTGCAATACCCTGCGCAATACTCTGCAATACCCTGCGCAATACTCTGCAATACTCTGGTGCAATACTCTGCAATACCCTGGTGCAATACCCTGCAATACCCTGCGCAATACTCTGCAATACCCTGCGCAATACCCTGCAATACCCTGCGCAATACTCTGCAATACTCTGGTGCAATACTCTGCAATACCCTGGTGCAATACTCTGCAATACCCTGCGCAATACTCTGCAATACCCTGCGCAATACCCTGGTGCAATACTCTGCAATACTCTGGTGCAATACTCTGCAATACCCTGCAAAATACTCTGCAATACCCTGCGCAATACCCTGCAAAATACTCTGCAATACCCTGGTGCAATACTCTGCAATACTCTGGTGCAATACTCTGCAATACCCTGCGCAATACTCTGCAATACCCTGCGCAATACCCTGCAATACCCTGCGCAATACTCTGCAATACTCTGGCGCAATACTCTGCAATACCCTGCGCAATACTCTGCAATACCCTGCGCAATACCCTGCGCAATACTCTGCAATACCCTGGTGCAATACTCTGCAATACTCTGGTGCAATACTCTGCAATACCCTGTGCAATACTCTGCAATACCCTGCGCAATACCCTGGTGCAATACTCTGCAATACCCTGGTGCAATACTCTGCAATACTCTGCAATACCCTGCGCAATACTCTGCAATACCCTGCGCAATACTCTGCAATACCCTGCGCAATACTCTGCAATACTCTGGTGCAATACTCTGCAATACCCTGGTGCAATACTCTGCAATACCCTGCGCAATACTCTGCAATACCCTGCGCAATACTCTGCAATACCCTGCGCAATACTCTGCAATACTCTGGTGCAATACTCTGCAATACCCTGGTGCAATACCCTGCAATACCCTGCGCAATACTCTGCAATACCATGCGCAATACCCTGCAATACCCTGCGCAATACTCTGCAATACTCTGGTGCAATACTCTGCAATACCCTGGTGCAATACTCTGCAATACCCTGCGCAATACTCTGCAATACCCTGGTGCAATACTCTGCAATACTCTGGTGCAATACTCTGCAATACCCTGCGCAATACTCTGCAATACCCTGCGCAATACCCTGCAATACCCTGCGCAATACTCTGCAATACCCTGCGCAATACTCTGCAATACTCTGGTGCAATACTCTGCAATACCCTGGTGCAATACTCTGCAATACCCTGGTGCAATACTCTGCAATACCCTGCGCAATACTCTGCAATACCCTGGTGCAATACTCTGCAATACTCTGGTGCAATACTCTGCAATACCCTGCGCAATACTCTGCAATACCCTGCGCAATACTCTGCAATACCCTGCGCAATACTCTGCAATACCCTGCGCAATACTCTGCAATACTCTGGTGCAATACTCTGCAATACCCTGGTGCAATACTCTGCAATACCCTGCGCAATACTCTGCAATACCCTGCGCAATACCCTGCAATACCCTGCGCAATACTCTGCAATACTCTGGTGCAATACTCTGCAATACCCTGGTGCAATACTCTGCAATACCCTGCGCAATACTCTGCAATACCCTGGTGCAATACTCTGCAATACTCTGGTGCAATACTCTGCAATACCCTGCGCAATACTCTGCAATACCCTGCGCAATACCCTGGTGCAATACTCTGCAATACTCTGCAATACTCTGGTGCAATACTCTGCAATACTCTGGTGCAATACTCTGCAATACCCTGCGCAATATTCTGCAATACCCTGCGCAATACTCTGCAATACCCTGCGCAATACTCTGGTGCAATACTCTGCAATACTCTGCAATACTCTGGTGCAATACTCTGCAATACTCTGGTGCAATACTCTGCAATACCCTGGTGCAATACCCTGCAATACCCTGCGCAATACTCTGCAATACCCTGCGCAATACCCTGCAATACCCTGCGCAATACTCTGCAATACTCTGGTGCAATACTCTGCAATACCCTGGTGCAATACTCTGCAATACCCTGCGCAATACTCTGCAATACCCTGCGCAATACCCTGGTGCAATACTCTGCAATACTCTGGTGCAATACTCTGCAATACCCTGCAAAATACTCTGCAATACCCTGCGCAATACCCTGCAAAATACTCTGCAATACCCTGGTGCAATACTCTGCAATACTCTGGTGCAATACTCTGCAATACCCTGCGCAATACTCTGCAATACCCTGCGCAATACCCTGCAATACCCTGCGCAATACTCTGCAATACTCTGGCGCAATACTCTGCAATACCCTGCGCAATACTCTGCAATACCCTGCGCAATACCCTGCGCAATACTCTGCAATACCCTGGTGCAATACTCTGCAATACTCTGGTGCAATACTCTGCAATACCCTGTGCAATACTCTGCAATACCCTGCGCAATACCCTGGTGCAATACTCTGCAATACCCTGGTGCAATACTCTGCAATACTCTGCAATACCCTGCGCAATACTCTGCAATACCCTGCGCAATACTCTGCAATACCCTGCGCAATACTCTGCAATACTCTGGTGCAATACTCTGCAATACCCTGGTGCAATACTCTGCAATACCCTGCGCAATACTCTGCAATACCCTGCGCAATACTCTGCAATACCCTGCGCAATACTCTGCAATACTCTGGTGCAATACTCTGCAATACCCTGGTGCAATACCCTGCAATACCCTGCGCAATACTCTGCAATACCATGCGCAATACCCTGCAATACCCTGCGCAATACTCTGCAATACTCTGGTGCAATACTCTGCAATACCCTGGTGCAATACTCTGCAATACCCTGCGCAATACTCTGCAATACCCTGGTGCAATACTCTGCAATACTCTGGTGCAATACTCTGCAATACCCTGCGCAATACTCTGCAATACCCTGCGCAATACCCTGCAATACCCTGCGCAATACTCTGCAATACCCTGCGCAATACTCTGCAATACTCTGGTGCAATACTCTGCAATACCCTGGTGCAATACTCTGCAATACCCTGGTGCAATACTCTGCAATACCCTGGTGCAATACTCTGCAATACCCTGGTGCAATACTCTGCAATACCCTGCGCAATACTCTGCAATACCCTGGTGCAATACTCTGCAATACTCTGGTGCAATACTCTGCAATACCCTGCGCAATACTCTGCAATACCCTGCGCAATACTCTGCAATACCCTGCGCAATACTCTGCAATACCCTGCGCAATACTCTGCAATACTCTGGTGCAATACTCTGCAATACCCTGGTGCAATACTCTGCAATACCCTGCGCAATACTCTGCAATACCCTGCGCAATACCCTGCAATACCCTGCGCAATACTCTGCAATACTCTGGTGCAATACTCTGCAATACCCTGGTGCAATACTCTGCAATACCCTGCGCAATACTCTGCAATACCCTGGTGCAATACTCTGCAATACTCTGGTGCAATACTCTGCAATACCCTGCGCAATACTCTGCAATACCCTGCGCAATACCCTGGTGCAATACTCTGCAATACTCTGCAATACTCTGGTGCAATACTCTGCAATACTCTGGTGCAATACTCTGCAATACCCTGCGCAATATTCTGCAATACCCTGCGCAATACTCTGCAATACCCTGCGCAATACTCTGGTGCAATACTCTGCAATACTCTGGTGCAATACTCTGCAATACCCTGCGCAATACTCTGCAATACCCTGGTGCAATACTCTGCAATACTCTGGTGCAATACTCTGCAATACCCTGCGCAATACTCTGCAATACCCTGCGCAATACCCTGGTGCAATACTCTGCAATACCCTGGTGCAATACTCTGCAATACTCTGCAATACCCTGCGCAATACTCTGCAATACCCTGCGCAATACTCTGCAATACCCTGCGCAATACTCTGCAATACTCTGGTGCAATACTCTGCAATACCCTGGTGCAATACTCTGCAATACCCTGCGCAATACTCTGCAATACCCTGCGCAATACTCTGCAATACCCTGCGCAATACTCTGCAATACTCTGGTGCAATACTCTGCAATACCCTGGTGCAATACCCTGCAATACCCTGCGCAATACTCTGCAATACCCTGCGCAATACCCTGCAATACCCTGCGCAATACTCTGCAATACTCTGGTGCAATACTCTGCAATACCCTGGTGCAATACTCTGCAATACCCTGCGCAATACTCTGCAATACCCTGCGCAATACCCTGGTGCAATACTCTGCAATACTCTGGTGCAATACTCTGCAATACCCTGCAAAATACTCTGCAATACCCTGCGCAATACCCTGCAAAATACTCTGCAATACCCTGGTGCAATACTCTGAAATACTCTGGTGCAATACTCTGCAATACCCTGCGCAATACTCTGCAATACCCTGCGCAATACCCTGCAATACCCTGCGCAATACTCTGCAATACTCTGGCGCAATACTCTGCAATACCCTGCGCAATACTCTGCAATACCCTGCGCAATACCCTGCGCAATACTCTGCAATACCCTGGTGCAATACTCTGCAATACCCTGCGCAATACTCTGCAATACCCTGCGCAATACCCTGGTGCAATACTCTGCAATACCCTGGTGCAATACTCTGCAATACTCTGCAATACCCTGCGCAATACTCTGCAATACCCTGCGCAATACTCTGCAATACCCTGCGCAATACTCTGCAATACTCTGGTGCAATACTCTGCAATACCCTGGTGCAATACTCTGCAATACCCTGCGCAATACTCTGCAATACCCTGCGCAATACTCTGCAATACCCTGCGCAATACTCTGCAATACTCTGGTGCAATACTCTGCAATACCCTGGTGCAATACCCTGCAATACCCTGCGCAATACTCTGCAATACCCTGCGCAATACCCTGCAATACCCTGCGCAATACTCTGCAATACTCTGGTGCAATACTCTGCAATACCCTGGTGCAATACTCTGCAATACCCTGCGCAATACTCTGCAATACCCTGGTGCAATACTCTGCAATACTCTGGTGCAATACTCTGCAATACCCTGCGCAATACTCTGCAATACCCTGCGCAATACCCTGCAATACCCTGCGCAATACTCTGCAATACCCTGCGCAATACTCTGCAATACCCTGCGCAATACTCTGCAATACTCTGGTGCAATACTCTGCAATACCCTGGTGCAATACTCTGCAATACCCTGGTGCAATACTCTGCAATACCCTGCGCAATACTCTGCAATACCCTGGTGCAATACTCTGCAATACTCTGCAATACTCTGGTGCAATACTCTGCAATACTCTGGTGCAATACTCTGCAATACCCTGCGCAATATTCTGCAATACCCTGCGCAATACTCTGCAATACTCTGCAATACCCTGCGCAATATTCTGCAATACCCTGCGCAATACTCTGCAATACCCTGCGCAATACCCTGGTGCAATACTCTGCAATACTCTGGTGCAATACTCTGCAATACCCTGGTGCAATACTCTGCAATACCCTGGTGCAATACTCTGCAATACCCTGCGCAATACTCTGCAATACCCTGGTGCAATACTCTGCAATACTCTGGTGCAATACTCTGCAATACCCTGCGCAATACTCTGCAATACCCTGCGCAATACTCTGCAATACCCTGCGCAATACTCTGCAATACTCTGGTGCAATACTCTGCAATACTCTGCAATACCCTGCGCAATACTCTGCAATACCCTGCGCAATACCCTGCAATACCCTGCGCAATACTCTGCAATACTCTGGTGCAATACTCTGCAATACCCTGGTGCAATACTCTGCAATACCCTGCGCAATACTCTGAAATACCCTGGTGCAATACTCTGCAATACTCTGCAATACTCTGGTGCAATACTCTGCAATACTCTGGTGCAATACTCTGCAATACCCTGCGCAATATTCTGCAATACCCTGCGCAATACTCTGCAATACTCTGCAATACCCTGCGCAATATTCTGCAATACCCTGCGCAATACTCTGCAATACCCTGCGCAATACCCTGGTGCAATACTCTGCAATACTATGGTGCAATACTCTGCAATACCCTGGTGCAATACTCTGCAATACCCTGCGCAATACTCTGCAATACCCTGCGCAATACCCTGCAATACCCTGCGCAATACTCTGCAATACTCTGGTGCAATACTCTGCAATACCCTGGTGCAATACTCTGCAATACCCTGCGCAATACTCTGCAATACCCTGGTGCAATACTCTGCAATACTCTGGTGCAATACTCTGCAATACCCTGCGCAATACTCTGCAATACCCTGCGCAATACCCTGGTGCAATACTCTGCAATACTCTGCAATACCCTGGTGCAATACTCTGCAATACTCTGGTGCAATACTCTGCAATACCCTGCGCAATACTCTGCAATACCCTGCGCAATACCCTGCAATACCCTGCGCAATACCCTGCAATACCCTGCGCAATACTCTGCAATACCCTGCGCAATACTCTGCAATACTCTGGTGCAATACTCTGCAATACCCTGGTGCAATACTCTGCAATACCCTGGTGCAATACTCTGCAATACCCTGCGCAATACTCTGCAATACCCTGGTGCAATACTCTGCAATACTCTGGTGCAATACTCTGCAATACCCTGCGCAATACTCTGCAATACCCTGCGCAATACTCTGCAATACCCTGCGCAATACTCTGCAATACCCTGCGCAATACTCTGCAATACTCTGGTGCAATACTCTGCAATACCCTGGTGCAATACTCTGCAATACCCTGCGCAATACTCTGCAATACCCTGCGCAATACCCTGCAATACCCTGCGCAATACTCTGCAATACTCTGGTGCAATACTCTGCAATACCCTGGTGCAATACTCTGCAATACCCTGCGCAATACTCTGCAATACCCTGGTGCAATACTCTGCAATACTCTGGTGCAATACTCTGCAATACCCTGCGCAATACTCTGCAATACCCTGCGCAATACCCTGGTGCAATACTCTGCAATACTCTGCAATACTCTGGTGCAATACTCTGCAATACTCTGGTGCAATACTCTGCAATACCCTGCGCAATATTCTGCAATACCCTGCGCAATACTCTGCAATACTCTGCAATACCCTGCAAAATACTCTGCAATACCCTGGTGCAATACTCTGCAATACCCTGCGCAATACTCTGCAATACCCTGCGCAATACCCTGGTGCAATACTCTGCAATACTCTGGTGCAATACTCTGCAATACCCTGGTGCAATACTCTGCAATACCCTGCGCAATACTCTGCAATACCCTGCGCAATACTCTGCAATACTCTGGCGCAATACTCTGCAATACCCTGCGCAATACTCTGCAATACCCTGCGCAATACCCTGCGCAATACCCTGCGCAATACTCTGCAATACTCTGGTGCAATACTCTGCAATACCCTGGTGCAATACTCTGCAATACCCTGCGCAATACTCTGCAATACCCTGCGCAATACCCTGGTGCAATACTCTGCAATACTCTGGTGCAATACTCTGCAATACCCTGCAAAATACTATGCAATACCCTGCGCAATACCCTGCAAAATACTCTGCAATACCCTGGTGCAATACTCTGCAATACTCTGGTGCAATACTCTGCAATACCCTGCGCAATACTCTGCAATACCCTGCGCAATACCCTGCAATACCCTGCGCAATACTCTGCAATACTCTGGCGCAATACTCTGCAATACCCTGCGCAATACTCTGCAATACCCTGCGCAATACCCTGCGCAATACCCTGCAATACCCTGGTGCAATACTCTGCAATACTCTGGTGCAATACTCTGCAATACCCTGCGCAATACTCTGCAATACCCTGCGCAATACCCTGGTGCAATACTCTGCAATACCCTGGTGCAATACTCTGCAATACTCTGCAATACCCTGCGCAATACTCTGCAATACCCTGCGCAATACTCTGCAATACCCTGCGCAATACTCTGCAATACTCTGGTGCAATACTCTGCAATACCCTGGTGCAATACTCTGCAATACCCTGCGCAATACTCTGCAATACCCTGCGCAATACTCTGCAATACCCTGCGCAATACTCTGCAATACTCTGGTGCAATACTCTGCAATACCCTGGTGCAATACCCTGCAATACCCTGCGCAATACTCTGCAATACCCTGCGCAATACCCTGCAATACCCTGCGCAATACTCTGCAATACTCTGGTGCAATACTCTGCAATACCCTGGTGCAATACTCTGCAATACCCTGCGCAATACTCTGCAATACCCTGGTGCAATACTCTGCAATACTCTGGTGCAATACTCTGCAATACCCTGCGCAATACTCTGCAATACCCTGCGCAATACCCTGCAATACCCTGCGCAATACTCTGCAATACCCTGCGCAATACTCTGCAATACTCTGGTGCAATACTCTGCAATACCCTGGTGCAATACTCTGCAATACCCTGGTGCAATACTCTGCAATACCCTGCGCAATACTCTGCAATACCCTGGTGCAATACTCTGCAATACTCTGCAATACTCTGGTGCAATACTCTGCAATACTCTGGTGCAATACTCTGCAATACCCTGCGCAATACCCTGCAATACCCTGCGCAATACCCTGCAATACCCTGCGCAATACTCTGCAATACCCTGGTGCAATACTCTGCAATACCCTGGTGCAATACTCTGCAATACCCTGCGCAATACTCTGCAATACCCTGCGCAATACCCTGGTGCAATACTCTGCAATACTCTGGTGCAATACTCTGCAATACCCTGCGCAATACTCTGCAATACCCTGCGCAATACCCTGCAATACCCTGCGCAATACTCTGCAATACTCTGGCGCAATACTCTGCAATACCCTGCGCAATACTCTGCAATACCCTGCGCAATACCCTGCGCAATACTCTGCAATACCCTGGTGCAATACTCTGCAATACTCTGGTGCAATACTCTGCAATACCCTGCGCAATACTCTGCAATACCCTGCGCAATACCCTGCAAAATACTCTGCAATACCCTGGTGCAATACTCTGCAATACCCTGCGCAATACTCTGCAATACCCTGCGCAATACTCTGCAATACCCTGTGCAATACTCTGCAATACTCTGGTGCAATACTCTGCAATACCCTGGTGCAATACTCTGCAATACCCTGGTGCAATACTCTGCAATACCCTGCGCAATACTCTGCAATACCCTGGTGCAATACTCTGCAATACTCTGGTGCAATACTCTGCAATACCCTGCAAAATACTCTGCAATACCCTGCGCAATACCCTGGTGCAATACTCTGCAATACCCTGGTGCAATACTCTGCAATACTCTGCAATACCCTGCGCAATACTCTGCAATACCCTGCACAATACTCTGCAATACCCTGCGCAATACTCTGCAATACTCTGGTGCAATACTCTGCAATACCCTGGTGCAATACCCTGCAATACCCTGCGCAATACTCTGCAATACCCTGCGCAATACCCTGCAATACCATGCGCAATACTCTGCAATACTCTGGTGCAATACTCTGCAATACCCTGCGCAATACTCTGCAATACCCTGCGCAATACTCTGCAATACCCTGCGCAATACTCTGCAATACCCTGCGCAATACTCTGCAATACTCTGGTGCAATACTCTGCAATACTCTGGTGCAATACCCTGCAATACCCTGCGCAATACTCTGCAATACCCTGCGCAATACCCTGCAATACCCTGCGCAATACTCTGCAATACTCTGGTGCAATACTCTGCAATACCCTGGTGCAATACTCTGCAATACCCTGCGCAATACTCTGCAATACCCTGCGCAATACCCTGGTGCAATACTCTGCAATACTCTGGTGCAATACTCTGCAATACCCTGCAAAATACTCTGCAATACCCTGCGCAATACCCTGCAAAATACTCTGCAATACCCTGGTGCAATACTCTGCAATACTCTGGTGCAATACTCTGCAATACCCTGCGCAATACTCTGCAATACCCTGCGCAATACCCTGCAATACCCTGCGCAATACTCTGCAATACTCTGGCGCAATACTCTGCAATACCCTGCGCAATACTCTGCAATACCCTGCGCAATACCCTGCGCAATACTCTGCAATACCCTGGTGCAATACTCTGCAATACTCTGCAATACCCTGTGCAATACCCTGCAAAATACTCTGCAATACCCTGGTGCAATACTCTGCAATACTCTGGTGCAATACTCTGCAATACCCTGCGCAATACTCTGCAATACCCTGCGCAATACCCTGCAATACCCTGCGCAATACTCTGCAATACTCTGGTGCAATACTCTGCAATACCCTGGTGCAATACTCTGCAATACCCTGTGCAATACTCTGCAATACCCTGGTGCAATACTCTGCAATACTCTGGTGCAATACTCTGCAATACCCTGCGCAATACTCTGCAATACCCTGCGCAATACCCTGCAATACCCTGCGCAATACTCTGCAATACCCTGGTGCAATACTCTGCAATACCCTGCGCAATACTCTGCAATACCCTGCGCAATACTCTGCAATACCCTGTGCAATACTCTGCAATACTCTGGTGCAATACTCTGCAATACCCTGCGCAATACTCTGCAATACCCTGTGCAATACTCTGCAATACTCTGGTGCAATACTCTGCAATACCCTGCGCAATACTCTGCAATACCCTGCGCAATACCCTGCAAAATACTCTGCAATACCCTGGTGCAATACTCTGCAATACCCTGCGCAATACTCTGCAATACCCTGCGCAATACCCTGCAAAATACTCTGCAATACCCTGGTGCAATACTCTGCAATACTCTGGTGCAATACTCTGCAATACCCTGCGCAATACTCTGCAATACCCTGCGCAATACCCTGCAATACCCTGCGCAATACTCTGCAATACTCTGGTGCAATACTCTGCAATACCCTGGTGCAATACTCTGCAATACCCTGCGCAATACTCTGCAATACCCTGCGCAATACTCTGTAATACTCTGGTGCAATACTCTGCAATACCCTGGTGCAATACTCTGCAATACCCTGCGCAATACTCTGCAATACCCTGCGCAATACTCTGCAATACTCTGGTGCAATACTCTGCAATACCCTGGTGCAATACCCTGCGCAATACTCTGCAATACCCTGCGCAATACCCTGCAATACCCTGCGCAATACTCTGCAATACCCTGCGCAATACTCTGCAATACTCTGCAATACTCTGGTGCAATACTCTGCAATACCCTGCGCAATACCCTGCAAAATACTCTGCAATACCCTGGTGCAATACTCTGCAATACCCTGCGCAATACTCTGCAATACCCTGCGCAATACCCTGGTGCAATACTCTGCAATACTCTGGTGCAATACTCTGCAATACTCTGGTGCAATACTCTGCAATACCCTGCAAAATACTCTGCAATACCCTGCGCAATACTCTGCAATACCCTGCGCAATACCCTGCGCAATACCCTGCAAAATACTCTGCAATACCCTGGTGCAATACTCTGCAATACTCTGGTGCAATACCCTGCGCAATACTCTGCAATACCCTGCGCAATACCCTGCGCAATACTCTGCAATACCCTGCAAAATACTCTGCAATACCCTGCGCAATACCCTGCAAAATACTCTGCAATACCCTGGTGCAATACTCTGCAATACTCTGGTGCAATACCCTGCGCAATACTCTGCAATACCCTGCGCAATACCCTGCGCAATACTCTGCAATACCCTGCAATACCCTGCGCAATACTCTGCAATACCCTGCGCAATATTCTGCAATACCCTGCGCAATATTCTGCAATACCCTGCGCAATACTCTGCAATACTCTGCAATACCCTGCGCAATATTCTGCAATACCCTGCGCAATACTCTGCAATACCCTGCGCAATACCCTGGTGCAATACTCTGCAATACTCTGGTGCAATACTCTGCAATACCCTGCAAAATACTCTGCAATACCCTGCGCAATACCCTGCAAAATACTCTGCAATACCCTGGTGCAATACTCTGCAATACTCTGGTGCAATACTCTGCAATACCCTGCGCAATACTCTGCAATACCCTGCGCAATACCCTGCAAAATACTCTGCAATACCCTGGTGCAATACTCTGCAATACTCTGGTGCAATACTCTGCAATACACTGCGCAATACTCTGCAATACCCTGCGCAATACCCTGCAATACCCTGCGCAATACTCTGCAATACTCTGGCGCAATACTCTGCAATACCCTGCGCAATACTCTGCAATACCCTGCGCAATACCCTGCAAAATACTCTGCAATACCCTGGTGCAATACTCTGCAATACTCTGGTGCAATACTCTGCAATACCCTGTGCAATACTCTGCAATACCCTGCGCAATACTCTGCAATACTCTGGCGCAATACTCTGCAATACCCTGCGCAATACTCTGCAATACCCTGCGCAATACCCTGCGCAATACTCTGCAATACCCTGGTGCAATACTCTGCAATACTCTGGTGCAATACTCTGCAATACCCTGCGCAATACTCTGCAATACCCTGCGCAATACCCTGGTGCAATACTCTGCAATACCCTGGTGCAATACTCTGCAATACCCTGGTGCAATACTCTGCAATACTCTGCAATACCCTGCGCAATACTCTGCAATACCCTGCGCAATACTCTGCAATACCCTGCGCAATACTCTGCAATACTCTGGTGCAATACTCTGCAATACCCTGGTGCAATACTCTGCAATACCCTGCGCAATACTCTGCAATACCCTGCGCAATACTCTGCAATACCCTGCGCAATACTCTGCAATACTCTGGTGCAATACTCTGCAATACCCTGGTGCAATACCCTGCAATACCCTGCGCAATACTCTGCAATACCCTGCGCAATACCCTGCAATACCCTGCGCAATACTCTGCAATACTCTGGTGCAATACTCTGCAATACCCTGGTGCAATACTCTGCAATACCCTGCGCAATACTCTGCAATACCCTGGTGCAATACTCTGCAATACTCTGGTGCAATACTCTGCAATACCCTGCGCAATACTCTGCAATACCCTGCGCAATACCCTGCAATACCCTGCGCAATACTCTGCAATACCCTGCGCAATACTCTGCAATACTCTGGTGCAATACTCTGCAATACCCTGGTGCAATACTCTGCAATACCCTGGTGCAATACTCTGCAATACCCTGCGCAATACTCTGCAATACCCTGGTGCAATACTCTGCAATACCCTGCGCAATACTCTGCAATACCCTGCGCAATACTCTGCAATACCCTGCGCAATACTCTGCAATACCCTGCGCAATACTCTGCAATACTCTGGTGCAATACTCTGCAATACCCTGGTGCAATACTCTGCAATACCCTGTGCAATACTCTGCAATACCCTGCGCAATACCCTGCAATACCCTGCGCAATACTCTGCAATACTCTGGTGCAATACTCTGCAATACCCTGGTGCAATACTCTGCAATACCCTGCGCAATACTCTGCAATACCCTGGTGCAATACTCTGCAATACTCTGGTGCAATACTCTGCAATACCCTGCGCAATACTCTGCAATACCCTGCGCAATACCCTGCAATACCCTGCGCAATACTCTGCAATACCCTGGTGCAATACTCTGCAATACCCTGCGCAATACTCTGCAATACCCTGCGCAATACTCTGCAATACCCTGCGCAATACTCTGCAATACCCTGCGCAATACTCTGCAATACCCTGCGCAATACTCTGCAATACCCTGTGCAATACTCTGCAATACTCTGGTGCAATACTCTGCAATACCCTGCGCAATACTCTGCAATACCCTGCGCAATACTCTGCAATACCCTGCACAATACTCTGCAATACCCTGTGCAATACTCTGCAATACTCTGGTGCAATACTCTGCAATACCCTGCGCAATACTCTGCAATACCCTGCGCAATACCCTGCAAAATACTCTGCAATACCCTGGTGCAATACTCTGCAATACCCTGCGCAATACTCTGCAATACCCTGCGCAATACCCTGCAAAATACTCTGCAATACCCTGGTGCAATACTCTGCAATACTCTGGTGCAATACTCTGCAATACCATGCGCAATACTCTGCAATACCCTGCGCAATACCCTGCAATACCCTGCGCAATACTCTGCAATACTCTGGTGCAATACTCTGCAATACCCTGGTGCAATACTCTGCAATACCCTGCGCAATACTCTGCAATACCCTGCGCAATACTCTGCAATACTCTGGTGCAATACTCTGCAATACCCTGGTGCAATACTCTGCAATACCCTGCGCAATACTCTGCAATACCCTGCGCAATACTCTGCAATACTCTGGTGCAATACTCTGCAATATCCTGGTGCAATACCCTGCGCAATACTCTGCAATACCCTGCGCAATACCCTGCAATACCCTGCGCAATACTCTGCAATACCCTGCGCAATACTCTGCAATACTCTGCAATACTCTGGTGCAATACTCTGCAATACCCTGCGCAATACCCTGCAAAATACTCTGCAATACCCTGGTGCAATACTCTGCAATACCCTGCGCAATACTCTGCAATACCCTGCGCAATACCCTGGTGCAATACTCTGCAATACTCTGGTGCAATACTCTGCAATACTCTGGTGCAATACTCTGCAATACCCTGCAAAATACTCTGCAATACCCTGCGCAATACCCTGCAAAATACTCTGCAATACCCTGGTGCAATACTCTGCAATACTCTGGTGCAATACCCTGCGCAATACTCTGCAATACCCTGCGCAATACCCTGCGCAATACTCTGCAATACCCTGCAATACCCTGTGCAATACTCTGCAATACCCTGCGCAATATTCTGCAATACCCTGCGCAATACTCTGCAATACTCTGCAATACCCTGCGCAATATTCTGCAATACCCTGCGCAATACTCTGCAATACCCTGCGCAATACCCTGGTGCAATACTCTGCAATACTCTGGTGCAATACTCTGCAATACCCTGCAAAATACTCTGCAATACCCTGCGCAATACCCTGCAAAATACTCTGCAATACCCTGGTGCAATACTCTGCAATACTCTGGTGCAATACTCTGCAATACCCTGCGCAATACTCTGCAATACCCTGCGCAATACTCTGCAATACCCTGCGCAATACTCTGCAATACCCTGGTGCAATACTCTGCAATACTCTGGTGCAATACTCTGCAATACCCTGCGCAATACTCTGCAATACCCTGCGCAATACCCTGCAAAATACTCTGCAATACCCTGGTGCAATACTCTGCAATACTCTGGTGCAATACTCTGCAATACCCTGCAATACCCTGCGCAATACTCTGCAATACTCTGGCGCAATACTCTGCAATACCCTGCGCAATACTCTGCAATACCCTGCGCAATACCCTGCGCAATACTCTGCAATACTCTGGTGCAATACTCTGCAATACCCTGCGCAATACTCTGCAATACCCTGCGCAATACTCTGCAATACTCTGGTGCAATACTCTGCAATACCCTGGTGCAATACTCTGCAATACTCTGCAATACCCTGCGCAATACTCTGCAATACCCTGCGCAATACTCTGCAATACTCTGGTGCAATACTCTGCAATACCCTGGTGCAATACCCTGCAATACCCTGCGCAATACTCTGCAATACCCTGCGCAATACTCTGCAATACCCTGCGCAATACTCTGCAATACCCTGCGCAATACTCTGCAATACTCTGGTGCAATACTCTGCAATACTCTGGTGCAATACTCTGCAATACCCTGGTGCAATACTCTGCAATACCCTGCGCAATACTCTGCAATACCCTGCGCAATTCTCTGCAATACTCTGGTGCAATACTCTGCAATACCCTGGTGCAATACCCTGCGCAATACTCTGCAATACCCTGCGCAATACCCTGCAATACCCTGCGCAATACTCTGCAATACTCTGCAATACTCTGGTGCAATACTCTGCAATACTCTGGTGCAATACTCTGCAATACCCTGGTGCAATACCCTGCAATACCCTGCGCAATACTCTGCAATACCCTGCGCAATACCCTGCAAAATACTCTGCAATACCCTGGTGCACTACTCTGCAATACTCTGGTGCAATACTCTGCAATACCCTGCGCAATACTCTGCAATACCCTGCGCAATACTCTGCAATACCCTGCAATACCCTGCGCAATACTCTGCAATACCCTGCACAATACTCTGCAATACCCTGGTGCAATACTCTGCAATACTCTGCAATACTCTGGTGCAATACTCTGCAATACGCTGGTGCAATACTCTGCAATACCCTGGTGCAATACTCTGCAATACCCTGCGCAATACTCTGCAATACCCTGCGCAATACTCTGCAATACCCTGCAATACCCTGCGCAATACTCTGCAATACCCTGCGCAATACCCTGGTGCAATACTCTGCAATACTCTGCAATACTCTGGTGCAATACTCTGCAATACTCTGGTGCAATACTCTGCAATACCCTGCAAAATACTCTGCAATACCCTGGTGCAATACTCTGCAATACCCTGCGCAATACTCTGCAATACCCTGCGCAATACTCTGCAATACCCTGCGCAATACCCTGCGCAATACCCTGCGCAATACCCTGCGCAATACCCTGCAAACTACTCTGCAATACCCTGCGCAATACTCTGCAATACTCTGCAATACCCTGCGCAATACCCTGCAATACTCTGCAATACTCTGGTGCAATACTCTGCAATACTCTGGTGCAATACTCTGCAATACCCTGCAAAATACTCTGCAATACCCTGGTGCAATACTCTGCAATACCCTGCGCAATACTCTGCAATACCCTGCGCAATACTCTGCAATACCCTGCGCAATACCCTGCGCAATACTCTGCAATACCCTGTGCAATACTCTGCAATACCCTGCGCAATACCCTGTGCAATACTCTGCAATACCCTGCGCAATACTCTGCAATACCCTGCGCAATACTCTGCAATACCCTGCGCAATACCCTGCAAAATACTCTGCAATACCCTGGTGCAATACTCTGCAATACTCTGGTGCAATACTCTGCAATACTCTGGTGCAATACTCTGCAATACTCTGGTGCAATACTCTGCAATACCCTGCAAAGTACCCTGCAAAATACTCTGCAATACCCTGCGCAATACTCTGCAATACTCTGCAATACCCTGCGCAATACCCTGCAAAATACTCTGCAATACCCTGGTGCAATACTCTGCAATACTCTGGTGCAATACTCTGCAATACTCTGGTGCAATACTCTGCAATACTCTGCGCAATACTCTGCAATACCCTGCGCAATACTCTGCAATACCCTGCGCAATACTCTGCAATACTCTGCAATACCCTGCGCAATACCCTGCAATACCCTGCGCAATACCCTGCGCAATACTCTGCAATACCCTGGTGCAATACTCTGCAATACTCTGGTGCAATACTCTGCAATACTCTGCAATACTCTGGTGCAATACTCTGCAATACCCTGCAAAATACCCTGCAATACCCTGGTGCAATACTCTGCAATACCCTGCGCAATACTCTGCAATACCCTGCGCAATACTCTGCAATACCCTGCGCAATACCCTGCGCAATACCCTGCGCAATACTCTGCAATACCCTGGTGCAATACTCTGCAATACCCTGCGCAATATTCTGCAATACCCTGCGCAATACTCTGCAAAATACTCTGCAATACCCTGGTGCAATACTCTGCAATACTCTGCAATACTCTGGTGCAATACCCTGCAAAATACTCTGCAATACCCTGCGCAATACTCTGCAATACCCTGCGCAATACCCTGCAAAATACTCTGCAATACCCTGGTGCAATACTCTGCAATACTCTGGTGCAATACTCTGCAATACTCTGCGCAATACTCTGCAATACCCTGCGCAATACCCTGCAAAATACTCTGCAATACCCTGCAAAATACTCTGCAATACCCTGCGCAATACTCTGCAATACCCTGCGCAATACTCTGCAATACCCTGCGCAATACTCTGCAATACCCTGCGCAATACTCTGCAATACTCTGGTGCAATACTCTGCAATACCCTGGTGCAATACTCTGCAATACCCTGCGCAATACTCTGCAATACCCTGTGCAATACTCTGCAATACCCTGCGCAATACCCTGCAATACCCTGCGCAATACCCTGCACAATACTCTGCAATACCCTGCAATACCCTGCGCAATACTCTGCAATACCCTGCGCAATACTCTGCAATACCCTGCAATACCCTGCGCAATACTCTGCAATACCCTGCGCAATACTCTGCGCAATACCCTGCGCAATATTCTGCGCAATACCCTGCGCAATACTCTGCAATACCCTGCGCAATACTCTGCAATACCCTGCGCAATACTCTGCAATACCCTGCACAATATTCTGCAATACCCTGCGCAATACTCTGCAATACCCTGCGCAATACTCTGCAATACCCTGCGCAATATTCTGCAATACCCTGCGCAATACTCTGCAATACCCTGCAATTCCCTGGTGCAATACTCTTCAATACCCTGGTGCAATACTCTGCAATACTCTGGTGCAATACTCTGCAATACTCTGGTGCAATATTCTGCAATACCCTGCAAAATACTCTGCAATACCCTGCAAAATACTCTGCAATACCCTGCGCAATACCCTGCAAAATACTCTGCAATACCCTGGTGCAATACTCTGCAATACTCTGGTGCAATACTCTGCAATACCCTGCGCAATACTCTGCAATACCCTGCGCAATACCCTGCAAAATACTCTGCAATACCCTGGTGCAATACTCTGCAATACTCTGGTGCAATACTCTGCAATACTCTGGTGCAATACTCTGCAATACCCTGCAAAATACTCTGCAATACCCTGCAAAATACTCTGCAATACCCTGCAAAATACTCTGCAATACCCTGCGCAATACTCTGCAATACCCTGTGCAATACCCTGCAAAATACTCTGCAATACCCTGGTGCAATATTCTGCAATACTCTGGTGCAATACTCTGCAATACCCTGCGCAATACCCTGCAAAATACTCTGCAATACCCTGCGCAATACCCTGCAAAATACTCTGCAATACCCTGGTGCAATACTCTGCAATACTCTGGTGCAATACTCTGCAATACTCTGGTGCAATACTCTGCAATACCCTGCGCAATACTCTGCAATACCCTGCGCAATACCCTGGTGCAATACTCTGCAATACTCTGCAATACTCTGGTGCAATACTCTGCAATACCATGCGCAATACTCTGCAATACCCTGCGCAATACTCTGCAATACCCTGCGCAATATTCTGCAATACCCTGCGCAATACCCTGCAATACCCTGCGCAATACTCTGCAATACCATGCGCAATACTCTGCAATACCCTGCGCAATACTCTGCAAAATACTCTGCAATACCCTGCGCAATACTCTGCAATACCCTGCGCAATACCCTGCGCAATACCCTGCAAAATACTCTGCAATACCCTGCGCAATACTCTGCAATACCCTGCGCAATACCCTGCAATACCCTGCGCAATACCCTGCAATACCCTGCGCAATACTCTGCAATACCCTGCGCAATACCCTGCAATACCCTGCGCAATACTCTGCAATACCCTGTGCAATACTCTGCAATACCCTGCAATACCCTGCAATACCCTGCGCAATACTCTGCAATACCCTGCAATACCCTGCGCAATACTCTGCAATACCCTGCGCAATACTCTGCAATACCCTGCACAATACTCTGCGCAATACCCTGCGCAATATTCTGCGCAATACCCTGCGCAATACTCTGCAATACCCTGTGCAATACTCTGCAATACCCTGCGCAATACTCTGCAATACCCTGCGCAATACTCTGCAATACCCTGCGCAATACTCTGCAAAATACTCTGCAATACCCTGGTGCAATACTCTGCAATACTCTGGTGCAATACTCTGCAATACTCTGGTGCAATACTCTGCAATACCCTGCAAAATACTCTGCAATACCCTGCAAAATACTCTGCAATACCCTGCAAAATACTCTGCAATACCCTGGTGCAATACTCTGCAATACTCTGGTGCAATACTCTGCAATACCCTGCGCAATACTCTGCAATACCCTGCGCAATACTCTGCGCAATACCCTGCAATACCCTGTGCAATACTCTGCAATACCCTGCGCAATACTCTGCAATACCCTGCAATACCCTGCGCAATACTCTGCAATACCCTGCGCAATACTCTGCAATACCCTGCGCAATATTCTGCAATACCCTGCGCAATACTCTGCAATACCCTGCGCAATACTCTGCAATACCCTGCGCAATATTCTGCAATACCCTGCGCAATACTCTGCAATACCCTGCAATACCCTGGTGCAATACTCTGCAATACCCTGGTGCAATACTCTGCAATACCCTGCGCAATACTCTGCAATACCCTGCGCAATACTCTGCAATACCCTGCGCAATACTCTGCAATACCCTGCGCAATACTCTGCAATACACTGCGCAATACCCTGGTGCAATACTCTGCAATACTCTGCAATACTCTGGTGCAATACTCTGCAATACTCTGGTGCAATACTCTGCAATACCCTGCGCAATACTCTGCAATACCCTGCGCAATACTCTGCAATACCCTGCGCAATACCCTGCAATACTCTGCAATACCCTGCGCAATACTCTGCAATACCCTGCGCAATACTCTGCAATACCCTGCGCAATACTCTGCAATACTCTGGTGCAATACTCTGCAATACCCTGGTGCAATACTCTGCAATACCCTGCGCAATACTCTGCAATACCCTGCGCAATACTCTGCAATACCCTGCGCAATACCCTGCAAAATACTCTGCAATACCCTGGTGCAATACTCTGCAATACCCTGCGCAATACTCTGCAATACCCTGCGCAATACTCTGCAATACCCTGCGCAATACTCTGCAATACCCTGCGCAATACTCTGCAATACCCTGCGCAATACTCTGCAATACTCTGGTGCAATACTCTGCAATACCCTGCGCAATACTCTGCAATACCCTGCGCAATACTCTGCAATACCCTGCGCAATACTCTGCAATACCCTGCGCAATACTCTGCAATACCCTGCGCAATACTCTGCAATACTCTGCAATACCCTGCGCAATACCCTGCGCAATACTCTGCAATACCCTGCGCAATACTCTGCAATACTCTGGTGCAATACTCTGCAATACCCTGCGCAATACTCTGCAATACCCTGTGCAATACCCTGCAAAATACTCTGCAATACCCTGGTGCAATACTATGCAATACCCTGCGCAATACTCTGCAATACCCTGCGCAATACTCTGCAATACCCTGCGCAATACTCTGCAATACCCTGCGCAATACCCTGCAAAATACTCTGCAATACCCTGGTGCAATACTCTGCAATACCCTGTGCAATACTCTGCAATACCCTGCGCAATACTCTGCAATACTCTGGTGCAATACTCTGCAATACCCTGCGCAATACTCTGCAATACCCTGCGCAATACTCTGCAATACCCTGCGCAATACTCTGCAATACCATGCGCAATACTCTGCAATACTCTGCAATACCCTGCGCAATACCCTGCGCAATACTCTGCAATACCCTGCGCAATACTCTGCAATACTCTGCAATACTCTGGTGCAATACTCTGCAATACCCTGCGCAATACTCTGCAATACCCTGCGCAATACCCTGCAAAATACTCTGCAATACCCTGGTGCAATACTCTGCAATACCCTGCGCAATACTCTGCAATACCCTGCGCAATACTCTGCAATACCCTGCGCAATACTCTGCAATACCCTGCGCAATACTCTGCAATACTCTGGCGCAATACTCTGCAATACCCTGCGCAATACTCTGCAATACCCTGCGCAATACCCTGCAATACCCTGCGCAATACCCTGCGCAATACTCTGCAATACCCTGGTGCAATACTCTGCAATACTCTGGTGCAATACTCTGCAA
Source organism: Rana muscosa (assembly GCA_029206835.1). Classification (NCBI taxonomy): domain Eukaryota; kingdom Metazoa; phylum Chordata; class Amphibia; order Anura; family Ranidae; genus Rana; species Rana muscosa. The sequence continues at coordinate 2,599,881 of JARGYO010000230.1, forward strand.
TACCCTGCGCAATACTCTGCAATACCCTGCGCAATACCCTGCAAAATACTCTGCAATACCCTGGTGCAATACTCTGCAATACCCTGCGCAATACTCTGCAATACCCTGCGCAATACTCTGCAATACCCTGCGCAATACTCTGCAATACCCTGCGCAATACTCTGCAATACTCTGGTGCAATACTCTGCAATACCCTGGTGCAATACTCTGCAATACCCTGCACAATACTCTGCAATACCATGCGCAATACTCTGCAATACCCTGCGCAATACCCTGCAATACCCTGCGCAATACCCTGCGCAATACTCTGCAATACCCTGCGCAATACTCTGCAATACTCTGGTGCAATACTCTGCAATACCCTGCAATACCCTGCGCAATACCCTGCAAAATACTCTGCAATACCCTGGTGCAATACTCTGCAATACCCTGCGCAATACTCTGCAATACCCTGCGCAATACTCTGCAATATCCTGCGCAATACCCTGGTGCAATACTCTGCAATACTCTGCAATACTCTGGTGCAATACTCTGCAATACTCTGGTGCAATACTCTGCAATACCCTGCAAAATACTCTGCAATACCCTGCAAAATACTCTGCAATACCCTGCGCAATACTCTGCAATACCCTGCGCAATACCCTGCAATACCCTGCGCAATATTCTGCAATACCCTGCGCAATACTCTGCAATACCCTGCGCAATACCCTGCAAAATACTCTGCAATACCCTGGTGCAATACTCTGCAATACTCTGGTGCAATACTCTGCAATACTCTGGTGCAATACTCTGCAATACCCTGCGCAATACCCTGCAAAATACTCTGCAATACCCTGGTGCAATACTCTGCAATACCCTGCGCAATACTCTGCAATACCCTGCGCAATACCCTGCAAAATACTCTGCAATACCCTGGTGCAATACTCTGCAATACCCTGCGCAATACTCTGCAATACCCTGCGCAATACCCTGCAAAATACTCTGCAATACCCTGGTGCAATACTCTGCAATACTCTGGTGCAATACTCTGCAATACCCTGCGCAATACCCTGCAAAATACTCTGCAATACCCTGGTGCAATACTCTGCAATACCCTGCGCAATACTCTGCAATACCCTGCGCAATACCCTGCAAAATACTCTGCAATACCCTGGTGCAATACTCTGCAATACCCTGCGCAATACTCTGCAATACCCTGCGCAATACTCTGCAATACCCTGCGCAATACTCTGCAATACTCTGGTGCAATACTCTGCAATACTCTGGTGCAATACCCTGCGCAATACTCTGCAATACCCTGCGCAATACTCTGCAATACCCTGTGCAATACCCTGGTGCAATACTCTGCAATACTCTGCAATACTCTGGTGCAATACTCTGCAATACTCTGGTGCAATACTCTGCAATACCCTGGTGCAATACTCTGCAATACCCTGCGCAATACTCTGCAATACCCTGCGCAATACTCTGCAATACCCTGCGCAATACCCTGGTGCAATACTCTGCAATACTCTGGTGCAATACTCTGCAATACCCTGCAAAATACTCTGCAATACCCTGCAAAATACTCTGCAATACCCTGCAAAATACTCTGCAATACCCTGGTGCAATACTCTGCAATACTCTGGTGCAATACTCTGCAATACCCTGCGCAATACTCTGCAATACCCTGCGCAATACTCTGCGCAATACCCTGCAATACCCTGTGCAATACTCTGCAATACCCTGCGCAATACTCTGCAATACCCTGCAATACCCTGCGCAATACTCTGCAATACCCTGCGCAATACTCTGCAATACCCTGCGCAATATTCTGCAATACCCTGCGCAATACTCTGCAATACCCTGCGCAATACTCTGCAATACCCTGCGCAATATTCTGCAATACCCTGCGCAATACTCTGCAATACCCTGCAATACCCTGGTGCAATACTCTGCAATACCCTGGTGCAATACTCTGCAATACCCTGCAAAATACTCTGCAATACCCTGCGCAATACTCTGCAATACCCTGCGCAATACTCTGCAATACCCTGCGCAATACTCTGCAATACACTGCGCAATACCCTGGTGCAATACTCTGCAATACTCTGCAATACTCTGGTGCAATACTCTGCAATACTCTGGTGCAATACTCTGCAATACCCTGCGCAATACTCTGCAATACCCTGCGCAATACTCTGCAATACCCTGCGCAATACCCTGCAATACTCTGCAATACCCTGCGCAATACTCTGCAATACCCTGCGCAATACTCTGCAATACCCTGCGCAATACTCTGCAATACTCTGGTGCAATACTCTGCAATACCCTGGTGCAATACTCTGCAATACCCTGCGCAATACTCTGCAATACCCTGCGCAATACTCTGCAATACCCTGCGCAATACCCTGCAAAATACTCTGCAATACCCTGGTGCAATACTCTGCAATACCCTGCGCAATACTCTGCAATACCCTGCGCAATACTCTGCAATACCCTGCGCAATACTCTGCAATACCCTGCGCAATACTCTGCAATACTCTGGTGCAATACTCTGCAATACCCTGCGCAATACTCTGCAATACCCTGCGCAATACTCTGCAATACCCTGCGCAATACTCTGCAATACCCTGCGCAATACTCTGCAATACCCTGCGCAATACTCTGCAATACTCTGCAATACCCTGCGCAATACCCTGCGCAATACTCTGCAATACCCTGCGCAATACTCTGCAATACTCTGCAATACTCTGGTGCAATACTCTGCAATACCCTGCGCAATACTCTGCAATACCCTGTGCAATACCCTGCAAAATACTCTGCAATACCCTGGTGCAATACTATGCAATACCCTGCGCAATACTCTGCAATACCCTGCGCAATACTCTGCAATACCCTGCGCAATACTCTGCAATACCCTGCGCAATACCCTGCAAAATACTCTGCAATACCCTGGTGCAATACTCTGCAATACCCTGCGCAATACTCTGCAATACCCTGCGCAATACTCTGCAATACTCTGGTGCAATACTCTGCAATACCCTGCGCAATACTCTGCAATACCCTGCGCAATACTCTGCAATACCCTGCGCAATACTCTGCAATACCATGCGCAATACTCTGCAATACTCTGCAATACCCTGCGCAATACCCTGCGCAATACTCTGCAATACCCTGCGCAATATTCTGCAATACCCTGCGCAATATTCTGCAATACCCTGCGCAATACTCTGCAATACTCTGCAATACCCTGCGCAATATTCTGCAATACCCTGCGCAATACTCTGCAATACCCTGCGCAATACCCTGGTGCAATACTCTGCAATACTCTGGTGCAATACTCTGCAATACCCTGCAAAATACTCTGCAATACCCTGCGCAATACCCTGCAAAATACTCTGCAATACCCTGGTGCAATACTCTGCAATACTCTGGTGCAATACTCTGCAATACCCTGCGCAATACTCTGCAATACCCTGCGCAATACCCTGCAAAATACTCTGCAATACCCTGGTGCAATACTCTGCAATACTCTGGTGCAATACTCTGCAATACACTGCGCAATACTCTGCAATACCCTGCGCAATACCCTGCAATACCCTGCGCAATACTCTGCAATACTCTGGCGCAATACTCTGCAATACCCTGCGCAATACTCTGCAATACCCTGCGCAATACCCTGCAAAATACTCTGCAATACCCTGGTGCAATACTCTGCAATACTCTGGTGCAATACTCTGCAATACCCTGTGCAATACTCTGCAATACCCTGCGCAATACTCTGCAATACTCTGGCGCAATACTCTGCAATACCCTGCGCAATACTCTGCAATACCCTGCGCAATACCCTGCGCAATACTCTGCAATACCCTGGTGCAATACTCTGCAATACTCTGGTGCAATACTCTGCAATACCCTGCGCAATACTCTGCAATACCCTGCGCAATACCCTGGTGCAATACTCTGCAATACCCTGGTGCAATACTCTGCAATACCCTGGTGCAATACTCTGCAATACTCTGCAATACCCTGCGCAATACTCTGCAATACCCTGCGCAATACTCTGCAATACCCTGCGCAATACTCTGCAATACTCTGGTGCAATACTCTGCAATACCCTGGTGCAATACTCTGCAATACCCTGCGCAATACTCTGCAATACCCTGCGCAATACTCTGCAATACCCTGCGCAATACTCTGCAATACTCTGGTGCAATACTCTGCAATACCCTGGTGCAATACCCTGCAATACCCTGCGCAATACTCTGCAATACCCTGCGCAATACCCTGCAATACCCTGCGCAATACTCTGCAATACTCTGGTGCAATACTCTGCAATACCCTGGTGCAATACTCTGCAATACCCTGCGCAATACTCTGCAATACCCTGGTGCAATACTCTGCAATACTCTGGTGCAATACTCTGCAATACCCTGCGCAATACTCTGCAATACCCTGCGCAATACCCTGCAATACCCTGCGCAATACTCTGCAATACCCTGCGCAATACTCTGCAATACTCTGGTGCAATACTCTGCAATACCCTGGTGCAATACTCTGCAATACCCTGGTGCAATACTCTGCAATACCCTGCGCAATACTCTGCAATACCCTGGTGCAATACTCTGCAATACCCTGCGCAATACTCTGCAATACCCTGCGCAATACTCTGCAATACCCTGCGCAATACTCTGCAATACCCTGCGCAATACTCTGCAATACTCTGGTGCAATACTCTGCAATACCCTGGTGCAATACTCTGCAATACCCTGTGCAATACTCTGCAATACCCTGCGCAATACCCTGCAATACCCTGCGCAATACTCTGCAATACTCTGGTGCAATACTCTGCAATACCCTGGTGCAATACTCTGCAATACCCTGCGCAATACTCTGCAATACCCTGGTGCAATACTCTGCAATACTCTGGTGCAATACTCTGCAATACCCTGCGCAATACTCTGCAATACCCTGCGCAATACCCTGCAATACCCTGCGCAATACTCTGCAATACCCTGGTGCAATACTCTGCAATACCCTGCGCAATACTCTGCAATACCCTGCGCAATACTCTGCAATACCCTGCGCAATACTCTGCAATACCCTGCGCAATACTCTGCAATACCCTGCGCAATACTCTGCAATACCCTGTGCAATACTCTGCAATACTCTGGTGCAATACTCTGCAATACCCTGCGCAATACTCTGCAATACCCTGCGCAATACTCTGCAATACCCTGCACAATACTCTGCAATACCCTGTGCAATACTCTGCAATACTCTGGTGCAATACTCTGCAATACCCTGCGCAATACTCTGCAATACCCTGCGCAATACCCTGCAAAATACTCTGCAATACCCTGGTGCAATACTCTGCAATACCCTGCGCAATACTCTGCAATACCCTGCGCAATACCCTGCAAAATACTCTGCAATACCCTGGTGCAATACTCTGCAATACTCTGGTGCAATACTCTGCAATACCATGCGCAATACTCTGCAATACCCTGCGCAATACCCTGCAATACCCTGCGCAATACTCTGCAATACTCTGGTGCAATACTCTGCAATACCCTGGTGCAATACTCTGCAATACCCTGCGCAATACTCTGCAATACCCTGCGCAATACTCTGCAATACCCTGCGCAATACTCTGCAATACTCTGGTGCAATACTCTGCAATACCCTGGTGCAATACTCTGCAATACCCTGCGCAATACTCTGCAATACCCTGCGCAATACTCTGCAATACTCTGGTGCAATACTCTGCAATATCCTGGTGCAATACCCTGCGCAATACTCTGCAATACCCTGCGCAATACCCTGCAATACCCTGCGCAATACTCTGCAATACCCTGCGCAATACTCTGCAATACTCTGCAATACTCTGGTGCAATACTCTGCAATACCCTGCGCAATACCCTGCAAAATACTCTGCAATACCCTGGTGCAATACTCTGCAATACCCTGCGCAATACTCTGCAATACCCTGCGCAATACCCTGGTGCAATACTCTGGTGCAATACTCTGCAATACTCTGGTGCAATACTCTGCAATACCCTGCAAAATACTCTGCAATACCCTGCGCAATACCCTGCAAAATACTCTGCAATACCCTGGTGCAATACTCTGCAATACTCTGGTGCAATACCCTGCGCAATACTCTGCAATACCCTGCGCAATACCCTGCGCAATACTCTGCAATACCCTGCAATACCCTGTGCAATACTCTGCAATACCCTGCGCAATATTCTGCAATACCCTGCGCAATACTCTGCAATACTCTGCAATACCCTGCGCAATATTCTGCAATACCCTGCGCAATACTCTGCAATACCCTGCGCAATACCCTGGTGCAATACTCTGCAATACTCTGGTGCAATACTCTGCAATACCCTGCAAAATACTCTGCAATACCCTGCGCAATACCCTGCAAAATACTCTGCAATACCCTGGTGCAATACTCTGCAATACTCTGGTGCAATACTCTGCAATACCCTGCGCAATACTCTGCAATACCCTGCGCAATACTCTGCAATACCCTGCGCAATACTCTGCAATACCCTGGTGCAATACTCTGCAATACTCTGGTGCAATACTCTGCAATACCCTGCGCAATACTCTGCAATACCCTGCGCAATACCCTGCAAAATACTCTGCAATACCCTGGTGCAATACTCTGCAATACTCTGGTGCAATACTCTGCAATACCCTGCAATACCCTGCGCAATACTCTGCAATACTCTGGCGCAATACTCTGCAATACCCTGCGCAATACTCTGCAATACCCTGCGCAATACCCTGCGCAATACTCTGCAATACCCTGGTGCAATACTCTGCAATACTCTGGTGCAATACTCTGCAATACCCTGCGCAATACTCTGCAATACCCTGCGCAATACTCTGCAATACTCTGGTGCAATACTCTGCAATACCCTGGTGCAATACTCTGCAATACTCTGCAATACCCTGCGCAATACTCTGCAATACCCTGCGCAATACTCTGCAATACTCTGGTGCAATACTCTGCAATACCCTGGTGCAATACCCTGCAATACCCTGCGCAATACTCTGCAATACCCTGCGCAATACTCTGCAATACCCTGCGCAATACTCTGCAATACCCTGCGCAATACTCTGCAATACTCTGGTGCAATACTCTGCAATACTCTGGTGCAATACTCTGCAATACCCTGGTGCAATACTCTGCAATACCCTGCGCAATACTCTGCAATACCCTGCGCAATTCTCTGCAATACTCTGGTGCAATACTCTGCAATACCCTGGTGCAATACCCTGCGCAATACTCTGCAATACCCTGCGCAATACCCTGCAATACCCTGCGCAATACTCTGCAATACCCTGCGCAATACTCTGCAATACTCTGCAATACTCTGGTGCAATACTCTGCAATACTCTGGTGCAATACTCTGCAATACCCTGGTGCAATACCCTGCAATACCCTGCGCAATACTCTGCAATACCCTGCGCAATACCCTGCAAAATACTCTGCAATACCCTGGTGCACTACTCTGCAATACTCTGGTGCAATACTCTGCAATACCCTGCGCAATACTCTGCAATACCCTGCGCAATACTCTGCAATACCCTGCAATACCCTGCGCAATACTCTGCAATACCCTGCACAATACTCTGCAATACCCTGGTGCAATACTCTGCAATACTCTGCAATACTCTGGTGCAATACTCTGCAATACGCTGGTGCAATACTCTGCAATACCCTGGTGCAATACTCTGCAATACCCTGCGCAATACTCTGCAATACCCTGCGCAATACTCTGCAATACCCTGCAATACCCTGCGCAATACTCTGCAATACCCTGCGCAATACCCTGGTGCAATACTCTGCAATACTCTGCAATACTCTGGTGCAATACTCTGCAATACTCTGGTGCAATACTCTGCAATACCCTGCAAAATACTCTGCAATACCCTGGTGCAATACTCTGCAATACCCTGCGCAATACTCTGCAATACCCTGCGCAATACTCTGCAATACCCTGCGCAATACCCTGCGCAATACCCTACGCAATACCCTGCGCAATACCCTGCAAACTACTCTGCAATACCCTGCGCAATACTCTGCAATACTCTGCAATACCCTGCGCAATACCCTGCAATACTCTGCAATACTCTGGTGCAATACTCTGCAATACTCTGGTGCAATACTCTGCAATACCCTGCAAAATACTCTGCAATACCCTGGTGCAATACTCTGCAATACCCTGCGCAATACTCTGCAATACCCTGCGCAATACTCTGCAATACCCTGCGCAATACCCTGCGCAATACTCTGCAATACCCTGTGCAATACTCTGCAATACCCTGCGCAATACCCTGTGCAATACTCTGCAATACCCTGCGCAATACTCTGCAATACCCTGCGCAATACCCTGCAAAATACTCTGCAATACCCTGGTGCAATACTCTGCAATACTCTGGTGCAATACTCTGCAATACTCTGGTGCAATACTCTGCAATACTCTGGTGCAATACTCTGCAATACCCTGCAAAGTACCCTGCAAAATACTCTGCAATACCCTGCGCAATACTCTGCAATACTCTGCAATACCCTGCGCAATACCCTGCAAAATACTCTGCAATACCCTGGTGCAATACTCTGCAATACTCTGGTGCAATACTCTGCAATACTCTGGTGCAATACTCTGCAATACTCTGCGCAATACTCTGCAATACCCTGCGCAATACTCTGCAATACCCTGCGCAATACTCTGCAATACTCTGCAATACCCTGCGCAATACCCTGCAATACCCTGCGCAATACCCTGCGCAATACTCTGCAATACCCTGGTGCAATACTCTGCAATACTCTGGTGCAATACTCTGCAATACCCTGCAAAATACCCTGCAATACCCTGGTGCAATACTCTGCAATACCCTGCGCAATACTCTGCAATACCCTGCGCAATACTCTGCAATACCCTGCGCAATACCCTGCGCAATACCCTGCGCAATACTCTGCAATACCCTGGTGCAATACTCTGCAATACCCTGCGCAATATTCTGCAATACCCTGCGCAATACTCTGCAAAATACTCTGCAATACCCTGGTGCAATACTCTGCAATACTCTGCAATACTCTGCAATACTCTGGTGCAATACCCTGCAAAATACTCTGCAATACCCTGCGCAATACTCTGCAATACCCTGCGCAATACCCTGCAAAATACTCTGCAATACCCTGGTGCAATACTCTGCAATACTCTGGTGCAATACTCTGCAATACCCTGCGCAATACTCTGCAATACCCTGCGCAATACCCTGCAAAATACTCTGCAATACCCTGCAAAATACTCTGCAATACCCTGCGCAATACTCTGCAATACCCTGCGCAATACTCTGCAATACCCTGCGCAATACTCTGCAATACCCTGCGCAATACTCTGCAATACTCTGGTGCAATACTCTGCAATACCCTGGTGCAATACTCTGCAATACCCTGCGCAATACTCTGCAATACCCTGTGCAATACTCTGCAATACCCTGCGCAATACCCTGCAATACCCTGCGCAATACCCTGCACAATACTCTGCAATACCCTGCAATACCCTGCGCAATACTCTGCAATACCCTGCGCAATACTCTGCAATACCCTGCAATACCCTGCGCAATACTCTGCAATACCCTGCGCAATACTCTGCGCAATACCCTGCGCAATATTCTGCGCAATACCCTGCGCAATACTCTGCAATACCCTGCGCAATACTCTGCAATACCCTGCGCAATACTCTGCAATACCCTGCACAATATTCTGCAATACCCTGCGCAATACTCTGCAATACCCTGCGCAATACTCTGCAATACCCTGCGCAATATTCTGCAATACCCTGCGCAATACTCTGCAATACCCTGCAATTCCCTGGTGCAATACTCTTCAATACCCTGGTGCAATACTCTGCAATACTCTGGTGCAATACTCTGCAATACTCTGGTGCAATATTCTGCAATACCCTGCAAAATACTCTGCAATACCCTGCAAAATACTCTGCAATACCCTGCGCAATACCCTGCAAAATACTCTGCAATACCCTGGTGCAATACTCTGCAATACTCTGGTGCAATACTCTGCAATACCCTGCGCAATACTCTGCAATACCCTGCGCAATACCCTGCAAAATACTCTGCAATACCCTGGTGCAATACTCTGCAATACTCTGGTGCAATACTCTGCAATACTCTGGTGCAATACTCTGCAATACCCTGCAAAATACTCTGCAATACCCTGCAAAATACTCTGCAATACCCTGCAAAATACTCTGCAATACCCTGCGCAATACTCTGCAATACCCTGTGCAATACCCTGCAAAATACTCTGCAATACCCTGGTGCAATATTCTGCAATACTCTGGTGCAATACTCTGCAATACCCTGCGCAATACCCTGCAAAATACTCTGCAATACCCTGCGCAATTCCCTGCAAAATACTCTGCAATACCCTGGTGCAATACTCTGCAATACTCTGGTGCAATACTCTGCAATACTCTGGTGCAATACTCTGCAATACCCTGCGCAATACTCTGCAATACCCTGCGCAATACCCTGGTGCAATACTCTGCAATACTCTGCAATACTCTGGTGCAATACTCTGCAATACCATGCGCAATACTCTGCAATACCCTGCGCAATACTCTGCAATACCCTGCGCAATATTCTGCAATACCCTGCGCAATACCCTGCAATACCCTGCGCAATACTCTGCAATACCATGCGCAATACTCTGCAATACCCTGCGCAATACTCTGCAAAATACTCTGCAATACCCTGCGCAATACTCTGCAATACCCTGCGCAATACCCTGCGCAATACCCTGCAAAATACTCTGCAATACCCTGCGCAATACTCTGCAATACCCTGCGCAATACCCTGCAATACCCTGCGCAATACTCTGCAATACCCTGCGCAATACCCTGCAATACCCTGCGCAATACTCTGCAATACCCTGTGCAATACTCTGCAATACCCTGCAATACCCTGCAATACCCTGCGCAATACTCTGCAATACCCTGCAATACCCTGCGCAATACTCTGCAATACCCTGCGCAATACTCTGCAATACCCTGCGCAATATTCTGCGCAATACCCTGCGCAATACTCTGCAATACCCTGTGCAATACTCTGCAATACCCTGCGCAATACTCTGCAATACCCTGCGCAATACTCTGCAATACCCTGCGCAATACTCTGCAAAATACTCTGCAATACCCTGGTGCAATACTCTGCAATACTCTGGTGCAATACTCTGCAATACTCTGGTGCAATACTCTGCAATACCCTGCAAAATACTCTGCAATACCCTGCAAAATACTCTGCAATACCCTGCAAAATACTCTGCAATACCCTGGTGCAATACTCTGCAATACTCTGGTGCAATACTCTGCAATACCCTGCGCAATACTCTGCAATACCCTGCGCAATACTCTGCGCAATACCCTGCAATACCCTGTGCAATACTCTGCAATACCCTGCGCAATACTCTGCAATACCCTGCAATACCCTGCGCAATACTCTGCAATACCCTGCGCAATACTCTGCAATACCCTGCGCAATATTCTGCAATACCCTGCGCAATACTCTGCAATACCCTGCGCAATACTCTGCAATACCCTGCGCAATATTCTGCAATACCCTGCGCAATACTCTGCAATACCCTGCAATACCCTGGTGCAATACTCTGCAATACCCTGGTGCAATACTCTGCAATACCCTGCAAAATACTCTGCAATACCCTGCGCAATACTCTGCAATACCCTGCGCAATACTCTGCAATACCCTGCGCAATACTCTGCAATACACTGCGCAATACCCTGGTGCAATACTCTGCAATACTCTGCAATACTCTGGTGCAATACTCTGCAATACTCTGGTGCAATACTCTGCAATACCCTGCGCAATACTCTGCAATACCCTGCGCAATACTCTGCAATACCCTGCGCAATACCCTGCAATACTCTGCAATACCCTGCGCAATACTCTGCAATACCCTGCGCAATACTCTGCAATACCCTGCGCAATACTCTGCAATACTCTGGTGCAATACTCTGCAATACCCTGGTGCAATACTCTGCAATACCCTGCGCAATACTCTGCAATACCCTGCGCAATACTCTGCAATACCCTGCGCAATACCCTGCAAAATACTCTGCAATACCCTGGTGCAATACTCTGCAATACCCTGCGCAATACTCTGCAATACCCTGCGCAATACTCTGCAATACCCTGCGCAATACTCTGCAATACCCTGCGCAATACTCTGCAATACCCTGCGCAATACTCTGCAATACTCTGGTGCAATACTCTGCAATACCCTGCGCAATACTCTGCAATACCCTGCGCAATACTCTGCAATACCCTGCGCAATACTCTGCAATACCCTGCGCAATACTCTGCAATACTCTGCAATACCCTGCGCAATACCCTGCGCAATACTCTGCAATACCCTGCGCAATACTCTGCAATACTCTGCAATACTCTGGTGCAATACTCTGCAATACCCTGCGCAATACTCTGCAATACCCTGTGCAATACCCTGCAAAATACTCTGCAATACCCTGGTGCAATACTATGCAATACCCTGCGCAATACTCTGCAATACCCTGCGCAATACTCTGCAATACCCTGCGCAATACTCTGCAATACCCTGCGCAATACCCTGCAAAATACTCTGCAATACCCTGGTGCAATACTCTGCAATACCCTGCGCAATACTCTGCAATACCCTGCGCAATACTCTGCAATACTCTGGTGCAATACTCTGCAATACCCTGCGCAATACTCTGCAATACCCTGCGCAATACTCTGCAATACCCTGCGCAATACTCTGCAATACCATGCGCAATACTCTGCAATACTCTGCAATACCCTGCGCAATACCCTGCGCAATACTCTGCAATACCCTGCGCAATACTCTGCAATACTCTGCAATACTCTGGTGCAATACTCTGCAATACCCTGCGCAATACTCTGCAATACCCTGCGCAATACCCTGCAAAATACTCTGCAATACCCTGGTGCAATACTCTGCAATACCCTGCGCAATACTCTGCAATACCCTGCGCAATACTCTGCAATACCCTGCGCAATACTCTGCAATACCCTGCGCAATACTCTGCAATACTCTGGCGCAATACTCTGCAATACCCTGCGCAATACTCTGCAATACCCTGCGCAATACCCTGCAATACCCTGCGCAATACCCTGCGCAATACTCTGCAATACCCTGGTGCAATACTCTGCAATACTCTGGTGCAATACTCTGCAATACCCTGCGCAATACTCTGCAATACCCTGCGCAATACCCTGCAAAATACTCTGCAATACCCTGGTGCAATACTCTGCAATACCCTGCGCAATACTCTGCAATACCCTGCGCAATACTCTGCAATACCCTGCGCAATACTCTGCAATACCCTGCGCAATACTCTGCAATACTCTGGTGCAATACTCTGCAATACCCTGGTGCAATACTCTGCAATACCCTGCACAATACTCTGCAATACCATGCGCAATACTCTGCAATACCCTGCGCAATACCCTGCAATACCCTGCGCAATACCCTGCGCAATACTCTGCAATACCCTGCGCAATACTCTGCAATACTCTGGTGCAATACTCTGCAATACCCTGCAATACCCTGCGCAATACCCTGCAAAATACTCTGCAATACCCTGGTGCAATACTCTGCAATACCCTGCGCAATACTCTGCAATACCCTGCGCAATACTCTGCAATATCCTGCGCAATACCCTGGTGCAATACTCTGCAATACTCTGCAATACTCTGGTGCAATACTCTGCAATACTCTGGTGCAATACTCTGCAATACCCTGCAAAATACTCTGCAATACCCTGCAAAATACTCTGCAATACCCTGCGCAATACTCTGCAATACCCTGCGCAATACCCTGCAATACCCTGCGCAATATTCTGCAATACCCTGCGCAATACTCTGCAATACCCTGCGCAATACCCTGCAAAATACTCTGCAATACCCTGGTGCAATACTCTGCAATACTCTGGTGCAATACTCTGCAATACTCTGGTGCAATACTCTGCAATACCCTGCGCAATACCCTGCAAAATACTCTGCAATACCCTGGTGCAATACTCTGCAATACCCTGCGCAATACTCTGCAATACCCTGCGCAATACCCTGCAAAATACTCTGCAATACCCTGGTGCAATACTCTGCAATACCCTGCGCAATACTCTGCAATACCCTGCGCAATACCCTGCAAAATACTCTGCAATACCCTGGTGCAATACTCTGCAATACTCTGGTGCAATACTCTGCAATACCCTGCGCAATACCCTGCAAAATACTCTGCAATACCCTGGTGCAATACTCTGCAATACCCTGCGCAATACTCTGCAATACCCTGCGCAATACCCTGCAAAATACTCTGCAATACCCTGGTGCAATACTCTGCAATACCCTGCGCAATACTCTGCAATACCCTGCGCAATACTCTGCAATACCCTGCGCAATACTCTGCAATACTCTGGTGCAATACTCTGCAATACTCTGGTGCAATACCCTGCGCAATACTCTGCAATACCCTGCGCAATACTCTGCAATACCCTGTGCAATACCCTGGTGCAATACTCTGCAATACTCTGCAATACTCTGGTGCAATACTCTGCAATACTCTGGTGCAATACTCTGCAATACCCTGGTGCAATACTCTGCAATACCCTGCGCAATACTCTGCAATACCCTGCGCAATACTCTGCAATACCCTGCGCAATACCCTGGTGCAATACTCTGCAATACTCTGGTGCAATACTCTGCAATACTCTGGTGCAATACTCTGCAATACCCTGCAAAATACTCTGCAATACCCTGCAAAATACTCTGCAATACCCTGGTGCAATACTCTGCAATACTCTGGTGCAATACTCTGCAATACCCTGCGCAATACTCTGCAATACCCTGCGCAATACTCTGCGCAATACCCTGCAATACCCTGTGCAATACTCTGCAATACCCTGCGCAATACTCTGCAATACCCTGCAATACCCTGCGCAATACTCTGCAATACCCTGCGCAATACTCTGCAATACCCTGTGCAATATTCTGCAATACCCTGCGCAATACTCTGCAATACCCTGCGCAATACTCTGCAATACCCTGCGCAATATTCTGCAATACCCTGCGCAATACTCTGCAATACCCTGCAATACCCTGGTGCAATACTCTGCAATACCCTGGTGCAATACTCTGCAATACCCTGCGCAATACTCTGCAATACCCTGCGCAATACTCTGCAATACCCTGCGCAATACTCTGCAATACACTGCGCAATACCCTGGTGCAATACTCTGCAATACTCTGGTGCAATACTCTGCAATACTCTGGTGCAATACTCTGCAATACCCTGCGCAATACTCTGCAATACCCTGCGCAATACTCTGCAATACCCTGCGCAATACCCTGCAATACTCTGCAATACCCTGCGCAATACTCTGCAATACCCTGCGCAATACTCTGCAATACCCTGCGCAATACTCTGCAATACTCTGGTGCAATACTCTGCAATACCCTGGTGCAATACTCTGCAATACCCTGCGCAATACTCTGCAATACCCTGCGCAATACTCTGCAATACCCTGCGCAATACCCTGCAAAATACTCTGCAATACCCTGGTGCAATACTCTGCAATACCCTGCGCAATACTCTGCAATACCCTGCGCAATACTCTGCAATACCCTGCGCAATACTCTGCAATACCCTGCGCAATACTCTGCAATACTCTGGTGCAATACTCTGCAATACCCTGCGCAATACTCTGCAATACCCTGCGCAATACTCTGCAATACCCTGCGCAATACTCTGCAATACCCTGCGCAATACTCTGCAATACCCTGCGCAATACTCTGCAATACTCTGCAATACCCTGCGCAATACCCTGCGCAATACTCTGCAATACCCTGCGCAATACTCTGCAATACTCTGCAATACTCTGGTGCAATACTCTGCAATACCCTGCGCAATACTCTGCAATACCCTGTGCAATACCCTGCAAAATACTCTGCAATACCCTGGTGCAATACTATGCAATACCCTGCGCAATACTCTGCAATACCCTGCGCAATACTCTGCAATACCCTGCGCAATACTCTGCAATACCCTGCGCAATACCCTGCAAAATACTCTGCAATACCCTGGTGCAATACTCTGCAATACCCTGCGCAATACTCTGCAATACCCTGCGCAATACTCTGCAATACTCTGGTGCAATACTCTGCAATACCCTGCGCAATACTCTGCAATACCCTGCGCAATACTCTGCAATACCCTGCGCAATACTCTGCAATACTCTGCAATACCCTGCGCAATACCCTGCGCAATACTCTGCAATACCCTGCGCAATACTCTGCAATACTCTGCAATACTCTGGTGCAATACTCTGCAATACCCTGCGCAATACTCTGCAATACCCTGCGCAATACCCTGCAAAATACTCTGCAATACCCTGGTGCAATACTCTGCAATACCCTGCGCAATACTCTGCAATACCCTGCGCAATACTCTGCAATACCCTGCGCAATACTCTGCAATACCCTGCGCAATACTCTGCAATACTCTGGTGCAATACTCTGCAATACCCTGGTGCAATATTCTGCAATACCCTGTGCAATACTCTGCAATACCCTGCGCAATACTCTGCAATACCCTGCGCAATACCCTGCAATACCCTGCGCAATACCCTGCGCAATACTCTGCAATACCCTGGTGCAATACTCTGCAATACTCTGGTGCAATACTCTGCAATACCCTGCGCAATACTCTGCAATACCCTGCGCAATACCCTGCAAAATACTCTGCAATACCCTGGTGCAATACTCTGCAATACCCTGCGCAATACTCTGCAATACCCTGCGCAATACTCTGCAATACCCTGCGCAATACTCTGCAATACCCTGCGCAATACTCTGCAATACTCTGGTGCAATACTCTGCAATACCCTGGTGCAATACTCTGCAATACCCTGCACAATACTCTGCAATACCATGCGCAATACTCTGCAATACCCTGCGCAATACCCTGCAATACCCTGCGCAATACCCTGCGCAATACTCTGCAATACCCTGCGCAATACTCTGCAATACTCTGGTGCAATACTCTGCAATACCCTGCAATACCCTGCGCAATACCCTGCAAAATACTCTGCAATACCCTGGTGCAATACTCTGCAATACCCTGCGCAATACTCTGCAATACCCTGCGCAATACTCTGCAATACCCTGCGCAATACCCTGGTGCAATACTCTGCAATACTCTGCAATACTCTGGTGCAATACTCTGCAATACTCTGGTGCAATACTCTGCAATACCCTGCAAAATACTCTGCAATACCCTGCGCAATACTCTGCAATACCCTGCGCAATACTCTGCAATACCCTGCGCAATACTCTGCAATACCCTGCGCAATACTCTGCAATACCCTGCGCAATACCCTGCAATACCCTGCGCAATATTCTGCAATACCCTGCGCAATACTCTGCAATACCCTGCGCAATACCCTGCAAAATACTCTGCAATACCCTGGTGCAATACTCTGCAATACTCTGGTGCAATACTATGCAATACTCTGGTGCAATACTCTGCAATACCCTGCGCAATACCCTGCAAAATACTCTGCAATACCCTGGTGCAATACTCTGCAATACCCTGCGCAATACTCTGCAATACCCTGCGCAATACCCTGCAAAATACTCTGCAATACCCTGGTGCAATACTCTGCAATACCCTGCGCAATACTCTGCAATACCCTGCGCAATACCCTGCAAAATACTCTGCAATACCCTGGTGCAATACTCTGCAATACTCTGGTGCAATACTCTGCAATACCCTGCGCAATACCCTGCAAAATACTCTGCAATACCCTGGTGCAATACTCTGCAATACCCTGCGCAATACTCTGCAATACCCTGCGCAATACCCTGCAAAATACTCTGCAATACCCTGGTGCAATACTCTGCAATACCCTGCGCAATACTCTGCAATACCCTGCGCAATACTCTGCAATACCCTGCGCAATACTCTGCAATACTCTGGTGCAATACTCTGCAATACTCTGGTGCAATACCCTGCGCAATACTCTGCAATACCCTGCGCAATACTCTGCAATACCCTGTGCAATACCCTGGTGCAATACTCTGCAATACTCTGCAATACTCTGGTGCAATACTCTGCAATACTCTGGTGCAATACTCTGCAATACCCTGGTGCAATACTCTGCAATACCCTGCGCAATACTCTGCAATACCCTGCGCAATACTCTGCAATACCCTGCGCAATACCCTGGTGCAATACTCTGCAATACTCTGGTGCAATACTCTGCAATACCCTGCAAAATACTCTGCAATACCCTGGTGCAATACTCTGCAATACCCTGTGCAATACCCTGGTGCAATACTCTGCAATACTCTGCAATACTCTGGTGCAATACTCTGCAATACTCTGGTGCAATACTCTGCAATACCCTGGTGCAATACTCTGCAATACCCTGCGCAATACTCTGCAATACCCTGCAATACCCTGCGCAATACTCTGCAATACCCTGCACAATACCCTGCAAAATACCCTGCAATACCCTGGTGCAATACTCTGCAATACTCTGGTGCAATACTCTGCAATACTCTGGTGCAATACTCTGCAATACCCTGCGCAATACTCTGCAATACCCTGTGCAATACTCTGCAATACCCTGCGCAATACCCTGGTGCAATACTCTGCAATACTCTGGTGCAATACTCTGGTGCAATACTCTGCAATACCCTGCGCAATACTCTGCAATACCCTGCGCAATACTCTGCAATACCCTGCGCAATACCCTGCAAAATACTCTGCAATACCCTGGTGCAATACTCTGCAATACTCTGGTGCAATACTCTGCAATACCCTGCGCAATACTCTGCAATACCCTGCGCAATACTCTGCAATACCCTGCGCAATACTCTGCAATACCCTGCGCAATACCCTGGTGCAATACTCTGCAATACTCTGCAATACTCTGGTGCAATACTCTGCAATACTCTGCAATACCCTGCGCAATACTCTGCAATACCCTGCGCAATACTCTGCAATACCCTGGTGCAATACTCTGCAATACTCTGCAATACTCTGGTGCAATACTCTGCAATACTCTGGTGCAATACTCTGCAATACCCTGGTGCAATACTCTGCAATACCCTGCGCAATACTCTGCAATACCCTGCGCAATACCCTGCAATACCCTGCGCAATACTCTGCAATACCCTGCGCAATACTCTGCAATGCCCTGCGCAATACTCTGCAATGCCCTGCGCAATACTCTGCAATGCCCTGCGCAATACCCTGCAATGCCCTGCGCAATACTCTGCAATACCCTGCGCAATACTCTGCAATACCCTGCGCAATACTCTGCAATACCCTGCGCAATACCCTGCAATACCCTGCGCAATACCCTGCAATACCCTGCGCAATACCCTGCAATACCCTGCGCAATACTCTGCAATACCCTGCGCAATACTCTGCAATACCCTGCGCAATACTCTGCAATACCCTGCGCAATACTCTGCAATACCCTGCGCAATACCCTGGTGCAATACTCTGCAATACTCTGCAATACTCTGCAATACTCTGGTGCAATACTCTGCAATACTCTGGTGCAATACTCTGCAATACCCTGCAAAATACTCTGCAATACCCTGGTGCAATACTCTGCAATACCCTGCGCAATACTCTGCAATACCCTGCGCAATACTCTGCAATACCCTGCGCAATACTCTGCAATACCCTGCGCAATATTCTGCAATACCCTGCGCAATACCCTGCAATACCCTGCGCAATACTCTGCAATACCCTGCGCAATACTCTGCAATACCCTGTGCAATATTCTGCAATACCCTGCGCAATACTCTGCAATACCCTGCGCAATACCCTGCAAAATACTCTGCAATACCCTGGTGCAATACTCTGCAATACTCTGGTGCAATACTCTGCAATACTCTGGTGCAATACTCTGCAATACTCTGGTGCAATACTCTGCAATACCCTGCGCAATACCCTGCAAAATACTCTGCAATACCCTGGTGCAATACTCTGCAATACCCTGCGCAATACTCTGCAATACCCTGCGCAATACTCTGCAATACCCTGCGCAATACTCTGCAATACCCTGCAATACCCTGCGCAATACCCTGCAAAATACTCTGCAATACCCTGGTGCAATACTCTGCAATACCCTGGTGCAATACTCTGCAATACCCTGGTGCAATACTCTGCAATACCCTGGTGCAATACTCTGCAATACCCTGGTGCAATACTCTGCAATACCCTGGTGCAATACTCTGCAATACCCTGCGCAATACTCTGCAATACCCTGCGCAATACTCTGCAATACCCTGCGCAATACTCTGCAATACCCTGCGCAATACTCTGCAATACCCTGCGCAATACTCTGCAATACCCTGCGCAATACTCTGCAATACCCTGCGCAATACTCTGCAATACCCTGCGCAATACTCTGCAATACCCTGCGCAATACTCTGCAATACCCTGCGCAATATTCTGCAAAATACTCTGCAATACCCTGCACAATACTCTGCAATACCCTGCACAATACTCTGCAATACCCTCCACAATACTCTGCAATACCCTCCACAATACTCTGCAATACCCTCCACAATACTCTGCAATACCCTCCACAATACTCTGCAATACTCTGCAATACCCTGCGCAATACCCTGCAAAATACTCTGCAATACCCTGGTGCAATACTCTGCAATACTCTGGTGCAATACTCTGCAATACCCTGCGCAATACTCTGCAATACCCTGCGCAATACCCTGCAAAATACTCTGCAATACCCTGGTGCAATACTCTGCAATACTCTGGTGCAATACTCTGCAATACTCTGGTGCAATACTCTGCAATACTCTGGTGCAATACTCTGCAATACCCTGCAAAATACTCTGCAATACCCTGCAAAATACTCTGCAATACCCTGCGCAATACTCTGCAATACCCTGCGCAATACTCTGCAATACCCTGCGCAATACTCTGCAATACTCTGCAATACCCTGCGCAATACCCTGCAAAATACTCTGCAATACCCTGGTGCAATACTCTGCAATACTCTGGTGCAATACTCTGCAATACCCTGCGCAATACCCTGCAAAATACTCTGCAATACCCTGCGCAATACCCTGCAAAATACTCTGCAATACTCTGGTGCAATACTCTGCAATACCCTGCGCAATACTCTGCAATACCCTGCGCAATACTCTGCAATACCCTGCAATACCCTGCGCAATACTCTGCAATACCCTGCACAATACCCTGCAAAATACTCTGCAATACCCTGGTGCAATACTCTGCAATACTCTGGTGCAATACTCTGCAATACTCTGGTGCAATACTCTGCAATACCCTGCGCAATACTCTGCAATACCCTGCGCAATACTCTGCAATACCCTGCGCAATACCCTGGTGCAATACTCTGCAATACTCTGCAATACTCTGGTGCAATACTCTGCAATACTCTGGTGCAATACTCTGCAATACCCTGCGCAATACTCTGCAATACCCTGCGCAATACTCTGCAATACCCTGCGCAATACCCTGCAAAATACTCTGCAATACCCTGGTGCAATACTCTGCAATACTCTGGTGCAATACTCTGCAATACCCTGCGCAATACTCTGCAATACCCTGCGCAATACTCTGCAATACCCTGCGCAATACTCTGCAATACCCTGCGCAATACCCTGTGCAATACTCTGCAATACTCTGGTGCAATACTCTGCAATACTCTGCAATACCCTGCGCAATACTCTGCAATACCCTGCGCAATACTCTGCAATACCCTGCGCAATACTCTGCAATACCCTGGTGCAATACTCTGCAATACCCTGGTGCAATACTCTGCAATACTCTGCAATACTCTGGTGCAATACTCTGCAATACTCTGGTGCAATACTCTGCAATACTCTGGTGCAATACTCTGCAATACCCTGCGCAATACTCTGCAATACCCTGCGCAATACTCTGCAATACCCTGCGCAATACTCTGCAATACCCTGCGCAATACCCTGCAATACCCTGCGCAATACTCTGCAATGCCCTGCGCAATACTCTGCAATGCCCTGCGCAATACTCTGCAATGCCCTGCGCAATACCCTGCAATACCCTGCGCAATACCCTGCAATACCCTGCGCAATACTCTGCAATACCCTGCGCAATACTCTGCAATACCCTGCGCAATACTCTGCAATACCCTGCGCAATACCCTGCAATACCCTGCGCAATACTCTGCAATACCCTGCGCAATACTCTGCAATACCCTGCGCAATACTCTGCAATACCCTGCGCAATACTCTGCAATACCCTGCGCAATACCCTGGTGCAATACTCTGCAATACTCTGGTGCAATACTCTGCAATACTCTGGTGCAATACTCTGCAATACTCTGGTGCAATACTCTGCAATACCCTGGTGCAATACTCTGCAATACCCTGGTGCAATACTCTGCAATACCCTGCACAATACTCTGCAATACCCTGCGCAATACTCTGCAATACCCTGCGCAATACTCTGCAATACCCTGCGCAATACTCTGCAATACCCTGCGCAATATTCTGCAATACCCTGCGCAATACTCTGCAATACCCTGCGCAATACTCTGCAATACCCTGCGCAATACTCTGCAATACCCTGCGCAATATTCTGCAATATCCTGCGCAATACTCTGCAATACCCTGCGCAATACCCTGCAAAATACTCTGCAATACCCTGGTGCAATACTCTGCAATACTCTGGTGCAATACTCTGCAATACTCTGGTGCAATACTCTGCAATACCCTGCGCAATACCCTGCAAAATACTCTGCAATACCCTGGTGCAATACTCTGCAATACCCTGCGCAATACTCTGCAATACCCTGCGCAATACTCTGCAATACCCTGCGCAATACTCTGCAATACCCTGCGCAATACTCTGCAATACCCTGCGCAATACTCTGCAATACTCTGCAATACCCTGCGCAATACTCTGCAATACCCTGCGCAATACTCTGCAATACCCTGCGCAATACTCTGCAATACTCTGCAATACCCTGCACAATACTCTGCAATACCCTCCACAATACTCTGCAATACCCTCCACAATACTCTGCAATACCCTCCACAATACTCTGCAATACCCTCCACAATACTCTGCAATACCCTCCACAATACTCTGCAATACCCTCCACAATACCCTGTGCAATACCCGTGCAATACCCTGCCATACACCGCAATACCCTGCCATAGTCCGCAATACTCCGCAATGCCCTGCAATACTCCGCAATGCCCAGCAATACTCCGCAATGCCCAGCAATACTCTGCAATAACCACTTCCCGCCCTCCGGCCGTCATATGACGTCCTTGACTTTGTGCGGGGATATCTGAATGATGGGAGCAGCTACAGGCATCATTCAGATATTAGCTTTTTCAGCCGGCGATTCACTACACCATAAGAACAATCATAGCGGCTGTTCCGCCGCTTGATCATTCTTACGGGAGGCGAGAGGGGATGTCCCCCCCCCGCCGCCCTCCGGTGCTTCTACCGACTCACCGCTACGATCAAAGCCAGGATTGTTGTTTTTTTTTGTATTTTTTTCAGGCTTCCCAGCCTAGAGGTGAGATGTGGGGTCTTATTGACACCCCCCCCCCATATCTCACTGTAAAGAGGACCTGTCATGCCATATTCCTATTACAAGGGATGTTTACGTTCCTTGTAATAGGTATAAAAGTGATCAAAAAAATGTTTAGGGCGGAAAAACATGTCAAACTAAAATAAATAAAGTAAAATGAAGAATAATTATTATTTTTTTTTTTTAAAGCGCCCCTGTCCCCGTGAGCTCGCATACAGAAGCGAACGCATACGTAAGTCCCGCCCACATATGAAAACGGTTTTCAAACCACACATGTGAGGTATCTCTGCGAACGTTAGAGCGAGAGCAATCATTTTGGCCCTAGACCTCCTCTGTAACTCAAAACATGTAACCAGTAAAAATATTTAAAGCGTCGCCTATGGGGATTTTTTAAGTAGCGAAGTTTGGCGCCATTCCACGAGTGTGTGCAATTTTTAAGGGCGACATGTTAGGTATCTATTTACTCGGCGTAACTTCATCTTTCACATTATGCAAAAACATTGGGCTAACTTTACTGTTTTTTTTTTTTTTTAAGCACAAAACATTTTTTTTCCGTAAAAAACGCGTTAAAAAAATTGCTGCGCAAATATCGTGCGAGATAAAAAGTTGCAACAACCACCATTATATTCTCTAAGGTCTTTGCTAAAAAAACATATATAATGTTTTGGGGTTCTATGTAATTTTCTAGCAAACAAATGATGATTTTTACATGTAGGAGAGAAATGTCAGAATTGGCCTGGGTGCTCCAGAACGCCTGAAGGTGCTCCCTGCATGTCGGGCCTCTGTATGTGGCCACGCTGTGTAAAAGTCTCACACATGTGGTATCGCCATACTCGGGAGTAATAGCAGAATGTGTTTTGGGGTGTAATTTGTGGAATGCATATGCTGTGTGTGAGAAATAACCTGCTAATATGACAATTTTGTGGAAAAAAAAAAGAGAAAAAAAAAATCTTGATTTTGCAAAGAATTGTGGGAAAAAATGACAACTTCAAAAAACTCACAATGCCTCTTTCTGAATACCTTGGGATGTCTTCTTTCCAAAAAGGGGTCATTTGGGGGGTATTTGTACTTTTCTGGCATGTTAGGGTCTCAAGAATTGAGATAGGCCGTCAGTACTTCAGGTGTGATCAATTTTCAGATATTGGCACCATAGCTTGTGGACTCTATAACTTTCACAAAGACCAAATAATATACACTAATTTGTACTTATTTTTACCAAAGATATGTAGCAGTATAAATTTTGGCCAAAATTTATGAAGAAAAAATAGTAATTTGCAAAATTTTATAACAAACGAAAAAAAAATCATTTTTTTACAAAATTTTCAGTCTTTTTTCTCTTATAGCGCAAAAAAATAAAAAACCCAACAGTGATTAAATACCACCAAAAGAAAGCTCTATTTGTGTGAAAAAAAGGACAAAAATTTCATATGGGTACAGTGTTGTATGACTGAGTAATTGTCATTCAAAATGTGAGAGCACCGAAAGCTGAAAATTGGTCTGGTTATTAAGGGGGTTTAAGTGCCCAGTGGTCAAGTGGTTAAAACACACTGCTTGAGTAAGTGTGCCTTACTTCCTGGACAGACTGTAGGTCGTGACACAGGAAGGAGTTGACCAGTTGATCTTACTAGCACACGCCCTACACCATCTACCCTCAGCTGGTCAACTCCTTTTCTGTGTCATGACCTAAAGTCTGTCCAGTAATGTAAGGCAGAAGTAATCAAGCAGTGTGTTTAAAGAGGAAGTAACCCCCCCCCTCGAAAAACTGGATAAAATTAGACACTGCAAAAGAAAGACATAATGAGTTAGTATGCATTGCATACTAGCTCATTATGTGGCACTTACCTGAAATCTAAGGAGAGAAAATAAACATTTACAATTTTGCAAATGTTGGTTTATCAGTCACCACATCCCTAATTAAATGGACAAAACAAAAAAAACCCTTGGAGGTGGGACTTTACCAGTGACTGAAAACACACAAAAATATAAATTTAATAAATGAGTACAAAATTACAAAGACAGTCTGAATAAAAAACACACATGAAATATGTACAGATCCAGAGAGCTAAATAAATTGATAAGGAGAAATTTGGACATTTATAGTCAGACCCGACAGCTGTTTCAGTAAACCTTTTTTGTGACATACATTGTACTTAATTATACCATATGTGTACAGCGATCAAACTGAATATATAGATACATAATCTTTACCAATCAGTATCTCTCCTTTCTCTCCTTTTCATTTGTTCAGATTCTTGGTAACCCAGCCAGCTCATATCCTGTACCACGTTTGCAGGATTTCTTTAGGCATACTCTTTAGACAACCAATGCCTTTTCTATACAAGCTTACTTCCGCTTACGCTTCACCGCTTCTTCCTGTTTTTGACCCGGAGTGCATCATACCTTTGTGACGCTTTGCGTAATAACGTCATTACGTTTCCGCGTCTGATTGAGTTCCTTCACGCATGCGTGTCCATTGACTCAACGCCATTTAAAGCCCCCAATGACTAGTATTGGTCTACACGAGGCATTGGACACGTTATCTGCTTGGACACTGAGGATTCATACAGGTATTCTTTATCTTTTGTTGAGACACAGCCTTTTAAGGCAGTATAGGATAATATTATTTATCTTCGATATCCTGGACCCCACGATCGTATTCATCTCTTCTTCATTATCATTATATTTTCTTAGATACTCCTTTCTTGAACGGAAAGATTGGGACTTTTTATACAGTCGCTTCACTGTTATAGCAGTGCACAATTGGTGCATTTCTCTCTAACTGAGGACTCCCTCTATCCGTGAAGTTGTTCCAAATCTCCCTTTCTATTTAGTGACTTGGAGGTGCCCTATGATACTGGTAGGTTCTCTTATATATATAAATTGGATATTGTTACACCTGGCCTTGGTCTGGGCCAAGATAGGGGGTTTAGGTATGCTATTAGGGGCCTGCTAATTTGCCCCCTTCCCTATGTCTCCCCCCCTTCTTATGTCTTCTAGAATACTGACTCATCAATACATATAGAGTCTCCCTCAGGTCTGCCGTCTGTCATCATTTGGGGACCCCTGTTGAAGTCCTTTGGACTTTTTCAATATTGGAGCCCCCATCCATGGGGTGCATTATCTTGTTTCGCCCCATGTTCATAAAACCAACAATGCATGTGACCACTTGACGCATGGAATGTCGAACTAATTTTGGAAATTTCTGTAAGCAAACATTTATTTGTTGTAAATTATTTTTATCCTTTGTATATATATATATGTAATAAAATATCAATCTATATTATAACTGTATATTTAACAGAATTTGTCTCTCCATAGACAATTCCTGACTTTTATGTCTACAAGTCCCCAGAAGAAGGGTTTACCTTAACAGCTGTCGGGTCTGACTATAAATGTCCAAATTTCTCCGTATCAATTTATTTAGCTCTCTGGATCTGTACATATTTCATGTGTGTTTTTTATTCAGACTGTCTTTGTAATTTTGTACTCATTTATTAAATTTATATTTTTGTTATACTTTTGTGTGTTTTCCGTCACTGGTAAAGTCCCACCTCCAAGGGGGTTTTTTGTTTTTACCTGAAATCTAAGTCCTCCTCGTTCCCCTCCGCCGCTATGTGCCCTCTGAGCTTCTTCCTGGTATCGCCGCTCCGGCACTGTGATTGGCCGGAGCGGCGATGAGGTCACACGCATGCGCACGGGGCCGGCATTCGCCCATTCAGAAAACCTGCAATCCCGGCATGTCCCAGTCATTATGCTGGGACTCTCAGTGCGCCTGCGCCGTTGTCTATGGCGCGCATGCGCCGTAGACATCAGTGCAGTGTTTTTTGCAAATATCTCCTTAACCGTGTAGGTTAAGGAGATATTTCTTGCACCTACATTAAGGCTTACCTGTAGGTGCAAGTTGTCTAAAGTGGGTTTACAACCACTTTAAACATCCATAAAGACAGTGCGGTAAGTGTCCGTAAACTAAATGGAAAGCTGTTTTATTTTTGTGAAAGTACATTACAGCTCCCCTATGTACCAATATAGCATTCATTTTGAAAAAGTGTTCAAGGTGCACTTGGCCTTTAAACTGGTTGTAAAACTACTTTATCATTTTCTGGCAATCCCCTGTGTTAAATAATGCACTGTCTCCCACTGACTGCTTTATTTAAAAAACATGCTGCTGTATACCTTATTTCACAGTGCCACTTGGCGTTCATGTAACTGCCTGCTGTTCCGATCTGACAACTACAGTGGGAGGGGCTGAGAATCTCCGCTGACATCATATAATGTTTTATGGTATTAAGGTTTGAACATGCAGTACAGACACATTTAGTTGCTGTGATAGAACAATGTAAATGGGTTGGTATCTGCGCTACTGTTTAATATTAGTACAAATCTAAAAAAAAGCAGCCAGCACTATTTGTTGACCAAATAAAAAATATAATAAGTCCACATGCGGCGCTAATATAAAACAAGTCTAAATTGTTGAAGGAAAGATTTGGTCCCTTCACCAATTTTCAGTGCATAAGATGAAGCACACCACGTGAGAATCCAATATGCTTACCAGAATGCTGCATACATTGGGCAATACATGAACTCTGCAAGGAATCACAGCTCAGCTCCTCAATCACTGGTCAGTGGATGGCTTAACACACTGCAACCTTGCATCTGTTCACTTGTTCCCAAACAGTACACTAGTGAGCTTCCAGCAATCAAATGGGGAATATGACTTCAGTGAGCCTGCCCCTCAAATTATTGGGGGACATCTAAAGCGTGCTGTACGGCAGGAGCCCTAATGGCTGTCAGAGGAAGATATGGCGCACTCAGGGTTTGTCAGTGGTTTAGAACGTATGCCAGAGCCGCTATGCTGTATATATTTTTACTCCTGGATTATATAATGAGTTTGAAAATTCTAGGGACAGACTTAAAAAATGCATTGCAATTTTACTAAACCCATTAGATTTTAGTTGACTAAAATGTACTGCTTTCAATTTAGTTTTAGTCAGTCTGACCAAAATGCCATTTTAGTCCTATTTTAGTTGACTAAATTAATACTGCTATGTCTCTGTGTCCAAAATCTCACTGACTTTCGCAAACCAGAGCCCTTCAGCTCTACATGGATGCAGTACACTTAATCTATATGCTTACCGAAAAACACGCTGGCATAATCTGTGATCAGCAATACTGTTTTCCTGACGGCTCCATGTCAGCACAGCTGGGTGAGGCTCCGCCCACCCCCACGTGATCAGGACTTAACTATACATTTTTCACTCACCTCAACCTCAGCGTTCTTCTCTTTTCCTCCTACGTGCAGGACGGAGGTGTGCTCCTCTACCTAGCTGGTCTAAATGGCTGGCGGACCGTCCATACGTGTGGATGAAGCTGGACGAAGTCCCTGGTGTCTAGTCTAAATGACCATAATCCAGGGAGCCCCGCTGCTGGTCCTCGGGGCGGCTTTATCATGGCTAACAGCCGTGTCTGGGGTCCGCTTGGTCCAAACAAGATGGACAGCGGTTGTGGCAGAGTACTCCCCTATGCACGCGCACCCTAGGGTGACCACGTGTCCCGGATTGCCCGGGACAGTCCCGCATTTTGCAGGTCTGTCCCGGGCACCTTCATTGCAGGACAATACAGTGTCCCGGGATGAAACTGACACAGCCACCCCCCCGGGCCAATCTGATGCCCCCAAAAAAGACCGCCCCATCACCGCTTTAATCACTGACGGTACTTGTCCTGGCCGGGAATGCCTGTAGGAGCACAATCCCCGCCCCCCTGCTTGTGATTGGAGAAATCATAAATCCCGCCTCTTGTGTCCAATCACTGTGCTGTGATTCGTTACAGCACAAGCTGATTTTTGGGAAGGGAGGGTGTCCCTAAATGGTAGTTTGGAAATGTGGTCACCCTAGTGCACCCGCGCTGTGCCAACGTCGATGGTCAGATGACGGAGGTTGGGTGAGCTAAATGCTTTGTATCCAATGTATGCTGCATTACTGGACAGGGAGTACTCTGCATAACAGATACACAAAGTAACACTTTGTCTGTTCACACATGGATATAATCTGTTGGAGGCTTGGTCTTCCTTAAAAAAAAAAAAGAAGAAAAAAGAGTTTGGAGAAGCATGTTATGATGTCTACTATTCCCTTGGTTTGTGTACACTGCAGATGGTTGTAATTTTGTTACAAATTCCTACCTTTGTGTTGCTGTTCTGAAACAAACATTTTCATCATAACCTGATTCCCAGGATTTGATCCTAGCCAAATTAACCTCCATCTGGTTAACAGGGCTGTAGATGGAAGCTTCTGCCTCCCTCTAGCTGTGTTTAACCCCTCAGGGTTTGTTACTAAGCAATCTATTTACTGCATTTAACCATTTTTTTTCCCTAGTCCAGGGTCGCACTGGGTTGCGGGAATAAAGCTGTGCTATTCAGCTTTGTCTCCCGCTGGTCAGTCTCGGTTCCGGTCGCAATTTTCAGAGACATCTGTGCAAGTCTCTGTGCGGATGTCAATATAGGTCGCAACCCGAAATCGCAAGGTAGTACAAAACTGCCTTTGTTGAAGTTAGCATGGCGCCGCTGATGCAGCGTTGCACCGATTAGGGTGGTGCGATTGCCGCATATTATTTTCATGCGATTTGACTGGTCGGGTCGCATGTTAAAAACGCACCAGTGTGATCCGGGTCTATGGGTTGGTTTGCTGAATGGTGTACAAGCCCTGTGGTGAGGTTATCTATTAGTGTTTACCAATCTCAGAACGAACATGCTTCAGGCCCTTCAATAAGAAGACATGGATGAACATGAAGGAGCAGTCTCATGACTTTCCCAAGCAAACATCCCTCCTCAAGCTCTATAAGAGGAATACACGGATGGGCATGACAGTATTTATCCCACTGGCTTAAACAGCCGGAGAGGAGGGTGACACCTAAAAGGTGTTACACCCAATGAACAAATTGCCAATACGCTCTAAAGGGGTGTTCCTGGCTTACCCTGTGAAAGGGTCATCTGCTCTGACAATGAGAAGCTGCCTGTCCACACCAGGTGAAACAGCCAATTTTCAGAATTTCCGGATGAGCATGACAGTATGTATCCCACTGGCTTAAACAGCCAGGGAGGAGGGTGACACCTAAAAGGTGTTACACCCAATAAACAAATTGCCAATACACTCTAAAGGGGTGTTTTTCGGCCCACCATATGAAAGGGTTATCTGCTCTGATAATGAGAAGCCGCCTGTCCATACCAGGTGAAGCAGCCCATTCTCCAAACTTCCGGATGGACATGACTGCACACAGTCTGCTTTATCAAGCAACCAAGGATATGGATGACGGCACCTAACAGGTGGTCGCACTAATGAAACATGTGGTCAATACGCTCTAAAGCAGTGGTCATCAACCCTGTCCTCAGGGCCCACTAACAGGCCAGGTTTGCAAGATAACTGAAATACATCACAGGTGATGTCATTTGCTGTTCAGTAATTGCAGTATTCTAGTCTGCATCTCCCCAAGGTGATACATAAAACCTGGCCTGTTAGTGGGCCCTGAGGACAGGGTTGATGACCACTGCTCTAAAGGAGTGTTTTCACTCACCCTGTGAATTCTCCAAGCCTTCCCAAGCAAACAATCCGCTTCAGATCCTTCCATAAAGAAACAGACGGCAAGGATGCTACCTAGTTCAAGCAACCTAGGATAAAGATGACGACACCTAACCAGTTGTCACAATTAAGCAGATGGTCAAGACACTCTAAAGCAGTGGTTCTCAACTCCGGTCCTCAGGGCCCACTAACAAGCCAGGTTTGCAAGATAACTGAAATACATCACAGGTGATATCCTTTGCTGCTCAGTGATTGCAGTATTCTAGCCTGCATCTCCCCAAGGTAATACTTAAAATCTGGCCTGTTAGTGGGTCCCGAGGACAGGAGTTGAGAACCACTGCTCTAAAGGAATGACTAGATTCTTCTCATATGGGGACCATCTGTTTGGCAATGTCCAGCCTTCTTTCAGGGCCTTCTTGGTCCAATCAACTCTCTCCAGTCTCTTCTGAACAGGAGAAAGAGGACGACCTGTTTCCAGATTGCTAAGGTTGGTGAAATGCCTGTGTATAGAGGTGAAACTTTGGAAGTATTTTAAATACCTCCAAAAGACGGCTGGATGTTGAATGGATCAAGTGCTTGTTCGTCAAGATTGGAGGATATTGTCACAGCAGGATGTCAAAGTTACTCCCTTTGGAACGAATAGAGGTCCAGGGGTTGGGACCACCCCGCTGAAGAGCAAGCCTAAATTAAATAGTGGCCAGTCTAGCCTCCTGCCTCAAGATGAAGGTCTACTGAGTTAAAGAAGACCGAAAACTCAAGAGTTATTGTCCACGCTCACGCCAGAGAGCGTAGCTCCTGCGCTTTTCTGGATGGGAGTCCAGGAAAGACAAGGAAGCAAATGCTTAGTCCAAGAAGTCAATAAGAACTTCCATGTCAGGATGCTCTGTTATTTTGGGATTGGGCCACCCATACATGCTCTAGGGGCACTATGTGGTTCCTCTGTGAACATAGGGAAGGCTTGTGGATGGACACGTGGTCCCCTAAGGAAAGCATTTTGGGCCATATTTGGAGATCTTTCATCCTTTACGTCTCAGATTGAGCCATAGAAATCGCCTCGCCCCAGCAGCTCGGACGATCTGGTGGTACAGGCAGATACCAGCCAGTTTAGGGGAGCCCTTCTTCAGTAACAATGAACTCAGGACCAATAATCTTTTGTCAAGGATCCAAGACTCCGTCTTGGAGTTGAGGGCAGCCTTTTCAGGCTCTTAGCCTTCAGTCATCTCATCCAGAGTAAGCCTGTCCTGAGAAAGTTGGACAGCACAACGACTGTGGCCTACATCTGGAAACAAGGCTCAGTCTCTCACTTCTGAAGTTTTCTCTAATTCTAGAATTCACCCAAGTCAATCCTCCCAACGATTTGCGACCTATGTGCCTGGTCGTAAGAATCTTCAGACGATCTATTTGTCCAGGTCAAGTCTGACGACAATTAATGATCCAGACTACTGCAAGTCTTTCGAGAACTAACAGAGATTGGTGTTTTGTCTGCCAGAGGTAGACCGCTTACATTCCCAGTCGGCACTGAGTTGCTGAAGTTCCATTCCAGGGCCCAGGAGCCGCAAGTGCTCGAGTGGAGGTGCTGACCGCAGAATGGATCGCCAAGACTGCTGATGCCTTTTTCAGCTGCTCCCTCTGATTCTCCGCTTCCAGCTAAGGCTGGGGCGAGGAAAGGTGACAGTTTTGGTACCCGCTACTCATCCTGGTGAGTGTCAAGGAGTGACGCCCTCTGCCTGGTAGATCAAATCTTCTCCAGTCCCATTCATCCAGCATCCGACAGGCTCAGGCTGATGGCCTGGGTCGAGAGAGGCAGAGCCTAATGGATGTCGAATGCTCTGTGAAGATTTGAACAGTTCTACGAAACGAGAAAGGTCAGCGCTAAGCACGCCTATAGTAGTACAGGACATATATGCCCAGTATATTCGCTGATCAAGATTTTACGCTGGACTCTTCAGAAGCCTGCTTCAAATGTCTACAGGCATGGCTTGACTTAATTCTATACGCAAGCATGCTATAGAAATGCATTTTGGCTATCGCTGTCTTTACCGGCATTCAGCAAGCTTCTAACGCTTAATTATACAGTTTTTCAAGATTCAATTTGGTTGAAACCCCAAACTTGTTTCCGGAATGAGATATACCAATGCTGATGGATGTTATTTCATCGGATGCCTTCAATCACCCTGTGGTACTTTCTCGCTGAAACTGATTTACTGGTGGCAATTACATCAGCATTGGTGTCCTTGGGTTAAAAGAACCCATACTCGCGAACTTCCCAGACAGAATGGTGCTCATGCCAATGCTCTAATATGTGCCTGAACTGACCTTTAGAGTTCATATCACACAAGAGGTTTCCCTCCTACGTTCCCTTTGGGGAGTACTCAAAAAGTTAGCCCATCGGATGTGGGCTAAGCGCTAAAATATTTAATCAAGGCGACTCCTGCCATCAGGAGCTCTGTACATCTGTTTGTCCTTTTCAGGTGGAACACATAATGATTTTACGGCTCCCAGCAAGATTATTATCTCTAGTTGATAACCTCATCTCCTTGGCCTGCAGGTTGTAAGGCTGGCTGTGCCAGGAGAGTCACGGCATTCTCACTAGAAGGGTCCAGACTTTGAGGGTGACAGCAGGCCGGGTGTCTCAAACTATCCGTAATACAAAATATTCATATTCATGACAGTTGGGTTTGTCAGAGGCATTATGGTTTCTGTTACCGTTTTAGTCAGAATTGGAGTGTGTAGCATTATCCCTCCCCTGTTTTGGCTAGTTAATTCCCAGCTGTGCTGACATGGAGCCGTCAGGAAAACTGAAAATTTTATTCAAATACTTACCGTAATTTTCCTTTCCTGACGAGCTCCATGTCAGCACAGAACCCGCCCAGTTAAGTAGTAATAGTTACGAAACGCTGAGGTTGAGGTGAGTGAAAAATTTATAGTTAAGTCCTGATCACGTGGGGGTGGGCGGAGCCTCACCCAGCTGTGCTGACATGGAGCTCGTCAGGAAAGGAAAATTACGGTAAGTATTTGAATTCAATTTTCAGTTTTCCTTGCCTCTTAGGGGAGAACCTTCTGCACATATAGCAGGAGGGATTTCTCTTTTGTTCATTGACGGACACAACAACTTAAATCTTGACCTTAGGGTTATATCGCCACATTCAGGAGAGGACTAGGCAGAACATGTTAAAACAGAAAAACTGTACAGTACTGCCAAAGGGGGGTCCTACTGGCTAAAACCCCTCACACTGCATCCAGCAGCTCAGTTTTTTTCTGCCTAGTGTAGAAGGACCTGGCTCCCGGTGGGGACCATTGGTCCTGGAGATTTTTTTCATATTTTTTCCTGCTTTTTGATTCCTGTGATCTACTATCAACAGCCGAGCTGGGTGACAGGCTGGATAATATAGATCCTGGCAGTCTCCCCAGCCCGGCCATTGAGCGTGAGCAGGCCTTAGCAACGCGCTGGGTCGGTCACGACATGCCCCGTCTGATCCAGGGGTGGCCGGCGAGCTATATGCTCCGGGGCACACATGACCGGGCTACTGCTGTCCGTGTCACAGTGTGCCATTACCAACAGCCACCCCGTACCACTCGGGTGATGGGTCTGTCCGCGGAATGTGTCCAGCAGTCCCACAGGAGGGGCAAGAATGATTCCACCTGTCTCGGCAGGACGGAACAGCTGGGCATTCCCTGGGAGGTCGAATTGGGGGTCTCATTCTCTTCTTCTCTCCCTGTCCTTGTGAAGGAATGTGATGAGCATAATGTTAAACTAGAAAATATCTATTCTCAATGCTTCTTCACTATACTATAAAGTCTATATTGATTTTGTTTGTACACAACTGCTGTAACTTTTCATTACTACATATGGCTTCTAATAACCCCCCCCCCCCCCACCGAGAAGACAGAAATGGCGGATACCCTCTTCTCCCACACATCTTTGGAATGCGGATATGAAGATAGGACCAGAGGACAGCCCAGCTTAATCATCACGTTTCTGTACTCTTTTTGTATTGCAGCCAATCAGATGTGGTTTGCAGTCTTACATTAACATAATAGTGACGTATCATGCTGTGTGTAAAAAGCTTAGTACTGCCTGGAATAAATCATTAGATACGGAAGTAACGGATCTGCACGGATGTGTCAGTCTTTGCTTTCAAAACTTGCATGCAATGTTATCTAAACTTTACAATTCGGAACAGTAGTAGAATCCATATTAACCCCTTTGTGGTTAAACAACAATTACATCCTTCCCTCCTCCCCATACTTGGGCGCTGCACGATTGAACGGGGGTCTTCCGGGGGCTCTGTGTCCGGCGAGGGGGGCTACGCTGGGTGTTGGGGGTCCGCTGTTCTGTTACCTATTTAGTGGGGTGTTCTGGTGTGCACATTGTGGGAGGCCACCGCGCGAAGGGTCAGTGTGGTCACGCCATTTTCCTGTGGTTTGTGTCAGGAAGTTCGGTGGCCATTTTCCTGTAGCCTTAGTCAGGAAGTCCGGCGGCCATCTTTTTGGAGCCCTCAGACTTTTTTTTCTTGCGGAGGTGGCCATTTTCTTGTAGTCTCAGCTTGGTTTTTGCCTCTAGCGCTGGCTATCCTTCTGGAACGGCGCAAATTGAACAGAACACCTCATGAGGTAGAGCGGACAGCACAGCGCAGTACCTGGGCCAGGGTAGTGAGTCCTGCGGGGGGGCCCCTCAGTCTGGCAACTAGGAGGGTGGACTTTTTGTGTAACTGGCCTGCAGTCCCTAACGGGTGTCATGCGAGTGTGGGTCAGCATGGCGTCAGAAGCTGGCGCTTCTTCCCCAGACATTCCTGCTGTGACAACCTGCTGCCCTGCACCTGCGGTGCCTATGGACGATTTGTCGGCGGTCCTGGAGTCTTTTGTTGCCAGAGTGGAAGCGGCGTGCGGGCACAAGGGGGGGGTAAAAAAATGCCCCCTCCCCCACCGTCTTCTGGGGAAAGCTCTGATTCAGACTTGGGCCTTGCTGTGGCAACCGACCCCTGTTCTGAAGTTTCAGAGGATGCGGACCAGGACCGTTCGGACAGTGAGGATGATTCCGTGTCCGGGTCAGGAAAGGAAGCTTGTAGGAGCACTTATCACAGCGGTGCAAGATACCCTAAAAATTGGAGGATACGGTGGGGGCATCTACTGAGGTGTCGGTCCCTTTTGGGTCCCACAAGCCGGCCGGCATGGCCAAGGTGTTTCCCTACCTAACTTAGTTTATTTAAATTTATTTACAAAAAATGGGAACGCCCGCAGCGGACCTTTTCGGCCCCAAAACGCATGGCGGTGCGTTACCCCTTTTGAGGAGAATATCCTGAAAAAATTGACATCTCCCCCGATTGTTGACCCCCCGGTATCCAGGCTAAATAAGGTAACCACGATTCCGGTGGAGGGGACCCCTGCCTTTAAGGACCCTGCCGGTAGGAGGGCCGAGGCGGTCGCCCGGTCCATGTTTACGGTGGTGGGGTCAGCATTGCGGCCAGTGTTGGCCACGGCCCTGGTGTCCCAGACACTTACTGAATGGGAAAAATTGTTGCACCGTGAGTTGGAGAAGCAACAAGCTTCCCCGGTCTGCGTGGAACTGGCAGACCAGTTGGTGCATGGCCTTAAGTATGTCTGCGATGCGGCCTTAGATACGGACCCCTTGCTTTCTAAAGCCTCAGTATCTGCTGTGGTGCTACGTCGCCTGATTTGGCTAAAATGCTGGTCGGCGGACCAGGCATCTAAGAAGGCTCTGGAGGATTTGCCCTTCCAGGGGGAGAGGCTTTTTGGAGCCTCGCTGGATGACATTATTAAAAATGTTACTGGGGGTAAGAGTACGTTGCTCCCACAATCCAGAAAAGGTAAGGAGCCTCGCCATAGGCCAGGACCTTCCTTTTCCGCTCAGAAGCGTTTTTTTCGTCCGCCCGGGTCGGCGGGTAAGCGGCCCCAGACCGACAAGGTGTCCACTAGAGGTGCGCATCTTTACTGGCCTCACGATTCGATTCGATTACGATTATCATGTCAATGATTCAATTCCACGATGCATCAAGATTACTGCGCGCGGTTTTCATAAAAACGAATTCAAGCAGTCAGGAGAACTCCATTTTTTTATTTTATCTGTTCTTAAAAAAAAAAAGACAACACTCCCTGCTTGCAGCAAAGTCTAAACACAGCAGACAACAACTTAGAGGAGTTCCAGGCTCCCCCCCCCCCAAAAAAAATACTAGAGGAGATGGTCAGAGACTGCAGTCATGATACAGGAGATGGTCAGAGACTGCAGACATGATACAGGAGATGATCAGAGACTGCGGACATGATACAGGAGATGGTCAGTGACTGCAGACATGATCAGAGACTGTGGACATGATACAGGAGATGATCAGAGACTGCAGACATAGTACAGGAGATGATCAGAGACTGCAGACATGATGCACCAAGTAGCCAGCACTGGTTTCTAATGCGCTGCTGCTGCCATGGAGACAGAGACCATCGATGTCAATAGCAGTGCCAGGACAGCAACCCTGGTTGTTCGCCCACTGGTTCACTGTCGGAGGATTCCCCCATCCACCTGGAATGTGTAGATGGGGGAATTGGATCATATTTTTTTTTCCAGTGTAATGACCAAACAAAAAAAAGCGATCACTGTATGGGCTGCATAAGTGGCTTGGTGCTAACTGGATCTTGGAAGAACAGAGCGGGGGAGGGAGACAGATAGGGTAGAGAAAGGGACAGCTCAGTGATCAATGTGTAATGAAAAATGCAGTGCTCACTCATTCAGGGACGAGGCTGGAACTTCACACAGCTTGGAATGTGTAGCTGTTCTTATCTCCCGCGCACATCCCCCCTCTCCTTCACAGCTGTATGTCGGGATAGAAGTGGGTGGGCCGGGCAGACACGGGGAGAGAGGAGGAGGGGCAGCTGTATACCATGCATCGTTCCATTCATCTGGGAGGGAAGTGAACTTCACTGGGCTGTGTGAGATGAGTATCAGAGAAGACACTCCACTCAGCTGCAGCCACCGGCCCCTCAATGTACAGACTGATTCTCCTTTCCTACGGACGGGAGAAATCAGTCTGTTTTATCAAACTGTCACAGCGATGATGGGAGGCTGGAAACACTGCATTGCCCCCCACAGTGCAGGATCTCCAGGAACTTCGGCAACCCTGATTGTTCTGCCACTCCTATGGATGTGATGACAGCTACAGTGATCTGTCTCACAGCTCTGCGGCTCTGCGCCCGCCAATCGGGGAGATGAGAGGGGTCACTGTCCACGGGTACATAGGAGGGGGAGAGCCTGGGTGGGGGCAGCATGCTGAGGCTATATCATCCATTGACGGGGGAACGGCACCAGGCTCAGCCAGCCGATCGGTGCAAGACACTGCTGAGCGGGGAAGGAGCCGGAATGACGTCATGCGTAATCGATTAACACTGGCAACCGCATCGATGCCGAATTGGGAAGGGCAAAATCGTGATGCGGCGATCATTTTCAACACACCTAGTGTCCACTGAGGGACAGAAGCGTCCCTGGTTTCGCAAGCCTGGGAACAAATCCACGACAGCATGAAGGTTCGCCCCCCGCCCGACTCTCG
The DNA here is from genome assembly GCA_029206835.1 of Rana muscosa. NCBI lineage: Eukaryota > Metazoa > Chordata > Amphibia > Anura > Ranidae > Rana > Rana muscosa. The sequence goes on from JARGYO010000230.1 coordinate 2,638,707, forward strand.
GGTGGGGGGTCGCCTTCGGGAGTTTGCAGCTCGGTGGACCTCCCTGCTTTCCGACCAGTGGGTCTGCAAAGTGGTTTCATCTGGATACAAGATAGAGTTTCTCTCTTGTCCACCAAACAGGTTTTTTTCCTCAAACCTTCATCTTCTCCCAGCTCGGTGGGAAGCCGTGTTGGGGGCTGTGCAGGACCTGCTGCTGCGCGGGGTGATAGTGCCGTTACCGTCGCAGGAGAGGTTTCAGGGATTCTACTTCAATCTGTTTGTAGTCCCAAAGAAGGAAGGGGGCCGTCCAATTCTGGACCTCAAGGCCCTCAACAGATTTGTGAAGGTAAAAAGGATTTAGGATGGAATCAGTTCGCTCTGTGGTCGCTGCACTCCATCCGGGGGATTTTCTGGCGTCCCTGGACATCAAGGACGCATACTTACATGTCCCCATATGTGTCAGGCATCAGAGATTTCTGTGGTTTGCGGTCGGGGACGAGCGCTACCAATCTGCAGCTCTTCCTTTTGGCCTTGCGCCGGCACCAAGGGTTTTTACCAAGGTGCTCTCCTGATTCTGGCTTTGCTGAGATAGCGAGGAATCGCAATTGTGGGCTACCTGGACGACCTTCGAGAGCAGCTTCAGCCTCAGAATTAGAGGAGGATGTGGCAATAGCCAGTCAGACTCTTCGGGAGTTCGGTTGGGTTCTGAACCTCCAGAAGTCGGTGTTAGTACCGACAACGCCTGGAGTACCTGGGCTTGGTTCTGGACTCCTCAGAAGTGAAGGTTTTTCACCCTTGGGACAAGCTGCAGACTCTTCAGACTGTGGTGAATCTGTTGACGTCCCGCAAGTGGTCGTCACTGCGTTTTTGCATGCGAGTCCTGGGTCTCATGGTACCCAGTTTTGAGGCGGTGCCGTATGCTCAATTCCACACTCGAGTCTTGCAAAAGGAGATTCTGTCCAAATGGGACAAGTCTCCGTTGTCTCTGGATTGTCGGATTCGGCTGAGCCACCTAGTCAGAGAATCCCTGGTCTGGTGGCTGAGGTCTCCGGCCCTTCAGTTTGGGAGGTTGTTCCTTCCGTTTCATTGGACGGTGATCACGACGGACGCCAACCTGACCAGTTGGGGGGAGTTTGGGGCGTACAGTCGGCACAGGGTCGCTGGACGCAGGAAGAATCCCACCTGCCGATCAATGTGCTGGAACTTCAGGCGATCAGGCAGTGCCTCCCCACATGGTCACAGAGGCTACAGGGACGCCCAGTCAGGATCCAGTCGGACAACGCCACGGTGGTGGCATCTGTCAACCATCAAGGAGGAACAAGAAGCTCGGCTGCAGCATTCGAGGTCGCTCACATCCTGCGGTGGGCAGAGCGGCGCGTGCCAGCTCTATCGGCCGTGTACATTCCGGGCATAGAAAACTGGCAAGCAGACTACCTAAGTCGCCAGATGCTGGACCAAAGGGAATGGTCGCTACATCCGGAGGTCTTTCGACTCCTTTGTCTGAGATGGGGCATGCCAGATGTGGATCTCCTGGCCTCTCAACTCAATCGGAAGGTGCTGAGGTTTGTGGCCAGGTCCAAGGACCCATGGGCGGACACGGCAGAGGCGTTGGTGGCTCCTTGGGGGCATTATCGGCTGATTTATGCCTTCCCCCCGATAAAACTTCTCCCTCGTCCGCTTCGCAGAGTGGAGACCGAGGGGATTCCGGTGATTCTAATTGCCCCAGATTGGCCTTGGCGTCCCTGGTACGAATGATGGCGGATGTTCCTTGGCGACTGCCGATGCAAGAGGACCTTCTATCTTCATTCTGCTTAACAGTCGCTGGCTTTAACGGCGTTGCTGTTGAAAGTCAGGTGCTAAGGGACCGAGGCCTGGCGGACTCGGTAATCTCCATTATGATGAGGGCGCGGAAGTCATCTTCTCTGAAGATTTATCACCGCACGTGGAAGGCCTACATTTCTGTGTGAGGAGATGGGGTGGCGTCCACGTACGTATTCGGTTTCCAGGATTCTGCTGTTTTTACAGCGGGGCGTGGATCAAAAACTTACGTACCATTAAGGGACAGATATCAGCCTTGGCTGTCTTTTTTCAGCGACCCTTGGCGGCTCATTCTTTGGTGAGTACGTTTGTGCAAGGGGTTCGACATGTGGCCCCTCCGGTTCGGCCACCACTGCCTCTGTGGGATTTGAATCTAGTGCTCTCGGTTCTTCAGAAACCGCCGTTTGTCAATAAGGGAATCTCCCTGATTATTTCACTCTCTCAGAAGGTAGCCTTTCTGGTGGCTATCACATCTGCCAGAAGGGTTTCTGAGTTGATGGCCTTGTCTTGCAAATCTCCCTACTTGATCCTCCACAAGGATAAGGCGGTGCTACGCCCGCAGCCTTCATTTCTTCTTAAGGTTGTTTCGGCGTTTCATCTAAATGAGGACCATTGTGCTTCCGCCCTTGTGTCCTCGGCCGTTCCATCCTAAGGAAGTTGCTTTGCATTCCTTGGACATGGTCGGGCTCTGCGGGTGATATCTGTCTGCTACGGCTCCGTTCCGGAGGTTAGACTCACTCTTTGTGTCAGTGACTGGTCCGAAGAAGGGTCTGGCAGTCTCGTCGGCCACCATTTCTCGGTGGATCAGACAGATCGTGATCCAGGCTTATGCCTTAAAAGGGCGGGCGCCTCCTTTTCCTGTCACGGCACATTTGACCAGGGCAATTGGTGCCTCCTGGGCTTTCCGACATCAAGCGTCCATTTCCCAGGTGTGTAAGTCGCCCGTTCACACTTTCACTAAATTTTTACAAGGTTGATGTGAGTGCATCTGCGGATGCTTCCTTCGGGCGCAAGGTTTTGCAGGTGGCCGTTTAAGGTTGCAACTCCTCTGTTGAGGATCTCTGGTTGTTATGGGTGGAGTTTGCTTGCTGTGCCCACCCCTCGTTTTTTGACACTGCTTGGGGACGTCCCTAAGGTCAAGATTTAATTTGCTGTGTCTGTCAATGAACGAAAGAGAAAATAGGATTTTTGTACTCACCGTAAAATCCTTTTCTCTGAAGTTCATTGACGGACACAGCACCCACCCCTCCTTTTTTCTGTTTGTACTGCTTTTTGACGAACTGAGATGCTGGATGCAGTGTGAGGGGTTATAGCCAGTAGGACCGCCCCCTGGGCGGTACTGTACAGTTTTGCTGTTTTAGTCCTCTGAGGTCAAGATTTAAGTTGCTGTGTCCGTCAATGAACTTCAGAGAAAAGGATTTTACAGTGAATACAACAATCCTATTTTTGTCCCACTCCTCTTTTCAGATACTCTTATTCATTAAGGTTTCAAGGCTGATGTTTGGTAACTCGAACCTTCAACTCCCTCCACATATTTTCTATGGGATAAAGGGCTGGAGACTGGCTAGGCCATTCCAGGACCGTAATGTGCTGCTTCTTGAGCAACGCCTTTTGTTGCCTTGGCTGTGTGCTTTGTGTCATTGTCATGCTGGAATATCCATTCATGACCAATTTTCAATGCCCTGGCTGAGGGAAGGAGGTCCTCATCCAAGCTTTGACGATACATGGCCCCATCCATCATCCCTATTGATGCAGTGAAGTTGACCTGCCCCCTTAGCAGAAAAACACCCCCAAACCATAATGTTTCCACCTCCATGTTTGATGATGTTCCTGGGCTCATAGGCAGCATTCCTCCAAACACAGCAATTTAGAGTAATGCCAAAGAGCTCGCTTTTGGTCTCATCTGACCACAACACACTCAACCAGTTCTCTGAATCATTCAGATGTTCATTAGCAAACTTCAGACGGGCCTGTACATGTGCTTTCTTGAGCGGGGGGACCTTGCAGATGTTTCATCAGATTAGGCGACCCGTCAGAATGTGTAACTAGAGTGATGTTCTGGCGCCGCCATCTTGCTACACCCTGCACTCCTCCATAGTAAGGATACAGTGAGAAGGGGGAAAGCGGACATTTTGTTTCACCCACCGGAGTTTTATATTTTACACGTATTTTTAACAGTAAAGTCAATTTATATAGTCAAATACAGTACTTAGAACTTTGTCTAAATGTTTTGATGTTGAATTTTAAAAGCAGCGAACTTCTATCAGATTAGCAAACCTATGTGATGAGCACGCTTGCCGCTGCTGTTAAAATTCAACATCTAACCAGTCAGACGGAGTTCTAAGAACTGTATTTCACTATATAAACTCACTTTACTGTTTAAAAATAAGTGTAAAATGCAAAACTCCGGTGGGCGTAACATGATGTCCGCTTTCCCCCTTCTCAGTGTATTCTTACTATGAAGGAGTGCGGGGAGTAGCAAGATGGCGGTGCCGGAACGTCACCCGTTATGCCGCGTACACACGATCGATTTTTTTGACGGTGAAAACACCATCGAGGAAATCGACGTGAAAAACGAGGAACAGCTTGTTCCCCCCACACACGGCCGTTTTAAATGACATTTTTTTTTTGGTCGAAAAAAACGACCGTGTGTGGGCTCCCCGGCAGTGTTTCCCTCTTCTCTACTTTTCCCTCACCCCTCTCATCTTGCTTTCTCACCCCCCTCTTTCTCTCAATCGCCCTTTTTCTTTCTCACCCCCTCTCTCTTACCCCCCTCCTCCCTCTTTTTTCTCACCCACTCTCTCTCTCTCTCTCTCTACTCCCCCTCACCTCTCCCACTGTCACGTACCCCTTCTCTCTCACACCCCCTCTTTCTCTTACCTCCCTCACTTTCATCTTCCACTCACCCCCACCTCTCCTTCCTCTCTCTTTCTCTCACACTCCTCTCTTTCACCCCCACCTCTCTCTTTCTCTCACTCCCCTATTTCTCCCCTTCGCCCATCTCTCTCCTACCTTTCCCATCTCTCTTTCCCTCCTATTCATATCTCTCTCTTCCACTTTTCTCTCTTACTCCACCCCCTCTTCCTCTCTTAGTTTTGAATAGTTTTCTTAATATTCTCAGTAAAAAATATGTTCTGTCAGTAGTATTTTCCAAAATGAAAATAAAGAACTACTGACTCTGCCTTACTGACACCAACCACTGCCCTATTCACACCGTCCTTTTTCAGAGTGGGGCGAACTGAGTCTTTGCCCCCGGGTTAAAGAATGTCTAGCTTCGCCACCGATCAACATGACCCAGTATTTCACAATCGTGCAGGAGTGTGGATGCCCTAGGACAGGGGTAGGCAACTTTCGAGAAATGGAGATCCACTTGAGCAACAAGTCAAAGATCACCAGCCGCACCCCCCCCCCCCCAAATTTTTTTTTATAAAACAATTTTTTTTTTGATAAAATATTTTTTATAAAATAAACATTACAAGAGAGTGCAGGGTTTATGAATGCGTTGCGCTCAAAATGCAGGGATCAGGGGTGCGTTGCGCTCAGAATGCAGGGATCAAGAGTGCGTTACACTAAGAATGCAGGGTTCAGGAGTGCGTTACACTAAGAATGCAGGGATCAGGTGTGCGTTGCCCTCAGAATTCAGGATTAACGTCTTCCCGACCACCGCACGCCGATGTACATCGGCAGAATGACACGAGTGCGCAAAAGCGCGTACCCGGACGTTCCTTCGTAATCCTGGGCTATCTGGAGGGTCCCGCAAACTCAATGTCCGCTGGTGGCCCGCGCGGTCGCGACGAGGAGAGGCAGAACTGGGAAATGTTTATGTATGTAAACAAGGCATTTCACTGTTCTGCCTAGTGACATGACAGGGATCTACTGCTCCCTGTCATCGGGAGCAGTGATCTCTGTCATGTCCTGGGTAGACCATCCCCCTACAGTTATAACACGATCAGGGAACACATTTAACCCCGTGATCGCCCCCTAGTGTTTAACCCCTTCCCTGCTTGTGACATTTACACAGTAATCAGTGGCTACTTTTAGCTCTGATCGCTGTATAAATGTCGATGGTCCCAAAATAGTGTCAAAAGTGTCCGATCTGTCCCCCACAATGTTGCAGTCCCAATAAAAATCGCAGATCACCGCCATTACTAATAATAAAAAAAAAAAAAATGCCATAAATCTATCGCCTATTTTGTAGACGCTATAATTTTTCCACAAACCAATCTATACACTTATTGCGATTTTTTTTTTAACAAAAATATGTAAAAGAATACATATCGGCCTAAACTGAGAGAATTTTTTTTTTATATATATTTTTTGGGGATATTTATTGTAGCAAATGTAAATAATATTATGATTTTTTTCGAAATTGTCGCTCTTTTTTTGTTTATAGCGCAAAAAATAAAAACCGCAGAGGTGATCAAATACCACCAAAAGAAAGCTCTATTTGTGGGAAAAAAAAGGATGTTAATTTTGTTCGGGTACAACATCACACAACCGCGCAATTATCAGTTAAAGCGATGCAGTGCCAAATCGCAAAAAATGCTCTGGTCATTAAGGGGGTAAAATCTTTCTGGGCTGAAGTGGTTAAGGAGTGCATTACGCTCAGAATGCAGGGTTCAGGTGTGTGTGTGTGTGTGTGTTGTGAAGGGGGGTAGAGGACACTTCTATGGGGTGACCCTGCCCATAACAGTGTCCTCTGCCCCCTTCACATCACACATTCACACACAGTGGTGTCTTCTGCCTTTTCCCTATAGCAGTAACCTCTGGCCCCCCTTCCCTCCCATAGCATAGTGTCCTACCTGTTTCAAAAGCAGAGACTGGGGGCAGCACAGTTCTGGACAGAGGGCTGGAGCTGGCAGAGTCAATTTTCATATTAGCAAGCTGATGATTGGTTGCTTAGGACCACCCTGTGTCCTAGCAACCAATTACCTGTGGTTCCTCCCGCTCTCTGCTGTTCACTGATGACAGTGGCAGAGGAGGCGGGAGGGAGAGAGAGACCGGGACATAGAAGGTGCGGCGGAGGAGATGGGACCGGCACCTAAATGGTGGGGCTCAGCGGTGCAGGAACCTGTTTGCGGTCTACCTGTGACCTGCAGGTGGTCGACAGGTGGAGGGTGCAGGGGGGGGCAGTACTGGCCAGGAGAACACACAGTGATTATTGCTAGCAGCTATAGTCGCTGACAATAATCACATGAAATATCTGACAGGCTGGTTGTACCCAAGTTGATCGATCAACTGTCTATACATTGTTCAAATCTCAGCCGGTCCTGTTGAACTGGGGGAGATTCGAACCATCTATGGACGGCTTTACAGTTCTGCCTCTCTGGATCACAGATGTCCCAGACAGAGAATGTAAATACAATGGTTGTACTTTAAAAAATAATAGTTAACATTTTCATGTCCAGAAACATACAGTATCTCAATAAAGTGAGTAAACCCCTCACATTAAAAAAAAAATATATATATATCTTTTCATGTGACAACACTGAAGAAATGACACTTTGCTACAATGAAAAGTAGTGAGTGTACAGCATGTATAACAGTGTAAAGTTGCTGTCCCCTCAACACGCAGCCATTAATGTCTAAACCACTGGCAACAATAGTGAGTACACCCCTAAGTGAAAATAATCACATTGGACCCAATTAGCTATTTTCCCCTCCCCGGTGTCATGTGACTCGTTAGTGTTACAAGGGCTCAGGTGTAAGGATGAGCTTCGAGTTCGAGTCGAACTCATGTTCGACTCGAACATTGCCTGTTCGCCGAACAGCGAACAATTTGGGGTGTTCGCGGCAAATTCGAAAAGCTGCGGAACACCCTGTTAAAGTCTATGGGAGAAATCTAAAGTGCTAATTTTAAAGACTTATATGCAAGTTATTGTCATAAAAAGTGTTTGGGGACCTGGGTCCTGCCCCAGGGGACATGTATCAATGCAAAAAAAAGTTTTAATAATGGCCGTTTTTTCGGGAGCAGTGATTTTAATAATGCTTAAAGTGAAACAATAAAAGAGAAATATTCCTTTAAATTTCGAACCAGGGAAAGGGGGGTGTATAGTATGCCTGTAAAGCAGCACTTGTTTCCCTTGCTTAGAACTGTCCCTGCACAAAGTGTCATTTCTGAAGGAAAAAAAAGTCATTTAAAAGCACTCGCGGCTATAATGAATTGTCGGCTCCCGGCAATACAAAGAAATGTCATTGATTAAAAAAAAAATGCGTGGGGGTCCCAAATTCAATTACCAGGCCCTTCAGGTCTGATATGGATATTAAGGGGAACCCTGTGTCAAATAAAAAAAAAAATTACGTGGGGTTCCCCCCAAATATCCATACCCCCCCATCCTGAACCGTACCAGGCCACATGCCCTCAACATGGGGAGGATGCTTTGGGGGTCTGTGACCCCTCAAAGCACCATGTCCCCACGTTGATGGGGACAAGGGCCTCATCCCCACAACCCTTGCCCGGTGGTTGTGGGGGTCTGCAAGTAGGGGGCTTTTCGGAATCTGGAAAACCCCTTTAACAAAGGGGACCCCCAGATCCCGCACCCCTATGTGAATTGGTAAGGGGTACATTCTATCCCTACCATTTCACAAAGAAAGTGTAAAAAAATTGTAAAAAAAACACACAGACACCGTTGGGAAAAGTCCTTTATTAAAAAAAAAAAAAACATTCCAGCGATGTAATCCAGTGTCCCGCGGTGATCCGATGTCAAGCGCTGCAGTCTCCACTCCACATGAAACGTCATTGGCTGAGCGGACCTACACTGCGGAGGAAGTTCCCCATCAGGTCCGCTCAGCCAATGACGTAGGCGATGTCTGAGGTACGAGGGGACGGGGGCATGAATAGAATAAAAATTAATAGACCCGCCCCTTCTCAAGTTCCCCATCAGGTCCGCTCAGCCAATGACGTAGGTAGCGGTGGCGGCACATTACTGTAAACCCTCACAGATACTCTTTTTGAGCGCAGGAACGGGCCCTGCTGTGAAATATTAGATAAAAAATTGTAATTACTGGGCGTGTCCAACGACCGGGATGTGAGGAAGTGCTTAGCCTGAGCTCTGTCCATGCCGCTTACATCCTGACTGAATCCTGCTGATCCGTTCGCCATCCGAGGATCCCGTTTGTCCCTGCAGCATCCAGGGAACCTTGTGCCGACCGGGAGATAATCAAATACGGGCCACCGATGGAGGAAGCCTCAGGATCCGGCCCACAGCCCCCGTCCTGCAAACAGAGGCAAGATGGCACCGGTCACCATGCTGCAGACACATGCAGCCAGCCATCCTCATGCTCCTCAGCAGTGACAAAGAAGCCTGCAGTGAAGGGTGAGTCACACTGTTTCCCCCCCTGTTCTAAGCCCGGAAGATCCTTTCCTGTTTTCTCCAGCTGAGGACATTGCCCCTGATACTCCCAGCAGGGACACTGCTGATACAGGCCCTGCAGAGCCATCCCTGTCCCAGATCATGGAGGCCCATCCAGCACAGCCATGCTTCCCTGACCACCCAAATGGACTCCATTAAAACAGACTTATCCTTCCTAAAACAGGATGTCCATAACCTCCGCCACAGGGTGTCTAATGCTGAGCAGCGCATTGGCACCCTGGAGGATGAGACCTGTCCATTACAGGGCTCTGTTAGGGAGCTACGCCAGGCCCAGGATTACACAGCAGATAAGCTCACTGAAATGGAGGACCGTTTACGGAGGAGCAATTTACGTTTCCTGGGGTTCCCAGAGGGGGCTGAGGGTAGAACCCCGGAGGTCTTTATGGAAAGATGGCTAATCACCACATTCGGCGCTTCAACCTTTTCACCGTTATTCGTCATTGAACGAGCACACAGGGTTCCCATGCGCCCCCTCCCACCTGGGGCCCAGCCACGTGCCATGATCATCAAACTCCTGCACTTCAGGGACAGGAAGGCAATTCTTGGTGCTGCCAGAGAAAAGGGAAGGGTGTCCTTTAATGGGAGTGGAATTACTATTTTCCCTGACTTCTCTGTAGCTACACAAAAGCAGAGGGCCACTTTCCTGGCTATTAAACGCAGGCTCCGTGAGCATCATCTCCCCTATGGCATGCTATATCCTGCTCGATTGAGGATTGTCTACCAGGGCAAGGCCTACTTCTTCACGGATCCTAAGGAGGCATCTCACTGGGTGGATACCCTGGGACATCCTGAACGCCGGAATCAGAATCAAAGATCCCCTCCGCGCTGACATCGCACCTAACCTGCATTTTTTGATAGCTACACCTTGTGCCTTATGTGGCCTACGTTACCCCTTTCCAGCAAAGGACAGCTGAGGGGGGGTAGGAGTGGACCTGAATATCCTTACGCCTGTGATCATCTCACTTCCCTCTTTACAGTTATATGAAAGTGGCGAACTACATTCTACTAACTCTGTTTCTTTCCTACTTGTTTGATCTGGATGACTGCTGCATTTTTTCCCTCAGACTCAGGGTCAACTAGAATACTTGTCCTGTGTGGTCACGGACGGTAGCCCGCGTCTAAGGGACTTTAACGCTCTTCAGGGTTGGTTAGTTTGGGGTCTGTGTCATGACCCCTCTGCTTTGCAGTTTTGGTTTTGGGAACAAAGCTCTCATATGTTTGGGTTTGGGAGCTAGGGTGGGTGGGGATGTTTGGGGATTTTTGTTTGAAGTTTTTATTTTTATGTGTTTTGTTCTGCAGTGCTGGTATCCATTTGTGCATGTCCATTTACAGGCTGGTATAACTGACCCTTATGATATGCATCTGATCACTTTATTTCCTATGCTCTTGCCTTATCTTTTTGACCTGTTTTATACCTTGCGCGCTTCCCCTGGTTCGCGGGACTTCGGGCCTTGCTTGTGTCCGGCGGGCCATGAGAAGTGGGTACGGTTAATCATGTGCTTTACGCCTCCCTATGTCTAAGCTACGTTTAGTGTCTTGGAATGTACGGGGGCTGAATTCCAAGGTGAAAAGATCTCTGATGTTTGACTACTTGGCACGCCACAATCCGCATGTAATCCTACTTCAGGAAACCCACCTCCAGGGCTCTAGAGTCATGGCCCTCAAACGGGCAAAAATAGCCTACGCCCTCCATTCTACATACTCCACATATGCCAGGGGGACCTCCATCCTAATAGCCAAATCAGCCCCGGTTAGTATTAAGCATGTTAAACTGGACCCGCAAGGGTGTTTTGTAGTTGTTGTACTCGAACTTATGGGAAGACCATATACCGTGACTAGCCTGTATGCCCCTCCCCCCTTCACTAAATTGTTCTTTGAAAGAGTTATTACCTCCATTCTGGCAATAGCAGAGGGTCCTTTGCTAATTGCGGGTGACTATAATACAGTACTGGATAATTCCACAGACAGGTTACATTGCTCTTCATTACCCCCCCACTCCCCTGGGTTCCTTCTTAAATCAATTTGACTTGGTGGAGGCCTGGAGGTGGAAGCATACGGACAGGAGGGAGTATTCGTGTCACTCTGAGTCACACGGTACTCTGTCTCGTATACCGTAGATTTGTGTCTGGTCTCGTCGGATCTACTTTCCATGGTATCAGAGGTTAAATACCTCCCTAGGGCGATATCCGACCATTCTCCTTTGATGGTGGACCTCGCCCTGGGCCCCTCCTCCTCCTATGGGGTGTGGCAACTGAGCCCACTGTGGTTGGCGGATGAGATCGTGGTGAACCAATGTATGACGGAGATGAAATCATACTGGCTACTTAATAAACAGAGTGCATCCGTTCCAGTGGTATGGGATGCCTTTAAGGCCACTACACGTGGCTCTTTTGCTGCGGCGGTTGGTCAGACATGCAAGGCCTCTATGTCCAAGTTGATGGATGCAGAGGGGGCTCACAGGGAGGCAGAAGCCGCTTATACCGCGACTCCCTCTCCTGAGACACATGCTGCCTGGAAGCATGGGTCCAGAGAATTGGACCTAGTGCTTTTGGAACGCACCCAGAAGAAGCTGTTATACCAGAATCAGCGAATCTTTGAGTTTGGTGACAAGAACAGCCGTTTGTTGGCATATCTTTCTAAACCTGACTATCTGCCATGCAGCATACCCAGGATTAAGAGCGCAGAGGGCATAGTGGTAGAACAGAACAATGAGATCATGGAAGCCTTTATCTCCTTTTACTCCTCCCTATATGCTACTAGAGCTCACTACACGATTGTGGAATTGGATGACTATCTTGCTGATATTTCGTTGCCCAGACTTCAGACCCAGCAGGCGTCAGATCTTGACGCTCCTCTGACAACTGAGGAAATTGGGGAGGCTATCCAGTCCTTTGCCAGAAACAAAACGCCCGGGACCGGATGGGTTCCCCATCGAGTGGTATTTGCAATACAAAGATTTGCTTTTACCCCATCTAAGCAGGGTATATGATTTTGCTATGAAACCGGGACAGTTACCCCCCTCTATGTCGGAGGCATTGATTGTCCTCATTCCTAAACCACATAAGGATCACCTCCTATGTGAATCTTACAGACCAATATCACTCATCAACTCGGATGTTAAGATTTTGGCCAAGGTGCTCGCCCGGCGATTGAACACAGTTATTACTACCATTATTGGTGCGGACCAAACTGGGTTCATCCCTGGGCGATCGACCTCCATCAACCTGCGGAGATTGTTCACCAATCTTCAGGCCACTCATGCGGAGATGGGTTCCAGGGCTGTTCTGGCCTTGGACGCACACAAGGCATTTGATTCAGTTGAATGGCCTTATCTGCTGGAGGTCCTGGCAAAGTTTGGTTTTGGCAGTACCTTCATCAGATGGGTCCAGCTGTTATATTCGAAACCCACTGCTCGACTGGGTGAACGCAGCCGCGTCTGATCCCTTTCCGATAAAGAGAGGCACCAGACAGGGGTGCGCTCTGTCGCCGTTGCTCTTTGCACTGGCGATAGAGCCCTTGGCAGCACTGATAAGATCTTGCGGGGAGGTTTCGGGACTGACGATTGGGGGTCTGGAGGAGAAGGTGTCTCTTTATGCTGACGACATGTTGATCTATTTGTCGGACCCCCAGTCGTCTCTCCCAGTCCTGCTGGAGATTATTGGCAAGTTTGGGCATTTCTCCGGGTTCCGGGTTAACTGGGACAAGTCCATCCTATTTCAGATTGACCAGGCAGACCCACCCAGGCTACCTTCCTCTTGCCCACTACAAATAGTCACCTCCTTCCGATATTTAGGAGTTATGGTACAGCTCCCTATTACCTCTTACGCTAAACTCAATATAGACCCCCTTATAGGGAGAATGAAGACCACATTCAAAACCTCCCACTTACCTACTTGGGCAGGATTAATATTTTTAAAATGATATTCCTGCCACGATTTCTGTATGTATTGGGTAATTCACCAATATATGTCACTAAGCTTAAATTTAAAGAAATAGACTCCATCCTTACTTCCTTTTTATGGAGGGGGGGAGTAGTCAGGATTGCCAAGACCACCCTCCAGTTACCGGTACTGGAGGGGGGATTGGCCTTACACTGCCTCCACACCTATTATATTGCCTCACAATTAGCTCATGCACATTGGTGTTTTTTTCCTGAAGCTTTTGCCCCTCCAGGTTGCCTCTGTCATCTCTTCTCGTGATAAAGTAATACAAACTAAATTGTTATACAGATCTTACTTTACTCCATGCTTACTATTTAAACTGAATAGATTGCCCTCTGCATTATGCTCTCGTTGCGGCATGGCTGATGGCACGTTCTTTCATTTAATGTGGGAGTGTGCTCCGATCAGGAAGTTCTGGTCGGAGGTCACGGCCTTCATTAGTTCATTGACACAATTACCTAATGTCTGTAATCCTTTAAGGTGTTTACTGGGCTATATTGATGATGATAGTATATCCGAGAATACACAAACATTTCTGAGAATAGTATTGTTTTATGCTAAAAAAGCAATAACCTTCCATTGGAAGTCTCCATCCTTGCCCACTATTGCCTTCTGGCTCACAAATATTAACCATGCTGTATCATTATACAAACTGACATATGAGGCTAGAGGGTGTCCGAAAAAATTCAGGAAGGTTTGGGGCTACTGGGTTGATTCTGAGAGCACTGTCTCTCCTGCTCCTTAAAAATGTGACTGAATATTGTCTTCCTAATATATGCCAATTGTTTACCAGCTTTCTAGAAAACATTTTTTGCACTGTACTGGATTGGGCGATGTTCGCTCCACGAGTGTCTGTTTGTTGTGTATTGTATGTCTTGAAAAAAAAACTTCATAAAAAATTTACCTTTAAAAAAAATTGTAATTACATGCCCCTGTTAAACAGGGGCAAACAAATTGGGCCTTAGGCAGTGGTGGTGGTACCCTAAACCAAAAATATTCTTAGAAGCTAGCATCATCAAGATTGAGGAGGAATAGGATAGTCACTCAGCATAATAGGATAGTCACTCAGCATAGGCAGTCTTCAAGGGATCCCACATCCCATAGAAAAATCAATCCGTTACATCAGCATCAGGTGCTTGGTAGCTGGTGATCCAAGACTGATTCATTTTTATGAATGTGAGCCTATCAACGGAGTCTGTGGACAGGCGCACTCTGTGATCTATTACAAACCCTCCACCAGCACTGAATGTGCATTCAGAAAGAACGCCGAATGCAGGACAGGACAGGCCAGGCCAGTAGCTCAATTGCATATTGAGCAAGCTCTGACCAGAGGTCCATCCTCAAGACCCAGTAACCCAGTGGATGCTCTGTTGGAAAGGTGTCCAAGTCTGATTTTGCCCCTACATAGTCCTGCACCATGTAATGCAGACGCTGGCGATGGTTGCTTGAACCGATCAGACCTTGGCGCTGAGGACTGAAGAATTGTCTGAAGGCATCGGTCAGTCGGCCACCTTCTCCACCGCTCTTTCAGTGACTGAACAAAGCCTCAGCACCAGGAAATTGTAACCTCCCAGGGTCTGGAAACGTATTGCACAAACCTTTCTTCAAGGCCTCCTGAAGATGTTTCATCCTCTGCTCCCTCTGCGGAGGCATGATGAGTTCTGCAACCTTACCCTTGTAACGTGGATCAAGAAGGGTTGCCAGCCAGTAATGATCCCTCTCCTTGATACCACAAATCCTAGGGTCCTTTCGCAGGCTTTGCAGAATCAGGGAGGCCATGTAAGGTAATTTCCCTTTTTGTCCATGGACGGACACGGCTCCTTAATTCTTGACAGTTGGGTTATGTACCTGTTCTATAGGAGAGGACTAGGCAGAACATGTTAGATATTTAAATACATGTTACTTTAACAGAGTTGAACAGCCCCGCCCAGGGGGCGGTCCCTCCGGACATAACCCTCCGCCCTGCAGTCAGCAGCTCAGCTCAGTTTTTTTTGCCTAGTAGAGGAGTAGGACCTGGCTCCCTTTGGGCCCAGGGTCCGGAAGAAATTTTATTTTTTTATTTTCTTTTAAGAAATCTTCTATCAACTGTCGGCTGGGTGACAGGCTGGATATTATAGATCCTTGTAGTCCCCCCAGTCCGGCCATCGAGAGTGAGCAGGCCTTAGCTACGTGCGGGGTCGGCCACGACATACCCCATGGCTCCAGGGGTGGCCGGTGAGCTTTGCTCCAGGGTTCACATATGACTGGGCTGCTTGCTGTCTCAGTCACAGTGGACCGGGCCGACAGCTACTCTGTACTGCTCGGTTGTATGTCTGTCAGGAACACACCAGCAGGTCCTCGCAGGGACGGGTAAGTATAGTTCCTCCTGCCTCGGTGGGATGGAACAGCTGGGCATTCCTAAGGGGGTCGTTTGGGGGTTTTCTTGCCCTCCCCTCACCCCTTTTTTCCTCCTCCCCTTGCGGGGCTCGCTGCGACCAAGAATATACCTGTAGGGGGGCTCCAGGTCCCGGCTGTGGGGGTGTCCAGGCACGCTCTCTGTGGGGGGGTAGTTGTTTTCTCTCAGAAGCCTCCGCTGTGGCCTTCTCGTCCACTTTGTTGTTTGGCCGCCATTTTTGAAACGCCGGCGCAATTTTTCAGGTGCCTGTGATTACTATTGAAAAATCCCATTGGCGGACATGCGCTGTGACGCAGGTCTGCATTGCGGGCGGCCATTTTATTGTGGTCCGCGCTCTTTCTCTGAGGCGCTCAATGGCCATTTTGGAATGGGTTTTGGCCTCTAGTGCTGGATGGCTTCCTGAACGGCGCTATTCCTCACCGAGTTCCTCAGACACACACTGTGTGTGGATGGAGAGCAGGCAGCGGCACTGAACAGTCCCTTGCTGGGTGGCGAGTTCCCTGGGTAACCCCCCCCCCGGTCAGTGCAGCAAGGAGGGTGGACAATGTTTGTGTCAGGTGTCTTGACTAAGTCCCTAAGGGCTGTCAGTGGGCAATATGGAGTCAGAAGCTGGCGTTTTTTCCCCAAACATTCCAGAGGCAGCAACCGGTGCTCCTGCACCTGCGGTTACCATGGACGCTTTGACGGCAGTCCTGGAGTCATTTGTTGCCAGGGTGGAAGCGGCGTGCAGGCACAAGGGGGGTACTAAGCGCCCCCTTCCCCCCGCCATCTCCTGGGGAATGTTCTGACTCAGACTTGGGCCTGGCTGCGGCTCAGGACCCCGGTTCTGGTGTGTCAGAAGATGTGGACCAGGACCTTTCCAGTGAGGAGGACCCCTCGTCCGGGTCAGCTCAAGATAGGGCACTTGTAAGTGCGCTTATCCATGCTATGAGGGACACTCTCAAGCTGGAAGATACAGCTGGGACTTCCACAGCAGTGTCTGTCCCTTTTGGGACGCACAAACCAACCCGCTCTGTTAAGGTGTTTCCTTATGTTGTTTTCTTTGACAAGTTCATAGATAAGGAATGGGAGCGGTCCGTTGCGGTCCCTTAGCGCATGGTGGTCCATCATCCATTTGAGGAAAGCCTTTTGAAAAAGTGGGCTTCTCCTCCGGTCGTTGATACCCCGGTCTCTCGGTTAAATAAAGTAACCGCTATCCCGGTAGAGGGGACCCCTGCCTTTAAGGACTCTACTGATAGGAGGTCCGAAGCGGTGACCCGCTCCATGTTCACCATGCTGGGGTCAGCATTGCAGCCTATTTTGGCTGCAACCTTGGTATCTCAGACACTTACTGAATTGGCTAAAATATTGCACCAAACAGTGGAGGAGCATCAGCTCCCTCCTGAATGTGTGTCACTAGCCGAACAGTTGGTTCAGGGACTTGAGTACGTCTGTGATGCAACCCTGGATGCGGCCCCTTTAATCTCCCGGGCTTCTGTGTCTGCGGTGGTATTGTGCCACCTGGTATGGCTAAAATGCTGACCAAGCTTGGCGGATTTGGTGGGAGGCTTTTTGGTGCCTCACTGGACGACATCATTAAAGATGTCACTGGAGGTAAAAGCACACTTCTCCCTCAGTCCACTAAAGGAAAAGAGCCGCGCCGTAATCTGGGGCCCTCCTTTCCCACACAGAAGCGGTATTTTCGTCAGTAAGGACCTGCTGGCAGACCCTCCCAAGCGGAAAAAGGTCCTGGGGGACAGAAGCGTCCCTGGGTGTGCAAGCCAGCAACCAAGCCTGCTTCCGCATGAAGTTTTGCCCCCACCCGACTCCTGGGTGTGGGGGACGGCTTTGCGGGTTTGCAGCTCGGTGGACCTCCCTGCTCTCTGACCAGTGGGTCTGCGAGGTGGTCACTTCGGGGTAGAAGATAGAGTTTCTTTCTTGTCCACCAAACAGATTCTTTCCCTCAAATCTGCCTCTTCTTCCGGCTCGTCGGACTGCCCTGCTGGGGGCAGTGCAAGATTTGTTGAGATGAGGGGTAATCATACCCGTACCACCGCAGGACAGGTTTCAGGGTTTCTACTCAAATCTGTTTGTGGTCCCAAAGAAGGACGGAGTCCGTCCAATCTTGGACCTCAATGCCTTTGTAAAGGTTCAAAAGTTCCGGATGGAATCGATTCATTCGGTGGTTACTGCGCTCCATCCGGGGGACTTCCTGTCATCCCTGGATATCAGGGACGCATACTTGCATGTCCCCATCTGCGTCAGGCATCAGAGGTTCCTGCGCTTTGCGATCGGCGAAGACCACTATCAATTCATGGCTCTTCCTTTTGGCCTAGCGTCGGCACCAAGGGTGTTAACCAAGGTGCTCGCCCCGATTTTGGCTTTGCTGCGACAGTGTAGCATTGCTATCGTGGGCTACTTGGACGATCTTCTTCTGAGAGCTGCTTCAATCAAGCTCAGAATTACAGGAGGACGTGTCTATAGCCAGTCAGACCCTCTGGGAGTTTGGTTGGGTGCTGAACCTCCAGAAGTCGGTGTTAGTACCGACCCAGTACCTGGGGTTGATTCTGGACTCCTCGGAGGCCAGAGTCTTTCTTCCTTTGGAAAAGTTGCAGACACTCCAGACTGCGGTGAAGTTGTTGACATCTTGCAAATGGTCGTTCCTCCATTTTGGCATGCGAGTCCTGGGCCTCATGGTAGCCTCTTTCGAGGCAGTTCAGTTTGCCCAATTCCACACTCGGGTCTTGCAGAAGGAGATTCTCTCCAAATGGCACAAATCTCCATTGTCTCGTCAGATTCAGATAAGTCATCTTGTCAGGGCCTCTCTGAGTTGGTGGCTGAGATCCCCGGCTCTTCGGTCCGGGAATCCGTTCCTCCCCTTCCATTGGACTGTGATCACGACGGATGCCAGCCTGACCGGTTGGGGGGGAGTCTGGGGGGGTTCAAGGGCCGCTGGACTCCGGACGAATCCCAACTACCGATCAATGTCCTGGAACTCCGGGAAATCAGGCTGTGCCTCTCCAAGTGGTCACAGAGGCTAAGAGGACGTCCAGTCAGGATCCAGTCAGACAACGCTACGGCAGTGGCATACGTCAACCATCAAGGAGGAACAAGAAGCTCGGCTGCAGCGTCGGAGGTCGTTCACATCCTGCGGTGGCCAGAAAGGAGCGTGCCGGCTCTATCTGCAGTTTACATTCCGGGCGTGGAAAACTGGCAGGCAGACTATCTGAGTTGCCAGATGCTGGACCAAGGGAAATGGTCGTTACATCAGGAGGTTTTTCAACTCCTTTGCTGGAGATGAGGCACGCCAGACGTGGATATCCTGGCTTCTCGACTCAATCGCAAGGTGTCGAGGTTCGTGGCCAGGTCCAGAGATCCCTGGGCAGACATGTCAGAGGCGTTGGTGGCCCCGTGGGGTCAGTATCGGCTAATT
The DNA here is from genome assembly GCA_029206835.1 of Rana muscosa. NCBI lineage: Eukaryota > Metazoa > Chordata > Amphibia > Anura > Ranidae > Rana > Rana muscosa. The sequence continues at coordinate 2,657,625 of JARGYO010000230.1, forward strand.
TATGCCTTTGCCCCACTGAAGTTGCTTCCTCGTCTACTCCGCAGAGTAGAGACCGAGGGAATTCCGGTGATTCTAATCGCCCCAGATTGGCCCAGGCGTCCCTGGTACGCCGACCTTCTGCGCCTGGTGGCGGATGTACCCTGGCGACTGCCAATGCAGGAGGACCTTCTCTCGCAAGGTCCCATTCTTCATCCTGCTTTACAGTCGCTGGCTTTAACGGCATGGCTATTGAAAGCCAGGTAGTAAGGGACCGAGGCCTGTCGGATTCGGTCATTTCAACCATTTGGAGGGCACGGAAGTCTTCTTCTAGGAAGATTTACCATCGCACGTGGAGAGCCTACATCTCTATGTGTGAGGAGATGGAGTGGCGTCCACGGGCTTATTCAGTTTCCAGGATCCTGCTGTTTTTACAGCGCGGAGAAGATCAGAAACTTGCCTTAACCTCCCTGGCGGTATGATTCTGTCTGGAATTATGTACCAAAAGCGGTACAATTATTTTGCATGTAAATTTGGTGTTATGTATTGTAGGCCTGCGATTCTTAGGAATAACTAACTTAAACCTGACCAAACAAGAGTCTAGTAGACATCCCGGGTATGATAAAGTTTGAAAAACAAAATCATAAATTATAATATAATAAATAACTATAAATAATTATAACAAATAGTAATGTAATTATAATAAAAATTATTCAATAATGTAATCAAATCAAAAACACAGAAATTTGCTCAGTTGCAGAATTGTCGCTGTGATTAGATTTTTTGTTTGATGATGAATTTCCCCACAAATCGCTATCGCTCAATTCTGCGAGTGATTGTAATTTATTGTCGCTGTTTATTAGCTAGTCTAAAACCACATTTGACATAAAGGGACACTTTTTGGTTGCTATGGAAAATCTCCAGTTTCCAGGCACAAAGAACAGTTTTTATTATATAAAAGTGCATGCAGGACACTGGGCAGACCACTAGGGACAAAGGGGATGTGTCATTATTACATACAGTACTGTAATCAGTAAGATTACAGTATACTGTATGTATACTATGTGTTTACCTTTTTGAATTTGGCGCCGAACTCCGCCCCCGTGCGCCGCAAGGTCGCAGGGAACGGAGCTCGGCACTCGGCAGTGAGGATCGAGCGAGACATGGCTCGCACACACTGCGGGAGGACATCGCAGGATCCAGGGAACAAGGTAAGTTACTTCCCCTGGATACTGCGATGCAGCCCTGAGTCTGGCTCGGGGTTACCGATTTTAGCATAAAAAAATCACCCCTAGCCAGACTCGGGAATACCGCTAGGGAGGTTAAGCACCATTACGGGGCAGATTTCAGCCTTAGCTGATTTACTTTCAGTGACCCCTGGCGGCTCATTCACTGGTGAGTACGTTTGTACAAGGGGTCCGACATGTGGCTCCTCCGGTGCGACCGCCACTACCTCCGTGGGATTTGAATCTGGTGCTCTCGGCCCTTCAGAAACCTCCTTTTGAGAACATCAGGGAAATTTCTCTTTTGACGCTCTCTCAGAAGGTGGCCTTCCTGGTAGCCATCACATCTGTCAGGAGGTTTTCTGAATTGGCGGCCTTGTCTTGCAAGTCCCCATATTTGGTCCTCCATAAGGACAAAGCGGTGCTACGCCCGCAGCCTTCCTTCCTTCCGAAGGTGGATTTGGCCTTTCACCTGAATGAGGACATTGTACTTCCATCCTTATGTCCTCGGCCATCGCATTCCAAGGAGGTTGCGCTGCATTCTTTAGACTTGGTTCGTGCCTTGCGGGTGTACCTGTCGGCTACGGCTCCGTTCCAGAGGCCTGACTCACTGTTTGTATCGGTGTCTGGTCCGCAGAAGGGCCTGTTGGTCTCGTGGATCAGGCAGACCATCATCCAGGCCTATGCCCTTAAGGGGCGGGCGCCTCCCTTTCCTGTCACGGCGCATTCGACCAGGGCTATTGGTGCCTCTTGGGCTTTCCGACATCAAGCGTCTGTCTCACAAGTGTGTAAGGCGGCGACATGGTCGTCGGTTCACACCTTTTCAAAGTTGATGCGAGTTCATCTTCGGATGCTAGCTTCGGCCGCAAAGTTTTGCAGGCGGCTGTTTGAGGTTGCAACTCCTCCGTTGAGGAGCTCTGCTTGTTTGGGGTGAAATTCGTTTTTTGATTGCTGTTCCCACCCCTCGTGTTTTGACACTGTTTAAGACGTCCCAACCCAACTGTCAAGAATAAGGAGCTGTGTCCATCCATGGACGAAAAGAGAAAATAGGATTTTTTGTACTCACCATAAAATCCTTTTCTCTGTCGTCCATGGATGGCCACAGCACCCACCCCTCCTTTTTTGGTTTGTACTGCTTTTTACGAACTGCGCTGCTGACTGGAGGGCGGAGGGTTATGTCCGGAGGGACCGCCCCCTGTGCGGGGCTGTTCAACTCTGTTAAAGTAACATGTATTTAAATATCTAACATGTTCTGCCTAGTCCTCTCCTATAGAACAGGAACATAACCCAACTGTCAAGAATTAAGGAGCTGTGTCCGTCCATGGACGACAGAGAAAAGGATTTTACGGTGAGTACAAAAAATCCTATTTTTGCAGAGACATTCGATCCCAAGTCCTCTGGGTCACTAAGGATCACATGATCCGCAACTACCTCCTTCCAGCCACGTAAAACTCCATGGGTTTCTGGGGACTGAAAACGATCCCTTGAAGACTGCTGCTGGGTGTTATCCTCCATGTCCATGCTGACAATCCTCCTCCTCTTCTTCCTGTGTGTTCGGCGGGCCCGCAGGAATACTATCTGGATAAAGAGGGCCTTGAGAGGTAAGGAAGTCCTCCTCTTCCTCCTGTTGTTCTGCCTCAAGTGCCCTGTCCATTATTCCACGAAGCATGTGCTCCAACAGGAAGACAAGAGGGACAGTGTCACTGATGCATGCATTGTCACTGCTCACCATCCTCGTGGCCTCCTCAAAATGGTGACAGGACAGTGCATGCATCCTTGATCAGTAGCCATGGGCATGGCGAAAAAAAGCCAAGCTCCCCTGACCCTGTCCTGGTGCCATACTCACACAGGTACTCATTGATGGCCCTCCTGCTGCGTGTGCAGCCACTGCAGCATTGCCAACGTTGAGTTCCACCTGGTGGGCATGTCACAAATGAAGCGGTTGGTGGGCAGGTTGCATTCCCTTTGAATGTCAGCCAGTCGAGCACTGGCATTATATGACTGGCAGAAATGACCACAGACTTTCCTGGCCTGCCTCAGGAGATTCTGTAAGCCTGGGTACCTGCTCAAGGACTGCTTCACCACCAAATTCAGGACGTGAGCCAAACAGGGAACATGGGTCAAGTGTCCCTGTCGGAGGACTGAGAGGAGGTTGGTGCCATTGTCGCATACAACCATTCCTGGCTGAAGCTGGCGTGGCGTCAACCACCTCTGAGCCTGCCCCTGCAGAGCTGACAGAATCTCTGCCCCAGCGTGGCTCCTGTCCCCTAAGCAGACCAACTAAAGCACCGCATGGCATCTTTTTGCCTGAGTGCTTGCGTAGCCCCTTGAACGCCTACGGAGCACTGCTGGTTCAGAGGACAAATCTGCAGAGGAAGAGGCCATAGAGGAACAAGAAGAGGAGGGGGTGGAGGAGAGAGCTGTGGCAGAATCACCACTAGCATTTTGGAGGCATGGTGGCGGAACAAGCTCCAACAATACTGAACCCTGTCCTGCATCCTTCCCAGCTGCCAGCAGAGTTACCCAGTGCGCCGTGAAAGAAAGGTAACGTCCCTGTCCATGCCTGCTGGACCATGAGTCAGCGGTAATATGCACCTTACTGCTGACCAACCTGTCCAACGAGGCAAAGACATTGCCTTCCACATGCCGGTAGAGAGTCGGAATGGCCTTCCGTGAAAAGAAATGGCGTTTGGGAACCTGCCACTGAGGTAACACACATTCCACAAATTCTCGGAAGGGGGCAGAGTCTACCAGCTGAAAAGGCAGCAGTTGCAGTGCTAGCAATTTGGCCAAGCTAGCATTCGGACCCTGAGCATGTGGATGGCTGGGACCGAATTTCTTTCTATGGTTTAGCAACTGGGGTAGGGAAATTTGCCTGCTAAGATCACATGGTGGTGTACCGCTAGCAGATTGGCCGCAAGTACTTGGGACACCGATTGCTATACCTACATTCCTCTCAGTGCAGGTTTCTGAGAGGACTTGAGGTATAGTGGGGTTGGAGATCCCAGATTAGGAGCAAGGAGAAGTCCGCCTTGTTCTTTGATGTGGGTCTTTCAAGTGCTGTTGCCAACGGACTGCATGGGAGGTCGTCATATGTCTGGTCAAGCATGTGGTGCCCAAGCGGCTGCTGTTTTGGCCATGCTTGATCCGCTTCAGACATTGGTTGCAAACAGCAACGGTGCGATCTGCTGCACACGTTTCAAAAAAGGCCCACACCAAAGAACTTTTCTAAATAAGCGGGGAGTCAGCAGCGTCCTGCACCTGCTTAGCTCTGCGGTGTGATGCAATAGGGTGGCTGCCCTTAAGCTGCCCCCTGGAGGGCATCCTGCCTCGTTGGAGATGTCCCTCCTCCTCTTTTCTATCAGGCACCCAAGTAGAGTCAGTGACCTCATCATCCCCTCCCTGCTCGTCACTGGAGCAAACTTGGCAATATTCTGCAGCTGGGGGAACATGACTGCCAGTTTCTTGTCTTCTTGGGCACCCCCTCTCTCTAGGCTCACGTTACTCCCTTCCTCAACCTGGGTACCATCATCAGAGCGTTCAAATTGCTGCGCATCCTCCAGCAGCATGTACCCGACACTGTGGTCAAATAGTTTGGGGGACTCCTCCGTGCATGATGGTGGGGCTAGGGAAGGAGTGACTGCTGACAAGGAGCCAATGGAAGAGGCTGCTTTGGCAGGCAAACTACTCTGAGCCTGGGTGACGGAGGATGAGGACGGCTTTGTTATCCACTCCACCAACATGTTGTGGCTCAATAACACGGCCAGCAGCAGAAAAATAGGACAAGCGTGTCCCACGGCCATGTACAGAGGATGCACCGTGTCCACTGTTGACTGTAGACACAGAGCCTGCTTGCCCTCTTTTAGTGGCCTGTGAGCGTCTGCCTCTCCTTGGTGGCCTTCCGGACATAATGTAAATTTTGTTTTGCAACACCACACTACACTGTATTGTGTACTGTGTACACCGCCAGAAAAGTAGTAGCAAGTGCACTGTATTGTGTACACCACCAGAAGTGTAATAGCAACTATGGCTGCACTGTATTGTGTACTGTGTATACCACCAGAAAAGTAGTAGAAAATATGGCTGCACTGTATTGTGTACACCACCAGAAGTATATTAGAAAAAGTACACCAGGAATGGTCTGCAGTCAGATATAGGCTACACTGGATGCAGAGTATATATATCTAAAGTACACCAGGAATGACCTGCAGTCAGATATAGGCTACACTGGATGCAGAGTATATATATATATAATATATATATATATATATATACATACACACAAGACTATATATATATATATATATATATATATATATATATATAAAATACACCGCCTGAAGTATATTAGAAAAAGTACACCAGGAATAGCCTGCAGTCAGATATAGGCTACATTGGATGCAGAGTATATATATATATATATATATATATATATATATATATATATAAAAGGCTGAGCGAGTCTTAAGAGCCAGGTGGATTGGCATTTTCATGTGTTGATGTTTTTGGGAGAAGAACCCGTGTGGGAAACGAAATGCACGTATGAACTTTCCTTTTTGTTTCTTTCAATAAAAGTGGGCTACCACACCCTTAAACCTTAGTTCCTGTTGGCTGTGAACTCACTTACAATGCATCTATCACTGAGCTAGACATCCCCCGATGTTACAGTGGTTGTTGGATGCGGGCAAACAGATGGTGAAATCCGGGTCTCTGCGCTGGAAGTGAGTTTGTCAAAGAACTGTCAGTGGCTGTGTATGGTTTTTTTTTTTACTGCTATGAACTGTGTAACAAGCTGCTGTGCATGTGACTGCAATGATGAGGCAGTCAAAACACAAGAAGTTCATGTTAAATAAAGTTAAAGGGGAAGTGAGCTCAGCGTGGCCTGAGAAGATGTCTACGCCTAGGAGGGCCAGTCAAAAGGGGCCAGTGGTGTATTAGACCGTGAATGAGTGGTTCAAGCGGAACCAGACTAAAGAGTCGGATGCAGTTCAAGGGGCTATGATCTTGGTCTCTGATTACATGCAACCCATGCTACCTACAGAGGAGGTTAGAGACTTCCTGGAAAAATCGCTGTAAGGAGAAAATGGCCTAGGAATCAGTGGCCAAAATTGCTGCAAACCTTGTTACGGATAGAGTACCGGTCGGTTTACCATTGGATAGGGACCAGGATGACTACCGCAAGTTTAAAGAGGAAATCCTTCTCAGAGGAGAGTTCCATCGTGTCATGGGCCGCCAGCAATGCTCCAGGATGGGAGAAGTGTCATCGGAAGACTTCGGTTTTGGAAATCCAGAGAAATGCAAGGTTTTCTGTCATGGCCGCTTAGGGAAAGTGGTCAGCCCAGAAAGGAGAGTACATCAGCCTGAATCCTGCATGAGGTATAGCCAACCAGATTTGGAGTGCAAGTCTGCGGTTACCCCGAGCAACAGGGATCTTGTGTTACCTACAGGGGGCGTCAGTGGGTCCAGAAAGTCTGCAGTGTTGCTCCATGCCCACATGGGGGAGTCAGCCTGTGGAGACACCACACCTATGAGACAACACACTCAAGTGAAGGCTATTACACCACCTGCAGGATATGGTAAGACTGTTGCAGTTTGTGGGACTGATCCCAGTGAAGTAGCATTGTGTTCAGGGGGGAGATCCGCAGAAGGTGTAAAAATGGACTTGCTGCAGTGTGCTACCCAGAGCAATGGAGAGACACGGGTTAAAACCCAGCTTGCAGCAAGGTTAAGGACTGAAAAGGACATGTGCACCTAAGGTAATCCAGCAGAGTGCTGGGAGAGATATGCTAGGGGTGACCAAAGCAGTTGGTGTGTCATGTTCCCTAGTGACAGTGACAGGTGCTGCAGAGTTGCCAAGGGAAACCGCCAAGGAGCCTGCAGTGGTGAGACAAGTGGTTTCCCAGGACAACTGTGAAGCCGCCCTAGTGGGAAAAATAATTCCTTTGGAGAGGAAGGGTGGTGTGCTGAGTGGCACGCAGGGTGCCATGCATTATGACAAAAGAAAACCTGATAGAGCTTATAAAACTACTATGTTTATGAATGCTGATGATGAAGGTATTGCTGATAATACATGTATTTATGGTGATGTGTTCTCTAGTAATGAGGAAAGGGGGATGTCTCCCTTGGCAACCAGAAGCAGAGCCACAGTGTTGTCCATGGAAATCTCTGGGGGACTCCAGGTGTTGGAGCCAGAGATTGTCCAGGACAGCCCTGATATTGCTCTGGTGGAACAGATTGGGTCTACACCATGCAATGAGAGTTTGTGTGAGCAGACCGTTTACCGTATGTGTAATCCAGTTGGTAAGGGGTTAAGTCAGCTGGCCAAAGCTGAAGGTGCACAGCTGAGTGTGTTAGCGCCCCCAGAGCAAGGTAGTGATGGTATATTGCAGCCTGCCTTGTTTGATGAAGCTTTAGCAAAGAGTAAAAGCATGTTGTCAAAATGTGACTTATATAGAACTGACAAAGTTACTGTTTGTGCTGCAGAATCCCAGGTGCCTCCTAGAGCCGATGATGAGGCACTGCTGAGCCCTCATAATGGAAGCACAATGGATTGGGACAGTTGGGCCAAACAATTACTAGCCATGTTAGACAAGGCTATGTTGGGCGACAGGGGTGTGAACACAACAACTGCTATGCCAGACAGGGAAATCGCAGAGCGACCGATGGTTGAGGGTGCGTTGGTCCCTGCAAGGGTTGTTTCCCCCCAGTCGGAAGGACCAGATCAGGGCGCATGCATGGCAGATGTGGTGTTCACAGCCCAGCCGCTGAATGTCAAGTGTCAAGGTAACAAATGTTTACTTGCCAGGGGCTCATTGTTGAGTTGGAAGGGATGAGTGGGAGACATGCGTCTGACAGTGTTCCAGAGGAGCATCAGGCTGTGATGGGTACCTCCAGTGAGGTGGAGGCCCCTTTAAATGTCTCGGCCCCTCAAGCTGCAGTGAATGAGCCCCTCCATGTCTCTGATAAGGTTAAGGTCCCCAAAAATGTTTTGCATATTGATGCGGAGTGTGTAGAAATTACAGAGATGTTAGTGGAACTGCTTGAACTGGTGAAAGCACAGTCCTTGTATATCTGGGTGCCTCCATTACAGTCGGATGTGCTGGTGCTGCGTGGTACCAATGGATGGAGCCAGGTAGTACAACCTGTGCTGGTTAAAATTAATCACCAGTGGAACTGGTTGGTACAGTGCTTTCTAATAGTGTGGCAAATGATCTCCCGGTTTCCTGTGAGGGTGCTTCCGGATACGGTTCAGTACAGAAGGCGCTCTGGGGGGCTGATGGAGACAGAGGTCTCTCCCCGCCTGATACGGTGATGGACATGTCTGCTAGTGTGGTCCGAGTTGCCACTGAACAGGGATTAGTAAATGGCGAGGATACTGCCTCACCCGCTAGACCTCCTAAGAAGGAAGGGCCAGATATGGACGTGTCAAGAGCAGAGATTCTGTCTGTCATCTGCAGAGAGGTACAAGTTGGGGTACCCGGAGACGCTCTCAAATATAGTATGGAGAGGAACAAAAATTGTAACATGGAAAAGTGTGAGTTGGCAAAGATTGGTACTGCTAACAAGGGTTTAATTGCTGTGGGTAACCTCAGAAAAGTTGTTAAACCAAACAAAACGGTTGTGATGGGAAAAACTGGTATCGGTGAGGGAAAAGGTGGTTCCCCATCAGGCGAAGTATTAGGAACAGGTTCCCTATATCTAGAAAGTGAGTGTTTTCCCCTCCTCTGAGTATTTAAAAAGATTCCATTCTGACCATGTTTCAAGGTAAACTCCCCGTTTCTGCCGGGAGGTCCAAACCAGGTCCCTCCAGCCTATTCAGGTCTTCTACTCGCTTAAGCCACATCCCTACTGAGGGTGGCTGGGTCTGCTTCCACATTGCTGGAATACAGGCTCTTGCCGCATTCAGGAGGTGACAGAGGATCGATCTCCTGTACTGTTTCACCGCAGTATCCGAGTCTTGTAACAGGAAAAAAGTCAGATCCTCTGGCAGCTCCTCCTCTCTAAACTTTTGGGCGATTTCTCGAACCTCTTTCCAGAAACTCTGTATTCTGGGACAGGCCCAGAAGATGTGTATTAACGTCCCTTCATTTCCCCTGCACCGCCAGCACTTATCTGATATATCTGGATAGCATCTACTTAATACGGCCGGGGTACGGTACCATTGTGAAAGAATCTTAAAATTCATCTCCTGCATTTTTATACAAACTGAGGATTCAAACATGTTGCGTATTATCCTATTCTTTTGCTCTTCCGAAAACTCCCTATCTAACTCCCTCTCCCACCTCCTAAAGAGAGGCAACTGAAACTCTTCATCAGGGGTATTCAGCAATTCACTAATTTTAGAGAGAGTATGCTGCAGTATACCACTCCCATTACAGTACTCCTCAAACTTTGTTAACTTTCGTTCATATTTACTCGGTAAGCTCAGGGTATCGAGGAAATGTCTTAATTGCATTGCCCTCCAAAAGTCCAATTGATATGATCTTTGTCCCGTTATCTCCTGAATCGTAGGCCAAACCCCCGCCCTCAGAAAATGAGATATTTGAAACAGCCCCTGTTCAACCAATTTACTAAAGGGTCCCTTCTTCAGTCCCGGTCCAAACTGTGGATTCCCCAAAATGGGGAAAAGGGGTGAGTCTAATGTTGATATTTTCCCCTTCACAAATAGCCCATATCCCATCCGAAGTGTCGGGCCTATCAAGGGGTGCGTCTTTATACCCCCCGGGAGGTTCTTATAGCACCATGCCACTCGCTGAAGTAATCCACTACACTGAGCTTGTTCTAGCTCTGGCCAGATTTCCCCCTCACTATGTCGACTCCAGTCAATCAGGCGGCTCAATAGGGCCGCCTGGTAATATTTATATATATCTGGCATTGACACACCTCCATATCGTTTAGGTAGCGACATCAGGGATCCCCTAATTCTTGGGTGTTTATTTGCCCATATGAATCTTCCAAACAGAGACTGTGTCTGTTTAAAAAACTGTTTAGGTATCGCAATAGGGAGCGTCTGGAAGAGGTACAAGAATTTCGGCAAGATGTTCATTTTAACGATATTGCACCTCCCAAACCACGAATGAAACCCTTTCTGCCATCCATCCAGAAGGATCCGTACTCTAGCCAAAAATGGTACAAAATTAAGCTTATATATTTGTGAAAGATCCGCCGGGATGGAGGTCCCTAAATACGTCAATGCTTGATCTGTCCATTTAAATTTATAGTTAGCTTTCAGGGTATTCAGTTCTTCCTTAGGGATCGCAACTCCCATTGCTTCAGATTTTACATAATTGATCTTAAAGTTTGATAAGTCTCCATATGCCTCCAGTTCTTGGAGCAGGTTAGGGAAAACACTAATAGACCAGAATTGAGCGAATGCTTTCAGGGGGCTGTGGGGACGCAGAGGAGAGAGAGTGGGAGTTTTAGGGGTCCGGGGTTTTTTTTTTTTGGGGGGGGGGAGGGGATAAGTTGAAGTGAAGAGAGTAGCAACAAGATAGAGGAACAAATGGGGCAGAAATCCCCCGGCCAGCCCGAGGACAAAGTAGGACCTTGGGGGGGGGGGGGAGGGGGGGTGGGAGGCCCAATGGTGGGGACACGAATGACTTAATAGGTTTGGGAGTAATATGAGTAAGTCCCGGGTGAGAGATGAGGACCTAACACACATAGAGTGGTGGATATGGTATATTAGGATGTATGATATATTTAGGAGTAGATAAATGTCCGTCAGTGATATAAAAAGTATATAGAATGTACCTTATGATATCTGTTGTGGCTTTCTGTTTATTTCAAAACAAAACAATAAAAAGTGAAAAGTGAAAAAAAAAAAGAAAGTGAGGGTATCAGGGAAGGCAGAGTTCCCCAGAGAAAAGCAAATAAGCTCAGGAACCCCAGAAGAGGGAGAAAGCATAGAATAAAAATGAGTAGGATCCCATGGAGAGTTGAGGAAGGACTTCGCTGGAAGCGCACCCAAAAAAAGGGTTGGGCCTACGCGGCTGACAGCCGGCACAGAGGTGTCCCAACCCTGATGACGTGTGCTGGTGTTCCTCCCTCCGGATCGAAACATGGGGGGGGGGATATGTGAGAGTGAGGGCCCCTGGCTTAGTGAAAATGTGTTTAAAATGGACACAGGACTCTCAAAGAAGCAATTTGAGAAGTTCCAGCAAAAGATTGGTGAGCAGAGAAAACTATGTTTGACGTTTTCTCTGGATTTTGTAAGTCTGGATTGGGGCTGGAAACTTGAAGACTTCAAAGAGCATTGGGAGGGAAGGAGTCTTCAGTCATGTGTCCGGGTTTTCCAGGAGCTCTGCAGGTTATGTGTGTGTCCAGGTGCACACACTCATTATAAGACAGAGCTGAGCATAGCTCAGGGTGTGTGGGAAAGGAGCTGGTGTGTCAGCAGTTGCTGGAGGGAAGTGTGCTACTGTGTAAGAACTCAGACAACATCCTTGAGACGGTTCTCCATGTGGGAGAGGTTCCAGGTCAGTAGACAGAGAGTTGGGGAGACTATAGCTTAAACAACGGGAAGAGAGAGTCTTGAGGACCATAGGGGACTGTAAGTCTTAGAGGAGTCAAGGTGGATTGGCATATTCACGTGTTGATTTTTTTGGGAGAAGAACCCCTGTGTGGGAAACCAAATGCACGTATGAACTTTCCTTTTTGTTTCTTTCAATAAAAGTGGGGTACCACGCCCTATACACACACACACACACACACACACACACACACACCCCCCAAAATTTCAAGTCCTGAGCTACTAGCCAGGCCTTAAGGGTTACTCGCCACCAGTTAACCCAACCGATTCCTACCCTGCACCGCCCCTAAGAACACCCTCATAAATGATCTCACTATCTCACTTAAATGTTTTACGCAGAATTAAGTTACAAAAATAAATATTAACAATTTTATCAGTGCAGCCTCACCAGTGCCCATCAATGCAGCCTCACCTGTGCCCACTATTGCAGCCTCACCTGTGCCCACTATTGCAGCCTCACCTGTGCCCACCATTGCAGCCTCACCTGTGCCCACCAATGCAGCCTCAACTGTGCCCACCAATGCGGCCTCAGCGCACTGTGCCCACCAATGTGGCCTCAGCGCACTGTGCCCACCATTGCGGCCTCTGCTCACTGTGCCCAACTATGTCTGCTCACTGTGCCCACCATTGTAGCCTCTGCTCACTGTGCCCACCTACATTACAATTGCCTCCACTCCGCTCGTGGTTACACACAGCCCCGCCTCCTGACCCCGCGCCTGTATCAGATAGACAGAACACATCCCAGCATTGGACTGGCATTCTGTCTATCTGATACAGGCGTGGGGTCAGGAGGCGGGGCTGTGTGTAACCACGAGCGGAGCGGAGGCAATTGTAATGTAAACTAAGCTGTAACAGCGTGCTATCCGCTCTGTAATCCCGCGGCTTTTCTCTTCCTCTATGCCCTCTTCCCCGGGGCGATCGATCAACCTCGCATGCTGGCGGTACCCGCGCTCCCCCTCCCAGGCAGCCCAGATCCTCGCCAGAAACAATTTTCCACTCGCAAAATGTGAGTAGAAAATTTGAGGTGTGTGTATATATATATATATATATATATATATATATATATATATATATATATATATATATATATATATACACACACACACATATACACAGGAGGTATGTGTATCACAGTCAACAATCAAGAGAAGACTTCACCAGAGTGAATACAGAGGGTTCACTACAAGATGTAAACCATTGGTGAGCCTCAAAAACAGGAAGGCCAGATTAGAGTTTGCTAAACAACATCTAAAAAAGCCTTCACAGTTCTGGAACAACATCCTATGGAAAGATGAGACCAAGATCAACCTGTACCAGAGTGATGGGAAGAGAAGAATATGGAGAAGGAAAGGAACTGCTCATGATCCAAAGCATACCACCTCATCAGTGAAGCATGGTGGTGGTAGTGTCATGGCGTGGGCATGTATGGCTGCCAATGGAACTGGTTCTCTTGTATTTATTGATGATGTGACTGCTGACAAAAGCAGCAGGATGAATTCTGAAGTGTTTCGGCCAATATCTGCTCATATTCAGCCAAATGCTTCAGAACTCATTGGACGGCGTTTCACAGTGCAGATGGACAATGACCCCGAAGCATACTGCAAAAGCAACCAAAGAGTTTTTTAAGGGAAAGAAGTGGAATGTTATGGAATGGCCAAGTCAATCACCTGACCTGAATCCGATTGAGCATGCATTTTACTTGCTGAAGACAAACTGAAGGGAAAATGCCCCAAGAACAAGCAGGAACTGAGGACAGTTGCAGTAGAGGCCTGGCAGAGCATCACCAGGGATAAAACCCAGCGTCTGGTGATGTCTATGCGTTCCACACTTCAGGCTGTAATTGACTGCAAAGGATTTGCAACCAAGTATTAAAAAGTGAAAGTTTGATTTATGATTGTTAATCTGTCCCATTACTTTTAGTCCCTTAAAAAGTGTGAGGCACATATACAAACTGTTGTAATTCCTACACCGTTCACCTGATTTGGATGTAAATACCCTCAAATTAAAGCACATCTTGTTTGTTTCATTTCAAATCCATTGTGGTGGTGTATAGAGCCAAAAAGATTAGAATTGTGTCGATGTCCCAATATTTATGGACCTGACTGTATATATTAAATACACCGCCTGAAGTATATTAGAAAAAGTACACCAGGAATGGCCTGCAGTTAGATTAGCCTGAAGTATGAGCGCGGCCGTCACGTCATTCACGGCACGCCAGCTTGAGAAACATTCCAGTGACATCATCTCTCCTCGCCTGGATTACAGTCTACTCCTCAAGCCTCGCTCTGATGTCCATCCACTGCTGCCAGCCGTATACCATCTAGTGGCTACAGAGACGACTGCAGAGACAGCACATCCATCGGCTCCATAGAGACAGATAGCACTAATGACCCTGGTTGTTTTGGGACCTTATCATGCACAAACTTACCACTTAAATGTGAGTGTTTTTACAAACCTTTCTATTTGATTAAACTTTTTATACAGTCTGCACCCAGAGGCGCTTCCTGTTTTTGTGTTAGTCAGATATAGGCTACACTGGATGCAGAGAATAATAGGATTTTTATAACAGCTTACCTGTAAAATCCTTTTCTTGGAGTACATCACGGGACACAGAGCGGCATAGTATTTACTATGTGGGTTATATCTCACCTTCAGGTGCTGGACACTGATGTAATGAATTAGACAGGAAGTTCCCTCCCTATTTAACCCCTCCCATACTGGGAGTACCTCAGTTTTGTAGCAAAGCAATAAGTGTCCCAATATCCCCAAACAAGAGGGGCGGGAGCTCTGTGTCCCGTGATGTACTCCAAGAAAAGGATTTTACAGGTAAGCTGTTATAAAAGTCCTATTTTCTTTATCGTACATCACGGGACACAGAGCGGCATAGTAATTACTATGTGGGACGTTCTAAAGCAATGCCTACTGAGGGGAGGGAGACACAAATAACGCAGACCGCCATCAGACGTGAGGACCTATACTGCTGCTTGCAGCATACTGCGCCAAAAAGCGGCATCCTCTGGCCATCTTACATTCACCTGATATAAATTAGTGAACGTATGCACCGGCGACCAAGTTGCGGCCTTGCAAATCTGCGTCATAAAGGCTTGGTAATGCACCGCGCATAAAAGCGCTTACTATCGTGTTAGGGTGCACTCAAATAGGGGAACCCTCTCTTTAACCACAAGCCTGAATAATAACCTGATGGATCAACATTGAAACAGTTGATTTACATGCTGCCTGCCCTTTCCTGGGGCCTCCCAGTAGCGAAACATCAGTTTTCCATATTTGAGCAGCCGTTTCAGATAGGCCTTGATTGCTCTCATTCTAACGAGAGAGCATAACCATTTTAATAGCTGATTTGAACGCTGCCTGCCCATTTCTAGGGTCTTCTGTCAGCACAATCCAAACGTCAATTTCCTATATCTGGAACCTTCAGATAGATCTTTAACTGCTCTCATCTATATTGAGAGGAAGCAATAACCTTTCCTTCCACAGAACCAGGCTCTGGAAAAAAGGAAGGCAAGAATATCTTGATTGAAATGAAACTAGATCCTTCTAGGAAATAAGGCCGGGTGAAGATTTAACATCACCCTATCCTTAAGAATAATTAAGTATGGCTCTATACAAAAAAAGTTGCCAATACTGAACTCTCTTGCGGAGGCTACCGCAACCAAAAACACCAATTTCCTTGTTAGATGGATGAAGGATATATGGTGCATCGGCCCAAGGTGCTGACCTTGTAAGCCGACCAAATTAGACTCAATCCTCCGAGCACAAGGGCGACCTAACTGGCGGACTTATACGCGTTTTCCTTGTATAAAGGCCCGGATCCAGGAGTGCGAAGCAAGCAGCCTTTGAAAATACTGACAAGGCCGAATCGGATCCTTGATGGAACTTAAGGCTAGCTCCATCTCCTTTCCTAATGTAGGAAGGCAAGAACTTTACTCATGACATACTTCCAAGGATCCACCCCTTGGTTTCACCCCAGGAACATGGGCCTTCCAGATCCTTTGATACATGGTCCTGGAGGCCAGCTCTCCTCTATGAATTCAAGGTAATTTGTCGCTGATTCTGAAAGCCCCGATCCTCAAGAATGCGGGCTATAACAGCCAGACCATCAATTCCCATGTTTGCAAGACGGGATGGAATACCCCCTGAGAAGTAGGTCTGGACAAGATATAAGGGACCCTGGGTCCTCTACTACCACCCTTACGATTCCTGCACAGTAAGGTTGTCTGGGTCATGCCGGGGCCATTAGGCCGGCTTCCGTTCCCCTCAGATGTTGCATAGAAGCCACGGTAGTCGCGGCACTGGGGGGAGAGAATGCATAAACCAGTGACAACTGGTCCCATGAGATCACCAACGCATCTGTCCCACATGCGAGTGGATCCTTTGTTCTTGACACAAAGCTGTCCAACTTCTTGTTGAACCTGGACGCCAATAAATTTTATGTCCGGGATACCCTTTCTCTGGTATTTGGCCAGAAAAAAGTCGGGGTGTAGAGGTCATTCTCCCGAGAACAATTGTTGATGGCTCCAGAGAACCGCCTGCCAATTCTCCATTTCATGTAATGAAGACTGTCGATAGGCAAGGCACAAACTCCTCTGCCCAAGCCAGAACATGGTTCACTTCCCTCTGGCTGCGTGACTTCTAGTGCCTTCTTGGTATACAAAGTAAATCATTGGTGTGGCATTGTCGGATTGTACTCTGCCATCCGTAGCTCTAGAATGTTGGTGGATAAGGCTCACTTGGATCTTGACCACTTCCCCTGGGCACTGGTCTCTTCCAGAACTGGCCTCCATCCCTAGAGGCCAGCCTTCGTAGCCGCCACCTCCCAGGTAACTGGCATGAAGGATCTTCCTTTCTGACAATCTTTTGGGTAAGAACCACCAACTAAGACTCCAGCGTATCCCTGGGACCAGCCCCTTTGGATAATGCTAGGTTAGGATCTACTTATTCTAGGCTGCCAGAATAACGTTTATAGCAGTTTTGAAAGAAACTGAGCATAGGGAACCGCTTTGCAAGAAGCCACCATCTTCCCTAGCACCTTAAGCAAAAGGCAAACGTAAGAAACTCTTCCTTGCCTTCACCACATTAGACCAGCTTTCTTATAGCGCTGCCTTTGAGGCAAAAACCTCTCCTTTTTGGGCTGAGTCCCAAACATTCCAGGCTTCTTACCAAACGCAAGAAGGTACTTTAAGACTGGGATCCTAAGCCAGGAGTTCCAGATACTTGACTATCCTGGACACACTTAGGTCCAGCCATGCTACTGACTGATCCATCAGCAGCAGATTGCCTCGGTATGCCATTAATGCTATACCCTGGGCCTTTACTGCTAGAGGCGGGCCCTAGCACCCTGTAAACCCGGGGGGCAAGACCACCAACTGGAAGAGGTGCTGCTCTCCTGTGAAACGCAGACAACCTCTGCAGTCCCATGTAAATAAACACATATGCAAATGGCTCCCCATATGTGTATGTGGCAAGTGTTAAGCCATATGCCTCTATGGAAGCGTGCGTTCATTGAAGCATGAATTCATACAAATATGTTTTAAGCACCACCTAAAAAAGTGTGCGCTGTATACACGTATACATATAGCATGTGTGCTATGGAACGACCATCTCGCAAGCAAGCATGCGTTTGAGAACGTGTTATGCCACATGTACTCATGCAGACACTTATTCCTATGTGAACACAAGGAATCCTATATAATTAAGGAAACTTAAATTATCATGCCTCATTATGTAACCATGCAAAATCTAGGCGAACATGCAACTTTAGGTGATCATGTATCCTTATGCGATTCAGCTTTTATGTGATCAAACATCTTATGCATTTTAAGCACTACAGTGCGGACATGTACCCTTGTGTGACCAAGCACTCGTGTGATCAAGCACTCCTGTGCGATACAGCATCTTTATGCAATCAAGCATTTTTATGCAATTTTGGGCCATTCTGTAAAAACAAGCCTCTCTGTGTGACCAAGTATCCTTGGGTAATCAAGGACTGGTGTGATCAGGCAACCTTGTGTGATCCAGCATCTTTATGCAATCAAGCATTTTTATGCGATTTTAGGCATTTCTGTGCAAACAAGCCTCTCCGTGCGATTTAAGCACTTTAATATGATTAAGCATCCTCATGCGACTATGTAAAAAACATGTAAAACCATACAAACAGAAACATGTATCTTTATATGATCAACAATAGACATGTTTTGTTACTTGTTTTTTACCCCATATGCAATTTGTACATTCCAAACATATGTATTTTATGTCAACATGTGGACTGGTAAAGAGGAAGCCATCCTCTGTAGACGTGCGTTTTCCGCAACCATGCATAGTTACATAGTTACATAGTTAGTCAAAATTCCTTCCTGATCCCCCGAGAGGCAATCGGATATTCCCCGAATCAACTTTACCTATAAATGTCAGTACCCAGTTATATTATGTACATTTAAGAAAGAATCCAGGCCCTTCTTAAAGCAATCTACTGAGCTGGCCAGAACCACCTCTGCAGGGAGTCT
Source organism: Rana muscosa (assembly GCA_029206835.1). Classification (NCBI taxonomy): domain Eukaryota; kingdom Metazoa; phylum Chordata; class Amphibia; order Anura; family Ranidae; genus Rana; species Rana muscosa. Next base: position 2,675,873 of record JARGYO010000230.1, read on the forward strand.
ATTCCACATTTTCACAGCTCTTACTGTGAAGAAACCTTTCCGTATTTGGAGGTGAAATCTCTTTTCCTCTAGATGCAAAGAGTGCCCCCTTGTCCTTTCTGCTGACCGTAAAGTGAATAATTCAACACCAAGTTCACTATATGGAGCCCTTATATATTTGTACATGTTGATCATATCCCCCCTTAATCTTCTCTTCTCAAGAGTGAATAAATTCAGTTCCTCTAATCTTTCCTCATAGCTGAGCCCCTCCATGCCTCTTATCAGTTTGGTTGCCCTTCTCAAAAAGGATATTGGGGAACTGGAGAAAGTGCAGAGAACTGGGGCCCAAAACTGAACTGCATATTCCAGATGAGGTCTTACTAAAGATTTGAACAGGGGCAAAATTATATCTCTCTCTCTCTGGAGACCATACCTCTCTTAATACAAGAAAGGACTTTGCTCGCTTTGGAAATCGCAGCTTGGCATTGCATGCCATTATTGAGCTTATGATCTACCAAAACCCCCAGATCCTTCTCCACTATGGATCCCCCCAGTTTTACTCCCCCTAGTATGTATGATGCATTCATATTCTTAGCCCCTAAGTGCATAACTTTACATTTATCAACATTAAACCTCATCTGCCACATAGTCGCCCAATTAGACAGAGCATTGAGGTCGGCTTGTAAATTGGCGACATCCTGTAAGGACGTTATTCCACTGCATAGCTTGGTGTCATCTGCAAAGACAGAAATGTTACTTTTGATCTCAGACCCAATATCATTTATAAACATATTAAAAAGTAAGGGTCTCAGCACTGAACCTTGGGGTACACCACTGATAACCTTGGACCATTCAGAGTAAGAATCATTAACCACTACTCTCTGAATTCTGTCTTTTAGCCAGTTTTCTATCCATTTACAAACATACTTCCAATCCTGTAGACTTTACCTTGCACATGAGCCGTGTGTGGGGAACTGTATCGAACGCTTTAGCAAAATCCAAGTATACCACGTCCACAGCCACCCCTCTGTCCAAGGTCTTACTTACCTCTTCATAAAAAGAAATCAGGTTTGTCTGACAACTTCTGTCTTTCATGAATCCATGCTGTCTGATGCTTAAATTGTTTTTTTCCAGCAAGAACTCATCTATGTGGTCTTTTATTAATCTCTCCAGTATCTTCCCAACTATGGAAGTTAAACTAACAGGTCTATAGTTACTTGGTAAAGACTTAATTCCCTTTTTAAATATAGGCACCACATTGGCCCTGCGCCAATCCAGTGGTACTATTCCTGTCATTAATGAGTCCCTAAAAATTAAATACAATGGCTTTGAAATTACAGAGCTCAATTCTTTTAGGATACGTGGGTGTATGCCATCTGGTCCAGGTGCTTTATCCACCTTTATTCCATCCAAATATTTCTGGACCATATCACTTTTGAGCCATTGTGGATTTGGGGCTGTGTCCCTACCACCCCCATTTTGGACATGAGCTCCCCCATGCTCCTTTGTATACACAGAACTGAAGAAAGTATTTAATAAATTAGCCTTCTCTTTGTTCCCAGTCACCCACTCTAGATTATTTTGTAAAGGGCCTACATGCTCAGACTTGACCTTTTTACTATTAATATATTTGAAGAATTTTTTGGGGTTTGTCCTACTATCTTTTGCAATCTGTCGTTCATTTTGAATTTTTGCATCCTTGATTTCCTTTTTACATATCCTGTTATATTCTTTGTAACATTTAAATGACACTAGTGTTCCCTCATTTTTATATTTTTTAAAAGCTCTTTTCTTATAGTTTATAGCTTTTTTAACTTTGGCAGTGAGCCACATAGGTTTTATTTTTAGCCTTTTAAACTTATTGCCCATGGGAATATACTTTGCAGTGAGTTCACAAACAGTCTTTTTGAAGAATTCCCATTTCTGTTCTGTGCCCATTGATGCCAATATTCCCTCCCAGTCTAAGTCCTGGAGAGCAGCGCTCACCCTTGGAAAATTTGCTCTCTTGAAATTAAGTGTTTTTATCTTTCCCGTATGTGATTTCTGCTTACAACTAACATCAAATGAAATCATATTATGGTCACTGCTACCCAGGTGTCCCTTTATCTGAACATTAGTAATATATGCTCTGCATGGTTTGAGATTACCAGGTCCAACAGAGCATCATTCCTAGTTGGGGCCTCAATAAACTGGACCATAAAATTGTCCTGCAATAGGTTTATACATTTTTGCCCTTTAACTGTCCCAGCAGTTCCATTACTCCAGTCAATTTCTGGGTAGTTAAAATCCCCCATTATTATCACCGTCCCAGCCCTTGCAGCCCTTTCCATCTGTGCAAGGAGCTGAGTCTCCACCTCCTCATTAACATTGGGTGGTCTATAACAAACTCCAATGATTAGCTTTGAACTACGCACATCTGTATGCAGTTCCACCCATAATGCTTCAGACTCATCCCACTCTCCATCCACCAGGTCCTCTTTCACACTTGCTTTGAGATCACTTCTCACTTAGAGACAGACCCCTTCACCTTTCCTTTTTACCCTGTCTTTCCGAAAGAGTGCATAGCCAGGAATATTAATAGCCCAGTCATGTGAGGAATGAAGCTAAGTTTCAGCAATACCGATTACATCATAGCTCTCCTCATGCACCAGAGCTTCCAACTCACCTATTTTGCTTGGCAGACTTCTGGCATTGGTGAACAGACACTTTAATGCATTAATATATTTTGACCGGTCACATACTATCCTCTTGGGTGTTCCCAGATTGAAACTAGGACTTGCTACTATACTTACCTTGGGTTTATGTGCTTTGGTTACCCTACCACTAATGCCCCTAATACTACCCTCTAGAATATGTTCCCCGCTGACTCTCACTATCTCTGGACCCTCCCCCCCATCCCTAGTTTAAAAACCCCTCCAACTTTTTGGCCATCCTTATTCCCAGCTGATCTGCACCCTCCTCATTTAGGTGCGGTCCGTCCCTTCTATAGTACTGGTTATCGACTGAAGTCGGCCCAGTCCTCCAGGAACCCAAACCCCTCCTTACTACACCAGCTCTTCAGCCACTTGTTCACTTCCCTAATCTCCCTCTGCCTTTCTGGTGTGGCTCGATGTACCGGTAGTATTCCTGAGAATACTACCTAGGAGGTCCTTTTCCTCAATTTAGCTCCCAAGTCCCTAAAATCGTTCTTTAGGACACTCCATCTGCCTCTGACTTTGTCATTGGTGCCAACGTGCACCATGACAGCTGGGTCTTCCCCAGCCCCTCCCAGTAATCTGTCCACCAGATCAGTGATGTGCCTAACCCGAGCGCCCGGTAGACAACATACAGTTCGGCGCTTCAGGTCTTTGTTACAGATTGCCCTCTCTGTCCTTCTAAGAATTGAGTCCCCTACCACCAGAATCTGTCTTTCCTTTCCCTTCGCTTCCCCCCCACTCTCACTGAAGGAGTTCTTCCCCCGGCAGCTAGGAGAGTCCCTCAGCTCCAGCAGTGCTGGTCCCTGACTGGTTTCTCCAATGTCACTCAATGGAGCATACTTATTGGGATGCTCCAGCCCTGGATCGGCCTCCCTGGCACTTTCCTCTGTCAGGGAGGAAAAGTGATAGCTCGTGATTAAGCTAAGTCTCAGCTGAATCCACCCCACCCAGTTAGAAACACCTCCCAGGGAACACATTTAACCCCTTGATCGCCCCCTAGTGTTAACCCCTTCCCTTCCAGTGCCATTTATACAGTGATCAGTGCATTTTTTAGAGCACTGATCACTATATTGGTGTCACTGATCACCAAAAAGTGTCACTTAGTCAGATTTGTCTCCCGCAATCCCGCTAAAAATCGCAGATCGCTGCCATTACTAGTAAAAAAAAAAGTTCCTAAATCTATCCCGTAGTTTGTAGACGCTACAACTTTTGCGCAAACCAATCAATATAAGCTTATTGGGATTTTTTACCAAAAATATGTAGCAGAATACATATTGGCCTAAAAAAAATTTTTGGGGGTTATGTATTATAGCAGAAAGTAAAAAAGTTTTTCTTTTTTTTTGTTTATAGTGCAAAAAATAAAAACCGCATAGGTGATCAAATACCACCAAAAGAATGCTATGAGATGAAGAGGGAATCGCTGTTAGCCTTTATTACAGTTATAACCAAAGAGGGCAAAGACGCAACACCTGTGCTCCAGCTATAGACCAACATCAATGTTAAATGCAGATACAAAATTATATGCAAAGGTTTTAGCCACTTGAAAGATCTGATGCCAGAATGGATACAAGCAGACCAGGTCGGGTTTATCCCTGGGAGGGAAGGAAAAGACAATGGGGTGATAACATTACTCCTGTTGCATAAACTCAGTGAAGAAAAACACCCAGCTTTATATCTGTCAGTAGACACCGAAAAGGCATTTGACAGGCTAGACTGGGGATTTATGGTGATTACATTAGAGGCAATGGGATATTTTTTTAACCAAAAATATGTAGCAGAATACATATTGTCCTAAATTGATGAAAACATTTGTTTTTTTACTTTTTTGGGGGGGGGGGGGATATGTATTATACTGTAGCAGAAAGTAAAAAAGATTGTCTTATTTTTTTGTTTATAGCGCAAAATAAAAACCACAGAGGTGATCAAAAACCACCAAAAGAAAGCTCTATTTGTGGGAAAAAAAGGAGATCAATTTTATTTAGGTACAGCTTTGCATGACCGAGCAATTGTCAGTTAAATCGACGCAGTGCCGTATCGCAAAAAAATTGTCTGGTCAGGAAGTGGGTAAAACCTTGCGGGGCTGAAGTGGTTAACCACTTAAACCCCGGACCATTTGGTAGCTAAAGGACCAGAGGTGAATTCAGAATTTTGCGCTGCTTTAACTGTAAATTGTGCGGACATGCAATGTTGTACCCAAACGAAATTTGCGTCCTTTTCTTCCCACAAATAGAGCTTTCTTTTAATGGTATTTGATTGCCTCTGCGATTTTTATTTTTTGCGATATAAACGGAAAAAGACCGAAAATTTTGAAAAAAAATGATATTTTCTACTTTTTGTTATAATAAAAATCGAATAAACTCAATTTTAGTCATACATTTAGGCCAAAATGTATTCAGCCACATGTCTTTAGTAAAAAAAATGTCAATAAGCGTATATTTATTGGTTTGCGCAAAAGTTATAGCGTTTACAAACTAGGGTACATTTTCTGGATTTTACACAGCTTTAAATTTATGACTGCCTATCTCATTTCTTGAGGTGCTAAAATGGCAGGGCAGTACAAAACCCTCCCAAATGACCCCATTTTAGAAAGTATACACCCCAGGGAAATTGCTGAGAGGCATGTTGAGCCCATTGATTTTTTTTTTTTTTGTCCCAAGTGATTGAATAATGACAAAAAAAAAAAAAAATTACAAAAAGTTGTCACTAAATGATATATTGCTCACACATGCCATGGTTATATGTGGAATTGCACCCCAAAATACATTCTGCTGCTTCTCCTGAGTACGGGGATACCACATGTGTGGGACTTTTTAGGAGCCTAGCCACGTACGGGACCCCGGAAACCAAGCACCGCCTTCAGGATTTCTAAGGGCGCAAATTTTTGATTTCACTCCTCACTACCTATCACAGTTTTGAAGGCCATAAAATGCCAAAATAGCACAAAACCCCCCCAAATGACCCCATTTTGGAAAGTAGACACCCCAAGCTGTTTGCTGAGAGGCATGGTGAGTATTTTACAGCTCTCATTTGTTTTTGAAAATGAAGAAAGAACATTTTTTTTCTTTTTTTTTTCAATTTTCAAAACTTTGTGACAAAAAGCGAGATCTGCAAAATACTCACAATACCTCTCAGCAAATAGCTTGGGGTGTCTACTTTCCAAAATGGGGTCATTTGGGGGGGTTTTGTGCCATCTGGGCATTCCATGGCCTCCGAAACTGTGATAGGCAGTGAGAAGTGAAATCAAAAATTGACACCCTTAGAAAGCCTGAAGGCGGTGATTGGTTTTTGGGGTCCCGTACGCGGCTAGGCTCCCAAAAAGTCTCACACATGTGGTATCCCCGTACTCAGGAGAAGCAACAGAATGTATTTTGGGGTGTAATTCCACATATGCCCATGGCATGTTTGAGCAATATATCATTTAGTGACAACTTTGTGCAAAAAAAAAAACTTGTGTCAACATATAAAATATTCCATGGACTCGACATGCCTCTCAGTATATAGCTTGGGGTGTCTACTTTCCAAAATGGGGTCATTTGGGGGGGTTTTGAACTGTTCTGGCATTTTATACACAACATTAGGAAGCTTACATCCACTCTTCTAACCATTTGAAGACAAAGCCCTTTTTGACACTTTTTGTTTACATGAAAACATATTTTTTTTTGCAAGAAAATTATGTTGAACCCCCAAACATTATATATATATATTTTTAAAGCAAAGGCCCTACAGAATAAAATGGTGGGTGTTGCATTTTTTTTTTCTACACAGTATTTGCGCAGCGATTTTTCAAACGCATTTTTTGGGGGAAAATACACTTTTTTTAATTTTAATGCACTAAAACACACTATATTGCCCAAATGTTTGATGAAATAACAAAGATGATCTTAGGCCGAGTACATAGATACCAAACACGACATGCTTTAAAATTTCGCACAAACGCGCATTGGCGACAAACTACATACATTTTTAAAAGCCTTTACAGGTTACCCCGTTAGATTTACAGAGGAGGTCTACTGCTAAAATTACTGCCCTTGATCTGACCTTCGCGGTGATACCTCACATGCATGGTGCAATTGCTGTTTACATATGACGCCAGACCGACGCTTGCGTTCGCCATTGGGCAAGAGCAGGGCAGGACAGGGGTGCTTTTTTTTATTTTTTATTATTAATTTTGCTTTTTTATTTTATTTTTAAACTGTTGCTTCCATATTTTTTATTTTTTTATCATTTTTATTGTTATCTCAGGGAATGTAAATATCCCCTATGATAGCAATAGGTAATGACAGGTACTCTTTTTTGAAAGAACTGGGGTCTATTGGACCCTAGAGCTTTCCTCTGCCCTCAAAGCATCTGACCACACCAAGATCTGTGTGATAAAATGCTTTCCCAATTTCCCAATGGCGCTTTTTATATCCGGGGGGGGACATTCCCTCCCACTGCTTGTAAAAGCAGTCCAGAGGCTAATTAGCCACTAGGATTGCTTTTACATGAAAGCCGGCCGCTGGCTGAAAAGAATGATACCAAGATGATACCTAAACCCGCAGGCATCATTCTGGTATAAACATTCAAAGTCCAGCAACATACCAGTACGTTGCTGGTCCTTGTTGGACATGTATTGTAATTTTTTTTTCATGCAGCCTGTTGGCTGAACGAAAAAAAAAGATTGATCTGTGGGTATGCCCACCATTAGAATACCGCCCTTCATCCACCCACTTCTAATGATGGGCATACATGCACCATTTATATATGCCGAAGCATGGGGGCATCTTCCCGCAAAAGTTATGCCGCGTACACATGGTCAGACTTTTCCACGGGCAAGCCTCCGTCGGAATTTCGACCGTATGTACGCGGCATTAGGAGCAAAATCGCTCCTCCGCCCCTGCTGCCCCAATGCTTCGGCATATATGCTTTTTTTTTTTAACTGTGGTGGTGAAATCACCTCCTACAGCACTGGAGTCGCAGGGATCAGGCCTGTCTCTGCGAACGCTGCAGTTATGTGTGTTGTGTTTTGTAAGTAAGACAAAGTTTGGTTTGGTATGGCGCTCTTTGGAAAGGGCTGTATAGAGGTCTATAACGAAGGAAAGGAGGGGGGAGGGGTAATGCACTGGGTGGAGTTGTGAAAGCTCAGTTATTAATAGTTCAGTAGTAAATATGTATGTCCATGTATGGAAGAAAAGTTTAGGGCGAGATTTGCTGAAAATGATTAGATGGCTGCCAGTTCAGATTGGAAGCTAGAAGAGGCTCTGGAACAGACAAGACGAAAAAGGGAACGGCGCCCTCTAAATGCAGCAAGTAAAAACAGTTTTTAATTAAAGGGTTAAAATACACTCACATTTGAGCAGTGGTAATCGAGCGTGTCAGGGGTTGACAGGAACTTCATCCGCAGATCCTCAGGGGTGATGGTGGTTTCACGGGCAGTTGGGCTGGAGTCCTCGATCCTGTGTCTCTTCCTGCACTGGATGTTGAGCAGCGCCGGCCGGAAACTTCGATCTGGACTGTGTGTGCTCCGTGGGGTCCTGGGGTCATCACTTCCGGGTCAGAGGTATGCGGGAGGTGCTTCGCGTTCAGGACATGCGTGTCCCTTCATCAGGCTAGTATGGCGGCCATCTTTGATGTGGTAATTTATACCAGAGTGAGGATAGGTGGGCGGGTTTGTCTTGTATTTTTTGTATTTTTGGCAACCATGGTAACCGCGCAAGCTGGGACATGCTGTGTGCGGCGGGGATCATACTGGGCTGATAGGTCGTGACACTCCAGGGAGGCAATGGCACAGGATGAGCCCAAGAAAATATACACATATATAGAGAATAGCTTAGGCTGTGTATTTCGTGTGTTATTAAGAATTATACATAGTAGACTGTATACTATAAATTATACTACATAAAACAGAACAAACTATAAACTATATTCTGGTTTTATATTGATACTTACGGCCAAATACTGGGAATTTAATAGGAATCGTAGGGATATGATAAGAATATCTATATAGAGAAATAAAAGGTTACGTTTTTAAAAAAAAGGGGGTTTCTTTAGAGAATTATACTAATAATGAAGAAGATAACGTTAAAAATAAATAATAATTAAATAAAGATAAAGATATATATAAAAATATATATAATAACTAATAAATATAAATATAAAAATGAAAATGAAAATGGAATTAGAATGGAATTAAAATAGGATGTGATATATGAAATATGATATAGGATCTGAAAAAATGAATCTAATGGTGCTGGGGGAATGTGTATACATATGTACTTGGATTATGGCACTGGGGGTGTGTACGTGATGGATACACGCAGGACTATGTGCATGCATCCATATCAGCTGCATATATTCATATGGACGCATGCCCACAAGAACATATGGGTGCATAAATCTAGAATATTGGGGAAATATAGATTAATAGGGTAAAGTATACATATACATTAATTTGATAGGTACATGAGGATATGCACCTGCAATTACTTTTAAGGCAATAGGGGAGTATTGGGTCACAGCAGGATGTTTATTTCTATGCCCTCATTGAGGCCTCCAGGCGATAAAGTATCCAAAGTATAGATCCAATAGTTCTCTCTCTCGCATAGTCTCTTGTATCGTTCAGCGGTGGGGAGGGTGTGGGGTATTGATTCAATCACCACTACTTTTAGTCCTATAGAGAGTTGTTTATGATATTGCTTGAAATGTCTGGGTACACTATGCTTATCCGAGCCCTTCTCCACTAAATTTCGGTGCTCTCCAAAGCGTTTTCGCAGTGTTCGTATGGTGCGGCCTACATAGAGCAAGCCGCAGGGGCATGTGAGGCAGTATATCACGTACTCTGATCCACAATTATAGAAATCTGGAATGGTATATAGTTTACCATTATGGGTGAAGTTTTTTTGTCTATGTGTGACGTGTGAACAGGTAAGGCAGAGGCGTTTTCTACATTGGTACATGCCTTTAATGTCAAAGAACATGGATGGTGCATTAGCCGTAGGGCGCAGTGGTTTGAGTTTGCTTGGGGCTATTTGGGTTTTGATGTTTTTGGCCCGCCTGTAAGTTACTAGGGGTTTTTCACTGAGGACGGACTTAAGGTGTGGATCTTCATTAAGAATAGACCAGTGCTTTGCAAAGATTTTTTCCATTTTTTTGAATTTGTTGTGAAACTGAGTCACAAATCTGACTGGTTGTGTAGTGTCTCCTGTGTTTTTGTTGGTTGACTCCTCTTTGGTGGTCAGTATATTGGCAGTTTGATAGTGTTTGTAGGCTTCATCTACAATCGGGTCAGGGTAACCCTTTTCTTTGAATTTAGTCTTGAGAATTAGGCCCTGAGTATTATAGTCCTGTTCGCGGGTACAGTTGTGTTTGAGACGGCAGAATTGGCTTTTTGGGATGTTTTTTACCCACCGGGGGTGATGGCAGCGGTTATAATGCAAATAAGAGTTTCCTGCGGTGGGTTTGGTGTAGTTGGTAGCACAAATGGTGTTATTATGGTGGAATAATTCTAGATCTAGAAAGGCCAGTTTTTCGCTCTCAGAGACTGAGGTGAAGGATAGTCCCATGGCATTGTCATTGCAGTGCTGGACGAATGGGGGGATAGATGACTCAGGCCCATCCCAAATAATAATAATGTCGTCAATGTATCGCCCATAATAGACTAAATGGGATGTGTGTGGGTTATTGTTGAGGATGTGGCGTTGTTCCCAGTAGCCCATAGTTAGATTGGCATAGCTAGGGGCAAAATTAGCGCCCATAGCTGTCCCTTGTATCTGGATGTAAAAGTCTCCTTGGGATTCAAAATAGTTGTGGGTGAGGCAGTATTCCAAAATATCCATTAAGAATTGTGTCTGACGTGAGTTGAGTAAAGGTTCATTATTGAGGTATGGGCGATAATTTTGCCCCTAGCTATGCCAATCTAACTATGGGCTACTGGGAACAACGCCACATCCTCAACAATAACCCACACACATCCCATTTAGTCTATTATGGGCGATACATTGACGACATTATTATTATTTGGGATGGGCCTGAGTCATCTATCCCCCCATTCGTCCAGCACTGCAATGACAATGCCATGGGACTATCCTTCACCTCAGTCTCTGAGAGCGAAAAACTGGCCTTTCTAGATCTAGAATTATTCCACCATAATAACACCATTTGTGCTACCAACTACACCAAACCCACCGCAGGAAACTCTTATTTGCATTATAACAGCTGCCATCACCCCCGGTGGGTAAAAAACATCCCAAAAAGCCAATTCTGCCGTCTCAAACACAACTGTACCCGCGAACAGGACTATAATACTCAGGGCCTAATTCTCAAGACTAAATTCAAAGAAAAGGGTTACCCTGACCCGATTGTAGATGAAGCCTACAAACACTATCAAACTGCCAATATACTGACCACCAAAGAGGAGTCAACCAACAAAAACACAGGAGACACTACACAACCAGTCAGATTTGTGACTCAGTTTCACAACAAATTCAAAAAAATGGAAAAAATCTTTGCAAAGCACTGGTCTATTCTTAATGAAGATCCACACCTTAAGTCCGTCCTCAGTGAAAAACCCCTAGTAACTTACAGGCGGGCCAAAAACATCAAAACCCAAATAGCCCCAAGCAAACTCAAACCACTGCGCCCTACGGCTAATGCACCATCCATGTTCTTTGACATTAAAGGCATGTACCAATGTAGAAAACGCCTCTGCCTTACCTGTTCACACATAGACAAAAAAACTTCACCCATAATGGAAAACTATATACCATTCCAGATTTCTATAATTGTGGATCAGAGTACGTGATATACTGCCTCACATGCCCCTGCGGCTTGCTCTATGTAGGCCGCACCATACGAACACTGCGAAAACGCTTTGGAGAGCACCGAAATTTAGTGGAGAAGGGCTCGGATAAGCATAGTGTACCCAGACATTTCAAGCAATATCATAAACAACTCTCTATAGGACTAAAAGTAGTGGTGATTGAATCAATACCCCACACCCTCCCCACCGCTGAACGATACAAGAGACTATGCGAGAGAGAGAACTATTGGATCTATACTTTGGATACTTTATCGCCTGGAGGCCTCAATGAGGGCATAGAAATAAACATCCTGCTGTGACCCAATACTCCCCTATTGCCTTAAAAGTAATTGCAGGTGCATATCCTCATGTACCTATCAAATTAATGTATATGTATACTTTACCCTATTAATCTATATTTCCCCAATATTCTAGATTTATGCACCCATATGTTCTTGTGGGCATGCGTCCATATGAATATATGCAGCTGATATGGATGCATGCACATAGTCCTGCGTGTATCCATCACGTACACACCCCCAGTGCCATAATCCAAGTACATATGTATACACATTCCCCCAGCACCATTAGATTCATTTTTTCAGATCCTATATCATATTTCATATATCACATCCTATTTTAATTCCATTCTAATTCCATTTTCATTTTCATTTTTATATTTATATTTATTAGTTATTATATATATTTTTATATATATCTTTATCTTTATTTAATTATTATTTATTTTTAACGTTATCTTCTTCATTATTAGTATAATTCTGTAAAGAAACCCCCTTTTTTAAAAAAACGTAACCTTTTATTTCTCTATATAGATATTCTTATCATATCCCTACGATTCCTATTAAATTCCCAGTATTTGGCCGTAAGTATCAATATAAAACCAGAATATAGTTTATAGTTTGTTCTGTTTTATGTAGTATAATTTATAGTATACAGTCTACTATGTATAATTCTTAATAACACACAAAATACACAGCCTAAGCTATTCTCTATATATGTGTATATTTTCTTGGGCTCATCCTGTGCCATTGCCTCCCTGGAGTGTCACGACCTATCAGCCCAGTATGATCCCCGCCGCACACAGCATGTCCCAGCTTGCGCGGTTACCATGGTTGCCAAAAATACAAAAAATACAAGACAAACCCGCCCACCTATCCTCACTCTGGTATAAATTACCACATCAAAGATGGCCGCCATACTAGCCTGATGAAGGGACACGCATGTCCTGAACGCGAAGCACCTCCCGCATACCTCTGACCCGGAAGTGATGACCCCAGGACCCCACGGAGCACACACAGTCCAGATCGAAGTTTCCGGCCGGCGCTGCTCAACATCCAGTGCAGGAAGAGACACAGGATCGAGGACTCCAGCCCAACTGCCCGTGAAACCACCATCACCCCTGAGGATCTGCGGATGAAGTTCCTGTCAACCCCTGACACGCTCGATCACCACTGCTCAAATGTGAGTGTATTTTAACCCTTTAATTAAAAACTGTTTTTACTTGCTGCATTTAGAGGGCGCCGTTCCCTTTTTTGTGTTTTGTAAGTGACAGTGATCGATCGATACTGCACTTGGGTGGCCTGGGCTGGACGGAGGGGCAAAACGCAGGTGCTAGCAGGTATCTGGGCTGATCCCGCTAACACTGCGTTTTTGGGAACCCTAAACTGCTGGGGACGCTAGTATAGATCTGATCAGATCAGATATTGATCTGTTCAGATACTTTACCACTAAGGGGGGTGTATGCTTAACGCGTGGGTGTTAGCGCTACTGGCACTAACCTGACGCTGCCTGGGGTGTGACGCAGACCCTCTCTGACGCTAAAACCTAATTGATATCACCCGCCGGGCGATCAGGGGGTTAAACCTTTATTGGGTTATATATACGGCGGGTGCCCTGACACTATAAAAAGCAAACTAACTAACCAGCGTCACCCGTAACACTTATATGATGATCACTGGTGAAAGGGTTAACTAGGGGCAATTAGGGGGTTAAACCTTTATTAGATAATATATGGGGGTACCTGACGCTATAAAAACCTGCGGCGAACCTAAAAAAAATTACTGGCTACCGATCTGCATCACCGACGCTAAGACAGCGATCAGAAAAATGATCGCTTAGCGACAGTGGTGATAGGGGGTGAAAGGGTTACCTGGGGGGCAATCAAGGGGGTTAAACCTCTATTAGGTAATATATTGGGGTACCTGACGCTATAAAAACCTGCGGCGAACCTAAAAAAAATTACTGGCTACCGATCTGCATCACCGACGCTAAGACAGCGATCAGAAAAATGATCGCTTAGCGACAGTGGTGATAGGGGGTGAAAGGGTTACCTGGGGGGCGATCAAGGGGGTTAAACCTTTATTAGGTAATATATGGGGGTACCCGACGCTATAAAAACCTGCGGCAAACCTAAAAAAAATTACTGGCTACCGATCAGCATCACCGACGTTAAGACATCGATCAGAAAAATGATCGCATAGCGACGGCGGTGCTAGGGGGTGAAAGGGTTACCTGGGGGGTGATCAAGGGGGTTAAACCTTTATTAGGTAATATATGGGGGTAACCGACGCTATAAAAACCTGCGGCGAACCTAAAAAAAATTACTGGCTACCGATCAGCATCACCGACGCTAAGACATCGATCAGAAAAATGATCGCTTAGCGACGGCGGTGCTAGGGGGTGAAAGGGTTATCTGGGGGTTGATCAGGGGGTTAAACCTTTATTAGGGGGGGTTAGGGGGCTACACTGGACCTAAAACTAAATGTAGTGACACTTTTACAGTCACAAATGTCACTGATTGCAGTGATCACTAAATAAATGGTCACTGCAATCAGTGACACTGTGACTGGGGGCTGGGGGGTGTCTGGGGGGGCCTGGGGGGCGATTTATGTGCCTATGTGTCCTGGTGTCAGTGTGCTGTTTTGTGTACTAACCTGCATCTTCTCCTGTACGGCGCTCGGTATATGTGAGCGCCGCAGGAGAGATGACATCACTTCCTCCTGCCTGGCAGGCAGGGGAAGCTCTCTCATTCGCCGGGAGCGATCGAGAGGGGGGGGCCGGAATCGAACGGCCGTCCCCTCATGCCGGATCGCTCCCGAAGGTAAAACGACCACCCACTGTAAAGAAGGGGGGTCCGATCGGACCCCCAACTATACAAAGGCAATCACGTATATGTACGTGATTCTGCCTGTCGGTGCCATTCTGCCGACGTATATTTACAGTGGGCGGTCGTTAAGTGGTTAAAGAACAACTAACATCAAAGTTATGCTCATACATGAATGGGTTAGAAGAAGGCTATGAGATGAGGAGGGAATTGCTGTTAGCCTTTATTACAGTTATAACTAAAGGCACCAGGACATACAGAAAATCTGTGAGAAAACCACGGCTGTAGAAAGCAGAGTCAGCGATATTGAGGACCATACACCTCCCATAGCCCGAGACACCAAATCGGCATATCAGATGGCAAACAAAGCGAACGACAGGGCAGAAGACATGGAGCAAAATAAAATAAAAAACATACCAGCAGGTTTGAAGAAAGGGGCTTCAATAGGGAACTCTCAGCGGTTTAGATACAAAATTGTATTAAATAGAAAAGAAACAAAGTATATAACATGTGGCTAATGAGCCAAAAGCAAAAACTTTTGAAACCTTCACCAATGTAGTTAAAACATTATCACAACGTTGTCACAATAAAAATGAAACGGCCCGGGCTCGCTGTAAATATAGCTCGGAGGAAGCTCACACAGCTGAGCGAAATGCATAGACTTCTAGGTGTGTGGCAGCCTAGCTCTGCGACCACACACATGTAGCCTCCATTCAGGCTCCACTCATCACCATACGGAGCGGGGACGGCTTCACTGAGAACCAGTGCATATCAGAGCTATATTTACAGCCATACCCACAGCCAGCAAAATCTGAATCAACACATACCTGGATGATTACTTTAATTACCTGAACTGACAGAGAGACCAGCTGGTTGAACATCTGAGGAGCCACTCGGTATCAGCCCTATGGTCACTGATGGACCGCGGAATCCAGCAGCACGACGGGTGAGATATTATTTTTTTATGGGATGCTGCAATCCTGTTGTTTAAATCACTGAACACGCATTATATGTGCCAAGCTCTTTATCACCCAGCTGTGGCAGCACCATATACCAGAGATGATACATTTTCATTGCATGCTCTCCTTCAGTCAAGTCCAAATGCCAGCCATGTCTTTAAGTTCATCCATCTGAATGCATATATGTAATCTAATTTGAATTCCAGGCTGTGGCTTTTCTTCTATTGTTTTTTTTTTTGAAAAGTTTTATTTATAGCTTTTGACAAAACAAACAGACCCAATGGGCCAAACACAAACTAAATATAAATCTTCAGCATTGGCTCCCTCTCCCTCCCTCCAGACCCCCACCCATCAACAGGAATAATACAGTTATAAAGTCACTTTAACTCAATCACAGTCATATGTTGTTTGGAAATGTCACATAATCACAACCATAATCAACTCTTACTGCAAGTGCATTTATAATGGGTGCCCCTCAATCCGCCACCGTAAGTTCACTATTCATCCAACCACCCCATACTTTATCAAATTTCTGAGGTGCGCCCCTACTAGCATACGTAGCTTTGTACAGCGGTACAGCTCTATTCACCACCCCCTTCCATGCTGATACAGTGGGCGGATTGGGCTTTTTCCATGATAACACTATCAGTTTCCTGGCGTAATATATGAGAATCGTCAACAGAGCCCGAGTCGCTCTCCTTGGGGCTAGATTGTCTACCAGACCCAAGAGGCATACCTCAATTGAAGGCTGTAACTGGATGGTGATCACCCCAGCTATGCAGTCGGCAACCCCTCTCCAGAACCTTTGGATGAATGAGCAATTCCAAAAGACATGCATGAAATCGGCCGTGAGGGAACTGCACCACCAGCAACAAGGAGACTGTGTAGGGAATATCTTGGCCAGTCTAGCCGGCGTAAGATAGATGCGATGCAGGAATTTAAATTGGATGAGATGGTCCCTGGCAGAGACCAATCTGGTAAAATTAATGTCCCATACATCATCCCAGTCATCCCTGTCCATCTGGGGGAACACCTCACCCCATGCCGCCCTACACTTTGCCAGGAGATCACCTCCCTCACTGAACAGCTGTTTATATATTGTAGACAAGGCCTTGTCTAAAGTGTCCTCTCTCAGTAAAGACTCCATATCACTAGTTTGCATGGTGATACCAATATCTCCAAGTTGGGCCTTAAATGCATGTCTGAGCTGAAGAAAACAAAACAAGTGCGTATTGGGCAGATCAAACCTGGCCTTAAGGGCGTCAAACTGTAAGAGTTTCCCACCCCCCCACTATGTCCCTCAGAGTCTTAATGCTATACTTAGTCCAGGTGACTGGATCGGGGTACTCACAAAAGTGTGGTAGCTGAGGATTCTTCCAAAGTGGTGTGTAAGGAGAAATTTCAGAGGCGCCACCCACCTTATTCACTGCCACCCATGCCCTACAAGCGGCACGCATGGATATCGTGAGCCTATACGGAGCCCTGATTCCCCGAAGCGGGAGATGCTTCAGTGCCTCATACGAACCCACAACCGCCGCCTCCAGCGTATTAGCAGTGTCGTCCTCAGGTAGAGTGAACCACCTGTGGACAAATACCAGCTGACCAGCTAAGAAATACCTGTGGAAGTCCGGGACCGCCAGTCCCCCTTGTTTCCACGGCAGTTGTAACACCCGGAATTTAATTCGAGGGCGTCTTCCCTGCCATAAGAAAGTTGTTATGAGACTATCTATTTTCTTAAAAACATATCTCGGTATCCAAACAGGGGAATTCCGAAATATATACAAAAACAAAGGTAAAAATTTCATTTTCACTAAATTCACCCTACCAATGAGCGTCAAAGGTAAGTTTTGCCATGCCTGTAGCCTGGATTTCAGTTTAGTCAAAAGTGGATCGACATTTAAGGCAATAAAATCGGACACGGAATTAGAAATGTTTAACCCCAGAAATTTGAGCACCTCCACCCGCTGTAAAGGACAATCAACAGGAATCTCACACCTGGGGGATGGCGTCCTGAGTGATAGAATTTGTGATTTTCCCCAGTTGACTTTCAGACCCGAAAAACGTGCAAAAGAATTCAGGATATCTAGTGCTGCCGACAAGGAATTTCCGGAGTCCCGCAGAAAAAGAACCATGTCGTCCGCATAAAGTGCCGTCTTTTCGTTCGTCACCCACCATGATCCCCCGCACCTCCTCAGAGGCCCGCAAGGCCGCAGCCACGGGTTCAATCATGATGGAAAATAGACCCGGGGACAAAGGGCAACCCTGGCGAGTGCCCCTCCGCACTGAAAAAAATTCCGACAACATATTGTTTAACTTAATGGCCGCTGTAGGGGAATGATATAGAATGTCGATCCACTTCCTGAAATGAGGCCCGAAACCGAATACCTCCAGCACCACCCTCATGTAATTCCAGTCAACGGAATCAAAGGCCTTCTCCAAATCCAAAAAGACCAGTATCCCGCCGCTGGAACTGTCCGGACCCAACTGCGTGTGGGTGAAAACCCTACGCAGATTGATATCCGTGGCTTTCCTGGGCATGAAACCTGTCTGGTCAGGGGAGATAACATGGTGCAAGACCGACATAAGTCTAGTAGCCAACATCTTAGTAAGTATTTTGAAGTCCATATTCAGTAAAGAAATGGGCCTATACGAAGAACATAGCATTGGGTCTTTGTCCGGCTTGGCCAACAGTACAATATGAGCCTCATAAAAGGAAGGGGGGAGGCCCCCCTTCTGAAAACAGTCGGCATACAATTGCAGTAGTCTAGGCACCAGGATCTCAGAGTAACGACGGTACCAGTCAATAGGCAGACCATCCGGACCCGGAGCCCTGCCACCAGGAAACGACCCAACTGCGGAGACCACCTCCTCCTCCCCGAACTCGGCATCAAGAAAATTACGAGATTCCTCTGACAGCTCAGGCAACCGCAGGGCCCCCAATGTGACCCCAAGGTCACCCGCGTCATAGGGATCTATAGGCGAGTACAGAGACTTATAGAACGATACAAACTCCCGTACTACGTCCTCCCTGTCTCTCAACAGGTGTCCAGACTGGGACATTACGCAAGGCACTACCGTTGGGGACATGTCCCCAACCGTCAAAAAAGCCAATAGTTTACCGTTTTTATCCCCCTGTTCAAAAACACGCGCCGCACTCCTTTGCAGATGACAAGTAGTCGCCTCTCGGTAATGGAGAGAAACGTTCCTCCTTGCAAACCGCAACTGAGCCAACGAGTCAGGAGAAGGTGAGTCCGCATGAGCCTTAGCGCACTCCCGCTCCCTGTCATGGAGTTGTTTTTCTACACTATTCCGCTCAATTCTCAGGGCTTTTATGGCTGATATGTATTCCCCCCCTAGTAGTGGCCTTGAAGGCCTCCCATTCCATATGTAATGTGGCCGATCCTTCGTTAACCTGCCAAAATGTGTCAATGTGTGGTTGCAACATCTCCTCCACAGAGGGCTCCCCCACCCAACTAGGTGATAAACGCCAGACTCTCCTTGAATTCTGGGAACCCACTTGCAAAGTGATCTGGAGAGGAGTGTGATCCGAGACACCCCCCGGAAGGTAGGACGTCTCAGCCACCAGAGGCAACATTGCTCCATTAGCAAACGCCAGGTCTATTCTGGAGGACGAAGCATGTACCGAGGACAGATAAGAATAGCATCTGTCCGTAGGATGCTTCCACCGCCAGATTTCAGTAAGACCCGCAACATCCGCCCACTGTGACAATTCACGGTTTGGAGCCCTATGTGGGTTGGACGTGTCCAACGTATAATTGAGAACATTATTAAAATCACCAGCCATCAATAACTGAAATGGAGCGTGAGGTGCCAATTTCTCCAACACCTCATACAGGATATTGCCTGTAAAAGGAGGGGGAATATATATATTTACCAGGGCCAACTTCCTAGAGTAAACTTCAATTATGACCACTAAATACCTTCCTCCGGGATCAGTGATCACTGTATTTATGGAGCAAGGTAAGGACTTGTTTAACAAAATAGATACACCCCTAGCATATGACGAATAGGTGGCATGTATGGCTCTGTGCATCCAGGGACGCTTCATGGCCAGAATTTTGTTGCCTAATAAATGCGTTTCCTGTAAAAACATTATGTGAGGATGTTGGGCCTGCAAAAATTTCAACACCAAAGCTCTCTTGTATTTAGAATTCAATCCCCTGACATTCCAAGAGATGATTTTAACTTTTAAAGACATGACTGTAACTCCGAAATTTGCCACAAGATGGGGGCCTAGGAGCACAGGAGAGGTCCAGAAGTACACAGAGCCATACAACAAGCTGAAGAATAACTATAACATCTCTACAGACAGTACTTTGTGCCTGAGCCCGTTTCTGAGTGTCCCCTGGCCCACCAATTGTGGAACACCGAGGATGACACCACAAACCAGCAGCCCCAAATAAAATGGAGCAGAGACAAACAGACAAAACATAAAAAAAAAAAAAACCAAAACATTTGCTCATAAACAGTCCCATCTTAGTAATCCCCTGTCTAGCCAGCAAACAAAAAAACACAAAAAAAAAAAAAAAAAAGGGAAAACAACTAGCGCCAGCAGACTTAATCCCCAAAACCAAAAACAAAAAATGGAAAAGTGTTCTATAGAGTTATTCCATATGCCCCTTTGGAGGGGACTAAAGTGTCAACCAGGTGAGTGCTGACACCGTACGCCTTTTACGACTACTCAGCGCAGCAGAGAGAGCATCCGGCTCCATGGTCATGCAGCACTAAGCAGCCAAATGCACCCCGCAGCCTCCTGAAAGTAACATTTTGTACAGGAAAAACCAGGACAGTCCAGATCACTTCCACCATCCAGGCACACCAATACTAAGCTCACTGGAGGGGGTAACATGGGGTAGGATGAAAGTCAAAGTATATGTGACTACCAGCGTGCACTCAAGCAGAAGCAGATGTAAGGGTGGCCAAACAGAGTATGCCAAAAATAGAAAAAATAAATCAAAGTAAAATAAATGCTGTACATTAAGCCAGAGTCTCCAACCAATCCGAGACATCCGAGGGGACCTCAAAAAATTTCACAGAGCCCTGGTATTCAACACGGAGCTTGCTGGGGTATAGCATGCTGTATTTGAGGCCCTTGTCCCGGAGCCTCTTCCGAACATCCACGAACGTGCGACGGCGCCTCTGCAACTCTGGGGAGAAATCCGGGAAGAAGTGCACATTGGTATTTTCAAACCGGAGCTGTGGTGACTTCCGGGCTTCCACCAGAATGAGATCTCTGTCGCGGTAATTTAGAAACCGCACGAGGAATGGTCTGGGCAATGCGCCCCGTGGTCTCGGGCCTGTGGGGACCCTATGAGCCCGCTCCACAATATACGCAGAGGAGACATGCTGTAACGCCAGGATATCCTTGAAAAAGGTTTCAGCAAAGCTGGCTGGCTGCGAGCCCTCCGCACCCTCAGGCAGGCCCACCACGCGCACATTATTGCGACGCAGCCTATTTTCGGCGTCCTCAGACCGCGCCATCAAGGTTTTAACCGCGCGTTGCAGATCAGCGACATTCTGGGATGTTATAGCCGCGGTATCCTCAATATCTGAGATACGAGTCTCAGCAGCAGTTACACGGCCTCTAAACTTGTCCATATCTTGCCTGATGAGGCCACACTCCATTGCCAGTGTGTCTATTTTCCCCATAACCAGGGTTTTGCTCTCCTCAATGGCCGCCAAAATGACTGCCGTGGAGGCAGTGCCCTCAGATTTCTCCATACCTTGGGGCTGCTGCGGGTCACCATCCACCTGCTCCATGTCTGTATGGCTACTGCACGCTCCGCTCCGGAGGGCAAGATGGCCGCCGCACGTGTCACCGCTGGGGAGCCCTGCGTCTTAGGAGGCGGCTGTTTCTTGGTCGATTTCCTCCTGGATGGCATCGGTGTACTCCGGAGGTGACCCCGAGCACGGAGCAGCTGTCCACCGGCCCGGATGCCGCTCAGCGCAGGAGAAATTCACAGGATTCTTAACCCAGGAGCCGGAGCTCTCTCACACACGTCCTCTCTTCCTCACATCCGGACACGCCCCCTTTTCTTCTATTGTTGAACTAACCTAAAGCTGTGTCTTTAGGCTGTTATCCTTTGTTTCACATCATGACACCCTAAGGCCTCATGCCCACGGACGTTTTTACAGCTGCGTTTTTTACAGCTTAAAAACGCCTGTGCATGTTATTGTATATTTCTTTTTTTTTTTTAAAGAAAAAAAAAAACGTGGAGCTGAAAAACGCAATCGCGTTTTGCACGTTTTTTTTTGACGCTCGCGTTTTTTTCTGCCTAATTCTGACGCTGAGGAACGCACTGGTCCTGGGGTTTTTTTACAGCTTAAAAACGTCTATGCTATTTGCAGCTCAAAAACGTCTAGGTGGGCATGAAGCTATAGACTAACATGGACAGGCGTTTTTAAGCTGTAAAAAACGCTCAAAAACGCAGCTGTAAAAACGTCCGTGGGCATGAGGCCTTACCTGGTTAATTAATTCAAGGGATTCTTGAACTTCCGGTCTATTTACACTTGGTGTCACAAGAGGCTGCTTTCAGACTTAACAGCATAACTTAATTTTGTTATTCATAAAAGGGAAAACCATGCATTTTAAAGCACATTTGAAGAGTGTATTATATATAGATAAAACAGATATGAAAGCACATAGGGCTTTATATCTATAACAGCAAATGCCAGTTAAAAGTGGAGCAATCATCAAGGGGGGCACCAGGGTGGGGGGGGGGGCTCTGGTGACCAGAGACCACCTTCTACAGAAAGAACACACTAGGGTAAGAGGGGGTGGGTTACTAATATGAGGGGAAAACCTTTTATATCAGCGCCCCCTTACATTATTGTATTTACTCCCCCCTTACATCAGTGACCCCACCTCAGATTGGCCTGGCGGCGCAGTTATTGACCTCCTCTCAGGTGCACCTTGCAGGGATCAGTCAGTCGGCTCCAGCTTTGTGGCTCTGGTTTTATCCTATAGTCTCCTCTCCACAGTCCACACAAATCTGACTTCTCCCATAATCTCCATCCCGGTGGTGTTCCCACTGTTGACTCCTCTCCAGACTCCCTCAGAGACTGCAGACATGATAAAAGACAAGAAATGGTCAGAGGCTGTGGGCATGATACAAGAGATGGTTAGAGGCTGCGGACATGATACAGAAGATGTCAGAGGCTGTGGGCATGGTACAGGAGATCAATGCAGCCTCACTGTGCCCATCCATGCAGCCCCACCATGCCCATTCATACAGCCTCACCGTGCCCATCCATGCATCCTCACTGTGCTTGTCCATGCAGCTTTACTGTGCCCATCCATGCATCCTCACTGTGCCCATCCATGCAGCTTTACTGTGCCTGTCTATGCAGCCTCGCTGTGCCTGTCCATGCAGCCTCGCTGTGCCCATCCATGCAGCTTTACTGTGCCCATCAAGAAGCCTCACTGTGCCCGTCCATGCAGCCTCACTGAGCCCATCAATGCAGCCTCACTGCCCATCAATGCAGCCTCACTGCCCATCAATGCAGTGTCTTTGTGCCCATCAATGCAGCCTCACTGTGCCCGTCAATAAGCCTCACTGTGCCCATCAATAACCCTCACTGTGCCCATCAATAACCTCACTGTGCCCACTAGTGTTGGTGTCACCTGCTGCGTTAAGACATGGTGTCACCCCCCCCCCCCCAATAAAAAAAATTCCCATATAACACTGCCCTGGGGACAGCAGACAATGGCATCCTTGGCATTGATGATTTGATTTAGATTTTGGAACTGACCTGCTGACACAGTGTGTTGCTTGCTGGACGGGATCTGAAGGCCGCAGGGAAGATGGCAAGATGCTGTGACCTGCCGACAACAAGGTGAGTTGCTTTCTGGACTGTGGGCATGATGGATGGTATCTGATGGCTGCAGCCAAGGAAGACGGCAAGATGCTCCTGTGACCTTATGCTCACTGGACGGATCCGATGTGGGTGTAGGTCACGGTCTATCTACACTTGGGCTATGGACACCCCAACCACACCACTTAAGAGACCAGCTTAGGGTGGCTCAGCTACTATGCATGGGTGGCGGACGCAGCAGTACCCCCCCATTCCTGGTTATCAGACCAGTGCAGGGTGGGCGGCTCAGTCAACTACTATAACTATATATAATATAGTTGTAGCACCCCAACCCCCGTTAACAGATGATCTGATAACTGCCGGGGGGGGGGGGTTGGGGTGCTGCAACTATATTATATATAGTTATAGTAGTTGACTGAGCCGCCCACCCTGCACCGGGTGGCCCAGTCACGGCTAATAAAATATAGCAGTCACGGCTATATTAGTTTATATATATATATATATATATAGCAGTCACAGATTATTTATATATATATATATATATATATATATATTCTATATAGCTAAATAGTACAGCATCAAAAACTAACATCTCATCAAGCCACCAGCTCCCCCCCCCCCCCACACACAAACCATAACAGGGCACCGGAGTCGGACACAAACACTGCACTTATCCCACCAACTCTGAGTGGCTCAACCCACCCATCACAACACCTCGGCTCAGGCGGCGAAGGACAGGACATGGACACCCTACCCATCGCAAGCTGACACCCACCCGTTACTGCACCAGGTACACAGAACGCCCGGGTGGCAGCTGGAGAAGGCACACAGCGTGCAGCCGCGCTACCCGGGCGGAGAATAAATAGTTACACGAGCTCAGGCATCAGCGCAGGAGTAAAGAGAGGAGGAGGAAGACGCAGGCTGCAGCGCTGGAGATGTGTGCGGGCTGGCTCTAAAAAAAACTGCCTAAGGGAGCCTGGGCTTTTGTCAGCTTTGTGATGGTGTCTGACTGTCACCCCTCCAGCAGGTGCGGACCACACCCGCCTAGCAACGCCTATGACCACCAGTCAGTACCTGGATTACATACAGCGGTCTCCCCGCTGTGTCACGACTCACAGAGCTTAGTCTGAAATTTACTTTGGCCACGCTGTGACAAAGGTCCCGCCTCCTCCTAGATCAGCGTGTGTGATAGGCAGAATACTGATCTAATGGCAGGAAAAAGATGCAGTGTTCAGCCTATCACACACTCTAGGAGGGGCATTTGTCACAGCGCGGCCGAAATACATTTCAGACTAAGCTCCATGAGTCGCGAGTGACACAGCGGGGTGAAGACGTGACATGCAGCCACAACGCGAAGCGGCCCCAGGTCAGGCAGCCTACCGGGATATGTCCCGGTAGGCCAGTCCGGCCCTTTTTGGCGGTGAAAAGGGCCCACAGAGTACCACCTCGCCCACCTCCACTGGGGGGGGTCCCCCAGATTAGTGCTGGAGAGACTGCTTCACTATTGGGATAGAGAGGCTGTGCTGCGTCAAGCGCGGGAACACGCCAACATTCAATACGATGACACCAGGGTGTCTTTCTACCCAGACTTTTCGGCGGAAGTGCAAAGACGTAGGGCCAAATTCAATGATGTCAAGCGCTGACTGTGACTGCTACAACTGCCGTACAGGAATAGTTATGCGCTACTCTGCGTATAGATTACAAAAAGTATCAAAAAAATTAAGTGCAATAGCTGCTGGACTCCTAGAGTGTCACCAGCACCAACAATAATTGGAATTTACGAAGTGGAGCAGTGTTGCAATAATATTCAACAAAACTGCAATGAATATCAATAAGACTGTGCAAATCCTCAAAAAATTTACAAATAAGCATCAAAGTGCATAGATGAATAAAACAATACATAAAAAATAATACATAAAAATATTCCAGTGCAAATGTTTTTTGGTGAAAATAGTCTCTTTTACCACTTTCCTGGCCAAGCCCTTTTTTGCGATACGACACTGCGCCGCTTTAACTGACAATTGCGCTGTCGTGCGACGTTGTACCCAAACAAAATTGACGTCCTTTTTTTCCCACAAATAGAGCTTTATTTTGGTGGTATTTGATCACCTCTGCAGTTTTTATTTTTTGTGCTATAAACAAAAAAAGTGAAATTTTGAAAACAAAGCAATATTTTTTACTTTTTTCTATAATAAATATCCCCCAAAAAATATAAAAAAAACTAATTTCTTCCTCAGTTTAGGCCAATATGTATTATTCTACATATTTTTGGTAAAAAAAAAATTGCAATAAGCGTATATTGATTTGCGTAAAAGTTATCGTGTCTACAAAATAGGGGATACATTTATGGCATTTTTATTATAAAAATAAAATCATATTAGTAATGGCGGTGATCTGCAATTTTTATTGTGACTGCGACATTGCGGCGGACAGATCGGACACTTTTTTGGGACCATTGACATTTACACAGTGATCAGTGCTATAATAATGCACGGATTACTGTGTAAATGTCACTGGCAGGGAAGGGGTTAAACACCAGGGGTGAGCAAGGGGTTAAGTGTGTTCCCTCAGCGTGTTCTAACTGTAGGGGGGATGGGCTCACTAGAACATGACAGAGATTCACTGCTCCCGATCACTGGGAGCAGTAGATACCTGTCATGTTGCTAGGCAGAACAGGGAAATGCCTTGTTTACATAGGCATCTCCCCGTTCTACCTCTCCGTGCCACGATCGCGGGCCATCGGTGGACATCAAGTCTGCGGAAACCACGGACACGCTACCTGCCAATGATGAAGTGGCGTACGGGTACGTGGTTTTGCGCACCCGTGCCACTTTGCCGACGTATATCGGCGTGAGCCGGTCGGCAAGTGGTTAAATATATAGAGATGTGCTAAAAAAGTGAATGAAGTGATCCAGTACAAAGAAATTCAAGGTGATGTGATCACACTATATCCCCTTTCTTTTTTCAATTCACACACAGTGTGCCCAGTTTCTCACCTCTAACAAAGACCCCAATGGGTCTAGGCAAGCATCCATGTAATCCTTGATGGTTTGGAAATGACAGGGCTGAGGCTGCAGACACTGGAGGTTCCTCTCCTATATGGTTCCCGTTCTACCAGATCTCCCTTTAACTTGGCTCCAATTCAGGGATCATGTATAGGGATAAACGCAATCTCCATAGTGTACCCGACGAAACTCCTGATTACTGCGAGAGGCCAAACGCATTCCTTTGAATCTGCTAAGGAGGCATCAGCCTGGATGGAATGCTATGAACAAGCCCTAAGACACCAGGAGCATGAGGCGGAAGGGGACTGAAACCTAATCTACAGTTCTGCTGCCTACAAGTTCAACCTCATCTTTACTGCATACTATAGTTGTTTCTTTTTACTATATGTCATTCTCTGACTGGGGGACATAATGCGCACATCAAGATGTAAGCTGTTTAACAGTGTATTTATTTTTGTGAAGATGATCGAGTTATGGCGATTGGATGTTGCTTTAGTTGCTTGGGCTGCCCTGTTGGTGGTTCATACTGCACTACGTTATGTTTTCTTTGAAGTTTTTGTTTAACTCCTTTTCCTCTGCTGGTACATTGCCAGCAACACCCTATTTGGAAGTGGAAAAGTTGTATTACACGGTTACCTGGGATTGCCTACAATTTATTGCACCCACCTGTGCCTATTTTTGCAAGCTGATGCCAGCCTCCTTGGAAGCTTAGATGTTGAGCTACAAGTCTAGGGGCACGTGAGACACTTATTTCACTTTGCCCGAATGCTCATGTTCTTATTATTGACATTTCTTCCTCAATTTATTCCTCAATCCCAGAAGTGTCCTGGACCATCAGGGGCATTCACTCTTCTCTTAAACATCCTATGGCTTTTATGTGCCTTACTAAATTTAACACTGCTGTTTTTTTGTCTTCAAGAGACCCATTTGATACTGTGGATTGTTTGAGATATTCCTGGGAGGGAAAGGCCCATCACTCAACACATACATCCTACTCTCGGGGGGGGGGGGGGGGGGTTAGCGTGTTGATAAATGGCGCTCTGGACTTCCAGGAGTATGATAGTAAAATTGACTCTGAAGGTTGATATATTGTTCTCCGTTGTCGTTTTGGCACTTTGAAATGTAATATGGCTTGTGTTTATATCCCTCGACCTACGGCTAAGGCTTTTAATTTCTTACCTGGATGGAAGGCCAAAAGAACCATTGCTTATAATGAATCCTGCCTTGGATAAACATCCAGCTCCTCAGTCATCTCCCTTGGCGAGGTTGATGCAAGAGGTGGGCTGGGTGGATATCTGGCGAATACATAATCCAAATATTAAACAATTTTCATGTTTTTCTAAATCTCATGGTACCTTATCTAGGATTGACCTTGGGCTGGGAAACTCATGCATGTTCCTGTTTGTCTCTGATTTGACCTATAAACCCCGCAGTGTGTCAGGCCATTCTCCATTACTGGTGCACCTTACGGTATCAACTTGGACGTTTAACGCATTCTTGTTGAAGCTATTTTGCTCTCATGATGGGATTGAGCAAGGCGTGCGCAAGTTTTTTACATTCCAGGAACCCTCTGCCTCTTTGTTTACAACAGTGGGAGGTTTTTAAGGCTTATCTGTGGGGACTGCTGATAGCGGAAATGACCAAGGTTAAGTGTGCCTCCGCAGGTATAAAGGACGAGGTGGAGTCTCGGGTCCAAATACCGGAGCAACAATATATTGATGACCCCTCTGACTCTAAGGAGACCTGGCAGTCAGCCCAATCTGCCTATGAGCACTTGCTCTCCTCCTCGGCAGGAGGAGAGCAAGCAGGCGTTCTTTGAGGAGGGGGAGAAAACACGTTGCCTGTTGGCGAGGATTGCAACCTCTCAGCAATGGTTCCCTGCTATAGGAGTGATTAAAACTCAGGAGGTCCCTTAGTGAGTTCATCAGACATGATAATGCAGGAACTAGACAGTTTCTATGAATCCCTTTATCTCCCTGGTATCTCCTACACCTCCGAGGAACTTGAAGCTTATTTACAAAGTATACCCTTTCCTGAACTCACTGTGGCCCAGCGTTGTGGGTTGGATGCTCCGCTTACCTTAGAGGAACGCTAGGTGGCAGTTAGGAAAGGCGCTAACTGTAAGGCACCTGGGGAGGCTGGGACCCCATGGAAATATACAAGCAATATTCTGAGGTGTTGCCACGCCTGCTGAGGGTTTTCAATATGTCACGCTAGCGGAGAGTTATGCCCCCTTCTATGTCTAAAGAAAATATCATTCTGCTCCTAAAACCGGGTAAAGACACAGTTGATTCGGGATCTTATCGGCCGATCTCATTGCTGCAGTACGACGTGAAGGTCTTGGCAAAGGTGTTAGAAATCCGACTGAATGGGGTTATCACGTCTATTGCACATTCCAATCAAGCCGGCTTCATGCCAAACAAGTCTACTGCCATTAATTTAAGAAGATTGTTCCTAAACATACAGTCTCCAGCTGACAATGTAGGAAGTAGGGCGCTGCTATCATTAAACGCCACAAAGGCTTTTGATAGTATAGACTGGACATATTTATGGGCAGTATTGGAGAAATTCGAAGTTCGGACAAAATTATATATCGTGGGTACGCCTTCTCTATACCCAATCACAGGCTGCTATTAGGGCTTTTTGGTAAAATGTCACATACGTTTGCATT
Source organism: Rana muscosa (assembly GCA_029206835.1). NCBI lineage: Eukaryota > Metazoa > Chordata > Amphibia > Anura > Ranidae > Rana > Rana muscosa. The sequence continues at coordinate 2,704,919 of JARGYO010000230.1, forward strand.
GTGGAGGGGTACTAGGCAAGGTTGTCCGTTGTCTTCTCTCCTCTTTGCCTTGGCAATTAGGATTAGGTCGAACTCAGAGATTGTTGGCTTCTGTTATGGCACCAGACAAGAGAAGGTGAAGTTGTACGCTGCTTATGTTGGGTGACACAGATGCCTCCTTGAGGGCAGCTATGACCACTATTACAGATTTCGTTGGATTCTCCGGACTCCACATAAATTGGTCAAAATCAGCGTTATTGCTGTTGGATGGAAATGCCACGCAAATCATTGCCTCTGCTTGCCCTATACCCATTACTACCTCATTCAAATATCTGGGGATACATGTTACCTCCTGTCTGCTGGAGTTTTGTCGATTGAATATTTCTCCCCTTCAACGGTTTAGGGATAGAATCAAAACATGTAATAACCTCCCATATCTGTGGCAGGGAAGGTGAACTTAAATGGTAGGCTCTTTGTTTGCCCCCCTGGACCGGGGGGGGGGGGGGTTTGTCCCATCTCTAATTTAGTAGCATGCTGGATGATGTGCTTAATTTTGGACAGGGGGGTGGCTTATTTTGTGCTAGCTTCATTTCGGTTGGTCTGGGCATGCTCAGGGACTTTGCTTTTTTCATGTGCCTTTTGGTGTGTGAAATGCATTTGGGTTGGTCGGGCATGCTCAGGGACTTTGCTTTTTTTGGTGCTTTTTGTGTGTGAACAGAACAGCACTTGGATGTTTCTGGGAGTGCTCATAGAGTGTGTTTTTTGGGTTAGTAATTTAACCACTTAAAGACCGCCCCATGTACATATACGTCGGCAAAATGGCACGGACAGGCACAATCACGTACCTGTACGTGACTGCCTTCGTATGGGTGGGGGGGGTCCAATCGGACCCCCCTCCGGTACATGGAGCGGTGGTTTTCCGTTCGGGAGTGATCCATGATGAGGGGGCCGCCATTGGTTTCTGGCCACCCCCTCACGAGCAGTAGTTTGTCGCCACTGCGCGTTTGTGCGAAATTTTAAAGCATGTCGTGTTTGGTATCCATGTACTCGACCTAAGATCATCTTTTTTATTTCATCAAACATTTGGGCAATATAGTGTGTTTTAGTGCATTAAAATAAAAAAAAAGTGTATTTCTTCCCCAAAAAATGCATTTGAAAAATCGCTGCGCAAATACTGTGTGGAAAAAAAAAATGCAACACCCACCATTTTAATCTGTAGGGCCTTTGCTTTAAAAAATATATAATTTTTGGGGGTTCAACGTAATTTTCTTGCAAAAAAATAAATATGTTTTCATGTAAACAAAAAGTGTCAGAAAGGGCTTGGTCTTCAAGTGGTTAGAAGAGTGGATGATGTGTGACATAAGCTTCCTAATGTTGTGCATAAAATGCCAGGACAGTTCAAAACCCCCCCATATGACCCCATTTTGGAAAGTAGACACCCCAAGCTATTTGCTGAGAGGCATGTCGAGTTCATGGAATATTTTATATGTTGACACAAGTTGCGGAAAAAATATAAAAATTATTTTTATTTTTTTGCACAAAGGTGTCACTAAATTATATATTGCTCAAACATGCCATGGGCATATGTGGAATTTCACCCCAAAATACATTCTGTTGCTTATCCTGAGTACGGGGATACCACATGTGTGGGACTTTTGGGAGCCTAGCCGCGTACAGGACACCAAAAACCAAGCACCGCCTTCAGGCTTTCTAAGGGTGTAAATGTTTGATTTCACTCCTCCACTGCCTATCACAGTTTCGGAGGCCATGGAATGCCCAGATGGCACAAACCCCCCCCCCCCCAAATGACCCTATTTTGGAAAGTAGACACCCCAAGCTATTTGCTGAGAGGTATGGTGAGTATTTTGCAGATCTCGCTTTTTGTCACAAAGTTTTGAAAATTGAAAAAAATAAAAATAAAATAAAAATTATTTGCTTTCTTCATTTTCAAAAACAAATGAGAGCTGTTAAATACTCAGCATGCCTCTCAGCAAATAGCTTGGGGTGTCTACTTTCCAAAATGGGGTCATTTGGGGGGGTTTTGTGCTATTTTGGCATTTTATGGCCTTCGAAACTGTGATAGGTAGTGAGGAGTGAAATAAAAAATTTGCGCCCTTAGAAATCCTGAAGGTGGTGCTTGGTTTTCGGGGTCCCGTACGCGGCTAGGATCCCAAAAAGTCCCACACATGTGGTATCCCCATACTCAGAAGCAGCAAAATGTATTTTGGGGTGCAATTCCACATATAACCATGGCATGTGTGAGCAATATATCATTTAGTGACAACTTTTTGTAATTTTTAAATTTTTTTTGTCATTATTCAATCACTTGGGACAAAAAAAAAATTATTCAATGGGCTCAACATGCCTCAGCAATTTCTTGGGGTGTCCACTTTGCAAAATGGGGTCATTTGTGGGGGGGGGGTTGTACTGCCCTTTTAGCACCTCAAGAAATTAGATAGGCAGTCATAAATTAAAAGCTGTGTAAATTCCAGAAAATTTACCCTAGTTTGTAGACGCTATAACTTTTGCGCAAACCAATAAATATACGCTTATTGACATTTTTTTACTAAAGACATGTGGCTGAATACATTTTGGCCTAAATGTATGACTAAAATTGAGTTTATTAGATTTTTCTTATAACAAAAAGTAGAAAATATTATTTTTTTCAAATTTTTCTGTCTTTTTCCGTTTATATTGCAAAAAAAACAAAAACGCTGAGGCAATCAAATACCATTAAAAGAAAGCTCTATTTCTGGGAAGAAAAGGACGCAAATTTTGTTTGGGTACAACATTGCATGTCCACACACTTTCCAGTTAAAGCAGCGCAGTGCCAAATTGTAAAATCACCTCTGGTCTTTATGCTGCGTATTGGTCCGGGGCTTAAGTGGTTAAGGACATTCTTAACAGGTGTACCCACTATGAAGTTCATTCTCTACATTGGGCGAACTTACGTTTTGTGTGTTTCATGGACTGTGCATGTGTTTTCAATTGCCTCATTAGCACACAAACCTATGTTATATAAAGCTTGCAGATAGCATGCTTTACCTTGCACTGAAAAGAGGCAAGATTGTGTGTGTGGCTGGCAGGCAAGAGAGTACATTTTGGTGTCCTTATCGAGTTTGTAACACATGTATTTTCACTTTGTATTTTGTTTGTTATGTCTTTACAAAACCAATGTTTTTTTACTTTGGTTTATTGTATTTTTTAGGGTGGGGGATATTTTCCCTTGAAATATTTTTGATGTTGTTAATGTGTGCCGTTTGTAGGTTGTTCACTTTGATTTAATTGTCTGTGCTGCATTATTTTTCAAGATGTTGTGACTAATGTTGCAATCCTTAATAGATGTCCATTTGTGTGCAGTCCTTTTATCTCCTATTAATTTCCAATGCTAAATGGTCAGACCTCAAAAACCATATTCTGTTAGGCCCCTTTCACACAGAGGTCCGTTCAGGTCCGCCTGTCAGTTTTTTAGGCGGACCTGAAACGGATCCTCCATGTACCCCTATGGAGGCACGGATGTCAGCGGTGACATGTCCGCTGACATCCGACCCGCTCCGCTCCGCTCCGCCAAAGTGTGACGGAGGAAAACCCTATTTTTCCTTCCGTCGGCGGAGCGGATCGGATGACAACGGACTCTACGGTCCGTCATCATCCGATTCCCCATAGGGGAGAGCGGCGCTCTGACAGGGCGGTCCCTGCACAGTGTGCGGGGACCGCCCAGTCATCCGTCGGCTCAGCGGGGATCAACGGAGCGATCCCCGCTGAGCAAGCGGAGCTTCACGGGGCGGATCTGCACGGATCCGCCCCGTGTGAAAGAGCCCTTAGTGTCTCAAATTAACATACATGTTTTGTTTTTTTGGTTTCCTTGCTCTTTTCCAAGTCCTGTTTTGTTGACCAATAAAATTTGATGCAAATTTGGATGTTTGTGTTTTTTGTTATTTTTCATGCAACAAATTTCACAGCTGCAGCCTAACTAGGCTGATTGGCATGTCAAAACAAAACAGGTGTGATTTGTCTAAAAGTTACTTTCCTGGTGCCTTCATGGTAGCATATGCATGGATTGTGTGTATGCTGCCATGAATAGTCACCAGGAAAGGAAAATTACAGAGCGGTAAGTATGCACCGAAGATGCACCTACATTAACTTTGTAGAATTTAGTGAAAGTGTGAGCGGACGACCAAGTCGCCGCTTTACATAATTGGGAAGTAGACGCATGATGTCGGAAAGCCCAAGAGGCACCTATTGCCCTGGTCGAATTTGCCGTGACCGGAAAGGGGGGGCGCTTGACCCTTTAAGGCGTAAGCCTGGATTACCATCTGTCGGATCCACCTAGAGATGGTGGATGACGAGACTGCTTGGGACCAGCCACCGAAACAAACAGTGAGTCTGACGTCCGGAACAGGGAAGTAGCAGATAGGTATACTCTCAAAGCTCGGACAACGTCCAAGGAATGCAACGCCGCCTCCTTAGGATTCGACGGATGAGGACACAAGGATGGAAGTACAATGTCTTCCTTGAGATGAAAAACCGAAACGACTTTCGGAAGAAAGGAAGGCTGCGGCCGCAGCATCACCTTATCCTTGTGGAAAATCAAATAGGGAGCCTTGCAGGATAAGGCTGCCAGCTCAGAGACTCGTCTGACGTAACAGCCACCAAAAAGACCACTTTCTGAGAAAGTGTCAACAGGGGAATATCTCTAATATTCTCAAACGGTGCCTTCTGAAGCACAGAGAGGACCAGGTTCAAGTCCCACGGAGGTAGCGGGGGACGGACCGGAGGAGCCACATGTCGAACCCCCTGCACAAATGTACTTATGAGAGAGTGAGTCGCCAGGGGTCGCTGAAAAAAGACAGCCAGGGCAGATATCTGTCCCTTAATCGTACTTAGGGCAAGCCTTTGGTCCACCCCATGCTGTAAAAACAGCAGGATTCTGGAAACCAAATAAGTATGCGGATGCCATTTCACTTCCTCACACATGGAGATGTAGGCCTTCCAAGTGCAGTGATAAACCTTCCTAGAGGACGGTTTCCGAGCACTTCTCATAGTAGAGATTACTGAATCTGATAGGCCCCGGTCTCTCAGTACCTGGTTCTCAACAGCCATGCCGTTAAAGCCAGTGACCGAAAAGCAGAATGGAGTATGGGACCTTGCGATAGCAGGTCCTTCCGTAGTGGTAGGCGCCAGGGGACGTCTGCTACCAGACGTACTAGATCGGCGTACCAAGGACGCTGAGGCCAATCTGGAGCGAGTAGGATCATTGGAATTCCCTCTGCCTCCACTCTGCGGAGCAGAAGAGGAAGAAGCCTTAAGGGAGGGAAGGCATAGATTAGCTGATACTGACCCCACAATGCCACCAACACGTCCGTTGCGTCTGCCCATGGGTCTCTTGACCGGGCCCACAAACCTCAATACCTTCCGATTGAGTCGGGAAGCCAGAAGATCTACGTCTGGTGTGCCCCATCTTTGGCAGAGGAGTTGGAACACCTCCGGGTGTAAGGACCATTCTCCCTGGTCCAGCATCTGGCGGCTCAGGTAGTCCGCCTGCCAGTTTTCCACACCAGGAATGTACACGGCCGACAGTGCCGGTACGCTCCTCTCTGCCCACTTCAGGACGCGAGCGACCTCCGATGCTGCAGCTGAGCTTCTTGTTCCTCCTTGATGATTGACATATGCCACTGCTGTGGCGTTGTCTGACTGGATCCCGACTGGCCGCCCTTGTAGCCTCTGAGACCATCTGAAGAGGCACAGCCTGATCGCCCGGATCTCCAGGACATTGATCGGCAGGCGGGATTCCTCTGGGGTCCAGCGACCTTGTGCCGACTGAACACCCCAGACTCCCCCCCAACCTGTAAGGCTGGCGTCCGTCGTGATCACTATCCAGTAAACCGGAAGAAATGACTTCCCGGCCAGAAGAGCAGGTGCGGTCAGCCACCATACCAGGGATCTCCTGACTAGGTGGCTCACTCGGATTTGATAATCTAGAGCTGATGGGCATCTGTTCCATCTGGACAGAACTTCCTTCTGTAACACTCGAGTGTGGTATTGAGCATATGGGACCGCCTCAAAGGAGGCTACCATGAGGCCTAACACTCGCATGCAAAAACGGAGTGACGACCAATTCCTGGAAGTCAGCTGCCGTACTTCAGCCCGAAGGGTCTGCAACTTCTCCACAGGGAGGAATACCTTTGCCTCTGAGGAATCCAGAATAAACCCCAGGTACACTAGGCGTTGAGTGGGCACCAATACTGACTTTTTTGCGTGTTTAGTATCCAACCACAGTCTCAAAGAGTCTGACAGGTAATGGACACGCTTACCTCTAATTCTGAGCTTGAAGGGGCCTTCAGTAGAAGGTCGTCCAAGTAGCCCATGATAGCGATACCCCGCTGTCTTAGAAGTGCCAGAATCGGAGCGAGCACCTTGGTGAACGTCCTGGGTGCTGAGGTAAGGCCAAACGGGAGGGCCACAAACGGGTAGTGGTTCTTCCCGATAGCAAATCGCAGAAACCTCTGGTGTCTGGAGTATAGGGGGACATGCAGGTATGCGTTCTTGACGTCCAAGGAGGCCAGAAAGTCCCCCGGATGGAGCGCCGTGACTACAGATCGAACCGACTCCATCCGAAATCTTTGTACCTTCACAAAGCAATTGAGGGCCCCGAGATCCAAGATTGGACAAACCCCATCCTTCTTCGGCACAATGAACAGATTTGAGTAAAAAACCCTGACCCCGTTCCTGTTCTGGAACTGGAATAACTACCCCGCATTCCAGCAGACCCTGGACCGCCCCATACAGGGCCCCCAGACGGGTCGGTAGTAGCTGAAGATTGGAGGTGACGAATCTGTCCGGTGGACAAGAGAGAAATTCTATCTTGTAGCCTGAGGAGATTACTTCGCAAACCCACCTGTCGGAGACTAGAGCTGTCCACCGAGTCGCAAATTTGCGAAGACGTCCCCCCACCCGAGAGCTGGGTGGGGCGGACCTTCATGCGGACGCAGATTTGTCCGCAGGCTTGTTGGGTCTGCGGAACCAAGGACGCTTTTGTCCTTGGGCAGGCACCTTGTCGGTCTGGGGTCTTTTCCCTGTCGCCCTAGGGGGACGAAAAAAAAGCTTGCGTGCAGTAAAGGAGGGCCCTTGCCCTTGGCGTGGCCCCTTACCCTTGCTAGTTTGAGGAAGCAAAGTGCTTTTACCTCCTGTGGCATCCTTGATGATGTCATCCAGAGAGGCCCCAAAAAGTCTGTCGCCCTTAAAAAGGCAGATCCAACAAGGCTTTCTTTAGCCAGATCAGGCGGCGTATTGCTACTGCATAAACCAAAGCTTTTGACAGCAGGGGAATAGTATCCATGTCTGACTCACATACAAACTTAAAGCCCTGGACCAACTGGTCTGCCAAAGTTATCTCATCAGGAGGAGCATCTCGCTCCTTTAACCCCTGGAGTATCAATTTTGCCCATTCAGTAAGTGTTTGAGACACTAGGGCCCCCGCCAATGCCGGGCGTACTGCCGAGCCTACCACTGAGTATAGGTAGCGAGCGCTTCAGCCTTCTTATCCACAGGGTCCTTGAAAACAGGAGCCCCTTCTACTGTTATTGTGGTAGCTCTATTATGTCTGGACACCGGAGGGTCCACTATAGGGGGAGAGGTCCATTTCTTCAGAAAACTCTCCTCAAAGGGGTACCGTACTGCAAACCTCTTTGGGGCTGTAAAGACCCTCAGTGGGTTCTCCCATTCCTTGTATAAGAGTTTATCAAAATAAGACACACAAGGGAACACCTTAGCAGTGCGAACAGGTTTACGAAACCCAAAGGGGACCGGAGTCACTGCTCCTTCTGCAGTATTTTCAAACTTTAGCGTATCCCGCACTGCAGTAATAAGGTCAGTCATCCTCACTGTCCAAACGGTCACGGTCTGCAGTCTCTGATGCGTCAGAATCTGGGCCATGAGCCGTAGCTGGACCTGGTTCTGCATCAGAATTATCCCCAGAAGCTTGCAGGGGACGGGGGCGTTTACTACCCCCTGTATTCCCGTGTGCTGCTTCCACCCTGGCAGAAAACGCCTCTAGGATTGCCGACATAGCGTCCATAGACACCTCAGGGGCACCAGCTGCTAAATCTGGTGTTTCAGGGGAGAAGACATCCGTCTCAGATGCCATGCTGACCACGCGCTGACACCCACAGGGCTCCAGGCAAGATATCAATAGGCCTCCCTCCTGTGCTGCAGAGATGCTGGGTCACCCAGAGGACTCACCACCCTTGGATCGGTACCGCTATGCTGCTGTGTGCTGCGCCTGTGATGCTGTCCCACCGCTGCTGTGTCAGTCTGCTTCTTTTATCAGCGCTTCCTGTGTGAATTTCTCGCGCCAGTGTAATGCACCCTAGAGGCTGGAGACTCTCGCAAAATGGCCGCCAAATGGCGGTATGGAAGATAATATGGGCTCCAAGAAAATGGCTGCCGAGCCGAAGATAGAGGCCAAAGCAGCCGTAGACCACAAAAAGATGGCCGCCGTACGGCGGTATATACATACAGCGTGAATCATAACAAACATGGGCGCCGATCAGTCGATAGAGGCCAGTGGGTGTAAACTACAATAAAATGGCGCCGAGCGGTGATATATAACTATAGACGCAAAACTACAGGAAAATGGCCGCCAGGTAGTCACTAGAGGCCGAAACAGGCATGGTCCACCGCAAAATGGCCGCCGACAGCATGGAGGGGGAAGAAGCACACACACAGGTAAGCAGAAATTAAAAATTTTTAAATGTTAGTTACAGCCAGCCCCGCTCCAGTGGAACCTCCTAGGTTACCCCCAGCACCCTTAGCTAGAAGCCCAGGGAGGAGGGAAGGGCAAGGAGAGAGGGAAGAAAGGGGCCACAACCACTTACTTGGTCTCTCCAGGAATGTCCAGCCAAATCACCCAGCCCAGGCAGGGGAGTTTACTTACCTATCCTGCATGTATCATGCTGGAAGACATTCCAAACAGATCATCGTCCGCACACGAAAGGTGACTGTTGGCCAGGCATGCTGTGATTGGACCCAAGGGGACGATCATATGTATGCCCTGGAGCGCGAAGATCACCGGACGGGCTGCTGCGACCCGGCCGTGAGGTCAGCCGAAGCTGAGCGGTCCGATGCAAGCCTTGGAGCGTATGTCGTGGAAAACCCAGCGCGTAGCTAGGGTCGGCACACGCTCGATGGCCGAAACTGGGGAGACTACAAGGATCGAGGATCCAGCCTGTCACCCAGTCGGCAGTTGATCGCAGGAAACAAAACACTTAGAAAAATATATTTTTCCCCCGGACCGATGGGCCCGAAGGGAGCCATGTCCTACTCCTTGCTAGACAGAAAAAAACTGATCTGCGAGATGCAGACTGAGGGGGATATACCCAGAGGGTCCGCCCCCTGGGCGGTACTGTAGAAGGTGTGCTGCAACACTTTTTACAAGTTTTCTGCCTAGTCACTCCTAGCGGATAATACACACCAGTGGCGGTGCGTCCATAGAGGGCGCCGGAGCGCCGCCCCCTCTCGCTCCCGCACCGCCACTGAAAGACAATACATAGATTCATGCATTGCATGAATCTGTGTATTGTCACCGCTGCCGCGCTGCCCACTATTCATATGGCCGGCCTCCTGGTGAGCAGCGGCCATATGAATTAGAGCGGCGGCCGGCAGTGGGTGTGGCTTGGAAGTGCCTATCAGAGCCAGCGGCTCTGATAGGCTTCCCGAATACAGCTCTCACGCTGTATTCGGCTTCCAAAAACTCCTCCCAGGTACGCACGGGGGTGCATTCCTTGGAGAAGACTGTGGAGGTTTCAGCCAATCAGGTTCACCGGATCTGGTTACTGGTGACCTGATTGGCTGAAGCGACATCGAGGGCGGGAGAACATATCGAGGACGGCGTGGACCGAGGAAGGTAAGTGCAGGGCTGGGGGGGGGGGACAGGCTGCATTTGGGGGGAACTGACTGTATATGGGGACAAACTGGCTGAATATGGGGGGAACTGGCTGTATATGGGGGCACACTGGCTGCATTTGGGGGGAACTGGCTGTATATGGGGGACAAACTGGCTGCATTTGTGGGGAACTGGCTGTATATGGGGGACAAACTGGCTGCATTTGGGGGGAACTGACTGTATATGGGGGACAAACTGGCTGAATATGGGGGGAACTGGCTGTATATGGGGGACAAACTGGCTGTATATGGGGGCACACTGGCTGTATATGGGGGCACACTGGCTGTATATATATATATATATATATATATGGGGACAAACTGGTTGTATATGGGAGCACACTGGCTGTATATGGGGGGCACACTGGCTGTATATGGGGGGCACACTGGCTGTATATATATATGGGGACAAACTGGCTGTATATGGAAACAAACTGGCTGTATTTGAGGGGGCAAACTGGTGGCGTTTGGGCACAGTGGCTGCGTTTAATGGGCACAGTGGCGACAATTGATTTTTTTTTCTTCAGTTTGTTTGCGCCCCCCCAAAAAATTTTGAGCACCAGCCGCCACTGATACACACTATGTCAATAGAGAAGCTGTGTCGGTTCATGGACGAAAGAGTAATATTAATTTATTGGGTTTAGAAACACTTTTCTGTTCTTTGTAATGTATTGAAAGATTTGTGTGAAAATAGAAAAAAAAAACATTTCAAAGATATATTAGAAGTAATAGGAATGTGATTAGCATCAAAAGGGTTACCGTATATACTCGAGTATAAGACGACCCGAATATAAGCCGAGGCACCTAATTTTACCACAAAAAACTGGGATAACGTATTGACTCGAGTATAAGCCTAGGGTGTCCATCTGCATGCCTCACTGTGTTTCACTTTGCCTCACTGTGTCCATGCCTCACTGTGCCCATGCCTAGACTGACGTTTAACATGGGAGTCTATGGAAGGGGCTTTGAAAAATCGGTGCTTCCCGGCCATAGGTCCCCCAGACAACAAACTTTGCACCCTTGTAGAGGAGAAATGGGGCTACATGTGTGCCAAGTTTCGGGTCCTAGGGACCTACGACCGGCCGGTACCGGGTCCCCAAAGTTGCCGGAGAAATTACTGTTTAACATGGGAGTCTATGGAAGGGGTGCCCGGCTTTGAAAGAAATCGGTGCTCCCTGGCCGTAGGACCCCCGGACAACAAACTTTGCACACTTGTAGAGGAAGGGTTACATGTGTGCCAAGTCTGGGCTCCAGGGGACCTACGGTGGGCCGGTATCGGGTCTGCAAAGTCCAGGAGATCCGGCGCAAAAAGGTGACTCGAGTATAAGCCGAGGGGGCATTTTCAGCACAAAAATATGTGCTGAAAAACTCGGCTTATACTCGAGTATATATGGTAATTAAGTGAGAACACCTACTAATTGCCTAACAAGACACATCCAATGAGATGGGCGTGCGCTATTATCTTTGAGAAAACAGAAGTTACCCTTGCACCAGTTGTCGTTTACATATTTATTATTGCGTTGCGCGTCTGCGTGCACCAGTTTGCACGCCCAATCAATGATTTATCCGGCGCACCAATTAAGGTATGAACCAGCGCAACACATTGTTCTTAGTAAATCAGCCCCATAGACTTTTAGAATCTTTTAGTGGCAGGGGCATTTAAAGGCAGGAAATAATCCAGGGCCAGTGCGTCCAGGAGCAGCAGTGTTTTGGCAAAAAAAAAAATGCTTGACGCATGTAAGTGTGCCTAAGTATTAACACTAGGCGCATTTAGCACTTGAGCGTTAATTTCAATGGCCAGAATAAATGATTGTTCTGGTCAAGGAAATGAACACCCAAGAGCTTGACGCCTGTAAGGAGCCTAAACGCTCGTATGGGCGTTAGACACTTACAAGCGTCAGGCGTTTTTTTTTTTCCTGGCAAAAGGTTGCTGCCAGGAAGAGGAGCATTCTTAAAACATTATGTGTGCATGAGGCCTTATAACATTAGAATATTCACTCACACAGCACAGCATCTATGGCTCTGCCACAGCACATGCTGTGTCACATGCTGTTGGGTGCTGACTTTGTAAATTTACAGCTGTACTGTGTTACGGACTGTAACACAGTACAGCCATAGCAAAGTCAGTACCCAACAGCATGTGACACACTTTGACAGAGCCATAGAGCACCTGCTGTGCTGTGTGAATTTATATCACAAGGCACTGTGAGGATTTGGATGATTCTACTATGATTGCAGCATGTAACACCTCACTCACTATCTGCTGCCCAGTGCGTGCAGCCATGGGTGTCCTCTGAATTTTTTTCAGGGGGGGGGGGGCTTCGGCAGCGGCGATACACAGTCGCATTTTACCCTTTCTTCGACCGCTAGCGGGGGTTAAAAGCGACCCCCCCACGTTAAAATGTAAAACACCCCACTGTGCCCCCTGAATCTTTAAATATCTTTGTCACTACTGTGTACCCCCTCCTCTCCACAACTACACCTCTGGACCCCTTTACATTACACAGCACCCTGCACCCCTTTACATTACACAGCATCATGCATCACTGGACCCCTTTACATTACACAGCACCCTGCATCACTAGACCCCTTTACATTACACAGCACCCTGCACCCTTTTAAATTACACAGCACCCTGCACCCCTTTACATTACACAGCGCCCTGTATCCCTGGCCCCTTTCACATTACACAGCACCCTGTGCCACGCTCACACCAAAGTCCCAACATTCTCCCTATACATCACAGTCCACAGAGTCCTACCTTATGGCAGAGCCCCCCCAGTGTGTCACCTTCTATCAGTGTCCCCTTACACACACCTTTGCACCTTAGTGCTTGGTGTGGCAGGCAGCTGGCAGGGAAAGGCCTTTAAATTAGAAAATAAAAAATCCACTTGTTGCAGGCTCTGAACTGCGCAAGCGAGTCTTAGAGCCAGCAGAATAGGCCTTGTCCCTTGTGCACAGAGATTTCTCCAGATTCTCTGGAATCTTTTGTATTATGTACTGTAAATCAATGTAAAGTCTTTGCAATTTTAGGTTGAGGAACTAGACGCAGATTTGCAGAGATTGGTGAACCTCTGCCCATCTTTACTTCTGAAATGCTAAGATACTCTTTTTACCCAATCATGTTATTGACCTGTTGTCAATTAAACAAATTAGTTGCAAAATGTTCTTCCAGCTCTGTCTTCTTAGTACCAATTTCTTTGCCAGCTTTTTGTTGCCCTGTCCCAACTTTCAAAGCGTGTTCCCGCCATCAATTTAAAACTTACCTTTTTTCCCTAAAATGGCACATTTTAAAATTTTAAACATTTGATATGCTTTCTATTGTGAAAAAATATGGGTTTATGATATTTGCAAATCATTGCATTCTGTTTTTAGGTAGATTTTACGCAGCGGCCCAACTTTTGTGGAATTGGGGTTGTAAAGCTAAAAGAAAAAAAAAAGAAAAAATTGGATTTTTTTACTTACCATAAAATCTATTTCTGAGTTCATTGACAGACACAGCGCTCCATTTTTCAGAACCATAGTGTTATACCGCCCCCTACAGGAGTAGGACACTAGGCAGAAAAAAAGACTTGGCTTCGCCTATAGGCAGTCCTAGGTGGTATACACCCCCCTCTCTGCTATAGGCCTTCAGTTTAGAAACAAGCAGTGTCAGAAATATTAAAACTCCTTGGAGGGGTGGGTGCTGTGTCTGTCAAACTCAGAGAAATGGATTTTACGGTAACTCAAAAATCCCATTTTCTCTTTCGTTCATTGACAGACACAGCGCTCCATTATTCAAAACCATAGGTACATCCCAAAACAGTGCCAAACATGAGGGATGGGACAACGAAAAATCCCAAGGCTAACACAAGAGCCAAACAGGTAACAAAGCTCAACACAGAACAAGCTGGAGCCCAACCTGAATAATACCCCTTCAAGAGGGAATAGACCCTAAACAGTAGCTTGCAAAACCGTGCGGCCAAAAGACATATCCACTTCGTAGAACGTTGTGAAAGTGTACAGGGGGCACAGACCGAGGCCCCGCGCAGGTGGGCACAGACCGAGGCCCCACATAGGGAACGCTGACCGAGGCCCCGCACAGGGGGCACCGATTGATGCCGTCCACACGATGCACCACTGAGGCCCCTCAAAGGGAGCGCCAGGAGCACCCACGCCGGGCCCACCTAAAAGGACCCCCAAAAGGAGATTGCTCTCAGAGCCCCCACAGTGCCGTCCCTCTGGTAGAGGGTGGCCACGAGGCCTAGTGGGCCACAAAAGTTGCTGCCTAGTAGGCCTCGGCCTAAATTTTTGGCCGCCTGCCGCGAGTGCCCGGCCCATGGGGGGACCGGACCGATCCAAGCCACTGAACGGAGGGCTGACACCCAGCACCCGGTCGGTAAGCCGCGGCCTAAATTTTCGGCCGCCTGCGGGTGGACCGGATCGATCTGAGCTGCTGAACGATCTCGGATGTCGGGTCACTAGCCTCCCAGGCCCAACCACTGCAGCAGGTGGGCCCAAGGGATACCCCCCAGTAGCAACCCTCCCAAAGTGTGTCCCAAAAGCACCTAGGCCAGAAGCCTGGGCCTCACCCGCGAAGGAGAACACCAGAGGGACCGACCATCCCAGGGAATACCCTCGCCCCACACCACGTCCTGGGAAGGAGAGGAGGGGGCCCCGTACTTACCGATTCAGAAAAGCGTGTGGGTAACGCTCCCTTACAGGTCCCCTCACCACCGAAGTGGGGGGGCTGTCGGCTATGAGGAACGCTGTGTCGAAAACCCGGTCGTATGCGACCTTGCGAGACATTTAACTCGCAGGGCCAGCCCCTGTCCAGTGGGGCTATGTCGCGCCCGACCTAGCGCGTAGCTGCGCTCTGCAAGTGTTTGCTGGCTAGACTGGGGAGACCACTGGATCTTAGTCTCCAGCCCGTCGCACAGCCCAGCAGTTGATTGTAGATCTCACCGGAGAAAAAACAAGGAAAAAACAAAAAAATTCCCAGGACTAGAGATCCCAGCAGGGAACTTGTTCCTTACTCCTGACTAGGCCGAAAAAAAACTGAAGGCCTATAGCAGAAAGGGGGGGTGTATACCACGAGGACTGCCCATAGGCGTAGCCAAGTCTTTTTCTGCCTAGTGTCCTACTCCTGTAGGGGGCGGTATAACCCTATGGTTCTGAATAATGGAGCACTGTGTCTGTCAATGAACGAAAGAGAAAAAGGCTTTTTGTGGGCAGCTCCTTGGCATCATCACGTACAATACAGGCCATCCCGCATTGTACATGAAAAAGGCAGGTATGCATTCGCAGCTGAGATAAGGACTCACAGAAACAGTCACACAGATGGAGTAAGCCTACAAGAGCATAGGGTATTACTGCAGTCAACCAGAGTATGTGTGGCCACTTTAATTGCACTATACTTTTTCACATCATTCTATATTTATAATAAACACATCTGATTTATAGTTGGCATTATGTAACCCTGATTCTAGGTGTATAGAAGAATGATGCAATAACTTACAGCGCTTCACTTTTTCCACATTTTGTTACAACCTTATTCCAAAATGGATTAAATTTATTATTTTCCTCAAAATTCTACAAACAATACCCCATAATGACAATGTGAAAGAAGTTTGTTTGAAATCTTTGCAAATTTATCAAAAACAAAAAAAATCACATGTACATAAGTATTCACAGCCTTTGCCATGACACTCAAAATTGAGTTTAGGTCAATAATGTTTCCATTGATCATCCTTGAGATGTTTCTACAACTTGATTGGAGTCCACCTGTAGATAATTCAGTTGAGTGGACACGATTTGGAAAGGCACACACCTGTCTATATAAGGTCCCACAGTGAACAGTGCATGTCAGAGCACAAACCAAGTCATTAAGTCCAAGGAATTGTCTGTAGACCTCGGAGACACGATTGTATTGAGGCACAAATCTAAGGAAGGGTACAGAAAAATTTCCGTAGGTCCCAATGAGCAGTGTGTCATTCATCATACATAAATGGAAGAAGTTTGGAACCACCAAAACTCTTCCTAGATCGGGCCGTCTGGCTAAACTGAGTGATTAATGGTGAAGGGCTTTAGTCAGGGAGGTGACCAAGAACCCGATGGTCGCTCTGACAGAGCTCCAGTGTTTCTCTGTGGAGAGTGTAGAACCTTCCAGAAGAACAACTATCTCTGCAGCACTCCACCAATCAGGCCTGTATGGTAGAGTGGCCAGACGGAAGCCACTCCTCGGTAAAAAGGCACGACAGCCCACCTGGAGTTTGACAAAAGGCACCTGAAAGACTCTGACCATGAGAAACAAAATTCTCTGGTCTGATGAAACAAAGATTAAACTCTTTGGTGTGAATAGCAAGTGTCATGTCTGGAGGAAACCGGGCACCGATTACCTGGCCAATACCAACCCTACAGTGAAGCATGGTGGTGGCAGTATCATGCTGTGGCGATGTTTTTTAGTGGCAGGAACTGGGAGACTAATCAGGATTGAGGGAAAGATGAATGCAGCAATGTACAGAGAAATCCTTGATGAAAACCTGCTCCAGAGCGCTCTGGACTTCAGACTGGGGGGGAAGGGCCATCTTCCAACCGGACAACAACCCTAAGCACACAGCTAAGATACCAAAGGAGTGGCTACGGGACAACTCTGTGAATGTCCTTGAGTGGCCCAGCCAGAGCCCAGACTTGAACCTGATTGAACATCGATGGAGACCCGAAAATGGCTGTGCACCTACGCTCCCCATCCAACCTGATGGAGCTTGAGAGGACCTGCAAAGAATGGGAGAAACTGCCCCAAAAATAGGTGTGCCAAGCTTGCAGCATCATATTCAAAAAGGCTTGAGGGCTGCAATTGGTGTCAAAGGTGCTTCAACAAAGGCTGTGAAATACAGTGAAACCTCAGATTGCGAGTAACGCGGTTAATGAGCGTTTCGCAATACAAGCATTTTTTTTGTAAAATCCTTGTTTGCGAGTGTTGTCTGCAGGATTCAAGCCACAGCGGTGTGCAGTACCACATTTGGCCAGAGGTGCGGGGGGCGCTGGAGCCGTTCGGAAATACTCAGTTCCCGAGCCTGAGTTCAGCCGAGCTGTCCCAGAGCCTTTCCGAGGCTCTCTGGCACCCCCCACCTCTGGCCACATGCGGTATTGCATGCCATTGAAGTCAAAGCGGAACAAATTATTTTCCTTTCCATTGACTTCTATGGGGAAACTCGCTTTGATATGCGAGCGCTTTGGTTTACGAGCATTCTCCTGGAACGGATTATGCTCGTAATCCAAGGTCCCACTGTACTTATGTACATGTGATTATTTAGCAAAGATTTCAAACAAACTTCATTCACGTTGTCATTAAGGGGTATTGTTTGTAGAGATTTTAGGAAAATAATGAATTGAATCCACTTTGGAATAAGGCATAACAAATTGTGGAAAAAGTTAACCGCTGTGAATACTTTTCGGATGCACTGTAAGTACGGATATGGGTATAAGTTGGGAGGGGTTGGGACTTTGCGTGAGGTGTATGTGGTGGAACCAAAGCATGATCATGTGGATATAAATAAATGTAATTTATTAATACACCAAAAAATTTATGTTTCATAACACAATGTGATTTGTATAAGAATTTGGACAATTCATTAACCAATAACATTATGGCAATACAGCACATGGTAAAGAGATTTTACATACATAGTTCCCCATGTAGTGGATAAAACAAGTCACAGCATAAAATGATAAAACCATCTATAATTGTTAAAATAGGATTTTTTACTCACCGTAAAATCCTTTTCTCTGAGTCCATGGACCGACACAGCTTCTCTATTGACAAAGTGGGTATTATCCGTTAATTAGGAGTGACTAGGCAGAAAAACTTGTAAAAAGTGTTGCATCACACCTTCTACAGTACCACCCAGGGGGCGGACCCTCTGGGTATAACCTCTCAGTCTGCATCTCGCAGATCAGTTCGTCAAAAAGCAGTTCAAACTTAAAAGGAGGGGTGGGTGCTGTGTCGGTCCATGGACTCAGAGAAAAGAATTTTACGGTGAGTAAAAAATCCTATTTACTCTTTCGTCCATGGACCGACACAGCTTCTCTATTGACAAAGTGGGACGTCCCAAAGCAGTGTCAGAGAAAAAACGAGGGGTGGTAACAGCATAAAAATAAACTTCACCCCAAAACACAAAACAGCACTCCTCCAACGGAGGAGTTGCAACTCTAAACAGCCGCTTGCAAAACCTTGCGGCCGAAAGAGGCATCCAAAGATGCACCTACATCAACTTTGTAGAATTTTGTGAAAGTGTGAGCGGACGACCAAGTCGCCGCTTTACATAATTGGGAAACAGACGCTTGATGTCGGAAAGCCCAAGAGGCACCTATTGCCCTGATCGAATGCGCCGTGACAGGAAAGGGGGGCGCTTGACCCTTTAAGGCGTAAGCCTGGATTACTATCTGTCGGATCCACCTAGAGATGGTGGCCGATGAGACTGCTTGGCCCTTCTTGGGACCAGCCACCGAAACAAACAGTGAGTCTGACTTCCGGAACAGGGAATTAGCAGATAGGTATACTCTCAAAGCTCGGACAACGTCCAAGGAATGCAACGCCGACTCCTTAGGATTCGACGGCTGAGGACACAAGGATGGAAGTACAATGTCTTCATTGAGATGAAAAGCCAAAACGACTTTCGGAAGAAAGGAAGGCTGCGGCCGCAGCACCACCTTATCCTTGTGGAAAATCAAATAGGGAGCCTTGCAGGACAAGGCTGCCAGCTCAGAGACTCGTCTAACTGACGTAACAGCCACCAAAAAGACCACTTTCTGAGAAAGTGTCAACAGGGGAATATCTCTAATATTCTCAAACGGTGCCTTCTGAAGCACCGAGAGGACCAGGTTCAAGTCCCACGGAGGTAGTGGGGGACGGACCGGAGGAGCCACATGTCGAACCCCCTGCACAAAAGTACTCACGAGAGAGTGAGTCGCCAGGGGTCGCTGAAAAAAGACAGCCAGGGCAGATATCTGTCCCTTAATCGTACTTAGGGCAAGCCTTTGGTCCACCCCATGCTGTAAAAACAGCAGGATTCTGGAAACCAAATAAGTACGCGGATGCCATTTCATCTCCTCACACATGGAGATGTAGGCCTTCCAAGTGCGGTGATAAACCTTCCTAGAGGACGGTTTCCGAGCACTTCTCATCGTAGAGATTACTGAATCTGACAGGCCCCGGTCTCTCAGTACCTGGTTCTCAACAGCCATGCCGTTAAAGCCAATGACTGTAAAGCAGGATGGAGTATGGGACCTTGCGATAGCAGGTCCTTCCGTAGTGGTAGGCAACAGGGGATGTCTGCTACCAGACGTACTAGATCGGCGTACCAAGGACGCTGAGGCCAATCTGGAGCGATTAGAATCATTGGAATTCCCTCTGCCTCCACTCTGCGGAGCAGAAGAGGAAGAAGCCTTAAGGGAGGGAAGGCATGGATTAGCCGATACTGACCCCACGATGCCACCAACACGTCCGTTGCGTCTGCCCATGGGTCTCTTGACCGGGCCACAAACCTCAATACCTTCCGATTGAGTCGGGAAGCCAGAAGATCTACGTCTGGTGTGCCCCATCTTTGGCAGAGGAGTTGGAACACCTCCGGGTGTAAGGACCATTCTCCCTGGTCCAGCATCTGGCGGCTCAGGTAGTCCACCTGCCAGTTTTCCACACCCGGAATGTACACGGCCGACAGTGCCGGTACGCTCCTCTCTGCCCACTTCAGGATGCGAGTGACCTCCGATGCTGCAGCTGAGCTTCTTGTTCCTCCTTGATGATTGACATATGCCACTGCTGTGGCGTTGTCTGACTGGATCCTGACTGGACGCCCTTGCAGCTTCTGAGACCATTTGAAGAGGCACAGTCTGATCGCCCGGATCTCCAGGACATTGATTGGCAGGAGGGCTTCCTCTGGGGTCCAGCGACCTTGTGCCGACTGAACACCCCAGACTCCCCCCCAACCTGTAAGGCTGGCGTCCGTCGTTATTACTATCCAGTAAACCGGAAGAAATGACTTCCCGGCCAGAAGAGCCGGTGCTGTCAGCCACCATACCAGGGATCTCATGACTAGGTGGCTCACTCGGATTTGACAATCCAGAGATGAAGGGCATCTGTTCCATCTGGACAGAACTTCCTTCTGTAACACTCGTGTGGTATTGAGCATATGGGACTGCCTCGAAGGAGGCTACCATGAGGCCCAACACTCGCATGCCAAAACGGAGTGACGACCAATTCCTGGAAGTCAGCTGCCGTACTGCAGCCCCGAAGGGTCTGCAACCTCTCCACAGGGAGGAATACCTTTGCCTCTGAGGAATCCAGAATCAACCCCAGGTACACTAGGCATTGAGTGGGCACCATACTGACCTTTGCGTGTTTAGTATCCAACCACAGTCTCGAAGAGTCTGACAGGTAATGGACACGCTTACCTCTAAATTCTGAGCTTAAAGACGCCTTCAGTAGAAGGTCGTCCAAGTAGCCCATGATAGCGATACCCCGCTGTCTTAGAAGTGCAAAAATCGGAGCGAGCACCTTGGTGAACGTTCTGGGTGCTGAGGCAAGGCCAAACGGGAGGGCCACAAACTGGTAGTGGTTCTTCCCGACAGCAAATCACAGAGACTTCTGGTGTCTGGAGTATATGGGAACATGCAGGTATGCGTCCTTGATGTCCAAGGAGGCCAGAAAGTTCCCCGGATGGAGAGCCGTGACTACAGATCGAACCGACTCCATCCGAAATCTTTGTACTTTCACAAAGCAATTGAGGGCTCTGAGATCCAAGATTGGACGAACCCCCTCCTTCTTCGGCACAATAAACAGATTTGAGTAAAAACCCTGACCCGTTCCTGTTCTGGAACTGGAATAACTACCTCACGTTCCAGTAGACCCTGGACCGCCCCATACAGGGCCTCCCGACGGGTCAGTAGTAGCTGGAGATTGGAGGTGATGAATCTGTCTGGTGGACAAGAGAGAAATTCTATCTTGTAGCCTGAGGAGATTACTTCGCAAACCCACCTGTCGGAGACTAGAGCTGTCCACTAAATCACGAATTTGCGAAGACGTCCCCCCACCCGAGAGCTGGGTGGGGGCGGACCTTCATGCGGACGCAGATTTGTCCGCAGGCTTGTTGGGTATGCGGGACCAAGGACGCCTTTGTCCTTGGGCAGGCGCTTTATCGGCCTGGGGTCTTTTCCCTGTCGCCCTAGGGGGACGAAAAAAACGCTTGCGTGCAGTAAAGGAGGGCCCTTGCTAATTTGGGGAAGCAAAGTGCTTTTACCTCCTGTGGCATCCTTGATGATGTCATCCAGAGAAGCCCCAAAAAGTTTGTCGCCCTTAAAAGGCAGATTCAACAGGGCTTTCTTGGAAGTCTGGTCCGCAGACCAGCCTTTTAGCCAGATCAGGCGGCGTATTGCTACTGCATAAACCGAAGCTTTAGACAGCAGGGGAATAGTATCCATGTCTGACTCACAGACAAACCTAAGGCCCTGGACCAACTGGTCGGCCAATGTTATCTCATCAGGAGCATCTCGCTCCTTAACCCCTGGAGTAGCAATCTTGCCCATTCAGTAAGTGTCTGAGACACTAGGGCCAATCCCGGGAGTACTGCCAAGCCTACCACTGAGTATAGGTAGCAAGCGAGTGCTTCAGCCTTCTTATCCACAGGGTCCTTGAAAACAGTAGCCCCTTCTACAGGAATTGTGGTGGCTCTATTAAGTCTGGACACCGGAGGGTCCACTATAGGGGGAGAGGTCCATTTCTTCAGAAAACTCCTCAAAGGGGTACCGTACCGCAAACCTCTTTGGGGCTGTAAAGACCCTCAGTGGGTTCTCCCATTCCTTGTATAAGAGTTTATCAAAAGACACACAAGGGAACACCTTAGCAGTGCGGGCAGGTCTATAAAACCCAGGTGGACCAGAGTCTCTGCTGCTTCTGCAGTATTTTCCAACTTTAGCGTATCCCGCACTGCAGTAATAAGGTCAGATACCAATGCCGTCTCGCGTACTGACCTGGACTTGGAGTGCTCCTCACTGTCCGGTCACGGTCTGCAGTCTCTGATGCGTCAGCATCTGGGCCCTGAGCCGTAGCTGGACCTGGTTCTGCATCAGAATTATCCCCAGAAGCTTGCAAGGGACGGGGCGTTTACTACCCCCTGTATTCCCGTGTGCTGCTTCCACCCTGGCAGCAAACGCCTCTAGGATTGCCGTCATAGCGTTCATAGACACCTCAGGGGCACCAGTTGCTAAATCTGGTGTTTCAGGGGAGAAGACATCTGGCTCAGATGCCATGCTGACCACACGCTGACACCCACAGGGCTCCAGGCAAGATATCAATAGGCCACCCTCCTGCGCTGCAGAGATGCTGGGTTACCCAGAGGACTGACCACCCTGGACCGGTACTGCTATGCTGCCGTGTGCTGCGCCTGTGATGCTGTCCCACTGCTGCTGTGTCAGTCTGCTTCTTTTATCAGCACTTCCTGTGTGAATTTTCGCGCCAGTGTAGTGTAATGCACCCAAGAGGCCGGAGGCTCTCGCAAAATGGTTGCCAAAAACGTCTGTATGGAAGATAATGTGGGCTCTAAGAAAATGGCCGCCGAGCCGAAGATAGAGGTCAAGCAGCCGTAGCCCACAAAAAGATGGCCGCCGAATGGCAATATATACATACAGGGTGGACAAACATGGCCGCCGATCAGCTGATAGGGGCCAGTGGGTGTGGCCTTACCACAGGAAGATGGCCGCCGGGCAGTCACAAGAGGCCGAACACGGCATGGACCACCTCAAAATGGCCGCAGACAGCATGGAGGAGGAAGCACACACACAGGTAAGCAGAAATGACATTTCTTTTAAATGTTAGTTACAGCCAGCCCCGCTCCAGTGGAACCCCTTAGGTGACCCCCAACACCCAGCAACCTTTAGCTAGAAGCCCAGGGAGGAGGGAAAGGCAGGGAGAGAGGGAAGAAAGGGGCCACAACCACTTACTTGATCTCTCCAGGAATGTCCAGCTAAATCACCCAGCCGAGGCAGGGGAGTTTTACTTGCCTATCCTGCTTGTATTATGCTGGAAGACATTCCAAACAGATCATCGTCCGCGCACGGAAGGTGACTGTTGGCCAGGCATGCTGTGATTGGACCCAAAAGGGACGATCATATGTATGCCCTGGAGCGTGACGCTCACCGGACAGGCTGCTGCGACTCGGCCGAAAGGTCAGCCGAAGCTGAGCGGTCCGATGCAGGCCCTGGAGCGTAGGCTCACCGGCCACCCGTGGAGCGACGGGCATGTCGTGGAAAACCCAGCGCGTAGCTAGGGTCAGCACACACTCGATGGCCGAAACTGGGGAGACTACAAGGATCGAGGATCCAGCCTGTCACCCAGTCGGCAGTTGATCGAAGATCGCAGGAAACAACAAATATAGCAAAAAAAAAAATATATATATATATATATATATATCTTTTTTCCCCCGGACCAATGGGCCGAAGGGAGCCATGTCCTACTCCTTGCTAGACAGAAAAAAACTGATCTGCGAGATGCAGACTGAGAGGTTATACCCAGAGGGTCCGCCCCCTAGGCGGTACTGTAGAAGGTGTGATGCAACACTTTTTACAAGTTTTTCTGCCTAGTCACTCCTAATTAACGGATAATACCCACTTTGTCAATAGAGAAGCTGTGTCGGTCCATGGACGAAAGAGTAAAAATATTTTGTTGATGCATCGGAAATAAGCTTGACGCGTTTCGCGGGATTATACCCACTGGTCAGGAGCACGATGCATCAAATTCTGAAAGAGAAAGGGATAAAAAAAAGAGACCAATGATGCACTGCAATGACCCATGGGGAAAATAAGAAAAAATAAAAATGAGGACCGTCTGTGCCCACTTATTATCCAAAGAGAAACCATGTGAAGCCATATGCCCAAAGGAACGGCCATGGAGGTCTCACCCGGGAACTGGGGAGGAGAACCCAGGAAGAATAGGGACCAAGAGCCCAGGCCCCCATAGTGACCTAGGTGAAGGGTCTTGGTGTTGTGGTTGGGAAGAGGTTCTATAAAGTAAAAATAAATTGTATAAGTGATGTGTAATCATCAAATGTGAAAATATATGAAGGGTGGGGCCTGTAACCGCAGTATAAAAATATTATGGACCACCTCGTCAAGGTGACAAGAGATGAACGGCCAGCTCAAAGGAAGCATGAAAAAGTGATAAAGAAAATGAAAAAAAAAAGGGGGGGAAAAAGAAAAAGGGGCAAGGAGAATTTAGTGCAAAAAAGATTGTTGAAGTGAAAGAAAGAAAAATATTAATAATGTGCACAGGAATGCTCACTGTGCTTTTACCTTGATAGGACATAGCAAGAAGTGAATTAAAGAAGCCAGGCTGGCAAAGCACTGGTCTAAATGTCAATGGGTGTGCTTTCCTGACAGTGGGCTGACACAAGACGCTAGCATGGCGCCTCATCACACACGCATTTATTCCAGCTTGGCAGACACGAGGAGTGTCTTTCCGGGGGCTCGCCGGGCAGTTCTCCACCATGTGCCATGCTAGCGTGACGTCGGGGGACAACCCACGGTCATTTCGGGTTCACGCTTCGTTCCCCATCTTCTGTCAGCCCGTCAGGACAGCACACCCATTGACATTTAGACCAGTGCTTTGCCAGCCTGGCTTCCTTTATTCACTTCTTGCTATGTCCTATCAAGGTAAAAGCACACAGGTGATATAGTTGAATCGAGCACTAATCACAATACCTTTAACATCAAGCAATTCATTAATTGCAATACCAAGTTTGTGGTATATGTGATAAAGTGCGAATCATGTAACATCCAGTACGTCGGAAGAATGACCCGTAGACTCAAGGACAGTTTGTATGACCATTTGTATGATATCCAGAAGGATAGGAATACGAATGTTGCCAGGCATTGGGTCTCCGTGCACCACAAGAACGTATTAAGTCTCTCCATACAGGGGATTGAGAAGATCAATACACCTGTTAGGGGGGGAGATAGGTTCAGGACACTGTGCAGGCGTGAGGTCTTTTGGATTTTCCCGTTGGATACGAGAATACCGGCTGGCCTCAACTTTGAATGGGATGTTTCCCACTACTATGATTAGTCCTCGCGCCTGCACAGTGTCCTTTCCAAAGTGTATTTTCCTACATGCAGTATGGAAGCTGTAGTTTACAGCTGACAACTTATTTTTGTTTTGTTCTGTTTTGCTTTGTTCACTCTGATTTAGCCCCTTGGTGGTGGGGACACCACCATGTATATGTATGTATATATATATATATATATACACACACACACACACACACACACACACCATTGGGTGCTGGTTAGGACTCTTTTGCAACATCGCCAACATCTACAACACCACCATTCTCCATTGTTGCTTGCCAGCCATGTAATATTCTAAAGTTCTGCTATTTTTAAAGGGACTCTGTCTTTTCCCTTTTTTCCTATTAGTTCTGGATTTTTTCATCCATACACCATTCAGGAAATTGAACGGACTTGGTCTTCTCTTTTGCACAATCTTCCAACTAGTGGCTGATTGACTTCGTTTTTAATTGTGTTTTAATTTTATATGCTGGTGTTTTACATATTGTATATATGTGTGTTTTGGTCATTTTTTGTTTTGTTTTAGGTCATATTATATGAAAGAGAGTTTAGTTGTATCTTAGCACATAGTGGTACTGTGGATACATGAATGAGCGTGTGCCACGTCCTATGATTGTAGAAAAAGGAATTGTGGGGGACTTTGGACTTTATAGGCACAAATTAAACAGGATACAATTGTGAAAAAATATTACAATTTTATTAATTTACAGAAAGTAACATTAAAAAGGTTTTCTAAAAACCCATTTAAGCAATTATATGTATGGGCCAACCAGGTACAATCACTGGAACAAACCTAGGACGGGGGATGAGACATGGGAAGAGGACGAAGGGGGAAGGAAGAATGAGGGAAGGTAAGGTATGGGAGGGAATGAGATAAAGGGTAGAATTGCCAGTTAGAACCGATGCCAGCCGAGCCGACGGTGAGGCACAAGCCAGGTAGATGTTAAGCTAGAACAGAAATAATTTAAATATTGATACCATGATTGGTCTGCGTCCTCATGTACCATGGGTTTTCGTGTCCTCTTGCTGTCCTATGAGCTACTGTCCGGTTGACTAGTTCTCTCTTATTTTTATGTACTGTTACTTATAGAAGCATCTATTAGGTAACCACGATATTTCTAACACATTATATTTCTATTTTATTAGCTTTGTATGCTGTTGCTTTCTGAAGAAGCGTGTTTTCACGCGAAACTTGTTAAAGCTGTGGACCTTACTGGGTACTATAATTCTAGCCTTCACTGTCGGTATCTAGCTAAACGTTTGGACCTTACGGTATTCGGAGAGTTATTTTCCTATAGACCCTACTGTTACTGTATATTTTGTATCCCTCAGTGATTGTACCTGGTTGGCCCATACATATAATTGCTTAAATGGTTTTTAGAAAACCTTTTTAATGTTACTTTCTGTAAATTAATACAATTTTTATATTTTTTCACAATTGTATCCTGTTTAATTTGTGCCTATAAAGTCCAAAGTCCCCCACAATTCCTTTTTCTTAGGTCATATTATGTTCAATTTTGTGATTGTGGATCACGTCTAGCCCTCATGAATACACACATACTGCTCACATAAGTTAATTTACACTCAGTATTCATGGGTTATACGTG
Source organism: Rana muscosa (assembly GCA_029206835.1). NCBI lineage: Eukaryota > Metazoa > Chordata > Amphibia > Anura > Ranidae > Rana > Rana muscosa. Next base: position 2,731,543 of record JARGYO010000230.1, read on the forward strand.
TCCTCTATTTGTGGCATCTTATGATAGACAGGCATGTGTATTTTTGTTTCACACATTCATGGATTTGATTTCTCTTATTCAATATGTGTCTGGATTCCGCAACAAGGTTTCGGATTCCCATGACACATTTGTCTAAATTTATGCCACAGATGTAGCGATATCGTGCATTAGTCAAATGCACTATTCGCACACAAGTGTTTATAGTTGGACTGGTTACTCAGATAATCTTTTCATTTTCAACATTACACCCCATTCATGTTACACATACACACATGCCCCTCTTTGAAATTTGAAATGTGAAATATTTTAACCACTTAAGCCCCGGACCATTTGGTAGCTAAAGGACCAGAGGTGAATTCAGAATTTTGCACTGCGCTGCTTTAACTGTAAATTGTGCGGACATGCAATGTTGTACCCAAACAAAATTTGCGTCCTTTTCTTCCCACAAATAGAGCTTTCTTTTAATGGTATTTGATTGCCTCTGCGATTTTTATTTTTTGCGATATAAACGGAAAAAGACCGAAAATTTTGAAAAAAAATGATATTTTCTTTTTGTTATAAGAAAAATCGAATAAACTCAATTTTAGTCATACATTTAGGCCAAAATGTATTCAGCCACATGTCTTTAGTAAAAAAATGTCAATAAGCGTATATTTATCGGTTTGCGCAAAAGTTATAGCGTTTACAAACTAGGGTACATTTTCTGGAATTTACACAGCTTTTAATTTATGACTGCCTATCTCATTTCTTGAGGTGCTAAAATGACAGGGCAGTACAAACCCCCCCCCCCAAATGACCCCATTTTAGAAAGTAGACACCCCAAGGAAATTGCTGAGAGGCATGTTGAGCCCATTGAATATTTTTTTTTTTGTCCCAAGTGATTGAATAATGACAAAAAAAAAAAAAAAAATTACAAAAAGTTGTCACTAAATGATATATTGCTCACACATGCCATGGTTATATGTGGAATTGCACTCCAAAATACATTCTGCTGCTTCTCCTGAGTACGGGGATACCACATGTGTGGGACTTTTTAGGAGTTCAAAACCCCCCCAAATGACCCCATTTTGGAAAGTAGACACCCCAAGCTATATACTGAGAGGCATGTCGAGTCCATGGAATATTTTATATGTTGACACAAGTTGCGGAAAAAATAATTATTTATTTTTTTTTGCACAAAGTTGTCACTAAATGATATATTGCTCAAACATGCCATGGGCATATGTGGAATTACACCCCAAAATACATTCTGTTCTCCTGAGTACGGGGATACCACATGTGTGAGACTTTTTAGGAGCCTAGCCACGTACGGGACCCCGGAAACCAAGCACCGCCTCCAGGATTTCTAAGGGCGCAAATTTTTGATTTCACTCCTCACTACCTATCACAGTTTTGAAGGCCATAAAATGCCAAAATAGCACAAAACCCCCCCAAATGACCCCATTTTGGAAAGTAGACACCCCAAGCTGTTTGCTGAGAGGCATGGTGAGTATTTTACAGCTCTCATTTGTTTTTGAAAATGAAGAAAGAACATTTTTTTTTTTCTTTTTTTTTTCAATTTTCAAAACTTTGTGACAAAAAGCGAGATCTGCAAAATACTCACAATACCTCTCAGCAAATAGCTTGGGGTGTCTACTTTCCAAAATTGGGTCATTTGGGGGGGTTTTGTGCCATCTGGGCATTCCATGGCCTCCGAAACTGTGATAGGCAGTGAGAAGTGAAATCAAAAATTTACACCCTTAGAAAGCCTGAAGGCGGTGCTTGGATTTTGGGGTCCCGTACGCGGCTAGGCTCCCAAAAAGTCTCACACATGTGGTATCCCCGTACTCAGGAGAACAGAATGTATTTTGGGGTGTAATTCCACATATGCCCATGGCATGTTTGAGCAATATATCATTTAGTGACAACTTTGTGCAAAAAAAAAAAAAATTATTTTTTCCGCAACTTGTGTCAACATATAAAATATTCCATGGACTCGACATGCCTCTCAGTATATAGCTTGGGGTGTCTACTTTCCAAAATGGGGTCATTTGGGGGGGGGTTTTGAACTGTTCTGGCATTTTATACACAACATTAGGAAGCTTACATCCACTCTTCTAACCACTTGAAGACAAAGCCCTTTTTGACACTTTTTGTTTACATGAAAACATATTTTTTTTTGCAAGAAAATTATGTTGAACCCCCAAACATTATATATATTTTTAAAGCAAAGGCCCTACAGAATAAAATAGTGGGTGTTGCATTTTTCTTTTTTGTACATCACGGGACACAGAGCGACTTAGTCATTACTAATGGGTTATATAGATTACCTTCAGGTGCTGGCACTGGCCACTTCCAAACCGGAAGTACCCTCCCCTATATAAGCCCCTCCCATCCGGGAGCACCTCAGTTTTTTGCCAGTGTCTAAGGTGTTGGCCAAAGAGTAACGTGTTTTCACTGGGCTTGCGTACAGGTTCTTTTGGGCCTTAGTAAGCTGTTCCGGATCCCACCAAAAAAGCTTCATAGCTAAACGGTCGGTACCCGGGCCTTGCAGCGGAAGAGCAAGGTTTTGCCTGTAATGCCTCTCTTAGGAGGGCTGGACCCTGGGATCCAGAGCTCTGGTCATACCCACGACCAAGATGTTGTCTGTGCAGGGTGCTATACAGGTCCAGGGGAGTGGAATCCTTGGGGACCCGGTCCCTGAAGGTTTAATTACAATGCCTGCCGTGATAGGTGAAGTTTGGGCTTCTGTGGACCAAACAGAGTCCTGCGGCGGGGATCAGGTAAGTGGGGGCCCCCAGGAACTTGGTTCTATTGGGGGACCCCCAAGCCTAATTTGTCTTTCTGTCTGTTACCTAACGGTATTCCCGCTAATATCTGTGTATGCCTGTAACTACTGAAAATGTAAAATTTTAATAGTAGTCAAGAAAAAAAAAAAGAGGACCGCGGTACCTGTGTTAAACCACTAGAGGCCGCTGTGGTCCATTTTTCTTGTCATGTGGATCTTTGGTTTTCTCAAGTCAAAAGATCCAGGCAGTTGGTAAGTTTCTCTGTGGGAATCCACTTCCTCTGCCCTGTTGCTGCGCTCATCCACCGCACAGGCCCTCCGGCAAAAAGGGCCCTGGCTCCTAGTCCCTGTTTGGTTTCGAAAAGGGCGCCAATGGCGCACGGGCGAGCGCGGGCGCGCGCCTCCTATGAAAAAAAAGGGGCGGGGCGGGTGGATGACGCTCGATGCGCGCCACGGCGCTTCTGCGCATGTGCAGGCGTCCCAGCTTGTATAAAGACACAGTACAAGTGTCAGCTGGATGCAAACAGAGCTAGCAACAAACAGTGGCACACAGAGGCGGTTGATGCAGGCATCCCCATAGAAAGGCACTTTAGTGGACACCAGCTGGTATATAGCAGCAACTTTGTTAGACTATTACCAGCAAAATTGGTGTATGACGACGGGAATACCTCAGCTTTGTGCTTAAAGGATATGTCGTCCAGACGCTCCGGAAATAGATCTTCCAGGAAGCCAAAGGGGTCTCCATCGGGCTCTGAGGATATTGGGCATGCTTGTACTGCACCAATCTCCCCTGAGAATTCAGAGGTCAGTAGCCATAGAAACCCCGCAGGAGTGCCTGGTGCTGCGGCTGTCCCCAGTCCACCTGCTCCTGTATATATAACAGAGGAGGTTTTATCCTCAACTCTGGGAGGATTGGAAGAGAGATTAACAGCATTGATCGCTGCTTCCCTGTCACAGGGAAAGCGCGTCCGATCTCCGTCTCCTCCTTCAGAGTGCCTGTTAGTGGAGGAACAGCCCCACACAGGGATCGACCTACCTGAAGGGGATCAGGATGAGGTTGATTCAGTTATGGAGGAATCAACAGTGGAAGAACCTTTCTCAGCATCTCAGGCTGAAAGATTATGGGTTCAGTCTCTGACTAACATGGTCCGATCAGCATTTAAAATGCCTCTGGCGGAACCACCATCCACTACGGTTTCCTCGCTGGGGTCGCTAAAAGCTCCCCAGGCTGTCTGTTCCTTCCCAATCCACCCTTTATTAGAAGGGCTTATTTACCAGGATTGGGAGCATCCTGATAAAATATTTGCTCCCCCCAAGAGATTTCCGGTGATCTATCCCATGGAGGATAAGTTCATAAAAAAATGGAGGGTCCCTACAGTGGACGCAGCCATCTCTTCTGTGAACAAATCACTGACATGTCCAGTAGATAATGTTCCAATGTTCAAAGACCCAATAGATAAAAAATTGGAGTCTTTACTAAAATCTGCTTTCTCTACAGCAAGCATGGTGACACAACCTGCGGTAGCAGCGATTGGAGTCTGCCAAGCAGTGAAAGATCAGTTGAAACAAGTCTTAAGGGACTTACCATATCAGCAGGCTCTTGCCCTAGCTGACCTGCCTAGAGCCTTGTGTTTTGCGGTGGACGCCATAAAGGATACAATCCAATAGGCCTCCCGCTTTACGCTGTCTATAGTACATATGCGTAGGCTTCTGTGGCTCAAAAACTGGTCTGCTGAAGCTCCCTGTAAGAAACTGCTGGTTAGCTTCCCATTTCATGGAGAACGCTTATTTGGAGAAGATCTGGACAAATATATCCAGAAAATTTCTGCCGGTAAAAGTTCACTCTTACCGGTTAAGAACAAGAGTAGAAGTCCTTCTTTTAAGAGGCCTACTTCTCCAGTCCCGGGCACATCGGCTGTGAAGCAGTTCCGACGGCCTCCGCGGTCAAATTCAGGGGGCAGAAATCAGGGACAATCACAGGGTAACAAGAAGCCCTGGATCAAGAGAGGTACAAAACCTCCCCCCAAGTCATGAAGCGTTGCCCCCACTCAATCGGGTGGGGGGAAGGCTTCAGTTGTTCACAGAGACCTGGCGGGACACCATCAGAGACAGATGGGTGCTCTCCGCAGTAAGTCTGGGATACAAGCTGGAGTTAAAAGGCACTCCTCCTGCCCAATTTATGAGGTCAAACGTGCCAAGAGATCCCCAGAAGAGAGGATCCCTCCTTCTGGCACTAGAACAACTATTGCTCCAAGGTGTAATCATGAAGGTTCCCCTGGAAGAAAGCGGATTCGGGTTTTACTCGAACCTTTTCACAGTCCCCAAACCAAATGGGGACGTGAGGGCCATATTAAATCTAAAAGGGCTAAACAAGTTCCTAAATATCAGGACTTTTCGGATGGAGTCGATCCGATCGGTGGCCACCGCCCTACAAGGGCAGGAATGGTTAGCCTCGATCGACATAAGGGATGCTTATCTGCATATTCCCATCTTTCCGGCCCACCAGAAATTTCTACGCTTTGCAGTAGAAGGGCGCCATTTTCAGTTCAGAGCCTTACCTTTCGGTCTGGCCACAGCACCACGAGTGTTCACAAAAATTCTGGCCCCATTATTGGCCAATCTAAGAACACAAGGTGTAACGATAATGGCATATCTAGACGACCTGCTACTAATAGACCACTCAGTGGAAAAGCTGGAAGTAGCTATTCACAAGACAATCAAGTATCTGGAATATCACGGTTGGATTATCAACCGGGACAAGTCAGCTCTAAGACCAGTCAAAAGTCTGGAATACTTAGGGCTAAGGCTGGATTCAAATCAGAGAAAGATTTTCTTACCTCCAGAGAAGGTGTCGTCTTTAAAAGATTTGACCCACTTAGTGGGTACAAAAAGAAAACCATCCATACGCCTCTGCATGAGGCTGCTGGGAAAAATGGTGGCTTCATTCGAAGCGGTACCCTACGGTCAATTCCATTCAAGGAATTTGCAAAGGGCCATACTGTCAGCCTGGAACAAAAAAGTTCAGGCTTTAGACTTACCAATGTCCCTGTCCCCTTCCGTTCGCAAGAGCCTCCATTGGTGGTTGGTGCCCCAGAATCTGGAAAAAGGGAAACCCTTCAGTCCGGTTTCTTGGAAGGTAGTCACTACAGATGCCAGCCTCATAGGCTGGGGGGCAGTACTGGAGCAATGGTCTCTCCAGGGCAAGTGGTCAGAAGCAGAAAAGGCCCTGCCCATCAATCTCTTAGAGATACGAGCAGCCCGGTATGCCCTAGTAGCATGGACATCCAAACTCCAAGGGTCCCCTGTCAGAATTCAATCAGACAATGCCACAGCAGTGGCATATATCAATCACCAGGGTGGCACCAGGAGTCGTGCAGCCCAGAGGGAAGCAAATTGCATCCTGGAGTGGGCAGAAAAATATGTCCCAGCCATATCCGCGGTTTTCATCCCAGGAGTGGAAAATTGGAGAGCGGACTTTTTAAGTCGCCAACAATTATGCCCGGGGGAATGGTCTCTTCACCCCGAGGTTTTCCAGGCAATATGCCAGCGGTGGGGAACACCGGATGTAGATCTGCTAGCATCCAGATTCAACGCAAAGGTGGACAGATTTGTGTCTCGCACAAGGGATCCTCTAGCTTGCGGCTCGGATGCCCTAGTGTTCCCTTGGGATCAGTTCAAGCTGATATATGCATTCCCACCGCCACAATTGTTACCGCGATTACTCCGCAGAATCAGGGTAGAAAAGAAACCAGTGATTCTGGTGGCTCCAGCGTGGCCCCGAAGGGCATGGTACGCGGAGATTGTAAAAATGTCAGTGAGGAGTCCTTGGAACCTCCCACATCGTCCGGACCTGCTGTCGCAGGGACCGATATACCACCCTTCCTTACCAGCCCTAGGTTTGACGGCCTGGCTATTGAAGCCCACATTCTGAAAAAGAGAGGGCTCTCTAATTCTGTGGTATCTACCATGATCAATGGCAGGAAGCCGGTATCCAGGCAGATCTATTATAGGATCTGGAAAGCGTACATTACGTGGTGTGAGGCCAAGAAATGGCATCCACGGAAGTACGTGATAGGGAGGATTTTGGACTTCCTACAGTGGGCTGTAGATAGGAAGCTGGCCTTGAGTACTATCAAGGGTCAGATTTCGGCCTTGTCAATATTTTTTCAAAGGCCCTTGGCTTCGCATTCACTAGTCAAAGCTTTCATACAAGGAGTGATGCGTATTAGCCCTCCGGTTAGTATTCCCATATGTCCTTGGGACTTAAACCTGGTTCTGTCGGTTCTACAGAAACAACCGTTTGAACCATTGCAACACATTTCCTTGGTTCTTCTCACCAGGAAATTGATTTTCTTAGTAGCCGTTTGTTCGGCTAAAAGAGTATCGGAATTAGCCGCCTTGTCCTGTAAGGAGCCATATCTGGTTGTCCATAAGGACAGAGTAGTATTACGTCCTCATCCAGCCTTTCTTCCTAAGGTGGTATCGAGGTTTCATTTGAACCAAGATGTGGTTCTTCCTTCTTTTTTCCCCAAACCTAGCTCGGTAGAGGAAAAGTTATTACATTCTTTGGATGTAGTAAGAGCAGTTAAAGCTTATCTAAAAGCCACTGCTCAGATTCGCAGAACGGATACTTTGTTTATTCTGCCGGAAGGCCCTAAAAAGGGTCAGGCAGCATCAAAATCTACTTTAGCCAAGTGGATTCGACAGGTCATAATACAAGCCTATGGCTTGAGAAAGAGACCGCCTCCGTTCAAAGTTAGGGCGCACTCCACAAGAGCAGTTGGAACTTCATGGGCAGTGCATCACCAGGCCTCCCTGGCTCAAGTATGTAAGGCCGCAACATGGTCTTCGGTACACACGTTTACTAGATTCTACCAGGTAGACGTTAGAAGTCAGGAGGATGTCGCCTTTGGGCGCAGTGTGTTGCAGGCCGCAAAAGATCCTCATGCCTGATGGCGCCCAGCTTATGTATCCCTCCCCTCATTTGGCATTGCTTTGGGACGTCCCATTAGTAATGACTAAGTCGCTCTGTGTCCCGTGATGTACGAAAAAGAAAAAGGGATTTTTATAACAGCTTACCTGTAAAATCCTTTTCTTGGAGTACATCACGGGACACAGAGCTCCCACCCCTCTTTTTGGGACACTTATTGCTTGGCTACAAAACTGAGGTGCTCCCGGATGGGAGGGGCTTATATAGGGGAGGGTACTTCCGGTTTGGAAGTGGCCAGTGCCAGCACCTGAAGGGAATCTATATAACCCATTAGTAATGACTAAGTCGCTCTGTGTCCCGTGATTTACTCCAAGAAAAGGATTTTACAGGTAAGCTGTTATAAAAATCCCTTTTTTTTTTCTACACAGTATTTGCGCAGCGATTTTTCAAACGCATTTTTTTGGGAAAAAATACACTTTTTTTTATTTTAATGCACTAAAACACACTATATTGCCCAAATGTTTGATGAAATAAAAAAGATGATCTTAGGCCGAGTATATAGATACCAAACACGACATGCTTTAAAATTTCGCACAAACGCGCATTGGCGACAAACTACATACATTTTTAAAAGCCTTTAAAAGCATTTACAGGTTACCCCGTTAGATTTACAGAGGTCTACTGCTAAAATTACTGCCCTCGATCTGACCTTCGCGGTGATACCTCACATGCATGGTGCAATTGCTGTTTACATATGACGCCAGACCGACGCTTGCGTTCGCCATTGGGCAAGAGCAGGGCAGGACAGGGGTGCTGCTTTTTTTTTTTTTTTTTTTTTTTATTATTAATTTTGCTTTTTTATTTTATTTTTAAACTGTTGCTTCCATATTTATTTATTTTTATCACTTTTATTGTTATCTCAGGGAATGTAAATATCCCCTATGATAGCAATAGGTAATGACAGGTACTCTTTTTTGAAAAAACTGGGGTCTATTGGATCCTAGATCTTTCCTCTGCCCTCAAAGCATCTGACCACACCAAGATCGGTGTGATAAAATGCTTTCCCAATTTCCCAATGGCGCTTTTTAAAACCCGGGGGGGGGACATTCCCTCCCACTGCTTGTAAAAGCAGTCCAGAGGCTAATTAGCCACTAGGATTGCTTTTACATGAAAGCCGGCCGCTGGCTGAAAAGAATGATACCAAGATGATACCTTGGGTCCGTCCACCCCACCTCCTCTATAAATTTCCTTAGGGCCGTGCAATACTTCCCCCTCCCTCCTCCCCCCGGGGGATGTTTATCTAGCAAAGGGTCCATAAAGCAGTTGAAATCCCCGAAGGCATACAAAGGCACCTCCGGGAACCGCAACTGAAACTCCATTAAGGCTCTCAACACCTGGTTATTGTACGGAGGAGGTATATACACAAAAGCAAGAATACATTTAAAGGTAAACAGTCTGCACATGAGAAAAACATATCTGCCCTCATCATCAACCATAGAGCCGAGCTCTTCAAAATTTATGGAGCTGTGTATCAAAACACTCACACCCCTGGAATAGGAAGTGTGAGTGGAGTGATACGCTCTGCCCACCCACCGATAGTTCAGGCACGACTTAGAATCAGCAGTCAGATGTGTCTCCTGCAAGGCACAGATGGCAGGCAGGCGTTTCCTCATCAGGGAGGACACCATAGTACGTTTCAGAGGATCCTGTAACCCCCTAATGTTCCAGGACAACACTGTGACAGTCTCCATCAGGGGAAATCAAGCATGTAACCATCAGGGGGAAGACCCCAAATGTCAGGTTGGGAAGGCATCCGAGGCGGCATAGACTGCCGGTTAATAGATAGAACTGGAACTCTGCAAGTCTGAAAATAGAAACTGTCTGCTCTGGAACAAATTCTCGTGTTGCCGTAGCAACCCAGTGCGCACAACGGTGCGGTGAACCACCTTACAGCCCCTGTCCGTAGTAGGCCAACAGGCCTTTCAGATATAAGAGCCTTCTTCGCGTGACCCTCTAGAAAATACAGGTTCTGGGGTGCCAACGGGCACTCCCGATTTGCTTGGGACAACGGGTCCCGTGAACAGTCCATGGACACAGCCAACATGGCCGTCCATTTACAGGCAATCCGTGAATTAAGCAGTGCCATTAATAAACACTTTTCCGAACTCGCATTAAGTGAAAATAATCAATGTTCGTATCCGGCACTATCCTCAGCCGAGGAAAAGGTAGAGCGGTATCAGCAAGAACTTATCAGGCCCATCAGTCATCATCCTCGGGGGGTCTTTGGTGAAATGCTCCCGCGTTGGCATCCAGCCAGTCCGAGGCATCTGCAGGGTTTTCAAAAAAGTGTGCTTGGCCCCTCAGGATGACTCTGAGCCTCGCAGGGTAAAGCATGGCATAGGGTGCCTGCAGCTTCTGCAAGCGTTTCTTGATGTCAGCAAAGTGCGCCCGGCTCTTCTGAACTGCAGGGGAAAAGTCAGGGTAGGAGGAGACCCTTGTGCCATTGAATTGAATGTTCTTCTTCTCCCTGGCCAGCCGCAATATAATTTCTCTATCTCTGTAGTTTAACAGTCTGGCCAGCATCGGGCGAGGATGGTTACCCGGTGGGAGAGGTCTGGTAGGCACTCGGTGGGCCCTCTCAACCGCATACAAATAAGTGAACGCCTCCTTGCCAAATAGATCTGCCATCCACTGTTCCACAAATTGTGTGGGGTCCCGGCCCTCCACTTTCTCCAGCAGCCCCACTATGCGAACATTATTGCGCCTGAGGCGGTTCTCAAAATCTTCTGCCCTCATATCTATAGCCCTGGCTAGGCGTGCAGTAGATTGGGCATCTCTGGTCAGTTCGGGGAGTCTGTCCTCTATATCACTTATCCTGCTCTCAGCTGCCGTGGTTCTTTCCCTAATTTTTTGAATATCTTGTCTAATCAGACATACTCCTTCCTCCAGGTTCCCAAAGCGGACTTGCAGGCCATTCACAGAGGCTGTGCATTTATTAACAGCTCTCAGTAAGTCAGCCATAGTAGGCTGTTCACCTCCCTCCTCATCAGGTTCTTCACTGTCCTCCTGCAAGCGAGCTATCATGGCGCCCGCTCCCAGCACTCGCCCCCCCTCCTCCATGTCAGTGTCACTGCATGCGGCTCCCTCTTCCAGGGGCAGCGCTCCTGCCAAGTTCAGGTTCCCTGTCATTTTTTGTGCATAGTACCTCATATCTTTAGGGGGTTCTCCGAGAGGATCCTTGGGTGGTTTCAACTGCTTACTCCCCCCCTCGTTTGTCTTCTCTGCAGCGCGTCCCCTCTGTGCTGATGGCGGGGTGGCGCCATTTTGGGAATCCTGCTTGGATCCTTCTCCTCTCTGTCCTCGGGTCATCATGCCTCTGTGAAGTTCCTAAGTGGCCGCCGGGTGATGAGGGGACTCTCCCAGGTTCGGATGGCGAAAAACCGGGTGTTCTGCGGTGCCGGATACCGGATCAGTGTAGGATCAAAGCGGGAGCTCTGTGAAGATGCGACTGCTCACATGCCGCGCTGGCCACGCCCCCCCACCAAGATGATACCTAAACCCGCAGGCATCATTCTGGTATAAACATTCAAAGTCCAGCAACATACCAGTACGTTGCTGGTCCTTGTTGGACATGTATTGTAATCTTTTTTTTCATGCAGCCTGTTGGCTGAACGAAAAAAAAAAATTGATCGGTGGGTATGCCCACCATTAGAATACCGCCCTTCATCCACCCACTTCTAATGATGGGCATACATGCACCATTTATATATGCCGAAGCATGGGGGCATCTTCTCGCAAAAGTTATGCCGCGTACACATGGTCAGACTTTTCCACGGGCAAGCCTCCGTCGGAATTTCGACCGTATATACGCGGCATTAGGAGCAAAATCGCTCCTCCGCCCCTGCTGCCCCAATGCTTCGGCATATATGCTTTTTTTTTTTAACTGTGGTGGTGAAATCACCTCCTACAGCACTGGAGTCGCAGGGATCAGGCCTGTCTCTGCGAACGCTGCAGTTATGTGTGTTGTGTTTTGCAAGTGACAGTGATCGATCGATACTGCACTTGGGTGGCCTGGGCTGGACGGAGGGGCAAAACGCAGGTGCTAGCAGGTATCTGGGCTGATCCCGCTAACAGTGCGTTTTTGGGAACCCTAAACTGCTGGGGACGCTAGTATAGATCTGATCAGATCAGATATTGAGCTGATCAGATACTATACCACTAAGGGGGGTGTATGCTTCACGTGTGGGTGTTAGCGCTACTGGCACTAACCTGACGCTGCCTGGGGTGTGACGCAGACCCTCTCTGACGCTAAAACCTAACTGATATCACCCGCCGGGCGATCAGGGGGTTAAACCTTTATTGGGTTATATACGGTGGGTTCCCTGACACTATAAAAAGCAAACTAACTAACCAGCGTCACCCGTAACACTTATATGATGATCACTGGTGAAAGGGTTAACTAGGGGCAATTAGGGGGTTAAAACCTTTATTAGGTAATATATGGGGGTACCTGACGCTATATAAAAACCTGACGGCGAACCTAAAAAAAAAATTACTGGCTACCTATCGGCATCACCGACGCTAAGACATCGATCAGAAAAATGATCGCATAGTGACAGTGGTGATAGGGGGTGAAAGGGTTACCTGGGGGGGCGATCAAGGGGGTTAAACCTTCATTAGGTAATATATGGGGGTACCCGACGCTATAAAAACCTGCGGCGAACCTAAAAAAAATTACTGGCTACCGATCAGCATCACCGACGCTAAGACATCGATCAGAAAAATGATTGCTTAGTGACGGCGGTGCTAGGGGGTGAAAGGGTTATCTGGGGGGTGATCAGGGGGTTAAACCTTTATTAGGGGGGGTAGGGGGCTACACTGGACCTAATACTAAATGTAGTGACACTTTTACAGTCACAAATGTCACTGATTGCAGTGATCACTAAATAAATGGTCACTGCAATCAGTGACACTGTGACTGGGGGGTGATCTGGGGGGCGATTTATGTGCCTGTGTGTCCTGGTGTCAGTGTGCTGTTTTGTGTACTAACCTGGCATCTTCTCCTGTACGGCGCTCGGTATATGTGAGCGCCCCAGGAGAGATGACATCACTTCCTCCTTCCTGGCAGGCAGGGGAAGCTCTCTCATTCGCCGGGAGCGATCGAGAGGGGGTGGCCGGAATCGAACGGCCGTCCCCTCATGCCGGATCGCTCCCGAAGGTAAAACGACCACCCACTGTAAAGAAGGGGGGTCCGATCGGACCCCCCAACTATACAAAGGCAATCACGTATATGTACGTGATTCTGCCTGTCGGTGCCATTCTGCTGACGTATATTTACAGTGGGCGGTCGTTAAGTGGTTAAACTTTAAATTTATATGTATGTTTCTATACATCCATCTCTTTTTCATTTTTTCATTGTTTCATTCATATCATACAGGTTCTGGCTCAGGATATATATAAACATCAATATTTCCCTATACCTAATCATTGATTCCATACTTTATATTTTGCATTACTTCAATATGACCTACACTTAGAATAATCTACTGACGAGCGACAGCCAATGGCACGAGTTTAATCGTTTCCCGTGCATACATGCACATTGATTGTGCATGTTGCATATGCTCAATACCATCTTGGTGCGCTGCACATGGGACACACATTCATGCATGGTAAAAACCACAACACAATACAAGTCCAATTAATCAATTTAAATAGAAGTCCTTTATTCGCAGTTAATATATACACAATAATAATAATAATAATGATATAATAGACAAACAGTCTATTATTTAAAACAAATAACATAAAAATAGGAATATGTTTAGGTCATCAAGATCAAGAACACCACACTGATACATTGATTGCACTGACACGTCCACACAAAAATAAAGTAACAAATAATATATATATATTAAACGCTATTACATAAGAATGCTGTAGTTTACATGCGTAGCATCATGTGGTTTACAACGCACCTTACCAAACTAATTTACTTATATCGCTGTCATGTCCATTGCGTTTATCATCTTTAATATATTTAATATATCACAAAACATATACTCACATATTTTTTATGTTTTCACGTTTTTGTTCTTGTTTATCCAGCCTAACTTGATTAACTCTCACTCTTGCGTTCCAATGGGACTAAAATTACTTACATAATTTTCATGTCCTGGTGGTTTCACGTCCAGCAGTCACCTGTTCTTTCCTTCGTTGTTCCCATATATAATTTTCATATATATAATTGATCTTGGCCACACACATCACAGACCATTTTGACTTTATTCTATCTTACTAATTCCATTCCTATTTTAGTGTTTATTACATCCTGATATGATTATATCACATTTTATTATTATTTACATGATTTTATTCACACACACACACATATCCTTCACACATACTTTTTTTCTTCATTGATTTTTTGAGAATGATTCTCTCCTCTCTTATCACAGTGATCGGATGATCACACTGCTTCACTAGAATCACTCACTTGTAGATCATTGAATAATTGTTTTCACATGGTGTTGGATCACATGATCCCTTTTCTTTTAGGGTATATATTGGTTTAATTTTTGTGCATTAGGTAGCTATGAATAAGCACTAGCATAGTGCGAAACATGTTAGCCGGATTTTTTTGACCTGTGTGCCGTGATGTATAGCATGTATTTTGGATTCCTTATTTTAAAATAAAGGCTTTTATTTTTTGGAGTGCTGCAGTCCAGAAGAGTTGTTCGTTCCTGTTTAACCACTTAACGATCGCCCACTGTAATTATACGTCGGCAGAATGGCACCGACAGGCACAATCACGTATATCTACGTGATCGCCTTTGTATAGTTGGAGGGTCCAATCGGACCCCCCTCCTATACAGTGAGCGGTCGTTTTCCGTTGGGGAGCGATCCGAGATGAGGGGACGCCCGTTCGATTCCGGCCACCCCCTCGCGATCGCTCCTGGCGAATGAAAAGCTTCCTCTGCCTGTGTAATGTAAACACAGGCAGAGGAAGTGATGTCATCTCTCCATGCGGCAGTATTTTCAAACCGGCGCAAGGAGAGAAGACATCTCACAGTAAGTGCACCAACAGCCCACTGACACCAGTACACGTAGGCACACTTACACCCCCCCAGTCACCCCCAGATCACACCCAGACACAGTGCACCGTTTGCAGTGGTCATTTTTTTACTGATCACAGCAAACAGTGTCATTTGTGACAGTAAAAAGTTGCAGGGCAGTTAGGTTTAGGCCCCTTTAGGTCCAGGGTAGCCCCCTAATAAAGGTTTAACCCCTTGATCGCCCCCCAGGTAACCCTTTCACCCCCTAACGCCAGCGTCACTAAGCGATCGTATTTCCGATCGCTGTATTTAGTGCCGGTGGTGCCCTAGATAGCCAGTTATTTATTTTTAGTTTCGCCGCAGGTTTTTATAGCTTCAGGTACCCCCATATATAATTTTAACCCCCTGATTGCCCCTAGAGTTAACCCTTTCACCAGTGATCACCGTATAAGTTTTACTGGTGACACTGGTTAGCCAGTTAGTTATTTCGTTTTTTAGGTTACCCGTCAGGTTTTTATATAGCGTCAGGTACCCCCATATATAACCTAATCAAGGTTTTAACCCCCTGATTGCCCCTAGTTAACCCTTTCACCAGTGATCACCATATAAGTTTTACGGGTGATGCTGGTTGGTTAGTTTGCTTTTTATAGCATCAGGGCACCCGCCGTATATAACCCAATAAAGGTTTAACCCCCTGATCGCCCGGCGGCTGATATCAATTAGGTTTTAGCACCAGAGAGGGTCTGCGTCGCCCCAGGCAGCGTCAGGTTAGTGCCAGTAACGCTAACACCCACGCGCAAAGCATACACCTCCCTTAGTGGTATAGTATCTGAACAGATCAATATCTGATCTGATCAGATCTATACTAGCGTCCCCAGCAGTTTAGGGTTCCCAAAAACGCAGTGTTAGCGGGATCAGCCCAGATACCTGCTAGCACCTGCGTTTAGCCCCTCCGCCCAGCCCAGCCCAGCCCACCCAAGTGCAGTATTGATCGATCACTGTCACTTACCAAACACAACACACATAACTGCAGCGTTCGCAGAGACAGTCCTGATCCCTGCGATCGCTAACAGTTTTTTTGGTAGCGTTTGATACATTTGCTGACAGTCAGGTGCTTTTTTTACCTGTGAATCTTACTAGTGTACCCCTAAATTTAGAGCCCAAAATGGCAAGACGAAGGTACACTAGTAAAGAGGCCTACGAGATTCTGAGCATGACAGATAGTGAGGAGGAGGTCACGTATCTGTCAGATTCAGGCTCAGAATATCTTCCCGTAGAAGACAGTGAAGTCAGCGGCTCCACGTCAGATAGCTCTGACGACGAAGGTGAGGTCCCTGCTAAGGTCAGGCGTACCCGATCCCGATCTTCTGAGGTTGTTGAGGAGCAAGAACCGCAGGTCTCTCGTATCATGGAGCAGAGTAGTACTAGCGCCGCTATTCCTTCTGGTGAATTTACAAGCACCAGCGGCCTAGTACAGCCTGGGCGTACATCCAGCACTGCAGTAACACTTGGTGACGTGGCGAGTCCCATAAGTGCAGTTCAAGCTGGTGAGGTGGCAAGCACAAGTAGTGTCCCGCTGCCACCAAGAAGACAAAGGCAGGCCCGTCGTGCCCATAGTGCCCTTCCTGCAGAATTCGCCTATCCTGATTTGGTCCCCACCACTTCTGCAGAACCCGTACTTCCCCCATTCACTGCCCAACCCGGTATTCAGGTGGAAACAGCTGATTTTATGCCAATTGATTTTTATTCGCTGTTTTTCACGGAAGATCTCTATAGATCTATTGTGGACCAGAGTAATTTATATGCTGGTCAATTCATCGCCGCTAACCCACAGTTGCCTTCCATTGCCAAAGATTGGAAACCAATTACGGTTTCCGAATTTAAGACCTTTCTGGGCCTTTCCCTCAACATGGGCACACATAAATTCCCGTCATTGCGTGCTTATTGGTCCACGCACCCAATTGACCACATGCCCGTGTTCTCTGCCTCCATGCCCAGGAAACGATACGAGCAGATTTTGCGGTTCATGCACTTCAACGACAATGAACTTTGTCGTCCACGTGGAGACCCTGAATACGACCGGCTCTATAAAATTCGGCCCCTCATAAACCACTTCAACGAACGTTTTGCAGCCTTGTTTATTCCCGATCAAGTTGTCTGCGTTGATGAGTCCCTGATTAAATTTTCTGGCCGCTTGTCTTTCAAGCAGTACCTTTCCAGCAAGCGTGCCAGATACGGGGTCAAGCTCTATAAGTTCTGTGACAGGGCAACAGGCTATGTATGGAGCTTTACGGTTTATGAGGGAAAAGACAGTCAGGTTGAGCCGGTCAACTGCCCGGATTACATAGGGAGCGCTGGCAAGATAGTGTGGAACTTGGTGTCACCCTTATTCGGAAAGGGGTACCACTTGTATGTGGACAATTATTACACAAGCGTGCCACTGTTTAGTCACTTGTTTGATCATCAGATTGGAGCATGTGGCACCGTGCGACCTAATCGCCGGGGCTTTCCCCAGCGGCTTGTAGATGCCCGTCTTAGGCTGGGGGAGAGAGCCTGCTTGAAGTGTAATAACTTGCTCGCTATGAAGTGGAGGGACAATAAGAATGTTTTCCTTCTTACCTCCCTTCATGCAGACACGACAGTCCAAATTCGTACGGTGACTGGTGTTGTGGAGAAACCCCTCTGTGTCCACGAATATAACAAAAATATGGGAGGGGTGGACCTCAACGACCAGTTGTTGGCGCCGTATCTAATTGACCGTAAGGCGAGACGCTGGTACAAAAAAGTGTCTCTATCCTTATTCCAATTGGCTTTGCTGAACGCTCATGTGCTATACAGAGCTTCAGGCGGGACTTTATCTCTTCTAAAATTCCAGAATGAGATAGTCACAGAACTCCTGTATCCAGGCGGTTCTGCACCTCACCATCCCCAACCAAATGCAGTAAGCCGGCTGCATGAGAGGCATTATCCGTATGCCCTCCCGAGTACCCCTACCTAACGAACCCCCCAAAAAAGATGTGTCTGTAGCAAGCGCGGATTTAGGCGTGACACCCGTGTTTTTTGTCCACTCTGTCCTGACAAACCTGGTCTTTGCCTTGGTGAATGTTTTGAAAGCTACCACTCAAAAGTGAAGTTTTAGCGTAGGGTACAGCATTTCACAGACTAGGACACACTTAACACAGGGTCTCCCAAGATGCCATTACATTTTGAGAGACCCGAACTTTCTTGTTCATACATCACGGGACACAGAGCAGCATAGTCATTACTATGTGGGTTATATAGAATTACCTTCAGGTGCTGGCACTGGCAACTTCCAAAACAGGAAGTACCCTCCCCTATATAAGCCCCTCCCATCCGGGAGTACCTCAGTTTTTTGCCAGTGTCTAAGGTGTTGGCCAAGGTTAACATGTATTCATCTGGGCTTGTGTACAGGTTCTCTGGGCCTTAGCAAGCTATTCCGGATCCGACCAAAAAAGCTTCATAGCTAAACGGTCGGTACCCGGGCCTTGCAGAGAAGAGCAGGGTTTTGCCTGTAATGCCTCTCTTAGGAGGGCTGGACCCTGGGATCCAGAGCTCTGGTAATACCCAAAACCAAGAGGCTATCTGTGCAGGGTGCTATACAGGTCCAGGGGAGTGGAATCCTTGGGAACCCGGTCCCTGAAGGTCTAGTACAATGCCTGCCGTGAGAGGTGAAGTTTGGGCTTCTGTGGACCAAACAAAGTCCTGCGGCGGGGAAAAGGTAAGTGGGGGCCCCTCAGGAACTTGGTTCTATTGAGGGGACCCCCAAGCCTAATATGTCTTTCTGCCTGTTACCTAAAGGTATTCCCGCTAATAGCTGTATATGCCTAAGAAATCCTAGAAATGTCTTTTCATAAAGGAAGTTTTAAAAACGGTAAACCTGGAAATGTTTTTCATAAAGGAGGTCTTAAAAAAAAAAAAGACAAAAGTGCGGTACCTGTGTTTGTCCACTAGAGGCCGCTGTGGAACGTCTTTTTTTCTTGGGACTATTCCTTCCATGGTGAAAGTCTAGGCAGATGAGTGAGCTCTCTATCAGGGAAGCTGCATTCCTCTGTCATGCTGCCAAGTAGTTTCCTTCCATCCCCGAGTCCTGGTGAAACAGGGACCCTGGCTCCTCTCCCTACAGGGCGCCAAGAGCGCACACGTGCACGCGCGTGCACACACGCTTTCTTTTTATAGATTTAGCTTAAAAAAAGTGGGCGGAGCCTGGCGGATGACGCGCTCTGTGCGCCCAGCGCTTCTGCGCATGTGCGGGCGTCCCAGCAAGATAAAAGGACTCAGTCCACGCTGCTTGCTATGGACACAGAGCATGAAAAGGAGCTGGTAGCATGGTATAGGGGCTTACAGCGGGCGGTTGATACAGGCATCCCCAGAAAGACGCATTAGTAGACACCCACTGATGTACATAGCAGCAAATTGCATTAGACAATTTCAGTAAGGGGTGTATTGCGGCTGGAATACCTCAGCTTTGAACTAAGGAATATGCTGCCTAAAAAACTCCGAGATATACCTCTCAGGAAGTGTAGGGGGTCTCCATCGGGCTCTGAGGATCTGGAGCAGTCATCTGCACCCTCCTCCCCTGAGAAATCAGAGGTTAATACCCATAAGGAACCCCCGGGAGTGCCAGGTACTGCGGCTGTCCTCAGTCCACCTGCTCCTGCATATATAACAGAGGAGGTTTTTGCCTCAACTCTGGAGGGATTGGAGCAGAGATTGGCAGCATTGATCACTTCTTCTTTGCAGGAAAGAAAGCGCGCCAGATCTCCATCACCTCCATTAGAGTGCCTGTTGGCAGAGCAACAGTCCCAGGAAGGGACCGACCTACCTGAAGGGGATCAGGAGGAGGTTAACTCCGTTTTTGAGGAATCGACAGTAGATGAACCATTTTCAGCATCACAGACTGAAAGATTGTGGGTCCAGACCCTAACTGACATGGTTCGATCTGCATTTAAAATGCCTCTTGTTGAACCATCAACTACTGCTGTCTCCTCATTGGGGTCGCTAAAAGCTCCCCAGGTTAATTGCTCCTTTCCAATGCATCCATTATTGGAAGGACTTATATACCAGGACTGGGAACATCCTGATAAACTATTTGTTCCGCCTAAGAAATTTCCGGTGATCTATCCCATGGAGGAAAAGTTCACCCAGAGATGGAATGTTCCTACGGTGGATGCAGCCATCTCTTCTGTGAACAAATCACTGACATGCCCAGTAGATAATGTTCAAATGTTCAAAGATCCAGTAGATAAAAAATTGGAATCTTTATTAAAATCTGCTTTTTCCACAGCAGGGGCTGTTACACAGCCAGCAGTGGCAGCTATTGGGGTCTGCCAAGCTTTAAAGGATCAGATGAAAATGGTCCTGAGGGATTTGCCAGACCAGCAGGCCCAGGCTCTGGCTGATCTGCCTAGAGCATAATGCTTTGCGGTTGACGCCATCAAGGATTCTATCCATCAGGCCTCCCGCTGTCTTTGGTACATATGCGTAGGCTTCTGTGGCTCAAAAACTGGTCTGCTGAAGCTCCCTGTAAGAAGCTCTTAGTTAGCTTCCCATTTCATGGGGAACGCCTTTTTGGTGAGGACCTGGATAAGTATATCCAGAAGATTTCCAGTGGTAAAAGTACTCTCTTACCGAGTAAGAAGAGGTCTAGGGGTCCATCTTTTAAGAGGACTACCTCTCCTATCCCTGCGACGTCTGCTACTAAGCAGTTCCGACGGCCTCCTCGGTCAAACTCAGGGGGTAAAAATCAGGGACAGTCACAGGGTAATAAGAAACCCTGGATCCGAAGGGGTACTAAACCAGCCTCCAAGTCAAGCCTATGAAGGGCTGCCCCCACTCAAACGGGTGGGGGGAAGACTTCAGTTGTTCGCAGAGACCTGGCGGGAGACGATCAAAGACAGATGGGTGCTCTCCGCAGTAACTCTGGGATACAAGTTGGAGTTAAAAGAGTCTCCTCCTTCCCATTTTATGTGGTCAGGCATGCCAAGAGACCCTCTGAAAAGAGGGTCTCTCCTATTGGCGTTAGAACAACTATTGCTCCAAGGAGTAATTATGGAGGTTCCTATGGAAGAGTGGGGGTTGGGTTTCTACTCAAACCTTTTCACAGTCCCGAAGCCAAACGGGGACATAAGACCCATATTGGACCTAAAGAGTCTAAACAAATTTCTAAACGTCCGGTCTTTCTGGATGGAGTCGATTCGATC
Organism: Rana muscosa; assembly: GCA_029206835.1. Lineage (NCBI taxonomy): Eukaryota > Metazoa > Chordata > Amphibia > Anura > Ranidae > Rana > Rana muscosa. The sequence continues at coordinate 2,752,516 of JARGYO010000230.1, forward strand.
GGTCACCGCTGCCCTACAGGGGGAGGAATGGTTAGCCTCGATCGACATCAAAGATGCTTACTTGCATGTTCCCATCTTTCCAGGTCATCAAAAATTTCTACGCTTTGCAGTAGAAGGGCGCCATTTTCAGTTCAGAGCCTTACCATTCGGTCTGGCCACAGCACCACGAGTGTTCACAAAAATTCTGGCCCCACTGTTGGCCGATCTAAGAACACGAGGTGTAACGATAATGGCATACCTAGACGACCTGTTGTTGATGGACCACTCAGTTGCCAAGCTAGAAGTGGTAATTGTCGATACAATCAAGTATCTAGAATCTCACGGTTGGGTCATCAACCTGGACAAGTCAGCCCTACAGCCAGTGAAAAACCTGGTATATCTAGGGCTACGGCTGGATTCAGACCAGAGGAAGATTTTCTTACCTCTAGACAAGGTATCCTCTTTGAGGGGCTTGGTCCGTCTGCTTTGTGCAAAAAGACAGCCGTCCATACGCCTGTGCATGAGGCTGCTAGGAAAGATGGTAGCATCATTCGAAGCTGTGCCATACGCCCAATTCCACTCAAGGAATTTACAGAGGGCCATATTGTCAGCCTGGAACGGAAAGATTCAGGCTCTAGACTTCCCGATGGCTTTGTCCCCTTCCGTTCGGAAGAGTCTCTGCTGGTGGTTGATCCCCCAGAATCTCCAGAAGGGAAAACCCTTCAGTCCGATATCCTGGAAGGTGGTCACTACAGATGCCAGCCTTATAGGCTGGGGGGGCAGTACTGGAGCAATGGTCTCTCCAGGGCAGATGGTCAAATGTAGTAAAAACCCTGCCCATCAATCTCTTAGAGATACGAGCAGCCCGGTATGCCCTAGTAGCCTGGACATCCAGACTCCAAGGGTCCCCTGTCAGAATTCAATCAGACAATGCCACAGCAGTGGCATATATCAATCATCAGGGAGGCACCAGGAGTCGTGCAGCCCAGAGGGAAGTAAGTCACATCCTGGAATGGGCAGAAAAGCATGTCCCATGTATATCAGCTGTCTTCATTCCAGGGGTGGAGAATTGGAAGGCGGACTTTCTGAGTCGCCAACAATTATGCCCAGGGGAATGGTCCCTTCATCCCGAGGTCTTCCGAGCAATATGTCAGCGGTGGGGAACACCGGATGTAGATCTGCTAGCATCCAGATTCAACGCAAAGGTGGACAGATTTGTCTCCCGGACAAGGGATCCCCTCGCTTGCGGCTCGGATGCTCTGGTGTTCCCTTGGGATCAGTTCAGACTGATATATGCATTCCCTCCGCTACAATTGTTGCCTCGACTCCTTCGCAGAGTCAGGTTGGAAAAGAAGCCGGTGATCCTGGTGGCTCCAGCATGGCCCCGAAGGGCCTGGTACGCGGAGATCATCAAAATGTCTGTGGGGAGTCCTTGGACCCTTCCACGTCGTCCGGACCTGCTTTCGCAAGGACCGATATACCACCCTTCCTTACTAACTCTAAGTTTAACGGCCTGGCTATTGAATCCTACAGAAGAGAGGTCTCTCTAACTCTGTGGTATCAACTATAATCAATGCCAGGAAGCCTGTATCCAGGCAGATCTACTATAGAGTTTGGAAGGCGTACATCACTTGGTGCGAGGCCAGAAAATGGCATCCACGTAAGTACGTTATAGGCAGAATTCTGGACTTCCTGCAGTGGGCTGTAGACAGGAAGTTTGCCTTAAGTACTATCAAGGGCCAGGTTTCGGCCTTATCAATACTATTTCAAAGGCCCCTGGCTATGCATTCACTTGTCAAATCCTTTATGCAAGGGGTGACTCGTATTATTCCACCGATTAAAGCTCCCATATGCCCATGGGATCTAAATTTGGTTCTGTCGGTTCTGCAGAAGCAGCCATTTGAACCTTTGCGGCACATTTCCTTGGTTCTACTCACCAGAAAATTGATATTTTTAGTAGCCATATGCTCGGCTAGAAGAGTGTCGGAATTAGCCGCCATGTCCTGTAAAGAGCCATATCTGGTTATCCATAAGGACAGAGTAGTATTACGCCCTCACCCAGCCTTTCTTCCTAAGGTGGTATTGAGGTTTCACTTGAACCAGGATGTGGTTCTTCCTTCTTTTTTCCCCAAACCAAGCTCGGTAGAGGAAAAGTTATTGCATTCTTTGGATGTAGTAAGAGCAGTTAAAGCTTATCTAAAAGCCACTGCTCAGATTCGTAGAACGGATTCTTTGTTTGTTCTGCCGGAAGGCCCCAGAAAGGGTAAGGCAGCATCAAAATCTACTTTACCCAAGTGGATTCGACAGGTCATAATACAAGCCTATGGCTTGAGAAGTAGACCGCCTCCGTTCAAAGTTAGGGCGCACTCCACGAGAGCAGTTGGAACTTCATGGGCAGTGCATCACCAGGCCTCCCTGGCTCAAATTTGTAAGGCCGCAACATGGTCTTCAGTACACACGTTTACTAGTTTCTACCAGGTGGACGTTAGAAGTCAGGAGGATGTCGCCTTTGGGCGCAGTGTGTTGCAGGCCGCAAAAGATCCTCATGCCTGATGGCGCCCAGCTTATGTATGGTGTATCCCCCCCCTCATTTGGCATTGCTTTGGGACGTCCCACATAGTAATGACTATGCTGCTCTGTGTCCCGTGATGTATGAACAAGAAAGTAGGATTTTTAAAACAGCTTACCTGTAAAATCCTTTTCTTGGAGTACATCACGGGACACAGAGCTCCCACCCCTCTTTTGGGGACACGTATTGCTTTGCTACAAAACTGAGGTGCTCCCGGATGGGAGGGGCTTATATAGGGGAGGGTACTTCCTGTTTTGGAAGTTGCCAGTGCCAGCACCTGAAGGTAATTCTATATAACCCACATAGTAATGACTATGCTGCTCTGTGTCCCGTGATGTACTCCAAGAAAAGGATTTTACAGGTAAGCTGTTTTAAAAATCCTACTATTACAGTTGTTAAAGTTACAAAAAAAAAGTGTAAAAAAGGAAAAAAAAACGTAAAAACAAAAACACAAAAAAAATATAAAATAAAAAAACCAAAAATAGTTGTCATTTTATTGTTCTCTCTCTCTCTCTCTATTTTCTCTCTATTGTTCTGCTCTTTTTTTACTGTATTCTATTCTGCAATTTTTTATCATGCTTGCTTTTCAGGTATGTAATTTTTTGTTTTCAGGTGCGCCATTCAGCTGCAGCGCGGAATTATTTATCTTGACAGCAACAGCGTTTGCTCCCACGATACATAAAGCCGTGACTCCAGTGCTGTAGGAGGGGATTTCACCACCACAGTTAAAAAAAAAAGAGCATATATGCCGAAGCATGGGGGCAGCAGGGGCGGAGGAGCGATTTTGCTCCTAATGCCGCGTACATACGGTCGAAATTCCGACGGAGGCTTGCCCGTGGAAAAGTCCGACCATGTGTACGCGGCATAACTTTTTTGCGGGAGGATGCCCCCATGCTTCGGCATATATATATTTTAGGCACAGGTTGCGTTAAAAATTTTTTTTATTTTTTACTAGGTTTTGGTATTTGCTTTGCAGGTATGGTATGGTAAGGTCTTACTGTTGTACTGTAATGTTACTTTGTTTTTAATGTTAACCATCATTTGCTTAGCAGGTACACCATTCAGTTGCAGTGCGGATCTATTTATCTTGACAGCAACAGCGTTTGCTCCCACGATACATACAGCCGTGACTCCAACGCTGTAGGAGGTGATTTCACCACCACAGTTAAAAAAAAGAGCATATATGCCGAAGCATGGGGGCAGCAGGGGAGGAGGAGCGATTTTGCTCCTAATGCCGCGCATATACGGTCGAAATTCCGACGGAAGCTTGCCCGTGGAAAAGTCAGACCGAGTGTACGGAAGATGCCCCCATGCTTCGGCATATATAAATGGTGCATGTATGCCCATCATTAGAAGTGGGTGGATGAAGGGAGGTATTCTAATGGTGGGCATACCCACCGATCAATCTCTTTTTTTCGTTCAGCCAACAGGCTGCATGAAAAAAAAGATTACAATACATGTCCAACAAGGACCAGCAACGTACTGGTATGTTGCTGGACTTTGAATGTTTATACCAGAATGATGCCTGCAGGTTTAGGTATCATCTTGGTATCATTCTTTTCAGACAGTGGCCGGCTTTCATGTAAAAGCAATTCTAGCAGATAATTAGCCTCTAGACTGCTTTTACAAGCAGTGGGAGGGAATGTCCCCCCCCCGGATATAAACAGCGCCATTGGGAAATTGGGAAAGCATTTTATCACACCGATCTTGGTGTGATCAGATGCTTTGAGGGCAGAGGAAAGATCTAGGGTCTAACCCCCCAATTTTTTTTTTTAAAAAAAGAGTACCTGTCACTACTTATTGCTATCATAGGGGATATTCACATTCCCTGAGATAACAATAAAAATGTAAAAAAAAAAAAATATGGAAGGAACAGTTTAAAAATAAAAGAAAAAAAAAAAAAAAAAGCCTCCCTGTCCCCCCCTGCTCTTGCTTAAAGGCGAACGCAAGCGTCGGTCTAGCGTCATATGTAAACAGCAATTGCATCATGCATGTGAGGTATCACCGCAAAGGTCAGATTGAGGGCAGTAATTTTAGCAGTAGAACTCCTCTGTAAATCTAACGTGGTAACCTGTAAAGGCTTTTAAATGCTTTTAAAAATGAATGTAGTTTGTCGCCGCTGAGCGTTTGTGCGCAATTTTAAAGCATGTCGTGTTTGGTATCCATGTACTCGGCCTAAGATCATCTTTTTTATTTCATCAAACATTTGGGCAATATAGTGTTTTTTAGTGCATTAAAAATAAGAAAAAAAGTGTGTTTTCCCCCAAAAAAATGCGTTTGAAAAATCGCTGCGCAAATACTGTGTGGGAAAAAAAAATGCAACACCCACTATTTTAATCTGTAGGGCCTTTTCTTTAAAAAATATATATAATGTTTGGGGGTTCAACATAATTTTCTTGCAAAAAAAAAATGTTTTCATGTAAACAAAAAGTGGCAGAAAGGGCTTTGTCTTCAAGTGGTTAGAAGAGTGGATGTGTGACATAAGCTTCCTAATGTTGCGCATAAAATGCCAGGACAGTTCAAAACCCCCCAAATGACCCCATTTTGGAAAGTAGACACCTCAAGCTATTTGCTGAGAGGCATGTTGAGCCCATTGAATATTTACGCCCTTAGAAATCCTGAAGGCGGTGCTTGGTTTTTGGGGCCCCGTACGCGGCTAGGCTCCCAAAAAGTCCCACACATGTGGTATCCCCGTACTCAGAAGAAGCAGCCGAATGTATTTTGGGGTGCAATTCCACATATAACCATGGCATGTGTGAGCAATATATCATTTAGTGACAACTTTTTGTAATTTATTTTTTTGTCATTATTCAATCACTTGGGACAAAAAAAAAATATTCAATGGGCTCAACATGCCTCTCAGCAATTTCTTTGGGGTGTCTACTTTCCAAAATGGGGTCATTTGGGGGGGGGGGGGGTTTGTACTGCCCTGCCATTTTAGCGCCTCAAGAAATGAGATAGGCAGTCATAAATTTAAAGCTGTGTAAATTCCAGAAAATGTACCCTAGTTTGTAAACTATAACTTTTGCGCAAACCAATAAATATACGCTTACTGACATTTTTTTTACTAAAGACATGTGGCTGAATACATTTTGGCCTAAATGTATGACTAAAATTGAGTTTATACGATTTTTCTTATAACAAAACGTAGAAAATATTTTTTTTCAAAATTTTCTGTCTTTTTCCGTTTATATCGCAAAAAATAAAAATCGCAGAGGCAATCAAATACCATTAAAAGAAAGCTCTATTTGTGGGAAGAAAAGGACGCAAATTTCGTTTGGGTACAACATTGCATGTCCGCACAATTTACAGTTAAAGCAGCGCAGTGCAAAATTCTGAAAACACCTCTGGTCCTTTAGCTACCAAATGGTCCGGGGCTTAAGTGGTTAAGGTAAAAGCACAGTGAGCATTCCTTTTTATTTATTTTTTTAAAGATATTTTTATTAGGTTTAAGAAAAACCAACAAACAGAAAGAAACATACAAAAAAAAACAACAATACCACCAGACAACCTGGTCATAAACATTAGGCAATACACTCAAACATAGAAAAATAAACTGACATCAGTGCAAAATATAAAGTAGGCACAATGGTAAAAGGCTCAGGTAAATACCGGGATATAGCAAAAGCGGAGGTCCAGACATTAGAGATCCCTGAGGCACGGCCCATCAATGGTCAAGCAAGTGTAGTACAATCAGTGCTGGGAGAGGGTTAGCGGACTAGCCAACCATCTACCCCAAATTTTGTGGAAGGTTTTGTTCCGTTTCCGGAGTTCAAAAGTAAGTTTATACAGTGGGATAGCGTCATTAAGACTTTTAACCAGAGGGATTTCAGAGAGGTCTGTGTGCCCTTCCAGGACAGTAAAAAAGCTTTTTTAACATAGAAGTGTATACGGAGCAGTCTCATGGCATGTGATAAGCCTAATAGGCAGTTTCTTGGGGTTTATTATGTTTGGGAGGCCTAGCGCCGATGAGATGAAAGCACCCACTTCTTCCCATAAGTCCCGGGAATGACCAGAAGCAGTGAAAGAAATCGGCCTCTTGGCCACAGCCGCGGAAACAGGCAGCCGAGGGCAGGAGACCCATCTTGTGTAACCTAGCCGGTGTGAGGTGGGTTTGATGAAAAATTTTGACCTGTATGATGCGGTCCCGGCAAGCAATAACAGAGGTTTTATACGTATCACTAAATTCTGACCAGTCCTCGTCTACCAGGGAGATGTCCAGAGAGGTCCATTTTACCTGAGCTTTGTGAAACCTGGGGTTAAAGTCAGTCATTAGGGCTGCATAATAGGTGGAGACAAGTTTAGTGGGATCTGACTGTCTGAGCAGTTTTTCCAACGGTGGCAGGTCAGTGGGATCATCCAGGGAGCCAAACTGGGCACTAATAGCGTGCCTGAGCTGGTAGTAATAAAATAGGTACGATCTTGGTAGATCGAAGTCTAAACGTAGCTGAGAAAAATATTTAAAGCCCTGAGTGTTGTACAGGTGGCATAAATATTTAAAGCGGTTCTCCCGCGGCCAAATCGTTTTTTTTTTTTCCTTGCCATTACAATGTATTCAGCCTATAACATCTGTACTCACGTCTCCGTTTCTTTAAGTCCACCGCATCGCTATTCAGTTTGAAAATATAACTTATATTATGTTTTCCTAAGGATTGCCATTTTGCTTGTGGGCATTAGAATCCCACAAGCATGTACTTCCTCCTCGCGGCGAATGCTGAACTCCCAGCATTCACCGCTTGTTCTCGCTCATGCAAATTCTTTGCAGCGAGCAGGGACATAAACATCCGGGTTATCCATTAGAACGTGCGGCGTTGCAGAAAGTTACCGCCCCTTTGTCAAGTCATCAGACATCTCATTATGCGACAGACCTGCAGCGGTACAGGTATTGAGAAAGATGCTGACATGTAATTCTAACTCTAATTCTAACTCCTAGAAAAAATAATTTTTAATAATATTTGTTGTCATTATAATTTTTATTAGATTAGTTAATTTATTTTAATCTGTAATTTAATCTCTATACTTATATATATCTATCTATAAAGAGAAATAAATATGTACATACCTTATAAGTAAATGAATTGATTTTAAAATATTATTTGTAAATTGTTATTTTATATATATATATATATATATATATATAGGTGTATATTTTACACACACATAGATATATATATATATATTTTAAATAAATCCTATTTATATCTATGTATATTTTTTTTCTGACAATATATATATATATATATATATAATTCTAAATATATATATAGTGTGTGTGGAAAAAAAAAATATCCAGATAGATATACATAGAAATAATATTTTTGTAATATATATATATATATATATATATATATATATATATATAGATGTATATTTTACACACACACAAATATATATATATATATATATATATATATATATATATATTCGTGTGTTTGAAAAATATACATCTATATATATATATATTTCAAAAATATTATTTCTATGTATATTTTTTTTCCCTCAAACACTATATATATATATATATATATATATATATTTAGAATTATATATATATATATATATATTTATATCTGTGTGTGTGTAAAATATACACCTATATATATATATATATATATATATATATATTAAAAAATTCTAATTTATATCTAGGTATATGTATATTTTTTTGAAGACTATATATAGATATATATATATATATATATATATATATATATATATTTCAAAATATATATATATAGTGTGTGTGAAAAAAATTATATACATATAGATATACATAGTAATAATATTTTTTTTAATATATATATATACACACATGTATATTTTACACACACACACACAAACATATATATATATATATATATGTATGTATTTTTTTTTATATACAGTGCCTTGCGAAAGTATTCGGCCCCTTTGAACTTTTCATCCTTTTGCCACATTTCAGGCTTCAAACATAAAGATATAAAATTTTAATTTTTTGTGAAGAATCACCAACAAGTGGGACACAATTGTGAAGTGGAACGAAATCTATTGGATTTTTGAAACTTTTTTAACTAAGAAAAAATGAAAAGTGGGGCGTGCAAAATTATTCGGCCCCCTTGCATTAATACTTTGTAGAGCCACCTTTTGCTGCGAATACAGCTGCAAGTCGCTTGGGGTGTGTCTCTATCAGTTTTGCACATCGAGAGACTGAAATTCTTGCCCATTCTTCCTTGCAAAACAGCTCGAGCTCAGTGAGGTTGGATGGAGAGCGTTTGTGAACAGCAGTTTTCAGCTCTTTCCACAGATTCTCGATTGGATTCAGGTCTGGACTTTGACTTGGCCATTCTAACACCTGGATACGTTTATTTAAGAACCATTCCTTTGTAGATTTTGCTGTATGTTTGGGATCATTGTCTTGTTGGAAGATAAATCTCCGTCCCAGTCTCAGGTCTTTTGCAGACTCCAACAGGTTTTCATCCAGAATGGTCCAGTATTTGGCTGCATCCATCTTCCCCTCAATTTTAACCATCTTCCCTGTCCCTGCTGAAGAAAAGCAGGCCCAAACCATGATGCTGCCACCGCCATGTTTGACAGTGGGGATGGTGTGTTGAGGGTGATGAGCTGTGTTGATTTTACGCCAAACATATCGTTTTGCATTGTGGCCAAAAAGTTCGATTTTGGTTTCATCGGACCAGAGCACCTTCTTCCACATGTTTGGTGTGTCTCCCAGGTGGCTTGTGGCAAACTTTAGACAAGACTTTTTATGGATATCTTTGAGAAATGGCTTTCTTCTTGCCACTCTTCCATAAAGGCCAGATTTGTGCAGTGTACGACTGATTGTTGTCCTGTGGACAGACTCTCCCACCTCAGCTGTAGTTCTCTGCAGTTCATCCAGAGTGATCATGGGCCTCTTGGCTGCATCTCTGATCAGTCTTCTCCTTGTCTGAGCTGAAAGTTTAGAGGGACAGCCAGGTCTTGGCAGATTTGCAGTGGTCTGATACTCCTTCCATTTCAAAATGATCGCTTGCACAGTGCTCCTTGGGATGTTTAAAGCTTGGGAAATCTTTTTGTATCCAAATCCGGCTTTAATCTTCTCCACAACAGTATTACGGACCTGCCTGGTGTGTTCCTTGGTCTTCATGATGCTCTCTGCGCTTTCAACAGAACCCTGAGACTATCACAGAGCAGGTGCATTTATACAGAGACTTGATTACACACAGGTGGATTCTATTTATCACCATCAGTCATTTAGGACAACATTGGATCATTAAGAGATCCTCGCTGAACTTCTGGAGTGAGTTTGCTGCACTGAAAGTAAAGGGGCCGAATAATTTTGCACGCACCACTTTTCAGTTTTTTATTTGCTAAAAAAGTTTCAAAAATCCAATAAATTTCGTTCCACTTCACAATTGTGTCCCACTTGTTGGTGATTCTTCACAAAAAATTAAAAATTTATATCTTTATGTTTGAAGCCTGAAATGTGGCAAAAGGATGAAAAGTTCAAGGGGGCCGAATACTTTCGCAAGGCACTGTATGTATCGATTTTTAAACAAAAATACATATACATATCTATTATTTGACATATTTTTTTTTAAAACAATACTTTATGTCAATTCATTGGCTTATAGTGTAAAATGCTCAGACAATCTATCAGTGTATGTAAAGTCAAAGATCAACCACCCAGACATGCAATTTACATCTCTTGGAGACAAGTAATTGTCTGCACCATTGTTATGCAAACACAGATAAGATTAGATAGATCCCACTCTAGTTAGTTACATAATGAGTGTTTTTTTTTTTTTATAGGACTACTGTCTCTGTCTGGCCAATTATAATCATTGTCTGTCATTATTATTCTCTGCGTAGACTGCATTACTCATGTTTCTCCAGAGAATTACAATCACGCAATCAGGAAAAACAGAAATCTATACACATATAATTTTTTTTTAATGTACACCCTTGTTAGTATAATAAAAAAAAAAATATTATAGTATTATCTATTTATTTAAAAAAATAATAATATTACGTTTAATTCTTCTCCTTGGCCTTGTTATTTTAAAATTTTAATAATATATTTAAAGAATTATTTTAAAAATATTTAAAGTTATCGGTATATAGCAGGTATATAGCAACATTTAAATAACTTATTTAGTTTTCTCACTGTATATAATTTCAGACTTTCAAAACAATATCCAACCCTTTGTCAAATATAAAGATATGGTAAGTAAAATAGTGTTTATTTAAATTTTTGGTTGTTAATAGCTTTTTTAATAAAATACAAAAATGAAACAGCTTTATTAATATAATTTTTATATTTAGGACAATAAGCCAGTATCCACAGCCTCAAGTTCAGAAAACTATAGTTCTTTGAGTCAGGAGGAAAGAGTAAGTTATTTTTTTTCAGAATATATATAAAAATAAAAGAAAATGATATCTTCTTTAAAATGTAATATTCTTTTGAATATTTGCTTTGTCTGTTTACGTGTCATATATATGTATTTATAAAAATTCTATATATGAGACATTATATATATCTATCTATATATATATATATACACACACACACACACACATAAATAATATGTGTGTGTGTGTGTGTGTATCTATGTATCTATATATATATATATATATATATATATATATATATATATACACTGTGAGGGGGTTAGCTCGGCAGCGGGTGTGTGTGACCCCCGGGATGGGCTCCCCACACAAAAACAGGCCCAGCAAACGGAGGTTGTGGTTTTCAAAATCAAAAAAAAAGGTGCGGTTTATTTTCTATTTACAGTGACAAAACACAGCAAAGCCAAAAGAAACAAACAAAATAAATCCTGGTCAACTTGACCTCTGACTAAACATACAGGTTTCCCTAACTAACAACTGGGATCAGCCTAGTGCTGTCCTAGTCCCTAAGTCCCTGGTTTTAAATGTCCAAGCAAATAGCCACACAGGCTTTGTCTCACCGCACAGGGGTTCACTCTCTCCAGGAAGTCCACACAGGTCTGCTTCCAGGCATGAGCTAACATCTAATGAAGCCGGGAGTTCTTATAGAGGCCTAAATGAGCTGACAAGCTTCAGCTGGTCTCATCAACTCCCTGTCTGCACGACGCCCCACACTCTCCCTAGAGGTATGAGTCATCCATGAGCCCACTAGCCTCAGCTGGGCTTATACAACTCTCCACCTAGTTGTATAAGTCGGCGTAAAGCCTGAATCTGGGCGAAATATATCTACCCCCCTGGATGCAACCAGGTGACTTTACCTTCCTGCTGTCACAATATATATATATATATATATATATATATATATATATATATATATATATATACACATATACATATACATAAAAACACACACACACACACACACACACACACACACATATATATATATATATATATATATATATATATATATAATTTGTCATATATATATCCACACATACATACATGTGTATGTATATAGATATATATATATACAAACACAATATATATATATACACACACACTATATATATATATATATATATATTTTTTTAAATATATGACACATTATAATTGTGTATGTGTGTAAATGTGTATATATATATATAAACACACACACTATATATATATATATATATATATATACAAATATATATATATATAAATATATGTATGTGTGTATGTATGTAGATAGATATATAAATATATATATCTCTATATACACATACACAAATATAATGTGTTATATATATCTATATATATATATTGATTTATAAACAGATAGAGATGTATGTTTTAAAAAAAAAAATATTTAATAAAATATATAGATGATAATATATTTATATAATTTTTTATTTAATATTTTTATCAGCATTAAATTGTAAAATTATTTTATTTCACGTAATTTCATAGATTACATATTATTCTTATTTATTGTAGCGTAATATAATCGTCAAACAACTATTGGCAAGGTATCCGTCCCGTGAGGATGATCCTGTATTTCCTATAAATCCAACCATGCCTATATCTACTATTGATTCTTCAACCGCACTATCTCAAGACACTGTTGAAGATAGAATAGGAAACACAGACTGGTGTTTGTGTCAGGGCTGTATATCAATGCCAACACAAGTAGAATCAATATGCTGTCGAGAGATTGACGATGTCATTGGATTCATACCTGAGGGAGGAAAATGCGTCACAGAGGCAGCTATGTTTTGTTCTCAAATTGCCACTGAGGAACATGTCAGACTCATAAATACTATCATACATATAGAGGGATTGCCTTTTGTAGATGCAGACAACAACAGGAAATTAAAAAATTATAATTTTAATTGATTTTTATAAAAACTATGTTACTTTTATATTACAAAATATATAAATGTAATATATTTTAATAGGAGGATAAGGAAAACTGCCTATCGAGCTTTCATAGCATGGATATATGGTATTTTAGGAAAAGGAAACAGGAGGGTGATCCCATCATGTGCAGTGAAAGTTGTGCGACAGTTGTTTCCTGATCCAAACGGCAGATATGTTGGCTTTCTTTATTCTGAGGACTATGATGCATCTGAGATGGCATTTCATTAATTACTTTAAAAAAAATTGTAAATATGTTATTGTTTAGTTTTTCCCTTTTAAATAACTTTATTTGTTAAATTTAAAAATTAAATAAAAAAAAATGATTAAAAAATAAAAAACATTGTTTTTTATAATATTTTGTTATAATTATTATTAAATTTATGAATAACCTCTTTTATTTATATATATATATATATATATATATAATAATAAATAAGATGTTCCATAGAAAGATAAAAAAGATTTATTTAAATTATAACAAAAAAAGATACCAATAATTAATATATAAAAATATAGTAATTACATGCATTTACATAACATAAAAATAAGAACAATGACATTTATTCACAATGTAGTACTGAAATACTAAAAAAATAATAAAAAATAAATAAAAAAAGCATGTTTTATTGGTCAAGAGTTGGAAAGCGAGTCATATGTCTTCTCACAGCAGTACTCGTTTCCGGCCGTTCCACTGGAGCAATGTTTTTGGGAAGGTCAATTTTTTTAGATCTCCAAGAAGTGGTTATGGTTCCCTCTACTATTGAAATCATTTTTGCCATCATTACATAGGCATGGTCATTGTTATTTTTCTCATATACATTACGCACTATCCACTGTTTTCTTCCGCGGGGAAACTCCAAGTTTTTACGTGCGACAACAATTTCTGCACCACTCATCTTTTTTTTTTGTCAGAGCGGGATTACGTATCACGTTATGATTGTGGCTTAATGCCGCCAATTTTGTTCTGGCATCCATTGAATCAATGCCATAATGGATTCTTTTTGGACGATATTTAAGAATCATACTGTGATACGTTTCTAAAATACCGGTCTGACAAAAAAAGTAAGATGTTTTATGCCTTTGTCAAGTTGTGGATCCAAAATAATTGCGGACAATGTATGAAATGCATGTGTCTGTGGGGTTATCCAAGGAACAGTCGGACTATCAACACTGAGTACTTTGTGAAGGCATCTGTGCTCCACATCTCCAATTTCCCATACATGTTCATTTATCACATGATGTAGTACAGATTGCCATCGCTCTCTAAACAGATCTGCATCTCCTTCGCAAGCTCTACTACACCAATTGAAATGGTTGAGTATGGGGCCAATCCACGGTACAATTGGACGATTCAATTTTTTTTTTTAAATTTGATTAAATTTTCTTTTAAAATTTTTAACATAATGCCAAAGATCGAATTGATGATTGATGCTTTTGTATTTTTCATCTCTTAATAATTTACGGATGCCAGTGTGCCGATCTGTTCCCACAAATTGAACATCGAAGGTTTTGCTAATTAACCGATCCAAACATTTTTTAAAACCAAATTTCTCCATTGCAACCGACGAAGTAGTTTGTGACACCTGCACCAATTCAAAGTCCACAATTTTTTTGGAGAAAAGATCCATAAAAGTATACGTGGAGTATTTAGCAGAAAAACCGGGACTATCACACTGACCATCGCCAACAAGAAACAATGGTTTTCCAATCAAATCTTTGGTGACATTGTCATTGTCTTCTTGCCAACTGTGATCAATAGATGGGAATATATATTGGTTCTGTGCTCTATTAAATGAGGACTTCCCAAATATCTGTATTCCACACAGTTCAAACATTTCTTTAACATTTGTGTAGCTACCTCCACTAACACATTCCAGACAACAAAATGTTGCCAGCTGCATAGTGCTTGATTTTGGGCTGGCTTTCCCAAAGTTTCAAGCGATGTTCAGCGGAACAGGTAGAGAACACAATTACCATTGTTCCTATGGATTGTTTTTCTATTTTTTAAATTTTTGAAAGACAGCCCTCTGTAGGACAACACATTTTATATAACAGCTGATCAAGATTGCGCTCAAAAACAATATATTTTTTTTCTTTTACCAAACTAAAAGCATCTGGGATTGATGCCTCAGGTTGCATGTCTTCCAGACTCTCATTTACACTACTGTCTCCTTTCTGTGGAGTGTCACAATCAGACAAGTGAAAACTAAGGTCAACATCATAAGCCAATTTTCGTTTCCTTTTTAGGTCAGGACTGTCAACCACTCTTGGTGACATGGGTATAAAATGTTTGACCTACTGTTGTCTTTTCTCGACTAACCGGTGTAGACGCATGCAGTGGTGCTGCCATTAAAACTACCTCTTGAATGCAGTAGGGATGATCCAGACGAATTAATTTTTGTTTTGCAATTTTACAAGTGGCTTCTTCGGACTCAGACAGTGGCAAGTCAAACAGGCCTGTCTGTGTAGTAGCATCATTCATAGCTACTTTTGAACTCTGTGATGCACTTCCTTCAGAGAAATTTAGATTATTTTTTTTTTGAGCCACCTTTATTTTCCCTTCTCTTATTTTTTTTAATTTTTTGAGCCATTTTTTTCCAGAGGATGAAGAGGTAGCAGTTTCTGTAAAAATAGTTGGCACAGAACCAGCTATAAATTTTCTTTTTTTTCCTTCACCAACAAAGCATTCAGGGGTGAAGTGACTAGAACAGATTCTATACATGTTGCCACGCAAGTCTATCTGTATTTCTGGAATAAATTCCTCAATCATTTCCTCATCCATACCTGCATTTGTCAACCATTGTTTAATGAGTTGACTATCCTTTGAAAGGTTCAATATTTAATATCATTTAGAGGTACGCTAGAATCACTGCAGTTGCTGCAAAATTGTGCAAAACAATTTGGCATTTCTATAGAAATAATAAAAAAATTTTTAGTAAATGTCATATACATTTTAAAAATAACAAAGATATATATATATATATATATATATATATATATATATATATATATATATGGGTTATTTTTTAGTAATATATTAACTAATATATATTATAAGAATAAATATAATACTTAAAAAAATTTGTTGGATTCATTTTATAATATACAAAATATACCTACAATACATTTTAATAAAGAAAAAAATACAGAAATTATAAACAAAATTAAAAAAATTCAAGAATTAAAAATTGCATTTTTTTCGTTTTTTATATTTAAATATCAGAATAAACACGACACAAACATTAATTTAAAAATTAAAGAAATTTTATTTAAAAAAAATGATATGAACAAATAGATATGTCGAATTTTTATATAAGAAAATCATTTACAATTTTTTTTTTTAATAACTACTTAGTATAATTTGTGTAAAAAGACAGGCATAGAAGGAAAATTACATAAACATATTATAGAGATAAAACATAATAAACAAACAATAATTTTATATTATGGTTTAGAGAGTATCAAAACCAATCGTCACAAATAATGAGCTAGAGTTCAAGAGAGGGAGAGAGAGACAGAGAGAGAAAGGGCGAGACAGAGAGAGAAAGGGCGAGACAGAGAGAGAAAGGGCGAGACAGAGAGAGAAAGGGCGAGACAGAGAGAGAAAGGGCGAGACAGAGAGAGAAAGGACGAGACAGAGAGAGAAAGGGCGAGACAGAGAGAGAAAGGGCGAGAGAGAGAGAGAGAGAAAGGGCGAGACAGAGAGAGAAAGGGCGAGACAGAGAGAGAAAGGGCGAGACAGAGAGAGAAAGGGCGAGAGAGAAAGGGCGAGAGAGAGAGAGAAAGGGCGAGAGAGAGAGAGAGAAAGGGCGAGAGAGAGAAAGGGCGAGAGAGAGAAAGGGCGAGAGAGAGAGAGAAAGGGCGAGAGAGAGAGAGAAAGGGCGAGAGAGAGAGAGAAAGGGAGAGAGAGAGAGAGAAAGGGCGAGAGAGAGAGAGAAAGGGCGAGAGAGAGAGAGAGAAAGGACGAGAGAGAGAGAAAGGGCGAGAGAGAGAGAGAGAAAGAGAGAGAGAGAGAGAAAGGGCGAGAGAGAGAGAGAGAAAGAGAGAGAAAGGGCAAGAGAGAGAGAGAGAAAGGGCGAGAGAGAGAGAGAGAAAGGGCGAGAGAGAGAGAGAAAGGGCGAGAGAGAAAGGGCGAGAGAGAGAAAGAAAGGGCGAGAGAGAGAGAGAAAGAAAGGGCGAGAGAGAGAGAGAAAGAAAGGGAGAGAGAGAGAGAGAGAAAGAAAGGGCGAGAGAGAGAGAGAGAAAGAAAGGGCGAGAGAGAGAGAGAGAAAGAAAGGGCGAGAGAGAGAGAGAAAGGGCGAGAGAGAGAGAAAGGGCGAGAGAGAGAGAAAGGGCGAGAGAGAGAGAGAAAGGGCGAGAGAGAGAGAGAAAGGGAGAGAGAGAGAGAAAGGGCGAGAGAGAGAGAGAAAGGGCGAGAGAGAGAGAAAGGGCGAGAGAGAGAGAGAGAAAGGGCGAGAGAGAGAGAGAAAGGGCGAGAGAGAGAGAGGACGAGAGAGAGAGACACACACAGAGGCAGAGAGAGAGAGAGAGAGGGCGAGAGAGACACACAGAGAGAGAGAGAGGGAGAGAGAGACACAGAGAGAGAGAGAGAAAAAAAAGGGCGAGAGAGAGAGAAAAAGGGCGAGAGAAATAGAGAGATAAATAGAGAAAGGGCGAGAGAGAGAGACAAAAAAAGGGCGAGAGAGAGACAAAAAAAGGGCGAGAGAGAGACAAAAAAAGGGCGAGAGAGAGGGTGAGAGAGGGCGAGAGAAAATTACATAAATATATTACATACAAAAAAACAAAAAACAAAAGAAAATGTAAATACAAACAATAAATTCATATTATGGTTTTGAGAGTATCAAAAGCAATCGTCACATATAGGGAGATAGAGGGCGAGAGAGAGAGAGAGAGAGAAAGGGCGAGAGAGAGAGAGAAAGGGCGAGAGAGAGAGAGAAAGGGCGAGAGAGAGAGAGAAAGGGCGAGAGAGAGAGAGAAAGGGCGAGAGAGAGAGAGAGAGAAAGGGCGAGAGAGAGAGAGAGAGAAAGGGCGAGAGAGAGAGAGAGAGAAAGGGCGAGAGAGAGAGAGAGAAAGGGCGAGAGAGAGAGAGAGAGAAAGGGCGAGAGAGAGAGAGAGAAAGGGCGAGAGAGAGAGAGAGAGAGAAAGGGCGAGAGAGAGAGAGAGAGAGAAAGGGCGAGAGAGAGAGAGAAAGGGCGAGAGAGAGAGAGAAAGGGCGAGAGAGAGAGAGAAAGGGCGAGAGAGAGAGAGAGAAAGGGCGAGAGAGAGAGAGAGAGAGAGAAAGGGCGAGAGAGAGAGAAAGGGCGAGAGAGAAAGGGCGCGGGCGAGAGAGAAAGGGCGCGGGCGAGAGAGAAAGGGCGCGGGCGAGAGAGAAAGGGCACGAGAGAGAGAGAGAGAAAGGGCGCGAGAGAGAGCGAGAGAAAGGGCGCGAGAGAGAGATAAAGGGCGAGAGAGAGATAAAGGGCGAGAGAGAGAAAGGGCGAGAGAGAGAGAAAGGGCGCGAGAGAGAGAGAAAGGGCGCGAGAGAGAGAGAGAGAGAAAGGGCGAGAGAGAAAGGGCGAGAGAGAGAGAGAAAGGGCGAGAGAGAAAGGGCGAGAGAGAGAGAGAGAAAGGGCGAGAGAGAGAGAGAAAGGGCGAGAGAGAGAGAGAGAAAGGGCGAGAGAGAGAGAGAGAAAGGGCGAGAGAGAGAGAGAGAAAGGGCGAGAGAGAGAGAGAGAAAGGGCGAGAGAGAGAGAGAGAAAGGGCGAGAGAGAGAGAGAGAGAAAGGGCGAGAGAGAGAGAGAGAGAAAGGGCGAGAGAGAGAGAGAGAGAAAGGGCGAGAGAGAGAGAGAGAGAGAAAGGGCGAGAGAGAGAGAGAGAGAAAGGGCGAGAGAGAGAGAGAGAGAAAGGGCGAGAGAGAGAGAGAGAAAGGGCGAGAGAGAGAGAGAGAAAGGGCGAGAGAGAGAGAGAAAGGGCGAGAGAGAGAGAGAGAGAAAGGGCGAGAGAGAGAGAGAGAGATAAAGGGCGAGAGAGAGAGAGAGAAAGGGCGAGAGAGAGAGAGAAAGGGCGAGAGAGAGAGAAAGGGCGAGAGAGAGAGAGAAAGGGCGAGAGAGAGAGAGAGAGAGGGCGGACGAGAGAGAGAGAGGGCGGACGAGAGAGAGAGAGAAAGGGCGAGAGAGAGAAAGGGCGAGAGAGAGAGAGAAAGGGCGAGAGAGAGAGAGAAAGGGCGAGAGAGAGAGAGAAAGGGCGAGAGAGAGAGAAAGGGCGAGAGAGAGAGAAAGGGCGAGAGAGAAAGGGCGCGAGAGAGAGAGAGAAAGGGCGCACGAGAGAGAGAGAGAAAGGGCGCACGAGAGAGAGAGAGAAAGGGCGCGAGAGAGAGAGAGAAAGGGCGCGAGAGAGAGAGAGAAAGGGCGAGAGAGAGAGAGAGAAAGGGCGAGAGAGAGAGAGAGAAAGGGCGAGAGAGAGAGAGAGAAAGGGCGCGAGAGAGAGAGAGAAAGGGCGAGAGAGAGAGAGAGAAAGGGCGAGAGAGAGAGAGAGAAAGGGCGAGAGAGAGAGAGAAAGGGCGAGAGAGAGAGAGAGAAAGGGCGAGAGAGAGAGAGAAAGGGCGAGAGAGAGAGAGAGAGAAAGGGAGAGAGAGAGAGAGAAAGGGCGCGAGAGAGAGAGAAAGGGCGAGAGAGAGAGAGAGAAAGGGCGAGAGAGAGAGAGAAAGGGCGCGAGAGAGAGAAAGGGCGCGAGAGAGAGAGAGAAAGGGCGAGAGAGAGAGAGAGAGAAAGGGCGAGAGAGAGAGAGAGAGAGAGAAAGGGCGAGAGAGAGAGAGAGAAAGGGGGCGAGAGAGAGAGAGAGAAAGGGCGAGAGAGAGAGAGAGAAAGGGCGAGAGAGAGAGAGAGAGAGAGAGAGAGAGAAAGGGCGAGAGAGAGAGAAAGGGCGAGAGAGAGAGAGAAAGGGCGAGAGAGAGAAAGGGCGAGAGAGAAAGGGCGAGAGAGAGAGAGAGAGAAGGGCGAGAGAGAGAGAGGAGAAAGGGCGAGAGAGAGAGAGAGAGAAAGGACGAGAGAGAGAGAGAGAGAAGGGCGAGAGAGAGAGAGAAAGGGCGAGAGAGAGAGAGAGAAAGGGCGAGAGAGAGAGAGGGGCGAGAGAGGGCGAGAGAGAGAGAGGGCGAGAGAGAGAGGGCGAGAGAGAGAGAGAGAGAGAAAGGGCGAGAGAGAGAAAGGGCGAGAGAGAGAAAGGGCGAGAGAGAGAAAGGGCGAGAGAGAGAAAGGGCGAGAGAGAGAAAGGGCGAGAGGAGGGGAGAGAGCGAGAAGGGAGAGAGGGCAGAGAGAGAGAGAGGGCGAGAGGAGAGAGAGAGAGGGCGAGAGAGAGAGGGCGAGAGAAAGAGAGGGCGAGAGAAAGAGAGGGCGAGAGAAAGAGAGGGGCGAGAGAAAGAGAGGGCGAGAGAAAGAGAGGGCGAGAGAAAGAGGGCGAGAGAAAGAGGGCGAGAGAAAGAGGGCGAGAGAAAGAGAGGGCGAGAGAAAGAGAGGGCGAGAGAAAGAGAGGGAAAATTACATAAATATATTACATACAAAAAACAAATCAAAATGTAAATACAAACAATAAATTCATATTATAGTTTTGAGAGTATCAAAACCAATCGTCACATATAGGGAGATAGAGGGCAAGAGAGAGAGAGAGAGAGAGGGCGAGAGAGGGCAAGATAGTTTGCAGGCGAGAGAGAGAGCGAGAGAGAGGGCGAGAGAGAGGGCGAGAGAGAGGGCGAGAGAAAATTACATAAATATATTACATACAAAAAAACATAACAAAACAAAATGTAAATACAAACAATAAATTCATATTATGGTTTTGAGAGTATCAAAACCAATCGTCACATATAGGGAGATAGAGGGCGAGACAGAGAGAGAGAAAGAAAGGGCGAGAGAGAGAGAGAGAGGGGGGGGCGAGAGAGAGAGAGAGGGGGCGAGAGAGAGAGAGGGGGCGAGAGCGAGAGAGGGGGGCGAGAGAGAGGGGGCGAGAGAGAGGGGGCGAGAGAGAGGGGGCGAGAGAGAGAGAGGGGCGAGAGAGAGAGAGAAAGGGCGAGAGAGAGAGAGAAAGGGCGAGAGAGAGAAAGGGCGAGAGAGAGAGAAAGGGCGAGAGAGAGAAGGGCGAGAGAGAGAGAGAGAGAGAAAGGGCGAGAGAGAGAGAGAGAGAAAGGGCGAGAGAGAGAGAGAGAGAAAGGCGAGAGAGAGAGAGAGAGAGAAAGGGCGAGAGAGAGAGAGAGAGAGAAAGGGCGGAGAGAGAGAGAGAGAGAAAGGGCGAGAGAGAGAGAGAGAGAAAGGGCGGAGAGAGAAAGGGCGAGAGAGAGAAAGGGCGAGAGAGAGAAAGGGCGAGAGAGAGAAAGGGCGAGAGAGAGAAAGGGCGAGAGAGAGAAAGGGGCGAGAGAGAGAAAGGGCGAGAGAGAGAGAGAGAAGGCGAGAGAGAGAGAGAAAGGGCGAGAGAGAGAGAAAGGGCGAGAGAGAGAGAAAGGGCGAGAGAGAGAGAAAGGGCGAGAGAGAGAGAAAGGGCGAGAGAGAGAGAGAGAAAGAGAGAGAGAGAGAGAAAGGGCGAGAGAGAGAAAGGGGCGCGAGAGAGAGAAAGGGCGAGAGAGAGAGAGAAAGGGCGAGAGAGAGAGAGAAAGGGCGAGAGAGAGAGAAAGGGCGAGAGAGAGAGAAAGGGCGAGAGAGAGAGAAAGGGCGAGAGAGAGAGAGAGATAAAGGGCGAGAGAGAGAGAGAGATAAAGGGCGAGAGAGAGAGAGAGATAAAGGGCGGAGAGAGAGAGAGAGATAAAGGGCGAGAGAGAGAGAGAGATAAAGGGCGAGAGAGAGAGAGATATAAAGGGCGAGAGAGGGAGAGAGGGCGAGAGAGAGAGAAAGGGCGAGAGAGAGAAAGGGCGAGAGAGAGAAAGGGCGAGAGAGAGAAAGGGCGAGAGAGAGAAAGGGCGAGAGAGAGAGAGAAAGGGCGAGAGAGAGAGAAAGGGCGAGAGAGAGAGAAAGGGCGAGAGGAGAGGTCGAGAGAAAGGGTGAGAGAGAGAGAAAGGGCGAGAGAGAGAGAAAGGGCGAGAGAGAGAAAGGGGCGAGAGAGAGAGAGAAAGGGCGAGAGAGAGAGAAAGGGCGAGAGAGAGAGAGAGAGAAAGGGCGAGAGAGAGAGAGAGAGAGGACGAGAGAGAGAGAGGGCGAGGAGAGAAAGAAAATTACATAAATATATTACATACAAAAACACAAAACAAATCATAATGTAAATACAATCAATAAATTCATATTATGGTTTTGAGAGTATCAAACCAATCGTCACATATAGGGGAGATAGAGGGCGAGAGAGAGAGCGAGGGCGAGAGAGAGAGAGCGAGGGCGAGAGAGAGAGCGAGGGCGAGAGAGAGAGCTGAGGGCGATAGAGAGAGCGAGGGCGATAGAGAGAGCGAGAGCGAGGGCGATAGAGAGAGCGAGAGCGAGGGCGATAGAGAGAGCGAGAGCGAGGTGGGGCGATAGAGAGAGCGAGGGCGAGGGCGAGAGAGAGAGGGCGAGAGAGAGAGGGCGAGAGAGAGAGGGCGAGAGAGAGAGGGCGAAGAGAGAGAGGGCGAGAGAGAGGGCGAGAGAGAGAGGGCGAGAGAGAGAGGGCGAGAGAGAGGCAGAGAGAGGGCGAGGGAGAGAGAGAGGAGGGGCGAGAGAGAGAGAGGGCGAGAGAAACAGAGAGGGAAAATTACATAAATATATTACATACAAAAAAACAAAAAACAAATCAAAATGTAAATACAAACAATAAATTCATATTATGGTTTTGAGAGTATCAAAACCAAATCGTCAGATATAGGGAGATAGAGGGCAAGAGAGAGAGAGGGCGAGAAAGAGAGGGCGAGAGATAGTTTGCAAGAGAGAGAGAGCGAGAGAGAGAGAGGGCGAGAGAGAGAGAGAGAGAGGGCGAGAGAGAGAGAGAGAGAGGGCGAAGGAGAGAGAGAGGGCGAGAGAGAGAGAGAGAGGGCGAGAGAGAGAGAGGGCGAGAGAGAGAGAAAGGGCGAGAGAGAGAGAAAGGGCGAGAGAGAGAGAGAGAAAGGGCGAGGAGAGAGAGAGGGCGAGAGAGAGAGAGAGAAAGGGCGAGAGAGAGAGAGAAAGGGCGAGAGAGAGGGCGAGAGAAAAATTACATAAATATTATTACATACAAAAAACAAAAAACAAAACAAAACAAAATGTAAATACAACAATAAATTCATATTATGGTTTTGAGAGTATCAAAACCAATCGTCACATATAGGGGGCGAGAGAGAGAGAGGGGGGGGCAAGAGAGAGAGAGAGAGGGCAAGAAAAAAAGGGAGAGAGAGAAAAGGGAGAGATAGAGAAAGGGAGAGAGAGAGGGCGAGAGAGGGGGGCGAGAGAGAGGAGAGAGGCGAGAGAGAGGGCGAGAGAGAGAGAGAGAGAGAGAGAGAGGGCGAGAGAGAGGGCGAGAGAGAGGGCGAGAGAGGAGAGAGAGGCGAGAGAGAGAGGGGCGAGAGAGAGAGAGGGCGAGAGAGAGAGAGAGGGCGGAGAGAGAGAGAGAGGGCGAGAGAGAGAGAGAGGGCGAGAGAGAGAGAGAGGGCGAGAGAGAGAGGGCGAGAGAGAGAGGGCGAGAGAGAGAGGGGGAGAGAGAGAGGGCGAGGGCGAGAGAGAGAGGGCTGAGGGCGAGAGAGAGAGGGCCGAGGGCGAGAGAGAGGGCGAGGGCGAGAGAGAGGGCGGAGAGAGAGAGAGAGAGGGCGAGAGAGAGGGCGAGAGAGAGAGAGAGAGAGGGCTGAGAGAGGAGGGCGAGAGAGAGAGGGCGAGAGAGGAGGGCGAGAGAGAGAGGGGCGAGAGAGAGAGAGGGCGAGAGAGAGAGGAGGGCGAGAGAGATGAGAGGGCGAGAGGCGAGGAGGGCGAGAGGATGAGGAGAGAGAGAGAGAGGGCGAGAGAGAGAGGGCGAGAGAGAGAGAGGGCGAGAGAGAGAGAGGGCGAGAAAAAAAGGGAGAGAGAAAGAGAGAGAGAGAGAGAGAGGACGAGAGAGAGAGGACGAGAGAGAGAGACACACACACACACAGAGAGGCAGAGAGAGAGAGGGCGAGAAGAGACCAGAGAGAGAGAGAGAGAGGGAGAGAGACAGAGAGAGAGAGAGAGAAAAAAAAAAAGGGCGAGAGAGAGAGAAAAAAAAGGGCGAGAGAGAGAAAAAGGGCGAGAGAAATAGAGAGATAAATAGAGAAAGGGCGAGAGAGAGAGACAAAAAAAGGGCGAGAGAGAGACAAAAAAAGGGCGAGAGAGAGACAAAAAAAGGGGTGAGAGAGGGCGAGAGAAAATTACATAAATATATTACATACAAAAAAACAAAAACAAAAGAAAATGTAAATACAAACAATAAATTCATATTATGGTTTTGAGAGTATCAAAAGCAATCGTCACATATAGGGAGATAGAGGGCAGAGAGAGAGAGAGAGAGAGAAAGAAAGGGCGAGAGAGAGAGAGAAAGGGCGAGAGAGGAGAGAGGAAAGGGCGAGAGAGAGAGAGAGAAGGGCGAGAGAGAAGAGAGAAAGGGCGAGAGGAGAGAGAGAGAGAAAGGGCGAGAGAGAGAGAGAGAAAGGGCGAGAGAGAGAGAGAAAGGGCGAGAGAGAGAGAAAGGGCGAGAGAGAGAGAGCGAGAGGAGAGAAAGGGCGAGAGAGAGAGAAAGGGCGAGAGAGAGAGAAAGGGCGAGAGAGAGAGGAGAAAGGGCGAGAGAGAGAAAGGGGAGATGAGAGAGAGAAAAAGGGCGAGAGAGAGGGCGAGAGAGAGAGGGCGAGAGAGAGAGAAAGGGAGAGAGAGCGAGAGAGAAAGGGCGAGAAAGGGCGAGTGAGAGAGAAAGGGCGAGAGAGAGAAAGGGCAAGAGAGAGAGAAAGGGCGAGAGAGAGGGCGAGAGAGAGAAAGGGCGAGAGAGAGAAAGGGTGAGAGAGAGAAAGGGCGAGAGAGAGAAAGGGCGAGAGAGAAAGGGCGAGAGAGAAAGGGC